>JARQOC010000003.1:170691483-171945141 GCA_033576535.1 Allobates femoralis
CAGCACCCTCCATCCTTCAGCGCTCTCCATCCTCCTGCACTCACCATCCTCCTGCGCTCCCCATCCACCTGCGCGCTCCATCCTTCTGCACTCTTCATCCTCTTGCGCTCTCTGTCCTCCTGCCATCCTTCTGTGTGCTCCATCCTCCTGCGCTCTTCATCCTCTTGCGCTCTCTGTCCTCCTGCGCTCTCTATCCTCCATCCTCCTGCACGCTGCATCCTTCTGCACTCTTCATCCTCCTGCACTCCCCATCCACCATCCTGCAGCACCCTCCATCCTCCTGCACGCTCCATCCTCCTGCGCGCTCCATCCTTCTGCACTCTTCATCCTCTTGCGCTCTCTGTCCTCCTGCCATCCTTCTGTGTGCTCCATCCTCCTGCGCTCTTCATCCTCTTGCGCTCTCTGTCCTCCTGCGCTCTCTATCCTCCATCCTCCTGCACGCTGCATCCTTCTGCGCTCTCCATCCTCCTGCACTCCCCATCCACCATCCTGCAGCACCCTCCATCCTCCTGCACGCTCCATCCACCTGCGCTCTCCATCCTCCATCCTCTCTTGCATTCCCTGTCCTCCATCCTCCTGCACTCCCCATCCTCCTGCAGTCCCCATTCTTCTGCGCTCTCCATCCTCCTGCGCTCTCCATCCTCCTACGCTCTCTATCCTCCATCCTCCTGCGCTCTTCATCCTCCTGCGCTCTCCATCCTCTATTCCCTGCAGTGTCCATCCTCTATCCCCTGCAGTTTCCATCCTCTATCCCCTGCAGATCCCATCCTCTGTCCCCCTGCAGATCCCATCCTCTGTCCCCCTGCAGATCCCATCCTCTGTCCCCCTGCAGATCCCATCCTCTGTCCCCCTGCAGATCCCATCCTCTGTCCCCCTGCAGATCCCATCCTCTGTCCCCCTGCAGATCCCATCCTCTGTCCCCCTGCAGATCCCATCCTCTGTCCCCTGCAGATCCCATCCTCTGTCCCCCTGCAGATCCCATCCTCTGTCCCCCTGCAGATCCCATCCTCCAGCCTCCCTGTATCCTTCATCACCCTTGCACAGCCTGACACCCTCAGCACCCCTCTCTCACACACCTCTTGGGGGGGCGTTGCAGACTTACCGCGGCTGCCGTGTGCGTCTGCTGTAAGGAGGAGGTGAGGAGGGGCGGGCAGACTGCAAGACAGGAAGTCCCGTCTGCGTCCTCCCTCCTCTCCGGCCGGCACGGCAGCCGGCTGGCAGCACGGGGCACGGTGGCCCCCCAGGGGGCGGACAATGGGCCCCTGATGTCGGGGGGGCCCGGGGCGCTCGCCCCCCCTGCCCCCCCGCTAGCTACGCTACTGCCCTTTGTCCATTGAGCTGTCCCTCTCCCCTGTCCTGTCTCTCTCCCCCTGTGCGCTCTCCCCGTTTGCTGTCTTTTCCCCTTGAATGCGCTCATTTGAGCTGTCTCCCCCTGTGTGCTGTCTCTCCCCTATGTGCTGTCTTCTCCCTCTGTGTTGTCCTCTCCCCTCATGTGCTCTCTCCTTTGAGCTGTCTCCCTCCTGTGTGCTGTCTTTCCCCCCTGTGCACTCTCTTCCCCCTGAGTGGTGTCTCTCCCCATGCACACCCCCCCCTGTGAGCTGTCTCTCTCCCCCATGGGTTGTCTTCTTTTTTCATGTGCTCTATCCTTTGAGTTGTCTCCCACTGTGCCATGTCCACTCTCCCCCCTGTGTTCTGTCTCCCTCTCTCCCTGGGTGCTGTCTCTCCCCACTGTGTGTTGTTCTCTCCTCTCGTGTACTTTCTCCTTTGAGTTGTCTCCCCTCTGTTCACTGTTTCTGTCCCCTCTGTGTGCTCTACCTTCCCTCATATGTTGTCTCTCTCCCTGTGAGCTCTCCCCCTTATGTGCTGTCTCTCTCCCTGTGTGCTGTCTTCACCCCTCATGTGCTCTCTCCTTTGAGCTGTCTGCCCCCTTTGCTGTTTCTTCTCCTCATTTGCTGTCTTTTACCCTCATAAGCTCTCTCTTTTGAGCATATTGCACAGGGCTTTACAGACATTATCATCACCGTCCCCACTGAGGAGATAAATAAGTATGTATTTGGAGTGTGGGAAGACACCTGAGTACTTGAATAAGGAATAGGAAACTTTCTATAGTAGACATTTGCTCATAGCCATAATTTTACTTGTATTGTCCCTTTTTTTTATTCTTTCTTTCCTTTACTCTTTTTTTCTCTTATTTTCTTCTTCCTATTTTTTCCTTTTCTTTCTTTCATGGTATTATGCTTTTATTTATGTTTTACTTTATTATTATCTTTTTTTTGTATTGTTTTATAAGTCCTCTAAATAATTATACTTTTATACATGTTAAGACTCTATTGCGTATATACATGCTATGACTCACCTGAGTTATCCGTACAGTATAATGCACCCCATAGTCCTCCATATATTATAATGCACACCTCATGTAGTAATTTCAGATATTCAGTGGCATTGAGGTTTCCATTGATGAAGAATGGCCCACTTTCTTTGTACCCCATATACCACACTATACCATCAATTTTTGTGTTCCAACAGTCTTAGGGTACCTTTACACACCGCAACTATTACCGGCGATCAGAGGCAACCGAACGTGCGCGTGAACGTTTTTGACGGTTGCCTCCGAACGCCGATGCCGCATGTATACGCCGCAATTGCGCCCTCAACCTAAGGTGATGTATCATCCCGGAAGTTCCCACACCAACATTGGGAAACATCTGGTTGACTCCTGACGCCGCTTCACACGCCGCAATCCCCAAAGGAATGTGGACGTACATGTTCTGCGCCGCCAAAACATAGGCGTGACAGACTTGTGTATTCCGTGACCCAAACACGCTGATTAGACAACGCATTAGCATCATGATTGGCTAGCCTGCGCAGGAAGGCTGGCTAATACATGATGTCATTGGAATCGTGTATTGTGAATGGACAGCTCTTCAAATATGTCACCATGTGAAGGGATAGCCAACGGAAACACAGTAGCCTCCACCAATCAATGGGGCGTGGTATACAGCACGCTGTGGCACGCCACTGGGAAATCACTAGGCGATGCAGATCCCATCCTTATCGCCCATTCACACGCCAAAACCAGGGCAATTCACCTTCAGGGTTGCCTCTGGTTTTTGAACAATGCTCTGAAACCGCAACCGGAAGCAACTTCAAAAATCACCATCGCTTACCCCAATTACACGCCGCAATTTCATAGCAATTTCAAGGCAACGGCGACGGAACTCCGGATTGCCTCTCAGTTGCTACACCGTAGTTGCAGTGTGTAAAGGTACCTTTAGAGGGAATCTATCCACTGTGGGTTAGCATCAGCGGTGGTATTGTTTCTTAACTTCAGCATTCACAAAAAAGTTTGCCTTATCACTCATCTGAAGGCAATTGTCTATGCTGTGAATATACGAGATGTGCAGCATCTGAAACAATGGATACTGGAAGCCTGTGCTAGCATTTCTTCTGCAGTGTTACTATCAGTGTGTCAAGAGTGGAAGAAGAGGGTTGCATTGACAAT
This sequence comes from Allobates femoralis, assembly GCA_033576535.1. Taxonomy (NCBI): domain Eukaryota; kingdom Metazoa; phylum Chordata; class Amphibia; order Anura; family Aromobatidae; genus Allobates; species Allobates femoralis. The sequence continues at coordinate 170,694,989 of JARQOC010000003.1, forward strand.
CCAACACAATAGGCAGCACTTTGAACACATTTTATAAGTGGTCATAAACTTGTAAATAACTCATGAAAGAATAAAGTTACGTTAAAACTAAGCACACCATTGTTTCTCTTATGAAATGCTCAATAGGTTTGAGGAGTAAAATTACCTTCTTCCCCTTGAAAAAAATAAAGTTTGATCCAAAATGGCTGATTTCAAAATGGCCAACATGGTCACCACCCATCTGGAAAAGTTTTCCCCCTTCTATATACTAATGTGCCACAAACAGGAAGTTGATATCACCACCCATTTTATTTAGGTGCATCCATTTAAATGGGCCACCCTGTATTATTATGGACAACACAATATACTTACTGAATATAATAAATACTAACATCCCCTCATTTCCCTGGTGCTCTGGTCTCCATAGAGAGCATTCTGAAACCTTTCACTGTTTGGCACAGCTGAGCTCTCAGAGCTCAAATGCAACATGAGAATGATTTTAGAGGGAGCAGATCTTTCATTATTGCTTTCAATTGTATCGGCATCCTGTATACTGATACAATTGAACACGCAGTGATGGACGAGAGGGGTCTCATCAAACTCATGGACCCCATCAATGTCAGTACACCAGTACTGTTAGGTACCACTGACCCGGACACAGGACCAGAGTCCTGTGAATCGATATGATCATCTGTAGTCCCAACTGTCCTGGAAACAACAGTCCTGGACTTGGGTCTACACCCTCCAGTCTTGGGCATCTGCTGAATGTTCCTCACCGCCACCGTCTCTTTGATATCACCACCAATTGATGCTGCAATTTTTTTATGCAACCACATCTGCATCAAAATTGCCAGAAGAAAAGCAATCTGGGCACAGCACTTTGGAATGTCATAGACTTTGCTGACTTCAGGAGAAGCATGCAGAATTTGGTGCAGATTTGTCAAAGAAACGCATCAAAAAATGCACCGTAGCCACACAACCTTAAACTAATTTAGTAGCACTTAATGAAAACGGCAACTGGCTTTACTTATTGAGTGAATTTTCATAACAGACTTTTAGCTCCTGATCCTGCCATATTTATTGCTAGAAATCTGTTACAATTAGTGATGAGTAGTGATGGGCGAATCCTAAATTACTCGGAATCGCTTGACGCTAGCGAGTCTGAGCACAGGACTCGCTACTCGTTGCGAGTCTAGCGAGTCCAATGTTAATGAATGGGGAAGCGAGTAATAGCGAGTAGTGTGAGATTTACAAATCGCAGATGTGTCTCGGAAGCTTCAGCCTGAAGCAATCCTAGTTTTCTCATTTATTTGCATTGGACTCGTTTACTTTGTAACTGTAATCGCTGGGAAACTCGCACAGATAAGAGTCCTCTCTGCTCAGTGTGCTGGCTGCCAGCTCCAGGGTCCTAGAGCCTGCCTGCTGCCTGATGTAGCAGAGCTCAGATTGTTCTCAGTCTGCTCATTCCCTGTGTACAGACATGAATGTCTGTGCACAGAGATGATGTAGCAGAGCTGAGATTGTTCTCAGTCTGCTCATTCCCTGTGCATAGACATCTATATCTATGCACAGGGGATGTAGCAGAGAGGACATCGCGTTTTGGACTGCGTCGGACGGAAGAGGATTTTTTTAATTAAAGATGGAGTCCCTAATGGCTTTTTTTTTTTATTTCAAATAAAAATTTTTCTCTGTGTTTTTTTAACCCTTTATTGGAGATTCTTAGTGGCTGGGTCAAATGTGGCCTGACATTAAGAATCTCGGGCTTAATACCAGCTTGTATAACAAAGCTGGTATTAATCCCTTTATTACCCAGCGTGCTACCGCCACCAGGGCCGCTGGAAGAGCGGGGTTCAGCGCCAGAGGATGGCGCTTCAATGAACGCGCCATCTTCTGGGGCGGCTGCGGGCTGCAATTTGCAGCGGGGGGTGCCCAGAAAGCTTGGGCATCCCTGCGCTGTGGATTCCAGCCCCCAGCTGCTTAGCTGTACCTGGCTAGACATAGAAATTGCGCGGAGCCCCACGCATTTTTTTAAATTATTTCATGAAATTCTGAGATTCTGACTCTGACTCTGAGACTCTGACTCTGAAATTCATGAAATAATAAAAAAAAAAATGCGTGGGGCTCCGCGCAATTTCTATGTCTAGCCAGGTACAGCTAAGCAGCTGGGGGCTGGAATCCGCAGCGCAGGGATGCCCAAGCTTTCTGGGCACCCCCCGCTGCAAATTGCAGCCCGCAGCCGCCCCAGAAGATGGCGCGTTCATTGAAGCACCATCCTCTGGCGCTGAACCCCGCTCTTCCAGCGGCCCTGGTGGCGGTAGCACGCTGGGTAATAAAGGGGTTAATACCAGCTTTGTTATACAAGCTGGTATTAAGCCCGAGATTCTTAATGTCAGGCCACATTTGACCCAGCCACTAAGAATCTCCAATAAAGGGTTAAAAAAACACAGAGAAAAATTTTTATTTGAAATTTAAAAAAAAAGCCATTAGGGACTCCATCTTTAATTAAAAAAATCCTCTTCCGTCCGACGTAGTCCAAAACGCGATGTCCTCTCTGCTACATCCCCTGTGCATGTCTATGCACAGGGAATGAGCAGACTGAGAACAATCTCAGCACTGCTACATCATGTCTGTGAGCAGGCGGGCTCTAGGACCCTGGAGCTGCACAGAGAAGACAGCTGGACTCGGCTCGCAAAGAAACTTGCGAGTTTCCCTGCTATCACTGGCACAGGAGCCGAGTCTAATGCAAACAATGGCAATCCTAGTTTTGTCAGCGTTTCTGACAAAACTAGGATTGATATTGATTTGCATTGGACTCGTGCGAGTAATCACTGGGAAACTCGCAGAGTACCGAGTCCTGCGAGTCCCTTACTACTCGCCGAGTCCTAGCGAGTAGATTCGTCCATCCCTAGTGATGAGTGAGTAATACAATATTTGGGTTCAGATAGCTCTAATCGAATACTTTTGAGTAACAAATCCAGTGTAAGTCACTGGGGAACTCACTTGGATCCAAATACTAAAACAGTTCAAAGTATTCGGTTGGAGCTCTCCAAACCCGAATATCTTACTACCCGCTCATCACTAGTTAGGATGTTTTATTATTCTTATATACCGTATATACTCGTGTATAAGCCGAGTTTTTCAGCCCAAAATTTGGGCTGAAAAGTCTCCCCCTCGGCTTATACACGGGTCTATACGGTAGGCTGCGTGGTGGGGGCTGTGGAGGCTGGAGGAGGCGGGGGGAGGCTGCTGTATGAGCGGCCCCGTTACGTGGGGCCGCTCATTATATATGCACTGCTTCCCCCTGTCAATCAGCGGCAGGGGGAAGCAGTGCATATATGCCCCCCAAATGCTGGCACTCTTCCCCCTTGTAAGGGCTCCCCCCCGCTGCTTATTTTACCATCCTGGTCTTCTGCTCAGCGCCGCTCCTCGGTGCTCCGTCCTCGCTGCTCCCGTCCTGCTACATCCGGGATCTCCGGCCGTCGCAGGCATATGACGTCATCGCGCGACGGCCGGGGATCCCGGATGTAGCAGGATGGGAGCAGCGAGGACGGAGCACCGAGGAGCGGCGTTGAGCAGAAGACTGGGATGGTAAGAGAAGCAGCGGGAGGGGGGGCCCTTACAAGGGGGGCGAGTGCCAGCATTTGGGGGCTGCTGGGTACCCCCTGGGGGCTGCTGGATACCCCCAGGGGGCTGCTGGGTACCCCCGGGGGCCTGCTGTATGTACCCCCGGGGGCCTGCTGTTTGTACCCCGGGGCCCTGCTGTATGTACCCCCGGGGGCCTGCTGTATAAACCCCCAGGGGCCTGCTGTATGTACCCCCGGGGGCCTGCTGTATGTACCCCTGGGGGCCTGCTGTATAAACCCCCGGGGGCCTGCTGTATATACCCCTGTGGGCCTGCTGTATGTACCCCTGGGGGCCAGCTGTATGTACCCCCGGGGGCCTGCTGTATATACCCCTGGGGGCCTGCTGTATATACCCCCGGGGGCCTGCTGTATGTACCCCCGGGGGCCTGCTGTATGTACCCCCGGGGGCCTGCTGTATGTACCCCCGGGGGCCTGCTGTATAGACCCCCGGGGGCCTGCTGTATAGACCCCCAGGGACCTGCTGTACATACCCCCGGGGGCCTGCTGTTTGTACCCCCGGGGGCCTGCTGTTTGTACCCCCGGGGGCCTGCTGTATAGACCCCCGGGGGCCTGCTGTATATACCCCCGGGGGCCTGCTGTATATACCCCTGGGGGCCTGCTGTATATACCCCTGGGGGCCTGCTGTATATACCCCTGGGGGCCTGCTGTATATACCCCTGGGGGCCTGCTGTATACCCCTGGGGGCCTGCTGTATACCACTGGGGGCCTGCTGTATACGATACTACTGGGGCCTGTATACCACTGGGAGGGCCTGTATACCCAGGGCCGGGACGACAACTAGGCGACCCTAGGCGATCGCCTAGGGCGCCATCTAGTGCAGGGCGCATTTTTGCCCGCCCCCTGGGAGGCCCCGTGCTGGTCGCCGGCGGCCGCGGCGCGTCGGCCAGAGAGGGAGGAGGGCGGGAGTCCGACTTCCTGTCCCGTGGCTCTGCCCGCCCCTCCTCTCCTCCTCCGTACAGCCAGCGCCCAGCAGACGCACGGTGACGGCGGTGGCGCGGTGACCGGTGAGTGTGTAAAGGCGCGCCCCTCCCCCCCAGTCTGCATACTAGGCCCTGTATTCACCACCACTGGGCCCTGCTGTATACACCACCTCCACCACTGGGCCCTGTATACACTAGCACTGGGCCCTGTATACACCACCAGTGGGCCCTGTATTCACCACCACTGGGCCCTGCTGTATACACCACCTCCACCACTGGGCCCTGTATACACTAGCACTGGGCCCTGTATACACCACCAGTGGGCCCTGTATACACCACCACTGTGGCCTGTATACACCACCACTGGGCCTGTATATACCACTGGGGCTGCTGTATATACTGCTGGGGCCTATATATACCATTGGGGCTGCTGTATATAGTGCTGGGGCCTGTATATACCACTGAGGCTGCTGTATATATTGCTGGGGCCTGTATATACCACTGGGGCTGCTGTATATAGTGCTGGGGCCTGTATATACCACTGAGGCTGCTGTATATATTGCTGGGGCCTGTATATACCACTGGGGCTGCTGTATATAGTGCTGGGGCCTGTGTATACCACTGAGGCTGCTGTATATATTGCTGGGGCCTGTATATACGACTGGGGCTGCTGTATATAGTGCTGGGGCCTGTATATACTGCTGGGGCCTGTATATTCCACTGAGGCTGCTGTATATATTGCTGGGGCCTGTATATACCCCTGGGGCTGCTGTATTACCCCTGGGGCTGCTGTATGACCCCTGGGGCTGCTGTATTACCCCTGGGGCTGCTGTATAACCCCTGGGGCTGCTGTATAACCCCTGGGGCTGCTGTATTACCCCTGGGGCTGCTGTATTACCCCTGGGGTCTGTATATACCACTGGGGAGGCTGCTGTATACCACAATGCTGGGGGCTGTATACCTGTGTTGGGGTCCACCCTCGGCTTATACACGAGTCAATAGGTTTTCCCAGGTTTTGGGGGCAAAAGTAGAGGGGTCGGCTTATACACAGGTCGGCTTATACATGAGTATATACGGGTAGTAATCCTACAATGTCTGCTGGACATGGTATGAGGAGGTTTATGGCTCAGTTAGTACACTCCATACTTCATGGTAAGGGGAGGGTTTATGGCTCAGTACACACTCCCATACTTCTTGTTATTAACCAGTTAATGCTCTCTTTTCCACCGCACTGCAGTTTCAAAAGAGGACAACAGCGAGACAAGCAGCAACATGGCATCAGAGAGTCCCTGACCTCGAAATAGAAGATCCTCAGATCCTGGTATTGTGACATAATATTAAGAATAATACTTTTTGCATTTATATTACACTATGAACTCCACAGCACTTAACATACATCATGAACACTGTCCCCATTGGGGCTCACAATGTAAACAACCTATCAGTATGCCTCTGTAGTGTGGTTGGACGAACCTTTTATAGGTCCCCGTTAAATTAAATTTACTTTCAAAGTATGCTGACATTTTTATTCCCAGACATATTTCGGGGGAGGGGGGGCGCCGTTTGCCTTACCTGCCTAGGGCACCAAAATGCCTTGTCCCGGCACTGTGTATACCACACTGCTGGGGGCTGTATACCTCACTGCTGGGGGTTGTATACCTGTGCTGGAGTCCACCCTCGGCTTATACGCGAGTCAATAAGTTTTCCCAGTTTTTGGGGCAAAAGTAGGGGGGTCGGCTTATACACGAGTATATACGGTAATTATATGAAGATACGCTTCAAAATGTTTGTATATTCTATTCTACTGACAATAGATATTTTTTCTCTGACATTTCAATTGAGAAGGATCTGTCTTCTGGTTATCTGTGTGTGGCCTATGCCTTCGTAGTCATATCACATTTTAAAATAATATTTTACTCTGTACAGTGGTGTCATAATAGTCTCTCTTACTTTGGAGACTTGTGACAGTCTTGGGATCAGTGTCTCATTCCTGTATTGAGACTTCATATTAAACGTGCTTCTTTACTTTGGCAGTTTAGGAGTTAATGTCAGATTCTTTTGCTAGCCAGCTAGCTAGTTCTGTGTCCTGATGTCTCTACTTTGTGATCACTCCCATCCCGTATACAGAGTCACATGGTTCCAGCATGCTTTACTGGCCATTGAACTCCATTCTTTGTTCCCTATGAGCAGGGCCCTCTGCTGTATTTGTCCCCTACAGTATCTCCCTCTCTGTTGTTTGGTGTAGTGTGTCAGATACGATTGATGAATGCACCAGCCTTTGAAGAGCTGTCTTACATCAAATGCAACTGTTGGTCCACTCTTCCCTATCTCATACTGTTTCTGGACGCTCCTTGCATCCAGCGTGTCAAGTGGCTCACAAGAAACTAATACCGATAGCAAAATAACATGCATTTAAAGTTACACTGTATTATTGACACAATAAAAAGAACATGAATGGTGACTTGGCATTAAGGGGTTAAGATGGCAGTGGAAGCTATGGCTATAGTTTCTGACTTACACTATGCAAGATTTCTCAGAACTGATCTTTGATGAAGCACGGATTTAGAAAAGAATGTGGGAAGAATATAGGAGGAAATTCTAAACCTCCTTGGCTGTTGCACGTGCACAGTTATGCTGTGCACTAAATTTACAATGCCACATAGGCATAAAATGATTTATTTCCTGTGCATTTTTTGTACTAGTATGAAATGCAGGTTGTATACATCCCACCAATATTATCTGCAATTCAGAAACATTGCCAACAAAGGTGTAAGCACAGAACATGTGCATTTATCAATGTCACAATTCTATGCAGATATATGCTCGCCTGTGCACAGGATCTCAGAACCCAAGTGGATGAAATTTTAAACATCTGTCATACATTAGTCATGATTTCTATTTTAGGACTCATCTATAAAAACAGATTCAGCATTTCTTGCCTAGCGATTGCTTCATTAATGCATAATGGTGATTTTTAAATATAGACTTACAAGAACGAAGGGCTGAAATAAGTGTTTACTATGCTGAAGGAACATGAAAGTATGAGAATTAAAGCAATATTAATGTGACAATAAAACTCCAGGACCATTTGCCCAGGGTGGTTTTCTAATGTGGTTTAAAATAGTACTTGAAAGGGGAAACTATTTGTATCTTTCCTAACATACTGTAGATGCAGTAAGACTATTGTAATGAGGTGAACAATTCAGACTGCCGCATTGAGATGGACATGGAATTGGACTTTGTGCAGTCTACTAATGCCCCCTGGTGGACAAGTGCGGAAACAATCGCAGACGTTGGAAATCCCCTGCCCTCTCTTTTGTTTACCCAGGTAGAGAAAGGGCGGGAGAGCAGTGCAGACCCGGAGCTCAGCCAGGACAGACCTGCGTGTGGTGTCTCCCGACATAGGGCTCTTTTGCAACCGGATTCTTGGGAAGAAATACCCCGTGAGAATCGTTGCTGCAACCCCGGTCTGCAGGACATTGTCTTACCGAGGGTTCAACTCAAATTCAGGACATTGCCTCCGGAATTAAGGACATTGCCACCGGATTACATGTGCAGGGGCTGTGACCGACATAAGGGAGCCATCTGTGCTACCGTGATCTCCCTTCTGCTGCTCGGTGTGCCCCGGGACAGAGAGAGAGACTAACAAAAATCCGTTACCTGCTGAAGAAGACCAAAGAAGAGGACTGAGGAGTTTCCCCTTCAGCGCTGCACCGGGACCCGTCATCGTGAGATCCCAGGCCTGCCACGTGGGAGCGACATCTTCTTCTGTGATAGACTGGTACGTGATTTGAGGGAAAGTTAGGGAAAGATATCTCTATTTTGTTTTTTTCTCTTTGTCTTCTTCTTGCTGCGCACCTGGATAGAGTGAAGATCCAGGGACTCCACCATATACATGTGTGCAGCTAGATCAGTTGACTGTGTTATAGATATGTTTTACAGTAAAGAGATGTTACGACCGGTTAAATCTGAGTATGGAGATTCTGTTGAAGCAAGACATACACACACACCCGCGGGCCTTACCACCGGTCGCTACACTATGTTCATGTCAAGTTAAAACTTTGATGATTTCCATATAAATATTAGTATAAATCCTATCATACAACACATAGGTTTCTATGAAAAAAAAAAAAATGTACAGATCACCACCTACACAATGCACCTGATGGATGACAAAAGTACACTGTTTATGAATATGTTTGGCATGTATCCTGGGAGCTATCAACTGAATGTAAAGAGAACTAAATGTAATCCAATGAATTCAAACACTTTGACATTCGATTCACAAAACAGATTTTCCCTGCACCATTTCCTACACTGCTGAAGCAGTCTCATCTACTTCCCCCGTCTACAAATCCCTCCACTGGTTCCCAATTCCCCAGCATATCCAATTCAAACTACTAACATTGACTTACAAAGCCGTCCACAATCTGTTCCCCCTATATATCTCTGAACTAATCTCCCGATATCATCCAACTCGTAATCTTCGATTCTCCCAAGACCTCCTCCTTTCCTCCACAAGCTGCGATTTTGTGTCCGGGAGAATAACCCGCATTCTCCCGAATCCTCCCGAAGAGATGGGAACCGGATGGCAAATAGCTGCCATCCAGCCCCATAGGAATATTATGGGTCCGAAATCGGAGCCGGGGCTGTCCGGTTCACACTGGACAGCCCTGGATCAGCAAAACCATGGTGGGAAGCCGTCCTGAGCTTCCTGAACTGAAACTAAACGCAGATGTGTAAATACCCTAAGCTATGCACTATAGTACTCTATGTAAACAGAAGTACTGGGACACCTACATATATAGAATCTTTTATGAGATCACAATATACATCCATATGCATTAATAAGACTGCTTTCACATTGTGTTCTCCTACAGTTTCATTGGTCCCATCAGGGTTTACATCTAAACCCCCGGCAAAACGAGATTCACATGTATGCGGTGATGGGGCCATTGACATTTATGGCGCAGACAGAGTCGCTGTGTGCCCTGTCATGCACCATTTTCAGGAATATACATCTACTGGAGGCAGACAACCATACTTAAACACACTCTCCTTTGCTAAACAGCTAGCACTACTTTATTCTGCGAAGGTTGTAGATATGATTTTGGACTGTCTTTACGTATGATTTTAGACATTTGTTCAAAAGAGCATTGTGAGGTCAGTCACTGATTTTGGACAAGTTAGTGGCTCCCAATCTTTATTTAAAGATGACCTGTCACCAACCGCACATGGTGACCTAATTACAGCACTGAATGCAGAATGTCTGCTGCATTCAGGCAAGGGGTCCACCAGCCCTTGGGCCCCCCTGCACCCCGAGATAATACACTTTGAAAACTTACATTGTGGAACCAAATAGGAGGTGGCTTGTGGCTGGAGCCAAAGGGCAGTTTCACACCCCCTGTATGGTTAATCCGCCCACCGCTGCGCCCCTGATGCCAATCATTGTCTCCCTCGCCTGCTGCATAGTACACAGAGCTTATTGCAGTGCTGGCCGCTTTGCCCCGCCTCCTGCTGTGACGTCACCGCTTATACCCACCCTGCTCCATGGTTAACATGGAGCAGGGCAGGGAAAGGCAGTGATGTCACAGTAGGAGGCGGGGCAAAGCGGCCAGCACTGCAATAAGCTCTGTGTACTAAGCAGCAGGCGAGGGAGACAATGATTCGCATTAGGGACGCAGCGGTGGGTGGATTAACCATACAGGGGGTGTGAAACTGCCCTTTGGCTCCAGCCACAAGCCACCTCCTATTTGGTTCCACAATGTAAGTTTTCAAAGTGTATTATCTCGGGGTGCAGGGGGGCCCAAGGGCTGGTGGACCCCTTGCCTGAATGCAGCAGACATGCTGCATTCAGTGCTGTAATTAGATCCCCATGTATGGTTTGTGACAGGTCCTCTTTAACTTTTATCCAATGGTGTTCAATTGAGTTGGGGTCAGGACTCCATGTGAGCAAGTTCCTGTGCTGTGATAGTGTTATATACAGTATGTGTCATGCTGTATACTATGTAATAGGTGTGTCTGACTGTACATGGTCTGATAATAATACATCTCTTGGGCAGGGAGTAAGAAAAAAAAGTATACAGATATTACAGCACGGGATCATAAATAATTATTTTTTTGGTGTAAAGCATTTTTTAAAAAAACAGACAGGGGAATATTTTATCTCACAGAAAGAATCAGCTGTGATCCTGTGCTGTAATGTCTGTATACTACTTTTTGTCCTCTTCTGCCCAGGAGATGTTGTATGATCAGACCATGTCTGATGTACAGTCAGACAGATCCATTACACAGTACATAGCAGGAACATATATATAAGATTATCTCACCACAGGAGATGTGGTATGATCAGACCATATCACTGTACGGTCAGACACATCCATTACACAGTACATAGCAGGGGCACATATATAAGATTATCTCAGCACAGGAGATGTGGTATAATCAGACCATGTCACTGAACGGTCAGACACATCCATTACACAGTGCATAGCAGGGGCACATATATAAGATTATCTCAGCACAGGAGATGTGGTATGATCAGACCATGGCCCTGTATGGTCAGACACATCTATTACACAGTGCATAGCAGGGACACATATATAGGACTAGATGGTGGCCCGATTCTAATGCATCAGGTATTCTAGAATATGTGGGTGTGCGGCAGTGCAGGTGTACGGCAGTGCGGTTGTGCGAGTGTGCAGCGGTGGCCCCCTCAGTTCTCACCCACCCCAGGCTTCTGTCCAGCCGCCTCTCACCCTAGCATGTCTTCTTCTTCCTCCAGCATAGACGTCAACAATTCCAAGGCCTCAGGGGGCCGAGTTAACAGGGGGCGTCCAAGCGCATAGCCCTGATGTGGTGGGCGTGCCCTTGTTCACGGCCATTACGACGCCCCCTTTGGTAGCTCCACCCCCACCCCCTGCGGCCTTTGAATTTCTGGAGTCTATGCCACGAAAAGAAGAAGAAGAATGGCGGTGTGAGCGGCGGGCAGATGGAGCATGGGGCGGCGGCCGTGAGGGAGCGTGGAGCAGGTGAGCAGCGGGCAGGAGACCGAGCACAGGAGGGCCGGGAGACCGGGTGGACTGTGCCTGTTTCACTGTAACGGAAATTCCGTGTCGCTGATTGGTCGCGCCCAGCCAGCCACAAACAATTAGCGACACAGGTTTTGCGTTAGAGACAGTGTGACGTGAGTGCAAGGTGAGTGCAGGGCTAAGTGTGAGGTGAGTGCAAGGTGAGTGTAGGGCTAAGTGTGAGGTCAGTGCAAGGTAAGTGTAGGGCTAAGTGTGAGGTCAGTGCAAGGTGAGTGTGACGTGAGTGCAGGGCTAAGTGTGACGTGAATGCAGGGCAGAGTGTGACATGAGTGCAGGACAGAGTGTGACATGAGTGCAGGGCAGAGTGTGACGAGAGTGCAGGGTAAGTGTGAGTAGTGGGTGTGTGTTAGTGCAGGGTCAGTGTAGGGTGTGTGGGTGTAAGTGGTCTGCAGTACCTGGCTCCTGGTGCTGTGTGCGTTTAGCTTAAGGACCTCTGGTGATGTCACAGCCATGTGATCTTGCTCTGGCCATGATTGTGACATCATCAGAGGTCCTATAAGCATAGAGCCCCCGTAACACATAACGACGCACCAGCGATACCGATAATGATACAACCTGGCCGGGATCACTGGTACGACGTTTTCACATCGCTGTTCATTTCAAATAGCTGGATGGGAAACCGACAGTGAAGTCAGCTTTCCTGCCCGCTATGTGAATCTAGCGCTGTCGTCTCTGTCACAGCAATCCTGCTTCGCTGAAGCGTCGCCAGTGCTTTTTTGTAAAAAACATATTTGCCAGTACGCATTTCAGATTCATTTCACCAATGCACAGGGATGCAGAAAGGCTCTCTGCCCCCTGAGTCTAGGTGAGAAACGGGGGGGGTGGGCTTGTTGTCAGCGGCCCCAGCCCATCACTGTGGTGCGGTTTCAGCACCACGGTGATGGAGAGCGGCTATGCATATTATATGAGAGGGAGCAGGAGATCTCCCGCTCCCTCCTGCAGCCACCCCCAGCCTCCCCCAGCTCACATTTTCCGGTACACTGCACCGTTGCAAATAAAGCGTCTAGTACAAAGGAATCCATTTTTTCTCGCTAATGGTGTAAGGATTTTTTCTAAATACACAGATAATGGAGCTATATGGAATCAGTTGAGGCTACAATTGGTCGCCCCGGTGGATTGGTGAGATTTTTATGAATTTTTGGCAGGATATATATGACTGGAGTGATGGGGTTGGAATTAGTTAGAAAAGTCTTTGTTTTGGTATCTATGGTCCATGACCTACACCTGGTAACTCGGAATTTTTTCATATTACGACCCTATCTCTCTAACTAAATATATCTAATTAAGTATATCTATATACACCTATTTATATTCCTCTCTAACCTATCTATACCTTCCTCCAATCGCTACTGACCAACTCTTTGGCACTCCCTAAACTAACTGCTCAGCTCCCCTATTACCTTCTATATACTAATAACATCCTCTGGGACAGTAATACATTCTTGCTGTCCTCAACAGTATCGTTGACCTATGTAAATATGTAAATTGCCTTTTTCCTGTGCTCCCTACAGCACAGGTGACACCATATGTTTGTAAATATTTATACACTTTTATTTGTTTTGTTTCATAGCCAATTGTCGTGATCAAGGCTTTGGTTAAAGCCGAAACGCGTTGACATCTGTGGTCACTAACTGTTCATAATAAACCTTGCATCAAAAACATCAAAAGGAGTGTGCAACTTTGTACCCATATCTGCATTTACTGGGATTGAAGAAATCCTGTTAGTTGGCACCTCCACTCATCACCTACGCGGTGTGCACACCATTATACCCTATTGCCTGTATGGTCAGACACATCCATTACACAGTGCATAGCAGAGACAAACATATAAGATTTATCTCAGCACAGGAACATTTTTTTAAACACATTGTGGAACTTATTATTATTCCAAGATCTAATAATTAAAAAAAACTTTAAAACAAACTTTCTTTGTGGAAAAAAACCTTTAATTCCTGTGATGTTTCATTTGAGAGGAGTCTCAAGATCCTGGAACTGCTGTTTCTCTTGGTAGCATCCATCACCCCTCTTAGAACCAGGGAGCGGCGCTGCCATTTCTTTCTAGTTTCTTGCATCATCACTCTTTGAGAATGGTCAGCAGGCTATATATATAAAATACATTATAGAAAGTGCCCTAATTACCAGACGCTGTTTCCTTTGCCATCAACAATGCTGCATAGATAGATAGATAGATAGATAGATAGATAGATACCACACAATGAAATTCACTGTAGCCCGCAGCCATACATTATTTAGTTTATCACATATTACACTTCATGTGGTTGTGAATTTAATGGCAACACATATCCAGAGGAGACTAAAAAGTAGGTTATGTATCTGTTGCTAGGAAACAGAACCAGATCATCGTAACGGCTGTTCAAGCAAAAAAAAAACACGAACAAGTCTTGCTTTGCCAAACACATATTCAGCAATTAACATCTTTCTGTTTTCCTTTTACCCATTTTTAGGAAATATCATTGTTTTTTAGGTTCTTTGTTTCCTTCCATGAAATCAGCTGACAAAGATTTATTTACTGTAAATCCCTAAAACCTGCTCTCCATTTAGCTTTTAGGTCCAAAATCCATGTCTTAACATTTCTTTATATTGGTGGGAGCGTCAATTGTCTAGCACAGAGCTTAAAATACCCTACATATTGAGTAACAATTAATCAAACAGTTTTCTCCAAAATTTTCATAGTTGCACAACATTTTGGAGTATTTGCAGGAGTCAACCCAAAGTGTTTGGTGAAATGTGGGTAAAGCTTGGTGGAGCTCAGCCATCATATTTACTAAGAGCTGCCACCTGTAATTTCGAGGCCCCATACTGGCAACTTTTTTGGGCCCACTTGAGACCCTGCCCAGGCTCCACCGCAGCTCTGCCTCCACCCCTCGAACATTCCACAGTCCCACCTTAAAAAAAGTCCTGCATATGTGAGGCCAGGGGCTGTATATTATATATTTAAATTTGTAGACACTGGTGGGTTAGCTGTATATACATATACTAGATAGGGGCAGATGTGATGTCACGATGGGGTGAACTCTGTGGCACTGGGGTGGAGGCTGTCTCTCCCCCCATGTGCTCTCCCACTGCCCACTCTATCCCTCTCCCCCCTGTGCTGTCTTCTCCCCTCGGTGCTCTCTCATCTCACCTGTCTTCCCCGTGCACTCTTTCCCCATGCACTATCCCCCTGTGTGCTATCTTCTTCCCTTATGTGCTCTCTCCAATGAGCTGTCCCTCTCTAGTGTGCTCTCCCTATGTGCTCTCTCTCCCCCTGTGTTGCTTGCCCCTTTTTCACTCACCCCATTGTGTGCTCTCTCTTCCCCTTCTGCACTTTCTCTGCCCCCTATGCACTCTCTTTGCTCCCCTGTGTGTTCACTACTCCCCTGTGTGCTCGCCCCCTGTGCTTTGCATGTCCCCCTTAATGTTCTCTCCCTCTGTTGTTTCCAAAGATAGCAGTGACATGAGTAAGTGCACATGTGCATACCTAGTCATGCAGCCATTATTGTATACCCAGGTGTCCAAAGATAGCGGCTGCCTGACTAACTGTACATGCGCACTGGTTATATGCATTTGCACTTACTAAGATGTTGAAGTGTCAACATCAGTAGCTGCAGGCAGCAATTTCGGGTGGCAGTGGTTTCGGGCGGTGGCAGTTGTAGGCAGCTGTGGCACTGCTGGCAGTACTGCCAGTGGGTGCCATATTTGCACACCCATCACTTGGATGTGCAAATATGACAGATTAGCGTGATAGCAGGACATCTGAATGCCTGAAGTGACAGACAGGACAGTGCAGTTATGCAACTGCCCCCCAGTGCACTGTCTATGGCCCCCTGTGAGCTTGCCCCTCCACCTGTGTGCTTTCTCTTCCCCCTGTGCACTGCCTCTGCCCCTATATGCACTTTTTGCCTCACTGTATGCGCTTTGTTCTCCCCTGTTCAATCTTTATTCATAAATTGAATAGATTCTAAAGCACAGAATAAAAATGTAAACGAGACAAATGAAAAAGAACATTGATCAAAATTTGAGAATTCTTTCAGATACATGCAAATTATTGGTGTTAATCTGGCACATAGTGCTAATTTCCTTAATTATCTGACAAACCCTATTTAACTGACAGACTAGCTTTCCAGTTTGCACTCACTTTGCAAAAATGGTGTGCCGTTCCAAAGTGACTGAAACCCTCGGGCAGCAGGTTGTCCAGATGAAGGCCAAAGGGGTCACCCTATCAGCCATAGCAATAGAAGTTGGTCGTTCCAAGTCTGCGATTTCTAGAATATTGCATCTTTACAACATCACAAACATTTTCTAGTCCCCAAGAAGGTTGATTGCCCTCGAAAGACAGATGCAAGAAGATAGGATAAGTGGAGAATCTCATTGCGTAATCATTCCAACACTACAGCTGGAATAGCTCATCATTTCAGCACTAAACAGGGTAAGGTCTGTCTCATCATACAGTGTCCTGACATTTAAGAGCATTTGGACTGGAAGCCCTCTCTGCAGTGACCAAACCTCTCATTAGCATAAAGAATCAAAAGACTAGACTCACCTTTGTTGAGGAGCATGTTGTGTGGACAGAGGAGAAGTGTTGCACAGTTCATTTAGTGATGAAAGCAAGTTTAATTTCTCTGGGTTTGATCGAAAACATTATGTTCGTCGACAAACTGGGGAAACACTGAACCCTAAGTGTGTAAAGAAGTCAGTGAAAGGTGGTGGAGGAAGTGTCATACTTTTGGGAATGTTTTCTGCTAAAGGGGTTGGACCTATCATACAGCTACATGGCTGAATACAAGTGTGAATCAGAAACTTCTTCAACAACACATAGTTCCTTACTTGTGATCAGCACTCAATCAGCCATCAATTTTCATGCAGGACAATGCCCTCTATCACACAGCAATATGGGTAAAGCAGTTCTTTGAAACAAAAAACATTGAAATAATGAAATTGCCAGCCCAGAGTTCTGATTTAAACTCAATAGAAAATCTCTAGAAAATCCTTGGTGACACAATTATGGCCAAGAAACCCACAAAAGTCACAGAACTGTGGTAGAGACTGGAAGAAGAGTTGGCCAAAATCACACCAGAGCAGTGTGAGACACTAGTGATGTCCTGTGATCGCAGATGTGCTGAAGTCATTCATAGCAAAGGCCTGTACACCTCCTACTGATTGGTGATTGTTGTAATCTTCTGAAAATTTAGTTTTAATCTTTCTTTGTGCAACAGTCATTGCGGTTTTCTGATTATTATCATCACGTTGTGTGTAAAATAGTGGTTTAAAGTTGATAAAAGTTGGTTATTTTTTAAATCACTTTTGTAGTGGCATGGTGTGCACATTACACAAAAACCTTCAAATATTGATAAATGAAGATTACATTTTGTCTGAAAAAATCAAGTGATCATACATTGTTCTGTAATTTTGATCACCAGTGTAAGTAGAATATATAGAATAAGTAGAATATATATATATACCGTATATACTCGTGTATAAGCCGACCCGTGTATAAGCCGACCCCCCTACTTTTGCCCCCAAAACCTGGGAAAATCTATTGACTCGTGTATAAGCCGAGGGTGGACCCTAGCACAAGTATACAGCCCCCAGCAGTGTGGTATACACCAGTCCCAGAGGTAGATACAGCAGCCCCAGTGGTAGTATACACGCAGCCCCAGTAGTATATACAGCCCCAGTGGTATATACAGCTCCAGTGGTAGTATAGACGCAGCCCTAGTAGTATATACAGCCCCAGTGGTAGTATATACAGCCCCAGTGGTAGTATACAGGGCCCCAGCAGTATATACAGCCCCAGTGGTTTATACAGCCCCAGTGGTAGTATACAGGGCCCCAGAGGTATATACAGCCCCAGTGGTAGTATATACAGGGCCCCAGCAGTATATACAGCCCCAGTGGTTTATACAGCCCCAGTGGTAGTATAGACGCAGCCCTAGTAGTATATACAGCCCCAGTGGTAGTATATACAGCCCCAGTGGTAGTATACAGGGCCCCAGCAGTATATACAGCCCCAGTGGTTTTTACATCCCCAGTGGTAGTATACAGGGCCCCAGAGGTATATACAGCCCCAGTGGTAGTATACAGGGCCCCAGCAGTATATACAGCCCCAGTGGTTTATACAGCCCCAGTGGTAGTATACAGGGCCCCAGAGGTATATACAGCCCCAGTGGTAGTATATACAGCCCCAGTGGTAGTATACAGGGCCCCAGCAGTATATACAGCCCCAGTGGTTTATACAGCCCCAGTGGTAGTATACAGGGCCCCAGAGGTATATACAGCCCCAGTGGTAGTATATACAGGGCCCCAGCAGTATATACAGCCCCAGTGGTTTATACAGCCCCAGTGATAGTATATACAGGGCCCCAGCAGTATATACAGCCCCAGTGGTTTATACAGCCCCAGTGGTAGTATACAGGGCCCCAGAGGTATATACAGCCCCAGTGGTAGTATATACAGCCCCAGTGGTAGTATATACAGCCCCAGTGGTAGTATATACAGCCCCAGTGGTAGTATATACAGCCCCAGTGGTAGTATACAGGGCCCCAGAGGTATATACAGCCCCAGTGGTAGTATATACAGCCCCAGTGGTAGTATACAGTATGTACCGATGTATACATCGGTATACAGCACTGACTCGCGTATAAGCCGAGGGGGGTACTTTTCAGCCCAATTTTTGGGCTGAAAAACTCGGCTTATACGCGAGTATATACGGTATATATATATATATATATATATATATATTATAACATATAAAATATATATAAATATATATTATATAATACAGAAACTGCTGGCTGTATACACAATAGAGACCCTTGCGAGCTGTATACACAATAGATCAGCAGTAGAGATAGGCTCACCTTCCGTGTGGGTGGTCTAGAAAAACGAATCAATATACTAGAGTAGCTAGGCACACCTTCATAATTAAATTTTATTAATTTTGAAGAAACAATGTCAACTTGTTGAAAAAAACTTTTTTATTGTCACTTGCTCACATAGAATGCAAATAGATTGACGTTAACGTTTCGGCCTTGTTTGGCCTTCTTCAAGAATCTTAATACAGAAAAAAATGATACATAATGTCAATACAGGAAAGAAAAACAAAAATATGTATATACATATATTTTAACAATACACTCATGGACAGTGACATCAGAATATAATGAAACTACTAAAAAATTATTGTTAGGGATCTATGAATATTTCATCTCAATGTGTTAAAAAATGGAGGGAAACGAAAACAGGAAAAAAAAAGTGCAAAGTACAGTGTGAAGAGCGTCGTAACAGGTGAGTGATAATCGGAAAAGAAGGGAAGGGTATCATTACCTATCTATTTCTAAGGACTCAGCCACCTTATACAGAGCTCAAATAGTATATCCCAATGATCTACAATTAAGGATAACTGAAAAAATATATGTTCATATAAATGTCTCAAGCTGTACCAATTTCTATACCTTAAAATAATGACATATATAAGACCCCAATGGTATGGTCCTCTGTCTTCTATGTATTATATATATACAATCCTAATAAAAATAAGGAAAAAATAAAATAATAGCCAATACAAATAATGTCTTCCAGTTATCTACTATATTATATAATATTATAAGGAAAAAAAATATAGTAATGACCATACCTTGGGAATCATATAAGAAATATACGTCCGTAATGTTCTATGTGGCCCTTTGGTGATTGAGACTTATCTATCTTTATATATAAAAAAATATATTAAAGCTATAATTTCAATTAGAAGTATTTTTTCATATAGTGATATTTATATATAAAATCACTACCTGTACTTTGTTCTATATGGGGTCTTATATATGTCATTATTTTTCAACAAAAAATTGACATTGTTTCTTCAAAATTAATACAATTTAATAATGAAGGAGTGCCTAGCTACTCTAGTATATTGTATACACAACAGAGACTGCTGATCTTTCTACTGCTCTACTGGTCAGCAACTACTCCATGGACACAATCCAATGCCCTCTGCAGTAAGGGCAATATGTTTGTCTATGAGTGAGTGGATGAACACCAAAAGTATTCTGTTTTGAGGTATGGCTAGTGACATCCGCTCCACTAGAATCTCTAATACGAGTTTACGGATTCTACATAACACATCTTACGCTTAGTTAATGACTCTAATTAATTTATTTGGTAATAAAAAGAAAGTAAAAAACATGTGCAAGCAATGTTTTTTACTGCAACATGTGGATAGCACATTTTCATTTACAAGCAGTTTCCGTCTGAACAATAGGATACAAGTTGTGATCCATTAATCATTTTACAATGTTTGTAGCATTGATCTGCAGCTTTCACAGATTGAGTACACTGTGCACCAAGCGCACACAATGATTTTTTGTGGGAGTTATGTACAATGGCAACAGAATGAACCTGATTAATACAGGGAAAAAAATCAAAGCAAGTTACCATAGCAACCGTAGAACGTATCAGCAACATGATCATTTTATATTGTTAGAGTTAAAAAGGGTTATCCAGCTAGGAAATATATTTTGAAAACAGCTTTATATGTTCTACAATAACCAAAGACGCCAACTCACCTCACAGACTCCATGCTGCACCGCTTACCGCCTTCAACATTTCACAGTGGAGTCAATAAGTGACTACGGAAATGACCTGCTATAGATGTCCAGGGAGGGACATGACTCCTGGAAAGTATAGATAGGCAAGGGGCCCAAAAAGCATCAGAATTGGAGCAGACTGAGACTAGAAAGGTCAGCATGGCTACTGTTGCAGAATTTGAATTCCAAAACTGCAAGACGCCAGAATTTTGTTCTTAAAAATATATAGCTTACATTTTACCCTTTTTAAAGGTAACTTGCATACAGACTTTTGAAGTCAAAATGACTATAAGGGCTTGCTCACACCATCATGTATATCAGATGAGTAATGTCTAATTGTTTATTGGTTCATGGAAGAAAGTTGAGGCGGTCTAATTAGGAGCGCTAAGGCAGTTGGGCAAAAATTTACAGGAAAAATTGGAGAAGTGGTTAACAAACCTTTATTTACCCTCTACATCCCACAACATGTTTCGACAGTGAATGTCTTCATCAGGTGCAGTATCTGATGAAGACATACACTGTAGAAATACATTGTGGAATGTAGAGGGCAAATAAAGGTTTGTTAACTACTTTTCCAATTTTTTCTCTCAATTTTTGCCCAACTGCCTTAGCGCTCCTAATTACGCCACCTCAACTGTCTTTCATGTTCCCTGTTCCCTCTGTGAGGGACTGGTGGCAGGAGCAGCTATAGGCATTCATTAACTACTTGGAAAGGACCTGGCGTTGCCCAGGAGACTGAGAATCTAGCTTGAGGACATGCCGTTACATCACCGCACAGTCCGATCACGTTACCGGGACCCAGAAGTGATGCGTGAGACACCGCCACCCTCTGCGAGAGCATGGAGCGGTCGTGGGACAGGACCCTCATCACAGGAGGATAAAAGTGGGGTTGTGAAGAGTTGCAGAACCCCAAAAGGTGAGTGGCTAAAGCCCAGCACACACCCATCCCTGCCCATAAGAGCTTCACATTGCGCCCCTTTTCTATTTTTATTACATTTTTTATTGGTTAGCACTCATACTAATTATATGCAATGTGCCAGTGCTGATGACCTATTTTTTTCTCATACCGATTTGACAAGAGAAAAATAATCACAGCATACTGTAGTTTTGACTCAAAAATTGGATGCAAGTAACCAATTCAAGTTTATGGGAACGTTGAAGTCATTGCACTATACTCAGATTACATTCGAGTTCATTTCAATTTCTGAAAACTGCATCACACTAAGCTGACACTCGGATCAAACTCAGATCAGAGTTCGATTGGATTGTCATTATCACAATCAGTCTTGTTCCCTTGGATGAGAGACTCTACTGTCGCATGATCGTAGCCTGAATGTAAAATGCAGATAACAGCACATTGCAGCTCTCGTTAGCAATACTGAAGAAACCTGGCAGCATGTGGTGTGCACACTCGAAGGACTCAGATGTTGGTCTTCACATAGACTGACTGCAGACTTTTATCAGAATACCTGATAACCCATTTAACAATGTAATTGGTAGAGAAAATGTTACAGATAGTGATGGATGAACCCAAACTGTAAAATACGGAGTCTGTACTGAACACCAAGTGTTCGCGCACGGACCCTGAACATAGAATCCGTGTTACTGCTTGGGTTTGGGTTCAGCTGGAGGGGGCTGTAGAAATAGGTAAAATGATGATTATAACAGGAGAATCATACTTAACAGTCTCCTGCTCTGCAGGCACACTACTTCAAGGTGTGCTCATTAATCTCATGAATATTTACTGTACTGATTCCAGCAGCCAATCTCAGACCCACTCTCTGTGTCAGTGTCATTGATAGGCAGTTGCGTCCCTATCCATTGTGCCAGCATCTGTGATTGGTTGCCATATTTGATCCTCCCAAGACCTCCTCCTTTCCTCCTCACTCGTACATTCCTCAATTAACCGCCTGCAAGAATTTGCCCAAGCATCCCCCATAGTCTGGAATTCTGCACCTCAAAATGTCCGACTATCCCCTACACTCAGAAGCTTCAGGTGGTACCTGAAAACACGTCTATTTAGAACAGCCTGCAATGACCACGGTGCCACCTCATCACCACTGGAGGGCGCCCCACCTCCACTGGACCTGACGCTCTAACTCCTCCCGAGCAGACCCAACCTACTGTTTCCATCCTTATTGCCCTGAAGAATGTAAGCCTGCAAGGGCAGGATCCTTCTCCCCTCTGTACAGTCTGTCACTGTTATGGCCACTTTACACACAGCTACAGGTAACAGGTTTTCCACAGGTAACTTACTGGCTGCAGTGAAATCATGGAGACATGGCTCTTTTTGTTGCTGTGTACAAATGGAACTATGTCTTCCCTGATTTCACTTCAGCCAGTAAGTTACCTGTGAAAACCTGTTACCTGTAGCTGCGTGTAAAGTGGCCATTAGTTTGTTCATAGTATTTTTAACTTGTTTGTATGTATCCCTTTCTCATGTACAGCACCATGGAATCAATAGTGCTCTATAAAAAAATAATAATATACATTAGTGTATTGGCAACAAAACTGTCATCATAGGTGTGAAAAAATAAATTATTTAAAAAATTGCATGGATATCCCCGATTCTCCCAGCAGATAAGACAGACAGCTATGGCCTGCCACCCCACATCTGCCTGGTTTTATCTTGGCTGGCAATCAAAAATACAGGGGTGCCCATTAATTATTTTTCATTATTTCAATAAAGAATAAAAAAATGCATAGGCTCCGCCCTATTTTTGATTGCAAGCCATAGTTAAACTAGGAGAATACTAGCTGGTATTCTCAGGGCGGTGAGGCCCATAGTTATTGGCCCCCAGACTACAGATCAGCAGCCCGCAGCCACTCCAGATATTGGCGCATTCATTAAATGCGCCAATTTCTGGCGATTTACCCCACTCTTACCGCTGTCCTGGTGCAGTGTCAAATGGGGTAATAGAAGGGGTTAATGACAGCTGAGTACTGACAGCTGTCATCAAGTCCTAGATTGTTAATGCTCAGGCTTTTACTAGACCCGCACATTACCAATCCTGTGAGAAATCATTAAAAAACACATGTAGAGAAAAATCCTTTATTTCAAATAAAACACACAGACAACCCTCTTCTACCCATTTATTAAGCCCAAACATACCCTCCAACGGTAAATACACACAGTGTCCCTCGACGAGGCTCATCGACTGTTACATTGCAGTGAGTGGAGACATTACAGTGGATCGCTCTTACACTGATAGCTGACTGTGTGAGCGATGACATCAGAAAATTCATCTGCGGTTACAGCTGAGCCGTGCCAGGTTTTAATATAAATTTAAAAATTGATAAAAGTGCAGAAGAGAAAGATGTTGGTCGTTTCTGCAATTAACAGACAACTAAACAGACAAATCAATTACATATGTAACACAAAATGTATCATTGTTTTTTCCAAAGCCAAAAATTGAACTCCATATTATTGCTAATGGATGGGTAAATAATAAGCATATTGTAACATTTCCTGTTATTTAAATTAATTTCACAAGCGCAAAAAAAATCACATGACAATTTTAGGCAAAAGTAAAACAAGGAGAGAGTTATCTAAACATGACAGATTATTTGGGGGTAAAACGACAACTTGTACACTGTTTGGTATGTGTATTCAGTAATTGAATTTCTGTATGAAGTACAGTGAAAATGATACTTTGTTAAACTTAACTAGAAGTGAGCGGATTGAAGACTGAATTAGAGTTCAGTTTCTTGAAATCCACAGTTTCAAGCAAATTCAGATATATTGTGGTTCAATTCTTAGTTTGCAAAAGTAAAAAAAACTTGCCTGACACCAATTTCAAGCTGCTGAAGCATCAGAGAGCAAACAAATTACATTTTGTGTTGCTGCACAGGACTCTCCATGATGACCTGCAGCTATGGCATCTTTTGGATTATCATACCTTGTACACTATATCAAGAAGAGTGTATCCAGCTGATGAATGACAGCGCTTCCCAGGACTCACATCCAAAGATGATATTTTGAATTTTTTATTTAGTAAGGTAAAATAAAGGAGATACAATGCATTTCAGATACAGGTATATCCTTCTTCAGGTCTGATAAACACACAGTACGGATCTGTAGGATATATATAAGAAGGATATATCCTGTATCCGAAATGCATTGTATCTCTTCTATTTTAACTTACCAAATAAACAATTCCAAATATATTCTTTGGATGTGAGTCCTGGGAAGCGCTGTCATTCATCAGCTATACACTCTTCTTGATATATTCATCCTGTGAAAGCCTACATCCGGCTCTATCACTTGGGTCCACCAGAGGCAAACTACAAGCCCTGTCCATCAAAAAGAAGCCCGCAGGGATTTCTGAGGATACACATTCCAAGGCTATGTTAGTCTTTCATCAGGTGAGTGCATAAAATTGTGCACCCCCAAAGACTGTAATATTGTGCTTATGCACATTGCGCCGCAATTTGTCGTCTTTCTCTCCCAAACAGGGTTTTATTCCGTATACCTCGTACCTGGTCATCAGTACCTTTGCCATCACACATCAGTAGTACAGCAGAGTCATTTTCCATCTCCAGAGTCACTGGATATTAAATGTCTCTCTTCTGTGTAAGGTTATCAGAAATCTTTCTCTCTTAAGGTACCAGACACTTGTCAATGCCTCAGCGATCCCGACAATGATACAACCTGGTGGGATCGCTGGTGCGTCGCTATGGGGTCGTTGATGAGATGTCAAACAGTCAGATCTCACCAGCAACGCAGCAACGATCCGGAATGATATGGAGGTCGTTCGGACCCTGTTTCTCAGACCTGTAGTATTGAGGTCATTGGTCGTTGTCCCTGTCAAACACACCGATGCATGCTGCCCAGCGGGACCCCAACGATCAAAAAATGGTCCAGGCAACTCTGACATGAGGCGAGGTCACTTTGCGGTCACCAAATTTGTGACTCAGCAGCGATCTCAATAGCAATTCGCTTAGTGTGACGGGGGTCTTTACTTGTAGAGTGTAAGCTGTCGTGGTCAGGAGCTTCTCTCTTTCACTCTTTTGTAGTTTCCAATCATTAACAAGCTCTCCTGATATTTGACAGAATTTTCACTGCAAATTTAATTTGAGAGAAAATTCTACCAATTGGCAAACTCAAAGTTTGAAAACATCTGCTCATCTGAAATGCTATTGTAATGTCTCATGGCTGTTAAATAGTATTTGTTGGACTAAATTTAGTTGTGGCTTTTAAACCTTAATATATTCTTATGTTACTAGCTGATTGTAATGGCATCCTAGAAGTGATGGTTTTCAACAGATGGAGAGCTACAGGTTGCAGATGTCTGAATTCTGACCACACATAGATCTGCCCTGTTAAATGACACAATGATATTTTGTTTCCAATTAGAGCAATATTAGTCTCAATAGACAAAAAAAGAGCTGTTTCACAATCCCCATTGATAAAAGTTTTCTTCTTTGAGGATGTCTCCATGTTTGATTAGATCCTTCAAAATCAAATGGGCCATGACATTTATACTCAGTCTTCTATTTGTATTTGCTTAATGCTTACAGTACAAATGTTTTTTTTTTCTACTTGTAATTTCTCATTATTTAATGCAAAGAGGAATCCAAGGTCAAGTAGATTTTAGTTGAACAAAACTAAATGACTCAATCTAGTTAATAAGAAGGATTAAGGTTTAATATAGTAAAGAGAGAACAAACTTTTTAATTCAAAAGTAATTGATCAAGAACAGTTACAATATATGTAAGTAGACATTTTACCTGTGGCAAAAAAAAAACCCTGCTAAAGTTGAACTCCGAGGAAATTAAAAAAATGGGTACTGTCCCTACCCTCCTACATGATGAAGCAGAGCTGGGCACTACAGTTCTAGGATCCCTATATCGCTTATAAATCTATAAAATCATATCTGCTCTTCAGCACTCCCCCATCGCTTTTTCTCCTACCGGCCCAGCTTTTGCTACAATTCATGGACACCACTGCATCAACTGGCCTGTCCTCCTGTTCCTCCCCCTTAACATCACAAACAGTGCAGTCTTCAGAGGTGGTGCCCCAATTACCCATGTGTCACCCCGTGTCACAACAAGTCTCCAACCGCACAACTGATTGTGGGTTAACACAGATGGGCACTTCTGCAGAGATGTTCCCACACTCTATTCCATGCATCTGCAGTGACGACCGAAATCTTTTGGAGTTGGATCTGGGTACAGAGGAAGTACGGACCCAGCAGATTCCAGACCCTTGTCACCAGATGTTAATCCCTGGGAGTTGAGGTGGTGATCATGATGAGACTCAGATACTTGAGGAACACCTGTACTGTTCTGTGCATTCAGGGCAGGAAGTAGAGGAGGGTGATTCTCATGGCAAGGAGTGGGACAACAGAGAGGATTTTGATAATATCAAGGTTGTAGATCCCAATTGGAATGAACCCAGATTAATGAAGCTGAGTAGCTCAGCAGAGGAGGAGGAAGACGAGGGGGTTAGGTTGCATTTTCCTGCACAGAGACTGACAGCTGCAAGCAAAACAAGTGCTGCATCCTCAGCCACGTCTCTGTCTCTGAACAGCAGTGGTCGCGGGTCTACAGTTGTCCGAGGTAGCAAGGGTTGTCAAGCCTAGGTCTTTTTTGACATTGTAAAAGATGACCCAACTCACGTTATTTGCAAACTTTGTACCCAAAAACCTCCACAATTTGACTACTGCATGCATGAACCGCCACATGGGCCAGCACCATGCATTAGTCTAGACAAATTACTGCGGTAAAACTGTGTTTAAGGGGCCTCACCAAACACCGTCCACTGCAGAAAACACATCTGCTGTTTCTTCCTCCTTCTTCAATGTAGCAACTGTTTTCCGACAGGTGTCTGACCACAGGACCTCCAATTCTTTAGCCACTAAAATAGAGGTGACTGACAGACACTCAGTTGTTACAAAAAAGGACACACCTGGTGGTTTTGAGAGATCCCAGACACAGAGCACACCACTTGTTGTCAACCCAGCATAACATCTGGGCCTGTACCTCCTTCACAGTGCAGCAGTTTGTTGGGTACACCCTTCACCACCTTTTAACAGCACAACAACAAGCCCTTGGTTTTACAGTTTAGGTCACAAAAAAGATTATTTCTTCCTACACTTCCCAAATCAAAGAGCTTAAACTTTACCATTTCCCATTTGTTGGCGATGGAAATGTTGCCTTTCCACCTGCTGAATACAGACAGTTTCCAAAAGCTGATGGCCATAGCAGCTCTCCTTTATCAGTTGCTCAGTCATCACTACTTCTAAAAGCAAATATGGATACAAAGTTGCACACTCCTTTAGATGTGTTTGATGCAAGGAAAGGGCTCATTCCTACCAGGACTCTGACGGGGGCGGACCTATCACTGAAAGAAGGACCGTGCTGAAAAACGCCTATCCCCATTTGGGAATTATTGAAATAAAGCAAACCACCTTAATCGAGCGTTCGCCACCAAGGAAAGACGCCTCTTTCCAATCTTATCCTAGAAAATTCCATGACCCACACCTGCCAATTGTCGTGATCAAGGCTTTGGTTAAAGCCGAAACGCGTTGACATCTGTGGCCATTAACTGTTCATAATAAACCTTGCATCAAAAACATCTAAAGGAGTGTGCAACTTTGTATCCATATTTGTATTTACTGGGATTGAAGAAATCCTGTTAGTTGGCACCTCCACTCACCACCTACGCGGTGTGCACACCATTATACCATATTGACTGTACTTCTAAAAGCAAGCTGTGCCTGTGCTACACCAGCATGTCACAGACAACATCACCTGTTGCTTGAGAAATTCTGTGTGTGACAGGGTGCACTTCACCACTGACACCTGGACTAGCAAACATGGTCAGGAGAGTTACATCTCCCTCACTGGCCACTGGGTGACTCTGGTGGCTGCGGGGCCAGGCGGGGAAGGGACTACTCCCCAAGTCTTCAAATCCCCAAGACATTAGGGACAAATTTCTACCTCAGCATCCACTGTTTCTGCCTTGTCCACCTCCTTTAAGGCCTCTAGCTGTGCCTTCTAGCTCTTCCTTAATGTTGCAACACTTAAGACAGAATCCACCACACCTCCATACTGCGCTTCCATGGCTCTCCACCACCAGGCAGTGTTTTAATTAAAATGCCCAGGAGATGGGAGTCACACAGCTGAAGAGTTGTGGACAGCTATGTAGGTCGAGCTAAACCTAGAGCCAGGAAAGTCTGTGTGCAATAACAGTCCAAACCTGGTTGCGGCCCTACGCTGGGGCAAACATACACACTTGCCTTCCATGGCTCCCATCCTTAACCTGGTTGTCCAGCAATTCCTACACCACTCTCCCGGCCTGGATGAACTGCTGCACAAGGCACGGTCACTGTGTGCTCACTTCTGCCATTCTCACCCCATGACTCATCAATTAGTATTGCTAACAAGGTCTTTCAGACAACCTGTTAACCGTTTAACATATAATGTGCTTACACGGTAGAATTCCACTCTGCACATGTTGCAGCAACTGTGGCAGCAGCAACAAGTCCTGGCACAATATGTAATGACACGTACCGTGAGTCAAAGTGAGCGGAATGCAGTGCAAATGACACTTGCAGAATGGGCACAGATCAAGGACTTCTGCACCTTCTGCAAAGTTTCAAAATGGCTACTAAAATGTTTAGTGTTGACAATGCCATCATCACCATCACTGTTCCGCTCATCTACATGCTGGAGTAAATCTTGAAAAGTCTGCGGGATGAGGTGGTGGCACCACAGGAAGGAAGAGGAGGAAGAAGAGGAGGATGTGGAAAAGAGATCAATATCTCGAAGGTCCAGACTCTCTTCACACAGGCGTGTGGCATGTCAGGGAGGAGTAGAGTGACAGAATGAAGCTCATGGTACCAGACAAACTGGTAGTGAAGGTGCAGGTGCTGAGAAACAAATGGAGAAGGATGAGGATGAAGAGGTGATGGGTATAGAACAGTCAGGAGATGAGGAAGAAATGATCCCCCTTTCTGTTGTCCATAGATGGCGAGAAAGGACAGAGGAAGCAAGTAGGTA
This sequence comes from Allobates femoralis, assembly GCA_033576535.1. Classification (NCBI taxonomy): domain Eukaryota; kingdom Metazoa; phylum Chordata; class Amphibia; order Anura; family Aromobatidae; genus Allobates; species Allobates femoralis. The sequence continues at coordinate 170,724,214 of JARQOC010000003.1, forward strand.
TGTTACCCCGCTGCCACCAACACAACAAGGACTTGGGCTTTACAGATGCATCAGACATGAGTGCCTTCTTGTTGCACTATGTGCAACATGATACCCATATCGATAGGATTCATATTAGCGATGACTACTGGGTTGCAACACTGCTGGATCGTCAGTACAAGAGTAAATTTAGACAGATGCTTCTCGCCATAGACAGGGACACACGCATGCTGGAGTATCAAATAAAAGCTGCTAGACAAGCTTCAGACTGGTTTTCCCCAACAAATCATTGAGGGACACTGTATGCATCTCAGATCTACACTTCCAACCTGGGTTACATCATGTCGTCAGCATAGAAACAAAAGGAGCAGCAATGTAACTGTCAGAAGCAATTTCTTAGAGTCCTTTAACCAATTATTTCATAACGGTAGAAATGAGTACAAGTCTGACCCAAAGTGAATGACTGGAGAGGATAGTGCAGGAGTATCTAGAGCTCAATATACATGCCTTCAGGGGGACATTGGACCCTTTTGCTTTTTTGGCTTAAAAAATGAAGAAGTGGCCTGAGCTCGCCAGTCACAAGGTTGTGTCATGCCCGCCATCTAACTTTTATGAAGATGAACAAGTAATGGAGCTCCTAGGACTTTTCTACCCCGATAGCAGATTTGGTAGAATAGGCGATGTTGTAATTTCCAGGTGCTGCATTCATCTCCACATTCTTTTTTTATTCAGGGTCAATTGATGCCACTTTGGTGGTATCTGGCTCTAATTTTTTGAAATGTGGACACTCTTTTAGGGGTCTCCTTATCGGTTTTCTGAATTTAGCAGGACTCTGAGAGTACAATGCCTATATGTGTCACTATCCCCTGTTACTCATGAATATTTAACTTTGAAATGTTAGGCAGACTCTGTTCCACTCTGTACCATGCATGCAGGCTGAGCCATTCTCCAAATTTTATTCTGGATCAATTGATACCACTTTGATGGTAACTGGCCCTAATTTTTATTATATATGGAGACTCCTTTTGGGGTCTCCTTCTCTGTTTCCTGAATTTGGCAGGGCTCTCTGAAGCACCTGTCTACCCTAATTGAAATACTTCAGCCAGGTCTGTCCCATGCATCCATATCGCACAATGATGAAATTTTACTCTGGGAAATATATGACACTTTTCCTGGTGGCTGTCCCTAATTTGAATTGATTTGGCAGCTTTTGGGCACCTTTGAAGGTGTTTCCTAGGCCCTTGATTTTGCCTCCCTTCTTTTCAATAGGTTCAGATGTTCGTCGAAGTTGTTTGTTTGAGCATTGATCGTCCGGCGAACTGAGCCAAATTCGAACTCCCAAAGGTTTGCTCATCTCTAGTTATAAAATAATTAAAACAAATAGTACACATTTAAATATTGTTTTTTTTCCCCAAAAGACCTTTATTTAGCAAAAGCTTTGCTTTGTCTAGTGCACTTTGTCAGGATTTTAAACATAACAACTGCCATAAATCAGTGTGCAGCCCTTCCTAGATATGAACATCTGCTCGAGATGTACCTCAGGTCAAAGCAGTGTCCTGTCAAGCATCATGAATTCACATTCCTCTGTTTAGTCAACTTGACAGGACACTGAGAGGAGTGGACTACGGGAAAAGATTAAAACTTTTCTTTAGCTGAGAAAGAAAATCCATTTTAGTCAGCTTGACAGTTCTAGTGCAGTGCTTGGAGTAGCCTGTCTCCAGATGCTCTTCATGTAGCCAGTCCTAGGAAAGGCTGCAGACTACTGGATAGCAGTTGGCACCTTTAAAACCCTAACAAGATGCACTAGATAAAGCACACCTTTTTGATGAATAAAGGTATTTAAAAAAATATTTAATATATCAAAGTATTTTATTTATTTTATCACATTTGGATAAAACTTTAACCAACCTTTAACCAACAATCATTATTCAATTTTCCCATAGTAATAATTGCAATAATATATATAATATCATTTTCTTAAACAATGTTTTTATTGTTACCATTATGTGTCAAGTTTCGAATTTGGGCATAAAACATCACTTACACAAATCTGTCAAAGGTCGATCTTTAGTGAGTTGCTCAAAATTTTTGTTATTTTTGTAGTTTATACTCAAGGATCAATCAGCTCTGCCAAAATTGTAAGGGTATGTGCGCATTGAGTATTCAATGCAGACATGCAGATATTTTTCTGCACCAAATCTGCATCTCCTGCCAGAAAAACGCACAAAAAATGCAATGCTATTTTTACGAGTTTATAGTGTGTTTTCGTTGTGTTTTTGCGATGTGTTTTTTTCAGTGATAATATAAAGAGAATTGAATCATGCTAAATAAAGGTTTGGAGAAGGAGATATGAGAGAGAGAGATAGTGAGAGAGAGAGAGAGTGGGGGGAGAGAGAGTATGTGAGAGATAGGGAGGGGGAGAGAGCGAGCCTGATTTCCTGAAGCAAACACATAATTTACGTGCATGTAACAATTCATGTGTTTTTTAAAAACATGCACCAAATACACAAAACATAAAGCACAGTGCACAAACTTGTCTTTATCCAGAGTTTTTTCTCAATTCATTGAACTCGATGGGTGAAAAAATGCTCCAAGGATTGACATGCTTTTATACTAAACCAAATCTGCAAGGAAAAAATAGTCAACATCTGCACAACTATCCTGAATTCTCATTGACTTTGCTAGCTTCAGGATAGGTATGCAGGTTTGCATCAAAACTGCACCAAAAAAAAAAAAAATCAAAAATGCATAAAAAAGGAACTGTGTGCACATTTCCTAAAAATGATTTTGACAGGTGAAGGCTAAAAAACAAATAGCAATCAATACTCTGAAGGCCGCTTTACACGGCCCGATATCGTTGCCCAACAACGATAAAAAGTCACGTGGTTCGGGCGTTCCCGCCGATATCGTTCGTGCATTGTGTGGTGTAAATGAGCAATGCGACGCAAGAACGATGCCAAAAAATATATCATTTGGGAATTGTGCAGGCTCTCCAACTAGACAATATTGGCTTGACGATCTGGCAGGATCGTGCTGTGTGACAGCGCAACTACGATTTGGAGCGCAACTTCCCCTATTCACTCCCATGTTAAATGGTCGTTCCCTGGGTCGCTCGTACACAGCGTGAAGGAGGGAGCGTACACATCGCAGTTGCGTTGCCTGCCGATATCTCCCTGTGTAACATCTCCTATGTGATTTTGGACTAGTGCCAAAAACGTGTGCGCTCCCGTGCCGTTGTATACAATATCGTAACGATATTGGGACATGTAAAGCAGCCTTAACTGCCAGCATGCTATAAGATATTATGGTATGGAACTCTATTTAAGTAGCAGAGAGTGTAGACAATGGTGTGAACAGTAGGCAGCTTTAGATTAGAGGCTGCCACATCTGCAAAGCGCACATTTTTCCACCACCTTTATCTCCACATCTATACTAAATCTCTGACAGCTTATAATATTTATTCCATAATAATATTTATTCATTTACATAGCGCTATTAATTCGTCCATGCACAGTGTCCTACCTCCAATGGGTCAACCGGTGATCTCTGCAGGTGAATGCAGCTGCCTGTGCCCAACATCAGTGTTCTGGGTGCAACAGCTTTTTGCAGCATTCACATGCTGGGATCGCCACCGTCTGCTGTGACTCGGGAAGCCACCACCCTGCATGCAAGTTTACACTGGGTAGAAAACAGGCACAGTGGACACTAAATATCTATAAATCCATTCACTGTGCTTATGCTGTACAATATAGCAATTTGGACGCAGCAATAGTACACTGAGTCCAAACCAATGCAAAGGCTGATAATGAGCAAGATGCAATGGCAGCATGTGAGCTCAAAGGCTACATTCCAGATATACAGCTGAAACCAGAAGTCTACATGACTATATAAAACTATATACTTATGCTATATAATCCTAATTGACATAAAATGTTAAAGGTTTATTCTGATTTCATGTCAGATAGTGAGAAAATCATGCAGATGTGTCTTTTTCTAGAGTGTATGTAAACTTCTGGTTTCAACTGTATTGGAATGCTTCTGTACTTATAACTTTAAAGGAGTATCCCTATCTCTTTAAGGACTTGCATATCGATAGGATATGATATTACTTTATGACTATAAGGCTATATCCTACCCAAGCACTGAGTATGCCAAATTTTGTAAGAGAGGAATCCCCCTATAAAGTGAATGTTGATTTTTCATCTCTTAAGATTCTGTATGCATTTATTTTAATTTTCTTTAATTGCTATTACAACCATAAATGATTGCTGTATTATTCATTTCATGGCATTATGTATTTGATCATTTACATGGTTTCCTATTCTAATCACTTTTCAACAGCTTAGATTATGAAGAAAATATCTAACAAAGTATAAACTGCCATCAACAACATTTTCTTAAAGTAAAGTAACTTGTTCACTCAGCAATATACAATGTATAACTGCATGCTCATTGCCTGCTTTAATTACTCTCATTTCATAACTACGATTTTCAGCATATATTTTGGATTATTCAGTTATATAAGACTCTATTAGGACTCATTAATCTGGCATATTCATAATGTACTTATCCAGATGCAGTTCAAGCAAAAATTAAAATGGAAAAAAGAAACTCAGTACAAGAGAACCTGATGAGTAGGTATGTGTGTCCCACTCATATTTAATGATTTGGATAAATCACAAAGACAGTCAAATGGTGGAAATGAGAAAAATAGCTCAACTATATTGATATTAATGAAGATTTTTTATTTCTTTATAACCCTATTGGGGACTGGTTGTGGTGCAAAAAGTGGATCTGAACTTAACTGACATTAGTAGATGTCTATTTTACCTTTGTGCCTCAGAGCACTTCATACAATCTCGTAGGTTAAGAATAATAGCCCCTCACAGACACAGTGTAGATGTAGAAGGAGTGATCCTGGACTTTTAGCATCCCTTTGGTAAATGTACACAGTAAATATAAACTGGCTGTACAGGCAAAAGTGCATAAAAAATGTCATAGTGGTGCAGATATAGATAGAACAGAGGTAGTAGTTGCCACTCCTGTCGGGACATATAAGACATTAGTACTTTAAAGAGAATATGGTAAATGGGCTCTGTTACCGTTTCTGTATTAGGTCCTAAAATCAGTTTATTAACAGAGATGAGCAAACTTGAGAAACAGAGAATACGCAATCTATTCCTTGAGAGATTACCATCACCATCCATCTGACTTAGTACCAGTTGATGAGGTTACTTATAGTGATGAGCGAGCATGCTCGCCACTACTCGGTACTCACACAAGTATCACAGTACTCGGGATGCTCAGCGAGCATCAAATAATGGCACGATACTCGTGCTCATGCTCGGGTCTACCTCCTTGCATGTTGGCGCTATTTACAGAGCCAGCCCACATGCAGGGATTGGCTGACAGACACTGTAATTCCACAGCCCTGTTAGTTGTGGCATTACAGTGGTTGGCTGGCCGCACAGCGTTATCAGGTTTTTATAAGACCTGACTGCGCTATGCTCGTCACTCTCCGCCATAGACAGTCAGTGTGGGGAGAGCTGCTGCTGATTCAGGGACAGATTTCGTGCCTTTCAGCTAGTGTAGGTGCAGGGCTGCTAATCTAAGACAAACAACAGTCCTTCTGAGGACTAATTAGCTGTATACAAGCAGGCAGGGAGGCTGGGTTTATAGGAAAGTTAGGTGTGCCAGTATACCAGCCAGCATCAGATCTGTGGCTGGTGTGCTGGCTTTAAATCTCCTCTATCCATCCCAAAACAGTCCTTGTAAGGAATAATTTAAATCTCTATAGGCAAGAGGGGTATATAGCTCCATTTTCTAGACCTCACAAGACGCTGTCTACCTGTACACAGCATTTGTAGCAAGTGTGTAGCCTGTAATATCTACTTTTTCATCTATCCATCCCAAAACAGTCATATTAAGGATTCATTTAACTCTGTATAGTCAGGAGGGGTAATATAGGCCAATTGTCTATACCTCACAAGACGCTGTGTACCTGTATGCAGCATTTGTAGCAGGTGTGTAGCCTGTAATATCTACTTTTTCATCTATCCATCCCAAAACAGTCCTATTAAGGATTCATTTAAATCTCTATAGGCAAGAGGGGTATATAGCTCCATTTTCTAGACCTCACAAGACACTGTCTACCTGTATGCAGCATTTGTAGTGTGGCACCCCTATGGGAAGGCGCCACAGGGAGGTACTGCACCCCAAACAGAAGGTGTAGTGCCTCCGTAGCCATAGATATGGGGTTTAATGCAGAGTCTGTCCTAAGCACCCATACACTAGCCCCCCTTAGCATACGGACCATATATTCACTAGGTCGAGAGGGTGGAGCTTAGAGTAGAGCAAGAGACTTGAGTGACAGTTGAGCTAATTCTAGTCAGATAGTACTGGGAAGGCAGCCAGAGAGGACGTGCCTGACAGTGTTCTTGACAGGAGGGAACCTCCTTGGAGAGGGGTGACCCGAAATGGAAGGGGACAATCCAGGACAGGTTGGAGCCAGCTGGGGAGTCCGGGGTCAACACCGGCATACCAGATCCGAGGCAGTCAGAGGTCTATCCCTGACTGTGAACCGACAAGCCGTGGGACTACAGAAGGGAGCCATAGCGCCACAGACTGTACCTCTTCCTCAGTTCCAAACAGGTCCAGGACACATTAGAGAAATAGAGAAAGGACCGAATTCCGGTGGTGGGAGGATTTGCTCGTTGTCGCTCCCGTCCGTACCAGTATGGAACTGACCGTACCTAATAGTAATATACCAGGGGACTGGCGAAGGAGCTCTTCAGGGTGGTGAATGAGAGTAAGAGGAGCACAGACCCTGAAAGTTGTGAGAGGGCACCACCAACAGACTCTGCTAAGTTATCTCGAATCTGTGGCTACGTCCCTGGTAAACCAGACTGCACTGTGTATCTGTTTTTCATCTGGAGACAGTCAAGAACTTTTTGAGCTGATCTGGTGTCTCTCCTCATTTGCTCTGCTGCCCGGTGGGCTCCTACAGCATCAAAAAGGTGAGGACTACTAATCCCCTCATCTACCCCCGCTGCCCTGAGGTAAAGCTCCACCTGTGGGGAGCTGTACTACTCTGAGCTGCACCTCCATCACCTCAGCGGCTGGCTGCAGCGCTGGTATCCACGTTACCAGGTACCACAGGTGGCATCACGTTACCATTTTCCCATCCATCATCATCCCCCATCATCCCTGCCATTGAGGGTCCAGGGCACGGAACTGGGAACCGACCAGCCTTGATCCCCCATCGAAGTAACCATCAGTCCCGGTATCAGAGTACCCCCTACCCTGTCGACCAACTCAGTAGCAGGTGTGTAGCCTATAATATGTACTTTTTCATCTCTACATTCCAAAACAGTCCTAGTAAGGATTAATTTAAATCTATATACCGTATATACTCGTGTATAAGCCGACCCGTGTATAAGCCGACCCCCCTACTTTTGCCCCCAAAACCTGGGAAAATCTATTGACTCGCGTATAAGCCGAGGGTGGACCCCAGCACAGGTATGCAGCCCCCAGCAGTGGTATACAGGCCCCAGCAGTATGATATACAGCAGCCCCCAGTGGTATATTACAGCAGCCCCCAGTGGTATATACAGCAGCCCTAGTGGTATTGCACTCCCTATATACAGCAGCCCCAGTGGTATTGCAGCCCCAGTGGTGTATACAGCAGCCCCTATATACAGCAGCCCCAGTGGTATTGCAGCCTCAGTGGTATTGCAGCCCCTATATACAGCAGCCCCAGTGGTATTGCAGCCCCAGTGGTGTATACAGCAGCCCCTATATACAGCAGCCCCAGTGGTATTGCAGCCCCAGTGGTGTATACAGCAGCCCCTATATACAGCAGCCCCAGTGGTATTGCAGCCCCAGTGGTGTATACAGCAGCCCCTATATACAGCAGCCCCAGTGGTATTGCAGCCCCAGTGGTATATACAGCAGCCCCTATATACAGCAGCCCCAGTGGTATTGCAGCCCCAGTGGTGTATACAGCAGCCCCTATATACAGCAGCCCCAGTGGTATTGCAGCCCCAGTGGTATATACAGCAGCCCCTATATACAGCAGCCCCAGTGGTATTGCAGCCCCAGTGGTGTATACAGCAGCCCCTATATACAGCAGCCCCAGTGGTATTGCAGCCCCAGTGGTATATACAGCAGCCCCTATATACAGCAGCCCCAGTGGTATTGCAGCCCCAGTGGTGTATACAGCAGCCCCTATATACAGCAGCCCCAGTGGTATTGCAGCCCCAGTGGTGTATACAGCCCCTATATACAGCAGCCCCAGTGGTATTGCAGCCCCAGTGGTGTATACAGCCCCTATATACAGCAGCCCCAGTGGTATTGCAGCCCCAGTGGTGTATACAGCCCCTATATACAGCAGCCCCAGTGGTATTGCAGCCCCAGTGGTGTATACAGCCCCTATATACAGCAGCCCCAGTGGTATTGCAGCCCCAGTGGTGTATACAGCCCCTATATACAGCAGCCCCAGTGGTATTGCAGCCCAGTGGTGTATACAGCCCCTATATACAGCAGCCCCAGTGGTATTGCAGCCCCAGTGGTGTATACAGCCCCTATATACAGCAGCCCCAGTGGTATTGCAGCCCCAGTATACAGCCCCTATATACAGCAGCCCCAGTGGTATTGCAGCCCCAGTATACAGCAGCCCCAGTGGTATTGCAGCCCCACACAAATGCTGGCACACGTCCCCCTGTTGTAAGGCCCCCCCTGCTGATTACTTACCATCCCTGGTCTTCAGCAGCACCCCGGCGCCGGTCCTCTGTGCTCCGGTCCTCCGCGATCCCGTCCTCTGTGCTCCGCTCCACGGCTGCATCCGGGTTCCCCGCGCGTCGCAGAAGCAATGACGTCATCGCGTCGGCGACGCGCGGGGAACCCGGATGCAGCCGTGGAGCGGAGCAATGAGGACGGGATCGCGGAGGACCGGAGCACAGAGGACCGGCGCCGGGGTGCTGCTGAAGACCAGGGATGGTAAGTATTCAGCAGGGGGGGCCTTACAACAGGGGGGACGTGTGCCAGCAGATTGGGGGGCAATATACACATATATGCACTGCTCCCCCTGCCGCTGATTGACAGGGGGATGCAGTGCATATGTAATGAGCGGCCCCACGTGACGGGGCCGCTCATACAGCAGCCTCCCCCCGCCTCCTCCTGCCTCCCCAGCACCCGGACAGAGCCCCCACCCCACTCACCCCGTATAGTGACTCGTGTATAAGCCGAGGGGGGGACTTTTCAGCCCAATTTTTGGGCTGAAAAACTCGGCTTATACACGAGTATATACGGTAGTCAGGAGGGGTAATATAGGCCAATTGTATATACCTCACAAGACGCTGTCTACCTGTACGCAACATTTGTAGCAGGTGTCTAGCCTGTAATATCTAATTTCATCAATCCATCTAAAAAACATTCATTGGAATTCTTCAGTTAGTTTTATACAGGAAGTGTATATAGCATACCATTCAAAATGCGCAAGGTCGGTGGCAAGGGACCAGGAAGTGTACGTGATGGTGGTGCATGCAGACGCCAAGGCCGTGGCCAAGCTCGAATTGGGCCACGAGAAACGCCAACATCATCTCGCTCAACCTTCCTGTCCTCAACCTTCCTGTCCCAAAAATGTGAGGCAGCATTATATTATCTGGAGCGGCTGTGAGGCGGCATTATATTATCTTTAGCGGCTGTGAGGCAGCATTGTATTATCAGGAATGGCTGTGATGTGGCATTTTATTATCTGGAGCCGCTGTGAGGCGGCTTTGTATTATCTGGAGCGGCTGTGAGGTGGCGTTGTATTATCTGGAGCGGCTGTGAGGCAGCATTATACTATAATGGAGGATCGTATATACCTGGATGAGGGACATTAATACATAATGAAGGGGAGAGGGGTCAATTTGTGAGTCTTTATAGGATTTAGAACATTACATGGGACCCGTACATCTGACCAATGTGGGCGCCCGGGCAAAGGGTGGGCCCAGGTCCAAATTTCGCACCGGGGCCCTTCGGACTCTAGTTACGACACTGGGTATTGAGCATGTTTATCCAAGAGGTGATTCACAAAATTTTATGACATTTAGATGTGAAAACAAAAAATTACATTTTTTCGGCTAAAAATACTGTTTTAGTGCCAAATTTGTTATTTTCACAAGGGATAATTGGAGAAAATTGACCCTAGAATTAGTTTTGAATTTTCTCTTGGACAGTGATACCCCATATGTGGTCAAAAACTAATGTTTGGGCAGATGGTAAACTCGTAAAGCAAAGAGCACTAGTTAATTTTTAGAATGTCAATATCATAGGGTAGGATAGCTGACAGGGAGTCAGGAGGAAAGATGATAAGATGGGATAGGTATTCAGGGGAGCTAGGCTGACCATTAGACTGGGGTTCCCTAACTCAACCTGTTCCCAGAGGTACCCCAGATGGCGAGGAGGTCTGGGTTGCCGTCCTAGATCTTCACTCCTGACTAGCCCTAGGCTGAGAGCCCCTACCTCCACCCACTGACCGGGAAAAGCCAACCACTCCAATAAAAGTGAACAGCAGCAGCTCCAGCAAACAACTCTGCACAGTCAAGGGTCCTAGGAAAGAAATGAACTCTTTTGTGACACCCAGTGGAGGGAAGTGGAACTCATTCTAGGTGTCACGGGTTGACTGCTTTGCAGTTCGTGAGTGATGCTGTGATTAAACTGACTTTTTTTCTTAGTTTGCTGTGTGCAGCTCTGCAGGTGGAGAGAGTGAGTCAGCATTTGGGTGGAGGGGGAGGGGTGTGTCTTAGTATTCAGATCTCCACTCCCCCAGCCTTGAAATAGCACACTTCCTTCCACTAGGGGTCACAGATAGAGCTACATTTCTACTTGAACACCATGCTGTGAAGTCGTGCGTTGGTGAGATGTGTTTTTGCTGCTATTGACTTCCATTGAAGATGCTGGGTTTTCCTAGTCCATGGGTAGAGGTAGGTGCTCTTAGACTAGGGCTGATCAGGAGTGAAGGACTAGGGTGTGACCCAAACCTCCTCACCTTCAGAGGTACTTTTGGGAACAGGGCTAGTCAGGGACCCTAAGTTCAGGGCCAGACTAGCTCCCTTGAAAGCCCTCGCCCAACTTACTATCTTGCCCCTGATTCCCAATCCTTATACCACCCTGTGACATTCGGCTGAGGTGGTGGAGATCTGAATGCTAAGGCACACCTCGCCACCTCACCTCTACCTCAATGCTATGACACACTCCTCCACCAGTAGAGCCACAGCACTTGCATGACTGAAGGGAAAAAAACTCAGTTTTAACACAGTAGCAGCACTGATGGACTGCAAAGCAGTCAACACATGACAACCAATTTGGACACTGCACTGCATTTGAAGAGCCCCAGAGGGCTCAACCCCACTGTACAAATTGCACCTCTCAATGAATTTATCTACAGCTAGAGTTATGCCAAATATATGGTTGCTTATGATAGTTTAGGCACATTGGAGCTCAGAAGGAGAGGGCATTTGGATTTGGGAGCAGAGATGTCACTGGATTTTATTTGGGGGGTGAGAGCCTTCGCTTTTCAAGACCTTTTGCTACACCAATAACATAAGAAGCCCCTATATTTCCAGTGACATATAACAAACCTGGGTGGGTGCTGTCTGGATAAGATGAGGCGATTTATTGATAACATTTCAAGGTACAGAACATTTTTTGATCCCTTTTTTTGTTTTGTGCTCTACGCTGAGCACTTACGTGTGAGATCGAAATTAGAGAACAATGATCTCTTGATCACTTGATTTTTTTTAGTCAGAATGTAATCTACATTGATCAACATTTGAAGGTTTTTGTGTACACTATGCCACTAGAACAGGGTTTTCCAAAATAATCAAAGTTTATTAACTTAAAACCTTTATTTTACACAAAATGTGATGATCATAATTAGAGAACTGCAATTACTGTAAGCACAGAGATAGATAAAACTAAATTGGGTGAAGGTTACAATAGTCACCAATCAGTAGGAAGTGAACAGGTCCTTTGCTTTGAATGATTTCAGCACATCTGAGACCAAAAGGCATCACTTGTCTTTCACACTGCTCCTCTGGTGTGATTTTGCTCCTCTATTCTTCCAGTCTCTTCCACAGTTCTGTGACTGTTGTGGGTTTTTTGGCCATAACTTCGTCACCAAAGATTTTCCAGAGGTTTTCTATTGGGTTTAGATCAGGACACTGGGCTTGCCATTTAATTGTTTTTCTGTTTCAAGGAACTGCTTTATCCATTTTGCTGTGTGACAGGGCGTATTGAACTGCATGAAAATTGCTAACTGATTGAGTGCTGAATGCAAGTAAAGAACCACGTGTTGTTGAAAAAGGTTCTGATACACACTTGTATAACTCTGTCATGTATCTTTATGAGAGGTCCAACCCTGCAGCAGAAAACATTCCAGAAACCATGACACTTCCTCCACCACCTTTCACTGACTTCTTTACACATTTTGGGTTCAGTCTTTCCTCAGTTTGTTGACAAACATAATGTTTCCCATCAGACACAAATAAATGAAACTTTCTTTCATCACTAAAATGAACTGTGAATAACTTCTCTTCTTTCCACACAACATGCTCCTCAGCAAAGATGGGTCTAAGTTTTTGATTTTTTCTGCCAATCAAAGGTTTGGTTTCTGCAGAGTGGGTTTCAGTACAAATGCTCTTAAATATTGTGACACTGTATAATGAGACAGATCCTTACCCTGTTCAATGCTGAACTGGCAAGCTATTCCAGCTGCAGAGGTGAAATAATTACCCATGGAGATTCTCCACATTATCTTGTCCTCTTTTACATTTGTCTTTTGAGGACGACCAGCCTTCTTCGGGGACTTGAAAGAGTTTGTAATGTTATAAAGATGGAAAATTCTAAAATTCACAGACTTGGAATGACTAACTTCTGTTGCTTGGGCTGATAGGGTGACCCCTTTGGCCTACATCTGGACAACCTGCTGCCAGATGATTTCCGTTACTTTGAAACGGCACACCATTTATGCAAAGTGTCTTGTGACTTGTATCTCTCCTCAGACCTCCACTAATGGCTGTTCTGGCCTTTCCTGGATTTCACAGGAAAGTAAATCTAAGAATAGGGACTTGTGGCCGCGCTCACGCTCGAACAAAATGCAGCAGTCAAGGATTATTTGAATTCATATGGTGGTATTTAATTCTTTGCGTTTTGGGGTAAACCCCTTCATCAGGAATACCACACCATTGGGAGGTACATCCTATTGGTGTGGTATTTCTGATTAAAGGGTTTACCCCGAAACGCATAGAATTAAATACCACCATATGAATTCAAATAATTTTGACTCCTGGATTTTGTTCGAGAGGGAGCGCAGCCACAAGTCCCTATTCTTATATCTACTTTCCTGGACTACTGCTGGAGGGAGGACTGCTGCAGACCGCGAAGAAAGCTTGACATCTTAAGTTGTCACATGTGCAAAGGGTGGTTGTGACATCTCACAACCTAAACAGGTGAGCAAATCGACCATTTATTTACTAATTTTTGCTGACAGATACTCACTATTGTGCGACCATCCTTCTTTTCAGCTGTTTATTCCTGGATTTCACAGAATGACCACACCTCCGCTAAAGGCTGTATCAGTCTTCCATGAACTACTCAGAGTGACCTCGTCTCCGCTGCAAGCTGTACCAGCCTTCTACAGACTACTCAAAGTGACCACATTTCTACTACAGGCTGGAACTGCCTACCATGGGCCATGCAGAGTGTCTAAGTGTTAGCAACGAGCTGTACCAGTTTGCCTACTCCTCACTCCTGTCCTTGGTCCTTTGCTCCTTCTCCGCAGTATGGCTTGTGGTACCTTCTACTCTGAGACTCTGTTTCTTATGAGTCTCCCCTCTGGTCATGGAAGTCAAGATATTTAGACCCTTGGGAGTTGCTCTGAGTCAATCCCGGTATAGGGGTTTACACAACGGTAGCTCTTCCAGATGAGTTTGGTGCTATGTCCTAGGGGGTCCTCTCTCGAACATTTTGCCTTCTGAACTAATCTCTATTCTCCAATAAAGTCTGATTTTTTCACTAAAGTCATGAAGTCACTGTCTGGCCTGTTCCTGTCCAAGGGTTCAGTTACCAAAGGTTCATCTGAGGTTCAGTGGGTCTCACCTCCTGGGGCATAACACAAATGCATGGTCAGAGGAGGTCAAAGCTCTAGCAGCAATAAATTAATACAAGTAGCATAGATACATGAGGCCAACATGCACAAATGAGAAGAATGCTACAACTGGCAGTGCTCTGGGTCTAACCTCTCAGCTAAGTTGCTGGATAATCATAGAGAGCAGGGAAAACCTGCAAAATCCCAGCACCTCACAGTATCAGATTAGATGGCTGAGCTGTCAATCAACACACTGACAGCTCAGCATGTCCCAGCACTAGATTGGATGACTGAGCAGTCACTCATTGAGTCCAAGACACACTAGCTGGAGGAATCATGACAATAAGTCTGTCAAACAAACTGTCTTCTGCTGAGAACTGGTGATCTGTAATGTCCCAGATTCTGACCATCACTGTTAAAGGTGTGATAATATGCTAGATGTCATACCTGCTGGGCATTATGGGGAAGCATGACTGTCCACACAAAAAGAACATTGGTCTGCTCTCTTATGCTTTATCATTGTGGAAAATGGTGGCAGACAATCTTAAATCTCTTCGCAAATTTTTTAATATTTGCCTCAAACTCGATCCTACATAGATCAATGAAATCAACTCTATTACAGACAGAAGTGAAATTAGGATACAAAAGATGATTGTCTACGAAAAGGACAAAAACTCTGCATGCACCACCATCACACAGTGATTACATTGAGCCAGTTATCTGCTCTTCTTACTGCCCTAAGACCTTATGAAGCATGACATTGACTGAAAGATTGTCTGCTTCTGCCCCAAATATACAGTTATTGCACACTTACGGTATATATACATAGCCTAATACTGAAATTAATACTGAATAAACTACAGTAAAATACAAATCTGATTTTGTTCCATGCAACTATAGTCAGATTGTTTTAGTGTTGATGTGTCCAGAAAAGAGAAAATGTTAATTTTATGATAATTTAATATTTTCTTAGCATAGAAAATCCAACTATGATAAATGATTTTCAAAGCGGATTCCAGTTCTCTTTTGTCCTCAAAGTAGATTTTTGAACAGTTTTCATGGAACAGGTGCTAGAAACAGATGTACTATATTATGCAGCAACATTAAAGAGGACACTTTGATTTATAGGTGTATGAAAATGACCCAGACAAATTGATAGCAAGCCAAATTTATTCTCAGGTCATTTTGCTTCAGTTAAGGAAATTCTGCTCAAGTCATTTCCATATGTAATCTTCTCCCTGATGCTAATTCATGTTGTTGTACAATCTCATATATTGAATATTGGCATGATTTTTACTAAATTCCAGTTTAAATCAAATATATAACTATTTAGTAAAACATGCATGTGTTTAAAAGTCTAGATCAGGGGTCTCAAACTCAACGAGGTAAAAGGGCTGTGCATAGAAAAAATTGAAATATGACAGGGTACATTCTTTGTTGGACAAAATGACACTTTCAGTGATACCATTTTTTTCTGTATAACGTTTTGACCATTTTTTTTATTTTTGCCATTTTTTTAATGGTGTTTATCATATGCGTTATGGTTCAGGTCTTCTTTTTAACTACAGTGGGTACGGAAAGTATTCAGACCCCTTTAAATTTTTTACTGTTTCATTGCAGCCATTTGATGAATTCAATAAAGTTCATTTTTCTCATTAATGTACACTCTGCACGCCATCTTGACTGAAAAAAACAGAAATGTAGATATTTGTGCAAATTTATTAAAAAAGAAAAACTGAAATATCACATGGTCATAAGTATTCAGACCCTTTGCTCAGTATTGAGTAGAAGCATCCTTTTGAGCTAGTGCAACCATGAGTCTTCTTGCGAATGATGCAACAAGTTTTTCACACCTGGATGTCAGGTTGGATGTTGAACGTTGGTGGACAGTCATTTTCAGATCTCTCCAGAGATGCTCAATTGAGTTTACGTCAGGGCAAGTCAAGGATGGTCACAGAGTTGTTCTGAAGCCACTCCTTTGTTATTTTAGCTGTGTGCTTAGGGTCATTGTCTTGTTGGAAGATGAACCTTCGGCCAAGTCTCAAGTCCTACGCACTCTGGAAGAGGTTTTCATCCAGGATATCTGTGTACTTGGCCGCATTCATGTTTCCTTCAATTGCAACCAGTTGTCCTGTCCCTGCAGCTGAAAAACACCCCATAGCATGATGCTGCCTCCACCATGTTTCACTGTTAGAATTGTATTGGGCAGGTGATGAGCAGTGCCTGGTTTTCTCACCACACACTACTTAGACTTATCACCAAAAGTTCTATCTTCATCTCATCAGACCAGAGAATCTTATTTCTCATGGTCTGGGAGTCTTTCATGTGTTTTCTTGCAAACTCTATGCAGGCTTTCATATGTCTTGCAGTGAGGAACGGCTTCCATTGGGCCACTCTGCCATAAAGGCCCAACTGGTGGAGGGCTGCAGTGATACTCGACTTTGTTGAACTTTCTCCCATCTGCCTACTGCATCTCTGGAGCTCATCCACAGTGATCTTGGGGTTCTTCTTTAGCTCTCTCACCAAGGCTCTTCTCCCTCAATTGCTCAGTTTGGCTGGACAGCCAGGTCTAGGAAGACTTCTGGTGGTCCCAAACGTCTTCCATTTAAGTATTATGGAGGCCACTGTGTTCTTAGGCACATTGAGTAATGCAGAAATTCTTTTGTAACTTGGCAAGATCTGTACCTTGCCACAATTCTGTCTCTGAGCTCCTTGGGCAATTCCTTTGACCTCATGATGCTCATTTGGTATAACATGCACTGTGAGCTGTGAGGTCTTATATAGACCCCAGCTGCTTAGCTGTACCTGGCTAGACATAGAAATTGCGCGGAGCCCCATGCATTTTTTTTTTAATTATTTCATGAAATTCATGAAATAATAAAAAAAAGGGCTCCCCTATATTCTTGTGTCTGGCCAGGTACAAATAGGCACCTGGGGGTTGGGGGCAGCCCGTCGCTGCCTGCTGGGTCCGGCTGGTTCCAGAAATACGGCGAAGCCCATGTAATTTTTTTTCTGAAAAATCAATAAAACAATCCTAAAAAAGGGACTGCATCTTTATTAACCCCTCGCCCATGGTCCAGGGGTTAATAAAGATGCAGTCCCTTTTATTTACATTGTTTTATGGATTTGTCAGAAAAAAATTTCACGTGGGCTTCACCGTATTTCTGGAACCAGCCGGATCCAGCAGGCAGCGACGGGCTGCCCCCAACCCCCAGGTGCCTATTTGTACCTGGCCGGACACAAGAATATAGAGGAGCCCTTTTTTTTAAATTATTTCATGAATTTCATGAAATAATAAAAAAAAAATGCGTGGGGCTCCGCGCAATTTCTATGTCTAGCCAGGTACAGCTAAGCAGCTTGGGGCTGGAATCCGCAGCGCAGGGATGCCCAAGCTTTCTGGGCACCCCCCGCTGCAAATTGTATCCCGCAGCTGCCCCAGAAGATGGCTCATTCATTGAAGCGCCATCCTCTGGCGCTGAACCCCGCTCTTCCAGCGGCCCTGGTGGCGGTGACACGCTGGGTAATAAAGGGGTTAATACCAGCTTTGTTATACAAGCTGGTATTAAGCCCGAGATTCTTAATGTCAGGCCACGTTTGACCCAGCCACTAAGAATCTCCAATAAAGGGTTAAAAAAACACAGAGAAAAATTTTATTTGAAATAAAAAAAAAAGCCATTAGGGACTCCATCTTTAATTAAAAAAATCCTCTTCCGTCCGACGTAGTCCAAAACGCGATGTCCTCTCTGCTACATCCCCTGTGCATAGATATAGATGTCTATGCACAGGGAATGAGCAGACTGAGAACAATCGCAGCTCTGCTACATCATCTCTGTGAGCAGGCGGGCTCCAGGACCCTGGAGCTGTGGCAGCCTGCACAGAGAAGACAGCTGGACTCGGCTCGCAAAGTAACAGCAGTTACTTTGCGAGTTTCCCTGTGATTACTTGCACAGTAATCAGACCAATGCAAGTCAAAGGCAATCCTAGTTTTGTCAGAGTCTGTGACAAAACTAGGATTGATATTGATTTGCATTGGACTCGTTTACTGTGCGAGTAATCACTGGGAAACTCGCAGAGTACCGAGTCCTGCGAGTCCCTTACTACTCGCCGAGTAACGAGTCCTAGCGAGTAGATTCGCCCATCCCTAGTGTGCAGGTCTTAGAGCACTTCAAAAGGCATCTCGATGTGTCAACCACTTAGAGATTCTTAAAAAAATTCATATGCGCTGGTACTATACTCCGATGAAACTGTCTCTTTTCTCTCCTGATCGCTCCCCTCTTTGTTGGCGGGGATGCGGCCTACAAGGTTCTCTGGCTCATATGTGGTGGCTATGCCCTAAAATAACTCCTTTCTGGTCTGTTGTTGCGGCACTCCTGAGGGTCCTAACCGGCTTGAGTTGCCGACTCTCACCTCAATTGGCGCTGCTTCATGTTGGAATTCAACTTTTCCCAAAAGACTCTCATGCACTAGTCTCTAATGTCCTTACAGCGGCCAGACTCTCCTTGGCGGCCAACTGGAGAGCTCCTGCCCCCCCAAACTGACGGATGTTTATGCCCGCCTGAATAGTATTTTCCATCATGAATATTGCCTGGCCCTGGATCTTTCTGCAAGAACTCGAGCTAAAATTGACTGGGCAGCCTGGATGAGGCACCCATCTGCGGTCCCTTTGGTATTCTAAGCCTACACCTGCCGGAGGTGTCCGTTCCCTAGTGCCTACCTACTCTCACTATTCTGCAGTGGAGCCCACCTTCCTTTCCCTCCTTCCCCTTCCCGTCTTTCCCACCTTGCTCTCCCCTCTGACTCTCCTTCCCCCCCCCCCCCACTTGCCATGTATGTCTTTTGTATAATGTTTTTTTGGGACGCAATTGCTGCGTTGTCCCGTTTGTTTTCTGTTTGTGTTATAATTCAATAAAAATTTATTGCATCAAAAAAAGAAGGTCTATAAAGTCAGGGTAAGTTTTTAGAAATTTCTGAACAACTTGGTTCAGCACGTGAGCCATGCATGGCACATGTACCAGCTTGCCGACCTTTAAAGCCGCCACCAGGTTACACCCATTATCGCAGATGACCAGACTGGGTTGGAGGTGCAGCGGGGAAAGCCATTAATCGGTCTGTTGTTTTAAAGCTTGCCACAGCTCTGCTGCAGTGTGTGGTTTCTGACCTAAACAGATCAGCTTCAGCAGAGCTTGTTACCGCTTTGCCGATGCGCTGCTGCACAGGTCCCAGCTTGGCATTGATGGGGAGGGTAATTCTGTGGAGGATGAAGAGCAGAAGGAGAGGAGAGAGGAACTGGAATATGAAGAAGCAGAGACCCTGACAGAAGTTGGGCCCACTATTTTTGGCGTGGTTAGGATGTGTGATATTCCACTTTGCGCCTTTGTCCTACCCTCCACCAGGTTCACCCAGTGTGCCGTGACAGAAATGTATCATCCCTGTCCACAACAACTTGTCTAGGTGTCTGTTGTTAGGTGGACCTTCCCGGTTACGGTGTCGGTGAGAGCACGATTCAGATTGTTTAAAGGGGGAGTCACACGCGTCAATGTCGTCAGTGAGATGATCGCTGACGACATTGACGGCTGATTGCTGGTGAGCTGTCACACAGACAGACTCACCAGCGATCAATTGACCAGAGACATCATGGAAACGATTTAAATATCGTTTCCACGATGTCTTGCTCCCGCTGCCATCCTGCTGGAAGCGGGAGCAGGCTGGTCTCCAAGGTAAACTGCGGGTATCTAGGCAGCGCGCGCTGCCTAGATACCCGACGTGTACCTTAGTTACCAGCCTCCTCCGCTCACCGGCTGGTATCTAAGGTACACAGCGGGTAACTAGGGACCCTAGTTACCCGCTGTGTACCTTAGATACCAGCCGGTGAGCGGAGGAGGTTGGTAACTAAGGTACATGTCGGGTATCTAGGCAGCGCGCGCTGCCTAGATACCCGCAGTTTACCTTGGATACCAGCTCCCAGCGCTTGTGAGAGGCGCTGGGAGCTGGAATATCGCTACTCCCGGTGTCACACGCAGCGATGCTGCGTGTCCACCGGGCGACAATCGCCAGGTTTTAGAGCAGGTTCTAAAACCTGGCGATCATCAACCAGCGATTTATCGCTGGTTGATTCAGTATGTCACACGCGTCAATATCGCTGCAACGTCACGTGCAGCCGAGATCGTGCAGGCGATATTGACGCGTGTGACTCCCCCTTAACACGTGCCTGTTTAACGCAGGGATGACACACCAGGTAAAATAGTGGTGGCTGGGAACACTGTATCGTGGAGCAGCCACAGTCAAGAGATCACGGAAAGACTGTGCTCCCACAAGCCTAAATGGCAACATCTCCTCAGCTAGCAATTTGGCAATGTGGTAGTTTAGTATTTGTGCCTGTGGTTGTGTGGCTGGGTATTTACGCATTCTTTCCAAGGTCTCAGGCACAGACAATTGGACGCTTTGCTGGGGCAAGGAAGTGGATGTGGTTGATGTTTGTTATGAGTGAGCAACTGCAGCATGTGGGCAGGATGTATGAGCGTCAGCTTCCTGGACTGCAGATTCGGAAGGAAGTAGCCCAGGCGACATGGCAGTGGTTTGACCCCCAGTCCCAGATTTGGTACACTGGTATTCCGCCCAACTACTGGGGTGCTTGGCTGCCATGTGATTTTGCATACTCTTAGTGCTGAGGTTGCCTTTGCCCTGGCCTCTGCTCAACTTGGTATGGCAGATGCTATAGACTACAATGTTTTTCTCTGAAGGTCCCTCAGAAAACAAATTTCACACAGCAGCTAAATTCCCCCTTGTCCTACAGCATGGGTGCTCTTGGGAACAGTAGACCCAGTTGTCACTCTGGGTAAACCACAAAGACCCCTTGGTGCCGGTGTGGGTGCTATATATCCTTCTTACTCTGTGTTGCTGTCATGGATATGCGTGCCAATGGTCCAGGTCGGATCAGTGGTTTCCTTATTGACCACCTCATCTTCCATTTCCTCTTCCTTCCCAGTTGACATTTTAGGCTGACCTGATGGCCACTGTGTCTTATCATCATCAGCCTCCATCTCTGGAGACAGTAAATAAAGTTTCTCCAAGTGGCTTTCTTCTGGCCAGACCCAACCAAACGATACGAACCACATAGATCCTCTGAGTGACCAAGCTTGAGGTCATATGTCTCCTGTAACTGTTAATGGTGGGAGGAAAAAGAACCAGCTTCAGAATTGGATGGGCCAGCCGTGTGTGTATCGACATTATACTGTGTGGTCGTGGAAGATTTGTTGCTGCTTGACAATTGCGCAAAGGCTGTGACTGCTATCCAAGACAAGATCTGCTTTTGGTCTTCTGGCTTCAAATTATGCTAACGTTCCAGACCGGGAAATTTTTCAAGGGACAGAGTGGATGTGTGGCACCCCTGCGGGGGATTGCCACAGGGCCCACTGGTGCATGCTTCTTCATCTGAGCTGACACAGACTCAGTGCCTTGTCGCACACCACTGACACCACCACGTCCACGTTCACGTTCCTGTCCCTTACCAATAGGCTTTTTGGGCATTTTGGGTTTTCTTTACAGAGTTTAGTGTGGATGGCAAAACCCAACCTAAATGTCACTACCAAAATAGCAAAATAGTGGGTTAAATGGCCTCCTACGACTTCCATGATCCTGAGAAATGTAATTCTGAAGACCACCATGTAAATAGAGCCATGATCGATAATATGCATTGCTGCATCATTCACATGTGGCTCTTCAGATAACTGAGAGTGGTGAGGAGCATAATAACATAAAAGCAAAATTTATTGAATGGGGGTGATGGGTGTTATAGTATGTGGGCTGGGGTTTGTGCGCCAGGGCTGCTTTTTGGTCCCGGTCTGGCCTTGGTACCAATCCTGTGAAGTATTGGTTTTTTCGTGCCACTACAAACACACAGACTGAAGTCTGACATTATATAACTAAAGTAATAAGTCTGGCATTAAAACATTTTACAGTTTTCTAAGAAGCTGGCATGCTATCAGATGTCTTTTCCATGTCAAAAGAGAGTATATTTTAATGCATACAGGAAGATAAAATTCCCCAGCAGATATTTTTTTTTACAGTGTTAGATCTGTTCTTGGATTCATACACAATATTGTTTTGCCATCATGTGGACACCTTTAAGAATTACACATATTATAGACTAGACATTTTGAGGAAAATCCCCATCTATCTGTTTTAACAGAACTCCCAACAATAATACAAAACATGGAAATAAATTTTAATCTCCAAAATCAAACAATTATGCTTAACATCCCTTTATCTTGCCTTTGTTGGCAGGATGTTTGGTTGTTCTCACCTCGATGCCTCCAGCCGAATCTTGCTGGGAGCTCTAGAGGAATGCAAGAGGGTCATGCAATGTGGCATGCAATGACTACGAAACCCACTGCCCATGTTTTGTTCACACTCACAAGAGATTAGATTAAAAATATCCAACAGATTTACAATACAGGCTTTATTGATGACCTATCTATGGAATAGGTCATCAATATTAGACTGGTGGAGATCCAGCACCCCAAACCCCTACTCATCCGCTGTATTTCTCTGCTAGTGACCAGATTTAAAAATTTGTGAATAAAGGTGTGGAGAGAAGCTCCATTCAATGTGAAGTGCCCATTTTAGGATAACAGATCCAATTCTTTTAAATAGCAGATGTTCCTACACCAATGTTTTTCAACTGCACTCCTCAAGACCCACCAACAGTGCATGTTTTCAGAATTTCCCTAGTATTGGACAGGTATTGGAATCATCACCTGTGCATATAATTAAATTATCACAAGTGCAATACTAAGTAGTTCCTAAAAACATGCACTGTTGGTGGGTCTTGAGGACTAGAGTTGCGGAACAATGTACTACACATTGAATTGCCTTGTGCGCTACAGCTCTTTTCAAAGTGTTTACCTGCCTCTGCCAATGGAGACAATAACAGCAGATCAGTGAAGGTGCTAGGTCTTGGACCCCCACCACTTTAATATTGATCACCTATTTTGTGGGATATGTAATCAATATCTGTACCCACACAAACTCTTTAACCTATTGTGTCCAGAAAGGGTGTATTCCCACAATCAGTGTTTGTTGAGTTTTTGAATTTGTAGAATTTCTGCACCAATTCCGCACCTTAGTTTACTTTCGTCCAATGTAGTCAAGCAGTTCCCATGATGTTCCTTGATTACATATGTTGAAGACTATGGAACCTCACGAGGCTCAAAACAAGACTCTATAGGCTCTGAGCAGCAGCAGCCATTCCCAGGTCACGCTGAGCACCACGACACACGGATAGTGATGAGCAGTGATGTCAGGAACGTTACAATTCATCACTCTGAAGAGCTGACATCACCATTCAATATGGTGATGGGTGATGTTGTTCCTGACGTCACCATTCAACTGAGTTGCCTGGTGTTGCGGAGTGCAGCATGAGCTGTGAGTGACTGCTATTCAAGGCCTATGGAACCTCATTCTGAGGCTCTACAGCCTTTGATCTGCGTAATAGAGGAACACAGTGGAAACTGTTGGACCAGCGAACTTTGCTTTTTACTAAATTGGTAAATGACGGACAGTCTATTCATTTTATTGCCCTTTTTTATGTCTTTTAGGTTTCCATTTGTGGACTACGTAAGATCCCTTGGACTATATTAGAATCCCTGGACTAATTTGGACTTGCATGTTTTTTTCAATAAATTCGTGAACCAGGGAAAGTGTGTGGGAGTCTTTATTTCAAACAAATTATTTTTCTGTATGTCTTTTTTTACCCACTGGGTTAGTAATTGGGGTGTCTAATAGACACCTATCCATTACTAACACCAGGGCTTGATGCCAGCTTACACTACACATCTGTTATCAACCCCAAAAACCATTACCCCAATTTCCACCACACTAGGGCAATTGAGTAGAGGTGAGGCAAAGTGTCAGAATTGATGCATCTGATGTGTCGCTTCTTGGACGGCTGTGGGCTAGTATGTTAAGGCTAGGAATGGCCCAATAACCATGGACCTTCCCAGCCTGATGATATCAGTCCGCAGCTGCATGTCTGCTTTACCTTTGCTAGCTATCAAAAATAGAGGGAACACAACATCATTTTTTTTTATTATTTATTAGTTTAAACAAGGCTAAACACCCTTTAGTGCTACACGAAAGGCACTAAAGGCTGCAAGCTTATAATATGAAGGGGGCTGTGACATTAGATAGCTGCAAGATATCTATGTCTTTATTCTATCCAAACATACAGTCATGGCCGAAAGTGTTGTCTTTCTTGAAATTATTCCAGAAAATTAAATATTTCTCCTAGAAAATGATTGAAATTACCATACATATGTTTTGTTATACACATTTATTTCCTTTGTGTATACTGGAGAAATACAAAAAAAAAATAAAACAGAACAAAAAAGCAAATTGGACATCATTTCGCTTAAAACTTCAAAAATGTACAAAAAAAATTGTTGGCACTCTCAGTTTAATATTATTGCAGACCCTTAGGAATTCATGCCTGTAATCAATTGCTTCCTATAAACATCAGCAAGCTTCTTAGATCTCTAAATTTGAATTTTGAATCACTCTTCTTTTGTAAACTGCTCCAGGTCTCTCCTATTTGAGGGTGCCTTCTCTCAACTACAGTTATAAGATCTCTCCACAGGTGTTCAATGGGATTTAGATTTGGACTTATTGCGCCCACTTCAAAACTTCCAGCACTTTGTTTCCATCCATTTCTGTGTGCTTCTTGAAGTATGTTTGGGGTCATTGTCCTGCTGGAAGACCCATGACCTAAGACGCATCCCAGCTGTCTGACACAGGGAACTAATTAGGCACCCCGGTCACCTCTACAGAGACGGCTGTCTGGATGTCCTTTGGCCTAGCCCTCCAGTGTCCCAGGTATGGCTGTGGGATCACCAGGCTCCCGATGTATCACTGTGGGGTTTCGTAGCTTTTTGGCTTCTTTCCCCTCACCTCTGGCTATGGAGCGAGCTTTCACTCATGAGCATACAACCTCCAAGATTCTGCGTGCTCCAGGGAACCTCTGCTCCTGGGAATATATGCCTTTCCTTCTGACCGTTTACTCTCATCTCTTGACTGGCTGACTGACTCTGTGTGTTCCCGGGTTTTTCTATTGTTGGTCTCTCTACCCACCTGTTCAGTGCTGCTCTACGCTCCACCCACACTACTCTTAACCCCTGCTACCCCTTGCCTAACCTAGAGTCCTAGACGTAGGGTTGGTGTGTGTACCTGTGTGGATGTGTTTTAGTCAGCCATCTCTACCTTATCTGGCTGCAGTTCACCCTGTGGCCGCCCTGGACACAGGGGCACCAAATTCCCTGGAGCTAAATCCAGCGTGTCCTCCCGCTGGCGACACCACAGCAGTAAACTCAATTTATTTTTATGCATAGCAATAACATTAACATTACAAGATTCTTCAGGTCTTCCCGTCCGGGAGGTGCTCGCTTGAACGTTGCTAAACAAAAAACACATCTATAAAAGTGTAAAAAGAGTCCAATGTCCCTACGGGTGTCTCGGCTTAGGAGGCCTGGCTTTACTCTTACCACATCCAGGCACTTTCTGTCCCTAACCTAATATGCATGGGGGTTAGTCCAGTTCCTCCACCCTTCTGTACATTAAATTTACCGAGTTATTCACATTTCTTCTCTTATGAAACCTCTGAATATAAAACCAATAGAGAGCACTCAGGGTACTCAACTATACAGTCATGGCCAAAAGTTTTGAGAATGACACCAAAATTCTATTTTCACATGATCTGCTGCCCTCTGGTTTTTATTTGTGTTTGTCTGATGTTTATATCACATACAGAAATATAATTGCAATCATATTATGAGTACTAAAAGGTTATATTGACAGTTAGAATGAGTTAATGCAGCAAGTCAATATTTGCCGTGTTGACCCTTCTTCTTCAGGACCTCTGCAATTCTCTCTGGCATGCTCTCTTTCTTTTAATGATCTTTTTATTGAATAGTAAAGAGATACAATCAAACATTCAACATTTGTCATTCCCTAACATAAGGGAGAATGTGTAGCAGTCAACATATGTAACATCGTTATTCAAAAGTATGTTCGTGCTACAAATATTGCATTCCATTTCACTCATCAGGAATTATCATAATAGAAAAAGTTTGATTAAATACTCTATAGCGAGAGTAAGGAATGCAAAGGTATGAGAAATTCGACAAAGGGAAAAATGTAGGGTAAAGTGGGAGTGGGTGGGAGGGGGAGGGGTATTTAATTCACTCAGAGCCATAAGTTGATATAAATTCGGTAGTCGATCGATAACACATCCAAGGTGTCCAAATTTTCTCAAAGGTCTCATGTGAACTGAATGAGAGAGCCGCTAGTTCTGCTGCACGATACACCAAGTCGATTTCCCGTATAGTTTGGGTTTTCGTTGGAGTCAGGTCGGACTTCCAAAGGGTAGAGATAAGAAGTCTACATGCGGCTATGATGTTAGAAGCTAGTTTAGAGATATACAGTTCTTTTGGCCATACGAAAAAATTGAGAAGAGCCGTGAGAGGTGTAAGAACTACCTCCCGTTGTAAAACGTCTGTGAGTAATGTTGACACCAACAACCAGTAAGCTTGGATAAGGGGGCATTGCCACCACATATGGAGGTATGTTCCTATATCGGAGTTACACTTCCAGCAGTATTCCGATGTCTGGGGGTGCCATCTATGTATTTGTGAGGGGGTACGGTACCACCTTGTTACTACCTTGTATGAGTTTTCTTGAATTTTTACACAAGGAGAGGGGCCATGGGATCCTCTGTATATTTGTCTTATTTGTTGTTCTGAAAACTCTATCTGAAGATCTCGTTCCCATAGGCCTAAAAAGTCTCTTTTAATATGGGCAGTATCTAAAGTTAGTTGTTTATATAGCAATGATAATACCTTATTGGGGTCAAGCAGTTGTGAACACAATTGTTCAAACAATGTCAATGGTCTCATAAAATTTAGATTCTTCAGGTGTTTGTGGATATATGCTTTCAATTTGCCGTATTGTAGAAAAGACATATTCGGTAGTGAGTTAGATTGTTGTATTTCTTTATGTGAAAGCAAAGCTCCGTCTATTAGTAAGCGATCAATTGGAATGGGATCGACTGGCCTCCACCCCGAGCCCTCTGGATTGTATGCTTGAGGACCCACCGGTAAACGGCCGACGAGATCTCGCAGATCCAGAATTGGGGTCAGTGGAGGAAGCAGCCGGCCACATTCTTTTTTCCAATTAGCAACGGTAGCTTTTGTGAAAGTGTTACTAATTAATTTTGGGTCGTTATAAAGATCTGGGAGTAGTGCTAGGGACCTTAGAGGAATTGGTGACATGGTTTCTTCAATTGAGAGCCACAATTTATGTGGTGGCCTTCTAATCCAGTCTACTATTCTCGTTAACATAGCTGCTGCATAATATTTGCGTATATCAGGGGCTCCCATACCACCTTTGTCTCTTGGTAGAGCAAGTGTCTGGTATTTGATGCGGGGTTTCTTATTGTTCCAAATAAAATTTAAAATGAAGGTATGAATTTTGTTTAAAATATATTCCGGGATGCGAATTGGGAGCATTTGGAATAGGTAAAGAAATTTTGGCAGAATTATACTTTTAAGTAGATTTTTTCTTCCTATCCATGATAGAAAGGGCGCTCTCCATGATTTGACTGTGTCTTTTGCTTTTTCTAATGTGGGTATTACGTTAAGGGAAAGAAGGTCTTTATCCGTGTGTCCTATCTTTATACCTAAATATGTGATGTATTTTTCTGGCCATTTGAAGGGATATGTGTTTTTATATTTGTCTATGGTAGGCTTGGGGATATTGAGGCCTAGTGCCTCTGACTTAGACAAGCCCCTATCCGGTTCAGTTAGAATTACCAGCAAATCATCCGCAAATGCGGCTGACTTGTGATGTACATTGCCTAATTGGAATCCTTTAATTTCCTTATTCATTTGAATGCTTCTTAACAATGGTTCCATAACTAGAACATATAGTAAGGGGGACAAGGGGCATCCCTGTCTCGTGCCGTTTTTTATTAGAAAAGAATCTGAAAGTGTGTTGTTTATTCTCAGTTTAGCTGATGGGGAGGTATACATTTTGAATATGGCTTCTACTAAGGGGGAGGGTATTTGGAAGGCCATTAAGGTACTACGGAGGAATGTCCAGTCCACCCTGTCAAAGGCCTTCTCGGCGTCTGTGCTCAGTAGGACCATCCGCTTACGGTTATTTTGGCATGTTGCATTAAGTGTAATATTCTGCCTGCATTGTCTCTTCCCTCCCGTCCTCGCACAAATCCTGTCTGTTCCAATGAAATCAGTTGGGGGATCAGGCCCGTCAGACGTCTTGCTATTAAGCTAGCGAATATTTTCAAATCAATATTAAGCAAGGAGATGAGCCTGTAACTCCCACACTGTGTCGGATCTTTGCCATCTTTATGTAGAAGCGTAACATGTGCCTCTAAGGACTGGGAGGGAAGAGTGCTGCCTTGAAGAACTGCATTACACATATTCAACAGGTGTGTGTTTATTTCTGGGTAAAATGTCTTATAGTAAAGTAGCGAAAAACCATCTGGTCCCGGAGCTTTGCCCGATTGGCCCTCAGACAGGATGGACTGGAGTTCCTCTAATTCGAAGGGTCTTGCTAACCACTTCTGTTGTTGTTCATCTAGTTTTGGCAAGGATAGGGATGAAAGGAATGAGTCTATTTCTTATTTTCTCTGATTTAGGTTTACTTCAAGGTCGTGCGGTCTTATCTGGTATAAATTTTTATAGAATGTTAAAAATTCTGTAATAATTTGTTCATAATTTTGTGTTATTTGGCCCGAATCTGTTTTGATCTTGTGAATGAAGGTTCGAGATTGTCTCTTTTTAATCAATGATATCATTAACTTAGAGGCCTTATCACCATGTACCATTAGGCGATTTCTCCAGTTTGTAAAGTGTTTAGCTGCATTTTTATTGAGGAGATCCTTAAGGCGTTGTCTACATTCTGTAAGTTTTGTCATGTTAGAATGGGTTAGTGTTGTCTGGTGTTGTTTCTCCAGGTGAATAATTTCTTTATATAACTTTTCTATGTCAGCTTTTCTTTGTTTGTTTCGAAACGATGCTATGGATATTATAACGCCTCTTAGTGTTGCCTTATGTGCTTCCCAAATAATTGTAGGATCTACTTCAGGGGTGTTATTGTGCTGGAAATAGTCTTTGATGGCCGATTGGATTTTAAGTTTAATGTCTTTTGAGTTTAAAAGGGATTCATTCAACCTCCATGTTCTAGTAGGCTGGACTGGTCTTCCCCATTCCAATTTTATAGTCACCATTGCGTGGTCTGAGTATAGTGCTGGTAGGATTTCAGTTTCTATGACTGCTGGAAGGAGGGTTTTGGAGACAAATAAATAGTCTAAGCGATGGTAGTTGTTATGGGGGTGTGAATAATACGTATAGGTTCTATCATGAGGGTGTTGGTATCGCCATATATCTATCAAGCTTGTTGTGTGGAAAGAGGACCTTATTCGGGCTAGATCTCGTCATGAGATGTTGCTTTTTCCTGTTGAGGTATCTAATAGAGGCTCTAGTGTTATGTTTAAGTCTCCGCCAATCAGGACAGAGCCTTCAGCAAATAATGAGAGCTTATTTTGAACCTTTTTTATCCAAGAAAAGTGTTTTTTATTTGGGGCGTATAGACTCCCTAGTGTAATCAAGGAACCCTCCAATAAGCCTTTTACAAAGATGTATCGAACTTCATTGTCGACCAATTTATCTATGGGAGGAAAGGGACATTTTTTGCTAGCGCAATAGCTACTCCTCTGGCCCTTTTTTGGGGTGAGTATGCATGGTACCAGATATTACAGTAATTCTTTTCAAAATTAGGTATTTTAGTTTCTAGAAAATGGGTTTCTTGTAACAGTAAAATGTCGTAGCCTGCTTTCTTGAGGAAGTGTAATGTTTGGGACCTAGGAATAGGGGAGTTGAAGCCGTGTAAGTTATGCGATACCACTTGGTATGACTTACGGTTGTTGGTCATGGTGGGTGTTCGATTTCATGCTGATGTTGAAGCAGAGACTCTCTCGCAGGGTTTTGGGACAGGGATGGGTGGGAAAAAACAGATAGGATAGAAGGGAACAGTAGAGAAAATTTTCCTGAAAATACAATGCAAAATGGGGTTAATGCATATACATACATTGTAAAATTAAACCTTCTCGTGCGATAAATCTGAACAGACTCTTCTCTATCACGACCATCCCGGTGCTGCGTAGGGTCGCAGGTGAGGGGGTAGCCGACAGAGGAGGTTTTACCTTTTGACATTAAATATATCTGACAGGCTTTGTGCCATAAACTTGTTAACAAGATAGTCTCTTGCAGGCTAGCCTATGTATAATTAAAACCTAATACAAGAACCAGAAGAAAATGGTAAAACTATTAAAGGGTGAACATGGGGAAGTGTAACCCCCCAAAGACGCCCGTGAGGGCTAACTGAGTAGTATACGTCTATCACAACGGTTGTCAGAAGATTTGGTTTACGATTCCTGTCATCCATTGCATAGTTTACAGTCAAGGATTAGAATTATGCTCAGTTCTCAATATGGATGAGAGGGGGTGAAAGGAATATTGACCTTCCAGGTCGGCCATGAAGACAAGGGATTGTCAATATATCAATGTCTCTGTGGTGAGTCTTAGGGAGTAAAAGAAGGGGTATTAAATCTTCCCTAACTATCATCCATTCGGGCTGTCTTCGCCTCGGGACTCGATCAACTTGGAATTTTTGCGTTTTGTTCTTTGGGACTTTGGCGTCAGATGAGTTTGCCACGGTGGTGGTTGCTGCAGCGGTGTCATCTGGTATGCAGCTCCCACTTCCTCTAGATTGGGGTATTGTTCTAATTCAATACTTAGTTCCTTGCACATCCATTTGATGTCAGCTGATGTTCGACCTTGGATCCTTTTTCTCCAGCCGTGACGGATATGCCAAAGGGGAACAGCCATCTGTATGGGTAGTGTCTTTGGTGGAAAATTGTGGTTAGCGGTTTCAGGAGGCGCCATTTAGTTAGTGTTATCCATGAGAGATCTTGGTATATCTGGATTGGGGAGCCATTGCATGTAACGGTGGTTTTCTCCCTGGCCCTCCTCATGACCAGTTCCTTCGTCCAGTAGTCCAGGAAATGGCAGATTACGTCTCGTGGGTATTCATCTGATGGCGGTTTCGGACGTAATGCTCTATGCACTCTCACCAACTCCATGTCAGGCGGGTCCTCTGGCTGTAATAATGAACGGAATGTGTCTATGATGGATGGAGTTAAGGCATCTTGTGTTATTGTTTCAGGAACTCCCTTCAAGCGCAGATTATCTCGCCTGTCCCTGTTTTCTTGGTCTTCCAACATCGTATAGATCTTGTTAAGGTGGTCTTCATGGTGTTGGAGACCAGAGAGAGTAGCGTTAGCTTGTTTGACCACCTCCATATTGGTCGATTCCAAGGTCTCGACTCTGCGACCCGTCTGTGCCAGGTCCTGTTTAATATCCGCCATCTCTTTAGCTAGGGGTTCTAGAGCTTTGTGTAATATCTTTTTGAGATAGGATCTAGTGATCGGGAGTTCCTCATCGTCATCAGTTCCCTCGCAATCACTATCATGGTCTGGTTCCATGGTGTCTTCGACCAAGAGTTGTCTCGAAGCTTTGGATAAGGATGACAGACCAGCTTGCTTTTTTAGATATTTATCTAGATCCACTTGTGTGGTGTTAGTAGTCGCCTTGGTGGTGGATTTAGTGGATTTTGTGCTAGATTTAACCATTGTGACGTATTAGAGAGGTTAGAGTCTTTCTGGTTCTTGTTCTCTGTCAGCCCCCCCAGAGCGTCACGAGGCCCTCACATTATGGGGTCTGGTGGCGTGCAGAGAGAATCCGTTGGTAAGAGTTCAAGTAGAGATCCAGAAGATGGGCGATCTTGGTGGGGAAATATTTCTTTATAGGTTTTCCGCTGAGCAGGGTGGGCGGATGGGGGTTGTTGTTATATTACAGTCACAAGTTGTAGAAATGTGTGCAGAATATTATTGTATGACACCTTGAATTTTGAGGAATTCCTTATTGGATCAGTGTAGTTGAAACTTTAGAGCAGGTCTGCAGTGCCCTCTGCTGGCAGATGGTGGTATGGGTCAGTAGATGGTACAAGGGCAGTGAAAGAGTTAATCCAGCATCTAATGTTCTTGTGAATGTAGATTTGAGGTATAGAGATGCAGGACAATTTTGTAGATAGTGCTCCTTCCTATATACTGTCATCCGGACTTTATCAGGGTGGCAATGCTTTATTTAGAAGACAAGTTACACTGCGTTTTACAACTGTGCCTTTTAAGTCTACTACCCCTGGATCAAGGTGGGCTTCCAGTTCCACAGGGAGGGGAGGAAAAGAGTAAATCAGGGCCCCAGCTGCTGTAGTGTAGGGACCTTTGTTTTAATGCTGTAGTGCTGCTTTCCCCTTGCCACTCCACCAGACAGCTTCCCTCACCTCTCACCTTGGGCAGCAGGTCAGATATGTTCCCCTGCGTTCTCTGTCCAGGACTCTCTGTGGCCCTGACGGTGGAGGAAACAGGGGTCCCACTCTCAACAACTGCAGGTCGGGTATGTGCACGAGTCCGCCGGCTTCCCGCTCTCTCCTGTCAGCCCCTGGTGTCGGCCGCCGCTTCCTCCCGGTCTCGCTGCAGATGGAGAGCCGATCTAGCCGCAGCCGGCAGCTTCTGGACGCGGTCTCTCTCTAGTGGCGGGCGGCGGGAAAACGCTACTCCCTCGTGCGGCTCCTCACCCGCGCCTCTCCCCGGGTTCTTCTTCTAACGTAGGGTCTACACTGGGGTCTTAAGCAATAGGGACCCTTGATGGGGAGGCACACTCACCACTGGACTGCCTCAGGTCGCGGGGACAGTCAGACACCGCGTGCAGGGGGGAGGGACGGATCAGCTCCTTCCAAAGTGCTCCTTTGGAGTCTTGGGCTCCAAAATACCGGGATCTCCACAGTCTATAGTGTCTGGGGTACGATCCTAGGTGTGAATCGGGCTGGTTTTCGAATTCCCAGGGGGTGGATGCCACGGATTCAGTTAGGGCTTGTGGAGCTCTCTGGAGCACGTCCTGCTCAGTCGGCGGCCATCTTGGATCTCCTCCCTGGCATGCTCTCAATCAACTTCTGGAGCAAATCCTGACTGATAGCAGTCCATTCTTGCATAATTAATGCTTGCATTTTGCCAGAATTTGTTGGTTTTTGTTTGTCCACCTGTCTCTTGATGATTGACCACAAGTTCTCAATGGGATTAAGATCTGGGGAGTTTCCAGGCCATGGACCCAAAATCTCTGTTTTGCTCCCTGAGCCATTTAGTTATCACCTTTGCTTTATAGCAAGGTGGTCCATCATGCTGGAAAAGGCATTGTTGGGCGCCAAACTGCTCTTGGACGGTTGGGAGAAGTTGCTCTTGGAGGAAATTCTGGTACCATTCTTTATTCATGGCTGTGCTTTTAGGCAAGACTGTGAGTGAGCCGATTCCCTTGGCTGAGAAGCAACCCCACACATGAATGGTTTCAGGATGCATACAGTGGGCATGAGACATGACTGGTGGTAGCGCTCACCTCTTCTTCTCCGAATAAGCTGTTTTCCAGATTTCCCAAACAATCGAAAAGGGGATTCATCAGAGAAAATGACCTTCCCCCAGTCCTCAGCAGTCCACTCCCTGTACCTTTTGCAGAATATCAGTCGGTCCCCGATGTTTTTTTCTGGAGAGAAGTGGCTTCTTTGCTGCCCTCCTTGAAACCAGACCTTGCTCAAAGAGTCTCCATCTCACAGTGCGTTTAGAAGCACTCACAACCAGCCTGCTGCCATTCCTGAGCAAGCTCGGCACTGCTGGTAGTCCGATCCCGCAGCTGAAACAGTTTTAAGATACGGTCCTGGCGCTTGCTGGTCTTTCTTGGGTGCCCTGGAGCCTTTTTGACAACAATGGAAGCTCTCTCCTTGAAGTTCTTGATGATGCGATGGATTGTTGACTGAGGTGCAATCTTTCCAGCTGCGATACTCTTCCCTGTTAAGCCATTTTTGTGCAGTGCAATGATGGCTGCACGTGTTTCTTTAGCGATAACCATGGTTAACTGAAGAGAAACAATGATACCCAGCACCAGCCTCCTTTTAAAGTGTCCAGTGGTGTCATTCTTACTTAATCATGACTGATTGATCGCCAGCCCTGTCCTCATCAACACCCACACCTGTGTTAATGGAACAATCACTAAAACGATGTTAGCTGCTCCTTTTAAGGCAGGACTGCAATGATGTTGAAATGTATTTTGGGGGTTAAACTTCATTTTCTAGGCAAATATTGACTTAGCAAGTAATTGCTGTTAAGCTGATCACTCCTTATGACATTCTGGAGTATATGCAAATTGCCATTAGAAAAACTGAAGCAGCAGACTTTGTTAAAATTAATATTTGTATTATTCTCAAAACTTTTGGCCATGACTGTATACATACACAGTTCAGATTATTCAATGTCCATAATCTCAGAGTCTTTTAACTCAGCATAATATAAAGCAAGTTAAAGGGGAATCTATACACACGCTCAGGAAAAGGATGGAGACACCAAGGAAAACATCACATTCTCACTTACAGTTTAGCTGTCTGGGTACAGCTACTCCATCTGCTCCTTTTTCCATGGTAGAATTTCCTGACGCGCACATCCAACATTCAAAACGGGCACTGAAAATTCTGGCCATCCTTCCAAAGGCGTCTGGGTCCCTTAAGCACAAGTGGTTACAGGCTCCGGTGTCACAGGCACAGTTTCTGCGGTTTGCTGTTCTGGGGCTGCTGCATTACTAGGATGCGGGTACTCATCAAGTGCTGATGCAGCTGCGGGCTCTCTCAGAAACAGTCTTTTTACTTGAATGCCATACAGACCTCTTTCCTTCTGTGCTGGCAGGTCTGTCCATCTCTCCTCCAAGGCCCTAAATGGATCAATCAGTCTCTGCAGCCCTGCACATTCTCCTGCAGGCCGGGGTTTTGGTTTGCAACCACCCATCCGGGTGCCGGTTTCTCTCCTGGGGACTTGCTCCACTTCCCATCCAGGTTCCTACACCACTTCCTGCTGCCGTGGGCCCTTAGGGAGTAGCTGTAATATCTACTTTCTTGCATCCATCTCCGGGTACTGCTCGACTTCCGGCTGGGAGTCTACATGTGCACCCTTGTTCTGTCCTCCCCTTCTTTGGGCATCGCCGATTTTTCCTGTGCTGTCAGCCAACCCTCCCATAGGCGAAGCTACATTTTGTTGAGTGGCAGCGCGCTCTGCCGGAGCAGATGATACCTGGGGCGGGGCTTTATTTTCCTGCTCCTGGCTGGCTTGGCCCACAATGAGGGGCTCTGGCACGCCCTGTAGCCAGCACATGGCGTCAGTCTCTTTGGGCCGCCATTATGGGGTTTATTGTTGAAAAGTCCCATATACAGTCTAATAAAGTCTCTCAGGCGTACAGTACCCACTTTGATGAGCGCAATATCCTGTTTGTGACACCAGAAAAGCTGAGGCACCCCAGTCACCTCTACAGAAGCGGCTCTCTGGCTGTCCTTTGGCCTAGCCCTCCAGTGTCCCAGGTTTGGCTGTGGGACCACCAGGCTCCCTCTGTCTCACTGTGGGGTGTTGTTGCTTTTTGGCTTCTTTCCCTTCACCTCTGGCTATGGAGCGAGCTTTCTCTCTTGGGCATTCAACCTCCAAGATTCTGCATCCTCCAGGGAACCTCTGCTCCTGGGAATATCTGCCTTTCCTTCTGAATGTTTATTCTCTTCTCTTGACTGACTGACTGACTCTGTGTGTTCCTGGGTTTTTCTATTGTTGGTCTCTCCACCCACCTGTTCACTGCTGCTCTACGCTCCACCCACACTACTCTTAACCCCTGCTACCCCTTGCCTAATCTAGAGTCCAAGGCGTAGGGTAAGTGTGTGTACCTGTGTGGATGTGTTTTAGTCAACCGTCTCTACCTTATCTGGCTGCAGTTCACCCTGTGGCCGCTCTGGTTGCAGGGGTGCCACACTAAATTGTGACCCAAAATCTTGTGGTAATCTTCAGATTTCATGATGCCTTCCCCAAAATCAAGGCACCCAATGCCAGAGCAGAACAGCCCTAAAATATTTTTGAACTTTCATCATATTTGACTGTCTCATCTGTCCACAAGGCACTTTCCCAGAAGGATTTTGATTTACTCATGTACATTTTGCCAAACTGCATCCTAGTTCTTTTATGTCTATGTTTCAGCAATTGGGCCTCTTGGTTTCCTGACATAGCATTTCATATTATATTTATTAGAATTAGTTTTTTCATCACCAAGTTCTGAGAGCTGTCCTTTTTTATTGCTGGGTTAGCAGGACAGAATGAAGGCTTCTTCTTTGTATGTGATAAGTTGGATATTTTTTTGGTACCATTTTATGGTATATAATTACCGTATATACTCGAGTATAAGCCATCCCGAGTATAAGCCGAGGCCCCTAATTTTACCCTTCAAAACTAGGGAAACTTATTGACTTGAGTATAAGCCCAGGGGGAAAAATTAAGCAGACTCTCATCACGGTATACAGCCCCTCTCATCATGATAAGTGGTCCCCCATTACTGGTATATAATCCCCCATCACTGGTATATAGGACCTCCATCACTGGTATACAGTTCTTCCCCATCAGAGGTTACAACCCCCATCAGTGGAATACAGGCCCCCCCTCAGGGGTATATACAGGACCGCCATCAGAGGTTACAGCCCCCATCAGTGGTATATACAGGCCCCCCTCAGTGGTATATACAGGCCCCCATCAGTGATATATACAGGCCTCCCATCAGTGGTATATACAGGCCTCCCATCAGTGGTATATACAGGCCCCTCCTCAGTGGTATGTACAGGCCCCTCCATCAGTGGTATATACAGGCCCATCATCAGTGGTATATACAGGCCCCCCATCAGTGGTATATACAGGCCCCCCATCAGAGGTTACAGCCCCCATCAGTGGTATATACAGGCCTCCCATCAGTAGTATATACAAGCCCCCCCTCAGTGGTATACACAGGCCCATCAGTGGTATATACAGGCCCATCATTAGTGGTATATACAGGCCCCCCATCAGTGGTATATACAGGCCCCCCATCAGAGGTTACAGCCCCCATCAGTGGTATATATAGAGGCCTCCCATCAGTGGTATATACAAGCCCCCCCTCAGTGGTATACACAGACCCCCCCATCAGTGGTATATACAGGCCCCCCATCAGTGGTATATACAGGCCCCCCATCAGAGGTTACAGCCCCCATCAGTGGTATATACAGGCTCCACCAGTGGTATATACAGGCCCCCATTAGTGGTATATACAGGCCCCCATCAGTGGTATATACAGGCTCCACCAGTGGTATATACAGGCCCCCATTAGTGGTATATACAGCCCCCATTAGTGGTATATACAGGTCCCCCCAGTGATATATACAGGCCCCCATCAGTGATATATACAGGCCCCCATCAGTAATATATACATGCCCCCCAGTGGTATATACAGGCTCCCCCAGTTGTATATACAGGCCCCCCCCAGTGGTAAACAGGCCCCCCAGTGGTATACAAACCCCCCAGTGGTATACAGGGCCCGGCAGTGGTATACAGGCCCCCCCCAGTGGTATACAGGCCCCCCCAGTGGTATACAGGCCCCCCAGTGGTATATACAGGCCCCCTAGTGGTATACAGGCCCCCTAGTGGTATACAGGCACCCCAGTGGTAT
Organism: Allobates femoralis; assembly: GCA_033576535.1. NCBI lineage: Eukaryota > Metazoa > Chordata > Amphibia > Anura > Aromobatidae > Allobates > Allobates femoralis. Next base: position 170,762,050 of record JARQOC010000003.1, read on the forward strand.
ACAGGCCCCCCCCAGTTGGATACAGGCACCTCGCTCCCCCCCCTCCCAGTGGCATACAGGCCCCCGGTTGCTGCCGCACACCTGTAAAAGAATAGCTTTCATAATTACCCTCCTCGCTGTCACCGCGCGTCCTCTTCTTCCTGCTTCTACCCGGCGTCATGTGACCGCGCAGGAGCAATGACGTCATTGCGGCTGTGCCGGCCGGCCGGGTACAAGCAGGAAGGAGACTGAAGGACCGCGGTAACAGCGAGGAGGGTAAGTATGAAAGCTGTTCTTTTACAGGTGTGCGGCAGCAACCGGGGGCCTGTATACCACTGGGGGGGGGAGCGCAATGTAATATGCACCGCTCCCCCTGCCGCTGATGGACAGGGGATGCAGTGCCTATTGCATTGCACTAATGAGCGGCCCCACGTGATCAGCCGCTCATATTACAGCCTCCCCCCACCTCCTCCAGCCCCCGGACACCGCCCCCCCCACACTCAGCCGTATACTGACTCGAGTATAAGCCGAGGGGGGCACTTTTCAGCACAATTTTTGTGCTGAAAAACTCGGCTAATACTCGAGTATATACAGTATTTTTTATTGCTTTTTATTCAGATTTTTCAGATGCAGAATGAAAAAAAAAACAACAGTTCGCTTATTGTTTTTATATATTTTTTGCATAGTTTACTGTGTGGTAAAAGTGAGAAAACCAATTCATTCATCAGGTCAGTTTGATTACAGTAATAACAGATTTATATCTTTTTTATGCTTTGCTATCTTTTGTTTTTGCATCACCATATTCTGAGAGCTGTAACTTTTAAACTTGTTTTCCAAATGAACCATATTAGGGCTTGTAGTTTTGCAGGTCAGTTTGACGTTTTCATTGATACCATTTTTTATTTTATGGAAGTAATAATGTGACAGTTTTATAGATCAGGTTTTTCTGGACGTGGCAATACCAAGTTTGTGGGGGTTTTTTTGGCTTATTTTTGTTTTAATGTAAACGTTGCGTTTTTAGTTGTGAAGTAGGTGTTCTGAATTTTGGTGTGCTTTTTTTGTGTTTTTTATCTTTTTAAAACTTTTTTCTTTTATTTTAAGTCACACTGTGGGACATGAATATTTGTTAGTCTGATCACTGATTTCATGCACTGCTGTACTCAGGGCGAAAAAGTCTTAGTGGGCCCCTTTAACACATACTGGCTGTTTATATATATAATTTAGAGGCTGCAGGCTGTATATATATATAATTAAGAGGCTGTGAGCTGAGTATATTTAATATACAGGCTGCAGCCTGTATTTATATAATATAGAGGCTGCATGTTTCGTATATGCTGCAGGCTGCGTATATACAATATAGAAGCTGCGGGCTGCAAATATATACATATAATAAAGAGGCTACGTGCGGTATATACTAAATATAGAGGGTGAGGTCGGTGTATATAAAATATAGAGGCTGGAGGCTGGATATATATGTAATATAAAGGCATCAGGCTTTTTTTATATATACGTATATATAATTTATTGGCTGCATCTGTGAGCTGTGTCTCCCTCCCTGACAGGGGGGCACTGTGCACTAGCTCTCTCCCAATCACACCAGCACTATCTTTTACCTATGTACTTTGAGCACAGTGTCCAACTGTTGGCAGCTTATGAATAAGCATATGGCAGGAGCTTACAGGCCACCATACCATGGGGTCATTAGATGACCTCAATGTTAAGGGCCCATTTCAGGCTACGATATCGTTAACGATATTGTGTTTGTATGTCACGGCTTTTTGGGTGGAGCAACGACGTCGTAGTGACGTCGTTGCGTGTGACAAGTAGCAACGATCAACGATAAGTCGGCTGATTGTTCATCGGAGGTTTTTGAACTGGACCTAAAACCAAATGATGATCGTCCATCCAACCTACAGCATCGGTGTGTGTGACACCTTGATAACAATATTGTTAACGACTTCGCCTATTCAGAACTGAAGGACATAGGCGATCAAATGACCGCAAGTATCGTTCGCTTGTCGCGGAATCGTTTCTGCGTCGTTAGCGATATCTGTACCTGTGACATTTCACTAGCGATCATTGAACGACGTTCAAGCGATCTAGGTCAAGTCGGACCGTTGGTCGGCTCATTCAACCATTGAAGCGTGAAATGGGCCCTTTACCTTGGCAATAATTGGCTCCTACGATTACCATTGTGGGGGCCAATCTTTCCAAAGGGAGTCTTTTAACCCCCTTTTAACCTCTTAGATTGACAACGGCATTTGATAGGTTAATCGGCCATGAACAGTTTTAACATTTTTGGCCGTGGGGAGGTGCTATTCTCTCATTTCTTATGGCCACTTTACACGTCCCAACATCGGTCCGATATTGTATACAATTACGCGGGAGCGCGCATTTTTTGGGCAGAAATCCAAGATCGCATAGAAGATGTTACACAGCATGATATCGGCAGGCAACACAACTGCGATGTCTACGCCCCCTTGTACGGGCAACCCAGGGAATGACCATGGGAGAGAATAGGGCAAGTTGTACTCCAAATCGTTGTTGGGCTTTCACACGGCACGATCCTGCCATATCGTCCATCCAATATCAGGCCGTTGGAGAGCCTGCTCATTTCTCCCCCGATATCGTTTTGGCATCGGTCTTGCGTCGCATTGCACATTTACACCATACAACGCACGAACGATATCGGGGCCAACGCACGGGACCATGTGACTTTTTATCGGAGTTTTAACGGCGATATTGGGACGTGTAAAGTGGCCATCACTGTTGTTTTAAGACATATCGGAGGTCGTTAAGGCGTTAAAACATTACAGATCAAAAAGAGACAAAAGCTGAACTTGGAAAAAAAGTAATAAAAACACAATAAAAAATGTAATGAAAAAATGTAAATAAAAGAATTTATCTTATATTTGCAGAAAATCTGCAGCAACAACAACACATGAAATATTCATTGTGGGAATTTAGCCTCATGGTTCGCTCATATTTGAGTACAAAATATTGGTCTGATTTTCATCCACAAAAGTGAGTGAAATCCGTTTGTTATTCCACATGACATGCTGTGTGAGTGTGGGATTATTTTCTCACCTACAATCTGTATGCCATCCTTATACAATGCATCTTTTTCTCAGCAGCTATTATTCTACAATCATTTACAGGACTATTTACAGAATGGTAATATATCTATAAAAAATTAACAACATACGGATGGTCCATGTGATGTCCGATTTTTTTCTTGCACCGACTGACTTTCATGACCATTTGTTTCCTATCACTGAGCTAGTTCTTAACCCACTTACAAATATTTTCCCTATCCCCATTGCTCTCATGTTATGTATCAACCTTTTATGTGGCACCAAACCAAAAGCTTTTGAAAAGTCCATATACACCACGTCCACTGCATTTCTTTGGTCCAGTCCAAAACTTATCTCTTCATATAAGCTTATGAGATTAGTTTGACAGGAACAGTCCCTCATAAGCCCATGTTGATATTGGGCCATGAGGTTATTTTTCTTTAGATACTCCAATATAGCATCTCTTAGAAAACCCTCTAGGATTTTACCCACAGTAGAGGTTAAGCTTACTGGCCTATAATTTCCAAGTTCAGTTTCTGTCCCCTTTTTGAATATTGGCACCATATTTGCTATATGCCAGTCCTGTGGTACAGACCCTGTCATTATGGAATCTATAAAGAGTAAAAATAATGGTTTATCTATGACGGTACTTAATTCCTGCAGTTCTCTGGGGTGTATCCCATCCGAGGATTTGTCAACTTTAGTGATTTTTAAACAGTGTCATACTTCCTGTTGGGTTAAGCAGGTTACATTTAATGGAGAATTTTTGTTATCACTGATCATGTTGTCTGTCATGGGATATTCTTGTGTAAATACTGTTGCAAAAAGTCATGTTGTCATGACATTATCAGTCATGTTGTCCTAAATGACTGGTAATGATAAATAGAATCCACCTGTGTGTAATCAAGTCTCTGCATAAATGCACCTGCTCTGTGATAGTCTCAGGGTTCTGTTTCAAGTGCAGAGAGCACCATGAAGACCAAGGAACACACCAGGCAGGTCCGAGATACTGTTGTGGTGATGTTTAAAGCCGGATTTGGATACAAAAAGGTTTCCCAAGTTTTAAACATCACAAGGAGCACTGTGCAAGAAATCATATTGAAATGTGAGGAGTATCAGACCACTGCAAATCTGCCAAGACCCGGACATCCCTCTAAACTTTCATCTCGAACAAGAAGACTGATCAGAGATGCAGCCAAAAGGCCCATGATCACTCTGGATGAACTGCAGAGATCTACAGCTGAGGTGGGAGAGTCTGTCCATAGGACAACAATCAGTCGTACACTGCAGAAATCTGGCCTTTATGGAAGAGTGGCAACAAGAAAACCATTTCTAAAAGATATTCATAAAAAGTGTTGTTTGAAGTTTGCCACAAGCCACCTGGTAGACACACCAAACATGTGGAATAAGGTGCTCTGGTCAGATGAAACCAAAATCAAACTTTTTGGCCACAATGCAAAACGATATGTTTGGCGTAAAAGCAACACAGCTCACCACCCTCAAAACACCATCCCCACTGTCAAACATGGTGGTGGGAGCATCATGGTTTGGGCCTGCTTTTCTTCAGCAGGGACAGGGAAGATGGTTAAAATTGATGGGAAGATGGACGGAGTCAAATACAGGACCATTCTGGAAGAAAACCTGTTGGAGTCTGCAAAAGACCTGAGACTGGGACAGAGCTTTATCTTCCAACAAGACAATGATCCCAAACATAAAGCAAAATCTACAATGGAATGGTTCAAAAATAAACGTATCCAGGTGTTAGAATGGCCAAGTCAAAGTCCAGACCTGAATCCAATTGAGAATCTGTGGAAAGAGCTGAAAACTACTGTTCACAAACGCTCTCCATCTAACCTCATTGAGCTCGAGCTGTTTTGCAAGCAAGAATGGGCAAGAATTTCAGTCTCTCGATGTGCAAAACTGATAGAGACATACCCCAAGCGACTTGCAGCTGTAATCGCAGCAAAAAGTGGCGCTACAAAGTATTAACTCAAGTGGGACAAATAATATTGCACGCCCCACTTTTCAGTTTTTTATTTGTTAAAAAAGTTTAAAATATGCAATAAATTTTATTCCACTTCACTATTGTGTCCCACTTTTTGTTGATTCTTCACAAAAAAATTAGAATTTATATCTTTATGTTTGAAGCCTGAAATGTGGCAAAAGGTTGAAAAGTTCAAGGGGGCCAAATACTTTCACAAGGCACTGTATTTCTGTAAAAGTTGATGATTTTGGCTTAAAACCAATAAAAACCCAAAGGTTATTATCTCAGAAAATTAAAGTAGAGAGAATGAAGGGTTAAGAACCACACAGCCGTATTCCACGAGACATCAAAGAGTGAATATAATATTGATTTATTAGTCACTGTGTTTCAGGGCTCCCAGAAATGCCCTGAAACATGGCAATATGATATTGATTTGTCCTAAGGAAGGGGCCAGGGAGCACTGAAACACATTGACTAATAAATCAATATTATATTAACCCTTTGATGTCTTGTGGAATGCAACAGGTTTTAATCCTTCATCCTCCATATTCTATATGCACCACGCTGAAGACTGCGGGAGTCATGATATGCTTTTATAGTGGTTGTGACTCTCACAACCACACAAGGTGAAGCTTCTGATACCTATTTAGGTAATGTGTTATCTCTCAGACCCTTCATCCTCCTTACTCCCTACCTGATCTTTGGGTTTTCATTGGCTGTAAGTGTCGAGCCCCAGGCCCTGGGGTACTCGGGTATCAGGCTCGGTGCGTGTTTTCACGTGGATGCCACGGGTGGCAGCGCCTGAGCCCGTGGCCTGAGTGAGACTTCAATAAGGGGTGTATGTACAGGGGATTAGAGTTTTTCATGTGACGCCACCTGTAGTACCTGGTGATGGGTCACCAGCGCCGCCACAGTCCTCCAGAGGTCGATGGTAATGCGGCTGAGATGGCAAAGCTCCCTACAGGTGGAGCTGGTCCTCCGGGGCAGTGTTCCTGTAAGCCAGTGTTTCTCAACTCCAGTCCTCAGGACCCACCAACAGGTCATGTTTTCAGGATTTCTTTTGTATTGCATGGGTATTAGCTTAATCACCTGCAAAGGGGATAATTCTAACACCTGTGGAATACTAAGGATATCCTGAAAACATGACCTGTTGGTGGGTCCTGAGGACTGGAGTTGAGAAACACTGCTATAAGCAAACAGGTTGATGAAGATAACCACACAAAGGCAAAGTCACTTTCTCTCGGGTACTTTACTGTAAACGTTCAGCAGCAAAATACAGAGTCCACAGTCCAGGATGGTATTCAAACAGGTAGCCCTACGGGTGGCTGCAAGTGGATGACAGGTGGTGGGGTGGAACACGTGGTAAATCTTAGTTGACAAACCCGTGTCCTTTCTTCCCCGCCTAGGATGAGTCTATACCCAATGGCTCCTTGTAGGTAGACTTGGGGCTCCCCTCCCTCGTGGTGAGGAAGCAGGCAGACTGCTCCGTCTGGCAGGGTGCCGCAGCTGGTAAACAAACCGCAGCAGCCGGTTGATGACTGCAGAGGTAGACTCTGGCCGTTTCCTCAGGTCCAGCGTTCCCGTGGTGGACTGGGAAATTCCCTGGAGTATGGTCGCTCCACGCTGGGGTTCCCCCTTTCTCTCTAGGGCCCGGACTCCACACATTGAGCGCCCTCTCTCAGGATCTTTTTGGGCGGGAGGGAGAGAGGGTCTGGCACAGAAGGAGAAGATAGAAAGAGTGAGAGTCTAGAGTAGACCAGTGAGAGTCGAGAAGGAAAGAACCAGGCAGTCAGCCTGGAGGGAGCAAGGAGGGTCCCCTTGGCTGAGGGACCCAGGACAAGTAGAAGAGATCCCAGAAGGAAGCAAAGGAGAAGAAGATCAAATGGGAGTTCACTCAATGTGGGGAGCACAGTAACTAAAGAGTTTGCCCCACGAAAGAAACCGGGTACCGGAGCCCGCACCTGTGAGTTCCGTCAAGGCTCACAGAAATCCGGGGACATCTTCAGATATAGCCCTGACTCCCAAAGATCCAATAGGGGGAACCAGGCCCCGCAGAAGGAGCAAGCGGTTAGCCAGCAGAAGGTTCACCCGACGGGTGCAAGGGAGAGGAAGACGAGGAATAGCAGGAGGTCCGACTTAGTTTTTAAGAGGTTAGACTTCACAGCCACGGGGAGGCAAGGGAAAGAAAGGAACATGAACGGCACACAGTGAGGGATCCATCTATCAACCATAAAATCCACTTGTAGCACCCGTAGCATTTGTCACTGTAACATCTTACTGCACTGAAGGACTGTGATGATATCAAAAGTTTCTCAGTAAAGTACCCGTGAAGTGATTTATCGACTCTGCTGCATCCTTTTTTGAATGAACTGTTCCATTACAGAATCGCTGCCCTGGCGGTCCAGTCCTGCCTGCGGAGGACTACACCATCATTGCCGCAATACCACCGACCTCCGGAGGACTGTAGCGGCGCTGGTGAGCATCACCAGGTACTGCAGGTGGCGTCACGAACTTATATACTTTATTCTCATTTATTTTAGCCATTGACTGCCAGGGCCACAGCCTCGGGCAGCCACCCGTGACATCCCAGACCAAGCCTGAGAGCTGAGTACCCTGCCCTGGGTGCGTCAACAGCAGTCGAGACCCAGCTCAGAGACCCTCCCGGTGTCAATAAAAGTTTGGGAATTAAGGTTTTGGGGATTGAAATCATGATGCCACCTGTGATGTTCGGCGGGACCTCTGGGGATAATAGAAATGCAGCTAAGGTGATATCACTCACCACGGGTGGAGTGGTTCCCCAGGGCAACCGGTATAGTCTATGATGGTGGTAGGCCGTTTGGGTGCAGGACTGAGGGCACATAATAACCGACAGATACACAGTACGTAGTCTCCTTTACCTTTACTTGTAGTTGCAGATTCAGACCAAGACACTGTCCACAGGTGATGTTATGAATCTGGGTAGCCTGGAAGCAAGTTAGGGATCTCCTCACCTGGTGAGTTCTGAGGTCTCCCTGCTGCGCTCCTCCTTGCTGGTCTTGGCTGCCTATAGATAAGCTCCGACCCTCTCCTCCTGCTGGTAAGTCTCTCACCCGTGTGGCAGGCAGCTCGAGCCCTTCTCCGGTACCACTCCCCTGGCGGCTGTCCTTGAGCTCTTGGATGCTGCTGTGCCTCCATGTGCTTTTATGTGGCCAGGAGATGTGTCCTCTGGTTTTGGCTGCTGGGACTTAAGTACCCTAACAACCTTGGACCCCGGTGTCTATTTCAGGCGCTCTGTTCTGGGGTGAGCCGGTAACAGGCTCCACTCCCCAGGCCCTCTTCTCTCCTTCCTTAGACCCTCTCCTACGGGTCCCTCATGTTTGCTCTCTACTCTGCCTGGGATGAGCCTTTCACTACTCCAGTCCACAGGACGTCTACACAGTCCTCCTAGGAAGTGTACTGACTAACCCCTCCCCCAGGTCAGAATTTATAGGGAGCTCCCCTGAACCCAGGTTAGTGCTCACCTTTCTGGTCTGGAGTCAGGAAAGGTGTTGCATGCTGTGGGTTTACCTGGTATGGATACCCCTTCTTGCTTCCAAGCATGACATCACCCCCCGAGGGAGGCAATGCCATTTTGGCAACCAGACTGTGGGATGCCACATTTCCCCCTATTGAATTTCAGTACTCTTGGACTGAGGAAACATTTTTTTAGAAATAACAGTAGAAAATGTACAGTGTCAAAAAAGGAAAAATTTCAGAAACCACTAAAAATGTGAAAAAACACAGTCACTACAGCGATTATTCCTTCCCCTGTTGTCCAGTGGTGAACTATATACAAAATTGTGTTGACCACAGCCAGTTCTGTGACCTATTGGTCCATGTTTAAATTAAATGTTCAAGAGGGCTCAAAATTTCATACAGTAAGTCCTGTAGGCATGGTACGCTTGGTAGTTGCTTATTTACATAGTTATATGAAAACAAAACATATTTACATTTTAACCTGGTTGACTTGTCCACTTTACTTGCTAACAGTCCCTGTAATGTGCTGGGATCTGAACTCTGTTACTACCGGTGGATGTATACAGTACAGGTATTTTGGATGGTGTGTTCTGGTCTTTAGTGTCTACTGCTGATTTTGTCGGTGCACTATCCACTATTCTACGTGTAGACCTACATAGCATGGGTATACGAGAGTGTCATCCTATGCTCACCATGGAATTGACAGATTTGCAGCTAGCACGAGGTCGATTCTCCTGTTCCACTGAAGCTGGGGGTTCTTCAGGTGGTTCTGTAGTCTCAACTGGTTCAGGTATGAAAGGCTGAGGAAAAGTCAATACAGGCACTATGATTGCTCCATTTATCTGTGACCACATTTTGGGAAAGTCTCCAAGAACAGTATGAATCATCTCTCCTTTTTGTTCTATGGGTTGAGGCTTGTCTTGGACTTCCTCTCTGTTTCTTAATTGGTCAGGGCATCTCTTTTGATGATCTCTTGAAACTGCCGCTTAGGTCTATCCTCCATCTGTACTGATTAGCCAGACTTTGGTGTTGTCAAAATTTGAAGGCAACACAGTGTATGGCTCTGCCTCCCACTGTTCATCCAGTTTGTTTGTTCATGGTTTTCTCTTGAGTACTTGTTCTTCAGGTGTTAAGAGAACTGCATGGGTGTGTTTGTTATAGGCTCTCTCTTGCCTTTCTCTTGCTTGAGACAAGTTTCTTTCTACATACCCTTGCACTTGATGGTACTATTGTTGCCATTCTGTATCCCAGTCCGAATCTGGTGGATTTGTCTCAGGTGTCAGTACTTCCATGTCCAAGTCAATGGGCAGCTTACCAGGTCTTGCCCTCATCAGGTAGGCAGAAATACAGTGGGTGGAGTTCACAGGGATATGATTGTATAAGTTCACTAAGTTTGGCAACTTTTCTGGCCACATAGTCCTCTCTTCCAGCGGCAGTGTCTTTAACAGGTCTATCACTACTTGGTTCATCTTCTCGCTTATGCCATCGGTCTGTGGGTGGTACAGCATCGTTCTTATTTTCTTGCAGCTGCACACGTTGCAAAACTCCTAAAACACCTCTGCCTCAAACGCTGGACCTTGATCAGTAAAAACCTGTTCAGAGTAGCCATGGGGCTTGCAGAAATGGGCTTGAAAGGTTCTAGCCACTGTCTTCGCTGTCTTTCACCGGCACTACTACCAAGAAACGGTAATAGTGATCTATGATGGTGAGGGCTTAGACGTAGCCCGACCGGCTTGGGGTCAGCTTCACATGGTCCAAAGCTACAAGTTCAAGTGGTTGCCTGGTGACAGTAGGCTGTAGAGGAGCTCTCTGGCTGTCACGATCCACAGTCTCTGCACCATTTCTCGATGGCCTTCCTCATGCCAACCAAATAGAATCTTTCACGTAACAGAACTTCCAGCTTCTTCCACCCGCAGTGCCATGCCTCATCGTGGTATGCCTCCATCTGGAGCATCTGGACATCTCTCTTCGGGACCACTATCTGCCAAATCAGATCATGAGTTTGTGCATTGATGTGCTGCCTACACAGCTTACCTCCATAGATGAACAATTTGCTCTTCTCTTTGCACAGCTGTTGTGTCTCTTACGGACATCTGGTCAAGGACATGAGTCGGCTTGCTTCATCAACTCCTTGACAAAACAGATGGCTGGGTCGCTATCTTACGTCTCTCTCAATCGTGGTGGCATAACGGGTTGAACGTGGCTTCTTGCATGACAGACCGCTTGTCTTTCACACCATGGGAACACTCGGAGGCGCTACTTTGGTGAAAAGCTGCTAGCTCTATCTCTTCCAGCTACTCTGGGTCTTCTCCCGCATCTGGCAAGTTGGGCATCCTTGAGAGAGCATCAGCGTTGGCATTCTTATGCCCTGCCCAGTACTTTATGGTAAAGTTGTAATTGGACAAGCGGGCAATCCATCACTTTTCCAGTGCACCTAACTTTGCGGTTTTTAAATGGGTTAGGGGATTATTGTCCATATAGATGGTAAACTCTATCCTCAATGCAGCAGCCAGGATCACCTATCTAGCAAACCGTTACTCAGATATTTTTGCTCTGTGGCAGTCACTAGATTGCCTACCCATACACTATAGAATCCAATTCAAATTGCTCGTTGTCACCCACAAAGCTATTCATGGTGCAGCACCTCCTTACCTCTCCACCCTCATCTCTGTCTACCACCCCACCCGTCCCCTTCGCTCTGAACGTGACCTCAGACTAACATCGGCATTAATCCGAACCTCCCATTCCCGACTCCAAGACTACTCTCGAGCTGCACCAAACCTCTGGAATGCTCTACCCCAAGAAATTAAGACCATCCACAACTTGCATAGCTTCAGACGCTCCCTAAAAACACACCTCTTCAGGGCGGCCTATCCTTCTCCCTAACAGTAGTCATTTAGACATAAGATATTCATTGTTATAAGCCCCTGTACTTTGTGTTCCCATCCCGTCTTAGATTGTAAGCTCCTTCGAGCAGGGTCACCTTCATTTTTTGCCTTTTTATTGTATTTCCTAAGTTGATTCTATGTTTATTGTATGTGACTACTGTTCTGCATTACCTTTCTGTACCGTATATTTTTCTTATATGTACCATTGTACTGTAAAGCGCTGCGGAATATGTTGGCGCTATACAAATAAAGTTTTATTATTATTATATAAACTTCGCTGAAGCCAGGTAATGTTTAAAGCGTTCAGTTAACGCACAGACTATTCAATATGAAGAGTGCTTGGCTCAACCTGAATAAGAAGTAAGAAGTCGGGTGTACAGAGTAAACATTTTTGCTATAGATAAATATATGAACTTTGGCACACCAAAAATAAGCAACGTGAAGTCTCTTTATGCTGATAAAGCAATTTTTATTTCTTAATTCAGAATATGCAGATGATCATAGTTGATGAAAAAAAACGTTTTCGGCCACACGGCCTTCATCAGTTTATACAACTGTGCTCAATCCTGAATATTCTGTTATTTTATCACAGATATCTAAAAGGAGTGTATATCCCACTGTTATCAGGATAAATAGCCCACTGTAGCAGATGAATAGTAAAAGGAAAATACTAGCTTATCAGCAGTTAAAGCTTGTGAGTAAAAATAAGGCACTATCTCAATTACGCCATCTATAGGTAAGCCAATCTTTCATGGCAAGGGCTCACAGCTAGGATAAGTGCCAGAAGGCTCTTAAGAAAAGACAAGTCCGCCGTGGGGGCTAAGGAAACACTGTGAGCTCACACCGTTTCCTTAGCCCCCCACGGCGGACCCGTTTTGGGATAAGTTGAGACGAAAAGGTGCTATATAGTTGTGCTAAACCGCAGATTTCGAGTGGTGTCCTGTCCAAGTGGAGTGCTCATGAGGAATGGTACACGAATGTTAATTTTTCTGAATTCCACATTACCCATATCCCTATGGTTCTCGGAGGCCGGTAATAAAGGAACAATGAGGTATATTAGTGTTGTGGTTGTCACATCGCCATTGGACTCGGTGGCCGGTGTTCCTGCCTCGGCCGCTGGGAGGAGCCGGATTCCTTCGGCTGGTGGCACCGGTGACAGGAGGACCTTGTCCTCATATGGAACTGCTCCCGCGACGTCTGCCTCTGTCACTGAGCGCTGCTGTGTTTTCCCTCTGGGTGGTGTTGGTCGCAGAGGAGCGGGCCCTGCAGAGGTGTCCGTTAGGCGCAGCCTGCGTTCTTCTGTCAGAGGTGGCGTGGGTGGAGCCAGTCGTGCATCTCCATCTGGCCTTGATCTAGGGGCGGTCCGGATGAGGTCATCGGGCTGTGAGCTCCAGCCTATGGGAGGTAACCGCGCCCTTCAAATACATTGGAGCCTGTCTTGCAGGCCGCCAGATATAGTTTTGGTTCCCCAGTGATATAGTGTATGTTTAGTCTTGTCTCTGACCTTGGCCTGGATTTCTGACTCTGCTTCTTCCTGTCGATTTTGTACCTCAGCTGCCCTCTTGGTTTTGCCCTTGACCCTTGCCTGGATTCTCGACTCTGCTACTGCCTGATGATTTTGTACCTTCGCTGCCCTCTCGGTTTTGACTCGGACTTCTGACTTTGTTTTTCGGGTCTTGATTTTTTCCCCTGGCGACCTTCCCTGCTCTGTTGCTCATAATAGGCAGCTACCCCCTGGGCTCCGCTATAATTCCAGATCCCTGTATAGGGGTTAAGGGTCTCGGGGTTTCTCGGGGTGCTGCCTTACCAGCAGCTCAGCTTCACAGCGGATGGTTGTCACAGTGGTGATGTGGCCCCTGGCCGGGTGCATAACATGGGTTATCAGTGCAGGTCTCTGTTCACATGGGCCGGTTTTCCTGTGTGCGTGTGCTGTGTGAAACCTGTCCGGTGTACAGTGGGTTAACAGCTGAAGGGTTTTCATGAGCTGAGTGTGAGTGCTGAAGATCTGAGAGGTTGATGAGCCTAATGAGCGGCTGAGAGCAATGTGTGCTGATTACTAGCAGCCCAGGTGGGTGTGTCCGGTAGGTGTGTCAGCTACGATAAGAGCCTGCCAGGTGTCTGAGTGAGAGAGGACGATGGGAATCCAGACCACTGCCATGTGAGGATGTGCTGGAAGTGATCCGTCCCCAGTGGGCTAAGTGAAGGGAGCCTGCCAGCTCCATGCCGGTGGCATCTGATGTGTGCATGCCAGCCAGTGATGAGGACCGAGGACGGCTCAAGGGCCAGGCGGTCATATGTGTGATATAAGAGACTGAGGACGGCTCAAGGGCCAGGCGGTCATAAGTATAGGCGACTTTGGGACTGACTGTGTTAGTCGTGATATGGTCCCATTGACTATGTGTGAGATATGATGGTTTATGTAAAAGTGCCATGTATGATGTCTGTGGGAGAGACCCAGCTAGTGTGGATGATGTCGGAGGTGATCCGTCCCGTTGGGACGAGAGGGAGGCTTGGCCTGCTGCATGCGGCGGGTACCTGTCCCTCTAACAGTGCCTCTAAAGGTGTATGTGTAATCACAAGGGCGTATGTATAATTACCCTGTGTGAAATGTGACTGGGTGACTCATAGTGGTGTATGGAAAAGTACCATATGATGTATCCAGGTGTGAAGGTCAGGCGGCCGTAACCGCCTTTGGGTCCGACTGGGTAGTCGTGAGAAGGACCCGTTGAAAGTGTAACATATATGATGGCTTATGTAAAACTGCCATGTATGATGTGCATGATGCATTGTGGGTTGAGACTCCCCAGGAGTAGGTTGAGGATCCCTACAGCAGGATGGGGAAAGATCCCTGTCAGGGTGTTAGGCGGAGGTAACCGCCATTGGGACCGACAATAAGTCATGATATGGTCATGTTGATTCTCATGTGAATGTCCTGTCATATAATGAAATGTAACGATGTGCATATTATATATGAAAATGTAAATATGGCGATATGTTTTATGTGATGAAAGCGGTTTATGACAGAAAAACAATAAGTCCGTTGGTTATGTTCTGCTAAAATGTAGTCGCTAATGTCATTTCCCCGTTGCCAAGCGAGTTCCCCGGGTCGCTACCTCACAGTGTGCATATCCCGACTGGACTGAATATGCTCCACTCATGATTGTTTCACTCAGCATTTAAAAATGGAAAAAGACTATCATATTTATACGTTCCATATCTAGGAAAAAAGTATATATTTAGTGGCAAATATCTACATATTTTACTTCTAAAAGTGAAAAAGAAATGTTGAAAGGAATGAATGATGGGGAACGTTAGATGAGGATAATGAATTGAAGTATCAGAGAAAAGACAAAAAGGGGTAAAAAAAAGAGAAAAAAACTATTATGGTACCTTTACACGCCGCCACAACAGGATGGATACAACCCGCTACAGGCTACAAATGTAGCTTGTCGCGCCAATATCGCCCGTAGTAGCGGCGTGTGAAGACGGGACGACACAGCCGGCTACAGATACCTCTGTATCCGTGCACTGCCCATAAACATATGGCTACATCGCCGATTGTAGCGAGCTGTATCGGCGTGTAAAGAAGCTACAGAAGGGAACTCTGGACACCCGGCGATGTAGCTGCAATGTAGCTAAGGCGTCACCCAGGCTCCGTGTTACCGCGCCCCATCTGCGATCATTGGTGGAAGCTCCTGCATGACGATTGGTAGTCGCTGCATGGGGCGGCATATTTAAGGAGCTGACCAGTCACACTACACAATCGCTCGAGCGTCATGCATTAATCAGCCTCCTGCGATGCCTGGCCAATCATGGGTTTCTTGCTTTGTCCTATCAGCGTACGGACGTCTTGTAATCCACAATTGTGGCACGCCTATGTGCTGTCCCTGCTGCACCAGGTCCGCCCATATTAGCTTGTTGTAGCGTTGTGTAAATGAGGTACGCTGAGCTACAGATGGCTACTTGAGACACCCGGCGATGTAGCTAGCTGTAGATGTGGCGTAGCGTAGCGCACCTTGTGGCGGCGTGTAAAGAGGGTGCGGTTCCCGTTGGTAACCGTTCGGCCGTGCTCGTGCACGTGAAGTAGCCGTTGGTATCCATCCTGTTGTGGCGGCGTGTAAAGGTACCATTAGGGTACCTTTACATGTCGCAACATTGCATGCAATTTCACTTGCAACTTACTGGTTGCAGTGAAATCATGGACACATTGTTCTATTTTGTAGCAGTGTACAAATGGACAGTGTGTCCATGATTTCACTGCAACAAGTTGTCATGGGAGGCCTTCACACCTTTCGGGTGGGCTGTCCTCTTAAGTGTCTGCCGCCAAATTGATGCTTTGTCTAAGTGTGTGCACACCACCGGTAAAAACCACGCTGACAACAAGTCAAAGTAGAGCTTAATGACAAAGACCTTTATTAAGGGAGGGGTAGCCAGTTTTATATGGCTCCTTGAAGGGATATTTAAGGGGTGTTGCATTTTATTCTGAAGAGAACATTCAACCATATTTTTGTGTGTTAGTTAGCAATTCAGTTTAGCCTTGGTTAGTACATTCGGTACGGGAACATCTTGACAACAGCTTCAGCACTGCTACATCTAAATCAAAATATTATATAGAATCTGAGACAGAGAAATTCCAGAGGAGGGGAAGAAGAAGAAGAAGGAGAAGTGATAACTAGAGGAAAGTGCAAGGATTTATATAAACATGCTGTTGGAAGATTTATGAATGACTTCAATAAACTTATCGGCGCAGCTGCCTCTGCTGATAACTCAGGACCGTGGCCCCTGACCTATCAGCAGCGACAGCTGCGTGCGGCTGCACACTGGACCGGAGGGCAAATTAGCCCTCCAGTTCTGTGTGCTGATCTGGTCCGGCTGTCTGCCTCAAGCGGATAGCCACGGATCAGATCCCAGCCGTAGTGTGAAGCCGGCCTAAGAAGAGGTCATGTATTTAGTTATACGATGTATATGTATGAGGGAATAGGTGATCAACTAGTAATGTCTAATGGCAATGTCATAGGAGGGAAGTGGTCTGAAGACTTCAGACATCAAGGAAGGGCCCGGGAGACTATTTCTCATAAAAGTGTATTTTGACAAGAAAGAAATAGGCAGTCGCGTACATATAAGATGTGAGCATCACACCGAGAACAAAGTCAAGTATACAGACATAGATGGTTCGCAGGACAAGGAGTGCATCCCTTTGACAAACGGAAAGAAACAGAATGGGTTTCAATCAGCAAAAAACACAGAAGACATAATGTGAGTTCAAGTAAGTATTGCTGTTTTGGCTCTGCGCAGTTTTATAAGCTCAAACGGCACCACATGCTGTGCCACATGGTTAATTTGCATTCGGACATAAGAAATGGGAGAAGAAAACACAGTTTTATTGTCAAAGCTGATGTGCACAATATATCACAAGTGCATGAAATCACAATAAGCAGGATATTGTTGGGAATTATTAAAATCACTGTTGTTCTGGATAAATTCATAGAATCTTGTCAGCACTACGCAATGTCATACGATTGATATATTGGTGAAGTATCCTTGATGCAGGAGAAAACAGTTCTTATTTTAGCTGGGCAATGTGGCAAATACCTCACATTTGTACAGAGCCAGAGAAGGCAGGATGTTGATTTGAAACAGGGCTGCTATAGTTATTGAGGACTTCACTATGTTTACCTGATTAACAGGTATTGCATATATGCCACAGGATTAGCATGTTTTAAAGATGTTCTGGATATTAGAAAGTAGGAATAGAAATTGAGAGGAAATTATTACCGTATATACTCGTGTATAAGCCGACCCGTGTATAAGCCGACCCCCCTACTTTTGCCCCCAAAACCTGGGAAAACCTATTGACTCGTGTATAAGCCGAGGGTGGACTCCAGCACAGGTATACAGCCCCCAGCACTGTGGTATACAGGCTCCCCAATGGTAGTATACAGCAGCCTCCCCAGTGGTAGTATACAGCAGCAGCCCCAGTGGTATATACAGCAGCAGCTCCAGTAGTTAGTATACAGCAGCCCCAGAGGTATATACAGCCCCAGTGGTAGTATACAGCATCCCCAGAGGTATATACAGCCCCAGTGGTAGTATACAGCATCCCCAGAGGTAGTATACAGCAGCCCCAGAGGTAGTATACAGCAGCCCCAAAGGTATATACAGCAGCCCCAGTGGTAGTATACAGCAGCCCCAGTGGTAGTATACAGCAGCCCAGTGGTAGTATACAGCAGCCCCAGAGGTAGTATACAGCAGCCTCAGAGGTATATACAGCCCCATTGGTAGTATACAGCAGCCCCAGAGGTATATATAGCCCCAGTGTAGTATACAGCAGCTACAGCCCCAGTGGTAGTATACAGCAGCCCCAGAGGTATATATAGCCCCAGTGTAGTATACAGCAGCCCCACAGGTATATACAGCCCCAGTGGTAGTATACAGCAGCCCCACAGGTATATACAGCCCCAGTGTAGTATACAGCAGCCCCACAGGTATATACAGCCCCAGTGGTAGTATATACAGCCCCAGTGGTAGTATATACAGCCCCAGTGGTAGTAGATTGCAGCCCCAGCGGTAGTATACAGGGCCCCAGCAGTATATACAGCCCCAGTGGTATATACAGCCCCAGTGGTAGTATATACAGCCCCAGTGGTAGTAGATTGCAGCCCCAGCGGTAGTAGATTGCATCCCCAGCGGTAGTATACAGGGCCCCAGCAGTATATACAGCCCCAGTGGTATATACAGCCCCAGTGGTAGTATATACAGCCCCAGTGGTAGTATATACAGCCCCAGTGGTAGTATATACAGCCCCAGTGGTAGTAGATTGCAGCCCCAGCGGTAGTATACAGGGCCCCAGTAATCCAGGGCCCCCCAGCGTCTCTCCGGTCACCTGAAAAGCAAACTATACTTATCAGTGTCCGCTGTCCGCGCCCGCTCGCCTCTGCCGTCTGCGATCCTCCATCTTCATGCGGCGTCTTCCGGTTTCCTGTGCTCGTCGCAGGGAATGACGTCATTCCCTGCGACGAGCACAGGAAACCGGAAGACGCCGCATGAAGATGGAGGATCGCAGACGGCAGAGGCGAGCGGGCGCGGACAGCGGACTGATAAGTATAGTTTGCTTTTCAGGTGACCGGAGAGACGCTGGGGGGCCCTGGATTACTGGGGATGCGGGGGCTGCTGTATACCGATGTATACATCGGTATGTACCGATGTATACATCGGTATACAGCACTGACTCGCATATAAGCCGAGGGGGGTACTTTTCAGCCCAATTTTTGGGCTGAAAAACTCGGCTTATACGCGAGTATATACGGTATATTCAGACAAAAGATGTCAACCAATGTGCGGAGAATAAATAATATACGTTATATTCAAGCCTGAAGCAATGAAACAATGTGCGAAGAATAAATATTGAGTGTTATATTCAAGCTTCATTTACGGCTACGACTAAAGGGTACCTTTACACGTCGCAATATTGCATGCAATTTCACTTGCAACTTACTGGTTGCAGTGAAATCATGGACACATTGTTCCATTTTGTTGCGGTGTACAAATGTAACAATGTGTCCATGATTTCACTGCAACCAGTGAGTTGCATGCAATATATCTCTGTGAGTGACGGTACCTTAAAGGGAACCTGTCACCTAATCTATGGCCCCTAAACTATCACTACCTGCCCCTACAGACCCTAACTAGCTCCCTAACCATCCCTGCCTGACCTCATATGGCTTTATATAAGGTGAAATAAACACTTTATAAACTTACATGATCAGTGGCAGTGGGGCGTTCCTGACATTAGGGCGGGGTCCCCAGAGCCGCGCTCCCCCCGCCTCGCTCCCTTCCTAACGCCCTAATGGGCGGCATTATCGATTTGAAGAGCGGGGGAGCCCATTGGAATCTTCCCGCCCCGCTCTTCATGACGCGGCCGGAGACCGCGTCATTTCCGGGTCCGCGCATGCGTAGTGCGCCGGGTGAAGCCGACCGGAATCGCAGCGTTGCTAGGCAACGAATCGCAGTGTCGCCGGCGTCTTCGGAAGGTGAGTATTGGCGGCCCCCTCCCTCCCAAACCAGCACATATATATGTGTGTATAATCCACATGTACATATGGATTACACACACACATATATACATTCACTTTGACTAGGCACATATCATATGTGCATCTATATATATATATATATATATATATATATATATATATATATATATATATAGATGCACATATATATAGTTAGATTATATATATGTGTGTGTGCATGTATATATATATTTGTGTGTGTGTGTGCATGTATATATATGTGTGTGTGTGTGTGTGTGTGCATGTGTATACATACGTGTATGTGTGGTGTGTATACTTACGTGTGTGTGTGTGCATGTGTGTGTATACTTACGTGTGTGTGTGTGTGTGTGTGTGTGCATGTGTGTGTATACATACGTGTGTGTGTGTGCATGTGTATACTTGCATGTGTGTGTATACTTACGTGTGTGTGTGTGCATGTGTGTGTATACTTACGTGTGTGTGTGTGCATGTGTGTGTATACTTACGTGTGTGTGTGTGCATGTGTGTGTATATTTACGTGTATGTGTGTGTGTGTGCATGTGTATACATACTTGTGTGTGTGTGTGTGTGTGTGTGCATGTGTGTGTATACATACTTGTGTGTGTGTGTGTGTGTGCGTGCATGTGTGTGTATATATACTTGTGTGTATGTGCGTGCATGTGTGTGTATACATACGTGTGTGTGTGTGCATGTGTGTGTATACATACTTGTGTGTGTGTGTGTGTGTGTGTGTGCGTGTGCGTGCATGTGTGTGTATACATACTTGTGTGTGTGTGTGTGCATGTGTGTGTATACTTACGTGTGTGTGTGCATGTGTGTGTATACGTGTGTGTGTGTGTGCGTGCATGTGTGTGTATACTTACGTGTGTGCGTGCATGTGTGTGTGTGTGTGTGTGTGCGTGCATGTGTGTGTATACATACGTGTGTGTGTGTGTGTGTGTGCGTGCATGTGTGTGTATACATACGTGTGTGTGTGTGTGTGTGTGCGTGCATGTGTGTGTATACATACGTGTGTGTGTGCATGTGTGTGTATACATGTGTGTGTGTGTGAGCATGTGTATATATATTTTGTAGAGAGAGAGACTGAGGGTGAGAGGGTCTGTGAGTTTTGTGTAACGCTGGGACCTGGGTGACGCAGTAAACTTCACCTGAGGTCAGAGTTAATCCTCGTCACTCTATCTGACCTCAGGTGATCTACACTGATGTCACCCTGTTCACATCGGTAACAGAAAACTCACTCTATGTGGGTCACGCTGTGAAGTGGGAAGTTTCACATGAGGTCAGAGAAACACATTGCTTTATCCGACCTCAGGTGACACAGACCATGAACTCTCCCCCTTCACTGCACGAGCCTTCAAATATAATTTTTAGGGAATCTTCACTAACGGACGGACCTCTACCAGGATCCTGGATGGGTATGTGGGAGTAATAAAGATGGAGTCAAAATACGTGTTTGTGTTTTTTGTTGTAATAAAAAAAATTTTCTCGATGTTGTGTATTCTTTACTACTAAATAGAGATTCATAATGGCCGTGTCTAACATTGGCATGACATTATAAATCTCGGGCTTAGTGCCAGCTGCTAAAAGAAAGGTGGCATTAACCCCTTATTACCCAGTCTGCCACCGCCACAGGGCAGCTGGAAGAGCTGGGTACAGCTCCAGAATATTGCGCTTCTATAAATGCGCAATTTTCTGGGGCGGCTGCGAGCTGCAATTCTCAGCGGGGGTGGCCCAGAACGCTTGGGCCTCCCTACGCTGGGGATTCCAGCCCTCAGCTGCCTAGTTGTACCTGGCTGGCAAAGAAAAATGCGGCGAAGCCCCACGCCGTTTTTTTTCTTGTCAGCCAGGTACACCTAGGTAGTTGGGGGTGGATGGCAGCTCCTAGCTGCCTAGTTGTACCTGGCTGGCAAAAAAAAATGTGGCGAAGCCCCACGCCGTTTTTTTTCTTGCCAGCCAGGTAGACCTAGACAGCTGTGGGCTGCCATCCACCCCCTACTACCTAGGTGTACCTGGCTTGCATGAAAAAACGGCATCTGTCTTCACCACATTTTTCTTTGCCAGCCAGGTTTAACTAAGTCAGCTGGGGGTGGATGGCAGCTCCCAGGTGCCTAGTTGTACCTGGCTGGCAAAGAAAAATGCGGCGAAGCCCCATGCCGTTTTTTTTCTTGCCAGCCAGGTACACCTAGGTAGTTGGGGGTGGATGGCAGCTCCCAGCTGACTAGTTGTATGTGGCTGGCAAGAAAAAAATGGCATGTGGCTTTGCTGTATTTTCCTTTACTAGCCAGGTACAACTAGGTCGCTGGTAGCTGCCATTCACCCCCAACTACCTAGGTGTACCTGGCTGACAAGAAAAAAAACGGCGTGGGGCTTCGCCACATTTTTCTTTGCCAGCCAGGTACAACTAGGCAGCTAGGAGCTGCCATCCACCCCCAACTACCTAGGTGTACCTGGCTGACAAGAAAAAAAACGGCGTGGGGCTTCGCCGCATTTTTCTTTGCCAGCCAGGTACAACTAGGCAGCTGAGGGCTGGAATCCCCAGCGTAGGGAGGCCCAAGCGTTCTGGGCCACCCCCGCTGAGAATTGCAGCTCGCAGCCGCCCCAGAAAATTGCGCATTTATAGAAGCGCAATATTCTGGAGCTGTACCCAGCTCTTCCAGCTGCCCTGTGGCGGTGGCAGACTGGGTAATAAGGGGTTAATGCCACCTTTCTTTTAGCAGCTGGCACTAAGCCCGAGATTTATAATGTCATGCCAATGTTAGACACGGCCATTATGAATCTCTATTTAGTAGTAAAGAATACACAACACCGAGAAAAAATTTTTTATTACAACAAAAAACACAAACACGTATTTTGACTCCATCTTTATTACTCCCACATACCCATCCAGGATCCTGGTAGAGGTCCATCCGTTAGTGAAGATTCCCTAAAAATTATATTTGAAGGCTCGTGCAGTGAAGGGGGAGAGTTCATGGTCTGTGTCACCTGAGGTCGGATAAAGCAATGTGTTTCTCTGACCTCATGTGAAACTTCCCACTTCACAGCGTGACCCACATAGAGTGAGTTTTCTGTTACCGATGTGAACAGGGTGACATCAGTGTAGATCACCTGAGGTCAGATAGAGTGACGAGGATTAACTCTGACCTCAGGTGAAGTTTACTGCGTCACCCAGGTCCCAGCGTTACACAAAACTCACAGACCCTCTCACCCTCAGTCTCTCTCTCTACAAAATATATATACACATGCTCACACACACACATGTATACACACACATGCACACACACACACACGTATGTATACACACACATGCACGCACACACACACACACACACACGTATGTATACACACACATGCACGCCACACACACACAAGTATGTATACACACACACGTATGTATACACACACATGCACGCACACACACGCACACACACACAAGTATGTATACACACACATGCACGCACACACACACGTATACACACACATGCACACACACACGTAAGTATACACACACATGCACACACACACACACAAGTATGTATACACACACATGCACGCACACGCACACACACACACACACACACAAGTATGTATACACACACATGCACACACACACACGTATGTATACACACACATGCACGCACACACACACAAGTATATATACACACACATGCACGCACACACACACACACAAGTATGTATACACACACATGCACACACACACACACACACACAAGTATGTATACACATGCACACACACACATACACGTAAATATACACACACATGCACACACGTAAGTATACACACACATGCACACACACGTAAGTATACACACACATGCACGCACACACACACACACAAGTATGTATACACACACACGTATGTATACACACACATGCACGCACACACACGCACACACACACAAGTATGTATACACACACATGCACGCACACACACACACACGTATACACACACATGCACACACACACGTAAGTATACACACACATGCACACACACACACACAAGTATGTATACACACACATGCACGCACACGCACACACACACAACAAGTATGTATACACACACATGCACACACACACACGTATGTATACACACACATGCACGCACACACACACAAGTATATATACACACACATGCACGCACACACACACACAAGTATGTATACACACACATGCACACACACACACACAAGTATGTATACACATGCACACACACACACATACACGTAAATATACACACACATGCACACACACACACGTAAGTATACACACACATGCACACACACACACGTAAGTATACACACACAATGCACACACACACACGTAAGTATACACACACATGCAAGTATACACATGCACACACACACACGTATGTATACACACACATGCACACACACACACACACACGTAAGTATACACACACATGCACACACACACACGTAAGTATACACACCACACATACACGTATGTATACACATGCACACACACACACACACACACATATATATACATGCACACACACACACAAATATATATATACATGCACACACACATATATATAATCTAACTATATATATGTGCATCTATATATATATATATATATATATATATATAGATGCACATATGAAATGTGCCTAGTCAAAGTGAATGTATATATGTGTGTGTGTAATCCATATGTACATGTGGATTATACACACATATATATGTGCTGGTTTGGGAGGGAGGGGGCCGCCAATACTCACCTTCCGAAGACGCCGGCGACGCTGCGATTCGTTGCCTAGCAACGCTGCGATTCCGGTCGGCTTCACCCGGCGCACTACGCATGCGCGGACCCGGAAATGACGCGGTCTCCGGCCGCGTCATGAAGAGCGGGGCGGGAAGATTCCAATGGGCTCCCCCGCTCTTCAAATCGATAATGCCGCCCATTAGGGCGTTAGGAAGGGAGCGAGGCGGGGGGAGCGCGGCTCTGGGGACCCCGCCCTACTGTCAGGAACGCCCCACTGCCACTGATCATGTACGTTTATAAAGTGTTTATTTCACCTTATATAAAGCCATATTAGGTCAGGCAGGGATGGTTAGGGAGCTAGTTAGGGTCTGTAGGGGCAGGTAGTGATAGTTTAGGGGCCATAGATTAGGTGACAGGTTCCCTTTAAGTAGTGTGCAGATGGGCATGGCAGAATGCACATACAGTATATCTCTGATATGCAATCACTTCAAAATATCATATAAAATCTGCTTCAAAATATCACATAAAAACGATCCCAAAATGGTGTGTCGTGCATATTTATACTTCGTGACAAATATATGGTTTTCATCAGAGCTATTTCATGTATGTGGCATACCTGCTTATACATTGTCACAAATATATGGCTCTCTTCAGTACTTTTTCAAAAGATAATATGCACTATGTACTGCATGGTGTGCCTGATCACCGAATCAAATGAAAATCAGATGACTTCAATTATTGAATTTAGACCTCTGGGTTTCAGAGTGTCTAAAGGGCCTGTTACACGGTACGATATCATTAACGATATCGTTGGTATGTCACGGCTTTTGGGGCGGTGAAGTGACGTCGTATCGACAAAGTTGCTGGTCACACGAAGATAAGACCAACGATAAGTCGGCTGATCATTGATCGCTGCATCAAAGCCTTTATCTCAGACATCTTTCTCCCCCCTAGTGAACCACAGCCAGGTTCTCAGTTTGTGTCGGCTTATCAGTCTATGGCTTCACAGGCAGGGAGTTGAGCCTAAAGGCGATTTTGGGGTCAGGGCCTACTGCATCCCGCCGGCTGACATCAGAGAGCGGGGCAGGGTTTCTCTTCACGCCCTTACAGCTGATCGTTGATCACTGCATCAAGGCCTTTAGCTCTTTCTAAAGGACTCTCTGCTGTCTGATGTTGGGAGTTTCGGCAACCTGTTGTAATAAAGAAATAATTTCTCCAAGACAATTCACAATTAGATTAGTGCCTAGAGTAATCATTGCAATTTCGCCGGCTAACATCAACAATTATCATTCCCTGGGCGGTTAGTTCTGCACGCACCACCTTAATGGTTACTTCTCTGAACCCCACATGCGTTAAGGGCTGACCATCGCAGGCATATACAGTTGTGGCCAAAAGTATTGACACCCAATTCTGTCAGATAATACTCAATTACTTCCTGAAAATGATTGCAATCACAAATTCTTTGGTATTATTATCTTCATTTAATTTGTCTTCAATGAAAAAAACACCAAAAGAATTGTCCTAAAGCCAAATTGGATATAGTTCCACACCAAACATAAAAAAGGGGGTGGACAAAAGTATTGGCACTGTTAGAAAAATCATGTAATGCTTCTCTAATTTGTGTAATTAACAGCACCTGTAACTTACCTGTGGCACCTAACAGGTGTTGGCAATAACTAAATCACACTTGCAGCCAGTTGACATGGATTAAAGTTGAGTCAACCTCTGTCCTGTGTCCTTGTGTGTACCACATTGAGCATGGAGAAAAGAAAGAAGACCAAAGAACTGTCTGAGGACTTGAGAAACCAAATTGTGAGGAAGCATGAGCAATCTCAAGGCTACAAGTCCATCTCCAAAGACCTGAATGTTCCTGTGTCTACCGTGCGCAGTGTAATCAAGAAGTTTAAAGCCCATGGCACTGTGGCTAACCTCCCTAGATGTGGACGGAAAAGAAAAATTGACAAGAGATTTCAACACAAGATTGTGCGGATGGTGGATAAAGAACCTTGACTAACATCCAAACAAGTTCAAGCTGCCCTGCAGTCCGAGGGTACAACAGTGTCAACCTGTACTATCCGTCAGTGTCTGAATGAAAAGGTACTGTATGGTAGGAGACCCAGGAAGACCCCACTTCTTACCCCGAGACATAAAAAAGCCAGGCTGCAGTTTGCCAAAACTTACCTAAGAAAGCCTAAAAGGTTTGAAAGCATGTTCTCTGTTCAGATGAGACAAAAGCAGAGCTTTTTGGGCAAAGGCATCAACATAGAGTTTACAGGAGAAAAAAAGAGGCATTCAAAGAAAAGAACACGGTCCCTACAGTCAAACATGG
Source organism: Allobates femoralis (assembly GCA_033576535.1). Classification (NCBI taxonomy): domain Eukaryota; kingdom Metazoa; phylum Chordata; class Amphibia; order Anura; family Aromobatidae; genus Allobates; species Allobates femoralis. Next base: position 170,788,594 of record JARQOC010000003.1, read on the forward strand.
CGGAGGTTCCCTGATGTTTTGGGGTTGCTTTACTGCCTCTGGCACTGGACTGCTTGACCGTGTGCATGGCATGATGAAGTCTGAAGACTACCAACAAATTTTGCAGCATAATGTAGGGCCCAGTGTGAGAAAGCTGGGTCTCCCTCAGAGGGTCTTCCAGCAGGACAATGACCCAAAACACACTTCAAAAAGCACTTGAAAATGGTTTGAGAGAAAGCACTGGAGACTTCTAAGGTGGCCAGCAATGAGTCCAGACCTAAATCCCATAGAACACCTATGGAGAGATCTAAAAATGGCAGTTTGGAGAAGGCACCCTTCAAATATCAGGGACCTGGAGCAGTTTGCCAAAGAAGAATGGTCTAAAATTCCAGCAGAGCATTGTAAGAAACTCATTGATGGTTACCGGAAGCGGTTGATCGCAGTTATTTTGGCTAAAGGTTGTGCAACCAAGTATTAGGCTGAGGGTGTCAATACTTTTGTCTGGCCCATTTTTGGAGTTTTGTGTGAAATGATCAATGTTTTGCTTTTTGCTTCATTCTCTTTTGTGTTTTTTCATTGAAGACAAATTAAATGAAGATAATAATACCAAAGAATTTGTGATTGCAATCATTTTCAGGAAGAAACTGAGTATTATCCGACAGAATTGCAGGGGCGTTAATATTTTTTGCCAACACTGTATTCTAAAGCTGTCATCTGGGCGACGGGTGAGGTCAGAGTCGGCACAGTACCATTTATAAAGGATATAAGGCATCGTTGTCACCTGTGAACCAGTGTCCAGTAAGGCATTCATGGGGATGCCAACCAGCATGACAGGCAGGACCGGACATCCTCCCACATACCTTTCGTGCCAGTTCTGTGGGCCAGGGTGTCTCATTCCTGGGGGGGGGTTGGCCCGCTAGCCTAGCAATTTCTCGTTTAAAGTACAAAACCATGCTATGTGGCCTGCTTTGTTTCATCAGTGGCAAATGTGTTGTCCTACAGCATCATAGCGATTGCTAGCTCAACGTCTGGTCGATGGATACCTCCTCTGGTGTAGCCACGGGACGTCATCAGAGCTGGAGGCCAACTGTATCTTCTCTGATGGTTTTTGCCTCTGCATGGACTGTGCAGCCTTGGCTAGTTCAGCCATACCCTTGGTTAGCTGCGGCACCTGCAGCTGTAAGACATCAGGGGTAACAGTTTCTAGAGTCTGTGCACTGGCCCCCACCATGGCCAGGGAAGAGGGCTCCACCTCCGTGTGGAACGGTAAAACCATTCACTGGGAGCGTGCCGTGCTACTAGCTGTTTGTTCTCTCAGCACTCGAATGGCCCGGTCTTTAAATTGCACAAAGTCCAGATCAGGGTTTTGCAGGGCCAATATACGTAGCGGTGTTCGGTGGGCATGACACCAGAGCCCCTCAATACACTGCTCAGTCAACAGCTTGTTTTCATCTCGTGCACTGTTGGGGTCTACCTGCTTCATGGCCCTATGCATAGTCCCATATACTGTCCTGCACCCGTTGTTTACACCCATAAAACCTCATCTTAATTTCCGCTGCAGTACGGGTGTCAAAGGCTTCTTTCAACCTGGCTAAGATTTGTTTAACAGTTCTTTTGTCAGTGTACAGCCACGTCTTTACCTCTCTTTGGGCTGCACCAGTCAATTGTCCTATTACTCTAGAATAGTAACTTTCTGGGTCTCATTCAGGGAATACACTTCAAACAAGCTTTTCAGTCTCTCTCTGAAGTGATTCAAGGTGTCCAATTTCCCTGAATACTGCGGTAACCATGTCGCTCCTGGAATATACGGCATTGAGCATGGCATGACTGGCACTGCTTCGGGTGTCACGATGCGTCCAGGAGTTCGGCCGGGGCTGTGTTATGGCTGGTGCGGCGGCATCGGCTTGGGCTGCGGCCTCAGCTTGGGCTGCAGCCTCGGCTTGGGTGGCAGCCGGGTTCACCGCAGGTCCTCTACCCTAGCGGATCAGACATATTTCTCCCCCCTAGTGACTCTTCCCTACCGGATCAGACATCTTTCTCCCCCCTAGTGAACCGCAGCCAGGTTCTTAGTTTCTGTCGGCTTATCAGTCTATGGCTCCGCAGGCCCCTAGTTGAGCCTAAAGGCGATTTTGGGGTCAGGGCCTACTGCGTCCCGCCGGCTGACATCAGAGAGTGGGGCCGGGTTTCTCTTTGTGCCCTTTCGGCTGATCGTTGATCGCTGCATCAAGGCCTTTATCTCTTTCTAAAGGACTCTCTGCTGTCCGGTGTTGGCAGTTTCGGCAACCTGTTGTAATAAAGCAATAATTTCTCCAAGACAATTCACAATTAGATTAGTGCCTAGAGTATTCATTGCAATTTCGCCGGCTAACATCAACAATTATCATTCCCTGGGCGGTTAGTTCTGCACGCCCCACCTTAATGGTTACTTCTCTGAATCCCACTTGTGTTAAGGGCTGACCATTGCAGGCATATATTGTAAAGCTGTCATCTGGGTGACGGGTGAGGTCAGAGTCAGCCCAGTACCGTTTATAAAGGATATAAGGCATCGTTGTCACCTGTGAACCAGTGTCCAGTAAGGCATTCATGGGGATGCCAACTAGCATGACAGGCAGGACCGGGCATCCTCCCATATACCTTTCGCGCCAGTTCTGTGGGCCAGGGTGTCTCATTTCTGGGGAGGTGGCCCGCTGGCCTAGCAGTTTCTCGTTTAAAGTACAAAGCCATGCTATGTGGCCCGCTTTGTTTCAGTGGCGGCAAATGCGTTGTCCTAATAGCATCATAGCGATTGCTGGCTCGATGTCTGGTTGATGGATTCCTCCTCTGGTGTAGCCACGGGACGTCATCAGGGCTGGAGGCCAACTGTATCTTCTCCGATGGTTTTTGCCTCTGCATGGACTGTGCAGCCTTGGCTAGTTCAGCCATACCCTTGGTCAACTGCTGCACCTGCAACTGTAAGGCATCAGGGATAACAGTTTCTAGAGTCTGTGCACTGGCCCCCACCATGGCCAGGGAAGAGGGCGCCACCTCCGTGTGGAACGGTAAAACCATTCACTGGGAGCGTGCCGTGCTACTAGCTGTTTGTTCTCACAGCACTCGAATGGCCCGGTCTTTAAATTGCACAAAGTCCAGATCAGGGTTTTGCAGGGCCAATATACGTAGCGGTGTTCGGTGGGCATGACACCGGAGCCCCTCAATACACTGCTCAGTTAACAGCTTGTTTTCATCTCATGCACTGTTGGGGGTCTTACCTGCAACATGGGCCTATGCATAGTCCCATATACTGTCCTGCACCCGTTGCTTGCACCCATAAAACCTCATCTTAATTTCCGCTGCAGTACGGGTGTCAAAGGCTTCTTTCAACCTGGCTAAGATTTGTTTAACAGTTCTTTTGTCAGTGTACAGCCACAACTTTACCTCCCATTGGGCTGCACCAGTAATTGTCCTATTACTCTAGAATAGTAACTTTCTGGGTCTCATTCAGGGAATACACTTCAAACAAGCTTTTCAGTCTCTCTCTGAAGAAATTCAAGGTGTCCAATTTCCCTGAATACTGCGGTAACCATGTCGACCAGGAGTTCGGCCGAGGCTGCGTTGATGGCTGGTGCGGTGGCATCAGCTTGAGCTGCGGCCTCAGCTTGGGCTACGGCCTCGGCTCGGGTGGCAGCCGGGTTCACCGCAGGTCCTCATCCCTACCGGATCAGACATCTTTCTTCCCCCGCAGCCAGGTTCTCAGTTTCTGTCGGCTTATCAGTCTATGGCTCCGCAGGCAGGGATTTTGGGGTCAGGGCCTACTGCGTCACTCTGGCTGACATCAGAGAGCGGGGCAGGGTTTCTCTTTGTGCCCTTTCTAGGGTTCCGCCCATGATGGCACACCCCTTTTGGCTTCCCGCGCGCTGCCTGGTAATGGTGGCTATTACATAGTTCGATACAGTCTATGGCATACAGTACCTGTCGACACTGGGCATGAAATCCTGTTTGTGACACCAGAAATGACACACCCCCCAGGGCCGTGAAATACTCGGAACCGGGCTACAGTACTGCTGGGGAGTCAAAGTGGTCGAGACCCGGCTCCGTGACTCTGGCAGTGTCAATAAAAGTTTGGGAATTAAGGTTTTGGGGATTAAAATCGTGATGCCACCAATGATGTTTGGCTATTAATAGCCGACGCTGCGGTGCGAGACCTCTGGGGATGATGGAAATGCAGCTAAGGTGATATCACTCCCCAGGGGTGGAGGGGTTCCCCAGGGCAACTGGTATAGTCTATGGCGGTGGTAGGCCATTGGGGTGCAGGACGGAGGGCACGTAATAACCGACAGACACACAGTACATAGTCTCCTTTACCTTTACTGGTAGTTGCAGGTTCAGACCAAGACACTGTCCTCAGGTGATGTTATGAATCCAGGTGGCCTGGAAGCAAGTTAGGGATCTGCATACCCGTTGAGTTCTGAGGCCTCCCTGCAGTGCTCCTCCTTGTTGGTCTTGGTCGCCTATAGCTAAGTTGCGACCCTCTCCTCCTGCTGGTAAGTTTCTCACCCATGTGACAGGCAGCTCGAGCCCTTCTCCGGTACCACTCCACTGGCGGCTGTCCTTGAGCTCTCGGATGCTGCTGTGCCTCCAGGTGCCTTGGTATGGCCGGGAAACATGGAGTCTCCTGTCCTCCGGTTTTGGCTGCTGGAATTTAAGTACCCTCACAACCTCGAACCCCGGTGTCCGTTTCAGGTGCTCTGCTCTAGAGTGAGCCGGTAACAGGCTCCTCTCCGCAGGCCTCTTCTCTCCTTCCTCAGACCCTCTCCTACGGGTCCCTCACGCTTGCTCTCTACTCTGCCTAGGATGAGCCTTACACTGCTCCAGTCCACAGGACGTCTACACAGTCTTCTTAGGAAGTGAAATGACTAACCCCGCCTCCAGGCAAGAATTTATAGGGGAGCTCCCCTGAACCCAAGTCAGAGGTCCCCCTTCTGGTCTGGAGTCAGGAAAGGTGTTGCATTCTGTGGGCTTACCTGGTGTGGATACCCCTTCTTGCTTACAACTATGACATCACCCCCCGAGGGAGGCAATGCCATTGTGGTAACCGGACTCTGGGGTGCCACACATACTCATTTGTACTGCATGAACCTTCAGCTCCTGCTACATCCATAACAATGTTAAGGGGATACTGAGAGCTGTTGTTACCAGCCATCATCAGACCATACAGGAACTGCAGCACTAATAAGAATTAGTAAGCATCACAAATCATCATTTGCATATATGTGGCACCCCAGCCGTCTGGTCGCCATTAAGGGGTATTGCACCCACACCCGGGGTAGTATTCCCGTCTGCAGCAACCAGTTTTGGTAAACTCAGTCACCCACAAAAACACCCAACACACCCGGTCCCAGGGAGAGAGGGTGAACCTAGGTAAGGGGACGGCTCAGGCATCCCGTGGGATGGTGGGGGGAGAATGGTGGTGGGTGGACAAGAAGCAGGAAGTGGTCAGAGAAAGGAAAGGGACAAAGGTAAAACACAACAGGAAGTAGAGGTCAGACGTCGGAGGAGGTCAGCTGGGGAGAGGACAGAAAGAAAGGACCCGGAGGACTTGAGCAGAAATGAGGCTTGTCCCGGGTCTCAAAGCCCAAAACCACGAGGAGATTGAGGGAGCCCTAGGGGCACGGGCAGTGAGAGATCCACCTGTGCGCCCGAATCTGAAGTGAAGCAAAGGGGCAGGGCGAGAAACAGGGAACCTGCCTTCAAGGTGGCGAGGAGGCTCCAAGCTCCAACCACGGAATCGGTGGCCATGAGATCTTGAGGAGCTGTGACCAACTCCCAGCACATCCAAGAAGGCAGCCGTACTAGGGCCAGGGTACACAGCAGGTCACCCAACGAAAGCCTGTGGCTGCTGGATAGGAGCTCTGTGCGTAGAGGCGCATAAAGGAAGGAGGAGAACAGGCAGCGCTGAGGAAGAGAGACCCGTGAGGGAAGGCACACGAAAGGGGTGTAATGGACAAGCCATCCTGGTTGCTAATGACTGGATCGCCACTGTACTTGAGCTGTAACAAGTATTGTGTGCAAAGAGCTCAGTAAACCGGGTTTGGAACTCTCCGTTGGACAGCCAGCAGGGCTGAGCTGGCTGCAGGGCGAGATTGGGGAATCTCACAAGCAGAGTCCTACTGCCTGCACGGCGTTGCAGTCTACCACTGCTCAGGTGAAAAATAAACAGTTCCAAACCCTGTTTACTGAGCTGTTCTTTGCACGCAACACAGGTTACAGCTGAAGTACAGTGACGGGAGTTGTGCCGAGAGTTGGCCACAGCTCCTCAAGATCTCGTGGCCACCGATTCCATGGTTGGAGCTTGGAGTCTCCTCGCCACCATTAGGGCCAGTCCCCTGGTTCTCGTCCTGCCCCTCTGCTTCACCTGGTTGCTGCAGATGGGAATACTACCCCCGGGTGTGGATACAGTACCCCTTAGTGGCGACCAGACCGCTGGGGCGCCACACTCCCCCTTGGCAAAGATTAGCATGCCCTCGTGCTAAGACATGGGTTAAAGGATGTTGCAATCAGAACTCAAAAGATTTTTATGGCATGCATATAAGACAATAAAACAGACTTAAGAAGGCTTCATCCCTTGCAGGATGTTCTAGGCTTAAAGGTTACTTAACAAAAAAAACACACTGAGTATATATAAAAGAATTGTACTATAAAAATAAAGGCTATGATTATAAAAATACAGAAAGCAAATATAAAGGTATAAAAATAGAAAAAGCAAAAGCAAACAGGTAAAACACACAGTTAGTCCGGGGTACATCCCGCACCGGGTAGTTCCGCGATTGAGAAAGTCGGTACAGTTCTTTGCCTTTGGGGGAACCCACCACCAACAAACCCCCAACGGCGGTCCTGGGTGAGCAACAGGACGTAGGACCACCAAGAGGGTTTTAGTTTGTTGTCAACAGTTGAATTCAAGCACACTTAAAAGAACAGGCGCATTAAAACACACTTAAAAGGCACACGTAAAAGCAGCATGGTCTAAAACCAACAGGGCACACTCCGGAATGTACTAACTATTTACATAACAGTTCAGATCACTCATCGTCCATGATCATACTGTCCATAAATAATTGTACCTTGCTCAGCCTCCTTCCCGGCACGGGTTCTTTTCCATCACCCTCTTCGTCAAAGGTCGGGGAGTCAGGGCGCGAAGCCGCCCACCTTGCAGTCGCTCTCTCTACAATGGCCTGCCACCATCTGCCCACGGTGGTGAGGTAGGCCTGCTCCAATTGACGTCCGAGCTCCCAGACCTCATCCTACAGAAAGGTGGGGTCCAGCTCCAGCATTTGGCTCCTCTCCAGGAAGCTGAAGGAGTCTGCTGCTGCCACCCCACGCTCCATGCCGCCTCGCCCTCTTTCCGCCATGTTGGGTAACACGTTGACTCTGGTGTTCCTGCCACACAGCTTCCAGTTCGAGCCAGAGTCTAGATCTTCCACCTCCCTTCATGGGCGTGACTCTGTTCTGCTGGTGTCAGACACACCACTAGGTGGAGTGGCACAGTCTCTTAATCCACCCTTCCGACTCTTTGAGAGCTAATGGGGTGCAGACCATTTTTCGCGCTGTGTGCTGGCCTGGCTCACGATGGGGGACTGCAGCACACCCTCCCAGCCAGCACATGCTCTCCGGCTCCTGTGGCCGCCATTACTCCAGCTCGATGTGAAAAACTGATAGAGACATACCCCAAGCGACTTGCAGCTGTAATGGCTGCAAAAGGTGGTGCTACAAAGTATTAACTCCAGGGGGCCAAATAATATTGCACGCCCCACTTTTCAGTTTATTTGTTAAAAAAGTTTAATATATACAATAAATTTCGTTCCACTTCATGATTTTGTCCCACTTGTTGTTGATTCTTCACAAAAAAATTAGAATTTATACCTTTATGTTTGAAGCCTGAGATGTGGCAAAAGGTTGAAAAATTCAAGGGGGCCAAACACTTTCACAAGGCACTATATATATATATATATATATATATATATATATATATATATATATATACACTCATGTACATATATACATACATACAACTCAAAAGCTTGTGCATCAGGCACACACTAGTGGTATCTTGGGGTACACACCTATTGATTGTAGTACCCCTTTGATGATTTGTGGTACTATGGGGGCTGTTAAAACAGCCTTTGTGATAATGCTGGCAAGATTCCACAGGACAGTACTCTGATCCGCAGCTTGCATGTGCCAGCCTCAGCCTTCACTGACGAAAGCGTCAGTGAAGACTTCAGGGCAAGCGCACTGAGCTTTCTGAAACTGCTCATTGCACCTTGGATATGTGTGCACTGTGCAGATGCCGAAATTACGCCACTCTGGAGCTCTGGAATTATGCGACTCTGGAGCACGTCATTAACAAAGGCGGGACAAGTGCGGCACGGATGTCTGCGCAGTGCGCAAAAGTGGAAGTGACACGGCTGCTGCCGCGTTATTCAAAGAGGCGGGAAATTTAAATAGGATGGCGGCCCAAATGCGCAGATGCCGAAGTGACATACCCGCATCCGCGTCGTACACAAAGGCGGGACCTTACAATGGAGTCGGGAGCACGCCAGGGGGACCTCTTCTCACGCCCAGTAAGGCATGCTAACAAAAGCCAGGAGGGGAGACGGAGGCCAGGAGACCGCCCAGTCAGTTTCCACACACCTGAGACTGGATGCTGCTGTCGAGCCCACTGGGACGGGGTACTCGGTACCGGACCGGGTCACTGCTGGGGATGTCACGGAGGCCCTGGTTCGGACCGTGTCCCAGGTCCTGGCAAGTAAAGGGGAAATATGTACAAGGGATAAATGTTTGTCGTGACGCCGCCCACAGCTTGTGGTCTGTAATGGGATCACCACTGCTGCAGAACCTCCGGGGACGATGTTAGGCAGCTTTAGATGGAATAGCTCTCCGCGGGTAGAGCTGGGTTCCCCGGGGCAGTGATGTTAGAGTGTATGATTGTTGGTTGTGATAAGTGCAATTCACTTACTCTCCTGCTGCTGCAGCCTTCTTCCAGCCAGTGTACAGAGCTGACAGGCTGTGGCTCTCCCGGTGGGATCTCTCTGTTGTCCTGCTGGAAGGAATCATGCACGGGCAAGGGAGCAAAGTTATTATTAGGTTCTGTTCGCAGATAATCATGCAAGGGAGTCAGAAGCAGGTTCACCGTGTTTACCTTGCAGTTCTTTCAGGACAACAGTTACAGTTCTTACACGGGTTACAGGCTTTCCCCTCCGGGTTCCTTTCTACTCCGTGCAGCGAGGTTGTTCCTCTCGGTGACCCCTCACTCTTTCTCTCGTCCTTTCCATGCCCTATTCTCTCTTTCTCTGTATGTGTGTCTCAGGATAGCGGTAGCCCGGACCCCTGTGGGTCCTCGTGGTCGCCACTGAGCTGCCTGTCCTTTGGGTGGGAACTCCAACCTGGAGTTAGAGCTCCTCATCGGTGAATCTGGGGAAATCGGGTAAATCGTCGGTCCCCTTCAGAGCCGACACTCTGCTTCTAGCCTAGCCTCCAATAGTCCTTTCTTTGCAAGGCTCTATCAGGCTCCCTTCTGACTCATGTGACTCTGGTTTCGTATGGAAGGCTACTCTGCCGGCAGTTGGTTGTTTCAGCCATGTTCCTAGGACCCAGTGCTGCTGGTCATACTCCTGGGGTGCTGGCCATGGACGTACTTTCTCTCCCTGGTTTCACTGGCACTGTGGATTCTGCACTCCATTCACCCATCTCCTCCAGGACGTGTGCTTCTGTTCTTTACTGCTCAACCTACCTCGACCTACTGACTCCTTCCTCCTCCCCTTCCCTATTTCTACCATCTGTCACCTGACCTACTTGCTGTCCCACCCACTGTTCTCTAAACCCACCACCCCTTGCCCACCTATAGTCCCGGGCTGCAGTCACAGGAAAATGTAGGTATAAAACTAATTTTGCAAACACAATATAGGACACTGTTAAGCAGACAGGGATGGTTAGGGATGTGTTTGGAAGCTGCAGGGACAGGTAGTCATAGCTTTGGAGCCTAAATCGACCTGACAGGTTAGGTTCCCTTTAAGTAAAAATATCTGCCCTATGCTGTGCCCCCGAATAAATAATTGCTCCTCCTCACTGTTCCCTGCAAAAAATATGATCTACACACTGTCCCTCTTAAGGTACCTTTACACGCCGCCACTGTGTGGTAGCAACTGCCTGGCAATCGGGATTTGTGTGACTGTGGAGTTGAAATTGCTACGAAGTGGTGGCGTGTAATTTGGGAAAGTGATCGGGTGTCTCGCAGTTGCTTCTGATACCTGTTTCTGAGCCGTGTTCAAAAATCCAAGGCAACACAAAGGGATAATTGCCATGGTAGTGGCGTGTAAGCGGGGGACAGGGATGGAATCAGCGTTGCCTAGTGATTTCCTAGGGGCGTGCCACAGCGTGCTGGATACCGCACCCCATCAGCGATGATTGGTGGGGGCTACTGTGTTACCATTGGCTGTCCCTTCACAGGGCATCATATTTAAAGAGCTGTCCATTCACACTACACAATTGCAATAGCGTCATGTATTAGCCTGCCTTTCTGCGCAGGCTAGCCAATCATGACGCTATTGCGTTGTCCAATCAGCGTGTTAGCGTCAAGGAATACACAACTCCGTCAAGCCTATGTACTTGCGGCGCGAAAGATGTACACCCACATTCCCTTAGTGGTTGTGGCGTGTGAAGCGGCGACGGTATTCAACAGAAAGTTATCCGCAGGATCTGTGGGCACTTCCTAGGAACCACGATACCTTCAGTTGACAACGCAATGGCAGCGTGTACATGCGGTATCGGCGATCATTGGCAACCGTTAAAAACGTGCACATGCACGTACGGTTGATACCGGTTGCCAGGGATAGTGGCGGCGTGTAAAGGTACCTTTATGGCACATGCCCTCCACACTGTCCTCTCCTTTCCATACTGGACCCCGTCTTCACATTGTCCTCTTCACTGTGTACCCCTTTATTGAAACTGTTTATACTGTTGTCCCTCAGCAAACTCCCCCTCATCAGCATACTGTCCCCCACCAACCCCCACCAGGCTGTGGCCTCACACTTTCCCTGCATGTTGCCCCCTCTCCATACACCCCCACACTACTCAGTCTCTATTTTGTGGCCCCTTACATATTTCTCATCCCATACTGACCTTGTAGGGGGCATACAGAGTAGAATCTCAATATTTGCAGATGACACTAAACTCTGCAGGGCAATCAATACAGAGGAGGACAATTTTATATTACAGGAGGATTTATGTAAACTAGAAGCTTGGGCTGATAAATGGCAAATGAGCTTTAATGGGGATAAATATAAGACCATGCACTTGGGCAGAGGAAATAAAAGGTATGCTTAATTGTAAAACACTGGGCAAAACTGTCACTGAAAAAGACCTGGGTGTATGGGTAGATGACAAACTCACATTTAGTGACCAGTGTCAGGCAGCTGCTGCAAAGGCAAATAAAATAATGGGATGTATTAAAAGAGGCATAGATGCTCATGAGGAGAACATAATTATACCTCTATACAAGTCACTAGTGCGACCACGCTTAGAATACTATGTACAATTCTGGTCTCCAGTGTATAAGAAAGACATAGCTGAACTAGAGCGGGTCCAAAGAAGAGCAACCAAGGTTATTAGAGGACTCAGGGGTCTGCAATACCAAGACAGGTTATTAATCTTGGGTTATTTAGCTTTGAAAAGCAAAGGCTTAGGGTTGATCTTATAATAATGTATAAATATATGAGGGGACAGTACAGAGACCTTTTTAATGATCTTTTTACTCTTAGGTCTGAGACGGGAACACAAGGGGGCATCCTCTACGTCTGGAGGAAAGAAGGTTTAATGATAACACTGGGGAACACAATTTTTTAGGAGTTAGGTCAGACAACTGTTCTTAATTAATTTTTGGATGCTGAATCCAGAAATGATCTCAGTTTTTCTCTATCACGTCAAGTTTTTGAACTATAGGATTTTTGTCTTCTCAAAAATATGTAAACTACTGTACCTAAAAAGTGTTTTTTTTCAAGATATTGATAATTATGACGTATTGGGAGCTGCACACACCTCTCACCACACTGTCTCAGTTGTGACTACTCTTACAAGTTGCCACGTAGCTCTATATGAGTCGAATTGTAATCAGATAGCAAGTCTTATTACAGATATCAGTGCAATTGTGCATCTCTGGCAGGTAAGTTGTGGAGGAAAAACTTGACGTGCTAGAAAAAAACTGACTACATTTTTGGAATCAGCATGCCAATTTTAGTATAAATCAGCTCAAAAACCTAACTCAACAGAAAAATTTTTTCAAATTGTTCCCCAGTGTAATCACCGACGTGCATTCTTTACTGTAAGAGCAGTGAGGCTATGGAACTCTCTGCCACATGATGTTGTAATGAGTGAGTCACTACTAACATTTAAGACGGGCCTGGGTGCCTTTCTTGAAAACTATAATATTACCAGTTATATATACTAGATTTTTTGATAGGGCGTTGATCCAGGGAACTAGTCTTATTGCCATAAGTGGAATGAACGAGATGGACTTAAAGTCTTCCTTCAATCTTAAAAACGATGTTACTATGCTACTGTTTCCTCACTCTTCCACTTCCCTGCCCTCTCACTCCACATACTATGTTTGCAGCCATCCATCCTCACTCCACATACGTTCTCTACACCCAGCACCCCTCACTCTCCATACTATATTGGCAGCCATCCCTCTCTCATTCCACATACTGTCCACACCGACCCCACACTCCACATACTGTGCTGCAACCATTCGCCCTCAATCCTCATATTGCATCCACACCCATATAACCCTCTTCACTCCACATATTGTTCCACAACCATCTTTCCCACATTCTTTATGTTGGATCCTCAAATTTAGCCTCTTGCTTCCCATACTGCTCTCCCCATACTGTGTCCACACCCATCACCCCTCACTCCACATACTGTGCCACAACCTTCCTCCCTCACTTCTCATACTGTATTTACACCCATATAACCCCCTCACTCCACATACAGTTCCGCAGTCATCCCCCTAACTCCTCATACTGTGTCTACACCAATCTTTCCCCTTGCTCAATATTCTGTGCTGCAGCTGTCCCTCTCACTCCTCATACTGTATCCACACTCATATAACCCCCCTCACTCCACATATTGTTCCACAGCCATCTTTCCCTCATTCTTTATATTGGATCCTCAAATTTAGCCTCTTGCTTCCCATACTGTTCTCCCCATACTGTGTCCATACCCATCACCCCCTCGCTCTGTATTCTGTGTCCTCAAATAACCCCCTGCCCTCTTCCCCAGTATGTTCCCCATGCTCCCACTACCCTCTCTCCTTGTTTGCTTCTCATACACTCCCACCCTCTCCCCTTCTTTTGCTCCTCATACATTCCCCAACCTCTCCCATTTGCTTTTATACATCCCCCACCCTCTTCCCTCCGTTTTCTCCACGTATACCCCCACCCTCTCCCCTGTTTGCTCCTCATACACCCCCCACCCTGTCCCCGTGTTTGCTCCTCTTACACCCTTACCCTCTACTGATTCCTCACTACTTCACATACTGTGTTGGCAGCCATCCCCCTCTCACTCCACATACTGTGTCTACACCCAGCCCCCCTCACTCCCCATACTATGTTGGCAGCTATCCCTCCCCCACTCCACATACTGTCCACACGACCCCCCTCCACATACTGTTGCAGCCATTCCCCCTCACATTTCATATTGTATCCACACCCATATAACCCTCTTCACTCCACATATTGTTTTACAGCTATGCCCCTCACACCTCATACTGTGTCTACACCAATCACCCCTCACTCCACATACTGTTACAACCATTCTCCCTCACTTCTAATACTGTATATACACCCATATAACCCCCCTCCACAGTCATTCCCCCCTAACTCTTCATATTGTGTCTACACCAATCCCCCCTTCACTTCACAAACAGTACCGCAGCCGTCCCCTCCTCACTCAACATTCTGTGATGCAGCTGTCCCCCTCCTCATACTGTTGATGCACCGCCAGGCGATTGGCACTCGGGAACCAGGCCGGTGCTGTCTCTCTGGGAATCACGGTAGTCGTGACCCGGTCCTGTGGCCTGGGATCAGTCCAAAAAGGAGTATTTACAAGGGATTTGTCGTGAAGCCACCCGGGGTATGTGATTAGTAGAACCACCGCTGCCATATTCCTGCTGGGGACGGTGACTTGGGGCAGCGAGGATGGTAAGTCCTCCTCGGGTAGGGCTGAGGGTCCCCAGTGCAGGATTAGTAGTGATGGATGGGCCTGGTGGGGTATTGTACTGGATGTAGTACACTTACTTCAAAGCTGCAGCTCCCCACAATGCTGATTGTTCTGGTATGCAGCGCTAGAAAGGAACAGTCTTAAGTAGGGATGAGCTTACTGGGTACTTTACTTGGTCTTTCCACAGCAGTTTACACAGTTCACAGTTTACAGTTCTTTAGTCACTCTTAAACACTTCAGCACTGCTCCGGGTTACTAGACTGTGCAGCTCAGGTGGCTCCTCCGCGTTGCTCCCTCTAAGTCCGTTTAGACCCTTTTAGTTTCTCCTCTAGTACCTCACCAACGGGTTAAGTCTGGTCGTTGCGGGCTTTTGGGTGAATGTTTCCCTCTCAGCCAGGGTCACCAGTCCTAGTATGACGACTGTGTTCTTAGACCGTGGTGGAAAGTTAGGCTGCAGGTCATAAAGCACCTGCCCCACGCCGGTGTGTCCTGTGATTAGGATCCTAAAGTGCCCCCAGTCACTTCTACAGATCCGGCTCTCTGGCTGTAGCGGCCTAGCCTCCAGTGTCCCAGGTATGGTTGTGAGATCACCAGGCTTCCTCCGTCAGTCACTGTTTCAGCTCAGGGTTCCTCCGGTCAGCTAATGTCATGATGTAGTGAGAATGCTGATGAGGAAATGGCAAGTATGGGCAGGGTGACCAGGGAAGACTAGTCTGACCCTAGTCTAGGAACCCTGAATGGACCTGATCTCGAAGGTATCTCTGAAGGTGAGAAGGTTCGGGCCTCCAACCTCTCCCTAAAACTCCTCCACCAGCCCTGCTCTATTCCCCTCTCACCTCCCTCCACAGAACTGCGATACAGCAACTCCAAAGGAAAGGACTTCAGCCACACAAACACACAGGTCAGCACAGCACGGCTTCCAGGCATAGAGTGAAACTCTATAAGCAACACCACCTGGTGGAAGGAGAAGCTACTTAAAGGCTATGGGAAGGGATTTCAGGTGTCACACATTAACCCCTCAACGAGCAGTTGAACCTAATAGTGAATGTAGTTCTGGAGCACAACACAGGGCCAGGACCTTCACAACTATCAACCATGCAGCTCTTAAAGACAAACATACACAGCAGCATCCAGCAATGTCAGCGCCATCTAAGTGCGTCACAGTACCCCCTCTTTTAAGAGAGGCCTCCGGACTGGACTACGGCACATCCAAAAGAAGTCCACATCCCCTGAGTGACGAGATATGAAAGATATTACGGGTTGCCAAACCTGTGGGTAGGTCAAGGCAGTACAGCACAGGATTACAAATGGATGAAATCTAAAACGGTCCTATAACCCCAGAACCAGGAGCTTCAGCAGCACACCTCCACCTGATGTGTTTGGACAACACCCACACATACTCATTAAGTCTCAGGTCTGGACCTACACTTGTATTTCTAAATCTGCGGTCAAAGGTAGAGGGCACACATCCAGGACGGTAAACTGCAGCAGTGTCCCCCCAGGGCCAAGGGCTCCCTCCCCTGGAGTGCACAGCAGGAACTACCGTCCCTCCCCAGCCCCTCCTCCTAGAACAACGCATAGACCCATCGTTAATCAGAGGCGTAGTCTGGACTCCACCCACTCTTCCAGGCTTACTCCCATTCACTTCTGGATATGCAAGCACGGTCCTGAGGGCGATGCACACACGCCTGATAGATGCTTGCACAGTTGATTGCAGGAGTCGGCGCGATGCATTGTCTCTGAGCTGCAGTCAGCTGACAACGGGTCAAATAGCCATCTCCCACTACAGAGGGGGTTTGGGAGCATACACAGCTGGCGGGGAGGGACCTCAGGCGCTGCATCAGGAGGCATGATGGCACCCCCCTGCCTGCTGCGCCCGGAGCAGATGCCCCGCCAGCCTCCCCTAGTTACGCCACTTGGTAACACAAACCATTAATTTTAAAAATTCAATGAATCTTACTGAAAAAAAGCAATCAAATATTTCACATTTTTCAGTTCATTGCATGGAAAAATAAATAATGTCATTTAAAACTAAAAGATGACAAACTTTTACAATAAATAAGGAATAGAAATATGACTTGGAAGCAGGGCTGTGGAGTCTAAGCCAAACTTCCAACTCCAAGGGTATCCAGACCAGACTTGAGGGAAGCTGGTGATCTCTGTGGGTGAACGCAGCCGTCCTGTGCCCCCATGACCTGCGTGCGGGGCAGGGTGGTTTTTCCCTGCATTCACCCGCACAGATCGCATACGACTCTGCAGCAGTAAGTTGACATGCTGCGGTGAAGCGGTGGCACGGACAGCTGCATGGCAGGTCAGTTTACGCTGCGGAGTAAAGCCCAGTGAGCATGGGATTTCTCTATATCCATCCACGGTGCTTGTACTGTACAACACAGCAGTATGGACGCAGCAAAACACTGACCGTGTGCACGCAGCCCAACTCCAACTCCTCAATTTCCCCAAAGATGCAACCTTTCATCAATATGTTGTATTGAAGGGATCACACTAAGAATTTGGGTGCTTTATGCCTTTCTTGGTAGTTGTGGGTGTTTATGTGCAGACTCCTCAGTAGATGACCGACAGACAGCTCTGGGCACAGGCTCATGAAGCGCCTCAGAAACCAGGCAGTCTCCTACACTGCAATGACGCCGGCTTACAGCAAGAGGGCGCACAAGCGTCAATCATTGAGACGAGGAAGCGCCGGTCACTAGTCACTCACTTCCTGCGTGTTTGTGAGGAGAATGTGGTGGCTGTGTGTGGTGGGCTGTGTGACTGTGACTGTGGGTTTCTCACTACCTGTGTCTGCCGGAGGGCAGCAGCCTCCATGCCAGGCGGGCACAGCACACAATGAGAGCAGCCCTGTGCCTGCCGCCGCCGCCGGGACTCCTCATAATGACACAATGCAACGCTTCATGGAGACAGTGGGCAGGAGATACCCGGCTGGCACCCGGCTCTGTGAAGACAGATACAGAGTCTTCCTGGTACTAGTGTGTGTCCGTGTCTTGTGCCATTATACGGCTTGTTTACTGACTGCTGAAGAGGTGGATGTAGTGCAGCTTCACTCCAGCAGGGGGCGCCATACTACACTACATCCATGTGCGGCTCAGCCCCGGTCACCGAGAAGCTTAGACTAGGCTCATTAGTTCCCTGTGTGCCCACCCAGCGTTTTTTAACGCGTTTTTCCTTGTAGAATTTCTAAAATCTGCAAGGGAAAATGCATCCCAGCAAAGTCAATGAGATTTCTGAAGTGCTGTGCACTCCTTCAATGCTTTTCCCTTGCAGATTGCAAGAAAAAAAAAGCAACCGGTCCATCCTTGCTGCGTTTTTTTCTCATTGACTCAGGCCACGTGCACACATTGAGTATTTGAGTTTTTTTACCTCAGGATTTGTAGCCAAAACCAGGAGTGGATGATTAAATACAGAAGTGGTGCAGGTGTTTCTTTTTTCAGACTTTTCCTCTGATTGCGCCACTCCTGGTTTTGGCTACAAATCCTGAGGTAAAAAACTCAACAACTACTCAGCGTGTGCACGTGGCCTAAGGGTATGTGCTCACCAACCTCCGGACCTGATTGATGCCGCGGGTGCCCGCAGGGAGACCGCAGCCGCTCTGTACTCACCATGTGCGGCTTCTCCCTGCAGTCACCCGATGGTATCAGACTCCACAGCATGAAATGAACATGCGGAGGAGGAGCAGACTGCCGGCAAACCGCTGTCACATCACTGCAGTCGGGTTAAGCATAGTGAGGATGGGATTTCTTAACATCCCATCCACTATGCTAATACTGTACTACGCAACGTTTTGGATGCTGCGGCAAGACGCTGCGTCCAAAACGCTGTGTATACAATTCGTGAGTATGCAGCCTATGTGATAGAAACACATGGGAAACAATGCACCTAAAATACTAAAACTGCAGCATTTTTCCTGCCAGGAGATTCAGATTTGGTGCAGAAATAATCTGCTACATTCACACACTGCGTTTTTTATGTGTTTTTTGAGGATCCGTTTTTCAGCTGCAAAACTGCATCAAAAAGAGGTGATCTGGATGCAGTGTCTCCTGACCTGCAGGTGAACGCAGGGAGACTGCAGGAGTATGTGTCCATGGCCTCTCCCTGCATTCACCCACTGGAGATCTCTTCCGAGTCCACAGCATTAAATGAACATGCTGCCGAGATGCAGAAGTCCGCAAACCCGCACCACAGCTGAAGTCAGGCTTCATACAATAGAAGCACAGTGGGCATGGGATATCTAGAAATCCCATTCACTTTGCTGATACATATATGCTGATAAAATAAAACGCTGCTATTCCTGATCATGTGCACACACCTTTAAGGTACCGTCACACACTAGGATATAGGTGAAGGATATAGTTAGGTATGTCACGTGACCACGATCCTTTCGACATCGTTAGTGCGTTGTCACACGCAAGGATATCGTTAACGATCTTAAATTTGGCAACGCGCCAGCTACTTGGAAAAGAAAGAGTGAACGATGTTACACAGCGGCAGGAATAGGAGAATTGTGATCGACATTGTTCAAAAAGGCGTCACACTGAACGATGTTGCTTGTTCACAGAACATTAATTGGATGACGAATGATATATTTGAGGTCCAGATCTCACATTTTTGATGAACGATCCAACGATTTATCGTTCCAACATCGTTCGTTTACACGCAACTACGCACTAACGATATTGTTTGATCACAAATCTGTGATGTTTCAATGATATCGTTAACTAGATCCTAGCGTGTGATGGTACCTTTAGGCTCTCAGGCAATGGGTACACCCACTATAGCTAGGCCCCTGGACTTAACCTATCTTGTAGTTATTTAGGACATTATTTATTATGAATGCTGAAAAAGGGTAAGGGCCACTTTACACACACCAACTTATCTGTCCAACTTCTGACCAACTTGCTGGTTGCAGTGAAATCATGGACACATTGCTCCATTTTGTGGCTGTGTACAAATGTAACAATATGTCCATGATTTCACTGCAGCCAGTAAGTTGGTCAGAAGTTGGACAGATAAGTTAGTGTGTGTAAAGTGGCCATAAGACTTAAAAAATTGGTTTGTGCCTCCACTTTCCGAAACCTGAAACTTGAAGTCTGTGTGCCTATTGTGCAATTTTGCTGTATTTTTTTTGGCTGTGTTTCTGCACTGAAAATGCAGCACCCATAGCTTTGCAATGAAAGTCTATGTGATTTTACAAAATCTGTGCCCACAGGGGCATTTTTGGGTGCAGCGTTTTTGTAGCAGAAATCGTCTGCATTTTTTTATGTCTCTGCAATTCAGTTGCCCATTTTTGGTCTGCGTTTTCCACATACCCTGTTTCCCTAAAAATAAGACAGTGTTATATATACATTTTTGCTCCCAAAGATGCGTTAGGTCTTATTGTCAGGGGATGTCTTATTTTTCCATGATCCCAATCATCCACTTGCAGCCCCCAATATCCCCATATGCAGCCCCCATCATCCCCTTGCAGCTCTCAATACCCCCATCATCCCCTTGCAGACCCCATCATCCCTATATGCATCCCACAATATCCCCATTAAGATACCTGCAGAGATACGCACACCTTTTTATCACCGGTCTGCTGCTGCATGAACTCTGGGCCACTGGGCGCCTATCTAAGGTCTCTCAGCTGCTGTAAAAGTACGGGAAGCTCCAGCCAATCAGACGCCAGTGGCTTAGAGAGCTCAGTGCGGCGGGAAGACAGGCGGCACCGTGAGCTCTCTCTGTTGCCGGTGGCTTCCCGTACCTGTACGACAGCTAAGAGAGCTCAGTGCAGTGGCGGGCAGGCGGTGCTCTGAACTCTCTCTGCTGCCTGCGGCTTCCTGTACATGTACGGCGTCTGAAAGAGCTCAGTGCAGCAGTGGACAGAGGTGCACGGGCAGGCAGCGCTCTGAGCTCTCTGCTGCCAGTGGCTTCCTGGCATGTATGGCTGCTGAGAAAGCTCAGTGTGGCGTGGGAATAAATACAGCGGGCGGTCAGCCAGTAAATACCTAGAATCAAAGCTGCATGCCCTGCAATTAAAGTTTGCTAGGTCTTATTTTCGGGGAAATGCGGTAGACTCCATTTAACCCCCAGAAAAAAGCATCACAAATTTATGGGTATTCCCTGCATTTTTAAAGCAATTTCCACAGCATAAACACTGCAATACTCACCCTCCCCAGTGATCCCACAGCAATCCCTGGTGATATCTTCATTCTTGGCATCGGAAGAAGCTTGACTTGAGGCTCTGCACCACCCCATGTGACCGGTCATGTGACTCAACCTGTCACATGGCCAGCCTCTGACTGGATGAAGTCCCACAGGTCCTTCTGCTGCCCCGGAAGAAGACATCACCAGTCACCGTGGCCTCGCCAGAGGGTGAGAAAGTGTGTCTGTCTCTTTGTATTTGTCAATCTGTCTTTAGGTATCGTCACACGTGGCAATATTGCTTGCAATTTCACTAGCAATTTGCTGGTTGCAGTGAAATCATGGACACATTGTTCCATTTGTACACGGCAACAAAATAGAACAATGTGTCCATGATTTCACTGCAACCAGCAAATTGCTAGTGAAATTGCAAGCAATATTGCCGCGTGTGACGGTACCTTATGTGTGTCACCTTATTTGTGCTGTTTGTATGTGCACAAAAACAGCACAAACTCAATAGGTTTGTGCAGGGCTGTGGAGTCGGTAAGACACAGTTGCGACTCCGACTCCTGGATTTTATCAGGTTCCGACTCCGACTCCGACTCAGACTCCTTCATAAATGGCCACTTCGTAACAATAAATTTACTGTTGTAAAATATTAACATGGAGCTTATTCAGTTTCTCACCATCATATAAATAATCAGACCACTTATGGTGGGTTTACACACACCAATCATTGTATCCAATATCTGAACCAATCTCTGGTTGCAGTGAAATCATGGATACATTGCTCCATTTTGTGGCTGTGTACAACATGGAGCAATCTGTCCATGATTTCACTGCAACCAGAGATTGGTTCAGAGATTGGATACAATGATTGGTGTGTGTAAACCCACCATCAAGCAAACACTATATTTATTAGATACAATTAGAATATACCAAATAACTTTTATAAACTTTTCAAAAACTTTAAGTAAATTTCAATAAACCCTGTTATTCTGTTAATAAGAAACCTATACATTTGTCCTCAGAAAAAGTATAGCCTCTGTCAGATCCTCCTTCATGGATGCCCTCAAGTCTGATCTAATTATTTTGAGAGCAGAGAACAACCTCTCTACACTAACTTGGGTGGTGGCAAAGCAGTAACCACTCGGGCAACATCTCTGACAATGTCAGGATACAGGGGAATCGCTTGTTGCACTGTTATTTTTGATGAACGATCAAATTTCTCAATCTCTTTTAGTGCACATGAAAAATTCTGCTGAAATGTACTGGCTGTGTTCTTTGATGGGGATGACTCTTCCATGCGGGAACGCTTTGCACGGTCCTTCTGATCCAAATATTTTTCGATATTAAATTCTTCATCAGTTGATGATGAGGGTGAAGATGTGGCAGGACGATCAAATTCTTCTTGTTCCTCCTGACTGTTTTGCAATCCTTTCATCCTTACTGCTATTTCAAACAGAGCTTCTTTTCCTTTACTCAGCTGTTGATCATCTAGAAGAATCCGATGCATTGGGTCTACATAAACAGCTGCCAAAAGAATGTTATTTTGTAATAGTAGCTCCTCTCTCCGTTTCATTGATGTAGCAATGCCACTTGCAATTAACCCTCCTCTTTGGGACAGGCGAAATATCAGGTTTTTCCACTCCTTTAAGAAAATACCTGGAGTTAAGTCCTCTGCTTGTAATTTTTTAGTCACTGTAAATGGGTGCTCTAGCAATTTTTCCAGCTCAGTCACCTGATTCCACTGACTTTCATTTAGCGTCAGTTGAGGGTTAGCCATGTCTACAAGAAAGGTTTTCAGTTCAACCAAGCGCTGAATCATTAAGTAAGTACTGCCCCATCGTGTGGCTTGATCAATAATTGCCCCTTTTCCAGCACGTCTGTTCAAAATTGAGTCAACTTTAGGGGTTCTGGCAACAGTAGCCAATTTTCTCACCTTGCCAATCAGTGCAGCAGCATGTCTTCTTGCAGACTGTCTCTTATAGCCAGCTGTAGCGTATGCACAACACAGCGCATGTGATGAATGAAAGATCGCATTGACACAGTTTCAACAAGATCATCTAAACTATCATGTAGCAGTTCATCTGAAGCAACTTCAGTTTGCTCCTCAGTTATACTGTGTTCCTCTATTTCAAACATTTCTGTGTCCGTGGACCCAGAATGTTCTTCTAGCTGCTGGTCACCATCATTACTCTCATTCATTAGCTTAATAGTACTTATCATATTTGAAGCATTGTCAGTTACGACAGAAAGAACTTGCTCTTTTTTAAGTTCATAGTCTTGCAGAACCTTTTCCACCAAGGCCTGGAGAAACTCACTGGTGTGATGAGCTTTGGTGTCTTTTACTGCCAATGTTTTGGTAATTATTTCATTTTTGTCACAAACAAACCGGACATTGATGGCAAAATAGTTAACTCTGTGACGTGTGCAGGCATCCATTTTAAGAAACACAAAGCGACCCTTGAGAGTTTTTTTAAGTTCTTCCTTTTGTTTAAAAGCTTCTTCGATTACTAATTTTCTAATACTCTCTCTCCAGAGAAACGCCAAGCTTGCGGGCCATTTCTCCATTCAAACACATAAAAGCTGGTCGTGAAAATAATGAAATAGGCACACTATCCTTTACAACAAGCTCTATGATCTGTTTTTTAAATGTATCTACTGTCATTGTCACAGTAACTTTGTCACTGACAAAATATCTTGCAACTGATGGCTGCAAAGTTCTCTGCTCCTTTGCTTGACCGGAAGAGCTGGGCACTGGTTCTTTGGTTTGGATGCAGTCTTTCTCATCCACTGCTTTCAGTACTTCTGGATGGAAGCGCTGTAAATGTCTCTTTAGATTAGAAGCTCTGGTAGGAGCATTTTTATCTTTGCCTGAAAATGCACTTATCTTCGCTTCACAGCTTTTGTTTTCGTCTGGATCATTTGTCATACACTGACAGACATAATGTTTTCTATCTTGAGTGATGGTGAAATGTTCAAATACAGCTGATTTAATGTGATGCTTCTTTGACATTCTCAGGTTTTTAATTCTGCATTCACAATCCAAATGACAATTGTTTTTCCTAAAAACAATTGTACAAAATTATTGCCAGGTTGTACAACTGATATACTGGTCAGTAATACTGTTATTATTCCTCATGTACTCACAGTTAACTGATGCAAAGTTTGTGGATAATACTTCTTACAGTCTTCCTCTTCTTCTGAGTAGCAGGCAGCTGTGAGATGCTTGGAAGATGCACACCGGCTAGTATGATCTAGTCTAGACGAGGAGGAGCCAAGTTACTACTAAGAATTTGCAACACATTTTCACTTTCATTTTCATACATTGTAAGTAGGGGGGTTGGGGCAGCATGAAGTTAACCAAGTATAAGAATAGATAAGGGCAGTGGAGAACAGTGACACACAAGAAGTAAGAAATGTCTCTATCTCCAGCAGAACTGCTTATCACTGTTGTTCATAGTTTGATAGAACATAAATATTTGAGTAACATTTATAAAATTAATATGAAAGTTCAATTATGAAATATTAATACATTTTTTTAAAGCTGGAGTCGGAGTCGGTACATTTCTACCGACTCCGACTCCGGCCAAAACTAGCTCACTCCGACTCACGACTCGTCCACCACAGCCCTGGGTTTGTGCTGCTTTCCCTGCATTAGTGCACATTCAAACGCAGCACAGAAAAGACGACCAGTGGGTACTTACCGTATATACTCATGTATAAGCCGAGTTTTTCAGCCCAAAAATTGGGCTGAAAAGTCTCCCCCTCGGCTTATACACGGGTCAATACGGTAGGCTGCTGTGGTGGGGCTGTGTCAGGGCTGGGAGGCTGGAGGAGGCGGGGGAGGCTGCTGAATGAGCGCCCCATCACGTGGGGCCGCTCATTATATATGCACTGCTTCCCCCTGTCCATCAGCGGCAGGGGGAAGCAGTGCATATCTAAATATATGCCCCCAAATGCTGGCACTTGCCCCCTGCTTGTAAGCCCCCCACCCCCGGCTGCTTATCTTGCCATCCCTGGTATTCTGCATCGCGCGTGCAGTCCCTTCGTGCCCCCGTCCTCCGTAGCATCTGGGGTCATGTGACCGGCCGGTTGCATGACGTCATCGCTACGCGACGGCCGGGACCCCGGATGCAGCTGACGCCGGAGCACGGAGGACGGGAGCACGGAGGGACCTGCGCGCGCGATGCAGAAGACCAGGGATGGTAAGTTAAGCAGCCGGGGGGGGGCCTTACAAGCAGGGGGCAAGTGCCAGCATTTGGGGCTGCATATACACCTCTGAGGCTGCCTGTATATACCACCTCTGGGGCTGCCTGTATATACCACCTCTGGGGCTGCCTGTATATACCACCTCTGGGCTGCCTGTATATACCACCTCTGGGGCTGCCTGTATATACCACCTCTGGGGCTGCCTGTATATACCACTCTGGGGCTGCCTGTATATACCACCTCTGGGGCTGCCTGTATATACCACCTCTGGGGCTGCCTGTATACACCACCACTGGGGCTGCTGTATACACCACCACTGGGGCTGCTGTATACACCACCACTGGGGCTGCTGTTACACACTGGGGTGCTGTATACACCACTGGGGCTGCCTGTATATACACATGGGGCTGCTGTATACACCTCTGGGGCTGCCTGTATATCCACCACTGAGCTCTGTATACACTCTGGGGCTGCTGTATAACCTTTGGGGCTGCTGTATTACCACCACTGGGGCTGCCTGTATATACCTTTGGGGCTGCCTGTATATACCACCACTGGGGCTGCCTGTATACACTTGGGCTGCTGTATATACCACCACTGGGGCTGCCTGTATATACCACCACTGGGGCTGCCTGTATATACCACCACTGGGGCTGCTGTATACACCTCTGGGGGCTCTTATAACCATGGAGGCTGCTGTATACACACTGGGAGCTGCCTGTATACACCACTGGGAGGCTGCCTGTATACACCACTGGGGAGGCTGCCTGTATACACCACTGGGGAGGCTGCCTGTATACACCACTGGGGAGGCTGCCTGTATACACCACTGGGGAGGCTGCCTGTATACACCACTGGGGAGACTGCTGTATACACCACTGGGGAGGCTGCTGTATACACCGCTGGGGCTTGTATATACCACTGGGGAGGCTGCTGTAAAACTGCTGGGGCCTGTATACACCACTGGGGAGGCTGCTGTATACTACCACTGGGGAGGCTGCTGTATACTACCACTTGGGAGGCCTGTATACCACTGGGGAGACTGCTGTATACTACGACTGGGGAGGCTTGTATACCTGTGCTGGGGACCACCCTCGGCTTATACACGAGTCAATAGGTTTTCCCAGGTTTTGGGGGCAAAAGTAGGGGGATCGGCTTATACACGGGTCGGCTTATACACGAGTATATACGGTAACCTAATTGCTTTTTTAAAGCAAGGTGGGATGACCAGAAAACACCAGTTCTTGAATATATAGATTTTTTTTTTTGTCTGTTGTTTACCATATGTGTTAATACATTTTATATTTTCCCATATTGGACTTTTACAAGTGTGGTAATATGAAATGTTCATTTCTTTTCATATTGTGAAAAATGAGTAATTTTAAGCTCATAGGCCTTCCTCATGAAATTCACAGGAACAGACTCTTCACTTGCACCACATCATTTAGATTCCACTGTCATAAATTGATAGCAGCATTTAAAGGGGTTATCTGAGATTTGGGGGGTTTCTTCCTATAGGGCTTACTTGCAGGTAGTTGCTCACTGCCTCCCTGTTCTGCTCTTGTATGATCTTTCCTGGCTCATGTGGTCACTAACCGCTCATGCCAGCAGTTCTTGTGCTTCATGTAGTAACATCATGTTGGAGATCGAGTACAAGGGGTTAACTGCACTGCCTTGTGTCCTTCATATTTCATCTTATGGTAGGGTGGATTAATTTTTGCTTCTCCATCTCCAGCTTTTTTTTCATGTGGGGTTGCTGTAGTTGTTTTCATGCTTTTACAGGGCCTGTGACTGACACAACCTCAAAAGTTGAGCACATACACCATTGTTTCTTTCCAAATTTAACCTGGAGTAAGGCCCTACTTGTGCTGTCTGTCTTTCAAGTTCCTATATTGTGTCTCGCCATGTTGGCAGAGCAGCTCTTAGGGTACCGTTACACGTCGCAACATTGCATGCAATTTTACTTGCAATTTGCTGGTTGCAGTGAAAGCATGGACACATTGTTCTATTTTGTGGCTGTGTACAAATGGAACAATGTGTCCATGATTTCACTGCAACCAGCAAATTGCTAATGCAATGTTGCGACGTGTAACGGTACCCTCACTCTTTGTCTGCTCTGTCAAGAGGGCGTTACTGCTAATGTGATGTCTACTGACAGAAGCTCATTTCTGCCTATCGGCTCATGCAGACATCTGTGCAAATCTGTTCAATCTTAAATTACAGTGCACAGACTGGCCACAGCTCTGCAAACCCAAGTATCACAGCCTATAAAAGCATATGAAGCTGTCAAGTTCTGGTAGGGAGACCCGCATGAGCCCTCTCTGCAGGGCACCTGCTTTCAATCAGCATGACATTGGCAGTAATGGGCCATAGCCAGACCAGACCGGAAGGAAAAGAACTTCTCTGTTGACATGAGGTCAAAGGAAGCAAGAGATTTGCCGACAGGAGCAATTCATGACTGTTCTCAGACAGAAGAGATCGTAGCAGAGCAGAACAGTCATGTAGTTAACTGCTACTTACAAGTAAGTTCTTGGCTCCATAGGAAAAAAAAGCTACAGTTCTAAGCAAAGCAGGTGCCTCAACTTTTGAACACCCTCCATACAGCAGGACCTGATGTGTCATGTACACGTACATTACGTGTAGGGAAGGGATTAATAATAATAATAATATTTATTCATTTATATAGCGCTAATAATTCCATAGCACTTTACATACATCAGTAATGCTGTCCCCATTGAGGCTCACAATCTAAATATCCTATCAGTATGTCTTTACAAACAAAATCGTATTCTCAAGTTTGAAAGTGAACCCTCAATGGGAATCCAACTCCTGGTACACTCACCAATACTTAGAACCAGGTGTGATAGGAGCAGAGGTTGGTCATGCTCACTGCCACTCAATTCATTTTTATGGGAGTGCCGAAGATACAACATATCACAAAAGTAAATACACCCTTCACCACCAGTCAAGCATGGTGGTGGGAGTGTTGCTGGCTGTGGAGAGCTGTTTATTGAAGGAACCATGAAAGCCATCATTTACTGTGACATACTACAGCAAAACATGATCTCCCTGCATTTAGAAACTGGACCACATGGCGGTATTCCAACATAATTATGACCCCAAGCACATGTCCAAAACGACCACTGCCTTGCTAAAGAAACAGAGTAAGGATGCATGCACACAAACAGTCTACGCAGCATTTTGGACTCGGCATCTTGCCGCTGAATAGTACAGTAGCAACATAGTGGATGGGATTTGTAGAAATCGCATCCTCACCATGCTTCACCCAACCGCAGCATTTTGACAGCTGCGGTGCAGGTTGCCGGCATTCTGCTTGTTCGCAACATGTTGATTTCATGCGTAGGAGTCGGAAGCGGCTGCCATCGGGTGCAAACAGGGAGAAGATGCCCTGCACCCACCACAGATGGTGAGTACAGGGTGGCTGCAGGCTCCCTGCGCTCATCGGCGGGTTTCCACAGGTCTGGAGGAGCTGCATTGACGCAGCTCTTCCGGCCTGTGAGTACACAGCCTTAAGCATGTCTCCAGATTTAAATCCTAATGAGCATCTATGGGGCATCCTGTAACAGAAGGTGGAGGATCCCAAGGTCTCTAACATCGATCATCTCCCTTAAATCATTATGGAGGATTCAAGAAGATTCCAGTGGCTCCTGTAAACTCTGTGCTCAAGAGATTTAAGGCAGTGCTTCAAAGTAATGGTGATACACAAAATATTGACCCTTTGGACACAATTTGGCTATTTCAGTTAGGAGTGCACTCACTTTGTTGCCAGCGATTAAGACATTTATGTCTGTGTGTTGTTAGTTTGAGGTCCCACCAAATTTAATGTTACACAAGCTGTACACTGACTACATTGTATCAAAGTGTCATACCTTCAGTGTTGTCCCCTGAAAGATAAAATATTTACAAAAATGTGAGGGGTGTACTCACTTTTGTGATATACTGTATATCTAAAACGGTCTCAGTAAAGGGGTTGTCTGGTCTCCCATCATCAAGTCCACAATGAAAGTGTATTGAATGAGGCTGTTCTCACTGGGAACTTCCATACTGCATTCCCTTGTGATCACATTATTGCTATTCCCGGGTCTGACACCGGCGAATCCTTGCAGCTTACAGTACGTGCGATATGAGGATTCACAAGTCAGCAGTCACATAGAGGGACACACAGAATGACTGAAACGGGGGTTTAGAACAGACAAACTCTTTAAAAAAAATGGAGCGGTGGTACACATGATTGACCACTGTTCCTTTCACACAGTTCTTGGGATCAGTGGGTGTCCCAGTGGTCAGCCCAACAGCGATTGAGAAGTTATCCTTATCTCATGACTAGAGATAACTTTCAATTTTGAGAATACTCCGTTAAGGCTATATGAAAAATTGGACTAATCACATTTGCAGTCCGAATTGCAGACAAGCGCGGGAATTGGCTTCTGTTGCATTTCTTTTTTTGTGCCCCATAAAATGAGCTAGAATAGTACATGCTGCAATTTTTCCCCACATCGACTATCGATGTATAAAATTCCCATGTACATTGTGTATAATCGGTGTCACTCACAGCACACGGACTGAAAATATGTTTGCATAAATGAGCCATAAGCCAGAGCCATGTGAATAAATTCAGACATTGAAGACTAAAGAATAATCCTGTTGAAGGGATTTGTACACACCCATGCATGTACTGCAAAACAGCCCTGGTCATCTGCAAAATTTTCTGCATTATTTCTGTTGATGTGAATATATCATAATGTAACACTGCATGAGTACTACAGGTTGGTATTCGCATAGTCATTAGTGAACCTTTATCACATTCTGTTTCTTTTTTGTGATGATTAATGTTGATTTGTATCTTCAATTTGTATGATTTGAGATGCAGATATAAACTTGTGTATGTTTTTCTCTTCTAGAACAGCCTGGAAAGACACAGGTTTCTGAACCGTAATGCACAGGATAGCCATGATGCTTATTATGGAATTAATCAGTTTTCTGATTTGTCAGTTGACGAATTTACCAGTAAGTTAATGTCAATTATTATAGCTCTCACATAGTAGGAGATGAGAACCCAGAGGAACTGTGGGTGCCCTTTAAAAGGAACCTGTCATGTCCTTTTTTGTTAGGCTGCCTTCACATTTGCGTATGGAACCAGCGTACCAAATGCTTGCGCACATACGTTCCTATGTTTAACATGGGAACGCATGTGCCTGCGTATGGCTGCGTTTGGCCGCATTTGCGTTCGGATGCGCATAATTTATGCGCCCTCCGACCACACTCCAGAAGCAGCATGCAGCATTTTTTTGTGCATCCGCGGCGCTTGTTCTATCTGCAAGCTCACAAAAATGCATTGATCTCAATGGATCCGCAGTGTCCTCTGCATGACACCGCAGGAGAACGCTGCGGATCTCATTGAAATCTCTCCCGGTGGCCGCCGGTGATGTCACAGGAGATCACCGACGGCCACCGGGAGATCAGCTGGAGCCTCTGATGATCTTCTCCTCCCCGCCGCCGGTAATCTCCTAGCGGTGTCGGCGGGAAGAAACAGCTGATGTGACAGCTGTTTGAATCTTCCCACGCCGACATCTCCTCTCGGTGTCAGCGCGGGAGATTCAAACAGCTGTCAGATCAGCTGTTTAACCCCACTGACACGTCCCGGAGCTTACCAGCGGCCAGGAGGAGGAGATCTCCGCCTCCGGCGCGCCCCCGGACCCGCCGATTGGCTGCCCGGGCTCCATAGTGATGTGTCCACAGGCGGACATTCTCCGCTGCGGACACATCATTAGAAAGAAAAATGACCCTGCTTTCACTGCGTTTGTGTCTGCATGCCATCAGCATGCAGACCCAAACGCAAATGTGAAGCCAGCCTTAATTAATCGCCCCAATGTTATTTAGATCATGTTCTGTTCCTTAGTAACCTGTTTTTTTTTTTTCTTTTCTAAATTGGTGTAAATAAGCACTTTAGATACTTAGATATTTACATACCTGAGCAAACAGTCAAGCAGTCATCGGGGCATTTACCAGATATGTCAATCAGCTGAAAACATGCTGAAATTCAGTCATCCGGGCGGTTAGCAGACATATCAGTCAACTAAAAACATATTGAAATTCATCTAATGCTCTCTTCAAGGACCTGTGTGATGTCACGACCATGTGACCATAATGGGAGGAACTAAGTACATTGTCCATGCAAGGCCTGCTTAGCTCCGCCTATTATGCTCTATTATGAGCTCCTCTCTATTATGATCACATGGTCATGAGATCACACAGGTCCTTTCAGAGAGCATTAGATGAATTTCAATATGTTTTTAGTTGACTGATATGTCTGCTAACCGCCCGGATGACTGTTTGGGCAGCTAGCTAATAAAAACTTCAACAAGTATCTAAAATGCTTTTTGGGATAAATACAACAATTTAAAAAAGACAGAAAAAAAAACAGGTTACTAGTGAAGTGTACTTTATCTAAATAATATTAGGGGCAGTTTAATAACAAAAAAAGACAAATCCATTCCCTTTAAGGAAGTATTATATCGTGACTGCTCTGTCCACATATACATCAGAGCTTTCTGTTTGAGTTCTTTCATTTGATAAAGTAGTACAGCATGGAGCACTACTCCTGTCAGAGTGATAAAACCATGGCAGGACCTCCGGGTGCCCAAACCTGCAAACCTCCTAACTTCCCTGTTGACACTTCTGACAAGTAGGCTAGTACAACGTCATCATTGTAGCGTGACACTCATATGACCTCACCAGGCCTACTAATCAGAAATGTAACACGTGGGGGATAAGTTTGGGTCATCTTTAGATACTTTTTGAAATATTGCTTCCAGTTTTATTTCTCATTATAGTATATTAATGTTTATTTTTTATGTAGCTATTTATCTGAAGAGTTACCCTTCAAAGAAACTGGATGATTATGTCCCTGCTAAGCGATCATTTGGAAGAAATTCTTACCTTTGAGCTTTGACTGGAGAGATAAAAACATGGTGACTGAAGTGAAAGATCAGCTGGATGTAAGCTACAGTGAGATTTTCTTTTGCCTTTTTATGTAGGAAAATTAAAGTGGAATTATTTTAATTTTCAGAATTTTATATTAGAATTGTGCAAAGTTTGCAATTGAATTGCCTGATCCAATGTACTGTCCTCCATGGACTCCGCGGCTAGGACCACATGATATCATGTACCATATGAGAAGATTATATCCCATGTTATTTTACTGGATAGCATGAGATTGTTTTGAATTAGTATCTTGACAAATTTTATAACGTAAAGCAATTGGGAACAGGTAATGGGGTTGTCTGACTTCTAATATTGACTAGATATACACTACATATATACACTATATGTATATAATTTTTTACATAATGTAGATAGGATTAAGGTAGGTCATCATTATTAGCTGATCGAGGTGGTCCAACATGCAACTCCCCACTGACCAGCTGTTATACTAGCTCCATCAGCGGCTGGATGGAATCATTGAATAGAGCTCTACAGCAGGTCCGCAGTGGCTCCTGAATAGAACTGCACATCAGTTATTTTTTCCTATTCTAGTCTGTATTTTGCATTATGTAAAATGTAGTGGACAACCCCTTTAACAATATTTAACGATGTTTAAGGTAGATAAACCTGTACAAATGTCCAACTTTAGAGGTACTTCACACATAGCGATATCGCTGTTACGTTACAGGTTACAGGTTTTGTGACATAACACGACCTCGCCAGCGATTTCGCTATGTGTGACACATAGCAGCGACCAGGCCCCCGCTGTGAGATCATTGATCGTGACAAATTGTTCTGGGCCATTTTTTGGTCGTCGTGCTCCCACTGGGCAGCGTGCATCGCTGTGTTTGATGGGGACAACGACCAACGATCTCAATACTACTCCCGCGAGTGACAGGTTCCCAACAACCTCTGTATCATTCCGTATCTTAGCTGCATCACTGGTGAGATCTGACTCTTTAACCTCTCACCAGCGACCACGTAGCAACACACCAGCGATCCCTACCAGGTCGTATTGTTGTCGGGATCGCTGGAGTGTCGCTATGTGTAATGGGGCCATTACTTTTCTGCAATTTTCATTAACTCCAGCTTCTGATGATACCAGTCTGACACAGACATATCTGTCATTCACAATAACAAGGATATCTTAAGTCAGGGCAATTTGTTGGAACGGACACTTTACAATACAGTACTATAACCAGATATGGGTGCTCGAGTACCAAAGACAATAGGAAAGATTTGCCAATCAAGTTCAACCCATCAGATTTTGACATTTCGCACAATTAGTTATCAGCGTTTGCTTTGGCCAGTAAAGTAATGTAGCTAGTAAAGTATCTATTATATAATTGCGAATGGGTTTTTTTACCCCTTCTGAGTCCACTCGCGCTGCGAGTCAGCGTGGTCATGTGGATACGCCCGAAGCATTGGCCGCGCAGCGGCCATTGCGAGCAGCTCTAAGGCGACTCGCTATGCCCGCGCAACGGGCATGGCGAGTCGCCTTAGCAGCGCGAAGCATTGGCCGCGAAGCGGCCATTGCGAGTCAGAGACTCGCTCTTCTAGAATCCCGATGCATGTGCATCGGGCACCCAGCTAGTATTATTATATACCGATATAGAATAATTCTGAATTTTTACTTTCTATTATCTTTCACACTTATTTTCAGTGTGGTGCCTGTTGGGCCTTCAGTGTAGTTGGTGCTGTAGAGTCTGCCCACGCTATTGCCAGAAACTCACTGCAGGACCTCAGTGTACAGCAGGTCATTGACTGTTCTGACTTAGATTATGGCTGCGATGGGGATCCACATACAGTGCTTTGAAGTGGCTTAATCAGGTATGGTAATTACATTTTAAGTGCAAATTTATATATCAGACAGCTGATGTGTGTTTTTATGTAGCTGTATTGTAACTAAGAATATTAACGTCTTCTCAATGCAGGGTGTACAAAAATCCATTGTGCACTGGGTACGGGCAAATAGAATGTGCTCAGGAGCTGAGCATGCACAATTTCCGAGATATGAATGTAACCTCAGCGATTGAAACTGGGCTCCAAATATTGCGGTTAGCCCTTTAAATGACGGTGACAATCTCTAAAAGTGGCATTCTTTTGCGTTGTCTTGAGGACATGGCATTTCGGGTGCCTATAAGCCATGACACTGTTGTGGGTCTCAGCTATGTCTCTCAAGTTCGTCAACCACTCCAAATCATTCAGGCATGCGTGCACGCCGCAAGTAATGACACGGACACAGAATCCGTTTCAAATCTTGCTCATGCCTACGCCCATGAGAATAAGCACTGCGCAGAAGTTTATTGACACACACATATTTATACAGGAATGCAAGAGGTGTTTGCAGGTGGGTTAGTCCTGAAACATTCTCTGAAATTGTTAGCCCTTTATTGGTTAGTTTCCTGCTGAGTTATTCTGATATCTAAATTCCTCCTCTTCAGGGAGTAGCCGGATCTTGGGTGCAGCACAGGATACAGCGCCATCTTGGATGTTGTATATCTGGCAGCATGGCACATCACATGGTCACATCACATGACATATCTAATCATTAATTATGTAAGGGAAAAGTTGTAGTATTTTCGCCTATAAAGACACTTCATATCACTGTAATGGATGCCTTGTCTGGGTGTGTGCACATTACCAGGAAAAACTACCCTTGACCACCAGTCAATAGCAGAACTTAATAACAAAAGCTTTATTGAAAGAGGCGTCAGCAGCTTTTAATACCTTTCATTAAAGGGGCATTACTTAGAGGCGTTTCTAAGGGGTGCTTACATCATATTACACTAATTCAGCAGCTTATTCTGGAAAGAGAAGATTCAGTCGGATTCTACATAGTTAGAAGGGGTTAATCAGCATTTCAATTACAGTTACCAAGGTTAGTATCCCAAGCACATTCTGTTACGGCAAGCAATGCTCTACACAGATTAGAAAGAAGCAGTATGTGACCTTGAAAAGAACACCGTATTCCTGATTAGGGAGAACCACTAAACATCATGAAAGGGAGGGGAAGCAAAGAGTGAATTGTGACCAAATGAGAACAAAGATCATAGGCCATTAGATGCTGTCAGTATTGGAAAGTACTTGAATGGCTCTATAGGCTATGTACATTATTTAACTATTCATTGCCATAACGCCTCCATCCTCAACAACACGATCATGCGGTGGGTTGCCATGGATGGCATACTGAAGGTCCCCATGGTTGATATGCTGGTATTCTTGTGGCTGAGCTTTATAGGAGACCGTGATTTTAGCCCTTCACTGCAACAAAGTTCTTATTCAGTATGTATGTTGCGCCCCTATGGCAAGGCGCCACAGGGAGCTACTGCACCCTAATTAAAGCGAACCTGTCACCCCCTCCAGGCATCTAAAGATAACATAGCCACCTTCTGCAGCACTAAGGCTGCATCTGACAAGGTGTCTATAGCATTTATGCTCCCTTGATTCACTTAAATAAAGACTTATATAAAATCTGTTTCAAACCAGACCCAAGACCGGGAGGCGGGTTTTCAAGCTCTATCTCCTTCCTCTGTGGTGTCAATCATCCCTCTCTGCTCTCTGTGCACCTCCTCCAGGGCCATCTCCCTGCATTACAGAGCTTTGCAGCTCTGCTACAACATAGAGCTGCTGTTATAGGAGACCCCACAGTAGTAAATCTTGCAGGAGGATCGTGAGCAGACAAAGCACTGCCTGCTATCATAGCAGCCTTGAGCTGAGCTGTCAGCAGTGCAGCAGAGTAGAGTTTGTGCTTTAGATCAGGGGCTGAGGAGCAATGCTGCTGGGCACAAGAAACTGAAAGTGAAAACTGCTCAGCTCAAGGGCTGCTACGTAGCAAGGCAGTGCTTTGTCTGCTGTTCTGCTCACGATCCTCCTGCTAGATTTACTACTGTGGGGTCTCCTATAACAGCAGCTCTATGTTGTAGCAGAGCTGACAAAGCTCTGTAATGCAGGGAGATGGCCCTGGAGGCGGCACACAAAGAGCAGAGAGGGATGACTGACACCACAGAGGAGGGAGACAGACACTTGAAAACCCGCCTCCCGGTCTTGGATCTGGTTTGAAACAGATTTTATAAAAGTCTTTATTTCAGTGAATCAAGGGAGCATAAATGCTATAGACACCTTCTGAGACTGCAGCCTTAGTGCTGCAGAAGGTGGCTATGTTATCTTTAGATGCCTGGAGGGGGTGACAGGTTCGCTTTAAAGGTATGGTGCCTCCGTAACCGTGGACGTGGGGGAATCTTCAGAGTCTGCACACCAACACCCAACACAGGCCACTTTCATACAGGGGACTGATATTCTGTAGGTCCCAGGGGGTGAAGCCTAGAGAGCGGGAGACGGGAAGTGACAACACAGTCAGGCAGTTGGTGTGAAGAGAGCAAGGAAGGCAGACACAGGGGACCCTGCAGCTGCATCAGGAGGGCGCCTCTTTGGAGAGCGGCGACCCAGACTCTGGAAGGGGGTTACCCAGGACTGGTTGGAGCCAGCTGTGGACCCAAGTCGACACCGGCATACCGGAGCTGAGGTAGCTAGTTGCAAGGTTCAGCCCGAACTACAGACCGGCAAGGTGAGTGCCCGACACACACAAGGAGGTGAAGCACCCCTAAAGCAGCCCAACATCAGTCCTGCAGCTGGGTTCACGACACCGACAAGTGAAAGACTTTTAGGTAACAGACCCCGAGGACTAGAGACTTGGCTCAAAAGGGGCGAGAGAGAGAGAGAGTAATACGACCACAAGCGCCATATTGAGGGCATCACTGTCAGTCTCTGAGGAAACCTTCATGACCCACACTTACAATACCCTTTAACCCAGAATGTACCGTGTATCTGTTTCCATCTGGTGCAAATAAAGAATCGTTTGAGCTGAAGTGGTGTCTGTTCTCCTTTCATTCGGCGCCTGGAGGGCTACAGCATCATTACCGGTGAGAACTACTACTCCCCTCATCCACCCCGCTGCCCTGAGCAAAGCTCCTCCTTTGGGCAGCTGTACTACCAAAGATGCACTTGCATCACCTCAGCGGCCGGCCGCAGCGCTGGTGACCCCATTACCAGGTACCACAGGTGGTGTCACAATACCATTTCCCCCATCAACATCCCCCCTCCCCGCCATTGAGGGTCCAGGGCACAGAACCGGGAGCCGACCAGCCGTGATCCCCCACAGAAGTAACCACCTGTCCTGGTATCCGAGTACCCCCCTACCCTATAGACCGACTCATTTCTGGCATCACAAATAGGATCCTGTGCCCGGTAAAACCGGGTACTGCGCGCCTTAAATTGGACTTTATTGACTGAACTTTATTCAACTGCGTAGGCCCAAAATGGTGGCCTGGAAATGTGACTGAAAATGTGCTGGCCCATGGGTGTGCCTTGGCCCCTCATCAGGGAAGGGCCATGCAAGAGGCGCATAAATGCCTCCCTGCCCCCATTACTGCCAAGCAACCAGGTGGGTTTTCCACTTGGGTTTGGAATTTCTGTGCTGGCAGAGTGTGAATGATACTCGATTGGGACAGACTCTATCCAATGGAGATTTGCCCTCAATGAGAGAGATTCAATCTACTGATCCTACTAGTCCTCTTGGATGGTGGAGTATCTCCAATATGAATCATTTCTATTTCCGTCCGGCCGTTCCTGCAGGGTGAGATTGATACCAAACATACTAGAGAGATTGTTTCAACAAGATGCTCCCCCGAGACGCAAAATCTCAGCCTTATACCTGGCCATAGGATCCCTACGAGATCAAGACATCTTACACTTCCAGCGGGCCTGGGAGAAGGAATTAAACAGGATTATTATAGGCAGTGATTGGCAGAAAAGTTTTATATTTACACACAAATTGGCCAGCGCTTGTGTCGCACAAGAAAGGAGCTATAAACTGCTCACCAGATGGTATTTATGTCCTGTTGCCGTACAGCGCGTGTTCCCTGAAACTTCAGACTGTTGTTGGCGTTGTGGGAAAGCGCCAGGGACGATGCCCCACATTTGGTGGAATTGCGGCGAGATCCAGCGGTTCTGGTCTGGGGTGTTCGACATGTACACACAAATTACAGGTAAAAGGATTAAATATTGCCCTGAAGTAGCTTTACTGTCCATTTTTCCAGGTCCTATTGGACTTAATAAGAGGGAATATCCTTCGTTTCTGTGTCTCAGCCGTCCGCGCTCTAATTCTGAGATTCTGGAGAACTCCTCGGGTACCTACCCTGCAGCTGCATCAGGAGGGCGCCTCTTTGGAGAGCGGCGACCCAGACTCTGGAAGGGGGTTACCCAGGACTGGTTGGAGCCAGCTGTGGACCCAAGTCGACACCGGCATACCGGAGCTGAGGTAGCTAGTTGCAAGGTTCAGCCCGAACTACAGACCGGCAAGCTGAGTGCCCGACACACACAAGGAGGTGAAGCACTCCTAAAGCAGCCCAACATCAGTCCTGCAGCTGGGTTCACGACACCGACAAGTGAAAGACTTTTAGGTAACAGACTCCGAGGACTAGAGACTTGGCTCAAAAGGGGCGAGAGAGAGAGAGAGTAATACGACCACAAGCGCCATATTGAGGGCATCACTGTCAGTCTCTGAGGAAACCTTCATGACCCACACTTACAATACCCTTTAACCCAGAATGTACCGTGTATCTGTTTCCATCTGGTGCAAATAAAGAATCGTTTGAGCTGAAGTGGTGTCTGTTCTCCTTTCATTCGGCGCCTGGAGGCTACAGCATCATTACCGGTGAGAACTACTACTCCCCTCATCCACCCCGCTGCCCTGAGGCAAAGCTCCTCCTTTGGGCAGCTGTACTACCAAAGATGCACTTGCATCACCTCAGCGGCCGGCCGCAGCGCTGGTGACCCCATTACCAGGTACCACAGGTGGTGTCACAATACCATTTCCCCCATCAACATCCCCCCTCCCCGCCATTGAGGGTCCAGGGCACAGAACCGGGAGCCGACCAGCCGTGATCCCCCACAGAAGTAACCACCTGTCCTGGTATCAGAGTACCCCCCTACCCTATAGACCGACTCATTTCTGGCATCACAAATAGGATCCTGTGCCCGGTAAAACCGGGTACTGCGCGCCTTAAATTGGACTTTATTGACTGAACTTTATTCAACTGCGTAGGCCCAAAATGGTGGCCTGGAAATGTGACTGAAAATGTGCTGGCCCATGGGTGTGCCTTGGCCCCTCATCAGGGAAGGGCCATGCAAGAGGCGCATAAATGCCTCCCTGCCCCCATTACTGCCAAGCAACCAGGGGGTTTTCCACTTGGGTTTGGAATTTCTGTGCTGGCAGAGTGTGAATGATACTCGATTGGGACAGACTCTATCCAATGGAGATTTGCCCTCAATGAGAGAGATTCAATCTACTGATCCTACTAGTCCTCTTGGATGGTGGAGTATCTCCAATATAAATCATTTCTATTTCCATCCGGCCGTTCCTGCAGGGTGAGATTGATACCAAACATACTAGAGAGATTGTTTCAACAAGATGCTCCCCCGAGACGCAAAATCTCAGCCTTATACCTGGCCATAGGATCCCTACGAGATCAAGACATCTTACACTTCCAGCGGGCCTGGGAGAAGGAATTAAACAGGATTATTATAGGCAGTGATTGGCAGAAAAGTTTTATATTTACACACAAATTGGCCAGCGCTTGTGTCGCACAAGAAAGGAGCTATAAACTGCTCACCAGATGGTGTTTATGTCCTGTTGCCGTACAGCGCGTGTTCCCTGAAACTTCAGACTGTTGTTGGCGTTGTGGGAAAGCGCCAGGGACGATGCCCCACATTTGGTGGAATTGCGGCGAGATCCAGCGGTTCTGGTCTGGGGTGTTCGACATGTACACACAAATTACAGGTAAAAGGATTAAATATTGCCCTGAAGTAGCTTTACTGTCCATTTTTCCAGGTCCTATTGGACTTAATAAGAGGGAATATCCTTCGTTTCTGTGTCTCAGCCGTCCGCGCTCTAATTCTGAGAGGCTGGAGAACTCCTCGGGTACCTACCCTGTTTGACTGATTCAAAGAGATGATGGATCTGTTCCAGATGGAAGAGCTGGCGGCTGACGCTTCAGGTTCTCGTGACAAATTTTCGGTGATCTGGACTGAATGGATCCTCTTCCAAGACTCAAGTGAATTTAGGAGAACTTTCTCTGAGGTAGATTCAGTGGTGCGATAAATGGTCGGCACGGGGTCAAGGTATACCCTATCCCCTAGTCCCCCCCCACTTTTTAGACCTACTCTCTTCTTACCCTGACCCCGAATAACTTAGTTCAGTCCTTACTTTCCCCTCTAATATCTCTATCTAATTTTCCTTCTTTTTCTTTACGTATACTCTGTTATTCAATAGTCTTAGTTTTGAGTATTAATTTTTTCCAGTTTGTTTTTTTAAGCAATTCCAGTACAACTGACGGGAGCAATGTACTTGTTATCTTGAAAAACCTCGCCAAAGGAGAATCTACTCCAGATGGACCGGATTTTATGTCGGTCCTACGAGGCCTAATTCTCACTGGTACACTAAAATCAGTACAGATTTAATAAGTATTACTCTTATAGATACCCGTTTGTTGTTGACCAAACCGACATAGGGAGTTTGCTACTATAATATATCTAAAGGGACACTTAATCCCCTTCTTTACGGTAATCCCCTTGTCTAAAACAGAGGTCCATTAACCCCTATCTGTGGTATATGAACATGGGAACAGATCACCTTACATCTAGAGAAGATACATAAATCTGGGAATGTATACCAAATACTACTTTGTACTGAGGTTTCTAATGTGAATTTCTTAGCTGTACGTTCGGACTTATACTTATTTGTATAACTTATACTGTCTTTTTTTTAAATTAATAAAAAGAGATTAACCAGAAACAACCAGGGGGGCGGGCCAGGACCGAGACCGCACCAACTCGGGACTATAAAAACTAAGCAGGGAGCGGCCGGAAGTCAGAACGAGATATCTGGTGAGACTCCGGACCCGTTACCTGTGTGCGACCTGGTAAAGATGGCAGTCCCCAAGCTCGGAGAGTTAATCCGGAAGGTCGAGGAAGATCTCATGGCCAACTGTGCTGCCTTGGGAGTCACCACCATGGAAACCGAGGGAGAAGGCATCGCCTTCTGGGGAGCAGCGTTGTGGAACCTGCGTACTCGACTCTAGGAGACCACCGAGTGGACTATCCGGCATTGGAGTGCCGAGATGATCCTAAAACTGAGCCAGCATGCAGAGTAGCAGAAGGGACTCAGGCTAAACCCCGAGTCGGGGTGACGGTAGCTACTCAGACCGAGCACCCGGTACCGGTGAGAGCAACGCCCCCTCAGAACTAGCTGAACCCAACACTGAGGTCCCAGAACCAGCAACCCTGCCTACAGTGGAGCCCAGAGAGGAGGAGGCTACCGAACCGGAGGACCTCATCTGCTTTCCTGAGGAGCCCGACCTGATCGAGGAGGAGCATCATGAGCGTCCTGCGGAACAAGTCAGTGTCGGGGAGGAGGAAGGAGCAGTCGGTGGCACAGAGGAGGCCGGGCCCCGCGAGTTAACCTGTTGGACGACCCTGGGGTCCCTGCAGCTGCATCAAGAGGGCGCCTCTTTGGAGAGCGGCGACCAAGACTCTGGAAGGGGGTTACCCAGGACTGGTTGGAGCCAGCTGGGAACCCAGGTCAACACCGGCATACCAGAGCCGAGGTAGCTAGTTGCAAGGTTCAGCCCTAACTACAGACCGGCAAGCTGATGGCCCGACACGCAGGGAGCTGAAGCACCCCTAAAGCAGCCCAACATCAGTCCCGCAGCTGCGTTCACGACACCGACAAGTGAAAGACCTTTAGGTAACAAACCCCGAAGACTAAAGACTTGGCTCAAGAGGGGCGAGAGAGAGAGTATCAAGACCACGAGTGCCATATTGGGGCATCACTGTCAGTCTCTGAGGAAACCTTCACGACCCACGGTTACAATACCCGTTAACCCAGAATGTACCGTGTACCTGTTTTCATTTGGTGCAAGTAAAGAACCGTTTGAGCTGAAGTGGTGTATGTTCTCCTTTCATTGGGAGCCCGGAGGGCTACAACATCAGTACCGGTGAGAACTACTACTCCCCCTCATCCACCCCGCTGCCCTGAGGCAAAGATCCACCTGTGGAGAGCTCTACTACCAAAACTGCACTTGCATCACCTCAGCGGCCAGCCACAGCACTGGTAACCCCATTA
Source organism: Allobates femoralis (assembly GCA_033576535.1). NCBI lineage: Eukaryota > Metazoa > Chordata > Amphibia > Anura > Aromobatidae > Allobates > Allobates femoralis. The sequence continues at coordinate 170,830,361 of JARQOC010000003.1, forward strand.
CCAGGTACCACAGGTGGCTTCACAATACCGCTTCCCCCATCAACATCTCCCCACCCCGCCATTTAGGCTCCAGGGCACGGAACCAGGAACCAACCAGCCGTAATCCCCCACCGAAGTAACCACCTGTCCCGGTATTAGAGTACCCCCTACCCTGTTAACCGACTCATGTGCATTGATTGCAGGATGTACATATGTGAGATGTGTCTGAGGGATGTGAGCACGGATCTCTGTACAAGCAGAGTATGCCTGCCCCCCTCAGTCTTAGTATGCCTCCCTCCCCCCGCCAGTCTCAGTATGCCTTTCCCCCCCGTATCAGTATGCCTTCCCCCCCACCCCCCGCCAGTCTCAGTATGCCTTTCCCCCCCGTCTCAGTACGCCTTCTCCCCCCCCCCCCCCGTCTCAGTATGCCTTTCTTCCCCCCAGTCTCAGTATGCCTTTCTTCCCCCCCAGTCTCAGTATGCCTCTCCCCCCCCCCCAGTCTCAGTATGTTTCCCCCCCAGTCTCAGTATGTTTCCCCCCCCCCAGTCTCAGTATGCCTCTCCCCCACCAGTCTCAGTATGCCTCTCCCCCACCAGTCTCAGTATGCCTCTCCCCCTCCAGTCGCATATGCCTTCCCCCCCCATCTGTCTGCCTCTCCCCCCCCTCATTATCCTCCACCCCCCATCTCAGTATGCCTTTCCCCCCCCCCGTCTCAGTATGCCTTCCCCCCCCCCCCCCGTCTCAGTATGCCTTCCCCCCCCCCAGTCTCAGTATGCCTCTCCCCCCCAGTCTCAGTATGCCTCTCCCCCCCAGTCTCAGTATGCCTCCCCCCCCCAGTCTCAGTATGCCTCTCCCCCCCCAGTCTCAGTATGCCTCTCCCCCCCCCAGTCTCAGTATGCCTCCCCCCCCAGATCCTCCAGTATGCCACTCCCCCACCAGTCTCAGTATGCCTCCCCCCTCCAGTCGCAGTCGCAGTATGCCTTCCCCCCCCCCCCCCCAGTCTGTCTGCCCTCTCCCCCCGTCTCATTATGCCTTCCACCTCCCCCCTCTCAGTATGCCTTTCCCCCCCCCCATCTCAGTATGCCTTCCCCCCCCCCGCAGTCTCAGTATGCCTTCCCCCCCAGCATGTCTTTCCCCCCTCCCCCAGTCTCGGTATGCTTTTCCCCATCCCAGTCTGTTTGCTTCCCCCCCCCCCAGTCTCAGTATGCCTCTTCCCCCCAGTCTCACTATGCCTTTCCCCTACCTGTCTCCGTATGCCTCCCCCCCCCCCCCCAGTCTCAGTATGCCTTCCCCCCCAGTCTCAGTATGCCTATCCCCCCAGTCTCAGTATGCCTTCCCCCCCCCAGTCTCGGTATGCTTGCCCCCTCCAGTCGTGTTGTGCCAGCGTGTCCCCAACCCCCCCCCCCCCCCACCGTCCCCCCAAGTCTCGGTGCGCCTGTCCCCTTGCAAAGTCTCGGTGCGCCTGTCCCCTTGCAAAGTCTCGGTGCGCCTGTCCCCTTGCCCAGTCTCGATATGCCTGTCCCCACCCCCCCCCCACCAGTTTTGGTGCGCCTGTCCCCTTGCCCAGTCTTGGTGCGCCTGTCCCCTTGCCCAGTCTCGATGTGCCTCTCCCCCCCCCCCACCAGTTTTGGTGCGCCTGTCCCCTTGCCCAGGCTTGGTGCGCCTGTCCCCTTGCCCAGTCTGGTGCGCCTGTCCCCTGCCCAGTCTTGGTGCGCCTGTCCCCTTGCCCAGTCTTGGTGCGCCTGTCCCTTGCCCAGTCTTGGTGCGCCTGTCCCCTTGCCCAGTCTTGGTGCGCCTGTCCCCTTGCCCAGTCTTGGTGCGCCTGTCCCCTTGCCCAGTCTTGGTGCGCCTGTCCCCTTGCCCAGTCTTGGTGCGCCTGTCCCCTTGCCCAGTCTTGGTGCGCCTGTCCCCTTGCCCAGTCTTGGTGCGCCTGTCCCCTTGCCCAGTCTTGGTGCGCCTGTCCCCTTGCCCAGTCTTGGTGCGCCTGTCCCCTTGCCCAGTCTTGGTGCGCCTGTCCCCTTGCCCAGTCTTGGTGCGCCTGTCCCCTTGCCCAGTCTCGGTGCGCCTGTCCCCTTGCCCAGTCTCGGTGCGCTCTGTCCCCATGCCCAGTCTCGGTGCGCCGTCCCCCTGCCCAGTCTCGGTGCGCCAGTCCCCCTGCCCAGTCTCGGTGCGCCAGTCCCCCTGCCCAGTCTCGGTGCGCCAGTCCCCCTGCCCAGTCTCGGTGCGCCAGTCCCCCTGCCCAGTCTCGGTGCGCCAGTCCCCCTGCCCAGTCTCGGTGCGCCAGTCCCCCTGCCCAGTCTCGGTGCGCCAGTCCCCCTGCCCAGTCTCGGTGCGCCAGTCCCCCTGCCCAGTCTCGGTGCGCCAGTCCCCCTGCCCAGTCTCGGTGCGCCAGTCCCTGCCCAGTCTCGTGCGCATCCCCTGCCCAGTCTCGGTGCGCCAGTCCCCCTGCCCAGTCTCGGTGCGCCAGTCCCCCTGCCCAGTTTCGGCGCGCCAGTCTCCCTGCCCAGTCTCGGCGCGCCAGTCCCCCTGCCCAGTCTCGGTGCGCCTGTCCCCCATCCCCCCATTCCTGGTGTGCACCCGTCCCCCATCCCCAGTCTCGGTGTGCCTGTCGTCCCACCCCCGCCCCCTGGGCTCAGTGTGCCTGCCCCCCACCTCCTAGTCTCGGCATGCCTCTCTCCTTCCTCCCCCCCCCCCAGTCTTGGCGTGCCGTGCCTGTCCTCCCTCCCCCCAGTCTTGGCGTGCCTGTCCCCCTTCCCCCCAGTCTGGGCGTGCGTGTCCCCCTCCCCCCAGTCTGGGCGTGCCTGTCCCCACTCCCCCCCAGTCTCAGTATCACCGGGGTGTGATGGCAACATAGTGGGGATAGACATGGACCCGTGGAGACCAGCCACACATTGCCCACAGGTCTACACAATGGGGGAAAATGTAAGTGATAAAGAGCTTTTTTTACAACCATTATACTTCAAAATTTGGATCAGAGAGGGATGATTAGGCATGAAGTAGGAAGCTGCAGGGACAGGTAGTGATGGGTTTGAGGGCATAAGTGACCTGACAGGTTCCCTTTAAATTGTGCAATCACTATTGATCCCAGCGTTCAGCGGGTTAAACAGCCAGGTGAGGTACAGGAACCATTCCTGGCTGTGACAGCCGGAGCTCAGCTATCACTTACACCAAGCTCCTGTTACTGATCTTTCCTTGGAAAACAAAAGAAGGAAAAAGTTCAAAAATGAAAGTTAGCGAAGATGGTGATGAAGCATAAGTTGCATTCCTAATGTTTTTGGTTTTTGTTTTCTTTTTAGTCCCATACAAAACTTGTGGAGTCTTCTAAGTACCCTTATAAAGCAAGAACTGGAACATGTCATTATTTTCCTCTAACAGAACATGGGGTTTCCATCAAGGGATATAAAGCTTATGATTTCAGGTAAATGTTTTCCCCTAATTTGGAAATCAGATTTTACACAAAAGAGGTTGTCTGCTCACAATATACTGATGACCTATACTTCTAAATCATGATTAAGAGATTTGTCACTGTTCAACAATCTGCACCCTCATTTTTCAGTTATTGTAAGCTTTGTTTGCAACCAGATATAAACACATTGAGCAGAATTGCTCTCATATACTGCAAAACTACTAAGAAAGAGAATAGGAGCAGTACTGCAATATCCAACAGCTCTCGTTACACATTGCATCATTGCTTAGAACAGCTAATTCAGTTGTCGGACTACCACCAAAGTCCTACTGGTGACCTTCCCAAAGGATAGACTGAAGAGGGTTAGTGTGAAATCTAGTGTCAATTTCACTTTAAAGGGTTATTACAACCATTGTTATAGTATTGATATCCTATTCTGTCAATGGGTCATCAAATACTTATTCCCATACAACACCTTTAATGGGGTTGTCTTATGTAGTTGGACATCAGCTGATCGCCTTGGCTCTTCATAAACTCCCAGCAATCAACTACTACATTCAAAAACAACTTCTTAATACTTTGATCATGTTTTGGTCCATTAATCCCTTTCCGACCCTTGATGTTACAGAGACGTCATGGAAGTCGGTGCGTTCCCTACTCATGACGTCCCCCAACGTCATGGCGGGATTCCGTTCCTGCAGCACCGATACGGACCTGTAGTTCACCCCGGGGAGGTGGCTTAGCCCCCTGTGGCTATAATCGATCTGATTGGCACTTTCATTTTCAACTGCCAATCAGATCGATTGTAATAGTTCACCAATGAAACCTGGTGAACTATTACAATCCAGCCATGACTGGTGCTACAGGAGCACCGGCAATTGGCTGGAGCAGGGTGACCTCCGTGTAACCCCTTCAGATCTGATTGGAGCTAGCGTCCATGTGACGCTAGTTCTCCAATCAGGTATGGAGGGGCGGTTTGATCGGCGGCTGCCCTTCCCCTCCTCAGCCCCCTCCCGCTCCGGTTGTCATCATTTCCCCTGTCCCTACCCTCTGCCCCTCACCCAACCTCCGATTCTGGTCTCCCCCCTCACTTTTACTCCCCACCTCCATTCCCTGTGGCCTCACCTTCCCCATGTCTGCCGTCCCCGCTGTCCCCATCGCCGTGAAGCCCCTCCTTTTCTCCTGACGATGGAGTGACGTGAGTATGTGTGTATGTGTGCGTGCATGGATGGATGTGTGCGTACATGGATGGATGTGTGCGTGCATGGATGGATGTGTGCGTGCATGGATGGATGTGTGCGTGCATGGATGGTGGTGCGTGCATGGATGGATGTGTGCGTGCATGGATGGATGTGTGTTGCGTGCATGGATGGATGGTGCGTGCATGGATGGATGCGTGATGATGGATGGGTGCGTGCATGGATGAATTAGTGCGTTTATGGATGGATGGATGGGTGCGTGGGTGTGTGCCTGGATGGATGGGTGCATGCGTGGATGGATGGGTGCACGGCGGATGGGTGCAACAAGGGATCAAGTGTCCTCTTGTTGTAGTCTCTGGGATCAGAGTCATGGTGCACTGTATGAGACATCATTGCCATACAGTGCACCATAACTCTGACCCCAGAGACTGTAGGAAGAGGACTCGTGATCCCTTCCTGCAGTCTCTGGATTGAGCAGAGGTGATCGAGCGTCGTGGGACCTTTGTTGTGGACTACGTTGGAGGCGATCGAGCGTCGTGGGACCTTTGTTGTGGACTACGTCGGATCTTTATAATAAAACAATAATTTGAAGAGGAAAACACCGGGCACTAGTGGGTCTACACAGGTCTATTGATTAGACTCAAAAAATCTCCAAACATTGGGAGGTGCTCTTGCCAGATACACGTTATAAATATGGAAAGAGAAGAAAATGACGGCACTCACCCATCAAAGTTCTTCAATGTGCAGTTTTTATTCCATGCAGGAATAGGGTTACAGTTTTGCGGGGAGGGAGGAGAGGCGGAGGGGGGCTACGGGCGCTCCGTTTCGAGTATGTTACTCTTCGACGGGTCCACGTCAAAGAGTAACATACTCGAAACGGAGCGCCCATAGCCCTCCTCCCTCCCCTCACAACTGTAACCCTAAGCACTTTGATGGGTGAGTGCCTTAATTTTTTTCTCTTTTCATCTTTATAATAAATATGTACTCCGAAATTTTTTTTTTTTTTGTCTTCAAATAAAAAGATTTTTTATTTGCTAGAGATTTGACATTATGAATCTCGGGCTTAGTGCCAGCTGTCAATAAAAAAAGCTGGCATTAACTCCTTTATTAACCAGTTTGCCACCGTCACCAGGGCAACTGGAAGAGTCTGAGTACAGCACCAGAAAATGGCGCTTCTAAGAATGCGCTATTTTCTGGGGGGCTGTGGGCTGCAATTCACAGCATGGGGGGCCCAAAAGGCTTGTGCCTCTCCATGCTGAGGATTCCAGCTGCCTAGTTGTACCTGGCTGGACCAAAAATATGGTGGATCCCCATGTAATTTTTTTTTCTAGAATTCATTCTAGAAATTAAAAAAAAATATAGTCTTCACTGTATTTTTGGTTGCCAGCCAGGTACGAGGCAGCTAGGGGTTGGTGACAGTCCGTAGCTGCCAAGTTGTACCTGGCTGGACCAAAAATATGGCGAATCCCCAAGTCAATTTTTTTTTTTTAAATTACTTCTACAAATAAAATAACATGGAGCTTTGCCATATTTGTGGTTGCCAGCCAGATACAACTTGGCAGCTGGGGGGAGCTGGAATCCTCATTGTGGAGAGATCCAAACGTTGTGGGCCCCCCACGCTGCAAATTGAAACCCACAGCCACCCCAGAAAATAGCGCATTCATTAGAGGCTCTATTTTCTGGTGCTGTACCCCAGCTCTTCCAGTTGCCCTTGTGCTGGTGGCACACGGGTTCTCCATACGTGACATGGTGTCAGCTAACAAGTTGAATGGAAAATTATCTCCAATTGTTAGCGTACACTATGTCGCTTATGGAGACCCCTGTGTGCCTAAATATTGGAGCTCCCCCACAAGTGACCCCATTTTGGAAACTAGACCCCCACCCAAGGAATGTATCTAGATGCATAGTGAGCACTTTGAACCCCCAGGTGCTTCACAAATTGATCCATAGGGAAAAAGTACATTTTTCTTTTTCGCTCCATTGGGAGACCCAGACATTGGGTGTATAGCTTCCGCCTCCGGAGGACACACAAAGTACTACACTTAAAACAAAAAGTGTAGCCCCTCCCCTACTGCCTATACACCCCCTTCAGGAGAAATCCCATCAGTTCTTAGCTTTGTGTTGAAGGAGGCACACCTGCACTCATCCACTCTCACTTTAGTCTTACTCACTCTCCCTGGAGAGTGTCGGATGGAAGAAAAGTGGATCCATATGGATCCCCAGCATGTCTCCTTCCTCACCCTCGGGCAGAGGCGGTTGAGGTACCCATGGGGTACAACGGGCTGGAGCCCTCATGCTGTTTTTTCCTTCTCCATCCCTTGGGGGCTCTGGAGAAGTGGGATCGTCACGGGCTTCCATACAGTCTGGAGCTCTAACTCCATCCACAGCCCCTCATGGATCTGCTGGCCGGAGTTGTTACCCCCAGGGACCGGGCCCTGCACCGATAAGGTACTCTGTGTGGGGTTACACTGCAGCTGCAGTCTGGCCTCCGGTTCCGTATAACTGGGGGTATTCGCTGTGCGGGGCATCCTGGGCTCCTCAGCTACCTGGCCCCAGCCATGCTGCGGAATGTCCGGTTTTTCCGGCTCTCCACTGTTCCCCGCTACTAAGCGCCGGGCGACCACAATGATGTAGGCCCCGGCTTGCCGCGGCATACGGTCGGCCCTGCACCGGGCTCTGTGGTAGCTGGGATTTCCTGAGGGCTCCATGGGCTGGAAGTCCCCCTACGCTCCCTGCACTCGGGCAAGGAGGTAGCCTGGTCCCCAACACAAGGATGAGGAGGCATCCTTCACTTAGGATGCGCTCCCTCCAGCTTCTGGCTGACAAGCACCTGGGGCTCCGGGAGCAGCAGTCATCCGTTTGCCCCAGAACGCGGGAGTTCCAGATTTCTGGTCCTCCCGCGGACCTCAGCGTGGCAGGACCTAAGCGTTTTGGCGGGGTCCGGGTGTTTTTTCACTCTCGCCCGGACCTCCGCGCCGGCCCCGCGCCTTTAGCGGCATGGGGCTACTTCTTTAGGCCGCGGATTCGGCCTATTGTGAAGCCGCCGCCTATTGTCCGCCCCGGCCCGCCTTTCCGAATGACGCGATTCGCGTCATAGCGGGGGCGGACCGGACACATCACGGGGGCGGGACAGTGGCTCCTGGCGCTTCTCGCTCTCTGTGAGAGCCACTGCGCGCCTTTTCTGAATTGGACCGCCCTCCTCACAAGCAGCGGCGGCCATTTTCAGGAGGGCTCTCAGGGCACTGTTGATTACAGTGCTTATTCCTCCATTTCAGGGGACCCTACAGTCAGTCACTGTAGAGGTTCCCCCGGTCACCCCCTGACTCTCGCCGCTGGCCCCTTTAGCGTGTCATCCCCTCCTGGGGCATAGACCCCAGAAATAGTCTGGGGGTATCCTCTCTCCACGGCCCCCCAAACGGTCGCGGAGAGCCCTCTCTGTCTCTCCTCATTTTGCCGGGACCCATACAGTGGGATCTCGGCTTGATGGTGATGAGGATCGGCTACATTTGTAGGTCTCTAGTCGAGCCCTCTAAGGAAGATCCCTTAGTGGATTTCTTACAGTAACTCTGTGTTGGACCTCTCGGCCTCCGCCTCGGAGGCTGCGCTCTTGGAAGAACTGTTCCAGTCTCTTCCTCAGTCCAAGTCACACGGCCTGTGCTTTTTGATCACTCTAATTTCGGATCAACTATGCAGGCAGGCGCCCAGGGCTTGCCCTGATAAACGTTTCACTGACGTGGTAAAGGCTGGGTCGGTCTCGCCTAGGGTGGACCCAAATGTCTTTAGACTGTCTGCCAATTCAGTCATGTCAGTTGCAGATGGATCCTTCTCTCAGGACTCCTCTGACCCCCAAATTGACCTCCTGCAAAGGTCAATTTACGAAGCTACAGGAGCCTCGTTTGCCCCTGCTTTCGCGACAGTGTGGGCTTTGCAGGCAGTTCCTGCCTGCTTGGCGGAGCTCGACGTAGTAGCGCAGGATATTCCTGAGGTGACTACCTTATCATTTCTGACCACCGCATTCGCAGATTTTGCAGGACGGCGGTCATAGGATCTGCTACCTGTACCGCATTTTGCTCGCAGCCCGCAGAACGTTGTGGCTGCGGGATTGAAAAGCTGACGCCCCTTATAGGAGTTGTGGTCTATTGGTAAGCACTGCTGCCTACCAATGCAAAGGTGCCCAGTTCGAGCCCCGCTGCAAACCCTTTCTCGGGGAACAGGCTTTTAGGGGGTAAAGGAATCTACAGGTGGAGGTTCCACCTCCTGGTCTCTAAGGTGCAGAAGTCTGGACAGCGTCAAGTGCATGCCAGATTTCTGGCCTTTTGTCCCTCTTCTAGCCCTCCTCCTCTTCTCCGCCCGTTCAGTAGGATCATACAGGCGGGTCGGTCTATGTCAGCCGGAGCCTCGGCCTCCCAGGCAACCTCCACATGTCTCGCCGCCATTCCCAGCAGCAATCTCTGTCGGTGGCAGGCTCTTCCGGTTTTGAGTCATCTGGCCCAGCCATTTCCAAGACCGTTGGGTGGTAAATATCTTTCCCCTCGGCTACAGGATAGATCCATCCTCGCGCCCTCCGACTCGCTTCTGTCTTTCCTTGTTCCTGCCGGCTAGGGCTTCGGCCTTTCATCTCTGAACGCCCCGTATCAGGACGGGGTCGTGATTCAGGTCCCCGACGTGGAACTCCTCCAGGGGTTCTGTTCAAACCTCTTCACGGATTCTAAGAAGGACGGTTTTGGTAGGGCCGGTTTTGGATCTCAGGCTGCTCAACCGGCTCGTGAGAGTCAAGGCTTTCAAGTTGGAATCAAGTTGGCACATGATTGCCTCACTATAGCTGGGGAACTTCCTGGACTCAGGGGATGTCCAGGATGCCTATCTGCTCGTACCCATTGCTCCGCTCATCAGCGTCGGCTGAGGTTCGCGGTGGGGGAAGGAGCTAGCCTCAGCTCCGAGAGTCTTCTCCAAGATGATGGCAGCGATGGTGGCCGTACTGCATTTCTTGTCCATGCAGTAACCTCATACTTGGACGACCTGCTGGTCAGAGCTCTCTACGGAGCAGTATCATCTCAGTCTTTCGATGACTCCCGACTCTCGGCAGCGTTTCGGATGGCTGATCGATGGCCCAAAGTCCTCTCTCCTGCCTGCGCAGACGCTAACGTATCTGGGCATGGACTTTCTCTCTGCTCCGTCTCTGGTCATACTGCCTTTAAGCAAGCAGATGTCGATTCTAGAGGAAATCCGATCCCTTCTTCAATCGGGTTCAGTCTCCATCAGTCGTCTGATGCATATTCTGGGTAAGATGGTAACTGCCATAGCAGCAGTACAGTTTGCGGAATTTCACTTGCATCCACTGCAAGTGCAGATCCTCCGTGGTTGGGACAAGACTCCGTCATCTGTCGTCAGGCACATCTCGCTGTCTCCGTCAACGTAGGAATCGCTCCTCTGGTGGCTGTTTGACATGTCGCTGTCACGAGGGAGATGCCTGCTGCCCCCTCTTGGTTAGTAGTATCCACGGACGCCAGCCTCCTCGGATGGGGCGCCGTGTTTCTCCACCACAGGGATCAATGCACCTGGTCGGAGCAGGAATCCATTCTACGGGTCAACGTCCTGCAGATTCGGGCCATTTACTCGGCTTCACTGGCTTTTCGGAGGACTCCTGGTGGGGAATCTTATTCGGATTCAGTCCGTCTTCGCGACCGCGGTCGCTTATATTGATCACCAGGGAGGCTCTCGAAGTTCTCCGGCATTGTCTGAGGCCCGACAAATCCTTCGATGTTTTGAGGACAACGACTCGTCCATCTCGACGGTCAATTTCCCCAGGGTGGACAATTGGAAGGCCGACTACCTATGTTGGCAAGGTATGGACGCGGGCGAATGAGCTGTCCACCCCGACGTCTTTCTACATCCGCGACAGATGGGGCTCCCAGACATGGATCTGATGGCTTCTCGGTGGAACCACATGGTTCCGGTCTTCATGTCTCGCTAGCGAGACCACAAGGATGTGGAGGCGGACGCTCTGGTCCAGGACTGGTCCCAGTTTCGCCTCCCCTACGTGTTTCCTCCATTGCCACAGGGTTCTACGGAAACTCAGAACAGAATGTCGACAAGCCCTGCTCATTGCCCCAGACTGGCCCAGGGGGGCCTGGTGTCCGGACCTGTTACAGCTCTCGGCGGGGGTTCTGTGGAAGCTCCCGGCCCAGCCAGACCTCTTGTCACAAGGTCCATTCTTCCACCACATTTCTGCGGCTCTCAGCCTGACTTTGTGGCTCTTGAAGACTGGTTGCTGACATTTTGTGGCTTCTCTTCGGAGTCGCTGCGACCATGAGACGAGACTGAAAACCTGCTTCGGCAAAAATTTACAGAAGCGTCTGGAACACCTTTTTTCCTGGTGCTGTTTCAATGGAAAGTCTCCTTGGCCTTTCTCTCTCCCAACCCTCCTTGACTTCCTTCAATCAGGGTTACGTAAGGGCTTGGCCTTCAGCTCCCTCAAAGGACAGATTTCCGTACTCTCTGTGCTATTCAACAGATGTCTGGCTAACTTTCCTCAGGTGACGACGTTTGTGCAGGGGACAATTCACATCATTTCCCCCTGCAGACGTCCTTTGGGATCCCTGGGACCTTAATCTGGTCCTTGCGGCATTACAAAAGCCGCCTTTCGATTCTGACGGAGGTCTCTCTCTCCAGACTCTCTCTCTCTCTCTCAGAAAGTTGCCTTTCCTGTGGCCTTTTCCCCTCTGTGGAGAGTTTCAGAGCTGGCAGCCCTGTCTTGCAAATCTCCATTCCTAGTGATTCACCAGGATTAAGTGGTGCTCCGGCCTGTGGCGGAGTTCTTACCTAAGGTGCTTTCTCCGTTTCACCTGAACCAAGACATTGCCCTGACGGCCTTTTATCCTATTTCTGGTCTCCAGTATGAGTAGTTTCTCCATACTTTGGACCTGGTCAGGGCTGTCAGGATTTATGTCTCTTACACAGCTTCTTTTCGCCGCTCGGACGCCTTGTTCATTCTTACGACCGGCCAGAAAAAAGGACAGACGTCCTCCAGGTCGTCCTTGACCAGGTGGATCAAGGATCCTATTCAGGAGGCCTATGTTGCCTCTGGTTCGCCTTTACCTGCTGGGATTAAGGCGCATTCCACAAGAGCTGTGGTGCCTCGTGGGCCTCACGTCATCAGGCCACGGCACAATAGGTGTGTCAGGCGGCTACTTGGTCCAGCCTACACACATTCACGAAACATTATCGGATTCTTGTGTATGCTTCTGCAGACGCTAACGTGGGCAGATGGATCCTTCAGGCGGCGGTCGCTCTCCTATGATTGTCTCTGCCATGCTTGGGTCTTCTCCCACCCAGGGATAGCTTTTGGACATCCCAATGTCTGGGTCTCCTAATGGAGCGAAAAAGAGAATTTTGTTTACTTACCGTAAATTCTTTTTCTTCTAGCTCCTAATTGGGAGACCCAGCACCCACCCTGTTGCCTTTTGGGCTTTGTTTTTCCCTTTAAGTGGCTGGTGTTATTCATGTCGCTTTTATGGCCGTGTTGGCCGACACTTCATATCCGGACCTTTCGGTCTTGGCGTGGGGTTATCCTCCTTCCTGCTTGTGCACCGAACTGATGGGATTTCTCCTGAAGGGGGTGTATAGGCAGTAGGGGAGGGGCTACACTTTTTGTTTTAAGTGTAGTACTTTGTGTGTCCTCCGGAGGCGGAAGCTATACACCCAATGTCTGAGTCTCCCAATTAGGAGCTAGAAGAAAAAGAATTTACGGTAAGTAAACAAAATTCTCTTTTTTTCACACATTTTCTTTTCATTTGTCAGATCAATTTGTGAAGCACCTAAAAAATTGAGGCTAGAAGACCATTTTTGTGGAAAAAAAATGTACTTTTTCATTTTTACAGATTAATTTGTGAAGCACCTGGGGTTAAAAGTGCTCACTATGATCTGCATAAGTTCCTTGGGGGGTCTAGTTTCCAAAATGGGGTCACTTATGCTGGAGCTCCAAAGTTTAGGCACATAGGGGCTCTCCAAACACGACATGGTGTCCGCTAACAATTTGAATGGAAAATCAGCTCAAATTATTAGTGGACACCATGCCACGTTTGGAGAGCCCCTGTGTGCCTAAATATTGGAGCTCCCCCACAAGTGACCCCATTTTGCAAACTAGATCCCCCCAAGTAACTTATCTAGATGCATAGTGAGCACTTTAACCCCCAAGTGCTTCACAAATTAGTCCGTAAAAATGAAAGAAGTACTTTTTTTTTTTTTTTCCACACAAATTTTCTTCTAGCCTCGAATTTTTTTTTTTTCATTTTCACATGGGAAACAGGATAAAATGAATCCTAAAATTTGTTGGGCAATTTCTCCTGAGTACACCGATACCTCATATGTGGTCATAAACCACTGTTTGGGTGCACGGCAGGGCTCAGAAGTGAAGGAGCGCCATTTCACTTTTGAATGGAAAATTAGCTCCAAAAGTCAAATTGCGCTCCTTCCCTTCTGAGCCCTGCTGTGCGCTCAAACAGTGGTTTATGATCACATATGAGGTATCTGTGTACTCGGGAGAAATTTCCCAACACATTTTAGGATCCATTTTATCCTTTGCCCATGTGAAAATGAAAGAATTGAGGCTAAAAGAACATTTTTGTTGGAAAAATTAAAATGTCCATTTTTTCCTTCCACGTTGCTTTAGTTCCTGTGAAGCACCTGAAGGGTTAATAATCTTCTTGAATGTAGTTTTGAGTAGCTTGAGGGGTGCAGTTTTTGGAATGGTGTCACTTTTGAGTGTTTTCTGTCATGTACACCCCTCAAAGGGACTTCAAATGTGATGAGGTCACTAAAAAAATGGTTTTGTAAATTTTGCTGAAAAAATTTGAATTTTTTTTTTCCAAAATTGAGCTGATGTAAATGTTGGAAATGTTATTTATTAAGAATTTTGTGTCATACAAATCTGTGGTGTAACAGAATAAAAATTCACAATTTTAAAATTGCTAAATTTTTGCCAAATTTTAGATTTTTTTTTCAAATAAACGCAAAAATTATCAACCTAAATTTAGTACTAACATGAAGCCCAATATGTCAAAAAACAGTCTCAGAATTGCTAGAATCCATTGAAGCGCGCTGGTCAGAATTGCAAAAAATGGCCAGGTTAGTAAATCCAAAACAGGCTGGGTCATGAAGGGGTTAAAGGCAGTACTTCACCAGAAACTGGCCTTCTATGTAATTCTACTTCCTACTGAATGAAAGTTCTATGAATAGAACAAAACGTTTGAAGGACAGAGACCTTTTGTTTTTAGATAAAGGGATGAAAACCTTCAGTTACCATTACAATTCCAAAGGCGTATTGTTTGTTTAGTCAGGGTCAATGCTCCTTTCCAGTCTTGTTTTAAAGAGGACCTGTCACCAAACCAGGCATGGTGATCTAATTACAGCATTGGATGCAGCATGTCTGCAGCATGCAGACAAGGGGTCACCCAGCACTTGAGCAGCCCTGTACCCCGAGATAATACACTTAGAAAACTTACATCGTACAGCCATAAAGGAGGTGGCTAGGGACTGCAGCCAAGGGCAGTTTCACACCCCCTGCAGATTCACACCCCCTGCAGCCACCGCGGCAGCTTCACAAGCAGAGTGTCATATCATGTCCAATTTTAAAGTACCTGACGAAGGCTTACTTTAATGAATTAAGGCCGAAACACATTGTACAGAAGTTTTTTTTTGTTTGTTTGTTTTAAATATCTACATTAAGTAATTTTATACTTACCTTCCGGAGACCTTTGAGATCCAAAGGAATCTTTATGTAGACATTGCATTTTTACACAAGACATGTAGGGACTTCCCTCTTTTTTTTTTTTTTTTTTTATTGTTGAGCTACGTTCACACATCCAGTATCTGGTCAGCATATTACATCTGTATTTGTAGCCAAAATCAGGAGTAAAAGTATAATGGAAACGCTTGCAGCATGTCTGTATAACAAAGCCAAAAGCATGTCTGTATGTTTCACCCGCTCCTGGTTTTGGCTTACAGATACTGATGTGAAAAAGCTAAAATACTGACCAACTACTGAACGTATGAGCATGACCATATGCTAAGTGCACTGTGCACCTTTTCTCTCTCTGACCCATACACTCAGGAGATCTATGTGCCATACAGTGGCCACACTCAGGATAGATGCCTAGGAATATGGCCATCATTGGGACTCTGTAAGAAACATATTCTGCATGGTATACATTTCTTTCCAGAGAACCTCTGTGTAGGAAAGCATAATCTAATAAGCTTACCTACATTAAAACAAAATACTATGCAGGTGCATACCAGCCAAAGGCTGAAAGGACATCGCCTGTTTGGTGGCCTCTGGGCATATTATACATGCAATGAGAAAAGCTTGTAACTTACACTGTAGGCTAAATGTACGGAGGTAGTGTGCACTTAAGTTTTAGTCAGCTTTGCTACAGTCATGGCCAAAAGTATTGACACCCCTGCAATTCTTACCACAGCAGATTCTGGTCAGACGACCATTGCACTCAGTGCTGTATGCAGCTCTGCGCAGGTAACGGTGTTGAATGCCGTAACAGCCCGCCTACTGAGATGGGGGTTAATGTAAGAGGCTGGGCATACACTGTGCAGGCCTGTGTGAACTGCGCCCTATATGGAGCCCATTGTGTGTGCAGGACAACCAGTAGTCACTCCCTCTGTGTGAATGGAGGTCGTTAGTGATTGGGGCTGGTGTCTTGCATTCACAAAGCCTTCAGTTAAAACCTGGGCAGAGCTGCATACAGCACTGAGTGCAATGGTCGTCTGACCAGAATCTGCTGTGGTAAGATAATTTATTTTCTATTTTGTCCTTTGCTCACTTGAGATAAAAATTTAGTGGATAGGACTTGTGATCCGTGGGGAGCCGTGTAGGGGCTCACAAGCTTACGTGTTTTGGACCAAAAGACAAACCAAGACCCCACAATTTGATATAGTTTAAAACCCCTGCAATTCTGTCAGATAATACTCAGTTTCTTCCTGAAAATTATTGCAATCACAAATTCTTTGGTATTATTATCTTCATTTAATTTGTCTTCAATGAAAAAACACAAAAAGAATTGTCCTAAAGACAAATTGGATATAATTCCACACCAAGCATAAAAAGGGGGTGGACAAAAGTATTGGCACCCTTAGAAAAATCATGTGATGCTTCTCTAATTTGTGTAATTAACAGCACCTGTAACTTACCTGTGGCACCTAACAGGTGTTGGCAATAACTAAATCACACTTGCAGCCAGTTGACATGGATTAAAGTTGACTCAACATCTGTCCTGTGTCCTTGTGTGTACCACATTGAGCATGGAGAAAAGAAAGAAGACCAAAGAATTGTCTGAACACTTGAGAAACCAAATTGTGAGGAAGCATGAGCAATCTCAAGGCTACGAGTCCATCTCCAAAGACCTGAATGTCTACCGTGCACAGTGTCATCAAGAAGTTAAAACCCATGGCACTGTGGCTTAAGCTCCCTAGATGTGGACGGAAAAGAAAAATTGACAAGAGATTTCAACGCAAGATTGTGCGGATGGTGGATAAAGAACCTCGACTAATATCCAAACAAGTTCAAGCTGCGCTGCAGTCCGAGGGTACAACAGTGTCAACCCATACTGTCCGTCGGCGTCTGATCGAAAAGGGACTGTGTGGTAGGAGTCCCAGGAAGACCCCACTTCTTACCCCAAGACATAAAAAAGCCAAGCTGGAGTTTGCCAAAACTTACCTGAGAAAGCCTAAAACGTTTTGGAAGAATGTTCTCTGGTCAGATGAGACAAAAAGTAGAGCTTTTTGGGCAAAGGCCTCAACATAGAGTTTACAGGAGAAAAAATGAGGCATTCAAAGAAAAGAACACAGTCCCTACAGTCAAACATGGCGGAGGTTCCCTGATGTTTTGGGGTTGCTTTGCTGCCACTGACACTGGACTGCTTGACCGTGTGCGGGGCATTATGAAGTCTGAAGACTACCAACAAATTTTGCAGCATAATGTAGGGCCCAGTGTGAGAAAGCTGGGTCTCCCTCAGAGGTCATGGGTCTTCCAGCAGGATAATGACACAAAACACGCTTCAAAAAGCACTAGAAAATGGTTTGAGAGAAAGCACTGGAGACTTCTAAGGTGGCCAGCAATGAGTCCAGACCTGAATCCCATAGAACACCTGTGGAGAGATCTAAAAATGGCAGTTTGGAGGAGGCACCCTTCAAATATCAGGGACCTGGAGCAGTTTGCCAAAGAAGAATGGTGTAAAATTCCAGCAGAGCATTGTAAGAAACTCATTGATGGTTACCGGAAGCGGTTGATCGCAGTTATTTTGGCTAAAGGTTGTGCAACCAAGTATTAGGCTGAGGGTGCCAATACTTTTGTCTGGCCCATTTTTGGAGTTTTGTGCGAAATGATCAATGTTTTGCTTTTTGCTTCATTCTCTTTTGTGCTTTTTCATTGAAGACAAATTAAATGAAGATAATAATACCAAAAAATTTGTGATTGCAATAATTTTCAGGAAGAAACAGTATTATCTGACAGAATTCCAGGGGTGCCAATACTTTTGGCCACAACTGTATAGTAAGGTTTTTAATACTGCTTGGTAGGGACTTCCGGTTCCGGCGCCGACATGATCAGCCGCGCTTAGCGGGGCTCCGGGTCCCGCCGCGGCAATCCAGCAGCATCCAGCCCACCTGCACACCAGCTACCACAAGCCACCTCCAGGCAGGAGCCCGAGACCGCGAGGCACCCGATCGCAGCCGGCAAGATGGACCGGTATGTGACTAAGAAGGGGGAGGCGGGCCGGCCTCTCCTGCACCATGAGGCCGCGACTAATGGCGCCCGTGACCAGGGAGGGAAAGGTGAGCGGGACCGCAGCCCTGAACGGGGGGATGATGCCCTGAGGGGGCCCAGCAATGAGGAGGTGATGGACAGCGGGGAGCACCCAGAACGCTCTATGGGAGAGTCCCTTAAAGACACCAGCAGCAGCAGCTTAAGCCAGGAGGGAGATCATCAGCAGGGACCGCAGGGAGACAAAAGACACATGCAGCCTGAAGTAGTGCAGAGAGATGAAGCACAGACTGCACAAATTACACAGGCAACAGAAGGTTGGCAGTCACATCAAATAAATTATAAACTACTGGCCAAGGAGCTAGCAATTCACATGGCTGAAGAGTTTAAAGCAGCTGTAGCTGAAATGGTCACAGCTAAGACCAGAGAACTCACAACAACAGTAGGAGACCATACACTTAAAATTAAAGAGGCAGAAGCCAGAATATGCTCTGCTGAAGATAGGATACTAGAACTTGAAGACCAGGTAGAAGCCCTACAAAAGCGATCTGATTATGCATTCTCAAAGCTGGAAGATATGGAGAACAGGTCAAGAAGGAGCAATCTTAAAATAGTGGGTCTCCCGGAATCTGTTCCAGTGGGTCAGCTTGAAGAAATCTTTGAAGTAGACCTCCCCAAAGCTTTAGGAGTAATGCACAGATGTAAAACGGAAAGAACCAACAGACTTGGGCCACCTAAAGAGAGTATGCCCACTTCAACAGGTGTCGCCAGAAGCACCCCTTCCACGAGAAATATTAATAACAATAACAAACCGAGGCACGCCATTGCTAAATTTCTGAACCACAGAGATAAGGAAGAGATCCTGAGAGCTTATAAGGCCAGAAGGCATCCTCTGACACTGTATGGCCATAAAGTTTTAGTTTTTGCGGACTATTCGGTAGAAGTTACTCGCCGTAGAAGAGCCTTTAGCGAGGCTTGCTCCATACTTTACAAAAGAAATGTGCGATTCCAGCTAACTTTCCCTGCTACCCTGAGATTTAATTCAAGAGAGGGTGCACCACTGGCTTTCACGGATCCAGGGGAAGCAATGAAGGAGATATTAGAAAACACTCGTTCACCAAGAGCAGCGACCCCACCGAATGTCACCACGGATAAAAGGCCAAAAGCATCGATACCAGATATGGAATCTGAGGAGGATCGGGACTCTATTAGATCTTACAGACTACGCTCGACTGTCACGAATGAAAATTCATCATCCAGCAATGGAACTCCAAAGCAACAGCGTCAAACAGGGAATCGCTGGCAAAAGAAGAAATGACAATGCAGAAACTGTAAACAGAAATGGTCGCATTTGAGATTTACCTAAAATGACGGCAAATTGGATACTCTTTACACGGAAGACCACACTTAACGGCCTTGAGACGACATTGCCCCACTACTCAGAACTGCGATGCTCGTGAGACCTGCTGATCCACGTCGATGGTCCGATTTGCTTGGTCGACTCTGGCCCTTCCCTTCTATTCCCCCCCCCCTCTTCTTCTTATGTACGTAAACTCCTTTATTTATTGTTTGTTTGTTTTTGTCTTATCTCCATCTCGCCTCCATTCCCTGTGTTTTTTTTTTTTTTTTTTTTTTTTTTTTTTTCTCCCTCTCCCTCTCTCTTCTTTACCAACAGCATTTCAGTACCTACAACGGGAAGAAGACAGAAGTCATACTGTGATCTGTGTACGCATGAACGCTCAAATCTACACAGGATGCCATAAGTGATAAACTATGTGGACTTTTATTGTTTGGGGAGGGGGTGGTGGGGAAGAGGGGGAACCAGTTAAGGGATCTTTTGAAGAACGAAAAATAGATATTTTTCTTCAGACAGAGGGCCGAAAGTCCTCATATGTATATTAAGTCTAACTTCGTATTGTTTGTAATAATTAGAATCATCCTGAAGGATATCGAACCTAATGTTATTCCTAATAGAGTTTTTCAACATAGATATGTGACGTTGACTACAATAAGAAATAAGGTGGAGATGTGGTTAGATACCGAAGACTGAGGACAACTAAGGGCATATGACAAATCGTAAATATGTGATTAATAATCAGCTGGGTGTCGTGGCGGGATGGGAGACTCGCATACGGGTTGTATTGTAGGGAAGAAGAGAAGTCAAATAACGGCACAGAATAGGAGAAGGAGAGCACAATAACATGTGGAAGAAATTGGAGAAATTAGGGAAAGGGAGGGTACCTAGAGCTAGCAACAACAGTTTAAAGGAATATCAGCACCATAACTGGAAACCATTCACCATTAGAGAGAAGAAGATGCGGGGAAAAAAGATAGCGGAATATATGGAGCACTGTTCGTCAGACAACCCACTAGATAACAGCCACGATGGTTAGGTGGGTCTCCTGGAATGTAAAGGGTATGCGCTCCCCGGCAAAGCGCATGATGATTTTGCGACATCTTAAAAGACTTCACACAGATATTGCTTTGCTCCAGGAGACCCACTTGACATCTGAAGACTTCTTTAGATTAAAGAAATTATGGGTGGGGGAGGTTTATGGATCAGGAGCGGTTGAGAAGAAGGCGGGTGTTTTAATTTTAATCCATAGATCTTTATCACATAACATCCTGTCCACACAGACAGATAATGGGGGCAGGATAATACAGATGACCATACAGATTCAGAAGGACATATTTTCTGTATACAATATTTATGCGCCAAATACAAACCAAAAGACGTTCTTTCAGGGCTTGCAAACTAGACTCCTAACTGACGAAGGACACAACAGAATAATAGGAGGTGATTTCAACATGGTATTAAATCATGAAGAAGATAGGAGACTTTCGTCATCTTTGGGAGGGGGAGGTCAGACACCAACAAGACTAAACACAGAAAACTTTCTTGAATCTATTTTTACAGTGGTGAATATGACGGATGCATGGAGAACATTGCATCCTCTTGACAGAGAATACACCCACTTTTCCCACCCCCATGGGTCTTGGTCTAGAATAGACATGTTCTTCACAACTCCTAATGTATTACAAAGATTACTAGAAATTAAAATTGAGGACATGGTGATTTCTGACCATAGCCCATTGGTGATGGAATCCAAAGACACATATGAGAAAGGATCAGACTATCTATGGAGATTCCCAGACACGCTTACTAAAGATGAAAATTTTGTTTCCCTCCTCAGAGAATGGTGGTCGGCATACTCGAGAGACAACGAGACACACCGCTCCGATCCGGGCTTATTTTGGGAAGCAGCGAAGGCGGTACTGAGGGGTAATGTAATGGCTTACAGCGTGGGGATGAAAAAAAAAATAAAAGAGCAATTCGTAAAAGCCAGTCTGGAAGTAAGACACGCCTACTCTAAATATAAGACCACGATGGCTGACCCTGATAGAGAGACCTGGCAGCTAGCCAAAGAAGCATTTGATATGTGGGCAAAACGTAGAGAAACTATTTATAAAAGCAGACTAGAACTTAGTCTCCACAAATTCGGCGACAAAGCCGGTAGACTACTAGCACGGTTATCCCGGGGTAAACAGATCTCACCTCCCATCCAAAAAATAATAGACAGTCGAGGGAACACGTGGACAAATCCTAAAGATATTAACCAGGCATTAGGAAAGTTCTATGCATATCTATACTCAGATAGGGACCCTGAAATGCCCGTACAGATAGACTTGCTACATATGTTCCGTCTCCCCGAACTAACAGAAGAAGATAAACAATTCCTGAATAACCCTGTTACGACAGAGGAAATAGAGGACACAATTAAAAACATAAACTCTGGTAAAGCGCCCGGACCAGATGGATACAATGGGGCTTTCTTTAAAGCCCTCAGGGAACAAATTTCCCCCGTGCTACGTGACCTTTTCAATTCTATATTGCAGGGCACCCCCATACCTGATAGAATGAATTTGGCCCATATAAAACTCATACCCAAACCAGGAAAAGTACTAACAGATCCAGCGAGTTTTAGACCGATTTCCCTGATAAATCAGGATCTAAAACTCCTTTCTAAAATAATGGCGGACAGACTAGCAACAATTATGCCCAAACTGATACCTCCCCACCAGGCTGGATTTATTAAAGGTAGATCAACCACTACTAATATCAGAAGAGCGATGCTACTGATCGACGCCATGGGAAAGAAAGTGGGAAAAGAGAGGGGGGACCCAGCCATGATCACACTGGATGCGGAAAAAGCATTTGACAATGTGAAGTGGTCATGGCTGGGTAAAGTTTTAGATTCCGTAGGGATGGAGGGACCTTTCAGGACATATCTTCAATCCTTGTACAATAATCCAAAAGCATGTATTAGCACTCCTGGCTACCTGTCCGACACCTTCTCCCTGCAAAAAGGAACGAGACAGGGTTGCCCACTATCCCCCCTACTTTTTAATTTGGCCATAGAACCCTTAGCACTCTATTTAGAAAAAAGCACGATCTACGAAGGCTTTAGAGTGGGAACCAGAGAAATTAAACTATCACTATTTGCGGATGATATTATTTTATACGTGCAAAACCCAATGAGAGACTTACCACAAATACTAAACACCATTGAAAATTTAGGCAAACAATCGGGCTTTTCTCTTAACAAAGAAAAATGTGAAATTCTGTTCATCAACCCGAAAAGTAGACACTCACAACAAACACTATTTTGCGACCTCCCAATAGCTAAAGAGAGTATCAAATACTTGGGCATACAATTGACTAGAAGTCCTAATCTGACATATAATCTTAACTTTACACCAATTCTCTTGAAAATTGAAAAAGAATTGATAGGCTGGGCTAAGCTGCCTCTATCTCTGATGGGAAGATGCCATCTGCTCAAGATGATCAGTTTCGCCAGGCTCTTATATCCGCTTCAGACTATCCCCATGCTGTTAAAGCATACAGACATTCTCAAGTTGAACAAAGCCTTCTCAAAATTCTTGTGGAGGGGAAGAAAATCTAGATTAGCTCTTGGTGTCTTGATGCAGTCGAGACAAGAGGGAGGCTTACAGCTCCCAGATGTTCGAGGATACAATTTGATATGTATTCTACGTAATGTACTCGACTGGATAAAGGGAACCAACAGATACTCCGATGTGATATTAGAAAGAGAATTTGCTAAACCGTGGGAGTTGTCAGCTTTGCTACACTCACCAATGCCTTACATACCCAAAAAACTTAAGAACACGGTTATTTACAGAGACACTATAGCAACATGGAAAGGTGTGCGGAAGAAATTAAGTTTATCTTGGAAAATTTCCAGGATACTTAACCCTTGGAAATGTCCAGCTTTCCAACTAGGCCGTGAGAACCAACTCTTTGCGGCTTGGAGGGAAAGAGGCATTGAAACCTTAGGAGACCTTATAAACACCAAAGAAAGGAGATGGATGACGGAAAACGAGGTCCTACAAACCTATAATCTCCCTCGATTTCAGGCTATACAATATCGCCAGATCTACCACTATCTCCTCTCTCAATTACGAGATATTACGGGGAGATAGATGGTAATTTGTGGTCCAACCTGATGGGACTGAACGAGGGAGATATATCCATAACCTCTCTTTACGCTAAACTGCAGACAGCTCTGAGACCGGCAAAGAGGACTACTCTCTTTGCAAAATGGAAAAAACACATAGAAGATCCTGACCTCGAACAGAAAATTCTGGAAGGATGGGGTGATTTCAGGAGGCATATACACAATGAGAGATGGAGAGACTCACAGTTTCGGATCATACATGGGACTATACAGGCATTTAATATACCATATACTCAAAATACCCAGGAACGATGGGTAGACTGTCCTAAATGTAAGTCCCACTTGACGGATCTGGAACATGGTCTTTGGTCTTGTCCTGCCTCCCAACGGTTTTTGGAAGGGGTGGAAAGATGGACGAGAGGTCTCTGCAAGGAATTAGACAGACTGAACCCAATGATGTGGATTTTCCACTATAAAGGAGACTTGAAGGAGAAAGGGCAGCTACACATACTATTCCACTATATCGCTATCACTGCAAAGAGACTTCTATTGCAGTATTGGCTAAATGATAGACCACCTGATCTAACGCAGGTCAAGTCTTCACTGCGTACTGTTCTCACAATAGAATCCTTAGATGCACTACACAACCCCAGCAAATTAACATCAAAATTTTTCCACAAATGGAGGTGGTTCATTGAACAAGAATTTACAGATGCTGAAATTAAGACCCTTATGACACCCCATAGATCATCTACTTGGTACGCCAGGGAAGACCTAGGAAATACACTAGGCAGGCTCAAATGCGCTAACTAATGATGGACCCCCAAAATAGACATATATGAACACAACGAATAACCACAAAAACTGATGTAAGGCTAGCTAGGAAGGGAGGTGGGTGGGATAAGGGGAATTATATTTCTCTAAATGCTTGAGACTATACTACCAATGCATATACACAGAAGTGATAAAATGTGTTGTAATATACCTTTATATATTTAAGACATTGAAAGATCCTAACATACAAGATATGTAATGATATGTGTATACTTGTTAACTGTTAAACAATAAAAATGATGGTTCAAAAAAAAAAAATACTGCTTGGTAGGGACCATCCCGATGGGGTCACAGTTTGTCATTTTTTTTTTATCAAAATAATGTCACTAAGTACCAGTTTATTATTTTTATGCATGTTATCATTTTACTTTATTTATTTTAGGGTATTTGCTCATTTTTTTCCTTATTGTGTTTTATATTCTACAAGCTTGCATTAGGCACTTTTTAACTTGCCCTATTTTGCCTATTATTGCTGTATATTGTTAATTTATCTCTCGTCAATGAAGTCCTATCACCATAAGAGTACAAAGACGATTGTGCCGAGAGCAATCGGCAGAGACTGGCATGGTATGACCCTTCACAATCTTCTTGGTGGTCAAAGGATGATAAGATCAAAACACTGATATATTACTGTCAAAGATAAGTGCCAGCTCCTAAGTCTTTTCCATGAACCTTTTTTGCCCAAATTATGTATGTTTACATTACATGGTCACAAAGATTAAGAGAGAGGTTAAGAAAGATGGCCCAATCCTACAATATAAGTACAGGTCGGCTTCTGCTGTGTTCTCAACACAGGAGAGCGTGGTCTTTCCTCCCTTTGTGACTGGCTCATTTCAGAAGCTAAGCCAGCCCTCTCCTCTGTCTATGCAGTGGTAGAAAAGGAGGATGACTTACCTTAAAATTGAGCCAATTGGCTGCGCCCTTCACACACAATAGTCATACACCGTCATAGGAAGCTGTTCAGCTTAAGCCTGAAATGATGTCGCTGGGACCCAGGGCCTGCTATGTTATCTGAAGATTGGGGGTAATTTGTTAAAGAGAACCATCTGCTACTTTATGCCCCCCAGCTATCAGTCTGTACCTGTACCAGCTCCATAGTACTATTTTAATCATCTCTCTGAGCTCATAGTGTAATCTTAAAGGTGAAAAAAAGCATTTATACACTTACATTTTCTTATATGAATGAGGTAGTGTGTAGTCACCTTGGAGGATGTAGTAAATCTGGCAGGTAAATAGTTAACTTACTGAAAACGTCTCCGTATAAAGGACCTGTGTGATGTAATGATCATGTGACCATAGTGGGTGGAGCTAAGCAAGCAAAATCATTATGGGCTATGGAGACTTTCCTCTGCCTATTACAGTCACATGATCGTGACATCACACAGGCCCCGCAACATCTTCTGACATTCGGCAAGAATGTTAACTATTAACCTGCCAGAGTGACTGCATCCTCCAAGATTACTACATACTGCCTCATTTACAGAAGAAAGTGTAAGTGTATAAAAGTTTTTTTTTCCCTTTCACATTACACTAAGAGCTCAGACAGGGATGATTAGACTGGTATTATGAAGCTGCAGGTACAGACAGTGATAGCTGGAGGGGCATAAACGAGCTGACAGGTTCCCTTTAATGCAAGTATATTAGTAAATTGCATATAGTTATATCCAGTGAATATTTTCTAAAACGAACAACCCCTTTAACTCTTGACTTTCTGAGAAGTAATAAACATGACATCAGAGGCCCTATTACAAGTACAAAATGTCTGGACACAGTAGAATTTTTCTGGTAATGACAAACATAAATATTAAAGTATAATTGTCATTTCAGTGTAATCTGCAGCAGATTTTCTGTCTGCCTTTAGCTCCGACCTCCTCCTCTTCTCTTCCTAGAACTTCATGAGTACCTGCTGCCATGGGAAAATCTTTAATTATGCAATACAAATATTATCATAAATGGAGAGCGAAAGATAAATATAAGAGGCAAAGGAAGTGGATTATTCTAAGAAGTATTGAAAAGTTTATAGTTATTTGTACTTCTTGTTTTTTTTATTTTGTTTTTTTAAATCTTTAAAAAATAGGCAACAAAAAAAGCAAAACACAAAACTAACAGTAGATTCGCATATTTGCTTCTAAGAAATCCTTTGTAATACTTGCTTAATATTTTTACTTTATAGCCATGGTCTTTGTAACATGTGAGTAGCTCATACCTGATAT
This sequence comes from Allobates femoralis, assembly GCA_033576535.1. Taxonomy (NCBI): domain Eukaryota; kingdom Metazoa; phylum Chordata; class Amphibia; order Anura; family Aromobatidae; genus Allobates; species Allobates femoralis. Next base: position 170,856,238 of record JARQOC010000003.1, read on the forward strand.
CATCCAGTGCCTTTACCGATTTTTCTACTATTGCATTGTACAGGGAATCTTCAATTTATACTCTCTAGCTGCTGCAAAACTACAGATCCCAGCATGTCCTTCCAGAAAATGTATACATTGGGGAAAATAAGCATTTAATATACTGCTTTTTTTACAAGTTTTCCCTCCTACAATGAATGTCAGTAATTTTTATCGTAGGTGCACTTCAACTGTGAGAGACAAAATATAAAAAAAATCTAGAAAATCACATTGTTTGACTTTTACTTAATGTATTTGCATTTTGCTGCTTAACCCGTTTACGACTAATGACGAGTATACTCGTCATGAAAAGATGACAGTTCCCCCATCATGACGAGTATACTCGTCATGGCTTTGAACTGTCACTGCTTCTAAACGAACAGTGACAGTTCAATTCTAAAAGCTGTCAGTGACAGCCAAGGGTTAGGGGAAGAGGTGTGGGGACCCTTGTTAACCCCTTCACCCCCCCCTCCCCAATCATACTTATCTGCCGGCGGGCTGCACCGCACCCGCCGGCCATGAACTAATGCTCCAGCTCCCCCTGTGTCCTGTCCCCGCCCCCTGTGTCCAGAGCCCCCTGTGTCCTGTAGCCCCCCCTGTGTCCAGAGCCCCCTGTGTCCTGTCCCCGTCCCCTGTGCAGCCCCTCCTGTGTCCTGTCCATCCCCGCCCTCCACCTTGCATAGTTTGTCTGCCGGCGGGCTTATGCGTCCGCCGGCGAAGCTGCCGGGCCCCCTCCTCCTCCCTGCTGGTCCCCAGCCCCCGGTCCCCAGCCCCCGGTCCCCAGTCCCCAGCCCCGCTCACCTATTCCAGCGGGCAGCACGCGCGGTGCACCTGCCCGCACCGTCGGCCTCCTCTGCAGTCCGGTGTGGCCCCTCCTCTTCTCATGGGCTCCTCCTCCTCATCGCTGGGTAAGTAAATGAATGAATGGGTGGATGGATGGATGGGTGAATGGATGAATGGATGTGTGCGTGCGTGGATGTGCGTGCTTGGATGTGCGTGCGTGGATGTGCGTGTGTGGATGTCAGCGTGCGTGGATGTGTGTGTGCATGCATGTCAGCGTGCATGAATGTCAGTGTGCGTGTGAATGTGCGTGGATGTGCGTGTGTGAATGTGCGTAGATGTGTGCGTACGTGGATGTGTGTGCGTGGATGTGGATATGCGTGTGTGGATGTGTGCTTGCGTGGATGTGTGCGTATGTGGATGTGCGTGGATGTGTGTGTGGATGTGCGTGGATGTCAGCGTGCGTGGATGACAGCATGCGGGGATGTGTGCGTGTGTGGATGTGCGTGTGTGGATGTGTGTGTGGATGTGCGTGGATATCAGCATGCGTGCGTAGATGTCAGCGTGCGTGAATGTCAGCATGCGTGAATGTCAGCGTGCGTGGATGTGTGCGTATGTGGATGTGTGGATACGTGGATGTGTGTGGGATGTGCGTGGATGTCAGCATGCGTGCGTGGATGTCAGCGTGCGTGAATGTCAGCGTGCGTGGATGTGCGTGCGTGGATGTGCGGGCGTGGATGTGCGGGCGTGGATGTGCGTGCATGGATGTGCGTGCGTGGATGTGTGCTTATGTCGATGTGCGTGGATGTGGATGTGCGTGGATTGTGTGTGGATGTGCTTGGATGTCAGCATGCGTGGATGTCAGCGTGCGTGAATGTCAGCGTGCGTGGATGTGCATGCGTGGATGTGCGTGCATGGATGTGCCTGCATGTGTGCGTGGATGTGTGCGTACGTGGATGTGTGCGTGGATGTCAGCATGCGTGCGTGGATTTGTGCTGCGTGGATGTGTGCCTGCGTGGATGTCAGCGTGCGTGGATGTCAGCACACATCAATTGTCAATTTGAACTCATTTTCCATTCAAATTGTTAGCGGACACCATGTCGCGTATGGAGGGTCCCCGTGTGTCTCCACATTGGAGCTCCCCCACAAATGACCCCATTTTGGAAACTAGACCCCCTAAGGAAGGTATCTAGATGCATAGTGAGCACTTTGAACCCCCAGATGCTTCACAAATTCATCCATAAAAATGAAAAAGCACTTTTTTTTCCACAAAAAGTTTCTTTTTTCATTTTTATGAATCAATTTGTGAAGCACCTGGGGGTTCAAAGTGCTCACTATGCATCTAGATACGTTCCTTGAGGGGTCTAGTTTCCAAAATGGGGTCACTTGTGGGGGAGCTCCTATGTGGAGGCACACGGGGACCCTCCATACGCGACATGGTGTCCGCTAACAATTTGAGCTCATTTTCCATTCAAATTGTTAGCGGACACCATGTCGCGTTTGGAGGGTCCCTGTGTGTCTCCACATTGCAGCTTCCCCACAAGTGACCCCATTTTGGAAACTAGACCCCCGAAGGAACGTATCTAGATGCATAGTGAGCACTTTGAACCCCCATATGCTTCAGAAATTCATCCGTAAAAATGAAAAAGCACTTTTTTTTCCACAAAAAATTTCTTTTTGCCTACATTTTTTCAGTTTCACATGGGCAAAGGGATAAAATACATCCCAAAATTTGTTGGGCAATTTCTCCTGAGTACACCGATACCTTATATGTGGTCATAAACCACTGTTTGGGCGCACGGCAGGGCTCAGAAGTGAAGGAGCGCCATTTCACTTTTTGAACGGAAAATTGGCTCTAAAATTCAAATTGCGCTCCTTCCCTTCCAAGCCCTGCCGTGCGCCCAAACAGTGGTTTATGACCACATATGAGGTATCGGTGTACTCAGGAGAAATTGCCCAACAAATTTTAGGATGCATTTTATCCTGTTGCCCATGTGAAAATGAAAAAATTGAGGCTAAAAGAACATTTTTGTTACAAAAATTAAAATGTCCATTTTTTCCTTCAACTTTATTTTAGTTCCTGTGAAGCACCTGAAGGGTTAATAATCTTCTTGAATATAGTTTTGAGTAGCTTGAGGGGTGCAGTTTTTGGAATGGTGTCACTTTTGGGTGTTTTCTGTCATGTACACCCCTCAAAGGGACTTAATGTGATGTGGTCACTAAAAAATTGGTTTTGTAAATTTTGCTGGAAAAATTAATAATTGCTGATGAACTTTGAACCCTTATAACGTCCTACCAAATTTTATTTTTTCTTCCAAAATTGTGCTCATGTGAAGTAGACATGTGGGAAATGTTATTTATTAACTATTTTGTGGCACATAATTCTCTGGTTTAGCAGAATAAAAATAAAAAATTTGAAAATTGCTAAATTTTCAAAGTTTTTGCCAAATTTTTTATTTTTTCACAAATAAACGCAAAAATTATCGACCTAAATTTAATACTAACATGAAGCCCAATATGTCACGAAAAAAACAGTCTCATAATCGCTAGGATCCGTTGAAGCGTTCCAGAGATATTACCTCATAAAGATACACTGGTCAGAATTACAAAAAATGGTCTGGTCATTAAGCTGCAAAGTGACTCGGTACTTAAGGGGTTAAAAAAAGTATTTGATCACCTACCAACCAGCAAGAATTCTGGCTTTCACAGACCTGTTAGTTTTTCTTTAACCTCCCTGGCGTTATCAATAGGTCAGGAATTTTGTGCTAAAAGCGGGCTTACCCGCAGTTGCGGCAGATGCGGTGAAAAAACCGCATCTGCCGCACTTGTGCGGCGCGGTTGCGCGCGGTTGCGGTAATCGCCATAGTAAGTATAGGGGGACTTGCGGCAGATGCGGCAAGTGCGGTTTTGCACTTGCGGCAGGTGCGGCAAGTGCGGTTTTTTCGCGGCCGCACCTGCCGCAAGTGCAAAACCGCACTTGCCGCATCTGCCGCAAGTCCCCTATACTTACTATGGCGATTACCGCAACCGCGCCGCAAGTGCGGCGGCTATGCGGCAAGTTCGGCAGATGCGTTTTTTTCACCGCATCTGCCGCGACCGTGGGTAAGCCCGAGCTGGACTCGGGGTTACCGCTTCTAGCAGTAACTTTTAACCCCGAGGCAGGCTCGGGAATACCGCTAGGCAGGTTAAGAAGCCATCCTACTCTGCACTCATTATTTGTATACGGTACCTTTCACATCTGCAATTCTGCCCATTCACGGCAGATCCGGCAGCTTGCAGCAAGCCCTATTCATTCTCTATGAGATTTACGGTCAGGTGTGGCAAGTGTGGTTTTGGCAGATCCGGTACTTGCGGCCGCACAAAAAAACTGCCTGCTGCAAGTCAGCCGTTATGTGGCAGATGCAGCAAAATCTGCCAGCTTTGCTGCGAATTACAAAAAGCACTGATGTGAAAGCAGCCTTAATTGCACCATACACTCACTCAATCACACTCCAACCTGTCCACCAGGACCAAGTTCAAAAACCTGTCTAAGGACACCAGGGGCAAAATTGCAGACCTTCACATGGCTGGGATGGGCTACAGGACAATACACAATCAGCTTGGCGAGAAGGCAACAACTGTTGAAGCAATTATTAGAAAATGGAAGAAACCGAAGATGACTGTTAATTTGCAGGAATCAGCACAAAAGTACATGGGGGCACCTGGTCAATGACCTGAAAAGATCTGGGACCAAAAAGATTACTGTTTGTAACATACTACGCCGTTATAGATTAAAATTATAAAGGGCTTGCAACGTCCCCCTGCTCACTCCAGCACATGTCCAGTCCCATTTGAAGTTCGCCAATGACCACCTGGGTGATCCAGAGGAGGCATGGTAGAAGGTAATGTGGTCATATGAGACCAAACTGAAGCAGGATAAGTACAACCCCAAGAACACCATCCCAACCATGGGTGCTTTTCTGCAAAGGAGACAGAACGACTGCACCATTTTGAAGGGAGGATGGATGGGGTCAGTAAGAGCATTAAGGTTGGTCGTGGCTGGGTCTACCAGCATAACAATGACCCAAAACAGCCAGGGCAGCTAAGGAGTGACTCTGTAAGAAGCATTTCAAGACCTGAACCCTAAGGGTATGTGCCCACATAGTGGTTTAGTGACGTTCAGACCGTCAGTAAACCGCTGGAAAATTCAAAGAGCCTAGACTCCTGAGCTCAGAAGTCACCAGCGGTTTTCCAGCGGTTTCTCAGCAGTTTCCCAGCGGTTTTTTCAGCGTGTGCACAGCGTTTTACAGTCGGTTTTTCCAGCGGTTTTTCCGGCGATTTTCTATGGAGGATTTTGTCCATGGAAACGCTCAAAAACCGCTGAGAAGATTTGACATGTTGTATGCTGCTAAACCGCTGGGAAACCGCTCAACCGCTGGCGGATCCGCTCACATAAACCCACTATGTGTGCACAGCGTTTTCTAAATTATAGGGTTACTTGTAAGTCCTAAAGCTGCTAAGGATTTACATAAATTTAAATAAAACCTATGCTAAACCGCCGGCGGTTTTCGCTGCTAAACCGACACTAAACCACTATGTGGGCACATACCTTAAGAAAATCTTTGAAATGAACTTAAACCCAATGTTGCCCAGTGACAGCTCGAAACCTGAAAAATCCGGAGAAGATCTGTATAGAGGAATGGGCCAGAATCCCTGCTGCAGTGTGTACAAACTTGGTCAGGAACTACAGGAAACATCTGACCTCTGTAAATTATGTAAAAAATCAAATCATACAATGTGATTTTTTGGATAATTGTTTTAGATTGTCTCTCACAGATGAAGTGAATCTATGATAACAATTACAGACTTCTCCATTCTTTCTCCATTCTCGTAGACTGTGAGCCCTCACGGACAGGGTCCTCTCTCCTCCCGTACCTGTACTACTAGATAGTGCATATATACCGTACTTGTCCTAGTCTGCCCCTTTCCATATGTAAAGCGCCATGGAATCCAATGGCGCTATATAAATATATAATGATGATAATTCTTTGTAGGTGGGAAAACTTGCAAAATCAGCAGTGTATCAAATACTTATTTTCCCCATTGTAGTTTTCTAAACGATTAGTTTTTGCTTCTACGCAATAGTTGGTATTTCTAGTGCTTGACATAGACTTAGATAATATGCTAATATCTTCAACGGGACTAAACATTTTTTTGCTAACCATTAGCATATTTTTATTCAGTAAGTGTGAAGAGGAAATGATGAGCCTGTTGATAAGTGTTGGCCCATTGGTGGTCATAGTTGATGCGGTGAGCTGGCAGGATTATCTTAGCGGTATAATTCAACATCACTGTTCCAGTGGACACTCCAATCATGCTGTCCTAGTGGTTGGTTATGACAAAACAGGTAAGATGGACGTACATACTGTCATTTTCCAGGCTCTCACCCGAGCAGGAAAATTGTGCATTATGCTAATACTACTATACTGTACATAGTGTTAATTTAAAGGGATTGTCCAGTACTTTGATATTGATGGCTTACACCGACAAATGTGATACCGACTAAAATCCTATAAAGAGGCCATCAGTAACAAAGTCCTGGACAACTCCATTAATATAAGAGTTTGTGTATGTGAGTGAGCAAGTAAGGTATCTCTTGTGTATATATAGCATATTTTTGGACACAGATTTTATACAAACTGTTTTGTCTCTTCTGACTCTCAGCAGTGATTGGTATTCTTTAAAAGTTTTTTGTTTTTCAGTCCTCATTGCAACTTGTACTTGCAATTGTTTGATTGCTTGTACTGTTAACACTTAAATGCTGCTGTTAGGCTACTTTCAGATTAGCGTTTTTGAATGCTGCGTATGTCGTGATTGAATGCAGTGCTGGTTATCAACTGCAGTTAGATGCAGATGCCAGCTATGTAATGCAATTGGCATCTGCCCTGTGTGCCGCAGTGTAACTGTAGCTAACTCAATGACATATATTATTTTGCTTATATACTTTGCTTTTCTTATATATCACTATCATGTTTGCAGCACTTTAGAGACATTATTATCGGGGCTCACAATCTATATTCCATATGTCTTTGCAGTGTAGGAAGAAACCCATGCAAGCATGGAAAGGTCGAACAAGCTCCTTGCAGATGTTGTCCTAGGTGGTATTTTAACCTAAGACCCCAGCTCTGCAAAGCAACAGTGCTAACCACTGAGCAACCTTGCTACCCATTATGTAGCTCCGTTTTTTGTTGATCCATTTTTGGTGTAGTTTCTGTACCAAAAAAGGATCATCTTTTTGCAAAAAAAACATCACAAACTCATCATCCGTTTGTGTCATTTTGCTCATTTTTCGGAGGACACAGACAGACACAGAGACACACGTTCTTACCCTCCCCGGCAATCCCACAGTGATCCCCGGCAATGTCTTCCTTCCAAGTACTGGCAGAACCTGTGAGTAGTAAGAGTGCTGACAGAACCAGGCCCCATGTGGCTCTTGGGCTGAGGTCTTGTCCGTACCGTACCCTCTGGTCCTGCCGATGCCCGTAAGGAGCACATCGCCGGAGCTCATCGTGGGATCGCCAGATAGGGTAGGTAATTGGATGTTAGTGGGGCAGAAAGCAGACCAGAAATACGGAGAAATAATGGACATGCTCATTATTTTCTGGATGCGCTTTCTGCACCACTAATGCAGCAGTCAAAAACGCTGATGTCTGCACAGCAAATTGAAAATCTCATTCACATTATCTGGCAGACACAGTGACTGGTCCATTTTTGTTGCAGTTTTCAAACAAAGCGCAGCACCACAAATGGATCAAAAACATCCAGTGTAAACATAGCCTTAGGGTTTAATTTGTACGAAGAATAACAGGAACACAAGTTGTAAAAACAAATACTATGATAATGGAAGAAATTACTAGAATAGACCTGTCAGGAAAAGTAACAGGTCATCTTTAAATGAATTGTATATTTCATAGTGGTCAAATAATAGCTGTTTTGATGTGAAATGTTTAAAGGAACCTGACAGGTCCTCTATGTCCTCCAAATAACCAGCATTTGTCTATTCCTTTTATAAATACCATATTTTTCAGATTATAAAACTCACTTTTGTTCCCTTAAATTTTGGGGGAAAGTGGGAGGATGCGTTTTATAATCCGAATCTACTATATGCCATGTGGTGTGATGTACTGTAGGGAGGGATGGCTCTGCAGTGGTGTTCGGAGGCTGGAGAAGGCTGCAGGAGGTCACGTGCTCCTGCTTATTAGCCTCATGTACTATGCACTGCACCCACTGTCCATCACCTCAGTGCTGAAACGCGCTGAGAGGTGGACAGTGGGAGCGGTGCATATTATATGTGTCTTTACTCACACCCTTCCCATCCCAGATATGGCCCCCCTCATCACTCTATATGCACCCTGCTGGCGCGTACAATGTAAAATAACAAACGCTGTTACTCACCTCCATTACTCGTTCTGTGCTCCCAGCTCAGTGTCTTCCTGTCTGTGCTCAGCATCTGATCATGTGACCTGGGGCGCACAGTGATGTCACATGATCCGATGCCTGGAGAGATGCAGGAAGTCACCGCTGAGCTGTAAGCACAGAGCAAGCGATGGAAAGGTGAGGAACAACATTTGTTATTTTACAGTGTGCGCGCTGGCAGGGGGGGCATATAGAGTGATGGGGGGAGGGGCATATCCAGCACAGTGAGGGCACACAACTTCTCTTTTCCTCTACCAAATTTGGGGTGCGTTTTATAATCTAGTGTTTCTTATATAGCAAAAATACGATGCTTTGCCTGATAAACCCTTTATATTGTTTGAAGTATTAACAGATCTTTAAAAAAATATTTTTACAGTCTCTTTTTAATGTGCAAATGTATCTTTTGTCTAGTTCATTGGGCGTTTGTTTTCCCAGAGTAGTCAGCCCAATTGCATGTTATCCCACATCACAACTGTAGCTGTGATAATATGATTTGCAAAATCCTGCGTCATTGCCAGCTCTGCAAATCTGGCAGGTGCATATAGCTTTCTTTCCCACAGGTCAGTTGTCTAATGAGCTTACACTGATGGTGGGTTTACACGTCGCGATATTGGCGTCCAACTCTGACCCAACTCCGACCAAAAGTCACGTGGTTCGGGAGTTGGACCCAATATCGTTCGCGCGTTGTACGGTTTGAACGTACAATGCGATGCTGGAGCGATGCCAAAACGATATCTGGGTTGAATGAGCGTGCTATTCAACCGCCCGATATCGGATGGCCGTTGTAGCCGCATCGTCCCGTGTGACAGCCCAACTACGATGTGTACGCCCATGTCACCCATTCACTCCCATGTTAATTGGTCATTCCTGGGTTGGGGGGCGTACACATCGTCGGGAATTTGTATCCCGATATCGGGCTGTCTAAACCGGCGATGCGATGGCGGGAAAAACGCGCTCAAAAAGCGCGCTCCCGCGTCGTTGCCTCCGATATCGGGCCGATATCGGGACGTGTAAACCCACCATTAAAGGCAACCTGTCAGCTAGTTTATGCCTCCTCAGCTATCACTGTCTGTAGCTGCAGCTTTATAATACCAGTCTAATCATCCCTGTCTGAGCTCATGGTGTAATGTGAAAGGTGAAAAAAAAGCATTTATACACTTACATTTCCTTATGTAATGATGCAGTCAGTCTCCAGCTTGGAGGACGGAGACTGTTTGGCAGGTTAATAGTTAATATTTCAGCCTTATGTTAGAACATGTTGAGAGACCTGATGAGATGTCATAACCATGTGACTACAATAGGCAGATCTAACTCCCCATAGGACACAATAAGTTAGCTCGCTTAGCTCGGCCCACTATGGTCACATGATAGTTACCGTATATACTCGTGTATAAGCCGACCCGTGTATAAGCCGACCCCCCTACTTTTGCCCCCAAAACCTGGGACAACCTATTGACTCGTGTATAAGCCGAGGGTGGACCCCAGCACAGGTATACAGCCCCCAGCAGTGTGGTATACAGGCCTCCCCAGTGGTAGTATACAGCAGCCTCCCCAGTGGTAGTATACAGCAGCCTCCCCAGTGGTAGTATACAGCAGCCTCCCCAGTGGTAGTATACAGCAGCCCTAAAAGGTATATACAGCAGCCCTAAAAGGTATATACAGCAGCCCTAAAAGGTATATACAGCAGCCCTAAAAGGTATATACAGCAGCCCTAAAAGGTATATACAGCAGCCCTAAAAGGTATATACAGAAGCCCTAAAAGGTATATACAGAAGCCCTAAAGGGTATATACAGCAGCCCTAAAGGTATATATACAGCAGGCCCCAGAGGTATATACAGCAGGCCCCAGAGGTATATACAGCAGGCCCCAGAGGTATACAGCAGGCCCCAGAGGTATACAGCAGGCCCCAGAGGTATATACAGCAGGCCCCAGAGGTATATACAGCAGTCCCCAGAGGTATATACAGCAGTCCCCAGAGGTATATACAGCAGTCCCCAGAGGTATATACAGCAGGCCCCAGAGGTATACAGCAGGCCCCAGAGGTATACAGCAGGCCCCAGAGGTATACAGCAGGCCCCAGAGGTATACAGCAGGCCCCAGAGGTATACAGCAGGCCCCAGAGGAATACAGCAGGCCCCAGAGGAATACAGCAGGCCCCAGAGGTTATACAGCCCCCCACACTTTGCAGAGCCCCCCCCCCCCCCGCTGCTTTATCTTACCATCCAGGGTCTTCTTCACCGTGGGTCCTGCAGTCCATCCTCGCCGCGCTGTGTTCCCGCGTTCATGTGACCCGCGCAGGTCGCAGTGGAATGACGTCATCGCGACGGTCCAGGTGAGACGGAACACAGCGCGCAGGACCGCGGCGAAGACCCTGGATGGTAAGATAAAGCAGCGGGGGCTCTGCAAAGTGTGGGGGGCTCTTCCCATGATAGGGGGCTAGTGCCACTGGGGGCTGACTGTATACATCTGGGGCTGTATGCACGGCTCCCCCTGCCGCTGTGATGGGCGGGGGGAGCTGTGCATATCTAATGAGCGGCCCCACGTGATGGGCCGCTCACTCATCAGCCTCCCCCCGCCTCCTCCAGCCTCCCCAGCACAGGAAAAAAATCCCATATACTGTATAGACCTGTGTATAAGCCGAGGGGGTGACTTTTCAGCCCAATTTTTGGGCTGAAAAACTCGGCTTATACACGAGTATATACGGTACATCACACAGGTCCTTTAGCCATGCAAGTTAATAGTGAGTTAACTATTATCCTGCTCCCTCCTCCAAGGTGTAGACTGAAATGTAAGTGTATAAATGCTTTTTTTTTCACCTCTAACACTATGAGCTCAGACAGTGATGATTAGAATTGTATTATAAAGCTACTGGTGGAGAAAGTGATAGCTGGGGGGACATAAACTAGCTGACAGGTTCCCTTTAAGATGCAGAGATTTCCAACATAAAAAGTCAGTGTTCACTTCTAACAGAATAGAAGCAAAGACCCTAGTCTGTCTGTAAACGGGAAAATCAAATTCTTATATTTCTAGGTTGTTTAGTTACATTACATGTATTCCTTTACAACTATATAAATTTTTCTTTATCACTTCATTGGGGGACACAGGAAGACCTTGGGTGTATGCTTGCTGCCACCAGGAGGCTGATACGATAAAAAAAACACAAAAAGAAACTCCTCCCCAGCAGTATACACCCGCCTACTGGCTCAAACACAACTCAATTTTAGCTTAGTGTCATAGGAGGCACACGGGTCTCTACCTTTTTCAAGGCGCAATTGGCGCTGAAACGCGTTGTGGCTAAAGGGATCCATTGCTGAATCATTAAAGCTGAAAGGTAATACTTATGTGAGCCGTGTCCTGTTAATGTACCTTAGCGCTTACAATATCACTCGTTTTATCTGGAGCTGCAAATTTCTTCCCTGCTGGGAAGCGTGATACAGAGCAGCTTAGGAATACAGGACCTGGCAGACGTCACACCATCACTCCCCCCGAGCTGTCACGTGCACCGGGACAAACGGGAAATACGTACACTTATCACCTCGCTGCTTGGAGCCCAACTAGGAGAGCCCAGCTGGGAGACAGATTAAACTCTTACTCCAGTTGTGCGGACAGGCACAACAATAGAAGGTGAGCAGAGGGGATCATTCACCGATCCCACAATTTAATGAAAGCAGTTTGGCGCAAACCTTTTGTATATTTAGTGTACATTGGTTGAACTGTTAACTCTCCCTCTCTGGGCCAGAGTTTCCCCTCACACAGGTGTGTGTCCTGGAGAATTCCGAGGTTGGACGTTAGAGCCTGCCCTGGCCCGTCTGCTCCCCTACCAGCTCGCCCACCAAAGCCGGCCGGTAGGGTCATCAGACGCCCAGATCCCCACACTGCATAGTGTCAGCCTCCCAGTGGAGAAGCACACAGCCTGCGTCTGGAGCCCAGCACCACGCATGACGAGGTAGGGATCTGTGCAAACGGCGTCTCCACCCTCCGTCTAGGCCCCTCCCCTCACTTTTCTCAACTGGCAAACTACACAATTTTGAGAAAAAGGCATAGTTAGGTTAGCATAAGGAAGGTGCAGGGACAGGTTTTAATAGGCTGGGGGTGATTTTTAGGGGTCAGGTTCCCTTTAAGCCCTGCCTCCAGGTTTTTCAGCCTGGGCCCGTGTTTTCTCTGCTCTGAACCCTCCTCCACCCTTCAGGCACCTGCACACAGGAAGCTGCAAGCTCCCTCTGTTCTTTCTGGCTGAACCATGCATGGATCCAACTCTGAGCCGGGGACACCGGAAGATCTTGGGACTCAGTAAGCTGCAACCTCCCCAGTCCCTACACCTCTGGCAGTTAGATAACTGACCCTTATTAATGCCTAATACAAGGAGCTCCCATCAAACCTCCTCAGCCATCTGGCTGTATTACACCTGCTCTGAGGGTAATCAGAAGCTCGCTTCGGGTCTCCAATGTGCCTCACTTGTAGCCCACAGACCATGCAGAAAGCTAAGGAGCCTCCCACTGGCCCTACAGATATCTCTGCTCCACCGGAGGTGGTTCTTTCCTTATCACAATCTGTTTCTGATCTGATGTCTCAAATGTTTATGGCCGCCTTAGCGCACCTGCCTACGCAGGCTGCCTGCGTGAATCAGCCTAGCCCCCGGGGTACTCTGCTTCTAGCCCACCCTCAGACTCCGAGAGAAGTGGCTGCTCACAGAGAAAGCCAGTTCACCTATCATCCTCTTCTTGGTCTCCCTACCCCAGGTATTTCAACTCGGGTCCCTCTTCCCAGCACCATCAGCACCAGATGATTCCGAGTCTATCTCGGACTTCGAACTGGACCTGGACTCCGATCAGATTTCTAGGATCAGGAACATGGTTGACAGCCTGATTCTAGCAGTGAATCAGACCCTTAAGGTTGACACTGTTGACAAGCCGTCCACTCGTAAGGTGTCAGTCAAGCGCCCTAAGCCAGCCCCCAAGTCTTCTCTTGTCTAGAAGACTTTGACATTTTCTTTCAAAATGAATGGCTGCACTCAGAGAGACGCTTTCAGTACAGAAAGCGCCTGGAGGCCGTATATCCCTTCTCTCAGGGAGTGCGCCAGAAATGGTCTAACTCTCCGGTGGTGGACTTACCGGTTTCACGCCTCTCTACCAACACCATCCTCCCCCTGGTGGATGCTGCTTCCCTCAAGGAGGGTCCAGATAGACATGTGGAGGTTATGGCGAAATCCGCCTTTGAGGCTTCGGCGCATTCCTCTACCTTTCTTTTGCGGTCGTGGCTATATCCTCCTGGGTTAAAAACCTCAGAAAAGGTATCCTTGCCGAAGCTTCCCCTTCGGAACAAGCAGGCCTAGCAGACCAGATCACTCACGCAGGCAAATACATGCCACTGCTTGCCTTGATGTCTGTTGCGTAGCCCAGGCTTTCACTAACATGATCTCTATTCGCATGGCCATATGGCTAAAAGCCTGGAATGCCGACGCAGCTTCTAAAAAGTCACTCGCCAATCTCCCATTCTAGGATTCTCATTTGTTCGGCGACAAACTGGACAAGATCATCTCGGATGCCACCCAGGGAAAAGTACTTCCCTCCCTCAAGTAAAGCACAAATGTTTGACCCCCCTAAGAAGCAAAATTTTTAATTTCGCTCCTTTTGGTGCACAGCTTCCAGACCCTCCAATTGGTAAGACCGCTCGCCTGCCTGCCAGGATAGGAAAAAGCCTTCCTACAAGCCCACCCTTTCCTGGCGCCCTCGCAACTCCCAATCACGGGCTTCCGGTTCCCGATCCAACCACTCATGACGCCACCCCCAACCTCGGGGGTTGGCTTCTGGCCTTCCGGTCAGCGTGGGTCTCTGTCATCGACGATGCTTGGGTCCGAGACGTTGTCTCGGTGGGGTACAAGATCGAGTTCACCTCATTTCCCCAGAACCGTTTCTTCCTATCCCGGCCCCCGAAAGATCTGGAGCTCATCCCCGATTTTCACCGAGCCATCTTTTCCCTCACGGACGCAGACGTCATCATCCCCGTCCCAAAGCACCAACACTTCTTAGGATTCTACTCGAATCTTTGTGCTCCCAGAAAAGGGCGGCTCAGTTCGCCCCACTTTGAACCTGAAGTTTCTCAACACCAAGCTCCAGGTGAGACATTTCAGGATAGAGTTCCTTCACTCGGTGATAGTGTCCATGGAGCCAGGGGAATTTCTGGCTTCCATAGACATCCAGGAAGCTTATCTCCACGTCCCCATCCTCTCCTCTCACCAGCTATTCCCCTGCTTTGTTGTGGGGTCCCAACACTATCAGTTTACCACTCTTCCTTTTGGCTTAGCCACTGCTGCCCGGGTTTAAACGAAGATCATGCCGGCAGTGGTGGCCATTCTCTGGTCTAAAGGAATTTTGGCAATACCCTACTTGCACGACATCCTGATAAAGGCCCCCTTGCATGCGGAATGTCTCAAGAGTCTGCGGATCTCTCTGGACTCCCTCTGTCGCCTGGGCTGGATCATCCATGCAAAGAAGTCTTGTCTGATCCCATCCCAACGGATCACCTTTCTGGGCATGATATTCGACTCTGCCCAGTCCCACATTTTCCTTCCCCCAGACAAACTTGTCATCCTGTTGTTGGGGATACACTGCCTCAGACTGCCTTTTCCTCCCTCACTCCGCTTCTCCATGTGGGTGCTGAGCAGAATGGTAGCCTCAATCGAGGCTATCCCCTTTGCTCAATTTCATACCCGGCCTCTCCAGCACTTTTTAATGGCGAGATGGGATTGCTCCCTCCGCAGCCTCAACCGCCCAGTCAACCTCTCCAGATCAGCACGGCAGTCGCTCATCTGGTAGATCAAGTCCCCCCTCCTCTCCTGAGGCAGATCATTTCTCCTGGTCAGGTGGATGATCACCTTCACGGACACCAGTCTCTTGGGTTGGGGGTTGCCATTCCACGGCCGCACGACTCAGGGCAGATGGAACGCTCGGGAAGCCTCCCTGCCCATAAACATTCTAGAGCTCCGGGTGATTCTCCGAGCCCTTCTTTTCTGGCAAGACATTCTTACAGGCCGCCATGTCCGAATTCAGATGGACAACGGTACAGTGGTGGCGTACATAAATCGCCAGGAAGGGACTCTGAGTCGCTCAGCCATATCGGAAGTGGCTACATCCTTCAATGGTCCGAGCAAAATGTTCCAGCAATATCAGCAGTCTACATAACCGGAGTAGACAACTGGGCAGTTGACTATCTCAGTCGAGGGGGTGAAAGTGGTCCTTGAACCCAGCAGTGTTCCATTAAATTGCCTCAGGTGGGGATTTCGGGACATGGACTTGATAGCTACCAGGGTCAATTACAAGCTTCGTGCCTTTGTGGCCAGGTCCAGAGATCCCCAGGCCCTCGACACAGACGCTCTCGTAATTCCATTGGCCCAGTTCTCCCTCCCCATCTCTTTCCCTCTTCCCTCTCATTCCCAGGGTTCTCAAGAAAATCCGAGCAAACGGAGTGACTGTCATCCTTGTGGCCCTAGATTGGCCCAGACGCTTCTGGTGCGCAGAGGTCATCAACCTACTCGCAGACTCTCTGTGGCCACTCCCCAACCTCCCGGACCTCCTAACTCAGGGTCCTTTTCGACACCCGAATTCTCAGTCGCTCAATTTAACGGCGTCTTTGTTGAAGTACTGAGATTTTCAGGATTTTCTGAACAGGTCATGTAGACCATGCTGAAAGCAAAGACACTGTCCTCTTCAGCGTACCACCGCACGTGGAAGGCTTTTTTCCACTGATGCAAAGAGCGCAATCCTCCCCCGATGTTTTTTTTTCTCTCCCATCTCCCCTGGGTTTTCTCCAGTCTGGCCTTAACGCAGGTCTATTCCTTAGCTCCCTGAAAAGGCAGGCGTCTGCCCTTATGGTTCTTCTCCAGAGGCAGCTGTCTTCGCGGCCACAGGTCAGGACGTTCCTCAAAAGAGTTTCTCACGTCACTCCTCTGTTTTGCCCTCCTCTTGATCCGTGGGACCTGAATTTTGTACTAGATGTACTCCAGGGCCCACCCTTTGAGACTCTGCAGGAGGTTAGTTTTCCTCTCCTAGCATGGAATGTCGCATTCCTTGTGGCGATCACCTCCATTCGGAGGGTGTCTGAACTCACGGCTCTCTCATACTGTTCTCCCTATTTGATCTTTCATCAGGACAAGGTAGTCCTTTGTCCCATGGAAAAGTTCCTACCAAAGGTAGTCTCATCCTTCCACATCAACAAGGAAATCGTACTACCCTCTCTTTGCCCAGCTCCATCTCATTCTCGTGAAAAGAGATTACACAATCTGAACTTGGTAAAGTCCCTTCGTATCTACATATTGTGAACAGCTTCCTTTCGGCGAATGGATTCTCTCCTCGTGGTCCCGGGTGGCCCTCGCAGTGGCTTGGCAGCCTCCAAGGCTACGATTGCCCGGTGGATTCCCTCTCCTATCTCAGTGGCATACTTCATTAAGCAGGTTCCCTGTCTGCCCAGGATAACAGCTCACTCCACTAGAGCAGTGGGAGCTTCCTGGGCTGTCAGACATGAAGTTTCAGCCAATCTGCTTTGCAAAGCGGCTACCTGGTCGTCGGTTCACACGTTTGTTAAGTTCTACAAGGTTCATTCTCGCGCATCTGCTGATGCTGCTTTGGGGGTGCAAGATTCTACAGGTCACTGTGGTCTGAGTTCACCCAATTGGTCCTTCGGTTAGGATACCCACCTGACAGAACTGCTTTTGTACGTTCCAAAGTCTTCCTGTGTTCCCCAATGAAACGATTAAGAAAAGGGGATTTTTGATACTCACTTTAAAATCCTTTTCTTGAAGCTTCAATTGGAGGACACAGCTCCCTCCCTTTGTATATAGTTGAGCAGGATTGCGTGCTTATCCTATTGCTATTCTCACTAACTGAGTTGTGTTTGTGCCAGTAGGTGGATGTATACTGCTGGGGAGGAGTTGCTTTTTGTGTTTTTTTTTTTAATAGTGTCAGCCTCCTGGTGGCAGCAAGCATACACCCATGGTCTTCCTGTGTCCCCCAATTGAAGTTTCAGGAAAAGGATTTACAGTGAGTACCAAAAATCCCCTTTTCTTAAGTTTTTTGCAGCTATTGGTTGCTCACACGTGTCTTCATGATCCACACACCATTCACCGTTCTTATTCTCCTTACAGGCCACCATTTTTAACATTGGATAAAATCATTGCAAAATACTTTTGTTATTTCTTTTCATAACTTGATTTTTTTTTAATTTGTTTGCAGGTGACACTCCTTACTGGATAGTGAAGAATTCTTGGGGTAAAGCTTGGGGTATAAGTGGATATGTCCATGTTAAGATGGGACAAAACTTATGCGGTGAGTTTAACGTCTTATATATGCTGCATCTATTTAGCAATCCAGGTTTGTTGGACCAAATTTTAGTAAAAAATGAAAATGAAAATACCGTACCCAGCTTTTTGCTTATGGTCTTTTTTTATTTTATATGGTTTATATGATTTATAAGTTAGTTGAACGTGCCATTTTTTAAACCATTGGTGGATTCTGCTGTGACCAGCTCCTGAGTTACACCATTCCTCAGATTAATACAGGGTGGGCCATTTATATGGATGCACCTAAATAAAATAGGAATGGTTGGTGACATCAACTTCCTGTTTGTGGCACATTAGTATATAGGAGGGGGAAAACTCTTCCAGCTGGGTGGTGACCATGGCATCCTTTTTGAATTCGGGCATTTTGGATCCAACTTTATTTTTTTCAATGGGAAGAGGATCATTTGACACATCAAACTCATTGGGAATTTCATAAGAGAAACAATGGTGTGCTTGGTTTTAACATAACTTTATTCTTTCATGAGTTTTTTGCAAGTTTATTACCACATATACAATAGGGGGGCCATTCTTCATAAATGGAAACCTCATTGCCACTGGGTATCTGAATCATGTAGTAATTTCAGATAGCCAGAGGCTTTGAGGTTTCCATTGATGAACAATGGCCCCACTAGCTCTGTACCCCATATACAACAACATACCATCAATTTTTGTGTTCCAGCAGTCTTGGAGTGATCTAACCACTGTGGATTAGTGTCAGACCAAAAGTGGTGGTTTTGTTTGTTAACTTCACCATTCACAAAAATGTTTGCCTCATCACTCATCTGAAGGCCATTGTCTATGCTGTGAATATACGAGATGTGCAGCATCTGAAACAACGGATACTGGAAGCCTGTGCTAACCTTTCTTCTGCAGTGTAGCTATTAGTGTGTCAAGAGTGGGAGACAAGGGTTGCATTGACAATCCAACACAATGGGCAGCACTTTGAACACGTTTTATAAGTGGTCATACACTTGTAAATATATCATGAAAGAATAAAGTTACGTTAAAACAAGCACACCATTGTTTTTCTTATTAAATTCTCAATAGGCTTGATGTGTCACATGACCCTCTTTCCATTGAACATAAATAAAGTTGGATCCAAAATGGCCGCCTTCAAGATGGTCACCGCCCATCTGTAAAAGTTTTCCCCCTCCCATATGCTAATGTGCCACAAACAGGAAGTTGATGTCACCAACCATTCCCATTTTATTTAGGTGCATGCATATAAATAGCCCACCCTTATTTCTAATGGTAAAGAAGACTTGTCTTCTCTAGAGAATTTCTCCAGAAAGAGGGAGTGCTTCCTTGACTTTTGAGGAGTTTTACCTTGAAAACACCTTTTACCATTTATGTACTTGTGCAAGTTAATCATGTCCTTCCTTAGTTCTGAGAAAACACAAAAAGAATTTGCTACTGTGTGTCTGCAGTACACAGTTTGGCTACGTTTATGGATTCACTGCAAGATATGCCTGCTCTGGAGTATGTCCTTTTCCTCCCCACCCCAGGGACAGAGGGAGCTTCAGCACCAGAAGCAGTGCGGTCTGCACAGGACACATATGTGCCTTGGAGTTCCACCACACTATCTGCATTAGGCTTCATATGTAGTGAGGTCTGGATCCAGTACTGGGTTCGGATACCAGAGGAGTACCTGAGGATCTCACAGTCAGGATGTGACGTGTTCCCCATGCCAGCCAGGAGCACCGGATGTCACACTCTGGAGGATATTCCAGGATGCCTGGCATTACTACACCTGCAATCGGTGCCACAGCTGCTGGATTGGCAAATCCAGGAGCATGATGATGAGGAGGTTTAGGAAAAGGAGGAAGGTACTAGAGGCAGAAGGCCCTATTTCCCAGCCGTGTGTAGTACAGCTGCCAAAGGCCTTTGGCTGGGAGAATTCCATGTGGGGACCCCTACCCCCTCCAAGCAAGTATGCATTATGGCTTTAACCACCCCATCCTGCCTCCTTTCTTGAGGAAATACAGCTTGTGGAGAATGCCATCGTCCGAGAGTGGTCGTATCGACATAAGACCAATGATTTTGACAACCAATGTACCTGAGGCAAAGTGGTGGCATTCATTTAGGATAGGATATTTGGCTTTATAGCCGAACAAGGTACTAGTCATCAGTGATATGTCGACCGGTCCACCCTGCTGCGCAACAATCTTCCCGAAAGACTCCGCACAATCTATGTTGTGGAGTAGGTCACCTTCATGAAGGGTATGAGCAGCAAGTGGTGGTTCCTGGTTGGTGTAAGTTGGGTTGCCACAGATGACTTTGAAAACTGGCACCAGTAGACTGAACAGTACAGTGTTTAAAAAGCTGCTCAAGTCTTTCAATGCTGAATACAGTGAGGACTGTCGCTGACCCATCCGTTAGTTGGCATGTTGTCCAAAGTACTTTTTTCAGTTTTTTTTTCAGTTCTTTTAAGAGCGAGGCCTGATTTTTTTTGTTATTTTTCCCCTTCCAATGTGTAGCACTGGTTGCACTTTTCCCTTCTGGATTAGCAGGACTGCAGCCTTTGGGCTACACCTCAAAGTCTTTAAATCACGCTGTAATTAATGGACCATTGTAATGGAGTCTGCTGATGTCTGTGGGACTATCCTTAAATATTCTGTGTATATTCATATATGTTGTTTAAGATTTTTGTACTACAGTAAAGTTTTGTCTTACTACACACCTTGTGTGCTGGACTGTTTCCAAAAAGAGGTGCTTTGACACTGCCCTACATAGACTGGCCGAGCAAACCACAGGCCTCTGGCCTGATGGTCTGAGGTATGGAAATTCAAGACACTACAAACACTCCTGTAGAACAGGGCTGGCCAACTGCAGTCCTCAAGGGCATGTCTTCAGGATTTCCTTAGCATTGCACAAGATGCTGGAATCATCAACTCTACAGGTGATGAAATTCGCACCTGTGCAATGCTAAGAAAATCCTGAAAACTGGCATTGTTTTCAGACCTTGAGGACTGTAGTTGGCCACCCCTGCCCTAGAAGTCTCTGTGGAAGTAGCCAGGGGGCAAGAGGAATCTTCGAGCACTTTCACCACAACTGCGGCTCTCCCTGGACCCACTTAGGTCTGGTCTCCGTAGTGCATTGTTTGATGCTTTCTTTGACGCAGATTTTGAGAATCTGCATCAAAATCTGATTTCTTTTTCACTGCCACAAAATCTGAACCAAATCTGCAAGTAAAAACAAAATATGTATGCAAAGCACTTCTGAACTCTCATAGACGTTGTTGACTTCAGGACATGCATGCAGATTTTGGTGCAGATTCTCAAAATCTCTTTCAAAAGAAGCATTAAATAGTGTACCGTGGGAATGGGGCCTTACAGCAATATGGTGAGGTCACGTTCACAGAGAGCATCCCCCATATGCTGTGAGAGCAGACACGCAGGGACTGGTGAGCGTGGGAGATGTGGTGTCATCACAAATATTACTGCAGTCCACGACTTGAGGGCTCACACAGGGGCTATCCCGCAAGTTTAAACTGCGCTGCACTCCGTGATGACACCGCTCCTCAAATGCTCTGTCTCACGATACCGGTGAGATATATCCGCTGCTTCTCTTGCAATATCGTGGCTCTCACAAGACAGCTAGTGTTAAGAGCGTTGATGCCACTGAGGTTATCTCAGGTCACTTAGTGGGATTCCCTGCTGTGGGACACCCACTGTGTAACCTGAGACAACCTCAAAGAAGTCATGAGGATATCTGAGTTTCATGAATGGACCCAGAAACATGGTGACAACAGCGCTGAAGCTTGGCAAGTAAAAGTGTAGGAAAATAATGTCTGTGCCAAAACAGCAGGGCTCCACGGTAAAATGGTTTGAGCTGTGTTTGGCAGCTTTTGGGCCCCTTTGGAAGGTGTTTTCTAGGCCCTTGATTTTGCCTCCCATTGATTTGAATGCAGTTCTGAAGTTTGTGGAACATAAACCGATCACTAACCGAACTGAACTTAAACTTTAAAAGGTTCGCTTATCTCTAGATGGGACCTCATCGGACGCTGCAACAGCTGAGCAGCTGAAGAACCTTCAAACAGTTTAACTCCAGAACTTTGCAGATCATGTGACTGATCATTTGACCTGAAAGGTCCTAGAGATAACTATGTGTAAGGTTTTTCAGCTGGTGCAGTCCTAGTTCAGGTCCCGATCAGGAACTGCAAGGTGTGGTAGTGTGTGTGTGTGTGTGTGACCACATTATGTGGTTATGTAAAGTATGTGTGCATATTTTCATGCATAGTCTTCAAAGAAAAGAATGATATACCACCACGCTGCCAATAGCTCAACTCAGCGTGTTTCAGGAATTGTAATCCCCTGTTCCAACAGAAAGCCATCAATGTGTCTCTTGAAAAAAGGGATTACAATCCCTGAAACGTGTTGAGTAATAAAATCACAATCATATTTTCATGTGGCTCCTGATTCCTGGCTATTGGCAGCATGGTGGTATACTTTTCTTTTCTTTGAAGATTATATTTGATTCCTTGGGAACTGTAGCAGCCATCAATATCAGGCTTTTGAGAGTGTTACTTTTTCACAACTATCCCAGGTGAGATCCTTTCTTCTGTGTCCTAACTTAAAATGTTTTTGTAATAAGTCCCGATTTGCAATTTATTTCCGCTTTATTTTAGTGCATGTGGTTTGCAGATGGGAGAGCTGTGCATGCATAAGACACACTGCAAAGAGACATTAACAGTAGATTTATTACCATCCTTTTCTGATCATCATAATGGGAGACCCAGACAATGGGGTTTAGGGCTCTGCCCTCCGGAGGCCACACTAGGTACTACAAGTTTGTAGACACCGCCCCCTCCGCTTATAAACCCCCACCGCAGGGAATATCCTCAGTTTTAAACTTAGTGTGCTCGGAGGATCACGCTTTGCTTGCACTTACGGCATTCTCACAGCTTACGTGATGGCGTATGAAGACAAGGTAAAATGGTCCCGGTCGGGACCTTCGGCAGTCTCCCTGCTCACCCTTGTGGAACACGCAGGTGGAGGTACCGGAGGGCCTAGGGCCTGGACACTGTGTGTTCCCCCGGTACGCTGTCGCGCTCCTTTCCATCCCTCCCTGGGGGGCTCTGGAAGGTGGGAGATAGGAGCCTCGCACAGCTCCGCTCCGTCCGAGGCCTCCCTAAATGGTGCTTACAGACCGGACTGGAGCCAGCCCAGTCCGAGGCCTCCCTAAATGGTGCTTACAGACCGGACTGGTGCTGAAACCCCCGTCCGAGGCCTCCCTAAATGGTGCTTACAGACCAGGACCGGCACTGAGGCACCGTGTGTCTCCGGTGTGCCTGGGGGTAGTGTCTGACACTTTATGTGTTCTGGCACTCAGACCGCGCGCTACCCTCGGGTCCGCGGTTCTGGCGGTGTACCCTGTGCTGGGGTCACCCTGGCTGACCGCCCTGTGGGTCACAGGGGCTGAGGCTGTAGATTGCAGGTGTTTTGTTTTACATGCAGTCTAAGTATTGTACTGTCACAATACTTCCCGCGCTGCGGGCTCCGGCGCCTACATTACTGAGGCTGCCTGAGGGGATGTGAAGCAGCCCTGGTGGTGATGTCATCGAGGGCGTGCGTGTGTGCTTCCCCGTGTTTTCGGCGCCGCCCACAGTTTGTCTGCCGGCGGCCATCTTTTCCCCTCACTTCCCGGCTGGGATCTGACTGCAGCACAGATCTGCACTCTAAAAAGGGGAGACCGGAAACTTTCGTGGAGGCCACACACGCACACCGCTTCCTCCCACCGCTTTACAGCGGTCGGTAAGCCACCGGGATCCCCGGTTTTTGTCTGTATAGATTGGCTTATTTGCCCCTGCTGTGGGTATGTCCTCAGCTGGAAAACGTGCTGCTAAGGCGGCCAGCACCACCACTGCCTGTGCTACATGCAACGGGACGCTGGTTGAGGGGTCCTGCAATAATTGCGGACGCCCAGAGGCCCGGACTGATACTGCTGAGACAGCAGCTCCGTGCTTTACCCTGAGGTTCAGGTGATCCCAGGGCCATGGGAAACGCAGAATAAGATTAATGAATCTATGTTGTCCTCCATGTCGCAATCCCTGGAAGCACTTAATAGGAGACTGGAAAGCCCAGCTACTCCTTCCAGTTACCCCCGGGTGTCTCCTTCTTCTGCTGTGAGACCCCTTAAGCGGACTCGCGTGATGATTCACCCGAGCTCCAGGCTCTCTCTGAGGAGGAGCGTCTCTCTGATGGTGATGAGGATGATGGGGGTTCAATACTCGGGTCTGTGTCAGAACCACCAGACGGGGTAGAGGATCTGGTGTCCTCCATCAACGAGACTTTGCGTCTCGTGACACCCCCTGAGGAGGTGAACGTACACCCGAAGGAGGTCTATCAATGGCTACGGCCAGAGGCTAGACCAAGTGGCTCCTTTATGGACCACACTAATTTTGGAAGGGTGGTCAGAGCACCCAGGTTACATCCTGGGCGGCGTTATGTCCGCAAATCTAAGGACAATCGCTTCCCCTTTCCCCAGGAGGTGCTTCAGGAGTGGTCGCAGTCCCCGAAGGTGGACGCCTCCATGACCAGGATTGCTGCACGCTCCCTTTTCTCTGCCTCTGATAGCTCCTCGTTGAAGGATGCGACAGATAGACAGGTCGAACAACTCGCCAAGTCTTCTTATGAGGCTGTGGGGTCTTCATTTGCCCCTAATTTTGCCACGGTCTGGACCCTGCAAGCGATTACCTCCTGCTTGGATGGCATCACTGACCTGGCAGGGTCCAGTTCTGAGGTCCTGGCGCTCACTGATAGGGCAAGGGCCTATGCAGATTACGCCAGGTTGGCGTACATTGGAAACTGCCACCCGCTCTGCTGTGGCTTCGGCCAACGCTATAGCGATCCGCAGGTTGTTGTGGCTGCGTCTTTGGGACTCAGATGCCACGTCTAAGAAGATTTTGCAAAATCTTCCGTTCTCTGGCGACAGGCTTTTTGGCACCGAGCTGGACAAGCTGATAAAGGATTCTGCTGAGTCTAAGATCCCGCAGAATAAACCTAAGCCACGGTATACCGTTAAAAGGAACCCAAAGCAGTGGTCCTTTCGTTCCAGCTCACAGTCATCAACGGCGTCTGCTCGTGCGGACCGAGGGGGCAAGCCCACTACTCAGTGGCGCCCCAAGGGTCGCCAAAAGAAGCCAACGGGGGCAGCAGCTGCCACCCCCAAACCCGAGGACAGGTGGCTGACAGGTATAGAGCTGACGTCGCGGCCGACACACCGATTCCATCGGTCTGTTCCTTCTCCAGAAAAGGCTCAGGCTTTTCACCTGGTGTTGGAGGGGCTCCGCAGAGACGGAGTAGTGGTCCCAGTACCTTCTGGGGAGAGGTTCCGGGGTTTTTACTCCAACCTCTTTATCGTCCCAAAGAAGGACGGTTCTTTTCGCCCGGTTCTGGACCTCAAGTTGTTCAACCGTCATATGTTGGTTCGGAAGTTCCGCATGGAATCCCTGCGCTCCGTGATCGCGGCTGTGTCACAGGGAGACTTCCTGGCGTCCATAGATATCCGAGACGCTTACCTTCACGTGCCCATTGCACCGGCTCATCAGCGCTGGTTACGATTCGCAGTGGGGGACGAACACTTCCAGTTCGTGGCACTACCCTTCGGGTTGGCCTCAGCACCGCGGGTGTTCACGAAGGTGATGGCCTCTATGATGGCTCTCCTGCATGTGCAGGGACACGCCGTCATACCTTATCTAGACGACCTGCTGGTCAGGGCGCCATCGGAACACCTTTGTCGGGAGAGTCTGGAGGTGACCATGAAGTCTCTGGAACAGTTTGGGTGGCTTCTCAATGTCCAGAAATCAACCCTGGTTCCGACCAGTCACTGACGTATCTGGGCATGGACTTCCACACGGACTCAGCCCTGGTGTCTCTGCCACGAGCCAAGCAGCTGGCCATCCAATCAGGAGTGCAAGATGTCCTCCTGTCACCACAATCATCCCTACGGGTATTGATGAAGCTGGTGGGCCGCATGGTAGCTGCGATAGAGGCAGTGCCTTTCGCGCAATTTGCCTCCGTCCTCTCCAGCTGGAGATTCTCCGCAGATGGGACAAGAGAACGTCCTCTCTGAATCGGCTGGTGGCCCTTTCCCAACCGACCAGGGATTCCCTGCAGTGGTGGCTCCAGCCACATCACTTATCACGGGGCCGGTCTTTCCTCAAACCGTCATGGTTAGTGGTGACCACCGACGCCAGTCTGAAGGGCTGGGGAGCGGTGTTCTTACACCACAGGGCTCAAGGACTCTGGACTCAGTCGGAGTCGACGTTGCAGATCAACGTGCTGGAGATCAAGGCAGTCTATCTGGCGCTCCTGGCGTTTCAGAAGTTCCTGTCAGGACAGCCCATCCGGGTTCAGACCGACAATGCGACGGCCGTCGCGTATATAAACCATCAGGGAGGGATCAGAAGTGCTCAGGCCCTCACCGAAGTCCACCGCATTCTATCTTGGGTGGAGGACAACGACTGCCTGATCTCCGCAGTTCACATCCCAGGGGTCGAGAACTGGGAGGCCGACTACCTGAGCCGGCAGGGGATGGACGCCGGAGAGTGGTCTCTTCATCCAGACGTCTTCCGGGACATCTGCAGCAAATGGGGCACTCCGGACGTGGATCTGATGGCCTCACGGCTGAATCATCAGGTGCCGCAATACATGGCAAGATCGTGGGATCCTCAGTCTCTGGGGGCGGATGCCCTGATCCTGAGTTGGTCCGGCTTCCATCTACCATATGTGTTCCCGCCTCTGGCTCTGATTCCCAGGGTCCTGTGGAAAATCAGGACGGAATGCAGAGTAGCCATTCTAGTGGCACCAGATTGGCCCAGGAGGTCCTGGTATCCGGACCTGTGGCAACTGTCAGGCGGACACAGGTGGGCTCTTCCAGAACGCGCAGATCTTCTCGCGCAAGGCCCATTCTTCCACCTCAATTCCAGGAACCCCTCAGATTGACTGCATGGCTCTTGACGCCTGGCTACTAACATCCAGAGGCTTCTCCCCTACGGTGGTCGCCACTATGAATCGGGCCAGGAAGCCCGTGTCCAGGAAGATATACCACAGAACGTGGAAAATCTTTTTCACTTGGTGTGCATCGGGTGACAGGTCACCGTGGCCCTTGTCCATCCCGACGTTGTTGGCTTTCCTACAGTCGGGTCTGGAATTGGGCTTATCCCTCAGCTCCCTGAAGGGTCAAGTATCAGCTCTTTCAGTGCTGTTTGACAGGCGCTTGGCGCTCCTTCCTAAGGTCCGTCAGTTTCTGCAAGGGGTGTCTCGGGTGGTTCCGCCCTACAGGCGACCTCTGGATCCTTGGGACCTTAACATAGTCCTGGCGGCACTGCAGAAACCGCCGTTTGAGCCACTGAGAGACATTTCCCTCTCTCGTTTGTCCCAGAAGGTGGTCTTTCTGGTGGCGATTACGTCTCTGAGAAGGGTCTCAGAATTGGCTGCACTTTCGTGCAAGTCACCCTTTCTGGTGGTTCCCCAAGACAAGGTGGTGTTGCGCCCGCGGCCAGAATTCTTGCCAAAGGTGGTTTCCACTTTTCACCTGAACCAGGAGATTGTTCTCCCCTCATTTTGTCCCGCTCCCGTTCATCAGGTTGAGCGCGACCTCCATACTCTGGATCTCGTGAGGGCTGTACGCATTTATGTGTCCAGGACTGCCTCCTTCCGGAGTTCGGATTCCTTGTTTATCCTTACGGCGGGTCGCTGTAAGGGGTCCGCGGCGTCAAAGTCAACCTTGGCCAGATGGATCAAGGCTCCCATTCAAGAGGCTTACCAGTCTTCTGGTTTGTCTCTCCCGGTGGGATTGAAGGCGCATTCGACCAGAGCTGTCGGTGCCTCCTGGGCTTTGCGACATCGCGCTTCTGCTCTACAGGTGTGTCAGGCGGCCACTTGGTCCAGCCTGCACACTTTCTCTAAGCACTATATGGTGCATGCCCATGCCTCTGCGGATGCAAGTTTGGGCAGGCGGGTCCTCCAGGCGGCGGTTGCCCACCTTTGAGGGGGACCATGTGTTATCCGTCTTTTGAGGAACTATTCCCGCCCTGGGGTATTGCTTTAGGACATCCCCATTGTCTGGGTCTACCATTATGATGATCAGAAAAAAGAGAATTTTGTTTACGTACCGTAAATTCTTTTTTCTTGAATCATCAATGGGAGACCCAGCACCCACCCAGTTGTTCCGTTGCATGTTTTGCATTTGATCTGTTCCCTGTTGGGACAGTTTCTTCCGGGTTGTTGGACCGTCTGTGCACGGTTTCTTCCCGATGTTTCGGGTGTGGTTTGTTGTCTCTTCGCAGCTTATGGACCTAACTGAGGATATTCCCTGCGGTGGGGGTTTATAAGCGGAGGGGGCGGTGTCTACAAACTTGTAGTACCTAGTGTGGCCTCCGGAGGGCAGAGCCCTAAACCCCATTGTCTGGGTCTCCCATTGATGATTCAAGAAAAAAGAATTTACGGTACGTGAACAAAATTCTCTTTATTCTACCATTGTATATTAAAATTAGTACCCCTCTACCTTACACCACCAGGGAAGTTTTAATTAAAAGGAAAAATGTTTCTCTGGCCAAGGTCACACATGCAAATCTGTTTTTTAACCCCTTAGAAAAACGGATCAGTTTTTCTAAGCGTGCCAATAGTTTCCCCTGAGGTCCTGGATGTTTTTGGAAAACTTTTGGACTTAGTCATTCTTTCACCAAAAATGCATATGCGTTTACGCATGGTGCCTATATGTACCTTGCGTTAACGCATGCGTCTCCCATAAGATCCCATGTTAAAAAAACACATGCATTTTTTTACAGGACCCCAAAAACACTGCTAGCAGTCTTTTTGGGATGCTGCATAAAACACATGCGTTTTTTGACAAATGCACAGGCACATGCATTAACGCATATGTGTTTTTGGACTTTGAAAAAAAAAGTCCAAAATGTTCCCAAAAATGGATGGTGTGTGACCCTGGCCTCTGTTTCTTCATCTGGGAACATAAATCTATGGGACCACCTGGAGGCTGATACATGGCAAAGAAATGACTCCTCCCCAGGAGACTAGACCCGCTTGCTGGTTCCTGACTTCAGTTTTTTTGCTTTATCTTTGTTTGGTATCAAGATTGGGTGGGGTGCCCCGTGCCCTTTTTTAAAAATATTATTTAAATAAATAAAGACCCATGTGAGGTCACCCATATTTTTGTATCCAGCCAATATAAGACACATAACTATGGCTGCAGCCCAAAGCCGTCTGATTGATCTGCACCGATTATCATCTTACAGGGAACCGCACGCCATTTTTTTCAGTTATTTGTTTTTACACTAATATGTCTGTTGTCATACACTGATTTGTATTGAACCCAATCAGAGTCGCCGACACAAAGGGTGGGGGTGGGTGCAGTTTGACTACAACCAATCACATATGCCGTCACAGAGGGGAGGTGGGGGATTCAGTAAACAAACATGAAGCTTAAGGAGCGGTCCTGGAAGTAGCATGACTGCAGTGTCATGACTGATAAGTATAATTTTTCTGTGTAATCTCCATTTTGCTTCCTTTTGTAGCCATTTGGCCAAATACAAGCTGTAACACGTACTTTTCAGGAAACTCCATGTTCGGGGTCCGTGCACAGGCATTAAGTGCCCTAAACTTTACAGTTAGGGTTTACCCATCACTGCTTTTGAATTGTATTAATAGGGCCATCTGGGATATCAAAGGCCAGCAGCTTCAGCTCTACGAGCAATATTGCAAAGCTTTATTTTAAAGGTGTTGTCTTATTTTTCTTTTTTAATAGTGAAGTTCACCACTTTCATGCTTACCTGCTTTTTGGTAGGCAGTGTGCTGCTGCTCCTTGATTGACAGTTCAACTGGTGGCATTGTTGCTCAGCTGACCCCTCCTCTGCGCTCACTGGATCTGCACGCAGAGGCAACTTTACCTGTGCAGCACCGACGAAGTAAAGTTACATTGAAAGAAGTGCACTAGCTGGATTGATAGGAAAGAGTGGACTCCAGAGATTTGGCCAGCTTCAGAATACTTTTTACCAGCTGTATTGCAAATAGCTTGTAAGCCCTGCTCAAGTTTGTCCATCAAAGCTTGACTGCATTTGTGTCCGGTAACCTGAGCAATACACAGTAAACTGAAAATCTTTTCATTCATGAGAATTCAAAGTATCTTTAACAAGAAGCAAATTACAAAGTTGCTTACTTTTATAAGCACTTTGCAATTTTACTCATGCAAATAACCCTTTTAGGTGTAAATGTAATGACCAATCCATCTTAAATGACACCACAGCCCATTTCTTATATTGGCTTTATGATGAGATGGAGAACAGTTTGGAGCTGAAAAGGCAGAAAAGAAACTGTCTTAATGTTCAATTCATTTAAACCTGAGAAT
This sequence comes from Allobates femoralis, assembly GCA_033576535.1. NCBI lineage: Eukaryota > Metazoa > Chordata > Amphibia > Anura > Aromobatidae > Allobates > Allobates femoralis. The sequence goes on from JARQOC010000003.1 coordinate 170,886,192, forward strand.
CACTATTATAAAAAGTATAAAATACTGTAAAATAAATCCTCAGTTTTGATGACTGTCTGGGCAAAGTGAAAGAGTAATCTACATTATATGACATTATGAATAAGCATTGTGATGATGTCCTGTCAACAGATGCACTTGTAACATGTTAAGTATTTTATTATTTTATTTATTTATGTTATTTTTATTTATTTTTCTTTTGCTTCATCAGTGTTCTGCGAATTAAGCTTTTTTTTCTTATTAATCTGTTTACAGGAATAGCAGACTTTGTGACTTTTCCATTGATGTGACTTGGATGAAAACCAGGAAAAAAATGTATCCCATTGACAGATGTTCCTCAAATAGTCCATCTTCTATGAGACTTCCAGACAATTCAAAGTAAAGCAGTAAAATTAATTTAGAAAGACATGAGATGAACTTTGCAAATCATAAGTCCAGAGTCGGTGCCTTTAAGGACTTTATATCTTTTAACACTTATTATTCAATGGACTTTTATAAGTAAAAAAAAAATTCAATTGAATATTCATAAACGTTTAATATCATTTCATTTGTAAGACTTACATGTAGCAGACCAGTTTCTTAATGTTGCACTTTAAAAGAAAAGGGAAGCATTTATTCCTACCTCAAGTGTTATTAACTGTATGATGAGCCATAATTCCTTTCTTATGTTGCATATTACATAAAGCTGGGGGTGGTTTGTAATAATTTGCCTTTTGTCAACCAAAGTAGGCTAACGTCACTATCAACTGTTTTTGTAGAGAAGAACAGTCACAGCGTAGCTATGGGAAAATTATATTATTCACCCAGTCCTTTTATGACATATAGATTTCTGTATCTCTGGTGAGACGAATTAGTTGTGCAGTATATATGACAAAAAGCGCTTTTAAAAAACAAGAATGTGTTTTAGTTAATACTGGCAAACCACAATCTGGCAGCAAAAAGATGGAAAGCCTTTGGAGACTTAGAGATTTCCACTACTTTACATTGATGACCTATCCATGGGACCAACACCAGGCACCCATGCGATCAGCTTCTCCCGATGCCAGCGGAGGCAGCAGGTGACTGAAAATGCTCCATTTCAGAGCTACACCGTCTTCTGATGGTGTCCACGGCCAAGTACTGCACATCCGCCTCCTAGTGATTTGAATAGGAGATGGATGTGCAATAACCTGCTGCGGCCGCTATCAGAAGATGGAGCAGCATGGAACTGAGCATCTCCAGCCATAGACAGCCACCGTTAGCACTGAGAACAGATGATCGTCGGGAGTATTGGGTGTCGGACTCTGGCTGACCAGACTTTGGCTGTATCCTTAGGATAAGTTATCAGCCATATATGGCACAACGGTACTTGAGTGAAGGTGCATGCTCAAGTAGAATTTTGATCCTTATTATAGCAGTAATAATAAACTCGGCACTCGGCAGAGAAGTTTTTTTGTGAATATTTAATGGTGACAATCCAGAATCCAGCAGCATAAATTATAATTCAGCTTTATGTAGACCGTCTTCAGATAAGTTGATGTAGGAGTAGTAAAGATGGTTTGTGAGTAGATGTGCTCACAACACGGTAAATAGCTTTTTCCGTGGATTGTTGCGTCATGGACAGGAAGAGATGCAGAGCGCTTGCTGTATTGACTCCTCAAACAAACAGTGTTGGTGCATACACTGAGGAGTCAATACAGCAAGCGCTCTGCATCTCTTCCTGCCCATGAAGCAACAATCCACGGAAAAAGCTATTTACCATGTTGTGAGCACATCTACTCACAAACCATCTGTATTACTTCTATGCAATTTATCTGACGAAGGTCTACCTAATACCGAAACATTAAAATGGACGCTGCTGGAATCTGGATTGTCACCATTAAATATTCACTATATTCACAAAAATACTTCTCTAAGAGCTGAGTTTATTATCCCTGCTATGCTAAGGATAGGCTATCAATGTTAAAGTAGTGGACAACATCTTTAATGATGTATACTGAGGTGGTTTAGAGTGAAATATTGGTTGGATCGCAGGAGTCTTATTACGCCTTATTGACTACAGGTTACTCTATCTTGCTTTCCTGAATGTCCTGTATATATCTGTGCCTTAACAGAGATTTTCATCTTAAACATAAATTTGAGTTATCCTGTAATTTGTTTTGTAAACGTTTCTCCTCTTCTTTTACTGTTTTGATTGTACATGATTCTGTATATGTATACATACATGTGTAATGGTATGTCCAGAGATGCGCTGTGAACGGCTTATTGCCAAGCATTCAGCTCTGTACCACACTGCTATACCTGCTGGGGCCAAGTAGCTGAGATTTTAGGTGGAGCACACACTCCAGAATAAGGCTTTAGCTCTCCTGTCACTTTTTAAAAATCTTTTTGAGACCCTTTTATACAGTCGGGAAGTAAATCTTGGCTAACTGTAGTGTTTTTCTTGTCACAGGAATAAGAAAAAAACATTAATAACTCCTTTCAATTGTGAAGTCATATAAGCCACTTTCCGTTTCTCCTGGGTGCAGTTTGGCTTTTACTTTATGTAATATGCCCTTCTATAAACGACGTTATTATCTGAATGTTTAAAAGTATAGTATTTATTATACATGCTATGTAGCTTTTGGCCAGTGACTATTATACAGGTAATTATCTTTTACAGCGACATGTATCTAATTTTATTATATGAATAAACATTTATTTTTACTCAAACAGGATTTCTTAGATTTTTATAAGTAAAATAATGTTTGTGCCTTAGCAACAGATTCCTCACCAACTACTGAGGAGGGTGCCAGGGGGAATCACAGTATTAATATGTATTTAATCATTGTGCATTCAATCCTGTTAACCCCTAGACGACAGCCTAACGTCTACAGACGTCCAAAAAACAGGGTACTTAAAGCCCAGCCATACGTCTGTAGACGTATGGCTAGAAAAAGCCCTGTAGCGCCGCCCCTGGAGCTAATACCTCTAGGGTGTCAGCGTACCGATTGTAGCTGACACCCTAGAGATTAGTAATTAGCTAGTTTTTTACCGGCACCTGTAATGTGATGGCCGGTAAACACCGTTTACCGATCATCACATTGCACAAAGTGAAAGTGCCGGGAAAAATGCTTTCACTTTGATCCGACATGAAAACACATGTCGGAACAAAGTGAAAGCATTAACCCCCTAGCCCACCAAGACCCCCAGTACTGGGGATCATCATCCCCCCCCCCCCACCCCACCCCCTAACCATCTGAAAATGGCGGCGGCCGGCGCCAAACCCGCCGCCTCCGCTGCATCTCTATGCGATCTGTCAGATCGCATATAGATGCCGCCATTCCTGGGGGCCACTGGTCCCCTCAGTGGCCCCCCAATATCATCCCCCCTCACCCCTGGTCTCACCCCTGATCTCCCCCTGCTCCCTGCGCGGCTCCCCCCAGCTCCCCCTCTTCCCTGCGCGGCTCCGAGTCCCCAGCTCCCCCTCCTCCCTGCGCGGCTCCCCTCCGGTCATCAGAGCCCCCCCTCCTCCCCCAGGCCTTCCCCATGCTGTCCCCTCGATCCCCGACCCCCCACCCCTCCGGTCCGCAGTCCCCCCGCTCTGCTCCGGTCCCCCCGGCCCCCTTCCCTGCTCCTCTCATACTTACCCGTCCTGCAGCATCGCCGGCCGTCTTCTCTCTGCCTCTGTCCCGGCGCCGCTGCTCTGCGTGCGCCTGAACAGAGGCAGAGTTAACCCATCAACGACCACACAGGGGTCTTCTGCAGTTAACCCCCTGTGTGGTCACAAGGGGTTAGCTGCAGATCATTATCCCTGTGTGATCACAGGGGGTTACTGGATCTGCAGTTAACCCATTGTTACCACACAGGGATGATGACCTGCAGTTAACCCCTTGTGTGGTCACAAGGGGTTAACTGCAGGTCATCATCCCTGTGTGGTCACAAGGGGTTACTGGATCTGCAGGTAACCCCTTGTGACCACACAGGGATGATGACCTGCAGTTAACCCCTTGTGTGGTCACAAGGGGTTAACTGCAGGTCATCATCCCTGTGTGGTCACAAGGGGTTACCGGATCTGCAGTTAACCCCTTGTGACCACACAGGGATGATGACCTGCAGTTAACTCCTTGTGACCACACAAGGGGTTAACTTCAGATCATCATCTGAATGAGAATCGTCGCGGGACCTCCCACTGGACTACGTCGGACCTTCCCAATGGACTACGTCGGACCATCCCACTGGACTACGTCGGACTTCACTGTAATAAAGATGGGGTCTAAATATGTGTTTGTGTTTTTTTTCCAATAAAAATATTTTTCTCTGTGTTGTGTTTTCTTTACAATCTATTAGAGATTCCTAATGGTCCGGTCTAATATTGGCCAGACGTTATGAATCTCGGGCTTAGTGCCAGCTGCCAAAAAGCTGGCATTAACCCCTTATTACCCAGTCTGCCACCGCTACACGGCAGCTGGAAGAGCTGGATACAGCGCCAGAAAATGGCGCTTCTATGAATGCGCCATTTTCTGGGGCGGCTGCGAGCTGCAATTCGCAGCGGGGGGGGCCCAGAAAGCTTGGGCCTCCCTACGCTGAGGATTCCAGCCCCCAGCTGCCTAGTTGTACCTGGCTGGCCCAAAAATATGGCGAAGCCCACGCCATTTTTTTTTAAAAATTATTTCATGAAATATAAAAAAAAAGGAGCTTCCCTTATATTTTTGGTTTCCAGCTAGGTAAAACTAGGCAGAAGGGGTTCGTGGCAGCCCGTAGCTGCCTGTTGTACCTGGCTGGACCAAAAATATGGCGAAGCCCTACGTCATTTTTTTTTTAAATTTAATAAAGTAATACTAAAAAAAAATGCAGGGGAGGAGACAACCAGGACACGGTGTGTCCGTATCTTGTGCACATGCTCTAAGGGCCCTTTCACATCAGCGTTTTTTGAAATTTGCGGCAGATGCGGTGAAAAAAACGCATCTGCCGCAATTACCGCATACCGGCTGCACTTGCGGCGCGGTTGCGGTAAACGCCATGCAAAGTATAGGCGTACTTGCGACAAGTGCGGTTTTACACTTGCGGCAGGTGCGGCCGCGAAAAAAAACCGCGGTCAGCCTCGGTTTTTTCGCGGCCGCACCTGCCGCAAGTGCAAAACCGCACTTGCCGCACCTGCCGCAAGTACGCCTATACTTTGCATGGCGTTTACCGCAACCGCGCCGCAAGTGCAGCCGGTATGCGGTAATTGCGGCAGATGCGTTTTTTTCACCGCATCTGCCGCAAATTTCAAAAAACGCTGATGTGAAAGGGCCCTAAAAGTGAGAAATTGTGTGAAAAAAAGAAAATGTTCATAATGACATTATCAAATTCTGTGAAGTAGCTGTAGATTCCAAATGCTCACTATACCCCTAGATAGAATCCTTGAGGTGTCTAGTTTCCAAAATGGGGTGACTTGTGCAGGAGCTCCAATGTTTAGGCACACAGGGGCTCCCCATATGCGACATGGTGTCCGCTAACTATTAGAGCTAATTTTCCATTCAATTTGTTAGCGGACACCATGTCACATATGGAGAGCCCCTGTGTGCCTAAACATTGGAGCTCCCCAACAAGTGACCCCATTTTGGAAACTAGACCCCCCAAGGAAAAAATCTAGATGCATAGTGAGCACTTTCAACCCCCAAGTGCTTCACAAATTAGTCTGTAAAAAGGAAAAAAAGAAGATTTTTGTGAAAAAATGTACTTTTTCATTTTTACGGATCAGTTTGTGAAGCACCTGGGGGTTCAAAGTGCTCACTACGCATCTAAATACGTTCCTTGGGGTGTCTAGTTTCCAAAATGAGGTCACTTGTGGGGGAGCTCCAATACTTAGGCACATAGGAGCTCTCCATACATGACATGGTGTCCACTAGCAATTGGAATTGTAAGTGGATACCATGTCGTGTATGGCGAGCCCCTGTGTGCCTAAACATTAGAACTCCCCCACAAGTGACCCCATTTTGGAAACTAGACACCCCAAGGAATTTATATAGATGCATAGTGAGCACTTTGAACCCTCAGGTACTTCACAAATGGATCCATAAAAATGAAAAAGTACTTTCTTTTCCACAAAAATTTTCTTTTTTCATTTTTACGGATTCATTTGTGAAGCACCTGGGGGTTCAAAGTGCTCAACACCCATCTAGATAAGTTCCTTGGGGGGTCTAGTTTTCAAAATGGGGTCACTTATGGGGGAGCTCCAATGTTTAGGCACACAGGGGCTCTCCATACGCAACATGGTGTCTGCTAGCAATTGGAGCTAATTTTCCATTCAAATTGTTAGCGGACACCATGTTGCATACGGAGAGCCCCTGTGTGCCTAAACATTGGAGCTCCCCCACAAGTGACCCCATTTTGGAAACTAGACCCCCCAATGAACTTATCTAGATGCATAGTGAGCACTTTGAACCCTCAGGTGCTTAACAAATTGATCCGTAAAAATGAAAAAGTACTTTTTTTTCACAAAAATTTTCTTTTGTCCTCGATTTTTTTTATTTTCACATGGGCAACAGGATAAAACGCATCCTAAAATTTGTTGGCCAATTTCTCCTGAGTACACCGATACCTCATATGTAGTCATAAACCACTGTTTGGGCGCACCGCAGGGCTCGAAAGAGAAGGAGCGCCATTTGACTTTTTGAATGGTAAATTAGCTCCAAAAGTCAAATCGCGCTCCTTCCATTCTGAGCCCTGCCGTGCGCCCAAACAGTGGTCTATGACCACATATGAGGTATTGGTGTACTCAGGAGAAATTGCCCAACAAATTTTAGGATGCATTTTATCCTGTTGCCCATGTGAAAATGAAAAAATCGAGGCTAAAAAACATTTTTGTTGGAAAAATTAAAATGTCCATTTTTTGTTTCCACTTTGCTTTAGTTGCTGTGAAGCACCTGAAGGGTTAATCATTTTCTTGAATGTAGTTTTGAGTAGCTTGAGGGGTGCAGTTTTCGGAATGGTGTCACTTTTGGGTGTTTTCTGTCATGTACACCCCTCAAATGGACTTCAAATGTGATGTGGTCACTAAAAAAATGGTTTTGTAAATTTTGCTGGAAAAATGAAAAATTGCTGATGAACTTTGAACCCTTATAACGTCCTAACCAAAAAATTTTTTTTTTCCAAAATTGTTGCTGATGTAAAGTAGACATGTGGGAAATGTTATTTATTAACTATTTTGTGTCACATAACGCTCCGGTTCAACAGAATAAAAATGACAAATTTGAAAATTGTCAAATTTTCAAAATTTTTGCCAATTTTTTTTATATTTTCACAAATAAACACAAAAATTATCGACCTAAATTTACAAATAACATGAAGCCCAATATGTCACGAAAAAACAATCTCAGAATCGCTAGGATCCGTTGAAGCGTTCCAGAGATATTACCTCATAAAGGGACACTGGTCAGAATTACAAAAAACAGTCTGGTCATTAAGGTGGAAATTGGCTTCGTCACTAAGGGGTTAATGAATTCTGGTATGTACATGTATTTTAGTTGCATTAACAGTATAATATTGGCTTAATTTGTGGCACTATTACAGAACAACTGAAAATTTGCTTAAAAGGAATTGGTCATAAATATTTAGCATCCCCCCCCATCCACCCACCAAACCACCATTGTTTTGAACATTTTGGTAAACACAGAAATGGAACTTTGAATGCTATATTCATGTGCCTGTAAGGCAGCTTTCACATCAGCGTTTCTGCTCGATCGTGGCAGATCTGGTAGCTTTGCCGCTTAACAGCTCACTTGTGGCAAACTCCCTTCATTCCTTGTGGGACATGCGGTCAGGAGCGGCAAGTGCGGCTTTGCCGAATCCGGCAAATCCAGCACTTGCGGCAAAAGAAAAAAAAACGCTGCTAGCAAAAACGTGAAAGGTCCCTAATAGGTTTATGGTTGGGGCGGCAATCCTGATTAATCTTGCTGGCTAGTCACCCCCTGGACTTGTCCGACCTTCCATAGGCTTGCTATATGATTACAAGCCATTTCTGTAGTTAAGTTAGATCTACTGCCTTCAGCTTTCTCTCTACACGCTCTCGATGCTACAGTAAGTGGCTTACAATGATGTGCCTTACCTGTGCGATGTCTTTCAACCCAAAAAGGAGCTGGTCTCTGACTATATACAGAAGATTGGCTCCTCCTTAATATTTTTGTACAGGGATTTAATTAAAATAGTCTGGGTTTTTCTGCACTGAATGTATCAGAATATATAAAAACATTATTGTGAACTTGCTACAACCTAATAAAATGTTGATATCAGTTATGTGATTAAAATCTTCATGAAAGGTTCCATTTATGTATGGCAGATGATGGGTACACCTCAATGGAGGGGGCTCAGGAGCTGAGCACACTCCATACTTGTCAGGTGCATGCTGCTCCTGCTACTAACAGAACCTAATTAGAGTTAGCTTTGATGCTATTCTCTACACATAATCTGCAGTTTTGAGCTTCCGGCCACTGTGCCACTATGGAGCAAGGGCGCCTGCGCTAAACTGCAGATTATGCCTGCCTACCCCGGAAGCGCCGCCATATTGCGACACCCATCACGCTGCCTGCCGCCGGCTCCCAGCATGCTCCCGTCACTGCACAACCCCCCGCCGCCCGCCGCAGACCCGGGGGAGCCCTATTACTAAAGTGCCCGCCGCCACCATCAGCGGCCCCCAGCCCCGGGGGAGCCCTATTACTGAAGTGCCCGCCGGCACCATCAGCGGCCCCCAGCCCCGGGGGAGCCCTATTACTAAAGTGCCCGCCGCCACCATCAGCGGCCCCCAGCCCGGGGGAGCCCTATTACTAAAGTGCTTGCCGCCACCATCACCGGCCCCCAGCCCCAGGGGAACCCTATTACTGAAGTGCCCGCCGGCACCATCAGCGGCCCCCAGCCCCGGGGGAGCCCTATTACTAAAGTGCCCGCCGCCACCATCAGCGGCCCCCAGCCCCGGGGGAGCCCTATTACTGAAGTGCCCGCCGGCACCATCTGCGGCCCCCTTCATCACCGCTGCGGAGGAGGACTGAGGAGGAGGACACAGGAGTTTGCCCCTCACAACCTCCTCTTACATCCTCTTCATACGAAGCGTCTGTAGCAAGAGGACAGAGGAGTCTGCAGGACGACACACGACCATGGAGGGAGGAAGAGGTCAGAGGACCATGCAGGGAGGAGAGGACAGAGGACCATGCAGGGAGGAAGAGGACAGAGGACCATGCAGGGAGGAAGAGGACAGAGGACCATGGACGGAGGAAGAGGTCAAGGAGCATGGACGTCTCTGTCTCACTCTGTCCCTCATGTGTCTCTCTGTCTCATCTCTGTCCCTCATTGTCTCTGTCCACTCTGTCCCTCATGTCTCTGTCCACTCTGTCCCTCATGTGTCTCTGTCCACTCTGTCCCTCATGTGTCTCTGTCCACTCTGTCCCTCATGTGTCTCTGTCCCACTCTGTCCCTCATGTGTCTCTGTCCACTCTGTCCCTCATGTGTCTCTGTCCACTCTGTCCCTCATCTGTCTCTGTCCACTCTGCCCTCATGTGTCTCTGTCCACTCTGCCCCTCATGTGTCTCTGTCCACTCTGTCCCTCATGTGTCTCTGTCCCTCATGTGTCTCTGTCCTCTGTCCTCATGTGTCTCTGTCCACTGTGTCCCTCATGTCTCTCTGTCCCTCATGTCTCTCTGTCCCTCATGTGTCTCTGTCCACTCTGTCCCTCATGTGTCTCTGTCCACTCTGTCCCTCATATGTCTCTGTCCACTCTGCCCCTCATGTGTCTCTGTCCCTCCCATGTGCCTCTGTCCACTCTGTCCCTCATGTGTCTCTGTCCACTCTGTCCCTCATGTGTCTCTGTCCACTCTGTCCCTCATGTGTCTCTGTCCACTCTGTCCCTCATGTGTCTCTGTCCACTCTGTCCCTCATGTGTCTCTGTCCACTCTGTCCCTCATGTGTCTCTGTCCACTCTGTCCCTCATGTGTCTCTGTCCACTCTGTCCCTCATGTGTCTCTGTCCACTCTGTCTCTCATGTGTCTTGTCCACTCTGTTCATGTGTCTCTGTCCACTCTGTCTCTCATGTGTCTCTGTCCACTCTGTCTCTCATGTGTTCTGTCCACTCTGTGTGTCATGTGTCTCTGTCCACTCTGTGTGTCATGTGTCTCTGTCCACTCTGTGTGTCATGTGTCTCTGTCCACTCTGTGTGTCATGTGTCTCTGTCCACTCTGTGTGTCATGTGTCTCTGTCCACTCTGTGTGTCATGTGTCTCTGTCCACTCTGTGTGTCATGTGTCTCTGTCCACTCTGTGTGTCATGTGTCTCTGTCCACTCTGTTTCATGTGTCTTGTCCACTCTGTCTCTCATGTGTCTCTGTCCACTCTGTCTCTCATGTGTCTCTGTCCACTCTGTGTGTCTCTCATTGTGTCTCTGTCCACTCTGTGTGTCATGTGTCTCTGTCCACTCTGTGTGTCTGTGTCTCTGTCCACTCTGTGTGTCATGTGTCTCTGTCCACTCTGTGTGTCATGTGTCTCTGTCCACTCTGTGTGTCATGTGTCTCTGTCCACTCTGTGTCTAATGTCTCTCTGTCCACTCTGTGTCTAATGTCTGTATACTGTGTGTAATTTCTGCATACTGTGTGTCTATACAATGTTTCATGTATGTATATACTGTGTGTTTCTCTCCTCACCCCTCCAGCATTGAGCCGCATCTCTCCTCAACCCTAAACCACTGACCCGCTTCTCTCCTCACCCCTCCACCACTAAGCCGCTTCTCTCCTCACCCCTGCACCACTGAGCCGCATCTCTACTCACCCCTCCTCCACAGCCGCTTCTCTCCTCACCCCTCCACCACACAGCCGCATCTCTCCTCACCGCTCCACCACAGAGCCGCATCTCTCCTCACCCCTCCACCACACAGCCGCCTCTATACTCTACTACCCACAGAGCCGCCTCGATACTCTGCTACCCACAGATCCGCCTGTATATTCTGCTACCCACAGAGCCGCCTGTATACTCTGCTACCCACAGAGCTGCCTGTATGCACTGCTACCCACAGAGCCGCCTCCATACTCTGCTACCCACAGAGCCGCCTCCATACTCTGCTACCCACAGAGCCGCCTCCATACTCTGCTACCCACAGAGCCGCCTCCATACTCTGCTACCCACAGAGCCGCCTCCATACTCTGCTACCCACAGAGCCGCCTCCATACTCTGCTACCCACAGAGCCGCCTCCATACTCTGCTACCCACAGAGCCGCCTCCATGCTCTGCTACCCACAGAGCCGCCTGTATATTCTGCTACCCACAGAGCCGCCTGTATACTCTTGCTACCCACAGAGCCGCCTGTATACTCTGCTACCCACAGAGCCGCCTCCATACTCTGCTACCCACAGAGCCGCCTGTATACACACAATTCATTTCACCCCACTCCCGATGCAATTGCATCGGACCTTTTTACTAGTTTACCACATAAATACCACTGTCCTCATACGATTGTGTTATTTCACTGTTGTGATATCAAGGAGATTCCATTCTAGTGCCCATCACCCCCTCTCGCAGCATGATTATGGGTTTCCAGTGAGTTACCGTGGAAGCTAGTGACTCACCGATGGTGCCACATTATCGCCTTCATGGTCGTCATATAAAGCTCAACTTGTGACTGTTCCTCATAAGAGATCATTATTTTCACTATTTATCAATACAGTTTTGCGTTATTTAGTGGAAGTTATCAAACAATTGTAGGTTCAAATCAGGCAGGGTAACTAAAATAATAAGTAAATAATTTTTAATAAGTTTTTAATCTAAAAGAAAAAAAATAATATTTGGTATTGCTGCATCCATAAAAAACTAAAAATGCTAAATGTTACCAGGTAATTTTCAGTGAACGCTGTTAAAAATTAACCCAACATACAATGGTGAAACTATATTTTTTTTCATCAGTTCATCCCACTACAATTTTTTTTTCTCATCTTTTTATTAATTAAATGATAAAATGAATGGTCATTTAACACCTTTATCTCCAAGTGATTTTCTGTTTTTCGTTTTATCCTCCTCCTAAAAGCCATAACTTTTTGTATGATACTATCAATATAACTGATGCGGCCAGGGCTAGTGGGGTACTCGGTCACCGGGTCTGCTGAGTGGGGAGTCACAGGTGGATGGGATCCAGGTGCCGTGCCCTGGGGATCATTTGAAGGGGGATGAAGGAATTATTTACAGGGGAACGTGACGCCACCTGTAGTGTCCGGTAATTTGGCACCGGCGCTGCCAGCCGGTCGCTGAGGTGATGGATGGAGCAGCAAAGTGTGGTACAGCTCCCCACAGGTGCAGCTTTACCTCAGGGCAGCAATAAAGGAAGATGGTAAGGGAGAGCAGTGATGGAGGATGATGGTGAGGAAGGGCAGTGATGAGGTCTTTTCTGGCACAATGATGTGGTATAGCTGTTAAACAGGCACACAGACACACAGGGATGGTTGTTTCGGTACCTTTTTACTGGTGGTCACATAACAGGTACAATCCAGAGTACTAACCAGGTCCCTGATGCAATTTAGGACTAACACCTTGGAAGGTTATGAGGCCTCCTTTATCTCTGTGCTCTGCATTGAGGGATGAGTCCTGCCTGAGCCTGAACCCTCCACTTCTTTATCTTTAAACTAACAATGAGGTCCTTCTGCGGTGTCCCGATTCCTCCTGTGGCCCCTGGTCCTATGTTTGGTTAGTTTAATGTCTCTTTTTCTCTATCCTCAGGGTTAAACTCCTCCTGAGTTACCTGGGCTCTGCAGGCCCGCAGCATCGGACTCCAGTGTCCGGTTGTGCTAAAGGGGTAAATCTTCAGCCCCCTGTCCTTGTTCCCTATCTCCTCTACGTGCCTCCGGCCCCTTCCTTGGGGTATGAACAGCCGACAATCGTTCCTTGGTCCTGGCCTAAATCTCTCACCAGAGACCAGCTGCTCCTCTCCCCACACGAACTAACTGCCAACTGTCTCCTGGGATTAACTGTCTCCTCCTCTCAGCCTGGATCTTCTTAAAGGGGAACTGACTTAATGCAGCCAGTAGAGCTGCCCCTTCAGGTCTGGAGTGGTAGGTGCTGTGTCTGATTGCTACTGCAACACATAGCCGTGCTGATGCATGACTCTGCATTACAGAAATAATTATCTCCTGTGAATGCCACCAGTCACAGGAAGTAATTCATGACAGCAACAGGGTTCATCATCGGACCACTCACTGTCATGGCAACACATCAGCGTACCATATTTGCATCTTGGGGTCACTGATGGTAGCGTGGAATAGCACGAAATCCACCATTGCATCACGCTGCCTGAGTTTGATAGCACAATCTAAGGGGTTAACAGGAGCGGGCGATTCTACGATTCATCCACACCTGTAAGGCTAGGTCCACATTAGCAATGTGGCATCTGCCTCCGTCATAGAGCAGCATTAATGCAGGGTAAACGCAGTGTAAAGCTTCCATTGAGTTATATGGGTTAGCAGATCCCAGCGCATGTAAACATAGCCATAAAAGTGCCTGAGTTTGAAATTTTGCGCTTTTTCCAGCGAACAGCTGAACACGGCAAGCGGCATTCAGCTGTCCGCTGGAAAAAGAATGAGATTTCAAACACAAAAAACACTAAAGAGGGAAAGAGAAGCTCAATAGGGTCTTATCATTTATAAGTGTAAGGACTAGATCTGACTAGCCACTCACCTGGGGGAGTTGTGTTGCACACAACCAGTGTCAAGGTATGAGCAAAATGGCTGCCGCAAGGCTCACACCTCAAAACGTTCAATGTAGTTAGAAATTACACAGGATGGACAGTGTTCACAGACCTGTGCTGCACTGCATATGCCAGATAGGATCAGACGATGTTCATCACCAAAGCTTTTATTTTCAACTCGTTTCAGAGTTAGTCCCAACTCCTTCCTCAGGGACAGTGAGGTAACAGTCTTAGAGTCTTATGTGCCGAATTGTGTCAACGGAAAAATAAAAGGAAAATACCCAACGTCTGATCGGATTTTCTTCTTATGGTACAGCTATATCAGTTAAAAAATGTATACGTTATGGCTTTTGCAAAATGAAAAAAAGGATAGTCTCTTTTAGGAAGGGGTTAAATGGGACATTTGCATTTTAATTTATGCTATAGTGCAATTGTATAAATCAACAATGTTCAGACATATTACTTACTTTGCATAATGTTTTATTATGAAATGCATAACATTCAAATTTGATTACTTTATATATACAATAAATTATAATATTGCGGTATATTTGTCCATGTTTAGTACATAACCTTTACTATCTACAAAATAAACTATTGTATACAAAGAAGTTTCCCTACAGTGGTGGTAAATATTTAAATACATTACATTATGATATATAGACATTTATTCTACATTAAACCATGTACATTATTTTAAGTTTAAATATTACTAAATCATTATAGTGTAGTCTTTGATAACAAAAAAAAATACACTATGTTATCCCCTAACTAGTGACTTTTTACTCTGAGGTTACGCCTTTTTGTAGTCAGATTTTTTTTACCATAATATTATAACATTTTGAGCCAATTTTATACAGTTCTGCAGAAAAAAACAACAGCTACATAATTCTAAAACTACTCAAAATTCCCAGTTAAATAAAATCATTAGTAAGGGTGCCTTCACATTTGCGTTTTGAAAGCAGCGCACCGAACGCAGCAATACGCTTGCGCACATGTGTTCCTATGTTTAACATGGGAAAGCATGTGCCTGCGTTTGGCCGCATTTGCGTTCGGATGCGCATAATTTATGCGCCCTCCGACCGCACTCCAAACGCAGCATGTTGCATTTTTTGTTCGTTCGCGGGCGCTTGTTTTATCCGCAAGCGCACAAAAAATGCATGGATCTCAATAGATCCGCAGTGTCCTCCACATGACAGTGCAGGAGAACACTGCGGATCTCATTGATCTCTCTCCCGGTGGCTGCCAGTGATCACCGGCTGCCGCTGCTCTCCCGCCGGTGTCTGCGGGAAGAAACAGCTGATCTGACAGCTGTTTAAATCTCCTGCGGTGACACCGGATAGGTGAGGTCAGCGCGGGAGATTTGAAGCAGCGATTAGCTGTTTCTTATCTCCTGCACCGATATCGCCCTATTCAGTGTTGGCGCGGGAGATTTAAACAGCTGTCAGATAAGCTGTATCTTTAAATCTCCCGCGCTGACACCGGCGGGAGATCAGCTGTGGCTGGGAAGAGGAGATCTCTGCCACTGATCTCCTCCTCCCGGCCGCCCCCGAGACAGCTGATTGGCTGCCCGGACACCATACTAATGTGAACACATGCGGAGATTCTCCGCTGCGTTCACATAAGTATGTGCTGCGTTGCACTGCGTTTGCATGCCCTGCGCATGCAGACACAAACGCAAGTGTGAAGGCAGCCTAACACTCTTGACCAAGCAAGTGATTTTGTCTTTAAAGCCATTAAATACATCTCTACATACAGCAGTATCGTTATTTTTTTTTCCTCTAGTGGAGATGATAAAGTGTAGATGTTGCCCTAGACCAATTGCTCATCCAACTTTTCTTTGAAGAACTAGAAAGTGATAGTAATAATGTAAATAACATCTTAATCTGAGTCATCACTGCTGAAATATGAGCTGTCACAACATTCTGCTGTGTACAGGAATTTGTGGATGCTTGGGTTCAGTCGAGGTACCCAGTGTCTTGGCACTAAAAATTGTGAGAGGTTGAACAGGTCAACAAAAACCTTGTATCTGTCACTGTGGAAGAAAGAGACATTTGTTGTTATAACCAGTTTCTAGTGTGTTCATTTGGTAAAATCTTTCACTGTTACTTGCTACAAAAAATGTAATCAAATACTTTGTAAGAATCCCTGCACTCCCCTGATTCTGACACTTTTTTTTGTTTTGCACTGCGTCACTCCATTGTAGATAAATTCTCATTTGATGCTTTTGGAGCACACTATGTGAAATCTCTTCTTGTAGTCCAACTAGGCATGTTTGCAGAGTCTTTTCGGTGCATACGTGCTTTTAGCCCTCCCTCCTCGACACTGCCAGTCACAGTTCTACAGCACTTGATAATGATTGACTTCTAGATCATCTGTCTAGCTGTGTTTGGCAACATCTGGAACAGAGGGCTGAAAGTTCAGCGGTCATGGCTCGAACCTGTCATCACAAGCCATATAGCAGTAGTCGAAACCTGTTGCTGGAACAGGGAAGAGTGAGTAATTGCTTGGGATTATTATTTTCACCCAGCAACAGCCTATAGGAATAAAACTTATTCCTAGAGAACCCCTTTAATGTAAATTCCCCAATGTATCAATCTGGACAAGTGATCTACAAATTGTGCTTCTCCAGTTATTGCTGTGTATGGAAGCCAGGTCTTGATGGCATGTGTAGTATTCCAACAGCTGGAGATCCACAGGTTCAAAACTAGCACATATCTCTTCTGTTCTAGATTGCAGACTGACAGCTTTTAACCCCTTCATGACCCAGGAATTTTTCATTTTCGTTTTTGCTCCCCTGCTTCCAAGAGCCATAACCTTTTTATTTTTCCGTCAATATAGACATATGACGGCTTGTTTTTTGCGGGACGAGTTGTACTTGCATATGCTATCATTTATTTTACCATATAATGTACAGGGAAATTGCAAAAAAATTCTAAATGCAGTCAAATTGCAAAGAAAGTGCAATGACACGTTTGTTTTTTTGTATTTTAGTCGCCATGTTCTCTACATGGTAAAACTGACGTGACTGGTCGATGCCTCGGGTCGATACGAGTTCGTAGACACCCAACATGTATAGCTTTACTGGTATCTAGGTGGTGAAAAAAAATTCAGAAGTTTGAAAAGAAAAAAAAAAAACGGACTTTTTGCGCCATGTTCTGCGACTCATAGCGTTCTCATTTTTCGGGATCTGGGGCTGTGTGACGGCCCATTATTGCATTTTATAGCAATGTTGTGGCGACCAAAAATACGGAATTTTGGCGTTTGGACCATTTTTTCCGTTACGGAGTTCACGGCTCTCATTAACGGATTTAATAGGATTATAGATCGGGCGATTCTGAATGCGGCGATACCAAACGTGTATTTTTTTTTCTTTTTTTAATACTTTTATTGTGAATGGGGGAAAAAGGGGGTGATTTGAACTTTTATATTTTCTGATCATCATAATGGGAGACCCAGACAATGGGGTTTAGGGCACTGCCCTCCGGAGGCCACACTAGGTACTACAAGTTTGTAGACACCGCCCCCTCCGCTTATAAACCCCTACCGCAGGAGATATCCTCAGTTTTAAACTTAGTGTGCTTGGAGGATCACACGCTTTGCTTGCACTTCACAGCATTCTCACAGCTTACGTGATGGCGTATGAAGACAAGGTAAAAAGGGTCCCGGTCGGGGACCTCCGG
Organism: Allobates femoralis; assembly: GCA_033576535.1. Lineage (NCBI taxonomy): Eukaryota > Metazoa > Chordata > Amphibia > Anura > Aromobatidae > Allobates > Allobates femoralis. The sequence goes on from JARQOC010000003.1 coordinate 170,903,521, forward strand.
CAGTCTCCCTGTTCACCTTCGGGGAACACACAGGTTGAGGTACCGGAGGGCCTGGAGCCTGGACACATCGTGTCCTCCCGGTACGCTGCCGCACTCCTTCCCATCCTTCCTTGGGGGCTCTGGGAAGTGGGAGACAGGAGCCTTGCACAGCTCCGCTCCGTCCGAGGCCTCCCTAAATGGTGCTCACAGACCGGACTGGAGCCAGCCCAGTCCGAGGCCTCCCTAAATGGTGCTTACACACCGGACTGGCGCTGAAACCCCCGTCTGAGGCCTCCCTTAATGGTGCTTACAGACCGGACTGGCACTGAGATACCACATAGTGTCTCCGGTGTGCCTGGGGGTAGTGTCTGGACCTTATGGGTCCTGGCACTCAGACCGCGCGTAACCCTCGGGTCCGCGGTTCTGATGGTGTACCCTGTGCTGGGGTCACCCTGGCTGACCGCCCTGTATGTCACAGGGGCTGCGGCTGTGGGCTTCAGACTTTTGTATGCAGCCCTGGGTATAGTATTGACGATACCTCCCGCGCTGCGGGCTCCGGCACCAGATTTACTGATGGCTGCCTGGAGAGATGTGGAGCAGCCCATGGGATGACGTCATCGCTGGGCGTGTGTGTGTGTGCTTCCCGCGTGTTTTCGGCACCGCCCACAGCTGTAAGGCGGCGGCCATCTTCCCCTCACTTCCCGGCTGGGATCTGATTGCGTGCAATGCTGCACTCCCGGGGAGACCGATCATAACCCTCGCGGAGGCCACACACACATCGCTCCCTTCCACCGCATTGACGCGGTCGGTAAGCCACCGGTGTACCGGTTTTTTCCTGTTTGGCTTATTTTCCCCTGCTGTGGGTATGTCCTCAGCAAGGAAAAGCGCTGCTAAGGCGGCCAATACCAACAATGCCTGTGCTACTTGCAACGGGACACTGGTTGGGGGATCCTGCAATAACTGCGGACGCCCAGAGGCCCGGACTGATACTGCTGAGACAGCGGCTCCGGTGCTGTACCCTGAGGTTCAGGTGATCCCAGGGACGTGGGAAACACAGAATAAGATTAATGAATCTGTGTTATCCAAACTGTCCTCCATGTCGCAATCCCTGGAGGCACTGACGAGGAGGCTGGAAAGCCCAGTTGCTCCTTCATACCCCCGGGTGTCACCCGGTTTAACCGCGAGACCCCTTAAGCGGGCTCGTCGTGATGACTCACCTGAGATCCAGAACCTCTCTGAGGAGGAGCGTCACTCTGATGGTGACGAGGATGATGGGGGTTCAATACTCGAGTCTGTGTCCGAACCACCGGACGGGGTGGAGGATCTGGTGTCCTCCATCAACGAGACTCTACGTCTCGTGGCACCCCCTGAAGAGGTGGAACTCCACCCGAAGGAGGTGTATCAGTGGTTGCAGCCAGAGGCTCGTTCATGTGGCTCCTTTATGGACCACACTAATTTTGGAAGGGTGGTTAAAGCACCCAGGGTTCACCCTGGGCGGCGTTATGTCCGCAAATCTAAGGACACTCGCTTCCCTTTTCCCCAGGAGGTGCTTCAGGAGTGGTCGCAGTCCCCGAAGGTGGACGCTTCCATGACCAGGATTGCTGCACGCTCCCTTTTCTCTGCCTCTGATAGCTCCTCATTGAAGGACGTGACAGATAGACAGGTCGAACAACTCGCCAAGTCTTCTTATGAGGCTGTGGGGTCTTCTTTTGCCCCTAATTTCGCCACGGTCTGGACCCTGCAGGCGATTACCACCTGCTTGGACGGTATCACTGACCTGGCGGGGTCCAATTCAGAGGTCCTGGCGCTTACCGACAGGGCAAGGGCCTATGCGGATTACGCCAGGACGGCGATCTTAGAGACTGCCACCCGCTCTGCTGTGGCTTCGGCCAATGCTATAGCGATCCGCAGGTTGTTGTGGCTGCGTCTATGGTACTCAGATGCCACGTCAAAGAAGATTCTGCAGAATCTTCCATTCTCTGGTGACAGGCTTTTTGGAACCGAGCTGGATAAACTGATAAAGGATTCTGCGGAGTCTAAGATCCCACAGAATAAGCCTAAGCCGCGGTATACCGTCAAAAGGAACCCTAAACAGTGGTCCTTTCGTTCCAGCTCGCAGTCATCAGCGTCGTCCGCTCGCACGGACAGAGGGGGCAAGCCCTCTAATCAGTGGCGCCCCAAGGGTCGCCAGAAGAAGCCAACGGGGGCGGCGGCTGCCACCCCTAAACCCGCTTCCACATGACTCGCTCTCTCGTCCTGCCGCCCCACAGGTGGGGGGCCGCCTGTCCCGTTTTCAGGACAGATGGTTGCTCCACGTTCAAGATCAGTGGGTCCGAGACGTAGTCTCGAGCGGCTACAGGATAGAGCTGACGTCGCAGCCGGCACACCGATTTCATCGGTCTGTCCCATCCCCAGAACAGGCTCAGGCTTTTTATCTGGTGTTGGAGGGACTCCGCAGAGACGGGGTAGTGGTCCCAGTGCCTATGGGGGAGAGGTTCTGGGGTTTTTACTCCAACCTCTTTATCGTCCCGAAGAAGGACGGCTCTTTTCGCCCGGTTCTGGACCTCAAGTTGTTCAACCGTCACGTGTTGGTTCGGAAGTTCCGCATGGAATCCCTGCGCTCCGTGATCGCGGCTGTGTCGCAGGGGGACTTCCTAGCGTCCATAGATATCCGAGACGCTTACCTTCACGTGCCCATTGCACCGGCTCATCAACGCTGGTTGCGATTCGCAGTGGGGAACGAACACTTCCAGTTCGTGGCGCTGCCCTTCGGGTTGGCCTCGGCACCGCGGGTGTTCACGAAAGTGATGGCCTCGATGATGGCTCTTCTGCATGCACAGGGACACGCCGTCATACCCTATCTAGACGACCTGCTGGTCAGGGCGCCATCGGAACACCTTTGTCAGAAAAGCCTGGAGGTGACCATGCAGTCTCTGGAACAGTTTGGGTGGCTTCTCAATATCCAGAAATCCACCCTGGTACCGACCCAGTCACTGACGTACCTGGGTATGGACTTCCACACGGACTCTGCTCTGGTGTCCCTACCGCGAGCCAAACAGCTAGCCATCCAATCAGGAGTACACGATATTCTCCTGTCACCGCACTCATCCCTGCGGGTGTTGATGAAGCTGGTGGGGCGCATGGTGGCAGCAATAGAGGCAGTGCCTTTTGCACAATTTCGCCTCCGTCCTCTCCAACTGGAAATTCTTCGCAGGTGGGACAAGAGGACGTCCTCTCTGAATCGGCTGGTGGTCCTTTCCCAACCGACCAGGGATTCCCTGCAGTGGTGGCTTCAACCATGTCACCTGTCACGGGGCCGGTCCTTCCTCAAACCGTCATGGTTAGTGGTGACCACCGACGCCAGTCTGAAGGGCTGGGGGGCGGTATTCTTACACCACAGGGCTCAAGGCCTCTGGACACAGTCAGAGTCGGCGTTGCAAATCAATGTGCTGGAGATCAAGGCGGTCTTTCTAGCACTCCTGGCTTTTCAGACGTTCCTGTCAGGACAGCCCATTCGGGTTCAGTCCGACAATGCGACGGCCGTCGCCTATATAAACCATCAGGGAGGGACCAGGAGTGCGCAGGCCCTAGCCGAAGTCCACCGCATTCTATCCTGGGTGGAGGACAACGACTGCCTGATCTCCGCAGTTCACATCCCAGGGGTCGAAAACTGGGAGGCCGATTATCTGAGCAGGCAGGGGATGGACGCCGGAGAGTGGTCTCTTCATCCGGACGTCTTCCGAGACATCTGCAGCAGATGGGGCATCCCGGACGTGGATCTGATGGCCTCGCGGCTGAATCATCAGGTGCCGCGATACTTGGCGAGATCGTGGGACCCTCAGTTTCTGGGGGCGGATGCCCTGGTCCTGCGTTGGTCCAGTTTTCAGCTACCATATGTGTTCCCGCCTCTAGCTCTGATTCCCAAGGTCCTGTGGAAAATCAGGACGGAGTGCCGCGAAGCAATTCTAGTGGCTCCGGATTGGCCCAGGAGGTCTTGGTATCCGGATCTGTGGCAACTGTCAGGCGGGAACCGGTGGGCTCTTCCAGACCGCGCAGATCTTCTCGCACAAGGCCCGTTCTTCCACCTCAATTCCAGGGCCCTCAGATTGACTGCATGGCTCTTGAGGCCTGGCTTCTGACCTCAAGGGGGTTCTCTCCTACAGTGGTTGACACCATGAATCGGGCTAGAAAGCCCGTATCGCGAAAGATATACCACAGAACATGGAAAATCTTTTTCACCTGGTGTGCCTCTGGTGGACGGTCACCGTGGCCTTTGTCAGTTCCAACTCTGTTGGCCTTTTTACAGTCAGGTTTGGAGTTGGGCTTATCCCTCAGCTCCTTGAAGGGCCAGGTGTCAGCGCTTTCAGTGCTGTTTGACAGGCACTTGGCGCTCCTCCCAAAGGTCCGTCAATTTCTGCAGGGGGTGTCTCGGGTGGTCCCACCATTCAGGCGACCGCTGGACCCTTGGGACCTTAACATGGTCCTGGCGGCCCTGCAGAAACCGCCGTTTGAGCCACTGAGAGAAGTTCCCCTCTCTCGTCTGTCCCAGAAAGTGGTCTTTCTGGTAGCAATTACGTCTCTGAGACGTGTCTCAGAATTGGCTGCGCTATCGTGCAAGTCACCTTTCCTGGTAATCCACCAAGACAAGGTGGTGTTACGCCCGCGGGCAGAATTCTTGCCAAAGGTGGTTTCCACTTTTCACTTGAACCAAGAGATTGTTCTTCCATCATTTTGTCCTGCTCCCGTTCATCAGGTTGAGCGCAACCTCCACACTCTGGATCTCGTGAGGGCTGTACGCATTTATGTGTCCAGGACTGCCTCCTTCCGGAGTTCGGACTCTTTGTTCGTCCTTATGGCAGGTCGCTGTAAGGGTCCGCGGCGTCCAAATCAACCTTGGCCAGATGGATCAAGGCACCCATTCAAGAGGCTTACCGTGCTTCTGGTTTGCCTCTACCGGTGGGTCTGAAGGCGCACTCGACTAGAGCCGTCGGTGCATCCTGGGCTTTGCGACATCGCGCTTCTGCTCTACAGGTGTGTCAGGCGGCCACTTGGTCCAGCCTGCACACTTTCTCTAAGCACTATATGGTGCATGCCCATGCCTCTGCGGATGCAAGTTTGGGCAGGCGGGTCCTTCAGGCGGCGGTTGCCCATCTTTGAGGGGGACCGTGTATTTCAACGTCTGTTGAGGAACTCTTCCCGCCCTGGGGTTTTGCTTTAGGACATCCCCATTGTCTGGGTCTCCCATTATGATGATCAGAAAAAAGAGAATTTTGTTACGTATCGTAAATTCTTTTTTCTTGAATCATCAATGGGAGACCCAGCACCCACCCAGTGTTCCGTTGGATGTTGTTTTCCTTTGGACTGTTCCCTGTTGGGACAGGGTTGTTTTCGGTTGTTGCACCGTCTGGGCACGGTCTTCCCGATAGTTCGGGTGTGGTTTTGCCTCCTCGCAGCTTATGGACCAAACTGAGGATATCTCCTGCGGTAGGGGTTTATAAGCGGAGGGGGCGGTGTCTACAAACTTGTAGTACCTAGTGTGGCCTCCGGAGGGCAGTGCCCTAAACCCCATTGTCTGGGTCTCCCATTGATGATTCAAGAAAAAAGAATTTACGGTACGTAAACAAAATTCTCTTTATTTTTTTTACAGGTTTTTAAAAACTTTATTTTTTCATTTGTTCTTATTTTTACACTGCCTCTTTAAGAGGCACCTTGCTGCACAGTCCGATCGCTTCTGGGAGATATAGATGAGCTGCAGCTCATCTGTATCTCCCAGAATCGCGGACTTGTTGTGGTTGGCAGCGCCTGCCAACCACAACAGGAAACTGCGCTCTGACAGCATCCAGGGTGAGCGCTGGAGATCCCGCAATACTATCGCGGGATCTCCGGAGCAGGCGAGAGACAGCGCGTTCCCGCCGCGGCCACCTTGGATCCCGCTGTCGGTGATTGACAGCGGGATCCAAGGTGTCAACAGCGCCGATCAGATCCCAGATCCGATCAGATCCCAGATCCGATCAGAGCTATTAGCCCGACATCTCAGCTGATCACATCAGCTGAGATGTCGGCCGTTTGATGTGAGCGCCGCGCCGGAGCTCACATCAAACACCCCTTACCCGCCCATGATGTTGTATAACGTCATAGGTCGGGAAGGGGTTAAAGGGGTGACCTAAAACTAACATTGTATTTTAAATCTAAATGTCTGACTAAAGTAATAATCTAATCTCTTTTCTAATATACTTTCATTAAAAAGTTCCTATTGCTCCTTCACTGTGCTACTCTTTTTTTCTACCTACTTCCTGTTTGATAACATTTAGTTTCAGTATCTCATTGTGCACTGGGGATTCTCAAACAAGACATCATCAGGGGGCAGATGCTACAGTCACAGTCTCTGTACCTACCCTAAAATAAAACATCTACAGTGATGCCCTTTTCAGGGGTTTGGCTAGTCCCTGCTCTACTGAGCATGCATTGGATGTCAATTATGCTCATTAGACCTCCCTTGTCACTGTGATATTACTTTCAATGTACAGTGACCGTGCACTCCCCCACTGGAATTAATGAAAGTCAACAAGTTGTCAAGAGAACACACTGTCAGTGCACACTGTACAGAGAGCAGCAGAGCCTGGCTTTGCTCTCCCCCATTTCCCTCCCCCCCCCCCCCCAAGTGATCTTACTGATGATGCTTTGTTTCTTCTGTCGGGACAGAGGCTTTGGCAGTGACAGCAGCCTCTGCCCCCTAATAATGTTCCGTTTGAGACTTGGCAAACAATGGGGGGTTCTCAAAGATTAGATTCTTATGTTAAATGGATATTTAGGATTAAAATAAATGTTAGAGATCACCCCTTTTAAACATAATGCAGCAATGCAAATGTGGGACTAGGCAAAAATGAATGTGAAAAAATAAGGCTTCCAGCCACTTAATGAAATAGATATTGTGAAAAAGCATTGCTTGCAAAAGACTGGACTGTGTTCTAATAATTGCACTTATGTGATGCCCTTTTTTAACCATTGAGGGCATCATCCTAACATCATCTGATCTGGGCCTTTGGAGTGCTATGAGCTGCTTCCAGTGTTCTGGAAAATTTTAAAGTTTCTCTTGAATCTAAGGGGTAATGTTTCTCCTTGTGGAGAGTGACATGCCAGTGTGAGGAGTCATATAGGCCATGTAATTCTCCTCTGAGAAATTGAATATGCAAATTTCCTCTTCAGAGAGGACAAGGACTTAATTTCTTGTGCCATCTACTAGACTACCAATCCTAAAAGTAAATTTCGATCCATGAATGAGCCTTACGTCTAATCCATCTTACTTTCTTACTTTGGTTTCTCTTGGTGATACAGATTAGGGAATTGACAAGAACTCCGCTTTCAGAGATGTACAGCAGGTAGTTCTAGTGTCATTTTACCAGTGATCACAGATACTATTAGACTTTGTCCTAGTACACAGTGTAATAATTTTAGCACTATTATTGCGTATAATTATAAAGCATAGAAAACTTTTCCATCTTTTAGTTTTGAATTTTGAATTAATCATCTTACCTCACTGTTGACCGCAAGTAATGATAACCAGACGAACCACCAGTTCCAGTTTTACTTCCAATCATTCTATGCACCATGCACACATGATTATCTGTTAAAACATCAAAGTAAAAGATGACTAATACTGCTGACCTTCAAAATAGTCTTGATTTGAACACTTGAACACTTTTATAGCATTCCCCCTACTTAAAAGTGTTAAGTATTGGATATAGAAGTCCATTGTTAAGACCAAGTCCTTCAGCTTCTTCACTAGTATGAAGAGGCATAATTGAAAGCTCTTTGGACAAGTTTTCTAACTCTTTACCTTTTCTCTTATTCTCTATCACTTAGAATTTCCTAATCCCCAAAACATTGGTTATTGAGGGGTATAGCAATTTATAGTCAAGTAATTTTCCACTCAGGAGACAATTCTCTACTAGGGATTAGAATTTAATACTGTCTTATGAAAGTGACGTTTCCAAAATCTCACAATCACATAGTCTGTCATATAGTGTCCAGACACAACAATCTCCTAATTACTCATAATAATGAAATGTTTAAAACCTGACACTTCCTGGAAGTGTCAGACTATGGAAGTTTTCAACATATGGGGTGTCTTTGTACAGCCCCAGCTCTTTTTAAGTAACTGGTTAGCAAAATTAATTTGGAAAACACACACTCAAATTATTACCAGACACATTATTATTATTACACACAAATTAGTGCTATATCACTGATCCCACTTAGATTGTGTCAAAAGTTGTGTCCTGCTGTGATACAAACTCCAACTATCCATGGTGTGCCAATTGCTGCATGATTGAGACAGCAAAATCGGATATTGGTTCACTGTGAATGAGTGTGGTTCCATGCCACACAACTAAGCTATTTGGGTACACGCTTAGGCCACCTTCACACCTGTGTTTTTAGTACGCATGGTGTCAGTTTTCACACATACTTGGGTCCTGTTCACTTGCACACTCATTAAAATCTATGTAGATTTTCACACAGACCATATGTCCCTGTGAACCACACGTGTCTATATGATCCACATGGAGTCATGTCTGCTTTTTAGCATCAGTGTGGATGAAAAGTGCCACTAGAAGTTTATGGGTTCGTGAAAAACTCATACAATACAAGGATGACATCCATGTAACACCTACCAGATTTAACTGCACTCAAGAAATTAAAGATTTTTATGTCATAAAGATGTTCAAAGATGATATATATGCTTTACAGCTATTAGCCAAATAAATTAATTGAAAACAAGCGACTTGGGGTCCTTTCTATTTCTGATAATCAGCAAAGGTAAATCAGACAGCTGTGGGCTGATAAATATGAGGCTGGGCAGGTCCATGGTTATTGGGCCTTTCCCAGACTAAAATTACCCTCAGACTACCCCTTAATTGGTGCATGTGGAAGAGCGTCAGAATTGACGCATCTAATGTGCGCCAATTCTGACGCTCTTCCAGATTGTTCTATTGTGGTGGCAATCGCAGTAATGGTTTATGTGGTTGTTGTCAGCTATGCAGTATCAGCTGGCATCAAGCCCTGGTGTTAGTAATGGAGGGGTGTCTATCAGACACTCCCATTAAGTAAGTAAAAATAAAAACACACACATGATAAAGTAAATCATTTTAATGAACACTCAACAAAACTTTCCCTCATTTACCATTTTATTAAAAAAAAAACATGCAGCTCCACTGTAGTCTACCAAAATTGTCATAGTTCATAAAAGGAGATCTGAAAAAACCCACTAGCATACAAACAGAAATAAAACAAGACACTTTACCCTCATTCACCACTTTATTCAAAAGAAGAAAAAAAAATCCCAGCTGATGTGATGTAGAACAGGGATTCCAATGAACAACGTCAAAGGAATATCAATTTGACACTCCTAGACTTTGCTTACAGGCATTTTTTGCACTTCCCTAGAAATGGCGCAGAAGTAACTCTACCGCTGTTCAGGGTCACACTGTACAAGTGACTTGGTGGACCGGCGCTTCTGATGAGTGGTAACGTTAATGATGCGACCGCTCTTCAGAAGCGCCAGATCTCATGGTATTTCCTGTAAGAAAAGTCAGTGGAGTGTCAGAACGATGCTCCATAGACTTTGTTCATCGGAACCATTGGAATGCGTCAAACCAGCTGGAATTTGTTTTTCTCTGTAGAGTAAAGTGGTGAATGAGGGTCACTGTCTTGTTTTATTTTTCTGTGTCTGTTTGTGTCTTTTTTTTCAGATACTCTTTATTGGATTACGACAGGTTAGGCGAACCAAGATGAATTTCCTGGACTAAGCTTCATTTATTTTTATAAAATGCTAAACAAGGGAAAGTTTCAGGCAGGGAGTGTTTAGTGGAATAAATAATTTTTTTCATTTTGGTTTTTTTAATTTACTTACTGGGTTAATAATGGCAGTGTGTGATAGACACCTTTCCTTTACTAACACCAGGGCTTGAAGCCAGCTGACACTACACAGCTAACATCAACCATATAAACCATTACTCAGATTGCCACCGTACCATGGAAGAGAGAAAAACTGCTACAACATAAAATGCAGGATGCCAGTCATGATGGCCAGGAATAGTGCTACACCTCATACACACAAGTCAACCTATTCTGGAAAGTCACCTGTAAAGACTTGAATGCTTTAAGCTGTATCACTATTGTTATCACCTGTTGTTGACAGATGCCCAATATTCCAAATATCTCATTTATTATGTCCATATCTCCCATATTCTGTATTTCTTTAATACTTTAAGTAAAATGCTCAAATAATGGAACAAAGACCTATTAGTTCAACATAGTTTACAGATGCTATCTAGAAAGAAATAATACTTAATGGTTCTGTGACAACTACAGTTTCTGTTATCTGACATGCCAAATTCAATATCGTTATGATTAAAGTTCTTCATTCATTACTTACATCTCCATTTGGTCATCAAAACATCGATGTCCATTAAGTAAGTTAGGAGTTGGAATGGGACCTGGAACCGCGGTTCCTCCCTTCAAAAAAAATTTAACGTTTATATTGTGCTGTTATTTTAAATTACATATAAATATACTGAGAATTGATCTGCTGTGAAATACCTGTAGAAATATATCATCAATGCCCCTTTTAATGCTTTATATGAAAGTCGTCTTTCTCCTATGATATATAAAAATATGGTTTATATTATTGCATAGCCAGCGCATTAGATACCTGTGTATTTCATAGCTATGTGGCATTTTGTAGTAAAATGCTTGCATTAAAAAACATTTTTCCATGACCTAAAGGCCTCAACTGTGTGGCAGGCATCAGATCCAAACTTTTAAAGGATCCCGGCATGCTGAGCAATGGCCCACAACTCTTCTTGTCACTTGCAGTCACAAAACGAGATCTTTTTTAGAATGCATTTTTTATTGCAGAAACTCTTCTGTTCTTAACGCAAAGAAGATGTGATTTCATGAAAACGTCATGCCCACTGTGTGTCTAAAGATACCGTCACATGCGGCAATTTTGCTGGCAATTTCACTGGCAATTTGCTGGTTGCAGTGAAATCATGGACAAATTGTTCTATTTTGTTGCCGTGTACAAATGTAACAATGTGTCCATGATTTCACTGCAACCAGCAAATTGCCAGTGAAATTGCTAGCAAAATTGTCCCATGTGACGGTACCTTTAAGATGTTGTTAAAGGAAACCAACCACCAGGATTTAACCAACTTTAAATCAGTGCAGCAGGTGATTGACGTGTGCAGCATGACATCACTATTTGGGTTTTTTGTTATTATTCCTCACCTGTGGGCTTGTTTTTCTGTTGTAAGGCAAACCCCCTCCTGCATAATGTCTGGATGAGAGGGAGGGTGGAAGGGGTTTGGCTTATTGCAGAAAGACAAGCACATAGGGGATGATTAAAAAAAAAAAAAAAAAACTAAGTGATGTCATGCTGCACACATCAATCACCTGCTGCACTGATTTACAGGTAGTTAAATCTTGCCGGTTGGTTCCTTTTGAAGTGTTTTTTGTCATATATAGGCTTCTATGGGAAGCCTGAAATTAAACACATGTAAAAAAAAACATTTGTTTTTAGGTGCAGGATCAAAGCTTTTGTGAAATAAAAAGAAATGCAATACAAATCCTGCTTGAAATCTGCATAACAAAGCATCAATAAAGGGAAAACACATAACAGAAAAAGCAGCAAAAATTGAATATTCAGAAAAAGATTATTACATACTATATACTGTTAGGTGCCCCCTCATTGCTAGTGAGGCTTTTATAGAATTGATGATCACATGTTGCACAGTTCTGTCTATGGCTGTAACAGTCTAAACTAACAATAAAATTGACTGCGGGAATGTTGTGCTTATTTTAATGTTTTATTATTCTAAGGATCAGGATGCAAAAATGTAAAATTGTAAAGTATTATTAATTTTAAGTATAGACTAAAGATGGTGAGACTCACATGTAATTAAGTCTGTCCGGTGTGCATTAAACTGATCTCTCTGATTAAGCCGCAGTAGACACAGTTGTAGATACCTACTTTATATCCCGGAAAACTGTATTTTCAATTTTCTAAATTAAACCCATTTTGGGAAAAAATACTTAGGCTGGTTTCGCTATGGCATTTGCCTGCGTTGTGTAGGCAGGCGTCCCAGTGTGCACGGCGGTGGATGCGTTTGGCGTCCCTTTGTATAACATGGTGATGCATGCATTTGGCAGCGTATGTACACGTTTGCATTTGAATGCACTTTTTTTAGTAGCCCCGAAAAATGCTTCATGTTGCATTGTCTGTGCGTCCGAGGCTGCATGGTTGAGATTCAAGCATCTACAAGTGCGCTATTGCTATATTGAAATCAATGTAGATGCATTGTCATCCGGATGGCAATGCAAGACTCTCATGGAAAAAAGGAAGATCTGCCTATCTATAATGACCATTATTATGGAAATAAAAAGATCTGGCTATCTATAATGACCATTGTTATGGAACTAAAAGGAAGATCTGCCCATCTATAGTGACCATTATTATGGTACTAAAAGTAAGAAAAGCCCATCTATAATGACCCTTAAAGGGATCCTGTCACCTCCAGAATGCCTCCTAAGCTAGCAAAACATGTCCCTGCAGCATCCCATCACTAATCTCACACTTCTTTTTTCTCCTAAAAGCATCCTGTGAAAGTGCATAGTAACGTTTTAATACTTACTCATTAGTGATTATAATTAGCAGAGTGACTATTCTTTAGTCACCAAGGTGGTCTGTTTTGCAGCTCCAGGGATCCACCCTGTCTCTGTGTGTTCTGCTGTGATGTGCAAGCATTGCCCTTCCCCTCTCTATCACTCACAGAATGCAAATCATTAGTCCTGCCTTCAGTTTCACAATAGCACAGACAGAGAGAGGGTTGGATTCTCGAGCTGCAAAATAACACCCCCTGGTGACAAAAGAATATGGCCCCTGCTAATTATAATCACTAATGAGTGAGTATTAAAACGTTTTTATGCACTTTCACAGGATGCTTTTAGGAGACAAAAGAAGTGTGAGATTATGATAGATAGGATGTTTTGATAGTTTAGGAGGCGTTTTGGAGGTGACAGGATCCCTTTAATCATTTGGCCTGATTCTTTAGCTAATTAGAGTGCATTCATTGTATAATCCGATTGTATTCTTACCTTTACTAAGAAGATGCTCATGTCGTTTCTCATCAAACAACGCTGTAAAGACTTCTTTTTGTTTCTGAATCTCTGCCAGTTGTTCCTCTTTGTCCTCAGAGTCTGGTTTGGCCTAATAAAAATAACCAAATATGTTGTAGGAATTGTATTTCTTATTAACGTCTAGACTCTCTTCCTGCACCAATTGAATAAAGCTTCTTAAGTGCTCTTTCTCTTCGCACCACTGATGTAGTATGCATGGTGCATTTATTTTATATATACTACAAGGTGGGCCATTTATATGGATGCACCTAAATAAAGTTGGATCCAAAATGACCGACTTTAAAATGGCTACCATGGTCACCATCCATCTGGAAAAGTTTTCCCCCTCCCATATACTAATGCGCCACAAACAGTTGATATCACCAACCGTTCCCATTTTATTTAGGAGTATCCATATAAATGGTCCACCCTGTATATAATTGCTATAGCTCAACAATAGTTGATTAAATCAAGTACATTACCGGCAAGCAATTACAAGCATTTAATAACAAAAATCTGCTTGCCCTTTGTGTTTTCTTATGTATTGGTTTTTATTTTTTAAGAAACATTTTGAGATAAATATGCAAATATTTATTGTTTATAATGTGTACCGTTGCCCGTTTGTGCTCCTCCTCAAGTCCTTGAAATATATTGACCTGTAGTTTTCCCCAAAAATTAAAGCCAACTTCTTCCAAACCAGGCGTGCGTTCCAACCATGCCTTTAAAAACAAAAGAAAAACTTGATACCGTTCAAGACAAGTTCAGATCTTCTGATATCTGATAGAAGTAAAATATTCTAAAAGCAGCTAAGATTATATATTTTTCTATTATGGACTTTTTATACACTTTATACTGTATATTGCAATTATTTCTTTACCTCTACGAGGCCTAGAAGGGAAGGTTCTGCTTCAGATCTAAGAAGTTCTTCATTCTCCTTTCCCTTGAAATTGTCACGGTAATGGCGCCTGTTATAGGGAACTCTTAGACTTTCTGGAACACCAATTTTATTTTCAAGAACTCGAAATTGCAAGCTCTGAAAGCCAGATGCAGGTGTCAAGTATTCCCTTTGAAAACACAAACAATATTAACCATATTATTTCCATATAGAATCTAACCATTACCCCATTACTGTGGGTGTAAAATAGAGTAGACATCTGATATTAAAAGGGTTATATCACCCCCACCACCACCACCACCACCACCACCTTGGTGTACATGAGACGGTCACCATGATGGTGTTAGGATCCCCGTGACAAGTATTTCTTGCTGGGAAAAGCGACCTGTTAAAAGTGTCGAACTGAGATGCCAAGGACCCACTAGTAACACTGACTGCCAACTTTCTGTTCAGCTACACGCAAATATTAAATAAGCCTCAGTCACACATTAATCTGTACTGCCATCTAATAATGTACAAACATTTATGGCCATACCTGAAATCAAAGAAATCCATGGGGGTCATTGTTTCTAGAACTGAGAATTGTTCAACCAAGAGTTTAAGAATCATAGAAATGCGATGAATGCGAGTCACGACTTTCAGCATGTTTCTTTCATCTCTTACCTGTAAACAAAATATTAAATGCCATAAGGGGATGAATTCCCATCTGTACCAGTCCCTACTGGGGCATTTTTAACCCATGCAGACAGATACTAGGCTGATTTCCTACAAAGGCATTAAATGCTTAAGTACATTATTTATTAAAGAGAGATACGCAAAGCACATGTTTAAAATCTACCAAAAAACTCTATGCAAATAGTAGGATTAAGACTTAGGCTGGCTTCACACTTGCAGATGCATCTGCAGCGTTTTGCAGATGCATCTGCAAGTATCAGCATGCAGACCACGGCCGTGGTGTGAATGCTCTCATTGATTCCTATATGTGAGCCGTAAGCAGGCGTATGCCTGCTGACAGATCACACTCTCCCGCCCGCACTATGGACGCGAGATGTTGCGTCCAAGGTGCGGGGCGGGAGTGTGTGATCTGTCAGCAGGCATACGCCTGCTTACGGCTCACATATAGGAATCAATGAGAGCATTCAGACCGCGGTGCGCCCTATTATAAACATAGGGACCGCGGTCTGCATGCTGATACTTGCAGATGCATCTGCAAAACGCTGCAGATGCATCTGCAAGTGTGAAGGCAGCCTTAAAGGGGTGTTTGGTAAATGGAAGATGGAATTATTATTAGGCATCAGACATTGCCTCTATCACCTGTGTAATACTAAGGAAACCTGAAGTCATGATCTGTTGGGGGCGTAAGAACTGGCGTTTGGGAAACCCTGGCATAGTGATTGTATAGCGATGTAAATGGAGTCACAGCTGCTGTTCCAATTTCTAGGCAGCAGAAAGTTTGCAATCAAGGATAATATTTCTACTTTCCTGACTGTTTTCATTGAACTACCTTTTTAAGGGCCCTTTCGCATCAGCAATTTTTTCAAATCGCGGCAGATGCGGTGAGAAAACCGCATCTGCCGCGATTACCGCATACCGGCTGCACTTGCGGCACGGTTGCGGCGCGGTTGCGGTAAACGCCATACAAGGTATAGGCGGACTTGCGGCAGTTGCGGTAAGTGCGGTTTTGGCAGGTGCAGCCGCGAAAAAAACCGCGGCTGACAGCATTTTTTTTCGCGGCCGCACCTGCCGCAAGTGCCAAAACCGCACTTGCCGCACCTGCCGCAAGTCCGCCTATACCTTGTATGGCGTTTACCGCAACCGCGCCGCAACCGTGCCGCAAGTGCAGCCGGTATGCGATAATCGCGGCAGATGCGGTTTTTTCACCGCATCTGCCGCGATTTGAAAAAAACGCTGATGTGAAAGGGCCCTAAGACCCCAATACTACATATTGATTCATAACAGTAGTTAAACAGAAAGCCATTATATTATGCTGTCTGCACCAAGAGAAAAAGTTGAGAGATTTGACCTTACGTCTTACAATTTTTAATTCAATGCCTTCACCAAAAGTGAATTTCAATCAAGACATTTATGTAATTTGAACATCTTTGATCTTTAAGTCCAAACAAATGTTCCCGTGATATTATCACTGGGTACATTTTCTGTAGGAAACAAAGAAACAAAAAGATTAAAGGGGTTATCCATTATTAGGGTACCTACTGCTCAATATGAGTGATTGTCCTCATTAAAAGCACATACGCGCCTCCGATGCCGGTGTTGTTTCAGTGATATCAGCACACGCTGTACAGGGTTCATGTGAAGATGTATTGTTATGGAAGCCCTGTGCTTAATCATCAACAGCATCACTGTCCTTGGCTTTAGATGAATCGCACATCAAAAGGAAGTCAGAGCAGTGACTGTGCTGTCACTCACTATTGATGTTTGACATGTCCGAAGTTGGAGAGAGGAAAGCCAGGACTTATTCAGCGCAGAGCAACTTCACATGGGCCCCAGGAGAGTAAGTGTCAACACTACTGGAACAACTCCAGCACCAGGCGTAAGTATAACTGTTTTTATTTGTATGGGGGCAAACACTCAAATTATAAAGGTGTTGTCCAAGTAATGGACAAGTTCTTTAACTGGTGAAGCAATGTAATTTTGGGAAGATCACAGTATCTGTCAGCTGAGGATGGTGTTGACTGACTGGTAGGAAATATTGCTTAATACTATTCTGATGGATACACTCTTTAAGCATTGTGTCCCTAAATCTGCTAAAAATCTGTGCATTGGCTGCACAAATTAATTATTTGATAATTGTAAAAAAAATCAACTTACATGTCCATTTTGGAAGATTTCTCTGACCGAATCCAGTTCCCAAAGTATTTGTTTAAACCAAAGTTCATATGCTGCAACGAAAAAAAAAGTTTTTATTTTATAATTATCGATTTTTTTTTTACATGTAGTGTTTATCAGCACTGTAGTAAAAACACAGAAGGAGTAATAAGCTACTTTTGTATTTTCCCCATGGGGTCCAGCTCTCGCTGTCTGGTGAAATTCAATGGTAACTAGTGCTGAACAATTACAATAGAGCAAGTTTAAACTCCGTTTTCAGACCATGTATGATAAATGAATGGGTTAAATGTTAATATAATATTGGATTTTGAAGAAATGATATACTGCATGTAGCTGTAATTTATCACTTACCAATTACCTCTCTACTATCACAAACATTCTGTGTATAGTTTAATAGTTCCAATAACATAGATATTGATAGAAAATACTTTTTGTAGGTGTAGTTACCTTGTACTCATTATGCTTTATAGTAGTTAATAAGGTATCACCCAATAGTGTCTTTACGGTATATACACTGGATATGTTATAAATGAATAGTAGGTATGAGACTCATATCTTTCTGTACAGTAGAATGAGATATGGCTACTTATTACTGTTATTTGAGACATGGTTGGAATTCCTATACAAATAAATAATGGGCTCGTTTGTCCAGGGCCCTTTCTCAAGATGGATATCGGTCCCTTTGGTGGCACCTCTATTTATATTATTATGAAAATTCAGAGGAGACTAAGAGAAGCGGCACTCACCACCGCAATTTTAGTAAAATGCTTTTTATTGGTCGCAGGATTGCAGAGAAAGACATCATTGAAAATAAGCAACAGCTGTTTCGGGTGAGTACGCACTTCTTCAGACTCAGTCATTGGTGTGAGCCAGGAGAAGCCTGTACTCATGGGAAACAGCTGTTGCTTATTTCACTGATGTCTCTGTCTGCAATCCTGTGACCAAAAAAAGTGCATTTTACTGAAATTGCCCATGGCAAGTGCCGCTTCTCTTAGTCTCTCGTGAACTTTTATAATCTTTTACAAACATCACGCAGGGTACCACAAGACATGGCTACAATAATCTGGATATTTCTGTCTGTTTCTATTTTTCCTTATAACTGGGTGTGATGGAAGACTCTGCATTTTTTTTTCGGTCCTCTTGCTCTATATATCTATGGCATATTCTGTGCGTATTCCATAAATGTATGAGATTGAAAAACTCCTTTTAACTGCTGTGAGATATTACAGGTATAAGGTACCAGTGCAAAAAAAAAAGTATTTTCTAACTATATCTATATAGGCATAGTCATAAAGATGTGAAACCGGGCACTGACCTGTATTCAATTCTTCACTTAACAAGATGGTGTCCAGGCACAGGTTGCTCAGCCCTAGTGTGTAGATTATGATCCATAGGAAAGGAAGATGGCGGCACTCGTGTTTCCTGGTTGCAAACCGACTTTATTAATCCACATTTATTGCATCCAAGGATGCAGGGAGGGAGGTGCTGAAGCTTCAGCACCTCCCTCCCTGCACCCTCGATGTAAAACACGTGGATTAATAAAGTCGGTTTGCAACCAGGAAACATGAATTGCGCCATCTTCCTTTCCTATATATCTATGTAGGCTATTGAATAACAATATATAATTATTATATAGTATGAATATATAGTATTTCCAGCTACAAGGTGGGATACAAAGCCTACATGATCATGTGATTGTTTCACTAATAGGCCTGATAAAGTCTGAAAGTGCACAGTGAGTATGACCAATGGTTATGATGGCATTTCTATATCATATCTCACTGATGTTAAGTGTTTTCCTTAAGTAAGATAAGTTATCTTATCATAAACATTTATTATGAAACTACAGGATATACCATAAATTCCTGATGTTGACCCTAGGACACTGACCTATTAGGAGTATGTCTCCTCCAATAACTCCACTAGAACACAAATGTATATACTGCTTATTTGAGTTCTTTGGAGACGGAGGCCACTGGGAATTAGTCGAGATCAGCATACGACCTCCGTTTCCCTGATATGTGAGGAATCCGAAGGTGGGACCTGTACAAATCATGGAGTCATGCCATAATTTGTGGATATTCCTGAATGTTTTAGGTGGAGACACAAATGCAAACCTCCATAGCTGAATTTTCCACATACCTTGATGAGTGACAATGAAAAGGTGTTCATCATGGATTTTATTTCCCTTTTTCTCACTCTGTAGTTCTTGAGCCTCTAACACTTTATAAAGCTTAGAGAAGCAAATATATAAAAATATTAGTATAAATGATGCTGTTATGATTAATAAAGTTAATATAATTAATTGTTATAGTTCTGTTTTTTTGTCTCAATACACCAATAAAAGTGCATCTTCACAAAAGTCCATTTTATAGTTAACTAAAATGTATCTATTAGGCAAGACTTACTTGTAAATAGTCCCCATATATCATTCCTCCTCTGCTGGCCTTATTTATTCCTTCTTGTGAGTTCTCTCCATTTTTATCTTCCAGAGAGAGTTCGCTGAAAGTGTACCTTTAAAGAGATTTTAGATAAGAGTTACTTGCAATGTTATCAGATTCTTTTTTTTTTTTTATCATTTCAGGATATTCTTTGATGAAAATGTACTTACGCATGCCTCGTTCCCATAAATGGACAGCCACTCATTGTTTATGGCGTACCTTCTTCCAATAAACTGGAACATCCCTAACTTGTAATAGTTTTTATAGCTGCTGCTTTGTGCTTTTACCCAATCACTGAACTGTTCTCTCTCTCGGCCCATGCAATGTCAATAATTATTAAACAATGACCAAGGTATCTATGTCACTGTCTGTTTACTCACATTTAACAAGAAAGGGTCAACTCTTCAAATTGCAGCTGAACATTGTAATATCTGTATTAATTCCATGACATACCACCAGTATATGTCTTGGAGAATAGCTAGTTGCATTGTTTGATTAGTACTCATATCTTTAGAAACTAAGATATAGAACCGATATTAAGTGATTTATGTGTCCATTTTTTAAGCAGTTTCTATAGGAGCACTATCTAATTTCTGTATCCAGTCTATTTAATCTTGTACTCCTTGTCAGGTTAAGTGGCAGAAGCAGGAGCTGTGTGTACTTTAGAAGAGAATTTTTTTGTAGACGAAACAGCATAATAAAGTGATATGAAAAGCATTGTGACTCTTAAACAGGCAAATTCAACCAGAACGTAACTGGATTACCGGTACTTTGCTCAATAATTTGGAGTAAATTAATAAACTGAGCTGCTTTCAAAGAGTCTTTAAAGAGATGTTTTTGGTGGAAAACCAAACCTTGTCTCCAAAACAGGTGCTGGCTGCTGTCAAATTGGACTGCTATGTTTATATACCATGATTGTCCTGAGAGAGACTATAAACTCTGTTGCTTATAGCAGAAGAAGATAAGATGCACGACATCCCAGAAGACTCAGAAACTAAATTCTTGTGGACAAATTTGACCAAGGAAGCAAATCTAGCCAAATATTGATGGGAAAATAAGAAGATCTAGAGGTATTGCGCCATATTCTAACTAAAATCCTCTGTTTGCCCATTACTTTGAGATTGATAGGCTGAGGAAAAGTCTAAAGAAATTTTTCGATGCTTGCAGAGGACCCTGCAAAACACAGGGAACAAAGTGTACACCATGTTCAGAAACTACAAATTGCGACTGTGGAAACAGGAAATTTTTATGAAGTACTCTTGACCCAGTTGTGGAGCAGATGAAATTGCTGGCAATGAAACAAAACAAGACATCTTGGAAAAAGCACTCTTGCATATCCCATATGGCTGTGAACCATTTCACTTCTGAAAAACTGCTGAGCCTGGCTTTACACTGCAGTTTTTTCACTGATCAGTGTCCATCCAATTTGTGTGCCAAAACCAGGAGTGACTCCAATACCCAGAACAGGTGTCAGTCTTTCAATTATAATTCTTCTCTACAAGTTCCTCTCCTGGTTTTGGCACACAAACTGGATGGACACTGATCAGTGAAAATCCTGCAGTGTGAAAGCAGCCTATGTCTCAAAGATTCATCTTTCTTCTTTTCGAAGAAGTCTACACAAGCTGGAGATGTAGAAATCCAGATGAACTCTCTAGATATTTTTCATGGAGATAAACCATCACTTTCAGGTTTTTCAGTTCCAAGAAGTGGTATGATACATTCAAACATCTGACATGGTATTGTGCTGACCCTTTGCTTTGACAATACGAAGTTCTAGAAAGAAAAATTTGGAGGAGCTGGGTGAAGAGTAGAAAATATGGTTGCAATAGAGCTTTGAGGCTGTTTAAAAAAGATCCCCACCCCCCATCAAACTGGTCAGAATATCAATTAATAATCAGAGCATGTAGCTGTAGCCATGGACATTTCAAGAGCAGTAGTCTCAACAGTCATCAGGAAGTGTCAACTAAAATACACAAGTCCTAAATAAGTAGTGCTCCAATGTGAAGAGTCACTTCAGTATGAAATTGGAGGAGAACACTTTAGACTTTAGAACCATTTGCTGAGGTAAGTATCGAGTCATCTGAAAAGAAACACTTTGAATTTTCAGCCTACTCGATAGTGAGTCATCAATACAATTCTCTGCAGCTCTGGAATAAATGACTGCTTTTGTTTGTGAACTTACAAAAAGATAAAAGATATATGCACAACACGAGCTTGTCTTTGATATACGATAGTTTTATCCCCAAATTGATCTCTCCTCCTTTGCTGAGGGTCTTAAGGTTCCCTGTCTCGCCTTGAGTTTGAAAGAGTCAAGAGTGATCCTTTTCACCACTATATAGACAAAGTTCTTAAATCACGTGATTGGATCTTTCAACTGATGATAAATTCTTCCAGCCAATTTGTTTCAGTTCCTGCTCAGTAATTCTGGAAGGAGGTTTTAAAGATGGTCTAATATTTGGGACAATTTTCTCTCTTGAAATATTTTTGAAATGCAAGTCAGTTTGGGTGGCAAGAGAAATATGATCAAGTGAAGATGGCAAATTTTTGTAACGTACCTGTCTTGACTCCAGGTTCGGTCTCTGCTCCCTTCGCTTATTGCTGTCATCTTTTACTATTCTCCACATTCGGTTTCACAAGTAGCACAGTGAACTTTTTATATGCACCCCCGGCTTCAGAGAGGCTCAACGCGCATGATTAGAAGTCGCCACATTTCCGGTCATGTGCATTGTATCTCTCTGAAGCCAAGATACGTACACCCAGCTTTAGAATACTGCATGACTGGAAGGCTGGAAGTATTAACTACTTTCGGTGCACGGTGAGCCTCTCTGAAGCTGGGGGTGAATACAGCTGGCATCAATGACTCTCAATGGTGAGGGGCACACAGCACACACTGCTCAATATAGCAATTGTGATGATGCTAAGCAAAGCATGTTATCACACTCACAGGTGCAGAATAACATACTATGTGAGCTGACAAGTCAGAGGTACTAACGCCCCCTCAACTAGTCAAAGCCGCAATTAGTATATCATAAACGATCTTTAGGAATACTTTTTCTAAGGATCTGTTTATGTATTTTATTGTATGCAGGGACTAGCAGGCAGTGATTTGAGATATGCACCCAGAACTGCTCATAGTTTTGGGTGCACAGGGGACCTGACAGGTTCCCTTTAAGAGAATGCGTGAAGATTTATGGGCAATCTATTTATAATGTACAAATATATGAAGGGACCATGGAGGAAGGGATTATAATTTTCTTTCTAAATTTTTCCACTTACTATAGGCATACTATGGTGACGAGAGCATCCTCTTTATCTGGAGAAAACCTGGTTTAATAGTAACCGCAGACAGCAATTTTTTACTGTAAAGGTACTGTCACACGAGGCAATATTGCTAGTCATTTTCACTGGCAATTTGGTGGTTGCAGTGATATCATCGACACATAGTTCTGTTTTGTCGCTGTGTACAAATGGAACAATGTGTCCATGATTTCACTGCAATTAGCAAATTGCCAGTGAAATTGCCTAGCAATATTGCCGCGTGTGATGGTACCTTTACACGCCGCAACCGCCGGAGGAATTTCTCGGCGATATGTCGCCCTGGCACAATCGCCGTCAAATTGCCTCCAAGTTGCGGCGTGTAATTTGTGAATTTGGCGGCGATAAAAAACCTGTTGCCTGTTTCCGATTACAAAGCAATACTCCTAAATCAGAGGCAGTCATGAAGGTGAGATTCCCTGTTTTTGGCGTGTGAACGGGCGACAGTGATGGAATCTGCGTCGCCTATTGATTTCCCGTAGGCGTGCCACAGCGTGTTGGAGTCCGTGATGATTGGTGGCGGCTACTGTGTTTCCATTGGCTGTTACTTCACAGGGTGCCATATTTGAAGAGCTGTCCATTCACCACCACACAATGGCAAAAGCGTCATGTATTAGTCAGCCTTCCAGTGCAGGCTCACCAATCATAATGTATTGCGTTGTCTAATCAGCGTGTTTGGGGCGCAGTATACACCAGTCTGCCACGCCTATGTTCTCGCCGTGCTGAACATGTACACCCACATTCCTTTGGAGATTGCGGCGTGTGAAGTGGCGAGGGAGTCGATCCGGATGTTCCCGCTGTTGATGTGGCGATTTCCGGGGAGACACATCGCCTTAGGTAGAGGGCGTAATTGCGGCTTGTGAAAGCGCCATCGGCGATCTGAGGAGACTGTGAAAAACGTGCACGCGCACGTTAGATTGCCTCCAATCGCCGCCAAAAATTGCGGCTTGTAAAGGTACCCTTAAGGGCCCGTCACACGGGGCGACATCGCCCCTACGTCGCCTCAAGTAAAGGGGCGATGTCGGCGCCGCCGGGAGGTCGCCTGGTTTCAGAGCAGTGCTCTGAAACCAGGCGACCGATCTAGGGCGATGTGCACATATTGCCCCATGTAACCAGCCGCTGGCGACCTGTCAGGCGATGGGAGCCATAGGCTACCATTGTTCTGCATCGCCACAGGGGTTTTCAGACACCCGGCAGCGAAGCCGCCTGACAGCTCGCTGGCACGGGGCTGGAGATGTCGCCCCGTGTAAATAGGGGATGGCGACGCTGGCGGGGCGCCAAAAACGTGCGGAACCCGCCAGTCGCCGCCGACATCCCCAGCCCCGTCGCCAGGTGTGATGGGGCCCTTAGAGTATTGAGATGATGGAAATCTCTGCCACAGTGTGATAAAGGTTGATTCACTAAAAAAAAAAAAGGAGGGACTGGATGATTTTTTTTTTCTCAAAACTATAGTATTAAATGTTTTAGGTACCAGATTTTGTGATGTGATTCAATTAGAATCTGCCTCAAGGGGGGTTTTGCCTTCTTCTGACTCAACATGTTGGGTTATAGGGTAAACTCGAAGGACTCATGTCTACCTTGATCCTTAAAACTATGTAATTATAATAGGGATGAGAGTGCACAAGGATACAGTTAACAGAGCTTGGAAGTAGACACTCGTTGCTGGATTCTAATCAAGAGTGTCTGGGAAGATAAATATTCACCTATCTGAAGCAGAGTCAAGTAGACTATGACGCAGACTTCTGGAAAAGAATGTGGTAGCCAGATGCACTATTTCCTGAATACTCCAGTGGTACGCTGCCATTTCAGCCACCATAACTGATGACCAAGCTGGCGGTCCGCTGCGAGGCTTGGAAGAACTCCCTCACAGAACAACAATTTTAAAAATGTCCCAACATAGCCTGTTTTCAGAGTTAACCCACACAGTTAAAATTGGAAGCAGACCGAACCTCTTTAAAGAGGTTGAGGAGGAAGTGTAAATGGATGTGGCAGTGTACGTAGAAGCATAGGAGACGGGGATAGTCAACATTGTTTTTTATTTATTTGGGAAATCCCCAAAACATTGGGAATAGCAAATAGAACAAACAAACTCGGGTGTAATAAAACAATGGCTGGGTGTGGCTGGTATACTTCTCTAGTCAGCCAAAGGTACAGACGTTAGTAGGGTGAATGACTGGCATCAACCTCAAAGTGTAGGTGCAAACAGAAAAAATACATTACTAAAGGAAAGGTTATCTGATGCAACACTAAACACTATGTGTGCACATTAATGAGTGCAAGAAGTGGCTAGACTGGACAGCTAATACAGATACAATGCAAGTGGATTATAGCAATCACTGCTCTAGATATAATGCAAAATGGAAGACTTAGCTTCAACAGTGGCCACTGTGGAGTGCCCGGTGACCAGCGACAAGGTGCTTCCGTCTCACCGGGTCCTAGCACTATGACTAACAGAGGTATGAAGTGTGTATGGGTTTATATGCCTATATTTATAATTAAAAACAGGAAAAATGTGTGTTGGACTCCAACAAGATGGAGACCCCAGCTGGCCTCAGGGCGGGGGAAGGGGGATAAGGGGGGAGCTCAGTCAAATAAAATACACATGTACGTTAATAGGGTGAATGACTGGCATCAACCTCAAAGTGTAGGTGCAAACAGAAAAAATATATTACTAAAGGAAAGGTTATCTGATGCAACACTAAACACTATGTGTGCACATTAATGAGTGCAAGAAATGGCTAGACTGGACAGCTAATACAGATACAATGCATGTGGATTATAGCAATCACTGCTCTAGATAAAATGCAAAATGGAAGACTTAGCTTCCACATTAATGAGTGCAAGAAGTGGCTAGGCTGGACAGCTAATACAGATACAATGCAAGTGGATTATAGCAATCAGATAACCTTTCCTTCACACGCCCATTAAGGCGTGAGCACACAGCCAAGGAGGGGAAACGGAGGACAGATCACTGCCCACTCAGTCCCCACACAGCGACGACTCAAATTCATTTGGTAATAACATTATAGTACACTTTTAGGGCACACAGGGATGGTTAGGGATGTTTTTGGAAGTTGCAGGGATAGGTTGGGATCCGAA
Source organism: Allobates femoralis (assembly GCA_033576535.1). Taxonomy (NCBI): domain Eukaryota; kingdom Metazoa; phylum Chordata; class Amphibia; order Anura; family Aromobatidae; genus Allobates; species Allobates femoralis. Next base: position 170,929,273 of record JARQOC010000003.1, read on the forward strand.
ATTCACATGACCAGTTTCCATTAAGAACATTATGTCTTCCTTCAGACTCTGATGGTACAGCATGCAAACACCTGTGCTTTGTCGCCACCACATTGTCTGAAGGAATTCCAAGCCAGGGAGCTTTTTTCAGCTGCCTTTGGTGTTCTCAGCCTAAGTACTCGCTAGGAACGGCCACTGGACTTTTGCACCCTGATCCCCATTTTGCTGTGCAGCTGGGGCAGTGTGACTGCCATCTCTTCAGCTGAATGGATTGGCTTGATTCCTTCTGAGGTCTAGGATCTCATCATCCCCAGCATCATCTTAAACTCCTTCCTCACCCCTGCCCTCCTTGTCAGTCTGCATATTGCAGAAAGCTGCAGCAGTTTGCACTTGTGTTTTGTAATCATCATCAGAGATGTGCTTGACCGTTTTCATGAGCCCTCCCATGTCTTTTTTTTTTTTATTTTTAAACCAATAGATTTTTATTGATATTTGTCAAACAAAGATATGAAAAGTATATATAATATCAGTTATTTTAAACAAAAAGAATTAGAAAAGAAGAGGGGGGGGAGGAGGGAAATACAAATGGTGGAAGGGGGAAGGGAAAGGGATAGGGCACAGTTACCCAAATATATTTCAAGTATAACCGGGTAAACAGTTATGCAGTAACGTAACATTGCGGTTATGAAACTTAGCAAAGAGTATACAGTTAATATCGTAACTTGGACAGAGCTCTTATCCCGAGGTGTTTATGTTGTTAAACGGAGAATTTACCCAGGGTCCCACCACCACAGAATTTTATTCCTTTTGGGGAGATCATGTGCCAAAAGAAGTTCGTGTTGAAAATGTAGGTTTATTCGATTGATCAGTTCTACTCTGGATGGAGGGTCCGTAGATTTCCAATGGGATGCCACACACAGTCTTGCCGCGACTAAGACATTAGTTACAATGGGGCGTAAGATCTTAGGGTACCTTTACACACGGCTACATTTGTAGCTTGTCACCAGGTAACTTACTGGTTGCAGTGAAATCATGGATACATGATTCCATTTGTACACAGCAACAAGATAGAACCATGCATCCATGATTTTCACTGCAACCAGTAAGTTACCTGGTGACAAGCTACAAATGTAGCCGTGTGTAAAGGTACCCTTAGGGATTGTTTCTAGACCCAGGCCTAATAGTGCAACTGGGGCTTCCAACTTCAGGGGAAGTCCTGATAATGAGCAGATTAATTTCTCAACTTCTTTCCAGAATGGAGTTATGTTGGGGCATTCCCACCATATGTGAGCAGAGGAGCCCACTTCAGAGCAGGCCCTCCAGCACAACCCAGAGTCAAGAGACCTGTCCCCTCTAAACCTGGCTATCCTGTCCGGGGTCAGATACCAGTGGAGCTGAATCTTCTTTGCCTGTTCTAAGTGGTTTATACATGACGAGAAGGGGGATACGTGAGCGGCCGCCCTCCGCCATTCCTCCAAAGAGGCCTCAAACGCCAGGCCCACCTCCCATCTGGTCATGTACACAAGTTTCTGTCTAGATCGTTGGCCTAATAGGGCCTTGTAGGCAACGGAGATGCCCCCAGTGCCCGTGCCCCCTGACTTAAAGTACACCTGTAAAGTATTGTCTGTAAATTCGTGAGGAAGAACTGGCAGGGAGACAGAGGCCAGGAAATGTCGCATCTGCAAATATTTAAAAAAGTCATGTTTGTGGATATTAAAGTTGTCCATCAAGAAGGAGAAGGGCCTCAGACTTCCTCCCTCCGCTATTTGGCTCAGAAGTCGGATTCCCCCTAACCTCCAGGACTGGAGGACAAGGAGCCAACCGAGCATTCCACTGCCTCAAGCGTAATGTAACGATGTAGAAAGGAGAGAAGATCTCCGCTTTCCTGAGACCAAATTCCCAGTAAAGCGTGCATTGTAGAAGCCCCTGGTACCGGGAAATGTTGCAGAAGATTTATTTCCAATAACAGGCGAGTAGACTGCCTGGGGGCAAAGAAGGCCTCAGTCTGAAGCCATAGGGAAGTTTGCTCCTGTGACCACCAACTTTTGGCCGCCTCAATATGCACAGCTTTATGGTATGACTGGACGTCTGGTACTCCCAGCCCCCCCACCGAAGCATGCAAAGTAAGGACTCCAGTGGATATTCGATGTGGTTTCCCCTGCCAAATAAATCGGCCCAGCACCCTCTGGAATGCCCTCAGATATTTTCCCGGGATAAGGAGGGGGAGACGTCTCAGCAAGTACAGTATCTTAGGTAGATAAGTCATTTTGACTATTTGGATTCTGGCCATCCATGATAGTAGAAGGCCTGAATGGCTCTCCATTTCTGTTTGGATATTTTTGAGTAGGGACTCACAGTTATGTCGAGCCATGGCGCTCAACTTGGTAATATACAGGCCCAAATAGGTAAAGCCCCCCCCCCCCCCACGTAGACGGGAACTGCTCTCTAAGTAGATTTTGTTCAGATTCAGGGATGTTAATGGGATAGAAGGAAGATTTAGACATGTTCAATTTGTAATAAGATGCTCGTGAGAAGTCCTCCAGAACAGCTAATATTTTCGGGATCGAAGAGGGGAGCTGCGTGCACACAAAGATCACATCATCGGCGTATAGCCCTATCTTATGCTCCACAGGTCCCACCTCCACGCCCCGAATTTCAGGATCCCCCCTCACCACTGCCGCCAAGGGTTCCATAATCAAGGCAAATATCAGGGGAGAGGGGGCACCCCTGCTGGTTCCATTAGAGATGTTGAATACTGAGGACATAAACCCCGAAGCCTTGACCGAAGCGCATGGGAAGGAGTACAGGGCCATAATCGCCCTCTGGAACTCACCGGTTATTCCAAACCTCTGGAGAACCTCTTGTAGGTACCCCCAGTGCACCCTATCAAACTCCTTTTCGGCATCTAGTGACAGGAGTGCACTGGGAGCCCCCTCCTCTCCATGATCTCCACCAAGTCCACCAATCTCCTTGTTCCATCACTAGCCTGTCTCCCCAGGACAAACCCCACCCGATCCAGTCCCACCAAGGCAGGCAACACCTCCTTTAGTCTGTTGGCGAGAAGTTTAGCGTATAATTTTACGTCGCAGTTTAAGAGAGCAATTGGGCGAAAATTGCCCGGCGAGTCAGGGGTCTTGCCCGGCTTGGGGAGAGTTGCTATAATCGCCTCTAACCCATCCCTTCGTATCTCTCCCTTATGTCGCCAGAAGTTAAAGAGGTTTAATAAGGGTTTGGATAGAAGCTGCGCAAAACAGGAGTAGTATTGAAATGAGAACCCATCAGGTCCGGGAGTAGTTCTTTTTTTTGCGGAGGTAATGACCTCCTGAACCTCCCTTTCAGTGAAAGGGGAATTAAGGCCTTGGAGTTGCTCCCCAGAGAGGGTAGGAAGTCCTGCTCGGTCCAAAAAGGACCCAATCGAGTCAGGCGAGGGCTGAGGAACCAGCTCAGAGTCCCGTAAGTTATAAAGTGAATGGTAGTAAGATTTAAATTCCTCTGCTATTGCTATCGGGTTGCGAATTGTCGTGCCATCTTTTCTTATGAGAAAAGGAATTTTTGTTTGTGTTTCTCTTTTTTTAACTCTCCTAGCCAGCAACCTTCCGGCTCTGTCTCCCATACCGTAGAACCTCGCCTTAGACTTCTTAAGTTGGTGTTCCGCTCGGACAAGAAGCAAAGAGCAAAGATCTCGTCTGGCATCCAATAAGTCAGGGGGCATCGCATCAGACCGGGAGGCCCTCTGCAGTGCCTCCAGGGATTTAATTCTCCCCAGGATTGTAACCAGAGCTTGGTCACGTTTTTTTTTAGATATAGCCGCTATTTTGATGAACAAGCCTCTGAGGACCGCCTTATGGGCGAACCACAAGGTGTCCGGCGGCCTATCAGTTGTAGAGTTTTCCTCAAAGTAGAGTTTAATAGCCTCAGAGAGTTGTTCAACGTTGGAAGGAAAGGTTAAGTGTTGTTCATTAATTCTCCAACTAGCTGGAGGTCGGAAGGCCGCGGAATCGGCTATTCTGAGGACAACTGGGGCATGGTCGGACCAGGTAATGGATCCTATGTTTGAGTCTAGGCATTTCGGGAGTAAAGAGTCGTCAATCAAGAAGTAATCGAGTCTGCTCTGTGATTTATGTCGGTGTGAGTAGAATGTGAAATCTTTTTCGTCAGAATGCATATACCTCCATATGTCATGAAGATGATGGTCAGAGACTAAGTGACCCAGCTCTGATCTGTAGATATTCGGCTTTGAGCAATCTAAGCGTTTATTTATCGGGATATTAAAGTTGCCCGCTATGATCTTGCTTCCTTGTGCCCGTGCAGTAACTTTAGCTAAAAAAGATTTCATGTAACGTACTTGACCTACGTTCGGTCCGTAAATGGAGGCCAGCGTGTAGGGATTGTTGTTAATAAGGCATAGTAAGATAATATATCTACCCTCTGGATCGTTTACTTCTTCAATCAGCTGAAATGAAACACACCTGTGAATCAGGATAGCTACCCCAGACTTTTTAGTCAACCCCCCGGCCAAAAACTGGGTCGGGTAGAGAGCTGAGGCCAGCCTAGGGTGATCCTTTTTCAACAGGTGTGTTTCCTGCAAGAATACAACGTCATTCTGTGATTTCTTAAGATGTTGCCATAAAATTGCTCTCTTCCTAGGTACATTGAGACCATTAACATTAAACGAAGTCACTGTGATACTCATCTTTAGAATTAATCAGTGTCCCATAAATCAGCAAATACAAATGTACCCTATTATAAGACAAATGGTTGGAAGGTATTAGAGAAAACAAAGGGAAAGGCGAACCAAGGAAAGTGGGGGAAGAGGGAGAAGGGGACAGAAAAGCAAGAGATAAGAATTACATTGTTAAAAAGAAAGATGTAGAACATACAACAAACATTTATACCAATATCCTCCTGTTCCCCTCCTGAAAACAGGACAGGATCAGGGTGCGGGGAAAACTGTGTGAGCTTCCTTGCTCTCCAAACCTCAGCCGAGGCAGGGAGGGGTCACTTAGGTGAGAGGGTGACCTTCAGCTCAACACTCCACAGCCCAACCAACCGGAAGATTGGGCTGGACAATTCAAATAAACGGAATCAGCGAAACCAAGTTAGTTATTAAGAGTCATTCTTTAGCCTTTTGGGGGATAGGAGAGTTGTCATGGCTTCTGCGTTGTTTCCTAGGGGTCTCTGAGGGAGATGTAGGCGGTGGAGAGGTGGAAGACCGCTGGAGATTCCATTGTCCGACGGCCATTTTAAGTTTGGACGGAGAAGTGAAAATGTGCCTGCTGCCCTTGTACCTGAAGGCTACATTTACTGGGGTGCCCCAGGAGTATTGAATTCCTCTGTCTCGGAGGATTTTGCAGTAGGGAGCAAAGTCACTTCGCCTCGCCAGCGTGCCCTGGCAAAGATCTGGGTACACCTGCCAGCCCCTGTATTCCCCCGAGTTTAGGGGGTGTTGTCTCAGTTGTCGTAAAATCAATTCTCGTGGTCTAGAAGAAGTGATGCACACAAGAACGTCCCTGGGCAAATCCTGCCTAATGTTAGGGGGTCTTGGGATCCTGTAAACTCTTTCTGGGAGAAGATCAGAGGTGGAGTAGTCAGGCAGCATAGAGCATAGAAATGTGTGAGCAATTCCTTTAATGTCCTCCTCCCCCTCCAATTCAGGGATGCCTCTGATTTTTATGTTATTCTTTCTCAGTTTGTCCTCCAAGTCCCAGGTCACTGCTTTTAGCGCTTTAATATCCTGGTCTACCCCCTGATAACTGTCTGCCAGCTCGTTATGAGCTGTAGCAAATTCTGCCATCTTAGATTCAATATGGTGCGTGCACTCCCCATGGGGCCATTTCTTCTCTAAGCTCCCCTATGCAGACTCGCATGTCCGCCTGAAGGTATCTACGGAGGGCCTCAAGCAGACCCTTCAGGGAGCCCAGGGTGACCGGGGTAATGTCCTCCCGCTCCTCTCCTCCAGATCTGGGGCTGTGTGAAGCCCGGGGAGAGCGCGCCTGAGATTCTGCAGGCGCCATTTTAGGGCTGGGGGCAGCAGCAGAGCCGGGGAGAAAAAGTCCGTCACCTTTGGCGGTCTCTCCTTACTCCTCAGCAACGGTCTTGGCATCCTCCGGTTCCTCACGGTGAGCTGCAGCAGGTGAGCTCCTGTGTGCTGCGTTAGCGAGGCTGTGGACGTTGTTAATCGCCTTTAACTGGGTGCCGATTCCTTATGCGTCCTGCATAATCGGTGCCAGGACACGCCCCCCCCTCCCATGTCTTCGTCCTCATACTGAACAAGTGGTTGGAATCAGTGTGCTCAATCTCTGCACCTTCTTGGGCAGGACCAGGTGGATGGGCCACATGATGCCAACCAGCCGAATCATCAAAAAGCAGAAGGGACTGCTGCATGACATGGAGCTCAGACTGCTTGCCTGAATTGCTAGGGGTGAGGTGCAAGACAAATGCCCATGCATGGTAGGTGTAAACTCTAGTGTTTTCAGCAGTTGACCAGGGGAAGTGACCCGCCCCAGTCCCATGGGGTACCTGGTTCCGTTCGTTGATTCACGAAGGATGTCACTGGGGCCTGTGCCTGATCCCGTGGCCCTGGTGATCACTGAAAAGAGTCGGTAGAAATAATAAAAAATAGCTTGTGATGCCACGTACAGTTCCCGTATGGTTACCGGTGCTGCGGGTCAGAGCTTCGGGGTGATGGTAGGGCAGCCATATCATTACACTACCCATAGGTGGAATGGGATCCCTGGGGCAGTTATAGTAGTTTTTACACAGGGAGGCAGCTTACCACACAGCTCAGTCACTTGCCCTTTCAATGCAGCAAGTGTGCGGCTCATCAGGTGAGGGAAATAAAGTACGTCACATAGTCTTTAAGGCTGGCTTCACACTGCAGTTTTTTCACTGATCAGTATCCATTCAATTTGTGTGCCAAAACTAGGATTGTCTCCAAAACTCAGAACAGGTGTCAGTCTTTGAATTGTACTTTTTCTATGCAAGTTCCTCTCCTGGTTCCTCTCTGGGTTTTGGCACACAAACTGGATGGACACTGATCTGTGAAAAAAAAACTGCAGTGTGAAGCCAGCCTTACTCTGAATGGGTTTATTTGCAGTACTTAATGCAAATTAACAGACAGTACAGTCACTCAGGTCTTTCTGGCCTGGGTAGTCACCAGAGAACTGGGATGATTCACTCAGGACTCTCGGTGGTGTGCCTGCCATTCCCTGCCGGTCCCTTCACTATGCTACGTTCTCTCACAACCATGCAGCGCCTCCGCATGCAGAGCCTGGAGCTAGCTCCCACAGATTTTCAGTGGGAGACTCCCCTTTAGGTCCTCCTGACCCTAGTTCGGTATGCCTTCTCTAGAGATGCGCCGAGTCTTTGGCCGTGACTTCCTGAAGAAGCTCGGGGCCTCCAGTTTAATGGCTCGGGGTAGAACTCCCAACTGTGTCCAGAGCCAGTCCTCTGCCCAGGACTAGACTCCTCTGGTTGGCATTACCCGGGTCCAGATTCGGGTGCACCGCAATGCCTGGTGCCCCCAGGGTCTCCCTCTGTCTTGAAGACCTTCCTGCATCATCCTCCACTCCTCACTCCCCAACTTGACTAACTCTCAACCCACCCATACACTGGTTCTACCCTCGCTATTCCTCCGACGGGACTGGGTCTTTCTTGCAGCGGGTTCACCCATGGTCCCCTACTCTAAGGTGTGTATGAATGGGTGCTCTGAGGGTCCTTTATTCACCATCCCTGTTCCCTTGGTCACAGGAATACACACACTCTTATTTGGGTGCAGTACCCCTACGAGGCGTCCTGATCAGTGGGCGCCACAGAAGACAAAGCAATGGAACTGGAGGCAGTGTCATCCATCCAATCTAAAACCACCTACTAAATTACGCAGAATATCCTCTTTCCTGTGTGAAGCAGAGGCAGGCACTTGATTTTGGCATGTAGTAGGCACAAATCCACCACATCCTTACCCTGAGTCAGCTCTACCAACAGCAGCAGCACCATGGGCATGTCTTCTATTTGATACTATCCTTATTATTTGCACCCCGTAAAAGTGCATAGTATTTCATGACCTGTATACAGAGAGAGACTGCCCAGCAGTTTATCACACCGTCTATATGCCGAGTGCCTTCACAGACCCTTTTCTAAGACTACCCCCATAGACACTTTTTTAAGAATACACGCACAAAACTTGGTGCAGAGTGGACACACAGAGCCTTTTTAAACAGTTTATCCACGAGTCTGGTGCAAAGTGGCCACACACCTTTTGAAGTCAAAGCAGTCAACAAATGCTCATCACCTCTGGGAACGTCTTTAAGATTGTAGCAAAGCTATTCCAAGTAACTGTTTAATGATGATGCTTGAGAAAATGCCAGGTGGGTACTTTGAGGAATATAAGGCTTAATCGGTTAGCCTAAGGCTAAAAGGTTGTTTTATTTCTTTTCAAACTTTTTGACGGCCGTTTACATATGTGTTCCTTCGTAGCTTTGTTGCCTTCAGACTAAATCTACATTATGCACATTGAAATAAGAATAAGGAAAAAAATTGCATGAATAGGTGTCCTTTGACAGGTGTCAATATGAATTAGAATATAATCAAAAAGTTAATTTATGTCACTAATTCTATACAAAAAGTGAAGCGCATATAATATATAGAGTCATTACAAACTGAGTGATCTATTTCAAGGGTTTATTTTGTTAATGTTGATGATTATGGCTTGCAGCCAATGAAAACCCGAAGGTCATTATCTTACAAAATTAAAGTAGGAAGGATGAAGGGTCAAAAACCATGCTGATGTATTCCACGAGACATCAAAGGGTGAATATAATATTGATTTCTTAGTCGATGTGTTTCAGGGCTTCCAGAAATGCCCTGAAACATGGCAATACTACATTGATATTTCATAACTAGATGGTGGCTCGATTCTAACGCATCAGGTATTCTAGAATATGTATGTAGTTTATTTATGAAGATTTAAGAATAATGCAATGAATGCATAGGATTTTCCGGGTAAAATATATACATTATCATTAAATGTTATTGTTCGCGACTGTGAGTGGTGGTTAAATTCTGCAACCAATCAGCGACGCGGCTTCGTTCAATATATCTGCACATGTGACAACTCACCAGCGATCAGTAAGGTACCGTCACACTTGGCGACGCTCCAGCGATCCTGACAACGATACGACCTGGTAGGGATCGCTGGAGCGTCACTACGTGGTTGCTGGTGAGATGTCAAACAGTCAGATCTCGCCAACGATGGAGCAATGATATGGTGGTCATTGGGACTCTGTCATTCTAGGGCGTAGTTTTGAGGTCGTTGGTCATTGTCCCTGTCAAACACACTAATCCATGCTGCCCAGCGGGGTCCCAACGATCAAAAAATGGTCCAGGCCAATCTAACATGATCAGCGATCTCACAGTGGGGGCCTGGTCGCATGTCACACTGAGCGAGATCACTAGCGCCGGTCAGAGTTCTTCGGCTGCGAGCTGGCGCCGGTCATCTCCTGGCTGCATCGCCGTTGACCTTCGTGCGGCAGGAGATGACCTGCCGCTGATCTCCCGACAGTAGCGGTGGTGTGCCTGGTTCAAATCCCATGCCAATTTGTGGCCGAACTGCGCTGTCGCTGATTGGTCGCAGGTGGCCAGGCGCGACCAATCAGCGACATAGGATTTCTGTTACAGACAAACAGACAGAATTTGACAATTATATAGTAGATATTCCAATTCATTGAGATTCATTAGTGTTTTATAGCAAAGCCGAAGAAATTGCCTGGCCTGCCTGGTTGTATAATTGCACTGTGAAGGTGCACACTGGCACTGTGGTCATCTTACAGAAAGAATTTGGATAAAAATATATGAACCCAATCAGCTGCTCTTTCCTGGCATAGAAGACGTTTTACAAAAAACTGCCTGCTGTAACGTTCTTTAGTGTAGAAAGTATATAAATAATAATAATAGTATATGTATATAACATAGAGTACTTAGTTGACACAATTTTGAACAAAAGACAATAAAAGTCATCCCAGAATAACAAGATGTCACTTTGCTATGTGCTAACATGTCTCAAAATAGACGAAGACCTGACGGTTTCACACTTGCCAGTAGAAAGCTATATAGCCTATGTACAGTGGATAGGAAAGTATTCAGAGCCCTTTAAATTTTTCACTCTTTGTTTCATTACAGCCATTTGGTAAATTCAAAAAAGTCAATTTTTTTCTCATTAATGTAAACTCACTATCTTGACTGGAAAAAAACAGAAATGTAGAAATTTTTGCTTATTTATTAAAAAAGAAAAACTGAAATATGACATGATCATAAGTATTCAGATCCTTTGCTCAGACACTCATATTTAAGTCACATGCTGTCCATTTCCTTGTGATCCTCGAGATGGTTCTACTCCTTCAGTCTAGCTGTGTTAAATTAATTGGAGTCCAGCTGTGTTTAATTATACTGATAGGACTTGATTTGGAAAACAACACATCTGTCTATATAAGACCTCACAGCTCACAGTGCATGTCAGATCAAATGAGAATCATGAGGTCAAAGGAACTGCCCAAGGAGGTCAAAGACAGAATTGTGGCAAGGTACAGATCTGGCAAAGGTTACAAAATAATTTCTGCAGTACCCAAGGTTCCTAAGAACACAGAGGCCTCAAAAATCCTTACATGTAAGAAGTTTGGGACCACCAGAAGTCTTCCTAGACCTGGCTGTCCAGCCAAACGAAGTAATCTAGGGAGGAAAACCTTGGTGATAGAGGTAAAGAAGCACAACAAGATAACTGTGGCTGAGCTTCAGAGATGCTGTAGGGAGATGGGAGAAAGTTACACAAAGTCAACTATCACTATAGCCTCCACCAGTAGGGCCTTTATGGCAGAGAGGCCCAACAGAAGCCTCTCCTCAGTGCAAGACATATGAAAGCCATCATAGAGTTTGTAAGAAAACACATGAATGACTCCCAGACTATGAGAAATAAGATTCTCTGGACTGATGAGACAAAGAGAATTTTGCACTAATAATTCTAAGCAGTATGTGGCACCCTTGGGTCAAAGTGCCACAATGTCATCACTGCCCCCAGGTAGTGGTGTCACGAGAGAGCAACAAAAGGGTCTTCTCATCAGGTAACACACAACAATACTTACACCTCCAGGCCAGAAGGGGGAGACCAAGCATGGGTTCAGGTTGAGCTTCCCTATTAATTCTGATCTGGGGTGGAGCCAGTTTGTGCAGTTTCTGGGAGGACTGTGAAGAGGACCTGGGTTAAAAGAGCTGTGCTAAGCTCATCCCAATGTCACTAACCAAGTTCCAGGCCTAAGGTTAGGGTCTGAGGAGAGAAGGAAGAATGCACCTGAGAGGCTGAGCAACCCCGTGCTCACCACAGAGGAAAGGTGCAAAGAACGGACACCTGGTACGAGACTGTGCAGGGTCTCGCGTCCCGGCAGTCAACACCGGAAGGTCAGGATTCCAGATTCCTAGCCACGCCATACCCACAGACACCGCAACATAGAGAGTTCAGGAGCTGACACCTGGGAACAGGGTAGAAAGAAAGGACTCGAGTTGCCTGTCATACCAGAGACAGAGCCGGCAACTCAGCTTATGCAACTGCAGGAGCCAGTACACCGAGCGCAGTAAGGAAGCCAAGGACCCAACCAGATGGGAAGAAACCCAGAATTGCTCTCAAATACTAAGTGGACAGCTATCAATAACATCTGCTCCAGTAAAGGACTGAGAAACCTACAAAACAGTGAGTCTGCCTGTTACTTGCGCCCGTTGCCCTGCATCTCACACATAGACTGTTTACACTGTCCCGGGGGTTGGCTTTACCCATGGAGAGCCGCTCCATCTCAGCTGCCATCCATCATCCCTGGAGGTTCTGTAGCAGCGGTGGCCATCCCTAGCCACATACCACGCGTGGCGTCACAAAAACTCCCTTGTATATAAACCCCTTTCCCAACAGCGCCAGAACATTCCCCCTCTTTCAAGATGATCCCAGGCCATAGGACCGGGTCACGACCCCCGTGACTTCCTAGAGACAGCAGCGGCCTGGTCTCAAGTACCCCACGGCCCTGGGGGCGCCTCGGCATGTGTGGAGAAAACCAGGCACTGCTCATCAGCTGCCCAATACATTCCAACAGTGAAACATGGTGGTGGCAGTATCATGCTATGGGGGTGTATTTCCGCTGCAGGGAAAGGGTGACTGAGTGCAATTGAAGGAAACATGAATGCGGCCAAGTACAGAAGTATCCTGAATGAAAACCTCTTCCAGAGTGCTCTGGACCTCAGACTTGACCAAAGGTTCACCTTCCAACAAGACAATGACACTAAGCACACAGCTAAAATAACAAAGGAGTGGCTTCAGGACAACTCTGTGACCATTCTTGACTGGCCCAGCCAGAGGCCTGACCTAAACCCAATTGAGCATCTCTGGAGAGGCCTGAAAATGTCTGTCCACCAATTTTCACCATCCAATCTTATGGAACTAGAGAGGATCTGCAAGGAAGAATAGCAGAGAGCATAGAATCCCCAATCCAGGTGTCATTTCCAAGAAGACTCATGGCTGTACTAGCTCTAAAAGGTGCTTCTACTCAATACTTCGCAAAGGGTCTGAATATTTTTGACCATGTAATATTTCAGTTTTTCTTTTTTTAATAAATCTTCAAAAATCTCTACATTTCTGTTTTTTTGTAAGTAAAGATGGGGTGCAGAGTGTACATTAATGAGGAAAAAAAATTAATGGTTTTGAAATTACCAAATGGCTTCAATGAACCAAAAAGTGAAAAATTTAAAGGAATCTGAATACTTTCCGTATCCACTGTATTTTATAGTTCATATTTTGGGTGTACTTGTTTGTATTCTATAGCAATGCAGTCACAACAGCCTGTACCTGTACATTTGGTTAATTTTTACTAGACTGTGCTTGTCAGTTTTGATCTTTGTTATGCAAGTAAATCACATACATGTAGAGTATTTGTTTTAATAGACTCATTTCTATACATTTGAAGTATGCTAAATAGCGTAATTACCAGGGGGCAGATGGAGAGGACTGCTCGCTCAGAAGTGCCTACTCAAAGCTAACATCACTCTTAACTGATTTGAAGTGTCCGGCATGTTGATGTAGTTAAACTCTGTGGTAGAACAGGGAGACAGGATGCAAGGCTGAGGGTGATGCACTGGCCGAGGGTGATGCAGTTACCCAGGGTGATGCAGTGGCCGAGGCGCTGACATCATAGTCATCATGCTTCATTGGGACACTGACTTCCTGTGCATGACGTTAACACATTGGTCTACCTGTGCTTTGATGGTGTATTTGCCAGAATCCTGGATTACGTGAGTATATGAAGTTCTTCATTTTAATTAAAACATCATAAAGTAGTGGAGGATGGATACAGTGTGAAGGTTACTATGAGTAACGATAATAAAGTGTGGAGGCTATTATACAATGGGACAGCTAATGTTGAGGTCTATCAACATAGTATAAGGGAGCAGTTGACCCATCATACTGTGTATAGGGGAGCTGTGAGGATATTATACTGTGAAGAGGGAAGCTGTGGACCCATTATATTGTGTATAGGGGATTTGTAGGCCCACCCTTCTGTCTATAGGGGAATTATGGGCCCATCCTACTGTGAATAGGGAGCTGTGGACCCATTATACTGTGTATACAGGAGCTGTGGCCCATCCAACTGTGTATAGGAGCTGTGGGCCCATCCTACCATGTATAAGGGAGCTGTGGTGCATCCTACTGTGTATAGGGGAGCTGCGGGCCTATCATACTATGTGTAATGGACCTAAGGGCTGACCATTGTGTGTATAAGGCAGCTGTGGGTTCATTTTACTGTGCACAGGGGGGCTTGTAGATGGGAGGTCTCAGAAGAAAATACTAAATGTTAAATGGGCATGCAAGAAGCATTATTGTTATAGGGGCAATAGATTTGTGAGACTGTCAAAGATAGACATGAGATATTATGATTTTCTAGTGGCAAAATGTGGACACTGTTTTCTAGGGTACTTGCACAAGGCATTAATATTTTCAAGGGGCAATTTTTCCATCTAGTGCAGTGTTCCCCAACTCCAGTCCTCGAGAGCCACCAACACTGCATGTTTTCAGGATTTCCATGGGAATGCACAGGTGTTGGAATTATCACATGTGCAATACTAAGAAAATCCTAAAAATATGCACTGTTGGGGACTCTCCAGGACTGGAGTTGGGGAACACTGATCTAGAGGGTAGAAATAAGTCATTTTACATTATAAGGGACACACTGGTGGGTATTATTAAGCAAGGTAGTAAGAGAAGCCCTATTAAAGTGCTAAACAGCAATGGCAGTAATACCAACACATACAGCTGTGCCCAAAAGTTTACGTACCCCCGCACATTTTTTCTTTCTTGTCCTTTTTGTCAGAGAATATGAATAATAGCACAAATTTTTTTTCACTCATGGATAGTGGTTGGTTAAAGTCATTTATTGTTAAACTACTGTGCTTTCTCTTTTTAAATCGTAATGACAACCACAAGCATCCAAACAGTGGCGTAACTTCAGGCCCAGGGGCCCCGATGCGAGAGCTCCAACGGGGCCTCCAATTATTGCAAATCTTTAATAGTATTAGTCTTTTTCTATAGGCCAAAGGGACTTTTGGGGCCCCCCTAGGCTGCAAGGCCTGGGTGCGATCGCAACCCCTGCACTTGTGGTAGTTACGCCCCTGCATCCAAATGATCCTGATCAAAAGTTCACATAGCCTGGTGATTTTGGCCTGATAACATGAACAGAAGTTGACACAAATGGGTTTGAATGGGTAATTAAGGTAACGTCCTCACCTGGGACCTGTTTGCTTGTAATCAGCATGTGTGCAAAAAAAAGCTGAGTGAGCTTCTGGGATCCAGACAGACTCTTGTATCTTACACCCAGCCACTGACGTTTCTGGATTGTGAGTCATAGGGAAAGCAAATAATTGTCAATGGATATATGGGAAAAGATAGATGAAATGGATAAAACAGAAAAGGGATACAAAAAGATATTCAAGGAATTGATAATATCAGTCAGCAGTGTTCAAACTGTGATTAACAAATAGAAAATCAAGGACTCTGTAACAACCAAACCACGATCAGGTAGACCAACAAAAATTTCGGCCACAACTGCCTGGAAAATTGTTCAGGTTGCAAAGCAAAACCCACAAATAACATCAGCTGAAATACAGGACTCACTGAAAAGTAGCGCCGTGGTTGTTTCAAAATGCACAATAAGAGGGCACTTGAAGAAAACGGGCTGCATGGTCGAGTCGCCAGAAGAAAGCCATAACTGTGCAAATGCAATAAAGTATCTCACCTACAATATGCCAAACAGACGAAAGAAACAACGCTCCAAACTTCTGGTACACGGTAATTTGGAGTGATGAGGCCAAATTTGAACTTTTTGGCCACGACCATAAATGTTACATTTGGAGAGGTGTCAACAAGGCTTATGTGTCAACATCATTTCTACTGCATAGCATGGATGTGGATCGCTAATAATGTCAGGAAGTGTGAGCTACAATGCACAGGAAACTTGGTCAAAGTTGAAGGAAAGATGAATGCAGCACGTTATCAGCAAATACTGGAATCAAATTTGTACTCATCAGCCCGGGAGCTGCACTGTGACGTACTTGGACATTCCAACATGACAACGATCCAAAACACAAAGACAAGTCGACCTGTCATACGCTACAGCAGAACAAAGTGAAGGTTCTGGAGTGGCCATCTCAGTCTCCTGTCCTCGATATCAATGAGCCACTCTGGGGACAACTCAAGCATGTAGTTCATGCAAGAAAGCCCAGGAATTTAACAGGAACTGGAGGCTTTTCGCTAAGAAGAATGGGCAGCTTTATCATCTGAGAAAATAAAGAGCCTCATCCACAACTACCACAAAACACTTCAAGCTGTCATTGATCTTAGAGGGGGCATTAAACACAATTAAGAAATGGGGTATGTGAACTATTGATCAGGGTCATTTGGATGTTTTTGGTTGTCATTATGATTTAAAAAGAGAAAGCACAGTAGTTTGACAATTAATGATTTCACCCAACTACTAACCATTAGTGGAAAACAAATTGTGTTATCATTCAAATTCTCTGAAAAAAGTCCAAGAAAGCAAAAAATCTGCCAGGATATGTAAAGTTTTGAGCAGAACTGTATGGCAGCAGCAGCTCAGTATTAGTGTATCCGTAGGATACTATCAATGTCAACGACTGCTCACTCTCCCTAGTCCCCCACATCAAGTGCCTCAGGGTAATCCTTGACTCCTGCCCCTCCTTCAAGCCTCACTTCCAAGCCCTCGCCACCTCCTGCCAACTCCAACTCAAAAATATTTCCCGGATCCGCACTTTCCTTGACCACGACATGGCTAAAACACTTGTTCATGCTCTCATCATTTCCCACCTTGACTACTGCAACCTCCTGCTAACTGACCTCCCCACTACCTCCCTCGCACCTCTCCAATCTATCCTAAACTCTGCTGCCTGACACATTCACCTGTCTTCCCACTACTCCCCGGTCTCTCCCCTCTGCTAAGCCCTTCATTGGCTCCCCACCTCTCAGAATCCTGCTTCAAAACCCTAACCATGAGATACAAAGCCATCCACAACCTGTCCCCTCCAAACATCTCTGAGATGGTCTCCCATTACCTACCCTCACGCAACCTAAGCTCCTCCCAAGAACTTATTTATTCCCCTTTCATTTCCTCCTCTCACAACCACATACAATAATAATAATAATAATAAAACTTTATTTGTATAGCGCCAACATATTCCGCAGCGCTTTACAGTACAACGGTACATATAAGAAAAATATATGGTACAGAAACGTAATGCAGAACAGTAGTTACATACAAGAAACATAGAATCAACTTAGGAAATACAATAAAAAGGCAGAAAATGAAGGTGACCCTGCTCGAAGGAGCTTACAATCTAAGACGGGATGGGAACACAAAGTACAGGGGCTTATAACAATGAATATCTTACGTCTAAGTGACTACTGTTAGGGAGAAGGATAGGCCGCCCTGAAGAGGTGTGTTTTTAGGGAGCGTCTGAAGCTATGCAAGTTGTGGATGGTCCTAATTTCTTGGGGTAGAGCATTCCAGAGTTTTGGTGCAGCTCGAGAGAAGTCTTGAAGTCGGGAATGGGAGGTTCGGATTAATGCCGATGTTAGTCTGAGGTCACGTTCAGAGCGAAGGGGACGGGTGGGGTGGTAGACAGAGATGAGGGTAGAGAGGTAGGAAGGTGCCGCACCATGAATAGCTTTGTGGGTGACAACGAGCAATTTGAATTGGATTCTATAGTGTACGGGCAGCCAATGTAGTGACTGGCACAGAGCAGAAACATCTGAGTAACGGTTTGCTAGATAGGTGATCCTGGCTGCTGCATTGAGGATAGACTGGAGAGGGGAAAGCTTGATGTGGGGGAGGCCAGCTAATAAAGAATTACAGTAGTCAAGGCGGGAATGAATCAGGGCCACGGTGAGGGTTTTAGTTGTTTCCGTGGTGAGGAAAGGGCGAATTCTGGAGATATTTTTCAGGTGCAAGCGACAGGAGCGGGTGAGAGATTGTATATATGGGGTGAAGGAGAGATCAGTGTCCATCAAAACACCGAGACAGCGAGCCTGCTGACTGGGCGTTATCGTGGTGCCGCACACCGAGAGAGAGATGTCAGATTTAGGGAGGTTGGCAGAGGGTGGGAGCAGAAGAAGTTCAGTTTTGGAAAGGTTGAGTTTCAGATAGAGAGTGGACATGATATTGGAGACTGCGGTTAGACAGTCATTGGTGTTTTTTATTAGAGCAGGGGTAAGGTCAGGGGCTGAAGTGTATAGTTGTGTGTCATCAGCATAAAGATGGTACTGAAAGCCAAATCTGCTGATGGTCTGTCCGATCGGGGCTGTGTAGAGAGAGAAGAGGAGAGGGCCAAGGACTGAACCCTGAGGGACCCCAATAGTGAGAGGAAGAGGAGATGAAGTGGAGCCAGCGAATGATACACTGAAAGAGCGGTCAGAAAGATAGGAAGAGAACCAGGAGAGAGCCGTGTCCTTGATGCCAATGGAGTGCAGCATAGAGAGTAGGAGCTGATGGTCGACAGTGTCAAAAGCCGCAGAGAGGTCAAGAAGGATAAGCAGAGAGTGGTCACCATTACGTTTTGCTGTCAGAAGGTCATTGGTCACTTTGATGAGGGCAGTTTCTGTAGAATGTAAGGGGCGGAAGCCAGACTGCAATGGGTCTAAAAGAGAGTGAGTGGCAAGGTAATGGGTGAGGCGAGAGTAGACCAGGCGTTCCAGGAGTTTAGAGATGAAGGGGAGATTGGAGACTGGTCTGTAGTTATTTGTGCAGGATGGGTCAAGAGATGTTTTCTTTAGTAGTGGAGTGATAATAGAGTGTTTGAAGGAGGAGGGGAAGATGCCAGTAGAGAGGGAGAGATTGAAGATTGTGGTTAAGTGACTGGTGACCACTGGAGAGAGGGTCTGTAGTAGGTGTGAGGGAATAGGGTCAGAGGTGCATGTAGTGGGACGTGAGGACGAGAGGAGCCTGGAGACTTCTTCTTCTGTGGCTGGGTCAAAAATGGAGAGTGAGCCAGAGGGGATGTGGGGACAGATGGGAGTAGAAACACTTGAAGGTTGGGAGCTGATTTCCTGACGGATGTTTTCTATTTTCTCTGTGAAGTAAGAGGCCAGATCATCAGCACAGAGGTCAGTGATAGGAGCCTGCACTTTCGGACTGAGGAGAGAGTGAAATATGTCAAAAAGTTTCTTTGAGTTGTTGGCTAGTGAGGAGATCAGGGTGGTGAAGTAGGTCTGTTTGGCGAGGTGAAGGGCAGAGTTGTAGGTTTTTAGCATGAATTTATAATGGATGAAGTCTCCTGGTGAGCGAGTTTTCCTCCATAGGCGTTCGGCACTCCTAAAAGACTTCCCCCATGCATCCGCAATCCTCTGGAACTCTCTCCGCTAACACATCAGGTACTTGATTACCCTAGGAACCTTCAAAAGAAACCTGAAGACACACCTCTTCCGACAAGCCTACAACCTGCAATGAGACCCAGTCCACCGCACCATCTCATGTTCGGCACTACTTCCTTCTACTGTATCCCCTCCGGTCTCTCTTAGACTGTGAGCCCTCGCAGACAGGGTCCCATCCCCTCCTGTTCCTGTTTGTCTGTACATGTATATATTGTACTTTTCCTCATCCACCCTCTTATTATGGAAAGCGTCATGGAATCTAATAGCGCTATATAAATACCTAAATTAATAATAATAACAATAATAATATGCATGTAGGGAATAGATAAGAAAGATGCTGTAAATGTGAGAAGTCAAATTTGTTTTTCTTGTAATCTCTGCAGACAAGTTGTTGCTGGAAGAAAATTTGTCGGTCTGGGCTAGTTAGAAAAGACAAACTCTGAAGGTAATTTGTGTATATGATCTGCGCCACCATGTAATGGACATGACTACTGGAGTGTATCAAACAATGGTGGCTTTATTCATTCTACGTGTTTCGGAATGGTATCTCCTTCGATAGAAGGAGATACGAGTAAGATACTTGAGTAAAGCGTGTAAATACTCTAGAACATCAGCTGTAAATCATTATAACTGTACTGTAATCTCTTAAACACTGGCAATCAAAATTAGAGAACAACACACAATTTCCTTAATATTAAGAAATGTGGAAGAGACTGGAAGAAGAGTAGACCAAAATCACACCAGAGAAGTGTGAGAGACTAGTGATGTCCTGTGGCCGCAGATGTGCTGAAGTCATTCAAAGCAAAGGCCTGTACAAAGCAAAGGCCTGTACATTTCCTAATGGTTGGTGACTGTTGTAACTTTAAAAAAATGTAGTTTTAATATTTCTCTGTGCTGCAGTCATTGCTGTTCTCTAGTTATGATCATCACGTTTTGTGTAAAATAAAGATGTTAGGTTGATAAACTTTGGTTATTTTGGAAAACACTGTTCTAGTGTCACCCCAGACACGAAAACCTTCAAATGTTGATCAATGTAGATTACATTCTGTCTGAAAAAATCAAGTAATCATACATGCTTCTCTAATTTTGATCACCAGTGTATGCTCTACAGGATTGGTATCGACCACTATAAGGTCACCATATGGCGGTAATATCAATGTTGGTTTTGTGTATACATTTATTTTCATTTAAAGGCTCTATTATCTGTTGAGGAACCTTATACCCAATATTGTAGTGCACCACAGTGGTTGTAATCAGGAATACCTGGTTTGGTGATCCACTCAGATGTTTTGTTCCCCCAACCCCATCCTTAAGGGTACCTTTACACGCCGCAATTTTTGGCGTCGATAGGAGGCAATCTAACGTGCGAGAGCACGTTTTTCATAGTCGTCGCCGATGGCGCTTTCACACGCTGCAATTATGCCCTCATCGCAACACCAACAGCGGGGAACATCCGGTCGACTCCCATCGCCGCTTCACAAGGCCCATTCCCTAATGGAATGTGGGGGTACTTGTTCAGTGCGGCGAGAACATAGGCGTGCCAAATTGTTGTACACTGCTCCCCAACCTTGCTCATTGGACAACGCAATAGCGTTCTGATTGGCCTGCCTGCGCTGGAAGACTGGCTAATACCTGACGCCATTGTGTGTCGGAGTTTGGCACCAATACACGGTCAAATATAGTGCGCTATCAACTGACAGCCAATGGAAATACAGTAGCCACCACCAATCATCACTGACGGGGCGCGGACTCCAGCACGCTGTGGCATGCCTCCGGGAAATCAATAAGCGACGCAGATTCCATCACTATCGCCAGTTCACACGCCAAAAGCCGGGAATGTCGCCTTCATGATTGCCTCTGATTTTGGAGCAGTGCTGTGAAATCGGAACCAGGCGACCACTTTTTTATCACTGCCAAATTCCACAATTACACACCGCAACTGGGAAGCAACTTGACGGCGATGGTTCCGCAGCGACATATCGCTGGTCAGATTTCTCACCGCGGTTGTGGCGTGTAAAGGTACCCTTAGATGAACCGCTAGCTAAGTCACAGAGTATACTCTCCTGTATTTGATATGTCATCTTCAACAAGATACAAGAATTTATTGAAAGAATGAATAGGCACCAATATAAGGATAATAACACTGGAGGAAAAGTAGAAATATGAAAAAGTCAGGACATTGAATTCAACAAGCAAATACTGGGAAATTATTGGGGAAAAAAGGAATGATTAGGAGAAATATTGACAAATCTTATGTGTCAGAATATTACAGTAATGTCTTGGAGAAAGGTTCAGTTTAGTAGTAGACTAGGCATAAAAAATTTTTCATAAGGTTCTGTGGCAAATAAAACATTTAGTGACCACCAGAGTGATTGGCAAATAGCATTGCTACATTGATTGTTGCAATATTACCTTTGGAATAAAAGATAATTAGATAAGCCAAACTGAAAAAACAGAAGTGAAGGTGGATATACACGACCCAACTAGAGGCATTAAATAGCTTATTACTTGTTTGTAGTCGGCAGGTCTAAGCAGAGCGTTAAGCCAACAAGGTCATTATAAGCGGTTGTTTATTGGTCACGGTCAACACATGTAAACCCAGTATTAAAATATGTACAGATCCACATCATGACAAAATGATCAAAGGGCCGAAACCTTTGCATAAGCCGATACATAGGGAGATAGATTACACACACACAGACAATTGAACATTCAATTTTAATGAGCAATGTCAAAACTAGTCTTGTACTTATTTTTTCATGTGTTTATTTTTTCATTTATTTGTATTGCAACTCGCAGTGAGAGTCATTGACCTTCTTTCCACCCACCAGTATTGACCAATGACTTGTGAACTGTATTCCCATTGCATCAGACTTTGTCCCCACTCATGTTCTCACTAAACATTACTCTGATCACAAGTTTAAAATGCAAACATGTAACATACAAAGATACACAAACTTATATAATGCTTAAAAAGATCAATGTTTTGGATTCATATATTACACATGATATATTTTATATAATACATAGATGTTAAAGATACAATTATGTTATTAAGGCATTTCCCTTATTATTGCACTTTATCATGCAATATATTTTATCCATGCCCCTCCCATGAGTATGGTGAGCATGCCATTGTTTATCTTTTTAAACGTCGCCTTACAATTCCAGAGATATCTGCCTTTTTTAGCTTTCATTTGTATAGTCTTTACTAAGTGGACGCCACTCACACGATTCTCTGTATAATTACGGCATAAGCACCACCCTCTTGATAAAGACTATAAAATGAAGCATTAAAGGGAACCAACCACCCCCAATGACCCCCCCGGACTCTTAATATCAGTCCCTACACACAGCACATAGATGTGCTGCAATGATTTTTGCTAAAAAAACTGTTTTTTCAAACTAAAGATAATGATTTAGAAAGTTTAAACTGAATGGACGGCTGGGCGGTACTTATCTCTGGCAAAAGCCGATATCTGATGTCAATCATCCTCCCGTCTCCCCTTGTAGCAGTAACGTCCAGCCCTTTATTCAGCGTCACAGCCCTGTGCACGGGCTCGCATGCCCGTGCACACGTCATCATCTGCAGCCGGGAAGCGAGCGCGCGCTCTGTCTTCCATAGCCGAGCGCAGGAAGTCAGAGCGCGCGCTCGCTTCCCGGCTGCAGATGATGACGTGTGCACGGGCATGCGAGCCCGTGCACAGGGCTGTGACGCTGAATAAAGGGCTGGACGTTACTGCTACAAGGGGAGACGGGAGGATGATTGACATCAGATATCGGCTTTTGCCAGAGATAAGTACCGCCCAGCCGTCCATTCAGTTTAAACTTTCTAAATCATTATCTTTAGTTTGAAAAAACAGTTTTTTTAGCAAAAATCATTGCAGCACATCTATGTGCTGTGTGTAGGGACTGATATTAAGAGTCCGGGGGGGTCATTGGGGTGGTTGGTTCCCTTTAACTAAAAAGTCCCATATTTCTGACACCATATTGTAGATATTAAAGTAAACAAAAAAAAGACAGTTTGAGGGGGGAGCAGTTGGGATAAAATAGGTGCAATATTGGCCACTTTTTAGTGACAAGTCATATTTAAATGTATTATATCTAATATAATGTACAGTTCTATTAAATTTTGAAAGAGTAAACATCCACAACTTGTTGAAATTAATTTAGCAATTTATCCATTGCAACATCTTTTGGCAGTGACTGGCATGGCTTTATTAGGGTACGGACACACATGCGAGTGAAAAAACGCTCCGATTCACGGATCCGAGAGTCAGACGACTTTTGTCAGAGTTTTGATCCGTTTTGCATCCACCAGTGATGCTAATGTCCAACATTTCCTGAGATCACATCCGAGAGCTGTCCAACAGTAATCAGAGCATGGTCCGAGTGCAATCCAAGAGTTGCATACGATTTTTGAATGAAATCAGCTTGGCAATTGTTTCAGCTGTGAAAATTCTGATCAGAGTTGGATGGTCCGACTGTGGTCCAACAGTGATCCAAACGTGGTACGTGATTTTTGTAGGACCCATAGACTTGCATTGGCGAGTCTCGGACGTGAATCGAATACTGTCACAGCATGGTGTGACTGCTTTGACGTCCGTGAATCGGATGAGAAAAAAACATCCAACGCTCGGAAATGTGTTCTCAGACATTGAATAACAGTGGTCTGACTGCAATGCGATTTTAACTCGCACTACAGTCGTCTGAGTTTCACGGATGTGTGTCTGTACCCTTACGCTCATAGTAAATTACCGTAAATGCAAGCAGAGAAACCTATCTAATGTTAAATCGTTTCAGTCTACCATAAATATAACAGGGTTTAACCCCTTCGCTTCATAACAATTTCCATTTTGCACTTTTATTTTTACCTCCCCTTCTTCTAAGAGCCACAACTTTTTTCTTCTTCAGTTTGATGTAGCCGAATAAGGGCATATTTTGTGCAGGATAAGTTGTACTTTTAAATGATGTCATTCATTTTACATTATGATGTGCTAGAAAACAGGAAAAAATGTCCAGATGCACCAAATTCGCTAGAATAACACAATTTTGCCAATTTTTTTGTATTCATTCATACACATTCACTAAATGGGAACAGTGTCTTTGCAACATGATTCTCCAGGTCAGTGTCATTTTGAGATATCAAACTTTTTATGAGATCCAGAATATTTTTATTTTTCAGTTATGGCAGACTTTTATATTTTTTTTTTTGATCAATATATTTTTATTGTAATTTCAAATAAAACAAAACATTTTTGACAACGCATATCATCCAGTATTGTAATACAATTTCCATCAATACCTTTAAATGCACTTCCAACAGGGAAGAATATAGAGCCGTAACAACAGGCTTAATATTCAAAGGTATCTAAGGTATCTAAGAGTTTTAACACCAAAAAGGGAAGGGGGGGGGGGGGGGGGAGGGAGGGGATTAGGTTGGGAAGGGGGGAGAGGAGGAGCTTGGGGGACCTATAAATGGCGAAAGAGGAGGGGAGGGGGGGGCTGGGGGAAGGGAGGTCTTGGTCTGAGGTATCTTTTCAACTGTAAAATCTTTTAACCAATACAAGAGTATATAATACGACTATAAACTGGTCATTAACAAGTCCGTAAGATGCTTTGAAGGTAAATTAGTAAGTCGTGCTAGAGCCCTGACTTATCTGCCCCAAACGGGAGGGACTACTTTGAAGACTCAACCAGGATGGTATTATATGTTGATAGAATCCACGGATCCCACCAGGCTAGGACTTTATTGCGGCGGGTTGCACTATGTGCCAGCAAGAGTTCGTGCTGGAAGTGTGTATTTATAGAATTAACCAGTTCTCCTTTGGTTGGGATGGTTGGTGTTTTCCAGTGCCTTGCAATGCAGGCTCGAGCGGAGATGAGAATATTGGCAATATTTGGTCTGTGCAGATGTGAGAATTTGTCAAGGTCCAGTCCCAATATTGCCAATTCAGGATTTAAGGTTATTGGATAGGGCATAATCTCGGTCAGCAATGCTTCAACTTTAGACCAGAAAGTGGACACTGTAGAACAGAACCACCACATGTGTTGAGCATTACCCCTAAGACCGCATCCCTTCCAACATAGTGGTGAAGAGGGAGGCGATGCAGAGGGGGGAAACGCGAGATCCGTTCTGGAGTCAAATACCAATCCATGTGTACTTTCTTTAGTTGTTCATGATGTACGATGCATCTGGAGTAAGCCGTGTTGCATGTCGCCGCACTGTGCCATTGTTGCAGTTCTTTAGTGAATTGGAAACTGGATTCCCACTTTAGCATGTAGGGGAGTTTCACTTTGCTTCTGAGGCCATTTATTGCTTTGTATACTATGGAGACTCCGCAGAGTCCAGGGGATTGAGTCTTAAAGAACCTATGTAAGGGCTCATCAACGTCAACTAGGCTCAGCTCAGGAAGGGCGAGGGAGTCAAGAAAATGTCTCAATTGCAGATATCTGAAGAAAGAGGAGCGGGGATTTGAAACCTCTCAACAAGATCTGTGAAGGCTTTCACTCTTACTCCGTCCCTCACCTGCCGCAAGAAATCCACCCCAAGCTCCTTCCATTGTGAGAGAGAGAGAGACTCCACAGAAAGCTCTACTGCAGGGATAGTGATATAATGATGGAGGAACAAAAAAAGACCCACTTTGTGTAAAGACCACACCTGTAAGAGGGTAGTCATGGATTTCAGGAAATTTGGAGATTGTCTGTGGACAAGGAGCGAAGCCTCCAGCAGGAGTCTGGTAGAGTTCCTGGGAGAGAAATGTCGTTCAATTTGTAGCCAATGACACTGGGAAGATTCTTTCCACCACTCAGCAGCCGCTGTAATATGGATGGCTTGGTAATACAAGGTTATCTCAGGGAGTGCTAGACCGCCCATTTTGGAAGGTAGTGTTAAAATTTTTTGACCTACTCTGTGTGGCTTATTGTTCCACACAAATTTGCCTATTAAAGATTGCAAGGAATTCAGATATTTTCGAGGAAAACTGAGGGGAAGACATCTCAGGACATGCAGAATTTTTGGAAGATAGGTCATTTTTATGACTTGAATTCTTGCTATCCAAGAGAGGTCTAGAGAAGAATGTGATTCGAGTCCTGCCTTTATATTCTTATATAAAATTTCAAAGTTACTTCTCACAATAGTGGCTGTGGAGGTGATTTGAATGCCTAGTAGGGGAAGCCTAGAGGGGACCAAGCGAATGGTAAACTCTGCTGGAGCTGAGAAGCCTCTTTAGGAGGCATATTCACAGGAAAGAAGAGAGATTTTGCTGGGTTTAATTTATAATAGGAGACCTCCGAGAAATCTGCAAGAAGACGTATGATGCTCGGGATGGTGTGGGACAATTTTGTACAAATGAATACCACATCATCGGCGTATAAGCCTATTTTATGTTCGCGAGAACCAACGCGGAGACCCTGGATGTTGGGGTCCGACCTGACTCTCTCGGCTAGAGGCTCCATCACCAACGCAAAGATCAATGGCGATAGGGGACACCCTTGCCTGGTTCCGTTTGTTATGGTGAAGCTTGATGAATTATATCCTGAGGTTCTGACCTTCGCGTTGGGGTTCGAATAAAGGGCCATAACCGAAGTTTGGAAGTCTCCAATCAGTCCAAATCTGTTTAGCACTTCTTTTAGATACCCCCAGTGCACCCTATCAAAGGCTTTTTCGGCATCTAGGGAAAGGAGTGCACCAGGGGTATGTCTACGTTCCATCAGCTCCAGCAGGTCCACCAACCTCCTAGTGCCGTCTCCCGCCTGCCTTGCCGGTATGAAACCAACTTGATCTGGGTCAATCAAAGAGGGTAGCACCGCCATCAATCGATTCGCTAATAATTTGGCGTAAATCTTCAGGTCTCCGTTCAGGAGGGCAATGGGTCTAAAATTTGTGGGGGCATTGGCGGGTTTACCGGGCTTCGGTATTGTGGAAATAAGAGCCTCCAATCCCTCAGGCGCAATTTGGCTTTGTTTCCGCCAATAGTTAAATAAGTTGAGGAGATGAGGAGTTAATTCTTGGAGAAAGCTGTTATAATACGTGTATGGATAACCGTCTGGGCCTGGGGCTGACTTTTTTTTCATAGATTTAATAGTTGATTGAATTTCTTCTATTCTAAAAGGGGCATTTAGAAAGGCTTCTTGTTGTGATGTTACTCTTGGAAGGTTAACTTTATCTAAAAATTGGTTAATGAGATCTGTGGTTGGTTGAACAGTTTGTGTATCTGTTTGAAGGTTGTATAAATTAGCATAATAGTTACGAAACTCTTCCGCTATTAATAAGGGATTTCTAATTGGGCAATTTTGTTGGTTCAATAGATGATCAATTTTTGATGCGGCCTGTCGTTTTTTGAGGCGTCTTGCTAACAGCGTGCCCGCCTTATCTCCCATGCCATAGAAGTTTGCCTTTACTTTTTTGAGGTTATGTTCCACTCTACCTAGCAGTATACTTCTCAGTTTAAGACGGGCCTCAGTTAATTCCGCTAGTACAGTAGGAGTAGGATTATGCTTATGAGTTTGTTCCAATTTAGCTATTGTATTGGTGAGTTGTTTAGTAAGCTCTTCCCTGTTACGTTTTGCGCGGGACGCGATTTTAATCAGCATTCCTCTGATGTAAGCTTTATGCGCATACCATACTGTTTCGGGTGAGGTCTCTCCAGTGTCATTGTGGGTGAAAAATTCCCCAATTTGCAAGCCAATGGTTTGCCTATTTGCGGGAATCGATAGGAGGTAGTCGTTCATCCTCCAAGTGCCAGTTGGGGGAAAGTGAGAGGTATCTGCAATGGTGAGCGAGACAGGGGCATGATCTGTCCACGTGATGTGGCCAATATCCGCTCGTATGCAGTGGGGCAAGAGCAAATCGTTAACTAAAATAAAATCAATCCTGCTATAGGTGTTGTGTCTAGGGGACATGAAAGTGTAGTCTCTCTCCTCTCCGTGAAGGTATCGCCAGATATCGTGGAGTCGATGCGAGGTAATCAGTTTACTCACATCTGTGCGGCAGAGTGAGGCGGAGGAAGAGTCCAACCTCCTGTTCGGAGGTATATTAAAATCTCCTGCAATAATTGTAGGGCCCTTTACAATCCCCTCTAATTTTGCCAATAGGGCTCTATGGAACTTCACTTGGCCTATATTAGGACCGTAAACTGATACCAGGGAATATAGTGTATTATTCAGTTTGACCCGAAGTACAAGGTATCTCCCTTGAGGGTCGGGGACTTCTTCAATGAGGGATACGGATACCGACTTATGAATGAATATGGCCACCCCCGCTCTCTTTTCTCCCGAGCTCGCGAAAAATCTATGAGGAAAGTTAGGGTGAGACATACGACTAGTATCCTGATGTAGTAGGTGTGTTTCTTGTAAGAATATTACCTCGCTGCTGAGCTTCTTGAGTTGATTCCATACCAAGGATCTCTTCCCCGGCGAGTTGAGCCCGTTGACGTTGATGGTTGAGCATTTTATCGACATTCTCAAAGACTTGTCAAAGATAACAACAAATAAAGAAAAATAAACGTGAGTTATACAAATATTAAATTGCAAGTATTATAACCAAAGACACTTTTATGTCAGACCAAAGACCTAGGTTGCTATTGGAGATCCCTGTTCAGGGAGTGGGGTAGTAGTGTTACACTAGGGGAGAGGAGGGGGAGAGGAGGGGGAGAGGAGGGGGAAGAGTGTGGGGATCACTTGAAAAAGCGAATTAACTATTTACAAGTCCACTTATCTAAGTGGGGAGTGCCAAGCACTGAATTTGTCCTAGAGTGTATATCCGGTTAAGGGAACACTAAAGGAGAGAAAAGGTAAGGTACTAAAAAAGTACCTATCGGGGGCGAATTAATCCAAAGAGTTGGACCAGAGCATAAGGCAAGAATGGATATAAAAGGAGTTAGCTAGAGAAGAGAGTAAAAGGTCTCAGAGGAAGATTCAGTGATTGAAATGGGAAAGATGGGAAAGGGGAGATATATACCGGACGCTCAATCCAGAGAGAGTTAGGTGGGGGTGTAGAGGGTGAAACTTAAGGGGTGGAGGAACAAGAGAAGACAGAATGAGTACTAAAGGTAAGATAAGAACAGAGAAGAATCAGAAAGAAGAGGTCAGGAATAGAGGCCCCGAGTCAACAATATAAAAAAGGTAGAAAAATACAAAACCAGCATTGTACGAGTACAAGAGTTCAGGCTGGGTCCAGGCGGCGATTGGAGTCGGCGTCATTCTCCGCAGGCAGATCAGGGTCATTTCGTGTCGGTGACGAGTGCCGCTGGGATGGGAGCATCTTCCATTTCTGCAAGTGATCCATGGCTTGTTCCGGAGTGAAGCAGGCGTAGATAGCATTATCCCGCTTTATTAATAATTTCATAGGGAAACCCCATCGATAGTCCAGGTGGCGGTCCCTTAATATCGCCGTGGCCTCCTGGAATGCTCTCCGTCTTGCCAAGGTCCCTGGTGACAGGTCAGGATAAACGGAGATGTGATGGTAATCCTCTGGAACTTCAGCTCCGTTCCTTAAAGCTCTCAAAAAATCCTCTTTGATTTAAAAAAAAATGGATTCGGGCCAAGACGTCTCTGGGCAGTGCAGGATCAATAGAAGAAGGTCTCGGCAGCCTATGTATACGATCAATAATCACATCTGTAGGCTGCAGGGTAGGCAGAATGGCAGAGACAAATTTTTGAAGCAGCTTTCTTAGTTCTCCGGGTGGGATGGATTCAGGGATCCCCCTCAATTTAACATTATTCCGTCTGGAACGATCTTCCAAGTCTAGTTGCTTTATAGCTTGCCTCTCCATCTTAGCCTGCAGCTCTGCATGGGCATCCAGGAGGTCATTATGAGATTTGACCAGCTCCTCCAATTTAACTTCTATATGATCAGTACGTGTGGAAAGAGCACCCACCTCTCCCTGCAGCCCTTCCATCATTCTCTGCATATCTTCCTGCAGAGAAGCTCTAAAGTCTATCAGCAGCTCTCTCATAGCTGCGTGTGTGATAGGGCCGCCCGCCATCGGTCCCGGTGATGGGGGGCCCGAGGTGAAAGAGGCCATGGAGTTTCGCCTGGAAGCGCGCGTGGAGCGCTGTGGAGAAGAAGGAGGAAGCGCCATGTTGGTTGCTGCAGCCGCGGGGGTGAAGGGCTGAGCGTGCACAAAAAAGTCTGTAACTTTGCGCGGTATGGCCCGTTTGGCGGCTCTAACACGGCCCATTCGATGCCTGACCTGTTCCGCCGTATGTTAGTCGCTCTCTGGAGTTCGGAACGCCGGTTTTGGAGGTAGAAAATCGCTGTGTTGACTCAGGGCCTGCAGAGCTCCCGAGTTATGCGGCCATTGCAGAACAGCTCCAGGCCACGCCCCCCGCAGACTTTTATATTGATACCACTGTGCACTGAGTTCGGATTGCTTCTTCGTACATTTTTGAAGTATTGCAGTGGCCAACAAAACGCTATTCTGGTGTTTCAGTTATTTATTTTACTTCTATAGGGTATGTGCATATGTTTAGTATTTGATGCAAAAATCTCTGCACTATTTTTACATCACTTGCCAGGAAAAAAGCATCGGCAAAACCCCCGGTTGTTGTGGCAAATTATATCTTTACTCCACTCACAGATTATTAGGAACATATAACAAAATATGTTTTCCATTGTCCATGAGCTGACACTAAGCCTTAGAGACAGTGCTCACACTCTACCCCCATATGCAACTCGCCCCTACCATGACGTAATTAAAAGTTGCTTATATGGCCAGTGTCCTTAGGAATGCAGTGAAGAGACCAGTTTTACAATATTAAAATCAGATAAGAATCCGTATGAAATGGCAAATGCAAAACACCTTTTGATTCTCTGTGCAATGGACAAAATCATAGTAAATACATTTTTGCATGTTAGAGAATACCAGCAATGTCGTAATTCTTTGTCTATTAAAAGATAATTTGACAACCGACAAGATGACGTTAATATCTTTCCCTTGCAACACTATAGGCAAAGGAATGATGAAAACTGTAATTCTATATTCTGTATTCTATAATTCTGAGCACATCACCGGAGCACTCATGTATGGATCACCAGATGGGAATTCAGTAAGTTTAGTGTATGTTAATAAAAAGCAAAACCCCCATTTTGTGGATCATTGAGATCATGGAAGACACAGCCGATAATATGAGCTGTGATGCTGAATCGTATTTCTTCTAAGGAGTTCCTCCCTCCCTAAAACCTGAAGAGGTCACCGTATGACACGAGTCTTATTATGTTTATATTTTTCCTTTTTTTTTGTAAATGTCTACGTTGTACTGTTATTAATTCCCTTAGTAAAACTTTGAATATTTTTGTAAACACTGCATAATTTTTTGGATTAAATATATAACATTTAATAGCTTCGTTCTTCTTGCTCTAGGATGTAAAACCACGACCCCGTGCAAGCCACATATTACCAGTGATGGATGTCCAATTAGCCTAAAAAATTACTGGGGGCAGCATATTTTGCCATTGTTGGCTAAGTAGTGACAGGATCGAGGTATATATATTCGTAGGTGAAATCGGTGATATATACATCCCCTCATAGCAAGCACCTTAATAATCTGCATAATGGCAGAGTGGTCATGCTCATTTCCTTATCTTCAGTCAAATCTCTGATTGTCAAAACGATAGGGCGTGCCAGAGGGCTGCTCATCCTGACAAGTTGGTGGAAGGGGTGGGATCATAAAGCAATACTGATCTGGTTTGAGCCATCATTCCTTTCACTAAACATTTGCACGGTTCTTGTGAGAATTCTGCACAAAAAGTCTTGAGGATCGAACTCAGTGTTTAAAAAATCTGGGACAATGCTGTATGTGTAGCAGTTACACCCATCCCCCTCTTTATTTTTCTATTCTATCTTTCTTTGGCAATCATGGCTGTAGTTGGGGAGGCCCAGTAAAAACAGCAGAAGAAGAAGACTCTTGCTGTCTTTTGTATGTTTTCCGACAGATTAACTCCCTTTGCAAACGCAAGCAGCAACTGATCACCGCACTGTTGCAATTTGATGCAGAGCAAGCCAGTCATATGAGCCCAGATGAAAGAGAGGTCAGCCAAAGCCTCCACAGTTCTGCTGCTAAGGTCCCACCTGTAGATGCAAGCTGCATCAGCGACCAAGGCAGCATGGATCCCCTCCTGCAGACAGCTCTACAGCAATGCCCCACAGATGATCACGAGGGATGGCTGAAACTCATTCAGCAATACCATGAGGCTGTGAGAGCCAAGAGAGAGGCTGAGAGAGCCGAGCGAGACGCTGAGAGAGCCAAGGCCCAAGCTGAAAAACCACAAACTGCAGATGGCCCAACTCGAAAGACCACTATTTACCCCATTAAACTGCAAGTCCAATACTGCCAATCCCTTTAAACCTCATCCAGAACACTTTCTGGTGATGGAAATGGAATGGGGATATACACACATTTCAGAGGGGATTTGAAAAGACTTGCCAACAGTACCAGTTGTCCAATGACCAGTGACAAGGTACTTAACCACAGGACTGCGAGGCAAGGCCCTTGTAATATTTGCTGCTCTCCCTTCAGAGCAAAATGGAGACTATGAGGCCATTAAGCAGGCCCTAATACGGAAGTACCAGCTGACTCCATATGTGTACCTTAAAAAGTTCCAGGCCCTCTAATGGGGACCACATGGCAGCTACAGTGTGCAGTGGATGGGTTTAGAACCAACTTTGAACAGTGCGTCCAAGGATTATCAGTTACCACCTTTGAGGAACTAAAGGATCTAATTGTGAAGGACCAATTCCCTACATCGTTGGTCTGTGGAGGTGCGTCAGTTTGTAAGGGACCAGGAGACAAAGGAGGCGGATAAAGCAGCACAGATTACCGACACCTATAAGACCAAACTTAATCCTGAGGTGCAGAAGCTGGCTGTTGCCAGCTGGAAAGTGGATAAGCAATCAACTATCATCCGTGCCCCTGCCAGCCATCCTTCAAGAGGCATTATCCCATTTGCCAACACCTGGCCTGCACCTTATTCCCACCTGTGCTTTATCTGTGATCAAATACATATGAGCATTGCCTGTCTGGAGAGGCAGAAGATGCCCCAACATCTGAGGTTCCATGGGCCTAATGCAGTTATTTTGTTTATGGGTGAGATGGGTGGGAGGCTCGTGAAAACTTGTAGTTGATTACAATGGGCAACATCATCACTGGGACAACAGTGCAGTACGAACTCTCATCGACCCTGAATTTGTGTGAACTGATGAACTCATCCCTGGGAAAACCCTGACTGTCACCGGGATTGGTGGGAGTGCACCAATCTTTGCCAATGGCCTTGTTTTTTCTGGACTGTGGTGCAGGAAAATGGTTAAAGGTAGTTGGGGTGTCCAGGAACCTCCTCGCAAATGTTTTATTGGGAAATTATCTGATTCTGGGGCCATTGATTGTTAAAAATGTCCCCGACAATCCTCCCTGAATTGATATCTCGTGTAAACATAACATTGATAATTTAAGAATGAATATCACTCTTGTGTATGACAACAAAGTGGATAATTGTGCCGGGGAACTCAGCCATATCATGCTGCAGGGTGATGTTGCTGAGGATCCCTTGAAGGTATGAGAAGTCAGCACTAAGGGAGATGGAAGCAGGCATGAAGACCATGCTGTTCACATGCAGCTTGTCACAATGTACACTTCACAATGTACTCCGACATGGCCGGTGGTAGCTGCTCCATGATTAGTGGTGACCCTGAGGCATCATAGAGTGATTTGTCTCATGGTACTGAAGAACTCATAATTTTTGCAAGTTTTCTTTTGAAAATCAAACAATGATGTCATGGCAATTGACAGTTTTTTGGCCTGATAACATGTGCTCTCTGATTACCATCCAATCAGGATTGCAAGTGAAGGTAATAAAAAGATCTGAAGGGACAAACTTTCCTTCGTAAGTCATTGCATCTTTCGTGTATATGTCATGGGTTTCCAGTGACAGTTGTATATATTACACATACGAATAGTAAGTATGCATTCTGGGGGCAAATTACTTTAAAGCGCAGGGCGAAATTTCCCCTGAAAACATAGCCTATGACATTCCCTGAGTCAAATGAGGTATGTCTGCCAGCTTTGCTTCCCTTTCTTCAAATTACTCATTGAGCCATAATTCCTTTTATTACAGGGCATTATTGTCTGTAATTCACAGTATATAAAACCCCACACAATTAGTATACAGCTAAGTCCATGTGCCTTAAGGCCCAGTTACACGGTATGAGATCGTGAACTATATCGCTGAAACGTCATGGGTTTGGAGTCATTGAAATTACATCGTTAGGACGTCGTTGCGTGTTACACCGAGATACGACTAAGATAAATTGTTGGATCGTTGATCGCAGATTTCAGAACCTGTTCTCAAATTAAACAATCCTCGATCAGCCAACTTGCTGCATTGTTGTGTGTGACACCGCGATAACGATGTCATTAACGACTTCTGCTATTCACAACAGTGAACAAGGATCGTTCGCTGGGTTGTGCGAACGATAGCTGCTCGCCACATCGTTGGTGCGTCGACCACAATATCTAGATGTCTGGCATCTCACCAATGATGTCAAAAAGATGTCCTAACGACCGCGTACCCATGAGATGTTGTTGGTGATATCATAACGATATTGAAGCGTGTAACAGTACCTTTACAATAACCTCTACAACCATACTGGCAAAGAGTCACCACCGAAATTATATTAATTCCCACATAAGCTGTCTTATACTAAGAATGTCCTTTGTTCACTATAGCTACCAATCAGAAACTGAGCTGTAATTGGTTGCTATAGGCCAACAGATAAATATCCAGGTTAACAGTCAAAACAGATTAGGCAGTTTCTATTATCTCACACAAACAAACAGTAAATAAGCATTATTTTTTCTTATTACTGTAAAGCGCGGGGTTCAAATTTCTCCTAAGAACATAGTCTGTGACTATTTCAAATGAGTCAAATGAGGTGGCTGTGCAAAATTTCGTAATTGTAAATCTGACGGTGCAGATTCTTTTAGCAGACACACACACACATACATACATACACTGTATATATTAGATATGGCCTACCATCATGCAGCTACAAAGTACATTAAAAAAATGAGCTGGAGCATAAGTTGGTATATAAACAATAAAAGAATGTTCACGCAGTGACTATGTCAGAAACAAAACACAAAAGAAAAACACAAAATGAGCATATACCCTAGAATAAAGTAAATAAGTAAATAATAGTAGTACATTAAAATAACATTACACTTTGATGGCTTTTATGCGGTACTAATTACTTTATTAATTTTATTAAATGGGTGCCTGCTGCTATCACATTGGAAGTGCGGTGATGTCACGATGGGGGCCGGCTCTATTGCACTTTGGACGGTGGCTGTTTCTCCCCCCTGTGTGTCCTCTGACCTGAGTGCTGTCTCTCTCACCCCTGTGCTGTCTTCTCCCCTCAGTGCTCTCTCCTTTGACCTTTCTCCTCCTTCCATGTGTTCTCCCCCAGTGTGCTCTCTCTTCCTTTGCTGTCTTCTCTCCTCTGTGCTCTCTCCTTTGACCTGTCTCCCCCTCCATGCACTCTTCCCTCTGTGTGCTGTCTTCTCCCCATGTGCTTGTGTCTCTCCTCTTTGTTCTGTCTTGTATGCTCTCTCCACCTTGTGCTGTCTCTCCCTACTGTGCGCTCTCTTTCCCTCCTGTGGGCTGTCTCTGCCCTAGTGGGCTGTCTCTCCCCTCTGTGAGCTGTCTCTTCCTCCCTGTGTGCTCTCTCTCCCCTTTGTCTGTCTGTCCCCTTGTGCTATCTCTCCCCTCGTGTGCTCCCTCGCCACTGTGCACTGTCTCTGCCACCCTTGTGTGCTCTCTTCGCTGTGTGCTGTCTCTTTCCCCCTATGTTGTACAAAGATAGCGGTGGCATATGGGCACATGTGCGCACCTGGTTACGCCATCTTTACATACCCAGGTGTCCATAGATGATAGCTGCATGAGTAAGTGTGCATGCGCAAGCATCTTTAGACACGTTGGCAAACAAAGGTGGTGGCGGCCGCCTGTGTAAGTGCGCATGCGCACTTACTAAGGCGAACATTATCAGTGTTAGCGCTGGAGGTTGCAGGCGGCGGTTCTTGGCATCTGTTTCGGTTGTGGGTGGCTGTGGCTCTGCTGGCGGTACTGCATGATGGCTGGTACCGTCAGTTGGCGCCATGATTTAACACCCATCATGTTGGTGTGCAAATATGACTTTCGCTGGCGCGTGATCGGACAACAAAATGGAAGTTGATGATGGACGAGACAGAAGGATTATGTACACTACCGTTCAAAAGTGTGGGGTCATTTAGAAATTTCCTTATTTTTGAAAGAAAAGCACATTTTGTTCAATGAAGCTAACATTAAATGAATCAGAAATTCACTGTACATTGTTAATTTATTATTATTATTATTATTATTATTTATTTATATAGCGCCATTGGGTTCCATGGCGCTTTACATGAGGATGAGGGAGACAAGAACAAGTACACTAAATCTAGGCGATCAGGACGTACAGGTACAGGAGGGGCAGGGACCCTGTCCACGAGGGCTCACAGTCTATGAGGGGTGGGTTAGGATACAGTAGGATGGGGGAATGTCAGGTGTAGGGGCGTTCGCCTGGGTCTCATGGCAGGTTGTAGGCTTGACGGAACAAGTGAGTCTTCAGGTGACACTTGAAGCTACTCAGGGTAGGAGAGTGTCTGACGTGTTCGAGTAGGGAGTTCCAGAGTAAGGCAGATGCCCGGGAGAAGTCCTGGACTCGGTTGTGCGAAGAGGTGATGAGGGGGGAGCAGAGAAGGAGTTCTTGGGAGGAGCGGAGGTTGCATGAGGGTAGGTATCGGGAGACCAGGTCGGAGATGTATGGTGGAGCCAGGTTGTGTATGGCTTTGTACGCCATGGTTAGTGTTTTGAATTGGGATCTCTAGGAGACGGGGAGCCAGTGAAGGGCTTGGCAGAGGGGGGAGACAGGGGAGTAGCGGGAGGACATATAGATGAGTCGGGCAGCGGAGTTGAGGATAGACTGGAGAGGTGTGAGGGAGTTAGCCGGGAGGCCATTGAGAAGGAGGTTGCAGTAGTCAAGGCGGGAGATGATAAGAGCATGGATGAGTGTTTTAGCTGTGTCGTGGGTGAGGAAGGAGCGGATCCGTGAGATGTTCTTGAGCTGGAGCCGGAGGGATGTGGTGAGGGCCTCGATGTGGGGTTTGAAGGATAGGGAGGAGTCAAGGATTACCCCAAGGCACTTGGCTTGGGGGACTGGGGAGAGGGCGCAGTCGTTGACGCAGATGGATAGGTTGGGAGGTGGGGTGGAATTTCTTGGGGGGAAGACTATGAATTCAGTTTTGTCCATGTTGAGTTTAAGGAAGCGAGCAGAGAAGAAGGATGAGATGGCGGAAAGGCATTGAGGGATTTTCGAGAGTCAGGGCCGGACAGGTAGATTTGGGTGTCGTCGACGTAGAGGTGGTACTGGAGGCCATGGGACTCGATGAGTTGCCCTAGGCCGAGAGTGTAAATGGAGAAAAGTAGGGGTCCCAGGACTGAACCTTGGGGGACTCCGACAGAAAGGGGGTAGGGTGAGGAGGAGGTGTGGGAGTGGGAGACGCTGAAGGTCCGGTCCGCTAGGTATGAGGAGATCCAGGAGAGGGCAAGGTGGGTGATGCCAAGGGATTCCAGGATCCGGAGAAGAAGGGAGTGGTCAACCGTGTTGAAGGCGGCAGACGGTCAAGGAGTAGCAGGATGGAGTAGTGGTGTTTGTTCTTGGCGGTCAGTAGGTCGTTGGTGACTTTGGTCAGGGCTGTTTCGGTGGAATGGAGGGGTCGAAGCCGGACTGTAGGCGGTCGAAGTGGGAGCACGAGGAGAGGTAAGAGGACAGTTCGGAGTGTACGTGTTGTTCAAGTAGCTTAGAGGCGAATGGGAGAAGAGATATGGGGCGATAGTTAGAGACAGAGGTAGGGTCAAGTGAGGTTTTTTTTAGGATGGGCGTGATTAGGGCGTGTTTGAAGGCCGAGGGGAAGGTACCAGTGCTAAGTGAAAGGTTAAAGAGGTGGGTGAGGGCTGGGATGAAAATGGAGGTGTGGTTGGGAATGAGGTGGGATGGGAGCGGGTCGTGGGCGCTGGTGGTGAGGTGTGATTTTGACAGGAGGGAGGAGAGTTGGTCTTCAGTTATGGGGGGGAAGTGGCTGATGGAGGAGGAGGGCAGTGTAGGTGGGAAGGGGAGGTGTGGGGATAGTGGACCGAAGCTGCTTCTGATCTTGTCGATCTTCTCCTTGAAGAAGGTCGCAAAGTCTTCAGCAGAGATGAGGGGAGAGAGGGGAGGAGCAGGTGGGCGGAGTAAGGAGTTGAAAGTTTTGAAGAGCTGTTTGGGGTTGCGGGACAGAGAGGTTATAAGGGATGAGAAGAACACTTGCTTGGCGGTAGCGAGTGCCGTCTTGAAGTCAGTGATGGATTGCTTGAACAGAGCAAAGTGCTCGGGGGTGTGAGACTTTTTCCATCTCCTCTCGGCGACTCTGGACGCCCGTCTCAGGTTTTTAGTGAGGGTGGTGTGCCAGGGTTGCCTGTTAATGCGTGGAGCATGGAGAGTGAGGGGAGCGGCTAGCTCGAGAGCTTTCGTTATGGTGGTGTTGTATAGGGTGGTGGCAATGTCAATGTCGTCAGCGCAGGGTAGGTCGGTGAGAGGGAGGAGTGATTCAGAGAATAAAGGAAGATCAAGATTGTTTAGGTTTCGGCGAGGGTGATCAAGTTTGCGGAGAGGGGGTAGTGTGGCAGGGGAGGAGAGGGCGGAGAAGGTCAAGAGATGGTGGTCGGACAGTGTGAGTACCGAGGTTGTGAGGTTAGAGAGGGAGCAAAGGCAGGTAAAGATGAGGTCAAGCGTGTGGCCTTGTTCGTGGGTGGGAGAGGAGGACCATTGGGAGAGCCCTAGGGAAGTGGTCAAGGAAAGAAGGTTGGAGGCGGCTGGGCGGGGAGTGTCAATGGGGATATTGAAGTCGCCCATGATGATGGAGGGGATGTCAGTGGAGAGGAAGTGAAGTAGCCAGGTGGTGAAGTGGTCAAGGAAGGAGGCGGTGGGTCCGGGGGGCGGTAGATGATGGCTATTTGGAGGTTGCAGGGGGAGAAGATTCGGACTGAGTGGGCTTCGAAGGAGGGGACAGTGACGGATGGGGGCTGGGGGATGGGACTGAAGGTGCAGGAGTTGGACAGCAGTATGCCGACTCCACCACCGTGTTTGCCAGAGGGACGGGGGGTGTTGGACAGGCTGAGGCCGCCGTAGGATAGTGCAGCAGGGGAGGCCGTGTCGGAGGGGGTGAGCCAGGTCTCGGTGAGGCCAAGGAATGACAGTTTCCTGGAGATAAAGAGATCATGGATGTCGGGGAGTTTGTTGTACACTGAGCGGGCATTCCAGAGTGCGCCGGGTAGAGCGGTAGGTGGGGCATGGGTTGGGGGA
This sequence comes from Allobates femoralis, assembly GCA_033576535.1. Classification (NCBI taxonomy): domain Eukaryota; kingdom Metazoa; phylum Chordata; class Amphibia; order Anura; family Aromobatidae; genus Allobates; species Allobates femoralis. The sequence continues at coordinate 170,968,627 of JARQOC010000003.1, forward strand.
ATGGGTCTGATGTTGGTGGGGTTGCGAGAGCAAGTGGTGGTGAGGTTGCGAGGGTTGGCGGTGGGTCGCGGGATGAAGGTTGTTGTGGGGATGTTGCAGGGGGGGCCAGGATTGGGGGAGATGTCACCGGCAAGGAGGAGCAGTAGGCCGAGGGTTAGCAGGTGGGAGCATGAGAGCTTGCGAGGCGGGCGTGCTTGTTTGGTGATTGAGGATTGAAATGTGGTAAATGACTATTCTAGCTGCAAACGTCTGGTTTTTTAATGCAATATCTACACTACATAGGTGTATAGAGGGCGAGGCCCATTTCCAACAACCACCACTCCAGTGTGTTAATAGTACATTGTGTTTGCTAACTGTGTAAGAAGGCTAATGGATGTTTAGAAAACCGTAGTAAACCCTTGCACAAGTATGTTAGCACAGCTGAAAACTGTTTGGCTGATTAGAGAAGCTATAAAATTGACCTTCCTTTGAGAAGGAGGTTGAGAATCTGGAGCATTACATTTGTTTGTTCTATGAAACTCTCAAAATGGTAGAAAAAGAGAACTTTCATGTGAAACTCCACGGTCTATTCTTGTTCTTAGTAATGAAGGCTATTCCACACGAGAGATTGCCAAGAAACTGAAGATTTCCTACAACAGTGTGAACTACTCCTTTCAGAGGAGAGCACAAACAGGCGCTAACCAGAGTAGAAAGAGAAGTGGGAGGCCCCGCTGCACAAGTGAACAACAAGACAAGTACAATAGATTCTCTAGTTTGAGAAATCAACATCTCACAGCTCCTCGTCTGGCAGCTTCATTAAATAGGTCTGCAATGCTATAATTGCTGCAAAGGGAGCATACCTTTGACGAAAGCAAAGTTTGAAGGACAAAATTATCATTTCAAATAAAAATCATTATTTCTAACCTTGTCAATGTCTGGACTATATTTTCTATTCATTTTGCAACTTATTTGATAAATAAAAATATGAGTTTTCATGGAAAACACAAAATTGGGTGACCCCAAACTTTTGAACTGTAGTGTAAGTAGATGTGATTATGTGTGTGTACATTATATATTTGTATAGTATGTGTGAGTGTATATTGTGTGTGTGTGTGTGTGTATATGTTTGTATGAGTATATGTATGTGTGTGTGCTTGTGTGTATATGTATGTGTATATATGTGTATGTGTGTGTATGTATATGTATATGTGTATGTATGTGTTTGTGTGTGTATGTGTGTGTGTATGTGTGTCTTTCTTTCCCCTCTGGTCAGTGCTGCTGAGTAGTGATGGACGAACCCGAACTGTAAAGTTCAGGGTCCATACCAAACACCTAGTGTTTGGGCACAGATCTCAAACACAGACTTTCCTTGGAAGTCTGTGTTACAGTTTGGGTTTGAGTTAGGGAGCAGGGGAGCAGTAAAAATAAAGAAAATGGTTATTAATCAGCATTATACTTACCGCGTCCCACCACCCTGCCGTCCCACTGCATCCACTTGTTGTACCGCTCATTATCTAGATATTCACTGCAGAGGGGACCAACAGCCAATCACAGACGCTGTCACAAACAATGGGTGTCTGCTCACAGAGATGTGCAGCAGAGCTGAAGGTGTTTCCTGTGGATTATGTCGGAGTGAAGGGTTTTTTGTTAATTAAAAATATGAAATAGGGTTGCGTTGTAGTTTATTTCTAAATGTTTTTTTCGGAGTTGTGTTTTTTTTTTTACTGCTTACACCAAGAATTTCAGGCTTAGTGCCAGCAGCCAATACAAAGCTGGCATTAACCCCTTTATTATTTAGCATGCCAACGCCACGAGGGTCATTGGAAAAGTCGGGGTACAGTGGCAGCTTCTTTGAATGTACCATTTTCTGGGACAGCTGAGGGCTGCAAATCACAGTGGAGAGGCCCCAAAAAGCATGGGCCACCCTGCGCTGAGGATTCCAGCCCCCAGCTGCCTAGTTGTACCAGTCTTGAAACAAAAAATACGGCAAAGCTCCATGTCAGATTTTTTAAATTATTTCATGAAATTCATAAAATAATTAAAAAAAGGATCCTATATTTTTTGTTTCCAGCTAGGTAAAAATAGGCAGCTGGGGGTAGGAGGCTGCCTGTACCTGTCTGCTATACCTGGCTGGCATACAAAAATACGGTGAAGCCCTATGTCATTTTTTTTTAAATTATTTCAAGGAATAATTTTTATAAAAAGGGCTCAACTATATTGCGGTTTTGGTGCTTTTTTGGGCCAAGAAGATGCAGATCAACACATTGAACACAATGCATGTAGTTTCATGCCAATATTTCACCAACAAAAGCATGAAATCTGCAGCAAAAACCGCATCATGGTTTTGGTCCTCTATTTGGCCAGGAGATGCAAATGAACACATTGAACATAATGCAAAAATAAAGCATGAAATCTGCGGCAAAAAACGCATTGTAGTTTAGGTGCTTTTTTGGGCCAAGAGATGCAGATGAACACATTGAACACAATACATGCAGTTGTGTGCCAAAATTGCACCAAAAGAGAATGAAATCCGTGGCAAAAACCGTATCATGATTTTGGTGCACCAATACTCTGTGACACCATCAGTAATTCGCTGTTGGGTGAACATCCATGAAGTTAATGAGCGGCCCTGAAAGTACAAGCAGGTGAACGCTGATAAGTATAATGCTGTTTAATTACTAGGTTCTTTCTTTTACAGCCTCCTTGCCCCCATCCCATAACTTTGTATTCTGAGTTCAGGGTTCGGACTCAAGTTTGAAAAAAAAGTTCGGGCGAGTTCGTTGAACCCTAACATCGGCGGGTTCGCCCATCACTACTGCTGAGCTCTTCCACTGCTCCTGCCTGCCATAACTACTCGCAGCCACAAGAGGGCACCCACATCCCTTCTCCATCTGTTCTGACTACAGAGCCTTTGACTTTCCAGCCAGCTGTGGGTGGCATGCAGGAGGCTGCGGACAGCATGTGCAGCTTTGGCTTTGGTTGTTGGTACCAAAGCCAGCGGACACCATATTTGCACACCCATCACTTGATTGTGTAAATATGGCTGCTGTAGCAGAAGTGGATTGCTCGTGATAGGAGGTACATTGGGACAGAAGTCAATGACTGACGAGACAGCACAATTATGTAAGTAGAATATAGGGTGTATGCTCATCCATTGGGTTTTGTCTGTAAAAAGTAAATTAGTTATCCTGTGTGCTATTTCAAGCTTACTTGAGTAGGTAGGGGCCCATATTGCTACTTGATTGGGGTTTTGTATACCTGCAGTCTCTGTCAGACAGCTGTCACAAAAAGATGGCAGGGCAGACCGGATGAAGGTGCATCTCATAGGATGCACTACAGAATTAATTTATGTTACCTAAAAAGTGCCTTTTGCCTTCAGCTATAGTAGTAATCTGCAGGTAAATGGCATTTTAAACATGTTTGGTTGTATAATCATAGGTGATTTCCCAGTTAGCCGAATATGATTAACATTCTATTTACATGCAGTGTACCATTATGGCTGAATTCAAATAGTATTTTGTTTGGGGTTGTGTGTAATTGTAGCACTACAAATTGAAGTGATGCTCCCTCTTGTGCTTCTGTTAAGCATCACATACGCTATAAATTGCCAGAAACTTAGTCAAAGGTGTAGTCCCGGTGCCAAAATCCTAAATCTGGATCAGGGCTCCCCTCTTACACTAAGATTTGCTATTCTTAACAGTACTCTTTCCTTTGGCTCCTTTAAGTACTGAAGTCTTGATGAAATTGTTGTATTATAACTAGTGATGAGCGAACCTTTTGAAGTTCAGGTTCCGTTCACCGAATTAGCATATGTTTGTCAAATTGATCAACGAACAGCTCGCCGAACTTCTGAACCCCATTCAAGTCAATGGGAGGTGAAATTAAGGGCCTTGAAAACACTGTCAAAGGGGCTCAAAAGCTGGCAAACACATCTCAAACCGTTTTACAGTGGAGCCCCGCTCTTTTGGCACAGCATTAAATTCCTACACTATTACTTAGCAAGCTTCAACGTCACTGCCATCATGCTTCTGGGCCTGCTCACGAACCTCAGACATATTGACTGTTTCTCCCCCATTGATTGATTAAAGGCAGACTTAGTCCTGTCCACTCTTTCTGCCGGCGTATGGGATTGGTTGCCAATATGGCAACCAAACTAATGTCAGATTACTGTAAAAATAAATAAATAATTCAAAAAATTGTTGTGGGGTCGCCCCGATTTTGATAACAGCCAAGATAAAGCCACCAGCTGTGGTCTGCATGATGCAGCTGTCTGCTGTACTCTACCTGGCGAATAAAAATAGAGGGTACCCCACGTCTTTTTTTTTTTTTTTTTTATTATTTTGTTTTTTAAAGCTTAATACAAATCTAAAACACCCTTTAGTGCAAAATGAAAGGCAATAAAGGATGCAATCCTAAAATATAGAGTGGGGAGGGACATTATATAGCTGTTTGACATCTATCTATCTGTAAATCTATCTATTTTTTCCAGACATCTATAAATCTATTGCTCAAAACATACTCTTGTCTGCACTAAATTTGAATCTTAAGTGCTGCTACAGTCTGTTGCAGCGTAAATTAGGATATGCCAAAAGACACGCTATTGTAGTCAGCGTTTGTGTCTGACTAGTCCACCTGCAGGGCCTTAATTTCAAAACTTAGGATCTTGCTAAAAACATACTCTTGTCTGCACTAAATTTGCATCTAAGTGCTGCTCCTCTAGGTTGCAGCGTTAATTAGGGTACACCAAAAGCCTTGTGCTAAAAACATACTCTTGTCTGCACTAATTTAGCTGTATACATTCAGCAACACATTGAAAATGCGCAAGTCTGGTGGCAAGGGACAAGGCACTGGACGTGATGGTGGTGCTGGTAGAGGACGAGCCCGTGTGACAGCTCGAATTGCGCCACAACAAACGCCCACATCATCTCGCTCGACCTTCTTGTCACAATTTCTAGGTGAACGCAGCAGTACTCCACAATTAAACCAAGAACAGTGTCAACAGGTTGTTAGTTGGATAGCGGATAATGCTTCCAGTCAGTTTGGCACCACCACAAATACCCTGTCTTCAACACGGTCAAGTGTCAGTAGCTGTGAGAGTGGACTGCACATTCCACACTCTGATCCTCCTTCCTCCCACCATGCCGAGTGCCAGGACCCAGACATAACTGATCCCACACATGGACACTCTGAAGAGCTGTTCAGTTATCCATTCGCAGAATCTGGCCTCTCGCCAGCTCCAGTTGAAGTGGGTCATGAGGAGATCGTATGTACCGATGCCCAAATATTTGAGCAGCCACAGTCTCACGAAGGCAACAGTGGGAACGTGTCTCAACAAGAGGTGGACGATGATGAGACACAATTGCCACAAAGTCAGGAGGAGGACCAGGGTGCTGAAGTGGAAGACGACGTGGTGGATGATCCAGTAACTGACCCAACCTGGCAGGAGGACATGCAGAGCGAGGACAGCAGTGCACAGGGGGAGTTAGGCGTAGCATCACAACAGGCCGGAAGAAGCAGGGTGGGGTCCGCAGGCAGAAGGCAGGCAACCGTTCCCCGGAACAACAACACGAGGGATGTTGCCAGTACAACTGCTAGGTCTTCCCGAGTCTGGCTGTTTTTTAAGGTGTCTGCAGATAATTCAAAAAAGGCCATTTGCAACACCTGCCATGCCACCATCAGCAGGGGTAGCAAAACTAGCAGCCTGACCACTACCAGCATGATCAGGCACATGGCAGCAAAGCACCCGACTTTGTGGGATGTACAGCAGAGTACAGGAGCATTGTCTGCGGGTGACACCGCTGCTTCTTCCACTGTTGTGCGTCAAAGCCAATCCCCTGTCCATACTGCAGGCGAAGATGCCTCCTGTCCTATCTCTGTACTTGCCCAAGCAGAAGGAGCACCATCATCAGTCACGTACTTGTCCCAGCGCAGCGTTCAGTTATCCTTACCCCAAACTTTGGAACGCAGGCGCAAATACGCTGCCAACGCCCCACATGCCACAGTTCTAAATGCACACATTTCACGCCTGCTTGCGCTGGAAATGTTGCCTTTTAAGCACGTGTCCCAAAACATCATACGTGCCCTTAACAACGCAGTTTCAGGAAAAGTCCACCTAACCACGGACACGTGGACAAGTGCTTGCGGGCAGGGCCGGTACATCTCTCTGACGGCACACTGGATTAATATTGTGGAAGCCGGGACCCAGTCTGACCTTGGGACGGAACACATCCTTCCGACACCGAGGATTGCAGGCCCTAACTCTGTCAGGGTTTCACCCAAGGTGTACAGCTCTGGCACGTCATGCTCCTCAGCCTCCTCCTCCACTTCACCCTTCACAACAGTCCCAAGCTGGAAGCACTGCAGCACTGCCTCGGCTAAGCGGCAACCGGCTTTGCTGAAGCTAATCTGCATAGGTGACAAACTCCACAATGCTGAAGAGTTGTGGACAGCTCTGAAACAGCAGGCAGATCACTGGCTCACACCGCTGAACCTACAGCCAGGCATGGTCGAGTGTGACAATGGCCGCAACGTTGTGGCGGCTCTGAGGTGAGGCGAGCTGACAAATGTTCCATGCGTGGCCCATGTGCTCAACCTCGTGGTTCAGCGGTTTATTAAATCGTACCCGGAGCTGTCTGATCTGCTCATCAAAGCACGCCGCCTGTGTGTCACCTACTGCTTCTGCCGGCCTTGCCAGCTTTCAGCGGCGTTTGCAGCTTGCGGCTCACAGACTGGTGTGTGATGTCCGCACGCGTTGGAATTCCACACTGCACATGTTGGTCAGGATTTGTGAGCAGAAGAGGGCAGTTGTTGAGTACCAGCATCAACTAGGCCGTCGGTATACGGTTCAAACTCCACACATAAGACCTCAGGAGTGGACATGGATGTCTGACATATGTACTGTCCTCCAAACCTTTGAGGACTCCACCAAGATGGTGAGCGGCGATAACGCCATCATTAGCGTCACCATCCCGCTTATCTGTCTTCTAAAACGCTCTCTGCTCAAAATAAAAGACGATGCATTGCAGGTGGAGCAGGATGAGTTGCAGCAAGAAAACGTACTGGGTGATTACACACAGCCCAGCCTCATCTCATCCCAATGTGCATTGGAGGACTATGACGAGGAGGAGGAAGAAGAAATGGAGCTACTTTCATTTGGAATTGACGGAAATACCTGCACAACCGTCAGACCGTCGGTTGAGCGGGGATGGCCAGAGGACAGGGGAGAGGAGGAGGAGGAGGATGAGGAGGAGGAGGTCACCATGGCCAGTCATGCTGTTAGTGAGGACCCAGAAGTCTTGACTGTTAACAGTCTAGCGCACATGGCTGACTTTATGTTACGCTGCCTGTGTCGTGACCCTCATGTTATGAAGATCTTGACGGACTCTACTGGTTGGTGACACTTTTAGACCCACGCTACAAAGAGAACTTTATTTCTCTTATTCCCGAAGCGGAGAGGTCTACAAAAATGCTGCAGTACCAGAAGGCCATAGTGGCGGAATTATTAAAAAAATTCCCTTCTGAAAACGCTAGCGACAGAGGTCACGATTCTGTGGACAACCAAGGTGTCCGACACAGAGAGGCACAAGTACAATCCAGCAGAGGTAGGGGAACACTCTCAAAGATCTGGGACACTTTTCTCAGCACCCCCAGTACCACAGGCCCTGAGGTGCGGGGTAGTGTCACAAGGAATGCAAAGTTTGCAAAGATGCTGAGGGAGTACCTTGCTGATTGTACTAAAGTGCTCCTAGACTCTTCTGTGCCTTACAATTATTGGGTATCCAAGCTGGACACGTGGAAGGAATTGGCTCTCTATGCCTTGGAAGTCCTGGCGTGCCCTGCCGCTAGTGTTTTGTCAGAGTGTGTTTTTAGTGCCGCAGGTGGAATCATTACAGATAAACGCATCCGCCTGTCAACTGAAATGCTGACATGCTGACTTTAATCAAGATGAACAAGGGTTGGATTGGGCCTGACTTCACCACACCATCACCAAATGATAGCGGAATTTAAATTTGGTGCCGGTAGATTCTCATGCACCTCCGCACACCCACACATCGGTACAGACTTCATGTGTTTGACTACTTGCTGAACTGCTCCTCCTTCTCCTCATCCGCCACCATCATATAATCAGTGTGACCGTGGTTCATGATGCCACAAAAGCATAATTTTTGGACATCATATTTATGATGATGATGCACCTAACCGTTGTAAAGTTAGGCATTAGTTTCATGTATACCCCCCAGGGGTAAATGTTTTAGTCCATGCTTCCAGAATGGGCTTTACAAGTACAGGAGACCCGCTCCTTTGTAATGGGAACAATTTTTCGAGGCTCTCCTCCATGTTTCATCCCAGGGGCATCGCAATGCCTCCCAATTTTTTATTTCCCTGACTAGGGAAATAGTACAGCAGACTCACTTGCTTGAAATGGGCGCATTAGTTTATAAGGCTCTCATGCACGTCTCTATCCAGGGGCATTTAAGTGCTACCCAATTTATGGCTTTCCTGACTAGGGAAATAGTACAGCAGACTCACTTGCTTCAAATGGGCGCATTAGTTTATAAGGCTCTCATGCACGTCTCTATCCAGGGGCATTTAAGTGGTACCCAATTTATGGCTTTCCTGACTAGGGAAATAGTACCGCAGACTCACTTGCTTGAAATGGGCACATTAGTTTATAAGGCTCTCATGCATGTCTCTTTCCAGGGGCATTGAAGTGCTACCCAATTTATGGCTTCCCTGCCTAGGGCAATACTACAGCAGATACACTTGCTTCCAATGGCCACATTTTTTAAAAAGGGCCTCATGCACGCCTCTGTCCAGGGGCATATTTGTGTCTCCAAACCTTTGGCTTCCCTGCCTAAGGCAATACTAAAAAAGACACACTGGCTTACAATGGGCACATTTTTGAAAAAGCCCTCATGCACGCCTCTATGCAGGGGCATCTTGGTGCCTCCAAACCTTTGGCTTCCCTGCCTAGGGCAATACTAAAAAAGACACACTGGCTTACAATGGGCACATTTTTTTAAAAGGGCCTCATGCACGCCTCTATGCATGGGCATCTTGGTGCCTCCAAACCTTTGGCTTCCCTGCCTAGGGCAATACTAAAAAAGACACACTGGCTTACAATGGGCACATTTTTTGAAAAAGCCCTCATGCAAGCCTCTATGCAGTGGCATCTTAGTGCCTCCAAACCTTTGGCTTCCCGGTCTAGGGCATTACTAAAAAAGACACACTGGCTTACAATGGGCACATTTTTTGAAAAAGCCCTCATGCACGCCTCTATGCAGGGGCATCTTGGTGCCTCCAAACCTTTGGCTTCCCTGCCTAGGGCATTACTAAAAAAGACACACTGGCTTACAATGGGCACATTTTTTGAAAAAGCCCTCATGCACGCCTCTATCCAGGGGCATATTGGTGTCTCCAATTTATGGCTTCCCTGCCTAGGGCAATAGTAAAAAAAGAACCACTTGCTTCCAATGGCCACATTTTTAAAAAAGGCCCTCATGCTCGCCTCTATCTAGGGGCATTGAAGTGCCTCCCAATATTTGGCTTCCCTGCCCTATGGCAATGATACAAAACACACACTTCCTTATAATGGGCACATCATTTAAAGAGGCCTTCATTTACGTCTCTTCCCAGGGACATGGGAGTGCCAGACAATTTTAAAAAAAAAAATCTTTGATATAATCCAAAAAACTAACATACACCAACTCTGTCTCACAAGTAGGTATGAGCCCTTAATATTTTCTCCATGAAAATCCGTTTTGGTTTCATTTTGTTACGTTTTCTTGACAGTCTGTAAAAGTGGCGTAATAGTCTGACAACATTGATGTGTGGCACCCCGCAACGAGTGCGTCACAGGTGGGTACTGCACCCTTGACCGCAGGTGCAGTATTCTCCGTCTCAGTGATGAATGGGTTTTGGTTTCATTTTGTTACGTTTTCTTGACAGTCCATAAAAGTGGCGTAATGATCTGACAACATTGTTGACATCAGTGACCTTGGGGTCTGAAATGCTTCCAGGGGTCTTCCCCATGCTGTTCCCATGTCATTTCAGCACTGTTCTGATACTTTTGTGACATTTTTAGGTTTTTTCCATGCTGCCAGGGGTCATGTCAGAAAAATACTCGGGTCTCCCATAGGATAACATTGGGCTCGGTGCTCGGGCCGAGCACACGAGTATCCTGGGATGCTCGGCCCGAGCTTCGAGCACCCGAGCATTTTAGTACTCGCTCATCACTACTGCCCTGTATAAAGGTCGCTGTTCCACATGATACTCCACTGCCGGACAGTTTTGGGGGCTTGCAGGGGCTACTTTTGAGTGATGTTGTGCACGATGTTGAGCTGTGTAACGGGGTCTTAAGTCAAAACCAAGAGTGGGCAAAAAATGTAGGGGTGATGTACGTCTTTCTATTATACTTTTACTTTGACTTTTCCACTCCTGGTTTTGACTTACAGATACTGAGGTAAACTCTTACCAAATACTCAATGTGTGCACGTGGAATTATAGTATCTGCCATTACTACCTCTTGTGGTGGGGCATTCTGCAGTCAGATTGCTCTAACTGTAAAGACCTCTTTCGTATTTAGCTGTCAGAATCTCCTGTTCCTTTTTAAGGTCTGTGGTAGGTATAAATCATGAGCCAGCCCTTTGTATTGACTACACATATATTTATACATATAAATGAGATCACCTCTGATGTGTCTTGTTTCTAAGTTAAACAAGCTGAACTTTGCTAACCTCTCTTCCTATCAAACTCTTTTATTCCTATTCTATTCCTTTCAACAACTGACTCCAACTTCTGAATATCCTTTTTAAAACGGGGAGCCCAAAACTGTATCCCATACATTAGATGTGGCCTTACAAGTAATTTATAGAGGGATAACAATACACTGGGGTCACAGAAGTGTATCTCTCTTTTTAAATACCTTAAAGGGGTTGTCCGGGCTTATTTTTTATTTCATATTTATATCTAGGCTGCAAAATGTTGACAATCTGCAATATACATGTTGTCAACATTTTGCAGGGTTTCCTAGATATAAACACATTTACTGCTGGCAGAGAGTGTCCAGGGGGTGTGATTGTGCATACTGGTCGTTTACACCTACTCTAGCACAATCACACCCCCTCCCCTATACCTAGTATGGCCAGCCACCCCCAGGCCATACATGCCCGCCCCTGCCCACTAAACACTATGTAATGAAACCACCCCCAGGGCTCCTACTGGCCGCCCCAGCCCCTAAATCACCACCCACCCTCTGCAAAACAGCGGTCCCCAGTGCACTTATACAAGGTGCCGAAACCGCTGCTGTGAAAGCGATTCCGGCACACTGTCAGTGCAGCAGGGGACCCGCTGCATATGTGTGCTGCTCACCCTCCTCTTGTGCAGCCGGTCACGGTCCGCCCTGGTCCCGGTCATCTGCAGCCGGGCTCCACACACTGCAGCCGGGCTCTCCACACTGCAGCCGTATCTGTAATGTGTGCGCAGCGGTGCCCGTCGCCCGATCTCCCCAGACCTCCAGTACCATAGAGCAGAGGCTGTGGAGCGGTCCTCTCTAAACCGCTCCACCAGCTCTATGGTACTGGAGGTCTGAAGAGATCTGGCGACGGGCACCGCTCCACACAGCACAGATACGGCTGCAGTGTGTGGAGCCCGGCTGCAGATGACCGGGACCAGGGCGGACCGTGACCGGCTGCACAAGAGGAGGGTGAGCAGCACACATATGCAGCGGGTCCCCTGCTGCACTGACAGTGTGCCGGAATCGCTTTCACAGCAGCGGTTTCGGCACCTTGTATCAGTGCACTGGGGACCGCTGTTTTGCAGAGGGTGGGTGGTGATTTAGGGGCTGGGGCGGCCAGTAGGAGCCCTGGGGGTGGTTTCATTACATAGTGTTTAGTGGGCAGAGGGCGGGCATGTAAGGCCTGGGGGTGGCTGGCCATACTAGGTATAGGGGAGGGGGTGTGATTGTGCTACAGTAGGTGTAAACGACCAGTATGCACAATCACACCCCCTGGACACTCTCTGCCAGCAGTAAATGTGTTTATATCTAGGAAACCCTGCAAAATGTTGACAACATGTATATTGCAGATTGTCAACATTTTGCAGCCTAGATATAAATATGAAATAAAAAATAAGCCCGGACAACCCCTTTAACCTGCTGCTTGACATTGAGTACTTCTGCTCAGCATACTTGTAACCAGAATATCCAAGTCCTTCTCCTGCTCTGTAGTACCGAGTTTACGTCCATTTAATGTATATCCAGCAATAGGATTACTCCATCCTAGAGTACATTATTGTACATTTATCAACATTAAATCTCATTTGCCAAGTGTTTGCCCATCAGACATCTTATCCAGATCGTTGTATAGCAATGTACTGTCAATATCAGTTGTTATCATACATAGTTTGATGTGATCAACAAAGACTGACGCTTTAGACACAATTCCATCCACAAGGTCATTAAAGAATAAATTAAAAAGAATTGGTCCTAGCACAAATCCTTGTAGTACCCCATTGCTGAATATAGCCCATTTAGAGAATGTACTATTTCCGACAAAACATTGTTTACTATCTCTTAGCAAATTCCATGCCAACCTGCATACAGTTTTCCCTAGTCCCTGCTTCTGGAGCGTCAGTACAAGGCTTCTATGTAGTACAGTATCAAATGCCCTTGCAAACTCTAGACTAAACACATCCGCTGCATTACCAAATCCAGATTTGCACTTTCCTCCTCATAGGAACATGTTGGTTAGACGCGACTTATCTTTCGTGAATCCATGCTGGTCGTCAGTTATTATATTATTCTCTGCAATATATTTTTGCATGTCACCTCTTAAAATGCCGAAAGAGAGAAGAAGTCTTCTGTAATGATGCGCACAACTGTTGCTAGTGAAAAGATTTATTGAACAAGGTGATAACAGGGAAAAAAATGACCATTTAAAAACAATAAAAGCAATGATAATTCGATCCCGTCTGTCACATCAAACTGCAAAGATTCATACAGAGCATATAGAGCATAGCTGGGTATAAGATGGAAACCGCCTGCAAGGAAGCATCCAACTATAACATGTGCAAGACAGGTGATAATACAGTCACAGTACAGTATAATGTAGCAAACATCAAGACAAACCGGGGGAATAATTTCAAGTAGTTCGTGTTCAAAACACCATATCAGAATCAATAAGCTCCCACAGGTACAGAAAAGTAATCAAGACGTGTGCTGCTCATGACAATTTATAACTTTGTACTAATGGTCACCCATTTCATGCACCCCACAAAAGTCAGGCTTTATATCAGCATCAGCATATACATCTTATGGTACCTTTACACGCCGCTACAGAAGGTTAGAAACAACCGGGTGTCTCACGTGCACGAGCATGCACCAACAGTTGCAAACGGTACCCGATACCGCTTTTACACTCCACTACAAGGTGCTCTACAGAAGGTTTAATCTATCCGCCGGGTGCCACAAGTTACCTGCTGCAGAGCACCGTCCCTCGTTTACACGCTGCTACAGAAAGTAATATGGGAGGACCTGGGGCAGCAGGGACAACACATAGGCGTGACAGAGTTGTGGACTACGAGACGCTCGTACGATGATTGGACAATGCAATAGTATCATGATTGGCCAGCCAGCCCAGGAAGGCTGGCTAATACATGATGCTATTGCAATTGTGTAGTGTGACTGGTCAGCTCCTTAAATATGCCGCCCTATGCAGCGACAACCAATTGTAACGCAGGAGCTTCCACCAATGATCGCTGAAGGGGGCGTTTTCCCTGAGGCTGTGTCACACCCCAGGGAGTTAACTAGGTGGCGAAAAAACCTTACCGTACCGTATTTAGACGCCGCTACCATCGGGTTAAAATCAACCTGTTTTAGAGCACTGCTCTGAAACAGGTGCCGAAAGTGACGGCTGGCAACAACCTAGTTTACACGCCGCTACCTCGGGTTGATTTGACGGTGCAAGATACATTTGTCTTCGTAACCCGGTTGTTTTCAACTTTCTGTAGCGGCGTGTAAAGGTACCATTACAGTTATAAGCATGATTAAACAACCAGTATACAGATTGCCCTGTAGGTATTTACAATCAGGGACAGGGGTAAATAGCAGGTATGGTGACTGCAGTCACAGGTAGGCTGGGCACAGGGTTAACACACAAGGTAGTGATAATGCAATGGTTAAATTGTTTTTAGCCCTGTTAATAGCCTAGAGCAATCAGAGCCCTGCAATGCACTCAATGCATTCGCCACCTTAGTGACCGATCCTGACGAAGCCACTAAGGAGGTGATATGCATGGGGCTTCCCTGCCTGTCTGTCCTCAAACTTGGGTGCAGTAATAATATGAATATCTTCCCCCCTTTGGGGTGTTCTGGGAACTGATTGCGGCCAGCATGCCTCATATTAGTATTTTTATGGTGTATCCTAAATCAGCAGATTGTTTATGGTTCTTGGAATAAGGTGTTATTGAGTGTATTGCAGGCCTCTAATTGCTCCAGGCTATTAGGTAATAGCAGAGCTAAAAAATATTTAACCATTGCATTATCAGACAAGGGTATCTAGTAAATGGGGTAGTTATTTCTTTAAAGTGCTAAAGACGTGAGGACTACCACTTCAGGATTAGTATTAAAAGAATTCTTTTATAAAACTCTCATTAAAATGACCGGTCTTGTCAACAAAGTATACAAAGTATACAAGGTGAAAAAAGTGTATATTTACAAGTTCACTGAAGGAGAAGAGCACATCACAATATGAGTATCCCTTTTCTGCCCCTATATCTGTAGAGCTGCCTGACCGTGGAGGTAATACCACCCTAATGTTCCGGGTGCCCCCACTCCGCGACGGCTTGCCCTATGATAGCCCTAGGTAAAGGTTATCACAATTGTTACAAATAGTTTATACAAAGGGGTGTCGTAATCCAAAGGATAACAACAGGACAGAATCTGGATCAGGATTAATTTAACTCAATTAGAGTGTCAAAGTCCTCTGATTCAACAGAAGTCCAATGTGCGATCAGTTTCTTCCTTCAGTTGTGACATTAAAGTAGTGGGAAATCTCCATCATTTTTCGTCTTACGCGTTTCGCCTTAAAGAGTACCGTAAGGCTCATCAGAGACCATTATAGGAGTATTCACACAATCCAGCCTGGACACTTCACCCTGGAACCAGATCCCATGGAGTTTCTTTAACTCTATGGGGGGCTAACTAAGGCTGAAGCAATCCCTACTCTGGTGATTCCTATTATAAGGGGACTCTGCAAACTCCATGTCATTATGGTTGCTGTGGAATTGAGTGTCCAAGAAATACATAAAGGGACTGGATTGCGTGTATCCTGTCTCCTGGGGCTTGTGAACACACCCTAGTAATCTTCATTGTGGAATTTTTCTGAACAAGGGACAACTATCTTTATTTTATTGTGTCTCCGAGAGAAAAATGACAGGCAATTGTGTGAATACTCCTATAACACATGATCATGTGGTAACGTAGTGAGTTTGATGCCAGGTTATATTGCGGTTTACCCACTCGGACCTGTGATTACCCCGTTGAAATCATGGGATCTATAAGAGTTACTAGTATTGCATATGTTATTTAGTGAAGTGTCCTTACATTTTTATACCACCAGATGGAGCCCAAGTCTTCGGCTCGTATTAATTGTTTTTTACCTTGTACATGTGATTAAGGATTTGAAACAAAAAGCTATTGCGACAAAAAAACAACAGTACACTGCAGTAAAAAATTAAAATGCAGGTGCAGTATAAAAGAGTATAACAAATACAGGGTACTTAGTTAATCCGTTTTTTTTGCGCAGAAAAAGTTATTTTAAGCCACGTCACTATCTTCAAAGTGTACCCATCTCAGACGCGGTCCTAACTGTTGTATTAAAAACCTGACTGGTGTGAATACTTACCAGAAACAGGAGCCAGCATAAACCAGTGTCTGACATGGACTGAAGGCGACGGGGCTATATGTATGCAGGGCCCAAGGAGGGGCAGGGAGACTCCATCTCTTGCATGGCAAGAGGCAATTAATTAGAAAACAGTTGAGTCCTGCATACAGAGAACAGGTTTTGTAGGAACCTGTTCACACCACCAGCATATTTGAAACAAAAAGCTATTGCGACAAAAAACAACAGTACACTGCAGTAAAAAATTAAAATGCAGGTGCAGTATAAAAGAGTATAACAAATACAGGGTACTTAGTTAATCCGTTTTTTTGCGCAGAAAAAGTTATTTTAAGCCACGTCACTATCTTCAAAGTGTACCCATCTCAGACGCGGTCCTAACTGTTGTATTAAAAACCTGACTGGTGTGAATACTTACCAGAAACAGGAGCCAGCATAAACCAGTGTCTGACATGGACTGAAGGCGACGGGGCTATATGTATGCAGGGCCCAAGGAGGGGCAGGGAGACTCCATCTCTTGCATGGCAAGAGGCAATTAATTAGAAAACAGTTGAGTCCTGCATACAGAGAACAGGTTTTGTAGGAACCTGTTCACACCACCAGCATATTTGAAACAAAAAGCTATTGCGACAAAAAACAACAGTACACTGCAGTAAAAAATTAAAATGCAGGTGCAGTATAAAAGAGTATAACAAATACAGGGTACTTAGTTAATCCGTTTTTTTGCGCAGAAAAAGTTATTTTAAGCCACGTCACTATCTTCAAAGTGTACCCATCTCAGACGCGGTCCTAACTGTTGTATTAAAAACCTGACTGGTGTGAATACTTACCAGAAACAGGAGCCAGCATAAACCAGTGTCTGACATGGACTGAAGGCGACGGGGCTATATGTATGCAGGGCCCAAGGAGGGCAGGGAGACTCCATCTCTTGCATGGCAAGAGGCAATTAATTAGAAAACAGTTGAGTCCTGCATACAGAGAACAGGTTTTGTAGGAACCTGTTCACACCACCAGCATATTTGAAACAAAAAGCTATTGCGACAAAAAACAACAGTACACTGCAGTAAAAAATTAAAATGCAGGTGCAGTATAAAAGAGTATAACAAATACAGGGTACTTAGTTAATCCGTTTTTTTTGCGCAGAAAAAGTTATTTTAAGCCACGTCACTATCTTCAAAGTGTACCCATCTCAGACGCGGTCCTAACTGTTGTATTAAAAACCTGACTGGTGTGAATACTTACCAGAAACAGGAGCCAGCATAAACCAGTGTCTGACATGGACTGAAGGCGACGGGGCTATATGTATGCAGGGCCCAAGGAGGGGCAGGGAGACTCCATCTCTTGCATGGCAAGAGGCAATTAATTAGAAAACAGTTGAGTCCTGCATACAGAGAACAGGTTTTGTAGGAACCTGTTCACACACACCAGCATATTTGAAACAAAAAGCTATTGCGACAAAAAACAACAGTACACTGCAGTAAAAAATTAAAATGCAGGTGCAGTATAAAAGAGTATAACAAATACAGGGTACTTAGTTAATCCGTTTTTTTGCGCAGAAAAAGTTATTTTAAGCCACGTCACTATCTTCAAAGTGTACCCATCTCAGACGCGGTCCTAACTGTTGTATTAAAAACCTGACTGGTGTGAATACTTACCAGAAACAGGAGCCAGCATAAACCAGTGTCTGACATGGACTGAAGGCGACGGGGCTATATGTATGCAGGGCCCAAGGAGGGGCAGGGAGACTCCATCTCTTGCATGGCAAGAGGCAATTAATTAGAAAACAGTTGAGTCCTGCATACAGAGAACAGGTTTTGTAGGAACCTGTTCACACCACCAGCATATTTGAAACAAAAAGCTATTGCGACAAAAAACAACAGTACACTGCAGTAAAAAATTAAAATGCAGGTGCAGTATAAAAGAGTATAACAAATACAGGGTACTTAGTTAATCCGTTTTTTTGCGCAGAAAAAGTTATTTTAAGCCACGTCACTATCTTCAAAGTGTACCCATCTCAGACGCGGTCCTAACTGTTGTATTAAAAACCTGACTGGTGTGAATACTTACCAGAAACAGGAGCCAGCATAAACCAGTGTCTGACATGGACTGAAGGCGACGGGGCTATATGTATGCAGGGCCCAAGGAGGGGCAGGGAGACTCCATCTCTTGCATGGCAAGAGGCAATTAATTAGAAAACAGTTGAGTCCTGCATACAGAGAACAGGTTTTGTAGGAACCTGTTCACACCACCAGCATATTTGAAACAAAAAGCTATTGCGACAAAAAACAACAGTACACTGCAGTAAAAAATTAAAATGCAGGTGCAGTATAAAAGAGTATAACAAATACAGGGTACTTAGTTAATCCGTTTTTTTGCGCAGAAAAAGTTATTTTAAGCCACGTCACTATCTTCAAAGTGTACCCATCTCATAATTTTTTACTGCAGTGTACTGTTGTTTTTTGTCGCAATAGCTTTTTGTTTCAAATATGCTGGTGGTGTGAACAGGTTCCTACAAAACCTGTTCTCTGTATGCAGGACTCAACTGTTTTCTATGTGATTAAGGATTGTTTTATTGTATTTAAAGTCTGGGGGGTTTCGTTTCTGTGAGCTGTTGACAAAGGATGGTATCTGAAACGCGTCCAGCGTAAGGGACCATGCACCCTGTGACACTTGTCAATGATTTTAACCTGCATTAATAAAGAAATAAATTAAATGAAGACTGAAGTCCTGTGCTGGAGTTTCCTCATACTAATCTAAACAGATGAAAAGTGCCTGTTTAATGTCTCAGCCTTTTCTTTGTCCTCTATACTTATCCTATCTATAGATTTTAAGGACAGACACTATTCTTTGTTTTCTTTTTGGCATTCATGTACTTATAAAAAATGTTGGGATTTATTTTAATCTCATTGGGATTTGTGTTTCAGTAGCTAATTTTGCTAGTTTGATTACTTTGTTACATTTCCTATTGAGATCTTTATACTCCTGAAATGCTATTTCTGTATTCTTATGTAAGGAAAAGGTGTGTCACGGTCCGCGCTGCTGTGTCACAAAATCACGGAGAAGACAGTGCTTCAATAAAACATCCTTTATTCTTCCTGTCCTACGCGTTTCGAACCCACCTCTGAGTTCCTTCCTCAGGGACATCAAGCTTGAGACGCGTAGGACAGGAAGAATAAAGGATGTTTTATTGAAGCACTGTCTTCTCCGTGATATTGTGACACAGCAGCGCGGACCGTGACACACCTTTTCCTTACATCTAATACCAGTGTTCCACGTCCTGTGGTAGGTGGAGGTCCAGCAGCAGCTGCATTTCTCGCGCTCCAGCCGGTTGTGGGTTTACACAACCCAGCAAGGTGAGTGGACAGTACACATCACCTTTTCCAACAAGTGTCATCATTGATAGGGCACTATTCTGCGCCTCGCTTTGTCTCCTTGTGTTTATACAATTTCTGTATTCTTGGCTTTCAAGATTTTAAAAGCCCTCTGTTTTTGTCTTGTTATACTTTGTACTGTTATATTTATCCATAGTGGTTTATTTCTATACGTGGAATCCAAACAGGGTTTAGTGCTTGTATGATTTGCGCTGCCGTTGGGATGAAAGACACGGGAGACAAGGCTCCTTCAAACATGCTCCTTTATTTCCGACACGTTTCGGTGCTGTCCCAGCACCTTCCTCAGGGATACAGGGATTGTATGCCTGAGGAAGGTGCTGGGATGGCCCCGTAATGCGTCAGAAATAAAGGAGCATCTTTGAAGGAGCCTTGTCTCCCATGTCTTTCATCCCGACGGCAGCGTAAATCATACAAGCACTAAACCCTGTTTGGATTTCTGGATACGAGACCACTGTGCACGTGGAGGTGGAGATCCAGCAGCAGCTGTCCATGTGAGCATACTGGTTGTGGGTCATCACAGCTGAACCAGGTGAGCACATAATACTCACAGGTGGATTATCTTATCTAAATGATAGGACCCATTTGCGCCTCTGGTGTCTCCATTTAATCTAGATATTTTTATACCTGGACATTTTATTACCAGAAGTTATACGTTTTCTACAGGATTTTAGTAGTACAGTATATCCTTAATCATGCCCCATTTATGTTCAGTATCCTCACTTTATTCCTTCGAAAGATAGTACTAAGGACCAGGAGCACTCACGGTGGGTGGAAGAAAGGTGATTCCGGCAGTTATAGGAAAGACTTCTTTACAGTTAGATCAGTCAGACTATGGAGACCCTACCACAAGACATAGTAATGGCAGACACTGTAACAGCTTTTTAAAAAGAGTTGGATGATTTCCTAAGTATATAACATTGTGGGTTATAGATAATTTAGTGACAAAAAAGTATAATTGGACCTAGGTCTTTTTCAAACCTATTTAACAATGTAAATCATTTAATAATATTATACAGTCTTGTTCAGTTTTTATTATCCTTCATATTTTTGTGTCATCAGCAAAAACCTACACTTGCAAGGTAATTTAAAAAGAAATGAAAGTGAATTGTGATTCAAACAGATAATTGAGGTCCCACTCCCTACTACTGATCTTAGCAATAAGAGAATGTGCCATAACACTGACCTGTAGTTTTCTCATTGTCACACATTGATTTTTGGGCTTGGACCTTTGGATTAATATGGATCTGTTTGATGCTGACAAAATGGGTGATACAGTTAAACAGAGGGGTCCAAGATACAACACCTATTTAGGTGAGATAACCACAGGACACTGACAGATCATGAGATTGGAGCTCCTGAGCACAGTACGTATGTACTGTACGTAGCTAACACTAGAGTTTGAATTGATAGGTGAAGATCATGCTGGTTCATTTTTTGTAATGGGGGATTTGAGACCCCTGTTCTTGTGATCCTTGGGGTACCAACAGGTGGACTTTCACTAATCAGTATGCATCTTGAGCCTACCTCTGATGCTAATTGTCAGGCATGCTCTATCAGCTCCATGACCATTATTGATTTTGATGCTTACAAACTTGATGTTTCTGGTTTTAATTATTGTTACTGTTACTAGTGACCACAAAAGCACAGTTATATCTTACAAGAGTGGAAATTCTAGACAAATCAGCCATTATTTTTTAGAATCCAGCACAAATATTTTATCATTCAGAAGTTTTATCAATGGCCAAGGTATGGTAGTTACTAGACTTGTCTCTAATGCATACAATAGTGTAGAAATTGCTGCTGTGCTTTGTTGATCACATTTATTCAGATCAGAACATTTTATTGACCTAACATTAGTGTTATTAGGCCTGTCCTATTAGTATGGGAAGTGCACACTAGTAACTCAGGCAGGTTAACAACAGGGATATGTACAGGTAATAAGTTCTCCGCCTACACTGGGCTTCCTATAAAATCTACACCTATACTTATACATCTCATGGATTCATCATTTTCTTCTCTGCAAAATGGATCAATCAAATAAGCCGAATATACATGGGAAAGGTAGTATGCAAACTTGAGAGTTTAATTAACCTGTATTTATGCAGTTAATATCTTGGACTAACATTTATTACTTATTGTCTATGAATATACAAGGATACGACACTGTGGGTCTTCTACATGTAGCATTTCAACTTAGTCAACAAGACACTGTGTACTAATCCCTTAAATTGGTTGAACTTGATATTTGCAGTATATAGAAATTATGATCAAAGCTGATAAATGCACAGTGCTTAATTTATGGCTATAAATCCTGTATGCATAATTACAAAAAAGTCCTCAAATTCTTTTTGATATCTGTAGGGGAAGACGTGTTCTTTAATCTTGTACCAAACTCTACAACAATACTAAAATGCAAAAGTTTAAGGATGTTGTATCCTCCACACAAAAAGAGCTATAAATAACATCTTTAAAAATGTTTTTTATTAAATCATATTAAAAATATTGGTATTAAAAATATGCTTAGAACAGAAAAAGTGACTACGGCAATATTAGGGAGATAGACAGTATCAAGTTAAGCAGGCAAATAGATAATAAATAAATCAATGTAATAAAAAAATAATAAATATAATATAATCATGTAATTATTTATAATGTAATATATGCCTATAACCATATAATGTATTCAAATATGATGAATAAATAATTGCCACTTTCATTTAAAGATGATAAATATATGGAATCAGAGCAGGAATGTATAATAAGATATTGGCAGAAAATTGTCTATAGTTATCCTAGTCCAGGGACTGGACGCCACTAGACACCGGGGCAGCCTGTTTAAAGCAACATCATTGTGACATACAGGTGAATCTCAATTAATTAGAATATCAAAAAGTTAATTTTTTCAGTAATTCAATACAAAAAGTGAAACACATATATTATATTACAAACAGATTGATCTATTTCAAGTGTTTATTTCTGTTATTGTTGATTATGATTATGGTTTACAACCAATGAAAACCCAAAGGTCATTATCTCAGAAAATTAAAGTAGGGAGGATGACGGGTTAAAACTGTGCTGCCGTATTCCATGAGTCATCAAAGGGTGAATACAATATTGATATATTAGTCAACACTTTTCAGGGCTTCCAGAAACGCCCTGAAACATGACAATATGATATTGATTTGTCCTGATGTCTCGTGGAATGCAGCAACGCATTTTTAACCCTTGATCCTCCCTACTTTAATTTTCTGAGATAATGACCTATGAATTTTCATTGGCTGTAAGACATAATCATCAACATTAACAGAAATAAACACTTGATATAGATCACTCTGTTTGTAATGACTCTATATCAGGGGTCTCAAACTCAGCTGGGTTGGTGGGCCACATGTAAAAAAAATTGATATCGGGGGGCCGCATTGCTTGTAGGACTAAGGGTACCGTTACACATCGCAACATTGCATGCAATTTCACTGGCAATTTGCTGGTTGCAGTGAAATCATGGACACATTGTTCCATTTGTACACGGCCACAAAATAGAACAATGTGTCCATGATTTCACTGCAACCAGCAAATTGCCTGTGAAACTGCATGCAATGTTGCGACGTGTAACGGTACCCTTAGTGACATTTTAGCAATACCAGAATTTTTTGCTCAATCTAGAAAAGTACAAATCCTGATCTTCTGGTAGGAATGTTCCCACCCTAATCTCCTTTATGTAGTAATGTCCCCATTGTATATTAATGTCCCCCAAACTGGTCCCCGTCTTGTAGTAATGCCCCCGCCCTGGTCTCCATCTTGTAGTAATGTTCCTCCCTGGTCCATATGTGTAGTAATGCCCCATCCTGGTCCCCATCCTATATTAATGTCTCCCATCCTGGACCTCATTTTGTAGTAATGTCCCTATCTTTTAGTAATGTTCCCTCCCTTGTCATCTTGTAGTAATGTCCCCCATCCCAACGCCTTTTTGTAGAGATGTCCTTGCAACCTGGTCTCTGTTCTTTTTGTTCTCTCGCTCACACTCACACATATACACACCCGCACACTCACACATATACACACCCGCACACTCACACATATACACTCACACACACTCACACAAACACACACACTCACACATTGACACACTTACATAGGGCCATATTTGGAGTTCCTGCCGCCCTAGGCACTTTCAGCGGACACGTTCTCCCCCCCCCCTTCCCCCAGGCTGCTATCTTTGGCTGTAACAGCGCCTTACCTGACTCCACTCTTCTCATCCCGGCCGCTTCTTCCTCTGTGGCTCCCGGTCTCCCACTTGCCGGCACCAGCCTGCAGCCGGCAGCATCCGGCAGCTGCCAGCACCCGGCATTTGGTGGCCCCCGGCAGCCGCCAGCACCCAGGAGGTGGCACCCGGCGGTAGCCACCATCACTAGGCGGCACCCGGCAGCACCTGGGAGGCGGCACCAGGTGGCATCCGGCAGCTGCCATCACCCGGCATTAGGCGGCACCCGGCAGCACCCAGTGGCCGCTAATACCCGGCAGCTGCCAGCACCCGGCATTAAGCGGCACCTGGCAACTGCCAGCACCCAGCGGCCTCTAGCACCCGGCAGCACCAGGCGGTAGCCGCCAGCACCCAGTGGCCGCTAGCACCCGGCAGCCGCCAGCACCAGGCGGCAGCTGCCAGCACCCAGTGGCCGCTAGCACCTGGCAGCCGCCAGCACCACGTAGCAGCCGGCAGCTGTCAGCATGCAGCATTAAGCGGCACATGGCAGCCACCAGCACCCAGCGGCCTCTAGCACCAGGCAGCAGCCGCCAGCACCAGGCAGCAGCCGCCAGCACCAGGTAGCAGCTGCCAGCACCCAGCATTAGGTGGCACCAAGTGGTTCACCAGCACCAGCCGCCGGCGATGTGCCACGGGAATACACACACACTCACACATATACACACTCTCACACATATACACACTAACTCAGAAATATTCACACACACTCACATATACACACACATATACACATACACACTCACATATACATACAAATACACTCACACACATACACTCACATATACACACAAATACACTCACACATATACTCTCACTCTCTCACACACCTCAATGATGCCCCAGGCCATGGAGCCGCCACGGTACCCGCTTTATAGTGACTTCCGGGTACCACTGAAACAAGTGCCATGATCGCGCCTGTACATTCAAGCAAGCAGGTGGCCGGCGGACCAATCAAAAGCCTCCTGTCACAAGAGGCTTCTGATTGGTCCGCCGGCCGCCTCCTGTGACAGGAGGCTTCTGATTGGTCTGCCGGCCGCCTGCTTGCTTGAATGTACAGGCACGATCATGGCACTTGTTTCAGCGGTACCCGGAAGTCACTATAAAGCAAGTACCTCGGCGGCTCCTTCACATGGCCCAGGGCATGTTATTTCTTCAAGGTGCCCCGTGCCGCAGTGGAAGCCTGGCGGGCCGCTTGCGGCCCGGGGCCGCGTGTTTGAGACCCCTGCTCTATATAATATATGTGTTTCACTTTATGTATTAAATTACTGAATAATTAACTTTTTGATGGTATTCTAATTCATTGAAATGCACCTGTACATGACCTATGCTGTGCAATAATACCATTATAATGTAATCTTGCCCCATGCACATTTATATTGATCAGATTAGGATTACTATAGACATTTTTCTGCCAATTCCATATTATATAGTAAATTCCTGCTTTGATTCTATATATTTTCACTTTAAGTTAATATGTCAATTATATCTTCATCATGTTTGAGTACATTATATAGTTATAAGCATATATTAATTTATAAATAATTACCTCATCATATATTTATTATATTGATTTACTTATTATCACATTTGCTGTCTGTCTTGACTCTGTCTGTGTCCCTAATATTGTGTAGTAACTTTTTCGGTATTTTTCATAATATTTTTAATATGATTCAATAATTTTTTTTTTAAAGATGTACTATTTATAGCTAGTTTTGTGTTGAGGATTCATCATCCTTAAACTTTTGAATTTCAATCTTGTTTGGTATTCTAATTATGAAGGTTTTGTATATCTCATAAGTACACTGAAACAACACTGCTAGGAAAGATCCAAATTGACGGAACATTTGGGGTTTATGAATTACCTGTAATAACTTCATGCTCAGTGACGTAACTTGAAGTGGTTGGACCCCAATGAAAAAGCTCTACAAAGACACCCGGCTCACAATCATTGCAAGTCTTTAATAGCATTGGTCTTTTCATATAGGCCAAAAGGACTTTTTGCTCCCCCTAGCTCCAGAGTCCAGGTGTATTTGCAAGCCCTGCACCTATTGTACTTAAACCCTTGGTCTTGCCATGATACCATGATACAAATTAATGGAGATTTACCAAAACACAAGTTATACCCTATTGATAATATCCTCAGAACAGGGTCACCAAAGCTTCAAAGATGGGACTCTGCATTTGTTCAACGTTCAGTTTATTAATTGTCTATAGGACTGTTGGAGAAAGCCGACTATAGTGCTTAGTTTGCTTCCAGCATTCATAAGTGAATGAAATGGAGACTGAGCATGTGCACCTCCACTCCTTTAAAGATGGAGCTCTGCCATACCCCATTATCAGGATCACTGTGGAGTGCAAATTTCAAACGCCAAGTGAACAGCAAGTAATCTTTAGCTGAGCACAAAGGAAAATGTTGTCTACGTAGGTAAACTATGGGTTACTATGGAGCAGCGTTGCCGGGCAGCGAGCGACGTTAACGCTACAGTTACAGCAGACTGGGCTAAATATTTAGCGGATCCGGGAAACGTGGGTCATCCTCCAAGTGTGACACTAGCCTAATACTGTAAATTATGTTTTGTGAGGATTATTTTGTTTCAGTGTAACAGTTTTACAGAGAGACACTATAAAATATTGGTAATTATTATTTTTCTTTAGCCTTCTGGCATAAGATACATTTCTATATTAGAAACCATTCAGCTCCATGTTTAGAAGATCGTCAGAAGTTTAACCATGATTTTGCTGTTTCCACCTCCTTCCATGGATTGCATAACCTTGTAAAAACTAATTCTACTGGAACAACTGGTCAGATCCGTCGAGTGCTCTGGAGTGCTGTGGTGATGGGTTTTGTTATTGCAGCTTTAACACAAGTCTATATTCGAGTTATCAATTATTTCAGTTGGCCGACGACCACTTCAGTAACTGTTCAATATATGGACAAGATTGAATTCCCTTCTGTGACATTTTGCAATTTAAACAGGTAAATGTTTATTCTTTTTATCAATGTAACAATTAACATGCACATTATTAACATATTACATAAATGGTTAATTATGGAAGCAGTCAGAAACTGAGAATCATTTCCGTCTACAGCAGAGCATTGTCTGTCATTCAGTGGAGGGCACATTACAATGAATATACTGTATGTGTAATTTTATATATGTAATATATAGAAAGCAAAAGAGTATTGTGCAAATGTTTTAGGCACATGTGGTTAAAATATGCTATAAAGTAAGAATGGTTTCAAAAATAGAAGTATAAATAGTTAATTTTTATCAATTAAAAAGCAATCTAAATCAAGTCAGTATTTGGTGTGACCGCCCTTCACCACCAAAACATCAATTCTTCTAGGTAGGCGCACACAGTTTTTTAAAATAACTCGGCAGAGAGGTTGTTCCAAATATCTTGGAGAATTAATCACAGAGCTTTGTTGATGTAGGATTGGGCAAGTGCTTCTGCATGTCTTTGATTAAAATAAATTAACATTTCCTTTTTTTAAATGTATATACTCGCGTATAAGCCGAGTTTTTCAGCCCAAAATTTTTGGGCTGAAAAGTCCCCCCTCGGCTTATATGCGAGTATATAACGGTAATACTACCGTTAAGTGCAGCAGCAGCCGCAGGAGGTATAACAGGCCCCCCATCAATGCTCCACGACCCCCCCCCCCCTTTGCGCGGCAGCCTGTTAAGGAAAATTTTACTTATCAGTGTCCCGCGCTGTCACGCCGCTGCCGACATCACGATTCCGGCTTCAAATTCCGCGTCTTCCGCACTTCCTGGGTCGCGGGAATGACGTCATTTGCCCGCGACCGCCGGAATGCCGTCAAGTCGCGGATTGAAGCCCGGGATCGTGTGTCCTGGCAGCGCGGGACAGCGGGACACTGATAAGTATAATTTTCCCTTACAGGCTGCCGGGCAAGGGGGGGGGGATCCCCGTGGAGCCTTGATGGGGGGGAGCCTGTATACCTCTGGGGCTGCTGCGTATAGAGCCCCTGGGGCTGCTGCTGTAAGAGCCCCTGGGCTGGCTGCTGTATAGGCCCCTGGGGCTTCTGCTGTATAGAGCCCCTTGGGGCTGTCTGCTGTATACAGCCCCTGGGGCTGCTGCTGTATACACCCCTGGGGCTGCTGCTGTATACAGCCCCTGGGCTGCTGGATACTACCACTGGGCTGTATATACCTCTGGGCTGCTGTTATACTACCACTGGGCTGCTGTATACTACCACTGGGGCTATATTACTCTGTGGGGTGCTGTATACTACCACTGGGCTGTATATACCTGTGGGCCTGCTGTATACTACCACTGGGGCTATATTTACCTGGTGGGGCGCTGTAAACTACCACTGGGGCTATATTTAACCTGTGGGCCGCTGTATACTACCACTGGGGCGTATAATCCTTGGGGCTGCTGTATACTACCACTGGGGCTATATTTACCTGTGGTGGTGCTGCTGTATACTACCACTGGGCTATATTTACCTGTGGGTGCTGCTGTATACTACCACTGGGGCTATATTTACCTGTGGGGCTGCTGTATACTACCACTGGGGCTATATTTACCTGTGGGGCTGCTGTATACTACCACTGGGGCTATATTTACCTGTGGGGCTGCTGTATACTACCACTGGGGCTATATTTACCTGTGAGGCTGCTGTATACTACCACTGGGGCTCTATATACCTGTGGGGCTGCTGTATACTACCACTGGGGCTGTATATACCTCTGGGGCTGCTGTATACTACACTGGGGCTGTATATACCTCTGGGGCTGCTGGATACTATCACTGGGGCTGCTGTATATACCTCTGGGGCTGCTGTATACCACACTGCTGGGGGCTGTATACCTGTGCTGGGGTCCACCCTCGGCTTATACACGAGTCAATAGGTTTTTCCAGATTTTTGGGGCAAAAGTAGGGGGGTCGGCTTATACACGGGTCGGCTTATACACGAGTATATACGGTATTCTTACTTTGCAGCATGAACTCCACACCTGCCCAGTGCTGTGTGTAAGCATGTGTATGTGTGCATATTATATTATATATATTATATATACAGTGCCTACAAGTAGTATTCAGCCCCCTGCAGATTTAGGTGGTTTGATAAGATGCAAATAAGTTAGAGCCTTCAAACTGCAAACGAGAGCAGAATTTATTAACAGAAGCATAAATCTTACAAACCAAAAAGTTATGTTGCTCAGTTGAATTTTAATAAATTTTAAAGATAAAAGTGTGGGTCAATTGTTATTCAACCTCTAGGTTTAATATTTTGTGGAATAACCCTTGTTTGCAATTACAGCTAATAATCGTCTTTTATAAGACCTGATCAGGCCGGCACAGGTCTCTGGAGTTATCTTGGCCCACTCCTCCATGCAGATCTTCTCCAAGTTATCTAGGTTCTTTGGTGTCTCATGTGGACTTTAATCTTGAGCTCCTTCCACAAGTTTTCAATTGGGTTAAGGTCAGGAGACTGACTAAGCCACTCCATCACCTTGATTTTTTCCCTATTGAACCAGGCCTTGGTTTTCTTGGCTGTGTGCTTTGGGTCGTTGTTTTGTTGGAAGATGAAATTACGACCCATCTTAAGATCCTTGATGGAGGAGCGGAGGTTCTTGGCCAAAATCTCCAGGTAGGCCGTGCTATCCATCTTCCCATGGATGCGGACCAGATGGCCAGGCCCCTTGGCTGAGAAACAGCCCCACAGCATGATGCTGCCACCACCATTCTTGACTGTAGGGATGGTATTCTTGGGGTCGTATGCAGTGCCATCCAGTCTCCAAACGTCACGTGTGTGGTTGGCACCAAAGATCTCGATCTTGGTCTCATCAGACCATAGAACCTTGAACCAGTCTGTCTCAGAGTCCTCCAAGTGATCATGAGCAAACTGTAGACGAGCCTTGACATGACGCTTTGAAAGTAAAGGTACCTTACGGGCTCGTCTGGAACAGAGACCATTGCGGTGGAGTACGTTACTTATGGTATTGACTGAAACCAATGTCCCCACTGCCATGAGATCTTCCTGGAGCTCCTTCCTTGTTGTCCTTGGTTAGCCTTGACTCTTCGGACAAGCCTGGCCTCGGCACGGGAGGAAACTTTCAAAGGCTATCCAGGCCGTGGAAGGCTAACAGTAGTTCCATAAGCCTTCCACTTCCGGATGATGCTCCCAACAGTGGAGACACGTAGGCCCAACTCCTTGGAAAGGGTTTTGTACCCCTTGCCAGCCTTGTGACCCTCCACGATCTTGTCTCTGATGGCCTTGGAATGCTCCTTTGTCTTTCCCATGTTGACCATGTATGAGTGCTGTTCACAAGTTTGGGGAGGGTCTTAAATAGTCAGAAAAGGCTGGCAAAAGAGATAATTAATCCACACATGTGAAGCTCATTGTTCTTTGTGCTTGAACTACTTCTTAATACTTTAGGGGGACCAAACAGAATGCTGGTGGTTTGAGGGGTTGAATAATAAATGACCCTCTGAATTAACTTTTAACGCTTTAAAAAAAAAAAAAAAAAATTAAAAAATCTTTTTGGCTGCAGTGCATTTCCCACTCCCAGGCTGACCTACAGTCCAAATGTCACAATGCCAAGTTAATTCCGCATGTGTCAACCAGCTAAATCTGCAGGGGGTTGAATACTACTTGTAGGCACTGTACATACTAAATATACTAAATATACACACATCATATATAATATAAACAGAGAGATACACACGTATGTACGGTATATACTCGAGTATAAGCCGACCCGAGTATAAGCCGAGGCCCCTAATTTTGCCCCAAAAAACTAGGGAAACCTGTTGACTCAAGTATAAGCCTAGGGTGGGAAATGCACTACCCCCCCATCTTGGTATACAACCCTTCATCACTGTAGATAGCCCCTCATAATGGTGTATATAGCCCTGTATATACACTGTACATAGCCCCTCATAATATCGTGCTTCCATCATTGGTATGTAGTACCCCCCATCACTGGCATATATTTCCCCCATCACAGTATATGCCCCCATCACTGGTATATAGCCCCCATCACAGTACATAGCCCCCAATCACTGTTATATAGCCTCCATCACTGGTATATGGCCTCCATCACTGGTATATAGCTCCTCATTACTGTATATAGCCCCTATCCCTGGCACAGCTCCCCCATGCCTGGCAAAGCTCCACCATCCCTGGCACAGCTCCCCCATCCCTGGCACAGCTCCCTCATTCCTGGCACAGCTCCCCCATCCCTGGCACAGCTCCCCATCCTTGATTTATGAGCCCCCCCATTCCTGGCATAGCTCCCCCATCATTTGTTTAGGGCCCCATGCTGGCGCTCATCATAAAATAACAACCGTTCTTACTCACCTTCCGACGATTCTGTGTACTGTCTGTGGGCTCCGTGCATCCTCCCTCCGGTCTGACGGCTTCTATTCATGTGACTGCAGCGCAGCAGCGATGATTTCACTGAAGCACGGTCACATGATTAGAAGCCGGCAGACCGGAGGGAGGATGCACTGAGCCCACAGACAGTGCACAGAATCGTCAGAAGGTGAGTAAGAATGGTTGTTATTTTATGATGAGCGCCAGCATGGGGCCCTAAACAAATGATGGGGGGGGGAAGTATATATGTCGCAATGTAATATGCACCGCTCCCCCTTCCGCTGATTGACAGGAGGATGCAGTGCATATTGCATTGCACTAATGAGCGGGTCCACGTGACCACCTGCTCCTACTGCAGTCTCCCCCCGCCTCCTCCAGCCCCCGGTCACCATTCCCCCACACTCAGCCTGTGTACAAAAATTGTGCTGAAAAACTCAGCTTATACTCGAGTATATACGGTATAGAGAAAGAGAAAGAAAGACAGATATAGCGATGATGAAGCTGTGTTGACTGTGCCACATACCAAGGAGTGCGAAATATGTATATATACAGGATGGGTCATTTATATGGATGCACCTAAATAAAATGGAAATAGTTGGTGATATCAACTTCCTGCTTGTGGCACATTAGTATATGGGAGGGGGAAAACTTTTTCAGATGGGTGGTGACCATGGTGGCCATTTTGAAGTCAGCCATTTTGGATCCAACTTTATTTATATCAATGGGAAGAGGGTCATGTGACATATCAAACGTATTGAGAATTTCATAAAAAAAACAATGGTGTGCTTGTTTTAATGTATCTTTATTCTTTCTTGAGTTATTTACAAGTTTATGACCACTTATAAAATATGTGTTCAAAGTGCTGCCCATTGTGTTGGATTGTCAATGCAACCTTCTTCTCCCACTCTTGACACACTGATAGCAACACCGCAGAAGAAATGCTAGCACAGGCTTCCAGTATCCATTGTTTCAGATGCTACACATCTAGTATCTTCACAGCATAGACAATTGCCTTCAGATGACCCCAAAGATAAAAGTCTAAGGGGGTCATATCGGGAGACCTTGGTTGTTATTCAACTGGTCTACGATGATCAATCCACTTTCCAGGAAACTGTTCATGTAGAAATGCTCAGACCTGACACCCATAATGTGGTGGTGCACCATCTTGCTGGAAAAACTCAGGGAACATGCCATCTTCAATGCATAAAGAGGGCAACATACCATCATGTAGCAATTTCAGATATCCAGTGGCATTGAGGTTTCAATTGATGAAGAATGGCCCCACTATCTTTGTACCCCATATACCACACCTTATCATCAATTTTTGTGTTCCAGCAGTCTTGGAGGGATCTATCCACTGTGGGTTAGTGTCAGTGATAACTCCTCACCAGGAACTTCCTGGTCATCTCGCCATGTCTACTTTGGATTTTATCCATATTAGACACAATCCGATGCACTCGTACTTGTTGAGATTTGGGTAGAGCCTTTTTTATATTTGGAGGGTGGCAACTCATATAGTAAGGGAGGCTGTTCTGGTCTGTGGGTTTTGTGTACAAATCTGTTGACAGACCTCCCTGTGGATCAATTACGACCGACCTCCCTGTGGATAAATTACGACCATGATATCCAGAAAGCTGATTTGGGCCATATCTATGTGTATTTTGAATCCTAGTCCAGTAACAGCTGTCTTTAGGTTGTGGAAGAAGTAATTAAGGGCTGTATCTTCCCCCTTCCAGATCAAAAACACATCATCAATGTAGCGCTGCCATATCAAAACTTGTGAAAAGAGGGGATTTTTGTATACATGATCCACCTCAAATTTAGCCATAGAAATGTTGGCATATGGCGGCGCTAAGTTACTGCCCATTGCAGTACCTTTCAGCTGGATATAAAATTGGTCTTGAAATAAAAAGTAGTTTGCTGTAAGTATCACATTCAAAAGATCCATACAAAACGCCTTTTCCGTTAGAGAGAATTCAGTATATTGGTCCATGAACCAAGTCACTGCAGAAATGTACTCCAGCTTGAAGAAACACAGGTCTCAGACTCGCCCTTGCATAGGACGGGCTTAACTAAGCTGCTGCCTGGTCACCACTAGCGATATGCTTAGATGCAGGGCACAGGCGACCGCCAGTTTCCATTCCCAGTGTTGCTATGAGTCTTGTCACAATCCCTTTGCAGCATATATACCAGACAATACAAAATCAGGCTAACTCCAGCCTGATTTTCGTGTTCCAACAGTCTTGGAGGGATCTATCCACTGTGGGTTAGTGTCAGACCAGTAGCGGTGGTTTTGTTTGTTAACTTCATTAGTCACAAATAAGTTTGCCTCATCCCTCATCTGAAGGAAATTGTCTACGCTGTGAAGATACGAGATATGCAGCATCTGAAACAATGGATCCTGGAAGCCTGTGCTAGCATTTCTTCTTCGGTGTTGCTATCAGTGTGTGAAGAGTGGGAGAAGAAGGTTGCATTGACAATCCAACACAATGGGCAGCACTTTGAACACATTTTGTAAGTGGTCATAAACTTGTAAATAACTCATGAATGAATAAATACAAGAGGGGTGGGGGTGAATGAATAAAGGTACGTTAAAACCAAGCACACCATTGTTTTTCTTATGAAATTCTCAACAAGTTTGATGTGACACTTGACCCACTTCCCATTGAAAATAATAAAATTGGATCCAAAATGGCCAACTTCAAAATGGCCGCTATGGTCACCACCCGTCTGGAAATGTTTTCCCCCTTCCATATACTAATGTGCCACAAACAGGAAGTTTGTCACCAACCATTCCCATTTTATATAAGTGCATCCACATAAATGTCCAACTCTGTAATTATTATAGCCTACTATGTGTATAAGGCTTGATTCACACCTCTTTGAGAGTGTTACCATTTGAGTGAATGTAAATGCAACCATTTTTGTCAGGTTTATCTTAGTTGCATCAATTTTTTGGTGATTTTTTTTGACTGAAGCAGTTACAATGTATGAACTTTTTATTATTATCCATTGACTCCTAACCCCTTCATCCCGTGCCTTTTAATGACCTGGCCATTTTTTTCAATTCTAAAGAGTGTCATTATATGAGGTTATAACTCTGTAACATTTCAACGGATCCCAGTGATTCCAATAATGTTTTTTGTGACATATTGTACTTCATGTTAATGGTAAATTTAGGATATTTTTTGCATTTATTTATGAAAAAAATGGAAATTTGGCTAGAATTTAGAAAATTTTGCAATTTTCAAACTTTTAATTTTTATACCGTTAAACCAAAGATCTATAGGGAATAGCTACTCTCCTTATGGAGAGTAATCCTGCATGCTAGCAGTTAGAAGACTTTTACCTGCAGTGCGTTCCTGGGAAATATTCAAATTGTCTACTCTGTGTGGAAGAAGATAAACTCTAGTGCCACCTATTGAAAGTAACAATCCTATAATCAATTTTAGTAATGCTACTTTCAATAGGTGACTCTAGAGTTTATCTACTTCCTCCCTGAAGAGACAATTTGCATACCAGAGAGTTATATCACACAAAATAGTTAATAACTTATTAATGTCTACTTTACATAAGCACAATTTTTGAAACAATATTTTTTTGTTAGGAAGTTAGAAGGGTGCAAAGATTATCAGCAATTTCTCATTTTTCCAACAAAATTTACAAAGCCACTTTCTTTAGTGGCCACATCACGTTTAAAATGAGAAGGCTATGAGACAGAAAATACCCAAAATTTACACCATGCTAAAAACTGCACCCTTCAAACTGCTCAAAACCACAATCACAGTTTATTAACTCTTTAGGCGCTTCACAGGAACTAACACAATATGAAAGGAAAATATGAAAATTGCCTTTTTTTTCCTCAAAAATGTTAATTTAGACCCAAATTTTGCATTTTCACAAAGGTAACAGAGGAAAATGAACCCAAAACTTGTGCACTTTCTCCTGAGTACGTCAATATCCCATATGTGGTGGAAAACTACTGTTTAGGCGCACAGTAGGGCTTGGAAGGGAAGGAGTGCCATTTGACTTTTTAAATGCAAGATTGGGTGAAATCATTAGCGGATACCATGTTACATTTGGAGAGCCCCTGATGTGCCTACTCAGTGGAAACCCCAGAACAGGGGACTTCATTTTGGAAAGTACATCCCTTAAGGGACTTAACAAGATGTGTGCTGGGCACCTTTAACCTCCATGCGCTTCACAGAATTTTAGATCGTTGAGCCGCGAAAATAAAAAAGTCACATTTTCTGCACAAAAATAATTTTTTTACCACAAAATGTTTTATTT
Organism: Allobates femoralis; assembly: GCA_033576535.1. Classification (NCBI taxonomy): domain Eukaryota; kingdom Metazoa; phylum Chordata; class Amphibia; order Anura; family Aromobatidae; genus Allobates; species Allobates femoralis. The sequence goes on from JARQOC010000003.1 coordinate 171,003,789, forward strand.
TAACAAGCATAACAGAAATGATTGCACTGTAAAATTTATTGTGCAATTTCTCCTGAGAACACCAATGCCCCATATGTTGCAGAAAACTACTGTTTGGGTGCATGGCAAGGCTTGGAAGGGAAGGAGAGCCCTTTGACTTTTCAAGTGCAAAGTTGGGCAGAATTTTAGAAACTAAATGAATTAAAACCCACAGAAGTTAACCCATTTTACAAACTGCAGCCCTCAATGAATTCATCTAGGGCAGTGATGGCGAACCTATGGCACACGTGCCAGAGAGGGCACGCAGCGCCCTCCCTGCTGGCACACGGTGTCGCCTTTGTACTCCGTTTTGAACTGCCGACACGATAGCTGTGTCTAATCAGGGCAAGGAGACGTCTCTCCACGCTGCGGCCGGCATCGTCGCATAATGCATGACGTCATGAGGTGGCATCTCTGGGTGCAATATCTACGAATGTAATCCTTAGTCTTGCAGTAGTATAATCCAAAATATAATGAGGCAGCACTCTAATCTCAAAATTCAAGTGGTTTTATTGGTCCATACGTTACCACTGTAGTAACGTATGGACCAATAAAACCACTTGAATTTTGAGATTGGAGTGCTGCCACATTATATTTTGCATCATACAATTAGTGATATGTAGATATAATATACAATTAATACTATACAAGTGATATGTTTAAGACACAAGAACATTTAGATTTCCTCCAGATAAAGTGCATAGTGCTACAGCATCTGTTGCAAGTACAATTTTATCACATCATCTCCATAATCTTTTTTTCAAAAAAGACCAGAACCTAAAATGGATACAAAAAAAGGAAAAATTAAAACCACATATAAAACACCCTACAGGAATGGAGTAAAGCTAAGAACCTTGTTGAGGCCCTTGGGACGGACACATCCCACCATCATAATCCATCTGGCTTCCAACTGGGACAGAATCCTCTTCCAATTTCCATCTCATATATTGATGTGGACTCGGTCAATTGCAAAAGTCCTCAATAGGCTGGTATTACACCCCTGGACCAGTTTAAAGTGCCTGGTGATAGGTTTCAATTGAGATATGTCATCTGTTCCACGTTCAAAATATCCCTCACATGTTCCCTTATTCTTGTTTTAATCTGTCTGGTTGTCAGTCCACTACCCCGATAAAATTACGTGTGATATTCTGTGTAATACAAAATTTGCGGGAGCCATCACTGGACATAAACTCTGTCATTCTCATCATGTTGGGACCAGCTGCACAATTTTGACATGGGGAAAACCCCATTTAGGTCTACTTGACCCAAATACTCTGGGGTGCCTCATGTAAACTGTGCACCAAAATATCCCTCAGATTAGGGGCTCTTTTATACGTATCTAGGGATAATGAATTGTACACATAGTTAAAACGGGATCAGCTCTCAAGATAGGCCAGTATTTTTTCAGGGCAAGCTTCGTCTTCTGCCATTGGTTACTGTATCCCGGAATGAAGTGTACCTGGTAGTCAGAGCATTTTCTTCCGAGATCCACAACAAAGTAAATGTTACAGAAGCTCTCTTTCTTTCGGTGCATAGCAATAGGTGTCTGCTGGGGGTATTCTTTTCTTTTCAATGGTCTTTTTATTAGTGATGTTTACATAACATAACATTAAACATTTTTTAAGTGTGTAAGAACATCAAAATATATCAGAAAATGTCAACGATGTTACACAGGCATTGCATGGTATGAACTTAATATGACGTGTATTTTTGATATTCAACTGTATATGGCACATAGTCGGAGTTCTCCAAATTGTTCATCAGTGTTGGTCGACTGATAAAAGAAGGAAGGTTAAAATGTGCCCTCTCGCAGTCTCTTATCGTATTTGACTTACAGAGTCTCAGTCGTGTTTTTTCCTCACGTCTGTGATTGTCTTGGTTTTCGTTATCCATGCAATACCTTATGAATAGGCGAACAAGAGTAATAAGAGAGATAAGGAGAATGAGTAAAGGAGTGAGTTGAGGAGAGTAGTAGATAGTGGGGGAAAACTTGAGAGGGAGAGAAAAGGAAAAAAAAGAAGAAGAACAGTGGGGGGGTGGGGGGGGGGGTAGTCCAGTTACCAGGAAGTCAGTATCAGATGCCAGTCAAGTTGTAATTTGTATAGGTAAGGTCTCATTCTTGCGAATAATTGTACGTTTTCCGGAGTTTAAGCCATGGGGACCATGTGTTTTTGAGTTTCGTTTGTCTATTTTCAACTGACGCCACAGTCACTGCTACTCGGTACAGAGCGTTTATTTTGTCATACAGTTGTGCGGTGGTCGGTAGGTCTGGGGTCTTCCAGTATAGTGGTATCAATAATTTTGCTGCAGTAAGACATTGTCGTGCTAATTCAGACGCGTACTTGTCATCTGTCCAGAGTGGGAAGTTTAATAATGCGGTCTCCGGTGAAAGCATAAGCGTTTTGTTCGTCACCGTCTGTATAAGCTTGCCCACTTTCTTCCAGAAATCTCTGATTTTGGGACATGTCCACCAAATGTGTATATAGTCTCCGTCGGGACCGTTACATCTCCAGCAGTCTGTTGAGCCCTCCCTCTGCCAATGGTAGGTTTGTTTGGGCGCCATATACCATCGCGACACGATTTTGAAAGTGTTTTCCTGAGCCGTACGCATTGCGATGGGCCATGGGATCTTTCATAAATATATCGTTGCTGCGTTGGGGTGAGGGAATAGCCTAAGTCTTTTTCCCAGTGCGTAATATAGCTCCGTTTTGGGCTACATTCATTCAGTAGTAGATTTTGGTACAAAGTGGATAAAACTTTTTTTGGTTTCGAGGTGGCTGCACATAATTTCTCAAACGGTGTCATGTCGCGTGAGATATCTGCCTTCTGTAGGTGGGTTTCAGTGCAGATTTTATACAGGAGTAGTGTAAAAAGTTCAGTCCCTGGAGACCAGGTGTGGTCTGTATTTCAGAAAAAGTTGGCATGGTTCCGTCAATCAGAATTTGATCTACAGTCAGGTTTTGCAGGGCAATCAGCTTTTGCGATTCATTAGCAGAGCTGCATGAGCTACTAGGAAGAAGGTCCATTAGTGTAAGTAGGGGAGATAATGGGGGTATCATCATGTGGCGCAATTTCGACCAGACCTGAAGGGTGGCCTTGGTATGTATGTTGTGTATTGGGGTCAGTTTAGTAGTTTTCTCATATGCAAGGAATAAGGATCTAAGCGTCTTTGGAGCCAGTGCTTCTTCCGCTGCAATCCATATGTTATCTCGTGGGTGTCTAAGGATGTCAATCACTCTTGAGATTATTGCAGCTTGATAATACTTCCGTATATCTGGCGCTCCCATTCCCCCTTTATTTTTGTGAAGTGTTAGTGTTCGGTACGATATGCGAGGCTTTTTCCGGCGCCAGATATAGTTACTAAACAGGGTGTTGATCTTAGAGAGGAATGTCGACGGGATTGTTATGGGGAGCATATTGAACATATAGGTAAACTTGGGGAGAATCAAGCTTTTTAATACATTTTTCCTACCCATCCAGGAAAGGTGGTTATCTCTCCAGGTGTCAATAGTAGATTTAGTATTTTCAAGCATTGGTTTGATATTGAGTCGAAAAAGATCTCTGCTGTTTCTCCCCAATTTCACTCCAAGATATTTTATATATGTAGTGGGCCATGTAAAGGGATAGAGATCTTTTAATTTTGTTAAAGTTGTGGAGTTAATGTTAATGTCAAGTGCTTCAGATTTAGAAGGGTTCACTTTAAAGTTTGAGAGGTGGCTAAAGTAGTCCAATAGCTTTATTAGAGCTGGGAATCCCCGTAGTGGGGAGGTCATTAGCACGAGCAGGTCGTCCGCAAACGCCGCCGTCTTATAATGCGTGTGATTCAATGTGATACCTTCAATGTCCTGGTGGGATTGTATGGCATACAGTAGAGGTTCCATGGAGAGCACAAAGAGTAGCGGCGAGAGCGGGCAACCTTGTCTCGTGCCATTTTTTATTACAAATGTGTCTGTGAGCGAATTATTTATCCTGATTCTGGCCGTGGGGTTGTTATACATTGCTAATATGGCGCTGATAATTGCTTGGGGTAGTCCAAAAGTGTTTAGAGATTCTTCAAGGTAAGTCCAGTCCACTCTGTCGAATGCTTTCTCAGCGTCCGTGCCTAGGAGTACTAAAGGGGTTCTACGGTGTTTAGCTATTTGCATCAAATGCAGTATTTTGTGTGTGTTGTCTTTCCCTTCTCTTCCCGCAACAAATCCCGTTTGACTAGGCGAGATCAAGTGTGGCAACAGTGTCGCCATTCTTCTCGCTATTAAGCTGGAGAGCAGTTTTAGGTCTACATTCAATAAAGAAATTGGTCTGTAGCTACTGCACTGCTCCGGGTCCTTTCCCCCTTTGTGGATCAGCGAAATGCTAGCTTCTAACATTTGTCGTGGGAGGGGAAGACCCTGGAGCGCAGCATTACATAGATCCAGAAACCGTGGTAGTAGGACATCGGAGAAAGTTTTATAATACTGGGCTGTAAGCCCATCAGGCCCTGGTGATTTTCCGGGTGGGCTCTTTGACAGAGTGGACTGGAGCTCCGCAATTTGGAATGGTTTTGTCAGTTCTTTTTGTTGTGTTTCCGTCAGGTTGGGTAGTCCCAAGTGTTTCAGAAAGTTCCTGATCTCAGCTCTCCGCATTTTGATCTGCTCATCAGACTCGTCCGGTCTCAAATCATAAAGGTGCTTATAATAGTCTAAAAATGCGTTTTCCACATGTGTGGGATTATCTGAGCTGACACCCTGTCTGTTTTTGACCGTACTAATCTGAGTGTACACCTGTCTCTTACGTAAGAGTGAGATCATGAACTTGGACGCTTTGTCTCCATGGGCGTACAATTTATTCTTCCACGAACTGTAATATTTTGCCGATTGGAGAGCTATGAGGTCTTTTAGTTGTTGTCTCTTTGTGGACAGTAAATGCATGGTCTGTTGGTCGAGTTGTCTTTTATGTTTTAGTTCTAGTGAGGCGATCTCTTCATAGAGATCGTACATGTCTTGTTGTCTTTTTTTTTTAAGGTGGGAGGAGATTGATATTAGTTCACCCCGGATGACAGATTTATGTGCTTCCCATAAAATTTGTGCCGACATACCTTGTGTGTCGTTTAGCGTGAAGTAACTGTGCAGCGCTTCTTGTATGCGGGTTTTGACCCCAGGTTCCGCTAATATGGTTTCATTAAGGCGCCACGTTCTGATGTTGGGGTGTTGTCTTTGCATTGACAATTCTAGGGTCACTGTGGAGTGGTCAGAATGTATATTTGGTGTTATGTTTGATTTTTTAATGTTAGGCATCTGTGTTTTATGGACAAAGATATAATCAATTCTATGATAGGTTTTATGGGGATAAGAATAGAAGGTGTAATCGCGGTCGGCGGGGTTCAAGCATCTCCACGTGTCAACTAGATTTTGGGAGTTCAAACAACGCTGTATTTTAGCTAGGTCCTCTGCTGAGAGCGTACTCCTCTGCTTAGAGGTGTCCATTAGCGGGTTCAACGCTACATTAAGATCTCCACCGACCACCAGCACACCCTCTTTGAATATTTCTATTTTCTTCATCATTGCTGTCAGCCATTTTGCAATTTTCTTATTCGGGGCATATAGGCTACATAAAGTCACTAAGGTCCCATTTAGTAGTCCCTTGATTAATATATATCGTCCCAGGGGGTCAGTTAGTGTGTCTCTCAGCTGAAATGTCACCCCTTTGGCTATCGCCACTGAGGTACCTCTAGTTCTTGTTTGGTTTGTAGTGGCGTGGTACCACTTATCGTATCCAGAGCGGGTCAGGTAGGTATTTTGTCTGACTTAAAATGCGTCTCTTGTAGAAGGAGTACTGTCATTTTTTGTTGTTTAAGTCTGTGTAGTATGTGTCGTCTTGCTATCGGCGAGTTTAGGCCATGTGTGTTGAGTGAAGCAAATGTAATTACCTTGGTTACTTCTGCCATAGCGTGTCTCCGTCGGTTCGATCATTGAGCGTCGGCATCAGCGGTCTTTTGTCCCTCGACCTTCCTGGAACACTGGACTGGGAGGGGGGGAAGAGGTGAGAGCGAGTACAGTGAAAGGAAAGATATGAAAGATAGAGAAGAAGAAAGAGAAAAAAAAAAAACATAACTTTCAATAACTGTGGTAAGGTCACAGAATTAAATGTGAATATGAGTTTGTTCATCATGGGGCTACCAAGGGCTTCAGTAGCCAGCTCCGGGGAGGATATCTTCGTTCAAGGTTGCTATTGTTGGTGCGTAACCAATTCTTCAAATGATGATACGTATCTTTAATGGGAACTGTGTGGGGAGGGAGTCGGATGGGGAGGGATTGGGCGAGCTTAAAAGTGAGGAGGATATGATGGTACAGTATGAAGGGGGTTGGGGGGTGGGAAGGGTAATAGGGTATTGGGGCATGGGTAGGAGGTTGGTAGGGGAGGACGTATGGTATGGACCAAACTTCGGATGATTGTGTCCGTATCTTTTAGCAACCATCGTCACCGTAGAAAGAGGGGGCACTTCATACAAACTAATCCACCCTGTTGCGTGAGCGTAGACGTGTTTTCGTATGAATTATTTCGTCTTTTCGGGATAGTCAGGTTCTTTCGTGGGTAACAGGTCCGCAAACTTGCAGTTAAGCGTGGTTATCCAAGGAAGAAAAAAAAAAAAAAGATAAACCAGATGCAAAGTTCTGCTACTTATTTGTTTAGATCCAAGCACTCAGGTGCTAGGGCGTCAGAATGTCAAGTATGATCGATCAGGTCTTTTACAGTGGGAGATTTGGCCGTCTTACGCTTCATTTTTTGAGCTTTGGGAGTGGTGACTACTTGCCATGCTGGTGGTGGCGGTAGTTGTCGGAGCAAGGAGGCTGAGTGAAATGCCTCCAGGTCCGGATAGGAGTCTAGTGTGATCTTCAGGTCCTCGCATACCTGTTTGACGTCCGCCGAGGTTCTAGCTTGCAGCCTCTTGTCTCCCGCCGTTATAAATATGCCGAAGGGGAACAGCCATCGGAATCTGAAGCCTTTGTTTGTTAGGGCCTCGGTGAATGGCTTCAAGAGTCGCCGTTTTCGTAGTGTGATGGCTGATAAGTCTTGGTATAGCTGAATCGTGGTGCCCTCATAGATGATCGTCCGTTTGTCCCTCGCCTTCCGGAGCACTAGGTCCTTCACCCTAAAGTCTAAGAAACGGCAGAGTACATCTCTGGGTTGTTCGCCTTGTGATGGTCTAGGCTTGAGAGCTCTATGTACCCTTGTCAACTCAATGTTTTCCGGCGTTTCCTGATCTAATACATCTTTGAATATCTCGATGGCCGCTTTAGTGAGCGTTTCCAGCGCCACAGACTCCGGCATGCCCCTTATTCTGATATTGTTACGGCGCTCACGGTTCTCGTGGTCCTCTAAGGTTGTGTGTGCAGCGTGGAGGATGTTCTCATGTTGTTGTAGGCATTCCAGCATAGCATTAGACTGTTGTATTATGGTCGTCTGTGTGTTTTCAGCTGTATCTAATCTTTGCCCTTGATGGGTGAGATCGCGCTTTATTTCTGCAAGTTCCTTGCTTATTGGGTCTAGTTTCTGCGAGAGGATTCTTGCGATGAATGAGCGAGTTACATGGGTATCTTTGTCAGTTGACACGCTTTCAGATTCGCTATCCATGTCTGTGTCCGAATCGTCCATTAGAGTTGGATCATTTGGTTTAGAGGGCACGTCAGAGTCAGTCAGAGCGGCTTGTTTCTTTAAAAATTTATCTACGTCAGCTTGCGTGACTGCTTTGGCAAGTTTCAGGGATCCTTTAGGGGTTTTTGTTCCAGTTTTCCCCATATTAAGAGTGAGTCTAGTTTTAATGCTGGTTGAATAAAATGGTCACGGAGCTCCCCCTGCTGGCTAATGGGGTTTACTGCAGCATATTAGTTTTGTATTGCTGTGTTAGAGAAGTAGTTGTTCGCCACTCTAACAGTTGTGGAGATCTACTGGTATCTTGATGTTATATACCAGTCTCGTGGTTTGAGGGGCCTGAAGTTCCAGTCCAGTTAGCTCAGGCACGGGCACGGGTCAGGGAGGGTTTTTCTGTTACTCTCTGTTCTGCAGGCTTTGTGCAGCACTGCGACCTGTTACATATCAGGTTTAGATGGTATATAAACAAAAAGGTGGTACCTCTTATCTCTGTGCTCGTCTGCTCCTGAGTTCCAGAAGTTGTTGTTTGGAGAAGGTCCTGGCTATAACTCCAGGTTGACAGCAAGCACCAGATCTGCGGGGCTCAGTATGACTCCGGTCCTGTCTCTTCTCTTTGACAGGGTTTCCGTAGGTCAGATCCCTCTGCATATACACCCGTGTGTTTCACAGTAATAAAACCAGTGTCGGGTCTCTGGGGGGTCGCAGGTTATCAGCCGTCACTCAGTTCCTGTGCCTCCCGCCTCAGCGTCTCTCTCACCTCCTGTTCCCCGTCCCCGGCTCCACGCGCCGCCGGACGTCTCCCGCGGCCCTGGGGCCCCGCTCGGCTTCGGTCTTCTTGCAGACTGGTTGCGCTCCGGCTGCGGGGGGCTCAGGCCGGGACACTCCCGCTTCAGCACGTCTCTCCTCGCTCCGTTACACAGCCGGTCCGGCCCGGTCCACCTCTCCCGCCGGAGACCACGCGATCCTCGCCGATGGTTCCCTTCTGCAGGTAGAGATGGATTCAGAGGGGAAATGGTGCCTAGGACCGGTGCACAAATGTCTCCGGTATAGTCAGGAGTGCCTTCTGGACTCTTAGGTGTCCCTCACGAGGGTGGATGGCGCGGATAGAGATGTTTCTAGGGGAGAGCTAGTGAGTGCAGCCTCCCTCATCCGCGGCCATCTTGGATCTCGTCTGCTGGGGGTATTAACCCTTTGGGTTGCGAGTTCAATTTTAAGCCAGATTTGGTAGCCATAGGTTTGAATAGTGGTTCCTTATGTTCCATGTGCAGTATTATCAAGACCTTGTGGGTTTACCTGAATTGTGTACCAGTTTTTTATTGTCTCTATTTTTAAAACCAGTTGTAATGAATTAATAAACGTATTACTCTTTCATAAAACTAATGTGTGCATAGTTCAATGAAACTCTATGGGTCAGTTTGTCTGAGAAAAAAAACAAAACAGAGAGCACACAGACATTGTCCTATGGATATGTGAATGTAGCTTAGCCTTAGCAATTCCCAACTGCTTTACCTGCCGCTATCTCACAATCTATTACTTCTTCTTCATTTTTTTAGGTACCAAACAAATGCTGTTAATAATCTGAGTATTGCATTTTTAATGTGGAACATTGTGTCTACAGTTCTTCATTTTTCGAATAACGGGGAAAATTCTGGCAGTTTACAGGAAGTTATTGATTTTTTGCAACAAAACCAGAATTTCAGCATTAAGGATTTTACCAAAAATCATGGATTTTATATCAATAACAGCACATTATTAAAGTGCAATTTTTTTGGCAGTCAATGCTACCCAGAGGTAAGTTTCTTTCATTTCTTCTAGTAATTCCTAATGAAGTAAAGATAGTTGTATGTACATGATTAAATGTGCAAAAGCTAATTTACCAATCATAAGGGTGCTTTCACATCTGCATTTTCAGGGGTTGCGTCGGTATCAGGCAAAATCCTGATGCCTCCTGATCAGGCCTCAGTCCCCATATTTAATAATGGGACGTAGGGACATCAGATGGCATCAGAATTTCACCTGATGCAGACGAGTGAGGTGTTTTTACTGCACCCCCAACCGCAGAATGTTGCGATTTGGGGCCACTTGAAAAATCCGGATGTGCTCTGATGCGTTGCAATGCAATAAAATGACGAATTGCTGCCTATGAGGCCGCATACAGCCACTGATGAATGCCATGAGGACGGATCAGGAGCTCACTCTGAGCATTCTCAGAACAGCTTTGGGATGTGTTCTATTTCTCGTTCCCTATCCTTCCCATCCCTCTCATCACTTCTCCTCCCCACTTACTCCCCCCCCGGGCTGACGACCAAACCCTGCAGTCAAAAACACGCTTCAGTGGCGTCTGCACTCAGGCGCCAGATGCAGATCATATGCGTCTCAGCCTGATGTGGCTGAGATGCATATGTGAAACCAGCCTAATTTGGCAATGTAATTTCCAAATATTTTATCATTATTTTTTTTTATACATATTTTGAATAAAAACAGTATACGATACACTTCAGCTAATTTTTCCATGTGAGTTTTAACAAGTAGTAAACAGCAACTGCCCTTTTGTTGGATTATACCTTCTGTTCAGATAAAAATTACAGAGATTATCAAATTATTTTTCTTATCAGAATAAGTGGTCCAAATTTTTTTTCTATATATTTTCTATCTCTGAGTCAACAAAGGTGCGCAAGTAGGAGAGGAGGAAGAGATAATGGATCAGTAATATTAGAATATTCTATTAAACTTCAGTTTCTGCAGAACGGAGGCAGTGATTCACCACTAAAGATGCAATAGTATAGATTGAAAATTATTGTGTCTGTATCCTGTACTTGATTTGACAGTGATTTTGTGCTGACAGACTCTGTGTAACCACCGTTCCAGTAGTTGTTGCTTGTTTGTTTTTTCAGTGCTGGAGTGGCACTTTAAATCTAAGTCACCTGCCCCCATCTATACTCACCGTCTGGCGGCTTCACATTTTACCGACATTACACTGGTCCCAACTTGTGCCATCTTGGGATTGTAACTTATGACTTGCTGGAAGTTATGTCACAAGCAAGTCTATTAGGCATGAGTGAACACGAACTGTAAAGTTCAGGGTACGTCCAGAAAACCGAATGTCCGGTGCCAAACCCCAAACCCAAGCTTCTAACTGTACGTCCGTGTTACTCTTCAGGTTCGGCACCCATATATAGCTTATTAAAAGGCTGTCTGTCTTCCATGTTTCCCAGAAGATAAGACAGCAGGACTAGGGGGCTGCAAAAGGAATCAAAATGAGGATTAAAGCAAGACAATTATACATATCTCTTTTCTTTACTAGATTAGACCACTGTCAGCCTATTTCAAAGTCTGCTAATTAACTCTTTGAATATACACTGTTTTCCCTGCCACCCATCCTCTGTGCTAGAGTCGAGATTGGTTACAATCAGACTACTTGCTATATATGTCTCCCAACCTCTCTACATACGGCTGTGATTGGTTAGCAGTCAGTCTGCTCATCACATTGGCTGTTTGAACATGACAGCTGGAGGTGTAGTGTAAAAATAAATAAATTTAAAAAATATGAGTTCTCCCCTATTTTCTACCCAGCCAAGAAAAGCCATCAGCTAGGTGCTGATGCAAGACTCGGAAAGGGTCAATTTCCATGGCTCTTCCTACTCTGATAATTCCAGCCTGCTGCTGTCTGCTTTATTTTTGCTGGTTATCAAAACAGGGGATGCATCAAATCTGGTGCTTCACCCAAGCTCTTCCCAATTGCCCTGGTGCAGTGGCAATTGGGGTAATATATGGGGTTGCTGACAGCAGAGAATTGTCAAAAATCAAAGCTACCATTAAGCCCTGGATTAATAATGAAGAGGTGAGACACCCCCATTAATAATCTTGCAAATCAAAACAATAAACCGAACCCCAAAATAAATCATTTATTTGAAATAAAAAAGCACCCATTTTCAACAATTTTTAACCTCCAAAAACAACTCTGCAGTCGTATGTAATACACCCGAGGTCCCATGATGATCCTGACTCTGCTATATCCCAAAGGCTGTGGTGAGTGGTGACATTGGAAAACATGCCGAAAACCACACCTTCTAGAACACACTGACGGCATTGTGGGAGCTACGGCTGTGAGGTCCCTGGAGTTCACAGCTAAGCGGTTCTCACAGTACCTTCTATTATCGCCAGTGAACTCACTCAGTATGCCGTCATGCAGGTTATCAAAATAGAGGGGTCCCTACATCTTAAATATATATTTGACATCAAACTTTGTGGATTCCCCCATTTTTAAATAATCAGTGCTGATTTTGCAAACAGCTGATATTATCAGGGTGGGACAGTTTATGGTTATTGGCTCATCCTAGCCAGAATTATCGGTCCACAGATGAGCTAGAATTTTTGCATCACATTAGATGTGTCAAATATGGCGCTTTACCAATGGCCTTCCTAGTTGCTCTGGTGCAGTGACAATTGTGGTAATATCTGGGATTAATGACAGCTGTGATTTGGCAAAAATCACAGCTGCCATCAAGCCTTGGAGTAGTAATGAATAGATGTCTATGAGGCACCCCATTACTAATCCTGTAAGGGTGCATCCTCACGATCGGATACACAGCGTTTTGGACGCAGCGTCTTTGCGCTGCGTCCAAAATGCTGCGTATACAGTACTAGCATAGTGGATGGTATTTCAAGATATCCCATCCTCACTATGCGTAACCCGCCCGCAGCGTCTTTGGAGCTGCGATGCGGGTTGCCGGTAGTCCGCTCCTCCGCAGTATGTTCATTTCATGCTGTGGAGTCGGAAGTGGCTCCCATCAGGTGACTGCAGGGAGAAGCCGCCCTGTACCCGCCGCACACGGTGAGTACAGGGCGGCTGCGGTCTCCCTGTGGCCACCCGCGGGTTCCCTCAGATCCGGAGGAGCTGGCGTCCAACACGCAGCTCCTCCGGGCCATGTGCACGCACCCTAAATCAAAAGAAATAACATGAATCCAGAAAAATACCCTTTATTTGAATAAAAAAAAAGAGACCCTTTTTCACCAATTTATTAAGCAAGGCCTTTGGGATGTAGCAAAGTTGAGGTTCATCGTCGACGTTGTGTGGATTATGTTGGATCTGAAGGGTTGTTTTGGGGGGTTAATAAATTGATAAAAGAGGGTGTCTTTTGTTTTATTTTAAATAAAGGATTTTTTTGTGTTTGTTATTTTTTTGATTTATAGGATTAGTAATGGTGGTGTTTCATAGACAGGTCTTCATTACTAATCCAGGGCATGAAGTTGTGATTTATTAACAAATCCCAGCTATCAAAAACCCATACATTATCCCGATTGCCTCTGCACCAGGGCAATCGGGAAACGCATCAGTCTTGGCACATCTAAAGTGATGCCCCAGTTCTGGGGCAGCTACAGCCTGATATTCTTTGTCTAGGGCAGGCCAAAAACCATGGATTGTCCCATCCTGATAATAGCCTTCTGCTGTCTGCTTTCTCTCACTGGTTATCAAAAGGGGGGATGTTGTTTTTTCAAATTATTTATTAATTTAAGATATGGGGTCCCCTCTTGTTTGATAACCTGCTCAATTAAACCAGACTGGAATTATCAGTGTGGGAAGATCCATGGATATTGCCCCTTCCTAGCATGATGTCCGTCCCCAGTTGATGGCTTTATTTTGGCAGGGTAGCAAATACATAGGGACCCCACATCGTTTGTTTTAATTATTTATTTTTAAACTACACATCCAGCTGTCATGCTCAGACAGACAGTGTGATGAGCAGGACAGACTACAACCAATCACAGATGCTGGCACAGGGGGTCAAGAGGATAAGATGACATTTTAAGCTATGTGATTTTTATTTACATTCAACTGTTTCATCGTGTTTTATTCCACTTTTATTTCAGAGATACATGAAAAAGCATAGTTTTTTGTCACGGTTTTTATTTTTTTATGGTGTTTATTGTACTGATTAAATATTGTAATTTTTTTTTTTATAGATTATGTCATTCCAGATACCAAATACGTGTAACTTTTTTTATTTGATCACTGGTTTCATGTATTGCAATAGACATGTATTTAAATACATGAGACCTTTGCATGCAAAATGTAAAACGGACAGCCACGGATCCGATTTGGCCCCCATGTTATCCTATGGCACGGATCGGATTGGATTTGGCCTTTTTGCCATCTGATTTTTGTCGGATCCGATTGTTTCCGATTTTTTTGCTGTGCCCAAAATCAGAGACTGCTTCAATTTTGGGCACAGCGGAATTGGATCCGACCCGATCCGCAGCCTTTAACATGGGCCTATGGAGCAATGGGTCCGAGAAAACACAGGAACTTTTCTCTGACCCGATTTTAGTGTACTAAAGCTCGGTACACTAAAACCGCTCTGTGCCATCTAATTTCAATTCCCGCAATGTATATACATACATTGTGGAAGTAAAATTAAGTAAAAGCAAGTGTTAAAAATAAAAAATATCTCTATTCTCACCTGTCCAGCGATCCCTCGATGTGCGGCATCTCCGGTGGCTACAGGACCTTGCATTACATCACAACCCGATCAGCTGATCGGTCACATGAACGTTACCGCAGTAAGCGGTCATGTGACCGATGACGCTGATATGGTAGACCTGCTCAGCCAGGTCCTGTAAGCATCTGGAGATAGATGCAACGTCGGGGGATCGCTGGAAAGGTGAGAATAGAGATTTTTATTTTTAACCCTTGCTTTTACTTAAATTTCACTTCCGAAATGTAATATATACATTGCGAAGTGAAAGTGCCTCGCACTGCTCTTTCTGTGTCCGGATCCGTGAAAATCATGGCCCCGGATACAGAAATAGGTCACCTCCGATGGTGTCCTTTCCTGTCCGTGGGTCCTGCAAAAAGTAGGATCTCACGGACAGGAAAAATATTGCTATGTGAAACAGCCTTAGATCCTGCCTGTTGCTGTGTCTAACAGGCTACCACACCTAGCACAGCAGGTGGTCATCATTTGACCTCCGGTGCCATGACAACCAGTGACTTCCCTGTGATTTTGTCACAGAGGTGCCAATGGAAGTGAGAAAGCAAGCTCCCTCCCACAAACTTTCCAAATGCTACAATTGGTATCATTACAGCATCTGGAGAGTTAATGAGTCAGGGGTGGAGCAGGCACCGTCCCTGGCTGTTACTGCAGGTGCTCAGCAGTCACCTGTGCCGAACTCTGGCAGTGATCGGGCAGGGAAACCAGATATTTCAGCATCTCCCCAGGATCACAGCACCTCTTCCCATGATGGTCAGTTGTTAGTGACAACTGTCATCATGGAGCTGTCATGTGTATTTTCACATAGTAACAGTTTAAAGATATGATGGACATAGCAAATCATGGTGTGGGAACTGACACCCCTCATGACATTCTTTGTCCGTCATTAGATGTAAAGGGGATAAATTAGATTATATTTCTAAATACAATTATAGGTGGTGAGCTCCTTTACTTGTGTAGTTCTGCATCAATATAAAAAGATTCATACTCCATGATAAATTATATGTCATTGATTTTGTTGGGGATTTTGGAGCAGATCTGAAGCAAAGCCTGCTCCATACATGGCAGATGCCAGCTATTTTATACAGCTGCATCAGCCTCTAAAAACAGCAACTCGAGCTGTTAACCTCTTAAATGCCACTGTCAATCATGATGTGGCCTGGACTTCAGTTCGGTTGCCCATTATCCACAACCCATGCATTGCGGGGAACTGTTGGGCTGCTGTAATAGTCAGGGTTCGACTGAACACCCCTGTGCCTGCAATGTGATGTTTTCTCTGAAGTCCAGCATTTGTCGTGGCATTCAAGGAGACAATAGTTTTTTCACTAAATACAGAAATACTGCAGTATTGCTTCATTTAGTAGAAGTGATCAGATGGCACAGGTTCAAGTTCCTTCTGTCAACTAACAAATAGAAAAAAAGATTTGAAAAATATAAAATATAGATGTACCAATATTTTTATGAAATTCAGATTTTTTTGAGCCAATAAAATCGTAAAAAATTGTGTTGTTATTTTCATAATTGTACTATCTGGAGAATCATGTTGCCAGGTACTTTTTACTTAACATCATAAAAATGCAACTAAAAAAAAAATACCAGAATTGGTTTCCTTCCCAATTTGTCACTTACACACTTTTCAGCACATTACTCGGTGTGCACCTGCAAGGGTTCATTTATCCTTTTCACTCAATCAACACTCAACCTCTTTCTAGGTTAAATACTGTAGATAAAATGAGCATAAATCATCCCAGCTATTCAACATGCTGCCACCACTCATGAATCACACAGGTTCTGCAGGTCAGATCCCACTCCAGCTATACAAATGCTGCCAATTTATCAATACAAAAGTGCTGTCAGTCAGATAACACACTCCAGCTATACAACACGCTGCCACCACTCATCAAACACACTACTGTCTGCCAGTCAGATCACACAACCTAAGGCTAATGGATTCTTTTACAGCATATACAAGGATTACATTTTTAAACTTTAATATCAAAAGTTACAGTGCTTACAACAAAAAGATATAAAATATACAAATAAAAAGGACATTACAGATATGAAAAACAGTTGATAAAACTAAAAGGAAAAAAATACAGAAATGCCTAACTTCCAGTCTATTTCTAGATGAAATATGGATCACAATAAGGGTCATCTAAATCCCCCAGCTGTGGACAAGCTTTATTTGTCTGCATGGCTTTTTATAGGTTTATCCTTAAGTTGAATTTCCAGAACAGCCCTTAAACTTAATATTCCTAATCCAGGTCTGTGACTGGACCATGGCTAATTTAGCAATGAATACATTACATTTCAAATGCACTGTTTTGAAAGCACACCCCCTTCCCATAGTAAATAGAAAATGGCAGGTTGCCACTAGGCACCATTTGTTGATTCCTTTGAAGGCATTAGAAGTGTGAAGAATTTCAGCCTCTGTGTGTTCTTACCCCATTTCAATGCACTTGGACTTTTTTCTTTCATTTTCAAAATAAGTCTTCATACAGCTATATGGCTGCACAATTAAAATGTTTATAGCTAAGGATGAGCGAGTATGCTCACTATATTCGCTACTCGCAAATAGTACGGTATTCGGGATACTCGTTACTCATCAAGTTTACTCATTACGATTAGTGAGTACAATGCAAGTCAATGGGAAATGCGAGTACTATTCTGCTGGACCCTACAAAGTGGTCTGGGGGCCTGAGGAAAAGGCTGAAATAAATGCATGATTGTTTAAAAGCCAGGTGATAGAAAGCTGCTGGCTTTTTAAAAGATCAGCTGATGTATCAACATTTTACCAGCTTTTTACCACAAGGCTTTTAAACAATTAAAAATCACATGCATCACAATGCAATCTCCGCTATAAGCAGAGGGTCCGGGAATCATCAGATGGACCCAGAACAAAGATTGAGAGGGAATTTCATGCAGACAACAGCAGTACTAGACTGACATTCTACCCTGTGTCTGTATCCAGCACTCAGGACTCACAGATGACAACAGACTGAACGCTTCATACTTTGTAGCAGAGGCTGCAGATCACTGTTACTGCTGTAGTTTGTATTACACTATAATGAGACACTGGGATGTGCTGAACATTGTTCTGTTATAGTGAGGACATTATTTAGATCTTGTCTGAAAAACCTTTTGTTAATTTAAGCCCTTGTGTTCTTTAATTTAAATAATTATCAATGAGTCCTTGAATGACAATAACATATAAACCTGTATCAGCATCAGTTGATCGTTTAAAAGCCGGGCGGTGAAAAGCTGGTAAAAAGCTAATGCATCAGCTGATCATTTAAAAAAGCTGGCCGGCTTTTAACCGCCCTGCTTTTAAACAATCATGCATCCATTTTAACCTTTTCCTCAGACCCCCAGACCGCCTTGTAGGGTCCAGCAGAATAGTACTCGCATTTCCCATTGACTTGCATTGCACTCGAATACTCGTATTGAATATGCGAGTATTAGAACCTACTCGTTACAATTCCAGCGAGTCCGAATATTTCACTACTCGCTCATCCCTAGTTATGGCAATTTGAAAAAGAAGAGCAAAAAAATTGAATACTGGTGGTGTACATAAGGAACTAATTGTACAGGTCTAAATGTAGTGAACAGAACTTACTCACTTAGCTAATAAATGTATTTAGCAAATCACAAATGGTAGTTTTCAAAGTTGTAATTTTTGATCATCTGTTTGTTGTAGAATATATGGTATTCCTTCTTTATTTTTATTACTTTATTATAATTATTAATATGTTTCTCATTATTTATTTTCTTTAAGGATTTTAAACATGTTTTCACAGAATATGGAAACTGTTATACTTTCAATCACAATCCATCTAAACCACATAAAAGGGTCAGTACGTCTGGAAGAGGATTAAGTTTACTCTTTGATATAAAACAGGTACTACAAATAATTCAGTAATTCAAGACAAGCTCTTTACAATGTTCAATATTAATAATCACCAGAATTTCACTTGAGCAAATCTGCCTGTCATAGAAGCACAAAATGGATGATTTTTCAAATCTGCATAAATAATAATAATATTTATTCATTTATATAGCGCTATAATTCCATAGCACTTTACATACATTTGCAACACTGTCCCTTTTGGGTCACAATCTATACATCCTATCATATTCTTGCAATTGGGAGGAAATAGGAGTACCTGAGTAAACCCACGCAAACAGGAGAACATACAAACTCTGCAGATGTTGTTCTTGGTGGAATTGAACCAGGACTCAGTGCTGCAAAGCTGCAGTGCTAACCACTTGAGCCACATTTTTAGTTTATTATATTGGGTGGCATTAGAGTTTATCATTCCTCACTGAAGTGACAATTTGCATAGTTTATTATATGTCATTTAATGCTAAGATATTTTCAGTGGATTTTACCCTTTGAAGTTTATAGGTTGAAATTTGTATCAAATTTCCAGCAAGATCCAGAACAAATGATGGGCAGTTTTGTTTTGTTTTGCCAATTTTATGTTTTATGGGGATGTATTTTTCTAACAAATCTCTATCAAAATACAGCGTAGTATGTGAAAGAGATTTGGTAAAATATTATCCTCTCTACTGTTCACACACTTGTAAATACTGCAATTATTTACCCCACATAATTGCACCCTAATAGAGTTCGGCAAATTGTTTGAAATTTTAATTTGCCAGTTTATCCGAAATTCTCCCCCAAATCTGATTTGCTCTTTGCTGCTAATTACAAATCTGAATAGCCTTTAATTGGCAGGAGAATACAGGTGCATCTTAATTTATTACAATATCATCAAAAAGTAAAATTTTTTCAGTCATTCATTACATAAAGTGAAAAATATTAGAATCTGAGAGTCCTCAGTGGTTGATACATTTTAATGGCTAACTGAAAAGATGGTAAGCATAGCAAGCTTTCGAGACACTATGGTCCCTTCATCAGGCTGATAATTACATGAATTCTGAAAACACATACATAAGCAGAGTGGGATAATGCAGTAAATATAACAGGTGACGTAAAGCAGAGTCAGCCTTGGGAGGGGGAGAGAAACTGTGGAGGTAAAATAAAAATTCTTTGATAAGAGCAACAGATTGAACAATAATACAATGATTAGTGGTCTGTGGAGACCTGAAAATTCCTCAGTGAGAATGCTATCAATCCATGCGAGACAGTTCAGGTTAGGCCCCCTTCACCCTGCATGATTTCACTGATCAGTGTCCATCAGTGTTTGGGTGCCAAAACCAGGAGCGTCTCCAAAACACAGAACAGGTGTTAATCTTTCAATTATAGTTTTTCTCTGCAAGTTCCTCTCCTGGTTTTGGCACACAAACTGGATGAAACCTGATCAGTGAAATCATGCAGTGTGAAGGGGGACTAAGAAGTGTCGAGAGTTCATTGCCTTCTAACTGGGGTCTGTTGGAAGATGTGTTTTCCCCAAATGCTCTTTTAATTGGCAGAAAAACGCATGAATCCATGTGAGACATTCAATCCTGTTTTGAATGTGTCAAAGGTCGTTATCAATTTGTATTCCCAAATTCTTCTCTCTTTCTGAGATTTGAAGTTACTTTTAAAATGAGCAGATTCATGTCTGTTACTCTGTGGTCAGGGCTGCAAAAATGCTAGGCTACAGGTAGATCCATACGCCTTTCTTTTATTGTGTGGTGATAAGAATTCATTCTTGTTCTGAATTTTTGTCCTGTCTCACCTACATACATGCCACAGTGTCTTGAAAGCATGCTTCACTTACCATCTTTTCAGTTAGCCATTAAAAGGTATCAACCTCTGAGGACTCTCAGATTCTAATATTTTTCTATCTACTGGCTAACACTTTTTACCTTACATAAAGTGAAACACATAATATATAGAGTCATTACAAACAGAGGGATCTATTTCAAGTGTTTATTTCTGTAAATATTGATGATTATGGCTTACTGCCAATGAAGACCCAAAGGTCATTATATCAGAAAATTAAAGTAAAAAATGCTGCCGTATTCCACAAGACATCCAAAGGTGAATACAATATTGATTTATTAGTCAATGCATTTCAAGGGAACCTGTCACCCCCTTTGGACATTTTAAACTGTGCCCACCAGCTTAAACATAATGTAAATGGGGTTCTTGTAACTCCTCTATATGCCCAGACGTCTCCCTCATACCTGAGAAATCAACTTTTATTCTGTTCCACACTGCATCCTATTAGATTCGGGAGGCTTGCGCTGTGGTCCTGATGGATTAGGTCCTCGCCGCCCTACTGGCTGCAAAACCCTCCCTGCATGTTCAAAATTGCCCCCCCTCCTGTGAGAGGGTGCTGAGTGACAGGCCCACTCGTGCCTGCGCAGTGGAGCAGGTCACTGTGCTCCTTTGAAGATAGTGCCGACGTCCCGCGAGATTTGTAAAGTCTCCCAAATTTGTGAAGCTCTGCTTTGTGTCTGAAATGAAATGTTTTGATAGTGTCAGAAGGGCTTCAGCCGGTTGTCTACATTATACACCATTGGATTCAGCTTTTCTTTGCTTACATTATGAGGCTGTCAGATGAGAGAGCAGAACTGCTGACAGGTTCCCTGTAAGCTTTATGGAAGCAAATGTTACAAATTTAGGTACAAATCTGCTTATCTGATGTGTAGGGTTCATCTTCTAACTTTACAGTGCCAAATATTCATACCCAGCAAACATTTCTACATTTTGTCAATTTACACTCACAAACTCTGGATTTTTAAATGTGATTACGTTCTTTTTGACCTGCAAGGGTTAATGAGATTTTCCTTACTGATAGCTTCTGGTTAGTTATTCTCAGCTGTAGCCGGTTTGTAACCATCCCCATTCCCTTTAAATATTCACATGATCCATCACCTGAGGCCAGTAATGGATTAATTCTATTCTGCCCATCTTGGAGGAAGTCTCTTGTGGTGCTGGTGTTCTGCTGCTGGTGTTCTGTTGTTGGAGCTGAATCATAGTAACATAGTTTTTTTTTTTTTTTTTTTTAAGGTTGAAGGAAGACTTTAAGTCCATCTAGTTCAACCCATAGCCTAACATGTTGATCCAGAGGAAGGCAAAAAAAACCCCATGTGGCAACACTAATCTCCACATTGGGGGAAAAAATTCCTTCCTGACTCCAGATACGGCAATCAGACTAATTCCCTGGATCAACGCCCTATCAAAGAATCTAGTATATATAACTGGTAATATTATAGTTTTCAAGAAAGGCATCCAGGCCCTTCTTAAATGTTAGTAGTGACTCACTCATTACAACATCACGTGGCAGAGAGTTCCATAGTCTCACTGCTCTTACAGTAAAGAATCCGCGTCTGTGATTATGATTAAACCTTCTTCCCTCCAGACGTAGAGGATGCCCCCTTGTCCCAGTCTCAGGCCTAAGAGTAAAGAGATCATTAGAAAGGTCTCTGTACTGCCCCCTCATATATTTATACATTATTATAAGATCACCCCTAAGCCTTCGTTTTTCCAAGCTAAATAACCCCAAGTTTAATAACCTGTCTTGGTATTGCAGACCCCTTAGTCCTCTAATAACTTTTGTCGCTCTTCTCTGGACCCGCTCTAGTTCAGCTATGTCTTTCTTATACACCGGAGACCAGAATCTGCTGTCCTGGTGTTTGACTGCAGCATTGAAGTCTGTTTTGTATCCCTTTGTCTATGTTTCCCCCTTTGTCCTCCTTCCCCTGTGTTACATTACGGTAGCGCTGGACAACCCCTAGATCATGCATAACATTATTATTGGAACAAAAAGACAGCGTCACTCAGCTAAAAAGATATGCTACGGTACTTTAAATATGAAAAATATTATTAAATATGGCTGTATCAATAACTGCCCAGTAGCCATGTCGAGGCATGTCTCTTTACTGGGTCCTATCGGACTTTTATACTTGTATTATCATTCTCAGCCTTTCTCTGGATTAAAAATATCTCTTGGAATGGGCAAGTAGAAACCTGCTAATAGAGAGCAATAACACGTTGTGGTTAATGGGGGAAGGGTGCACTACAGAGGGTGTAACCCCATAATCTAAACAAGAAAAAGGCTGCAGCACTCCAACATATAATGTGTATTAGTGCAACGCTAAACATGACACATTGTAACAAAAAGACAGAGGCACTCAGATACTAAGATATGCTATTTTAACCCTGGAATGCGTGACGTCACAAATCTACACTTTTAGGTAAAAGCCTATAAGGCCCCCATGCAAATCATATGGAGAAACTCAAGTAAATAACTTTTAGAAGTTCATTTCAAAATTTCAAAATACGATATGAATAATGCACAACATTTTAATTATTTTTTTTTTGTAGAAAACACCAAAAAACATTTTTTTTTTCAAAATTTCAAACAAAGGTACCGTATATAACTCTAGAATAAACTAGCTGCAGCTACATTTCTAACTTTTTCTTTTTAATTTTATTGGTCTTCTAAACAATTTTCACATGTTATCTTTTTTGAAGAATGTTCTTTACAGACATTTTCACCACAAGTGATACAATATCGCTCAGTTTTCCTCTCTAAGTTTCTTGGACAAATGAAACAACGCTTTTGTTTTCTTTCTCCTGGCCCTGGAATATCCTGAAACTGTATGCCACACCGTTTCATTGCTTTGACAAGCATTTCATGTTGCTTCGCTCCATCATGTGAGGGATGATAAATTCATGGCAAAGGTCCTTCAAGAATAGACGTCTCCGGTCCTTCCTCCTTGCATTGAATGCTAGATGAGTTTCTGTATAAATAATGAATGAATTCAGGGCTGCTACATCAAGCATATTTGAAAAAATTAGTACAGTCTTGTTTGCCTCTTGCATGAAAATTCTCCCACCATCCATTTTGTCTACACCTCCTTTAGTTTTATTGTAATACAGGATGATTTCTGGTTTCAATTTCCTGTCATTGCTGTCAATACTGTAATCATGATGCATGGTATGGATTTTTCCTTCTTCGCTTTGTAAGATACCTGTGTCGCTTTGTTGTTTAAACCAAAGACACTCTCATAAAGTGCTCGCTGTGTATTGTGTTTCAATGCTTGAGGAATTTCTCATCGATTTGATTTCATAGTACCAACAAGTGTAACAACCAGAAAATTGCCCAGTGCAACATTGGTAAAATAATTGTCCATGGTAATGTTTCTACCTGTATATTGGTATAGCAAGTGTTTTCACAATCTCAGACCCTAGATCTTTCTGTAGTGGTATATCAATTTCTTTGCCACAGTAGATAAGCCCATTTGTGCCATAATCATTTGCAGAATCATACATCCAGAAGATTTTTATTCCATACTTGGCTGGTTTACTGGACATGTATTGCATGTACTTGCAACATTCTCTGAAGGTACACGTTGCTCATCTACTGTAACATTAGTACTAGGTTTGTAAAGTTTGGTGTAATTTTTGATAAATATGTTCCAGATATAACTGATAGGGGCTACTTTGACTGTTTGGAACCTCGCTGCATGAGTTCGCTTATCATCAAATCGAATGTTTCTTCTAATTTCCTCATATTTGTCCACTGCCATTATCGCTTTATAGTGTGGATCAAAAAGTGAACAGCTGTATAGCTCAGGAAATATGAACAAGGAGACACTGAGCTTTTTAAATATGGCCATATCAATGACCACCCAGTAGCCACGTCGAGACGTGTCTTTTTATTGGGTCCTAACCTACTTTTATACCTGAGTTCTCAGTCTCAGCTGTTCTCTGGATTAAAAATATCTCTTAGAATGGCCAAGTAGAAACCTGCCTCGACGTGGCTACTGGGCAGTTATTGATATGGCCAAATTTAAAAAGCTGTGTCTCCTTTTTCATATTTCCTTAGGTATATACAGTGTTGGCCAAAAGTATTGACACCCCTGCAATTCTGTCAGATAATACTCAGTTTCTTCCTGAAAATGATTGCGATCACAAATTCTTTGGTATTATTATCTTCATTTAATTTGTCTTAAATGAAAAAACACAAAAGAGAATGAAGCAAAAAGCAAAACATTGATAATTTCACATAAAACTCCAAAAATGAGCCGGACAAAAGTATTGGCACCCTCAGCCTAATACTTGGTTGCACAACCTTTAGCCAAAATAACTGCGATCAACCACTTCCAGTAACCATCAATGAGTTTCTTACAATGCTCTGCTGGAATTTTAGACCATTCTTCTTTGGCAAACTGCTCCAGGTCCCTGATATTTGAAGGGTGCCTTCTCCAAACTGCCATTTATAGATCTCTCCACAGGTGTTCTATGGGATTCAGGTCTGTACTCATAGCTGGCCACCTTAGATGTCTCCAGTGCTTTCTCTCAAACCATTTTCTAGTGCTTTTTGAAGTGTGTTTTGGTCATTGTCCTGCTGGAAGACCCATTACCTCTGAGGGAGACCCAGCTTTCTCAGACTGGGCCCTACATTATGCTGCAAAATTTGTTGGTAGTCTTCAGACTTCATAATGCCATGCACATGGTCAGGTAGTCCAGTACCAGAGGCAGCAAAGCAACCCCAAAACATCAGGGAACCTCCGCCATGTTTGACTGTAGGGACCGTGTTCTTTTCTTTGAATGCCTCTTTTTTTTCTCCTGTAAACTCTATGTTGTTGCCTTTACCCAAAAAGAGAGAACATTCTTCCAAAACGTTTTAGGCTTTCTCAGGTAAGTTTTGGCAAACTCCAGCCTGGCTTTTTTATGTCTCGGGGTAAGAAGTGGGGTCTTCCTGGGTCTCCTACCATACAGTCCCTTTTCATTCAGACGCCGACGGATAGTATGGGTTGACACTGTTGTACCCTCGGACTGCAGGGCAGCTTAAACTTGTTTGGATGTTAGTCGAGGTGCTTTATCCACCATCCGCACAATCTTGTGTTGAAATCTCTCGTCAATTTTTCTTTTACATCCACATCTAGGGAGGTTAGTCACAGTGCCATGGGCTTTAAACTTCTTGATGACACTGCGCACGGTAGACACAGGAACATTCAGGTCTTTGGAGATGGACTTGTAGCCTTGAGATTGCTCATGCTTCCTCACAATTTGGTTTCTCAAGTCCTCAGACAGTTCTTTGGTCTTCTTTCTTTTCTCCATGCTCAATGTGGTACACACAAGGACACAGGAGAGATGTTGAGTCAACTTTAATCCATGTCAACTGGCTGTAATTGTGATTTAGTTATTGCCAACACCTGTTAGGTGCCACAGGTAAGTTACAGGTGCTGTTAATTACACAAATTAGAGAAGCATCACATGATTTTTCTAACAGTGCCAATACTTTTGTCCACCCCCTTTTTTATGTTTGGTGTGGAATTATATCCAATTTGGCTTTAGGACAATACTGTTTGTGTTTTTTCATTGAAGACAAATTAAATGAAGATAATAATACCAAAGAATTTGTGATTGCAATCATTTTCAGGAAGTAACTGAGTATTATCTGACAGAATTGCAGGGGTGTCAATACTTTTGGCCATGACTGTAGCTATTCAATATTCCATATATAAACTATCCCCAGAACTGAATTTCCATAATGTGTTCCAATTTCTTCACTCAGGAGATTTTTGGTGCATCTCCAGAGCCTACTTTATTATAATCACCTTTGGTTTGCATTTGTGATGACCTCAAAGGCCAGGTAACTACAGAGGTGAATGCAAGTGAATGCTGTGTCCCTTCTGTAGGTCATATTTGGTCAAGTCCTATCCTGAGACCCCATGTAGCAAGGGGGGTACTATCACAAATATCTCCCATGATTAGGAGACTTGGGAGATTCTGGATGTTTAAATGTGATTGTTGTCTTTTGGACCAGCAAATGTTAATGACATTTTCCTTGCTGCTAGCTCCTGGTTAATTCCTCTCAGTTGTAGCCAGTTTGTTACCACTGTTCTTCCCTTAAGTTATGTCCCAAACTATGTGATATTCCTGGCACTTTAGAAACCTCCTAAAACAATTGTCCTATATCATTTTCAGACCCTTTCACATCTTGCCCCATTTTCTTTACATTCTTATTAAAATAAAATCAGATTTGTCTATTTTTGCACATTATTACATCATTGTACACTGTGGTTATTGACCGTAACCTTTAATATACATCTTTTTTATAATATATATAAGTGTATATATGTTTTTTTTTTTTTAAACCAGACAGAATTTACTGATGATCCGTCGCTGGGGTACGTGGATGCTGGGATAACATTTGTGATCCACTCTCCATTCATTGCTCCCAGATTTGACGGTTTGGGTCTACACTGTCCTGCAGGGATGCACGCTCACGCTTCTATAAGACATTTCAAGGTACTTACATATTTAATAGAATGGAAAGTGGAGTCAAATAATGTTATATTTTATTATGCAAATAAATGATTCAAGCAGAACATTTAACAGCAAGGTTTCCTAAGTACATGCATAGTCATTTCTCTAATTAGATTTACATACATAATGTACTATGTTTATAAAAACAAACAGCGGCAGGCTATAAAGCTAATAAATGTCATCTTCCAGATATTACCATAGCTTTGTAGAACATAGTGATGACCCTTAGGGATTCAGATATGTTCAGGCAGCTCCAGGTAGTGTCAAGCCTCATTATACAGTAGGTTGCTGAGACTAATGCAAATGAAGGTTCCTTGGTTATTTTGAAACATTAGATGAATATTACAAATTACATGAAACACACATTTAATTAACCAGTTCATGATTGGGTCATTGGACCATTTATTGGACAGGTACACCCCCTGGTTTTATTGTACGTGCACTTTTAGAGCTAAGACTTTTTCGTGTTTGTTCCACATAACTTTTGCCTCCTTTTATTCACAATACATTGGACATAATTTTTATGTCAACTTTATATTTCTTTTTATGTTGCTGATATTGGTGGAAAACGCAAAGAAAAATAACATATATATATCTATTTTTCACATTTTTTTTCTTTACGACTACAAAGGATCTCCGAAAACATTTTAAACTGCTGTCCCCTTCTCATAGAAATAAAATGTTTGATATTAGACATACTTTTTTAATGCAGGCAGGCATACCAATAGTAATTTAGATTAATCCTTTCTTTTTTAGATTTTTTTCTTTTTTTTTTTTAATTTATGCTTATTTTTATATTTTACTTTTGCTATCATTATTTATTTTATACACTTTGCCCCCAGAAGATCTTACTGGTCCACTTGGGGGGGGGGGGGCATTTTATCATTTAAATAAACTATTTTATTGATAATTTTCTTGTAATCTGTGACTGGTTTGTTATCCCCAGTTACAGGGGGAATTTTAGCTTCTCTCCTGCATAACAGAACTGACAAGGTCTTCTAGGACCAAGCAGCTCATGTTTCCCCCAGAATCCCAGTGGTCATATTACCATAGGGCCTGGAGGAGGAAGCACTGGAAGTGCATATCAATCTATATACACAATCACTGATTCAGCACTGTGTATGCTGAGATTTAGAAAATAAAAATGGTAATAAAAGAGGCGTAACTAGAACAGGTGTAGGGCTTGCAATTGCACCCAGGTCCTGGAGCCCCAAAAGTCTCTTTGGTTTAAAGAAAAAGACTATTGCTAATAAATATTTGCAATAATTGGGGGCCCATTGGAAGTTTTGCATCGGGGCCAAAGAGCATCAAGTTATGCCACTGGTAATAAACCTTGTTTATCTTCTCCCTGGACAGTCTGGCTGTTTCTGGCAGGTGTTTCTCCACCCCTACATCTGCAGGATCTTGTGCTAGCGGCTTTATTATTATTATTATTATTTATTTATATAGCTCCGTTAGATTCCATGGCGCCTTACATATGAAGAGGGGAGAACAAGGACGAATACAGTATATATTGACAATCAAGTCTTGCAGATACATGTGGGGAGAGGACCATGCCCACGAGGGCCCACAGTCTACGAGGGGCAGTCAAAGAAACAGTAGGAGGGGGAAGCGCCGATCGTGTGACGGTGGGGTGACCGGGTCTCATCATAGGTTGTAGGCTTGTTGGAAGAGGTTAGTCTTGAAGTTTCTTTTGAAAAACCTAAAATTTACACTGTATTGACATTTTAGAACAGCAGAGAAAAGTGCGGGCTGCCCGAACTTATAAAGTCTATGAGCAGTCCTGAAGTAATAAGTATATGTAATAACCTTTTTTAACCATTTGAAGGAAGTGATAAATTACAGAAGACTTTGGCCCTGATTTATTAAAACTGGAGTTTTCTGGTGTATTTTATGCCTGTAAAAACATTGTATATGTTGATAAATCTACCGGATAGGCTTTACCATGCCCCTTTCACTCAAACTCCATCCACTTTTCTAGAGCTGGCTGAGACTACTGTAAAGACACCAACAGTAGCACAAAAAATTTGTGACATTTCAAAATGTTTATGGCACAAAACTTGTAAAATTATTTTAATAAATAAGCATGACGTATGGTAGATGTGGACCTTCTGCGCCACAAACCAGGCTTACCCTGGAGGGGGCGTGACTAAGCTTCTACCTTGCTTTTACTAGAGCCTCTAATGGTGAGGAAAAGCTTGAGCTGCAGGTAGTCACCAGATGCTACTCCAGGTCAGTCTTCAGGCCTACAGCAGTGGACCATAGGGTCAGGGTGTAGGAGACTTCTAAGGCAAAATCTAGAGATGTGATCATACAGTTTAAGGTTGGGACAAACAGCACAGGTATGGGAAACAAAAGGGAGGAGAAGAGAAGTGAGGACTAATGGGAGGCAAGCCAGTGGCGGTCAGAGAAAACAGGTGGCAAGCCAGGGCAAATATAGGAAAGACAAAATAGAGAGACTAAACAGACAGAGCCCTCAGGAGAATAAACAAAGTCCTTAGTTTAGATAAGGCACAATAGGACAAACAAAATGGAGACTAAACAAACAGAACAAACAAACAAACAGAGCCCTGTAGCAAGCAAAACCAGAACTAAAGTTCAGACACCTGTGTGGAGGGAGGAGCTGCTGTGATATACTGAGTGCTGCAGGGGATAGGCCAGGCCTGCAGGACACTGGGAATACAAATTCCTGCAGATTCTGGTTGTGCCTCCCTATAGCCAGAAGCAGACTCAACCAGCAACAGGCAAATGCAGCAGAGCTGGAGAGACATGGTGCCTGCAGTGAGTATGACAGTACATACCAGCTATCCGGTTCACAGGCGTGAAAATCAGGCACTTTATTTTAAAAAGTGTGCATATTTTCAGTGCATGACTAGAGACATAAATATGCTCACTTTTTCTGCACTCAAGTTTTTCCCATTGTCTGGGAATGTTTTCAATGGGATCACACAACTTTCAAGTTTTATATCCTTAACCACGTAGTCATGCTGCACAAATAAAAACAAATAACATTTCCTATATATCTACTTTACTCAGTATCATGTTTCAAACATCATTTTATTTTGTTAGGATTTTAGAAGGGTTTAAAGTTTGTCAGCAGTTTTTCATTTTTATTCAAGAAATTTCCAAAACCTGTTTCTATTCAGATTTAAATGGATTTAAAGGGCTGTTATATTGAAAATTCCCCAAATGTGATACCATTTTAAAACTACAACCCTCCAATAGTTTAAAACTGCTGTCAGGAAATGTGTTAACCTTTTATGTGCTACACAGGAATTATTGCAAAGCGATATGAAAATAAAAATAATTTAATTTTTAGTCTTAAATGTTAATTTAGCCTGATTTTTTCACTTTTGGGCTGGAGTTGCATTGCCTTATGAGGCACACAAGGATGCACAGGCTGGCTGGTGGCGTACAGGGGTGGTGTATTTCTATGCAGTTGTCACACTTAGTTCAGGAGAGCCACCCGCCAGTCCAAGTAGTGCGTTGCGATCCTCGCACAAGTCATAAGCTTGTGTGACTCCACATTATACCGATACCAGGTTTATAGTGATTTTGTAATGCTTTCCTACATTTTTATACTAAAAACAATCTTTTAATAAAATCATATTTGTTTTTGCATCACCTTATTCTGGGAGCTGTAACTTTTTTTTTTTCTTTTTGACGAATGATCCATATTAGGGTTTGCTTTTGTGAGACAATTAGTGTTTTCAGCTATACCATTTTTCTTTACATATGACAGACTGATTGCTTTTATTAATTTTTTTTGTGTCAATATGATGAAAAGAAACCTTTTTGGCTTTTGGAATGGACTGTACAAGCTAAATAATAGGGAAATACCAATTATGTGTATATTTTTTAGCACAAGGGCTTTGTTTCTACTAGTGCAACTTTTTTGTGATTTTTTTGTGTGTTTTTTATACATGTTATTCATCTTTTTTTTTACTTTTTAATTAGTGTTTTGTCCCACTTTGAGACATGAAAACTTTTTAATATGATCATAGGTCTATAGCAATCCAGTACTCGTGTACTGCAATGCCTGAGACCTGTTAGTGTATCACTAACTCTGCCTTTTAGACCCTGCTTTTTATTGGATCTAACAGGCCACTTTCCTCTGGGGTCATCACATGACCTTGGGTATCAACTATTGTCACCCACGATTACTATCACAGGTGACCGATGGTGTTAAAGGGGTCTGTTAATCATCGTTTAACCATTATAATGCTGCTGTAGTAATTGACAGCGACATTTTAAAGGTTGATTTGCCCCAATCAATTACAAATACGGTCAGGCCTGATGTCATATACAGCTGAGTCATTAAGAGGTCAAAAGATCTAATGTAAAGGGCCAAAAGAAATATCCATCTCCAGAGCATAAAACCATATATTCTCAATGACCAAATTTTATAGCCCTGCTTTTCTACAGAGGTTGTTTGTTAGATCTCCTGTTTTGTGTTTCTGGAGTAATCATTACTAGATATGAGCAGATCTGTAGAAGTTCTAGTTCTGGGTGTTCAGCCAGACTTTTTATAAAGTTCTGTTCTGGACCCAAACTTGACCTGAACCTCATTGGGAATCACTAATTTGGCAGATCGGCTTTCCGTCCACATACAGACAGCAATAAACAAAGCACTTCCGGGGAAGGGTTGGTGGGGTTTTGTAATTTTTTTTACACACTACATCCGATAACACTTATTTTACCCCCAGTGCAACCATTCCAACACAGGCACTGGGCTGAGTACCAAGTAAACTGGAGCACAGAGACGCTCACTTCAGTGGTTTGTGTACTTAAAGCAGCCAAACTCCGAATCCGAACATTGAATTTTTTTTAAAAAGTCGGTGTTCAGTACTTTATAGTTCGGCTCACTCACTTCTAATCATTATAGAATCATATGACAAAGGTATCTTTAAATGTGACTTTTAATTTTCTTAAGCTAAGTTCACATCACGATTTTGTGCCCGTCCGTGGGATCTGTGTTGAAAGGAGGATCCCACGGACAGGCACGGATCCACACGGATCCCTGCACTCGGATGGCAAATAGCCATCCGATCCGAGTCTGTGCAGGATCCGTGTGGATCCTCTTCTCCCTGCCTGTCCCTGTCTGTCCCTGCTTTTTCTCGATCTGTCCTTATCTGTCCCTCTTCTATCTATGCGCTCCCTCTCCTTTATGCTTTCTCCTGTCCTCCCACCTGTGCTCCCCCCTCCGGAATGTGTAAATACAAATAAACAAAGCCTCCCAGAGGCTGCAATGCTGTGACCGACACCTCATCTTCTGGGGACTAAAGATCCTGTGGTGATGTCACAGAACTGGTCACCTGACACATCAGGTGACCGTCTCTGTGACATCAGGAGAGGTCCTTTAGTCCCCAGAAGATGAGGAGGTAGGCGTTGGAAGGTAAATATCCTCTGGGAGGCTTTGTTTATTTGTATTTACACATTCCAGAGGGGGGAGCACAGGGGGGAGGACAGGGGAAAGCATAAAGGAGAGGGAGTGCATAGATAGAAGAGGGACATATAGGGACAGATCGAGAAAAAGCAGGGACAGACAGGGACAGATAGGGTTAATTATGCACTGAGCACTGCCTCTGGGCATGCTCAGTACATAAAACACGGCGCTGACATCAGATCCAAGCTCAGCTCGGATCCGATGTCCATAGGCTCCTATACTATCGGGGCTCGGATCAGCTCTGATCCGAGGCAGTCCGATTTCATTCTCGGACACAAAAACGCAGCAAGCTGCGTTTTTGTGTCCGTGATGAAATCGTACAGAATCAGACAGGATCGGATGGTGCCAAAATCGGATGTCAAAAGGCACACATCCGATCCGATCAGAGCCCCATAGGGATACATGGGAGCCGATTTTGGATCTGAGTGTATCCGTTTTGAAACGGATACACTCGGAAGCTCCAAAATCGTGATGTGAAACCGACCTTATAGAAATTTGCATTGCAGCAGACCTGAATTTTATTTATGTATCTTGTTAAAATGGCCGTTGATCTTTATTTGTGACATGTTCCACCCTTGTTCATCCATTGTTTTTAGCAGTTTATTGGTTAAATCACATTACCTTTCATACTTTGCTTAATCTGATTAGTCGGAGTGCTCTAAATAGCTGCAGCCTTTACAATCATTCAGATGACAGATTCAGACTCGGTTGATTAAAATAGAAGCAATCCTTGCCCAAAAGTGGTCATTTTTGGAGAGTTCTTATATATTTTTGGCAGGAATTCAGTTTGTTGTAGTGCCGCTTTAATAAGTTTTGATTTGTGACTCCTGGTAAGAAACTGACATACCTTACAGAGGAACCAAACATAGATAATGTCATGTACCTGAATGTGCAGTGGGGAACATATAATCAACTTATATAGATAATTTACCAGAACTTGGTGACACAGTTTATCTGTTATGCCAAGTAAACATCATTAATTTTAATGGAGGTCATGTAAACAACCACATTGATTTTTAACACAATAAAACCTATCCGTCTTCTACTTTTACAAATTAATTAATTTTAGAGGACAGTTTGTTTTGCCTTTTCATCTTCTGTAAATTACTAAATTAGAAAACCTATTTGTACAAATTACAGACAATTACTCAGGAGTATCCTTGGGGTGAATGTAATCCCGCATTAGTACCAGCATATCAAGAAGTTTACAGCACCTATGGATGCCTTCAAGAATGCAAGTCTTCTTACATACAAAAAGAATGTGGATGTTTGCCTTTTCTGCTGCCAGGTATCAGTTTTAATTCAAATTAAATACAGATAGAGTGTAACTATAAAGAACGATTGGCATAGCACAATCATTTGTTCAGTGTGCTGATTTTTTGGGAGTAGACTTTTGTGTTGCTTCTCATACACAAAGTAATTGAGCAGCTGCACTTGCCATATTTGTGTACTTCAGTATGTCATTGATACCTTAGCAGTCATTTCACAGTACTTTTCAGAATAAAGATATATGCTCACGATCTGGAGGTGTTGCGTCTTTGACGCAACACCTCCAGACCTGTGGAGACCCGCGAGTGAGCACAGTGAGACCGCAGTTGCCTTGTACTCACAGTCTGCGATGGGTGTAGGGCAGCTTCTCCCTGCATTCACCTGCAAGAGATTACTCCTGACTCCGCAGCATAAAATTAACATGCTGCAGGAGCGCGTCAATCCACACCGCAGCTTAAATAACGCTGTGGTTGGGAGAAGCACAGTGAGCATGGATTTCATGAAATCTCACCCACTAGGCTGGTAATGTATATCGTAGTGTTTTGGATGCAGCAGCAATAAGCTGCGTCAAAAATGTTGCATGTCCAGAATTGTAAGTATGCACCTTTAGCTATCCTGTGTGTGTATATGACAAATTACAAACACTTTTTTTGGCCATCTTGTGTCTTGTACAGTGTCTTTTAAATCAGCTTTACAAGTTTGTCTCTAAACTTTAGTTGTCTCTGAGCTGGTGGTGTCATGGTTTGAAATATAAATTAGTTGCCTGCTCCTGGCCTAATAGATATGGACCAAGTGCTAGCGTGAAAGTTTGACACCAGACACAGAGTCAGATGTACACTTCCTTGGTCAGCTCCAAGCACAACTCCAAGTGGCTTTGTTTAAATAGGCTTGGACTTATATAAGCTCAGTAAAGGGCTTGGCCAGCCCTACTCAGATGTATTAATTGGTTAGTGGGTTGGATAATGGGCTAGTCCATGGGCAGGATCCATGAGATCATCAGGGGTGTGGCCTTGATCGAGTATCTCCAGGTGATGTGTCTTTCTGTGATTGGTCAGTCCTTATGTTGAATTCAGCTTCCTTTCATAACTTCCTTATAGAACAGGATGTAGTGATAGATCCAGTAAGCATCTTGCATACCATGGCATGGTGTGATGAAACAGGAAATGGCAAGCATGTTTAGGTCTCAAACAAGTTATGCAATGTAAAATAATGCACTCTATTGGTCGTTTCTCTCAACCCCTTATGTCTTAAGGTTAATTAAGTATTTGATCCTATGGCTCTCTTCAATAGTGGGAGTAGACTAGATGCTATACACATGCTGAATATTATGTGAGCCATGTTATTGGGAATCAACTCTGGGATATGCTAGATCAGCCTTGGTTTATTATCTCACTGTGCTTCTTACTTCATTCTAATCCTCTCCACATTTATTTTAACCCCTTTTGATTTTTCCTTTTTTGTCTTTTAACAATATCTCACAATATCTCCATTGCCATAGCCTTTGAACGCTCACAAATATTCAGTTCAAGGAATTAGAATTGGTGCTGGATTTTTGTCTTATTTTGTGTTGGGAAAAACACCTTAAATGAATTGTACCATAAACAACACAAATCACACTACAGTTGTGGCCAAAAGTATTGACACCCCTGCAATTCTGTCAGATAATACTCAGTTTCTTCCTGAAAATGATTGCAGTCACAAATTCTTTGGTATTATTATCTTAATTTAATTTGTCTTCAATGAAAAAAACACAACAGAGAATGAAGCAAAAAGCAAAACATTGATCATTTTACACAAAACTCCAAAAATGGGCCAGACAAAAGTTTGGCACCCTCAGCCTAATACTTGGTTGCACAACCTTTAGCCAAAATAAATGCGATCAACCGCTTCTGATAACCATTTCTACATGCTCTGCTGGAATTTTAGACCATTCTTCTTTGGCAAACTGCTCCAGGTCCCTGATATTTGAAGGGTGCCTTCTCCAAACTGCCATTTTTAGATCTCTCCACAGGTGTTCTATGGGATTCAGGTCTGGACTCATTGCTGGCCACCTTAGAAGTTTCCAGTGCTTTCTCTCAAACCATTTTCTAGTGCTTTTTGAAGTGTGTTTTGGGTCATTGTCCTGCTGGAAGACCCATGACCTCTGAGGGAGACCCAACTTTCTCACACTGGGCCCTACATTATGCTGCAAAATTTGTTGGTAGTCTTCAGACTTCATAATGCCATGCACACGGTCAAGCAGTCCAGTGCCAGAGGCATCAAAGCAACCCCAAAACGTCAGGGAACCTCCGCCATGTTTGACTTAGGGACCGTGTTCTTTTCTTTGAATTCCTCTTTTTTTCTCCTGTAAACTCTATGTTGATGCCTTTGCCCAAAAAG
Organism: Allobates femoralis; assembly: GCA_033576535.1. Lineage (NCBI taxonomy): Eukaryota > Metazoa > Chordata > Amphibia > Anura > Aromobatidae > Allobates > Allobates femoralis. The sequence goes on from JARQOC010000003.1 coordinate 171,039,259, forward strand.
CTCTACTTTTGTCTCATCCGACCAGAGAACATTCTTCCAAAACATTTTATTAGACTTTCTCAGGTAAGTTTTGGCAAACTCCAGCCTGGCTTTTTTATGTCTCGGGGTAAGAATGTGGGGTCTCCTTGGTATCCTACCATATGCGTCCCCGTTTTCATTCACACGCCGACGGAGAGTATGGGTTGACACTGTTGTACCCTCGGACTGCAGGCAGCTTGAACTTGTTTGGATGTTAGTCGAGGTTCTTTATCCACCATCTGCACAATCTTGCATTGAAATCTCTCATCAATTTTTCTTTTCCGTCCACATCTAGGGAGGTTAGCCACAGTGCCATGGGCTTTAAACTTCTTGATGACACTGCGCATGTAGACACAGGAACATTCAGGTCTTTGGAGATGGACTTGTAGCCTTGAGATTGCTCATGCTTCCTCACAATTTGGTTTCTCAAGTCCTCAGACAGTTCTTTGGTCTTCTTTCTTTTCTCCATGCTCAATGTGGTACACACAAGGACACAGGACAGAGGTTGAGTCAACTTTGATCCATGTCAACTGGCTGCAAGTGTGATTTAGTTATTTCCAACACCTGTTAGGTGCCACAGGTAAGTTACAGGTGCTGTTAATTACACAAATTAGAGAAGCATCACATGATTTTTCTAACAGTACAATACTTTTATCCACCCCCTTTTTTATGTTTCGTGTGGAATTATATCCAATTTGGCTTTAGGACAATTCTTTTTGTGTTTTTTCATTGAGGACAAATTAAATGAAGATAATAAAAGAATTTGTGATTGCTAATCATTTTCAGGAGTAAACTGAGTATTATCTGACAGAATTGCAGGGGTGTCAATACTTTTGGCCACAACTGTATGCTATAGCTGTAGAAAGAAATGAGACTCAATACATTAAAGCTTTTACACTAGTATTCTGGCATATAAAGGTACCGTCACACGCGGCAATTTTTTCTAGCAATTTCACTGGCAATTTGCTGGTTGCAGTGAAATCATGGACACATTGTTCCATTTTGTTGCCGTGTACAAATGTATCAATGTGTCCATGATTTCACTGCAAGTGAAATTGCTAGCAAAATTGCTGCATGTGACGGTACCTTAAATCTTTGAAAAGTCGCATCATTTTGACTCAACTCAAGGGCACACCAAAATTATCCATTTTATGGCATTGTCACATCATTTTTGCCTAGCTCCAAGAAAGTGGGCAGAGCTAGGGTGGGTCTGTGATATGGCGACCACAGCTCATCAAATTCAGAGGCTGGAGTAGAATTGGTGGTGAGATATACACAGGTGCATGTCATTTTTTCGGCCCTCCTGATTCATGAATATATGCAAGCCTCTTCATGAATCATTGTCATTTGACTCCAGCACACCCCCACATCAAGATAACATTGGTACTAATGTATCAAGTCAATGGGCTACACATCCAAAAAATACATGTTGATTTATTTCTGTTGCGCAAAAATTTATAAAACTCAATATGAAATTTTTAATATACATTTTGATCAGACTGTTTGAAGCCCACTGACATGTAACGGTGAACATCTTAGTGGTCCCCAAACCTTAAAAATGTGGTGCTGTATGTTTACCAAAGCACAAACAATACTGAACTAGTAAGTAGAGATACCAGGTGTGCCACAGCACCAATGGCTCCAGGTAACAACATCCCACAGGCAAAGCATCATATGAATGTGTTTTCCATTTTTTTTTCTATCTATTGTGTATTGCATGGTCTGTCTCCTTTATTTGTTTTACTTGGTTGCAGAACTTCTCCCATTTGACCCAAGCAGTTTAATTAGCAGCAAGAGGGGTTCTGCCTATTCTTCCTCTAAGCTCACAGTCTGAAAACATGTGAAGGTGAGTTTTTTGTAGCTCCTCTCACTTGGTTTTGGTGCTGTGTGGTAGGCATTTTTGTTGTGGTGCTGTGCCTGTGTGGTAGTGTGACCTGGAGCCATGCAGACTTTGTCTGGCAGCATGGATGCTGTAGCGTACCAGGTGGCTCCCTCTACAGATGCTCCATTGCATAGGTGATTGTCTTATAATGTCACTCCTCTAAGCTCAAGGAACCACTTGGTGGTTCTTTTTCATTTCATTTCAAAAATTCTTTTTATTATTTTACAAGATATTGAGATGATAATCAGAAATTTACAGAATCAGAAGTATTCAGCTTGTGACAATCAAATGAAAACGGTTAGTTATTTCCAATCGGATACTTAAAACGGTTATTGTCAAACTATCTAGAGAGAGTTAATCATAAGAAGAAGAAATGATAGATGAGAGAGGAAGAGGGGTTAGGCAAGGGAACGGGAGTGAGCATGATAGGTGGTTCTTTTTAACCTGGCAGTGCGCTACATACAGTCTGATCAGAATAGTGAACTAAGAGCCTTGTGTTCAGCTTTGTACATTTTTGCTCAGCCACAATAGATCAATATATAAATTTTAGATGTGTGGTCCAAGTCTTTTTCTACAACTATGGTAACCTATATCACCAAACCACAGGATAGACCATAACTGTATAATTGCTGTGACTCCAACTGTTGCGAGCCCCACTGATCATGAGAATGAGTGTCTCAAACCTCCCTATGTTGAATGTAGAGAAAAGTAAGGTTGTGCAACCATTGCTCTATTATTTGTCCATAGACATAGAGGTGACACATGGCCATTTAAAAGAGGGAACATTGGGACAGCTGTTCAGAGATTGTTGGAGGGCTTAGAAGCTGGTGATATGAAATACATATTGTTTATGGGACAACCTTGTAAGCCACTTTTAGTGAAACATGATTTTTTAATGTAAAGACATGGCATTTATAGCACTGTAATACTGATTACATTGATACATTTGGTGAAGAAATCCAGCTCATTATTCTTATTTATTCACCATTTGACGTTTTCTGCTATTTAGACTTTAGTGGACTGGGCCTGGGCTGAACATTGGTTCTTCTCCTCCCTGTTTGTGATTCCAACATGATTTTTTAATGTAAAGACATGGCATTTATGGCACTGTAATACTGACTACATTGATACATTTGGTGAAGTAATCCAGCTCATTATTCTTATTTATTCACCATTTGACGTTTTCTGCTATTAAGACTTTAGTGGACTGGGCCTGGGCTGAACACTGGTTCTTCTCCTCCCTGTTTGTGATTCCTTGGTCCCTTCACCTACCTCCAGTCACTGAATGACAGATCATTGCTGAGATCTGAAACGGAGGAGGCAGGTCATTCACAAACCAGAGGCAGGCAGGGGGGCTGGGTAATCACAGACATGGAGGAGGAGACCCAGTGTACAGTCCAGCTCCTGTGCACCGAGATCTAGTTAGGAGAAAACTTTACATGGTGATTAAAGAACATTAAAGTGATTTCCTTACTGAAGTTCGCAATTTTCTCAGCATTACAATGCTATTTCAACCATGTCTTTACTTTACACTGCAAAATCATGCTGAGAGGTTCTAATTAAACTTAAATCATAGCTCTCACTTAAAGGACGTCTGTCACCCCAAACCCCAAATTTTATCTAAACACATACTAAATAGAGGACTTAGCCCTTAGACAAATCAAACCTTTAAATCTGTCCCTGGTTTGTGAAATAAAAGTGTGGCACCCCAGAGTCCAGATGCCACAATCTCATTGCCGCCCTCGGGGTGTAGTATCATACCTGAGAGCAACAGAGGGTATCCACACCAGGTGAGCCAAACACACAACACCTTTTTACCTCCAGGCCTGAAGGGGGAGCTCTAAACTTGGGTTCAGGGCAGCTCCCCTATAAATTCTGGTCTGGGGCGGAGTTAGTCAGTTCAGTATGGAGCAGTACTGAGGAAGACATCCTGTGGACTTGAGTAATGCTAAGCTTGTCCCAGGATATCTGAAACCTAGCTTGAGGGACCCATACGCAAAGGTCTGAGGAAGTCGAGGAGAGCCTGGGGAATGGAGTGGTATCGAGCTCACCCCAGTGCAGAGTGCCAGAACCAGACACTGGAGTCCATGCCTGTGCAGGATCGAACGTCCCGGCAGCCAACACCAGAGGGTGGGGGATTCCAAGTCCCCCAGCCACACCACAGTGTCTGCAGGCAAAGCAGCATAGAGAGCCCAGGAGCAGCCACCAGGAAAGTGGGGCTGGAGAAGGGCTCGAGCTGCCTGCCTTACAGGCACAATGCAGAAAGAGAGAGAGTGCCACAGCTCAGCTTATGTAGCAGCATGGACTCACTGAAAGAGTGCAACAGGGAGGCCTCAGAACCTGCAGGGTGAGGAGAACCCCATGTTGATCCCAGATTGCATGAACTCCAAGTAACATCAACAGACAGTGTCCCAGCTTGCGCCAGTGCCACCAATAAAGAACCTGAGTAAACAACAACCGTGAGTCTGTCTGTTACTTTGCGCCCTCCGTTCTGCACCCCAACAGCCTTCCAACACCTAGACTTTCCCAGTTGCCCAGGGAAACGCTCCACCCATGGGGAGCAATACCACCAAAGCTGCCCATGCATCATCCCCAGTGGTCTCATCTGGCAGCATCGGCACAAATAGCCGAATACCGAATGTTGCGTCATGACCTTTATCCCTACATCAATTCCCCTATATTTTTAGCGACTCCGCAGCGCCACGGAGCTGGGTGTCAGGCCCCGCGCGTCCCCCGAGAGACCGGACTAGCCTGGTTCCGAGTTTGCCTCGGCCATGGGGGTGAGTCAAAAGCACTTTATTCTTACACTATTTGGAGTGCTCATGCATACTTGGCATGGCTGTGCAGTTACATTTCAACATTCTGTCTCCTGAATTTGGATACTCCCGCACTCCCCTCTGACAGTTTTCTACTCCCTGCTGCAGCTGTTCCTTTACACTGTGTACCTTGTGGCTTCTTCATTAAAGAGAACCTTTCAGGTCATTTTTACCCCCTAAACTATCATTACCCTGCACCTTCCTAGCACATCCCTAATCATCCCTGTCCGACCTAAAACTATATTGGCTGAGAAAAAAGACTTTGTGACTTACATTTTTGCATGAAAATGATAACTACAGTATGTAGCTTGAGTGGGCGGTCTACAAGGCTCCGTCCCCCCTGCGCACTGCTGTTATCACGCCCCGGTGGCCATGAGAATTCATTCTCCTGGGCACTTTCAATATGGAATTCCTGCCTCCTCCTTCCGTGTATGATGCACTGGCCAGACATCATTTTCGGTTGGTGCAGCATGGGGGTGTATTGGCTGTGCATGTTGGCTCCGGAGCATGCGCAGTGTTCATATCAAAGCTGATAATCACCCACAATGCACGGCAAATGGAAATGACATCTGGCCAGCGCATCATACCAGAAGAAGGAGGCAGCAATTTTAAATTGGCAGTGTGCAGGAGGATGAATTCTCACACCCTCCGGGGCATAATAACAGCAGCAAGGGGGAAGATGGAGCCCTGGAAACTGCCCAGTCAGGCCACATAGCGTAGTCTGAAGTCTTTTTTCACAGCCAATATAGCACAGTTTTATGTCAGACAGGGATGGTTAGGGATGTGCTAGAAAGGTGCAGGGACAGGTAGTGACAGGTTAGGAGGCAAAAACGACCTGGCAGGTTCCCTTTAAGGACAGAGTAGTGTGCACATATGATCCAATCTAGGAATTTTGACAGTGAATGAGGGCAGGCTTTCTAGTGAAAAATCACTGGCTTTCTGCAAGCCAGCTGTGTCCAGTACCAGGGAGGCAGACACAAGCTTTTCCTATGCAAACTTTAGACAAGTCAGCATATCTATTATCAGAGATAGATAGGAGGGTATCCAGATTCAGGAAGCGGAAAGGTGCAATGAAGCTGCTCAGCAATGCCAAGATGCACCAAGCAACCAAATTGTAAGAGAATGAAAAGCCTTTTTTTGTACAATGGACTGACACTAAAGGTATGATTTTTATAAGGACTAAATAATCCATATCACTATGTGCTCTGTTTAAATTATACTTTTAAAGTGACAGCTTTAGCTCAACATAAAACATACTATAGTTATGTTGTGATGGACTTGGCCCATGTGCTGTGTCATTTACTGTAAGTACTAGTAAAACTTGGTACTCAATTGGATGCTTTGTAAAAGATTTGGATCATATTTTGGGTAGGGACCACAGCGAGGGTCAATTAGTTATTCAGGGTTACAACGTGGGGTGATGTTTTGCTTGAAGGTTTCTCTCTGATGCCCATCAGCCCTCTGCTATGTGATTGTGTCGAGCCCCAGGCCTGGGGGGTACTCGGGTATCAGGCTCAGAGGGGTTCATGGGGATGTCACTGGTGGCTTTGCCTGAGCCTGTGGCCTGGGTGACACTTCAAAAACGGGTTATGTACAAGGGAAAAGAGTTGTTGTCTCGTGACGCCACCTGTAGTACCTGGTGATGGGTCACCAGCGCCGCCACAGTCCTCCGGAGGGCGATGGTATTGCGGCAAGGATGGCAAAGCTCCCTACAGGTGGAGCTGATCCTCTGGGGCAGCGTTGCTGTAAGCAAAAAGGTTGATGATGTCAGCAAAAAGAGGCACAGTCATTCTCTCCCGGGTACTTTACTGTAAACAGTCAGCAGCAGAATACAATGTCCACAGTTCAGCAAGATGTTAAACAAACAGCTAGCCCTACGGGTGGCTGCAAGTGGATGCCAGGTGGTATAGAGGTACCCGTGGTATGCCTTAGTTGACGAACCCGTGTCCTTTCTTCCCCGCCTGGGATCAGTCTGTACCCAATTATGACTTGAAGGTAATTTTGGGGCTCCCCTACCTCGCAGTGAAGAAGCAGGTGGACTTCTCCATGTGGCAGAGTGCTGCAGCCGGTGAACAGACCGTAGCAGCCGGTTGATGACCTTAGAGCTGGACTCTGGCCATGTCCTCGGTTCCAGCGTTCCCGTGGTGGACTGGGGAAGCTCCCTGGAGTATGGTCGCTCCATGCTGGGGTTCCCCCTTTCTCTCTCGGGCCCAGACACACGCATCAGGCACCCTCTCTCAGGATCCCCTCAGTATCCTCTTTCATCTTTCCTCAGGATTAGCCTGGAGCTGTCCTGTTAGACCTTCCGACTCGCTCCACACTCCTCCTCGACTCTCCAACTCTTTACAACCCCCCCCACAGGTGACTATATCCCTCACAGGAGTAACCTCCCACCACTACTCTAGTGTGGGAGTGCAGGAAGTGGGTCCCACCCACCAGCCCTGCATCCACTTGCAGTTGGGGAAAAATTACACTGCTTTTATGAGAGTAACACCCCGGTGTGACGCCTTACCATCGGGGGCGCCACAATTGCATAGTGCCAATGGCACTGTCATGTCAGGTGGGGGGGCCAATTGAATGCCCCCAGTGTCTACAATGTTTGTATCCTTTTTGTTCAGGCTGAGGTGAGAAGTGCATTGTACCATTGATCAAGTCATTGCAGGATCAATATCCCTAGGAGTATCAATGCAAAATGTAGAAAAATGAAAATTTTTAATATGAGAATATTTAAATGTTCACATCACCCCACCTTTTCACCAAAAATAAATCCAGACTAAAAGCTTGAAAAAATTAATATAAATATCATCACCACGTGCATAACTGTACAAACTTATAAAGTGTCATAATCCCTTGCAATTAGCTCTAAAGTGCAAAAAAAAAATGTAAATGGAAGATCGACTGTTTTTTGGGGTTATTTTGCTTCTCCAAATAATGGAACAAGTAGAGATTAGAAATAGTCCTTATAAACACTACAACTAATACAGCAAAAACTTGAGCTCGTATAACTCTACTGATAGAAAAATAAAAAAGTTATCATTAGTGATGACCAAGTACCATAATATTTGTAATTGCTATACTGGTAATGCGTACTTTGTAATACTCGTGTATTCGTTCCGAATAGTGAGTACAATGTAAGTCAATGGGAAACACAAGAAATTTTCTGCTGCACCCTACAAAGAGGACTGGGAGGGCTGTGTACAGTTCTGCCATATAGCTGTGACAGAACCTAGTGAAGATAGAAGAACAGGCAGATCGGGCTTACCAGACTCCTGCTGCTGCTCCTGAGGCGTCAGTCTCCCGCACTCCTGCAGAATCACTTCCAGGTCAGCTCAGTCTCCTGCTGAATCACTTCCGGGGCCGCCTATTAAGCTACTTGCATGTTCACTGCCCTGTTAGACAAACAGCCAATCACAGACCCTTACACTCTGTGAGCGCCTCTAGGATTGGCTGTTGCAGTCAGAGTGTATGTCCACAATCTGGACAGTGATTGTGCTTGGTTGCCAAACACATTAGTGTAGTGATTTTCAGTCAATAAACATGTTGGGATTGCATGCTAGTCATAGTAATGCCATATCCATCTTTGATAATGGCAACACTGTGATTGGCAGACGCAGTATAACCAAAGAAAGAAAAGACGCTCTAACCGAATAGCGATTAGGTCTGAGGGGGCAGTAAAAAGGCAGAGATGGATGAGAACGTGCTCAAACTGCATGAGAACAGTATACAGACATGATGTACAATGTCTGTATACTGTTCTGCAATACGGATGTGACAGAACCTACTGAAGATAGATAGATAGATAGATAGATAGATAGATACTGTAGATAGATACTGTAGATAGATAGATACTGTAGATAGATGGAAAATGTAGATTGGGCTTACCAGACTCCTGCTGCTGCTGCCGTGCCTCTCAGTCTCCCGCTGAATCACTTCTGGGGCCGCCTATTAAGCTACTTGCATATTCACTGCACTGTCAGATAAACAGCCAATCACAGACACTCACCCTGTGAGAGCCTCTGTGATTGGCTGTTATAGTCAGAGTGGATTTCCACAATCTGGACAGTGATTGTGATTCATCTGATCCAGGAATCTTTCAAACTACATCTTTCAAAGTACCGCTTTCTAAGTACAATACTTTGAAATAGACTCCCTCCATCCTCCCCAGCCATCTCACCTCCTCCTCAGGACTGTTTCTCCACATAAAATCCCTTTTCTCTGGACACACACGGCCACATCATGCCCTGTTCTGCTCACACCTTCTATCACTCTGTCTGCTGCTCCTCATTGCTGGCGATGTATCCCCAAATCCTAGCCTTCCTCAACACTCCCCACACGCATTTCTAACATACTACCATGATGATCTACAAGTTTTCGTAAACTTCATTTCCATTCAGCCAACCCCCACTCTCCCGGTCCCCTTACCAGGAGCACTATGGAACGTACACTTTCTCTGCAACAAACTGTCATTCATTCATGATCTCTTTATCACTAACAAATTCTTCTTCCTCGGCATCACTGAAACCTGGCTCACCCCCTCTCACAGCCTCTCCTGCTGCATTTTCTTATGGCGGATTACATCTCTCTCACACCCCTCACCCCAACAACAAACGTGGTGGAGTTGGCTAGCTCCTATCTGATAACTGCTCATTTACCCCAATTCCACAACCTCCCTCCATTACTCTTCCCTCCTTTGAGGTGCACTCCATCCGTATCTATTCCCCCTCCAAACCCCAGCTGGCTGTCATCTACCACGCCCAAGAACTACCCATCACCACTTTTCTCGACCACTTCGCCACCTGGCTACTTCATTTCCTTTCTACTGACATCCCCATTATCATCATGGGTGATTTCAACATCCCCATTGACACTTCCACCTTGGCTGCCTCCAAACCTTTATCACTGACTACCTACTTTGCCCTCACTCAATGGTCTTCTGCAGCCATTGACAAAAATGGCCACATGCTGGATCTTATCTGCACCCACTTCTGTTCCCTTACTAACCTCTCTAACTCACCCCTCCCCCTGTCTGACCACAACCTACTGACATTCTCTTCCCTCTTCTCTCCTTATGTGCAACAGCCACTCCACCAGCTCAACTATCCTCACAGAAATGTCAAACAACTTAATTTACACTCCTTTTCTGAGTCCCTTCTCCCACTTACAGACATAGCTTCCTTACATGATACAGATGCTGCTGCCACTTTATATAACACTACAATAAGAGCAGCGCTTGATTCGGCCACCCCCTTCACGCACTGCAAAACTCCTACAATCCCTAGGCTACCCTGGCAGACCAGCATGACCAAAGAACTGAGACAGGCCTCTAGGTTAGCTGACCAGAGATGGAAGAGATCCCATTCTGCTAAGCACCTTGTCGCATAGAAGCAGTCCCTTGTCAACTTCAAATCCACGCTCACTGCAGCAAAACAAACTTACTTCTCATCTCTCAGATCCTCCCTGTCTCATGCTCCTAAACAGCTATTCAAAACGTTCAATTCTCTACTCCATCCCCCAGCACCTCCTCCCTCTCCTCTCATTTCTGCTGAAGACTTCACTTCTTTCTTTAAGCAGAAGATTGATAACATCAGAGAAAGCTTTGGCCCACAGCTCCCGATGCCACTCCTCATAACTGCTCAGCCCTGTTCTTCCAAAACCAGCTTCTTCTCCATGACAAAAGATCAACTCTCCTTCTGTCAAGATCACATCTCACCACTTGTACGCTTGACCCGCTCCCGTCCCACCTCATTCCCAACTTCACCACAGTTTTCATCCCAGCCCTAACACAGCTCTTCAATCTTTCACTTTCAAATGGTGTCTTCCCCTCATCCTTCAAACATGCCTCAATCACACCCATCCTCAAAAAATCCTCCCTCGACCCATCCTCTGTGTCTACCTATCGCCCAATATCACTTCTCTCTTATACCTCAAAACTGCTGGAGCAGCATGTTCATCTTGTACTGTCCTCCCACCTCTCCTCCTACTCCCTCTTTGACAGGTTACAATCTGGCTTCTGACTGCATCACTCTACTGAAACTGTCCTAACTAAAGTCACCAATGACCTACTAACTGCCAAGAGAAAGCGACACTACTCCGTCCTTCTCCTCGACCTGTCTTCTGCCTTTGACACTGTAGATCACTCCCTCCTGTTACAGATTCTCTCATCTCTTGGCATCACAGACTTGGCCCTGTCCTGGATCTTGTGTTATCCAACAGACTGGACATTCAGTGTCTCCCTCTCACACACCACCTCCTGACCTAGCCCCCTGTCCATCAGTGTTTTCAAAGGCTCAGTTCTAGGACCCCTAGGACCGTCTACACCTTTGGCCTGGGTCAGCTCATAAAATCCCATGGTTTGCAGTATCATCTCTACACTGATGACATGCACATCTACCTCTCTGGACCTGACATCACCTCCTTACTGACCAAAATCCCACAATGTATGTCTGCTATTTCATCATGCTTTTCTGCTCTTTCTAAAACTGAACATGGACATAACAGAATTCTTCATCTTTTCCCCAACTCACTCTTCCCCTCCACCTGACCTATCCATTAAAGTAAATGACTGCTCACTTTCCCTAGTCCCGCATGCTCGGTGCCTCGGGGTGATCCTCAACTCTGCCCTCTCTTTTAGGCCACATATCCAAGCCCTTGCCACCTCCTGCCGACTCCAACTCAAAAATATCTCCCGGATTCGTACATTCCTTGACCGAGAAAAAGCAAAAACACTCGTGCATGCATTCATCATCTCACGCCTCGACTATTGCAACTTTCTACTCTCTGGCCTCCCCTCTAGTACTCTTGCAACACTTCAATCCATCCTAAACTCTGCTGCCCGACTAATCCACCTGTCTCCCCATTACTCCATTACTCCCCAGCCTCTCCTCTCTGCCAAGCCCTTCATTGGCTTACAATTGTCCAGAGGCTCCAGTTCAAAACTCTAACTATGACATACAAAGCCATCCACAACCTGTCTCCTCCATACATCTGTGACATGGTCTCTCAGGTCTTAATACCAGCTGGCAATACAAAGCTGGTGTTAATCTCTTATTACAGAGTGTGCCACCTCCACCAGGGCCACTGGAAGAGCTTGATAAAGCACCAGGAAATGGTGCTATGATGAATGCGCCATTTTCAGGGGTGGCTGCGGGCTTCTATTCTTTAGCGTGGGGGGCCCTAAAATAATGGGCCCTCATCCCGCTGACGCTGAAAATACTAGCCCTCAGCTGCCTAGTTTTACCTTGGCTGGCAATTAAAAATAGGGTGGAGCCCACACATTTTTTTTGCCGCCTAGGTAAAATTATGCAATTGAGGGTGGCAGCTTGCAGGTTTCAGCTTTCACTGGACTAGAGTTATACAAAAAGAAGGAGGAGGGGAGCGCACATAGAGTGGTAACCAGGGGACACCAAAAGGAGGCTTGCAGGGATATACCCACCTCCTTTTGTTGTGACACCCACAACTGGTTAATAAACCTGGTCGATGCAGTTCCCTTGAGAGAGAGAGAAGCTGTTTGTAGTGATTTCGGGATTTACACTGCGCTGACTAGCAGGAGTAGATAAGGATTGTTTGTCCAGCAGGAGTAGATAAGGATTCTTTATTCAGGGCACATCACACAACACACTGGTACCGCCGACGTGTTTCGTGGTCACCTGACCACTTCCTCAGGGCATATATTACAGATCTTTGATCAAATTCATTTATATACAAACATTTGTGACATCACATATGAAAGGAAGGAGCGTCATTTCCGGCAGGAACGCCCCTATTTCAATAAAATTACATTCTACTTTATAATCCATTAAACATCAACCAATATATAAAAACATTTAAAATATGGATTCTCTTTATATACATGGATTCTTTACATATATATATGGATTCTCTTTATATATATATATATATAATATAAAAAATATATATATAAAGATATAACGGCAGATTCGAACTCACCCAAAAATGAGACTTCATGTTCTTAGTCCAGAGTGTTAACAACTAGACCATCTCTGCACTCCTTATTTCTACTAATTTATCCAATTATATATAGAAATTATTTATTTTACTCTTAATTTGTTTTCTGAAGTTTTTTATAAGGCTTTATCACCAAAGGGAGACAAAGTAGAAACGACAATCTATATTGTTTTTTTTTTCTTCTCTTTTTTTTTAAATTATAAAAAATTAGTAAATTACTCTACTACAAAATATAGCACAGGACTAGAGCCCCTCAAATTTGGTGCTGATTTCTTATATGTATGGTCCCTTGCATTATCATTAGACCACCAGCTACTTTTGTTTATGTAGTAACCTTTTAGTTGTAAAACTGACACATTTCACTAACTGAAGCTATTTTTAAAAAGCGAGCTTTTTTGCCTTTTTGTCAGTGAAAGCTTCCACCCAATTAGAAAACATCAGACACTTCATTCAGTCCATTGGGGCTGAGCATGCCTAATTTGTAAATCGAGTACACTTCCTTCCTCCCAAGTGCTGTTATTCTATTTGCAGAATCAACAGGGACATGGTCAATAGGAGTTATTTTATCGACATTTGTAGTGTGTGCAATAGCACAATGTCTAGACAATCCATGCTTTGAGTATCCGCTCCTGATATTGTATCTATGTGAATTCAATCTCAGGTGTAGGGGCTGCGTGGTCTATGTGAATTCAATCTCAGGTGTAGGGGCTGCGTGGTTCTATGTGAATGCAATCTCAGGTGTAGGGGCTGCGTGGTTCTATGTGAATTCAATCTCAGGTGTAGGGGCTGCGTGGTTCTATGTGAATTCAATCTCAGGTGTAGGGGCTGCGTGGTACTATGTGAATGCAATCTCAGGTGTAGGGGCTGCGTGGTTCTATGTGAATTCAATCTCAGGTGTAGGGGCTGCGTGGTTCTATGTGAATTCAATCTCAGGTGTAGGGGCTGCGTGGTTCTATGTGAATTCAATCTCAGGTGTAGGGGCTGCGTGGTTCTATGTGAATTCAATCTCAGGTGTAGGGGCTGCGTGGTCTATGTGAATTAAGTCTCAGGTGTAGGGGCTGCGTGGTCTATGTGAATTCAATCTCAGGTGTAGGGGCTGCGTGGTTCCATGTGAATTCAATCTCAGGTGTAGGGGCTGCGTGGTTCTATGTGAATTCAATCTCAGGTGTAGGGGCTGCGTGGTTCTATGTGAATTCAATCTCAGGTGTAGGGGCTGCGTGGTTCTATGTGAATTCAATCTCAGGTGTAGGGGCTGCGTGGTACTATGTGAATGCAATCTCAGGTGTAGGGGCTGCGTGGTTCTATGTAAATTCAATCTCAGGTGTAGGGGCTGCGTGGTTCTATGTGAATTCAATCTCAGGTGTAGGGGCTGCGTGGTTCTATGTGAATTCAATCTCAGGTGTAGGGGCTGCGTGGTTCTATGTGAATTCCATCTCAGGTGTAGGGGTTGCATGGTAAAATTATGCAATTGAGGGTGGCAGCTTGCAGGTTTCAGCTTTCACTGGACTAGACTTAAAATTACTCCGAAGCCCCGTGCATTTTTTAAATTATTATTTATTTATTTAATACCTTATGACGGCAGGTAGGTTGCCATACACCAATGTGTATGGCAACCAAGCACAATCAGTGTCCAGATTGTGGAAATCCACTTTGACTGCAACAGCCAATCATAGAGGGTCTCACAGAGTATGAGTGTCTGTGATTGGCTGTTTGCCTGACAGTGCAGTGAATATGCAAGTAGCTTAATAGGCGGCCCCGGAAGTGATTCAGCGGGAGACTTAGTGGCCTGGGAGCAGCAGCAGGAGTCTGGTAAGCCAATCTACCCTATCTCTCTATCTATTGTCGAGCCCCAGGCCCGGGGGGTACTCGGGTATCATGGCTATTAGGTTTGAGCGTCTTTTTTTTCTTTGGTTATACTGTGCCTGTCAATCACAGTAATTTCATTAACTATGATGGATATGGCATTACTATGACTGGCAAGCAATTCCAGCATGTTTATTGTGTGAAAGTCAGTCAAGAAACATGCTCTTCAACTCACTCGAATATCACGAGTAAAATAAAAAAACACTTGCCGAGTACCGAATATTGCGAATACTGTACTATTTGTGCGAATAGTAACGAGTATACTCGCTCATCACTAGTTATAGTTCTTAGAATGTGAGGAGGAAAAATTGAAAGTATAAAGTATCCCAACGGGACTTTGTCATCTCTAGGCGCACAAAACCCTGGAGGTGACACATGCAGGTACACTTGGGCATAGTTCTCATTTTATAGATAGAAGGTCCTCATATTGCATAGTCCTTGTTATATTCAAATTCTTTCTTTATTTCTTTATACGTGTACAAATTCATATAAACCATAACAGATGCTGAAGTTTCATGTCTAACTCCTATAGTGACACATGATGCGATGTTTCTTGATACTTCATATTGTGGAGGAATCGTTACTCTATTGCCATGCATGGTCGTGATTATCTGGAAGAATACCTGCATGCAGTTTTTTGTTGTTATACTGGATGATGAACATGCAGGAAAATGTATACAATTTGCCACAATAAGCAACTTTGGCCAAAGCCAAACATGATTAGTGCTTTTTATTAAATGTATCTATCTATACACAGTATAACTTGTCTGATGAAACAAGGAAGATAAACAGAAGCTGTTTTCTTTCCTTATAGGTATTGGGAAAGAATGTGATCTTCAGCGTTTCTATAACTGTGTATACCCAACACTTTGTAAGTATTCAGATTTATAGCATGTAATTATTTCTATACTATAGTATTTTTCTTATATGTACATGAACAGATAGAGGACTTGGTCATGAAGCTTAAGGCCAGCTGACGAGAACGAAGTGATAGTAAACGGTGCAACAACTATGTAAATATTTAATGTACTAAAAATGAGTCAGAGGTGAGGATGTCTGATGAAATCAATGACTAGGAGTTTCTTGGAAATCCGTATGTTTGATGTTTTGAAGCAGGGGTGTTTAACATTTTTTGGTCCAAGGATCACATCGTCATACTGAATCGTCATCAGAATGGATGCAAAAAATGTAAAGGGATTCATACCTACATTGTTATATTAGCAGAACCACATTTTTGAATATTTAAGAAGGACTTTGAGAGTTTCTGCTTAAAAAAAAGATCAGTGTGAATACATCCAATTTACACTGAGTTTTTGGAGCTGAAGCTCAACTAAATCCTAATCATAATCTCAAAACTAAATTGAGGATGAGGTATGTTGTGGATAGCTATATGATCAGATGTACAGTAAGTACAGAAATACATCACCAAGCTTAGTACACTGATCAATTGCAGTTCCAGGTCAGCACCATGATACACTTGTAGCACATGAACTTCCAACACCCAGTATGTTAATAACAGTGGTAAGGAGATACTGGGAATAGTGATAAGCGAGTGTGTTCGTTACTATTCACTATTCGCATGAGTAGTATGGTTACTTGTTATTTAAGAGTATTTGCATACTCGCCTTGCTATATTTGGATGTCCCACCCAGCAGTTTTGGTGCCTCATTTGCAGCTATTAAACATGCTGGGCTTCTTAACCAATCACAGTAATGCCAAAGACATCTTGGTTGGGGCATTACTGTGATTGGCTGGCCGCCCAGCATCATAGGGTCTATTTAAGTCCTGCCACCATCATTCTGTGCACATTTCATCTGAAACCAGCATTGGAGAAGCATAGGGAGAAATTACTCAACTGCTAGGGAGTATTTAGGCCTCTTGATAACACAAAAGCCCTTTTGAAGGCTACCTGCAGTGTATACTATGTCAGTGCAGAGTAGGGAGGGAGGGAAAGATACTCGAGCAGGGACAGCTTAAAGGAGCCACTCACTAGCTCCATAATACCACCAAAACAATAGCTCTTTTGAGAGCTGAAGACAAATGACAAAGTCAGAGTACAGGGAGGGAGAGCTACTCGAGCAGGGATAGTTCAAAGGAGCCGCTCACTAGTTCCATAATACCACCAAAACAATAGCTCTTTAGAGAGCTGAAGACACACAATAAAGTCAGAGTACAGGGAGTGAGAGATTGTGTATTAGGTAGGGAGTGGTTAAAGTGTTCTTCCAGTGTCCATCTTAAAACAGCTCTTGTTACAGGCAAAGCTCTACTTTTCCAGCACTCAAAGTACTAGCATGACGTGCTGCCTTTTTTTTTTTTTTAAAGAACCGGAGTATTTTACCCATTGTTTTTGTGCTCAGAGCCTTAGTCCACTTAAAAAGGCATTTAGTGCCATATTTAAAACAGTAGTCCAAACATTTCCTACTGCCTGCTACAAAGTACGGACCAGGCCATTTTCCCCATTTTTTGGTGGTGACAGCCTGACTTCTGCTGTTCACATTAGTCCAATTAAAAAGGTATTTAGTGCCCTTCACAAAGCAGTAGTCCGAACATTTCCTACTGCCTGCTACAATGCACGCACCAGACTAATTTTCCAGTTGTTTTGGGTTCAGAGTCTGGCTTTTGCTGTATATATTAGTCCACTAAAAAAGGCATTTATTGTTCCCCCACAACCTGCACTGCTCTATAATGACTCTACACCCTGCACTGCTCCATAATGTCCCCCACACCCTGCACTGCTCTATAATGACTCTACACACTGCACTACTCCTTAATGTCCCCCACACCCTGCACTGCTCCATAATGACTCTACACCCTGCACTGCTCTATAATGTCCCCCAACTGTGCACTTCTCTATAACGGTCCCACATCCTGCACTGCTCCATAATGTTTCCCCACACCCTACGCTGCTCTGTATTGTTCCCCCATACCCTACACTACTCTGTAATATTCCCAACACCGTGCCCTGCTCCATGGGAAAATAGCCCCCCACTCAATAAAATCTATATAGACTTATTCTTAATTAAATAAATAAAAACACAAGACACAATGTATGGTATAATAAGGCCGTGAGGCTTTACTTAGGGGTTAAACTTATCAAACACTTCCAAAAGCACAAAATATTTAACATAACCATTTAGATGGGAAAAACATCCATCAACCGTCTCTACATTAAACTTTAAAAGTCTATTAATGCCCAACTTTAGTGGGCGTGCTATCTCTCAACTGGGCTCACCGAGACGTGAAGCCCCCCCAAACCCAACAGCCATTTTTCGACCATACACTGCAACCCTAAATTAAATATGTCCAGGCCGATGTCACTTAAATGTATACCATGAGGCCTGTATAATCCTGGAAGAAAACCTTCCAAATGCAAATGTCTAAAAGCAAAGCTTCCCAAAGAAATCAAAAACTTAGACATTACTCTATTTACTTTTTCGGATATTATCATGAAACGAAGATCTTTGTGCTTGATGCCACCGTGTTTATGGAGGTTTGTATAGTGAATAATAAGCATTCGGAAATTCTCCGCTAGATCTTTTCCTTATTCTGAAGATCTTATCAGCCAAATATGTCGAGGAATGACCTTGGAAAAAACAACTTCTGTCGTAGGCAACATGTTCTTAAGTACCTGAATGTCATGCTTCATTTGCCATAAAAGTTTAACAGTATTTACCTTACCAAGGTCATTCCCCGACAAATGAACAATAATGAGATCAGGCCGAGGAGCAAGCAGGAGCAGCTTTTGTATCAAAAAACATAGCCCGTCCCATTGCATACCTCTACGTTCGAACCAAAAAATCGACACTTGAGACTGATCAAATGACAAATTTAGAGAATAGATTCGGTTCTGGCCCTCTTCCTCGCCCAATAAATAAAAGAGTGTCCTATTATCCAGACGACAGGACTACCTGAAAAACAAAATATCATGACAAAAATTTAAACAACAGCGTCTGGACGAACATAAATCTGAAATCTATGAGATTTCCATCTACCCTGTCGTCGAATAGACGAAGCTGGTAAGCCTACCACCGCTGCCGCGGTAGCTGCACCAACCCAAAATGAATGGGCTATAATACGTATATCTCCCAACCCTAATGCCTTTACACACTTTTTCAAAACCGCGTTGAATTGGAATACCGTCAACGGGGATCCATCAGCATGAACAAATAATGTATCGGACTCCTTTGGCCGCATTCACACCCAGCTGCGCATATTAACAAATGGGCAAACTTCAGAGTCTGGAATGGCATTCAACCTAATATAAGTACCCTTACCTAATTGATCCGTTTTCAAACGCCTTAAGTAAATAACTAAAAGGAGCTATGAAAATGTGTGTCACTAAATAATAAACCTAATAGAAAAAACTTGTTCTGGCTAACTAACTCACTAACCCTAAATGCCCCAAAAAAGGCGAAACTAAAACACGCACGAAATAAACATACTTCAAATTGGCTGAAACATATCGAAGGCAAAATGGACCAAAGTTTAAACAAGAGAGACACGGAAATGGCTCTCCTGCCATCAGGCTGTGAATGTTCCTTCTAAAACCTTTAAAAAATTGGTGAATTAGGAAAAAGGAAAACAATGAAGCATTACCACTGAGCTTAAAAAAAAAGGAAATTCCTGAAACAATCTTATGAAGTCTAGAATAACTAATACCTTGAGCCACTAGACAGTGAATACATTCTAAAATCAGAGATACATTGGCTAGCCGATAATCTGCTCGTATTCCACAGCAGTAATTACACCAAGATTCCCATGCGGCCGCATACGCGGACCATGTAACAAGCGAAATAGAAGTCTAATACGCTCAGCAGTTAAACTTGTAAAAACTTCCATAGGGACCAGGGCAAGGCATACTGTCCGGATTCATCACGAAATTGGAACCACTGGTGACCTAAGAATTTTGACAAATAATAGAAGTATTTTGAAAACTAGTGTCCTTAGATTCCAGACGACCTTTTAACCAAATATTCAAATCTAAACATAAAAACACAATCTGCCGCATAATACCATTAATAAGCCTATTTTTTGATGAAAGCGTGTTTAAGGCCATAACCAAACCACTATCAACAGACTGAACAACAATGCACATATACTGCATTTCTGAACCCCATATGGATAACGATACAAAAATGGAAAAAACTTTATAAACAGAAATACTAAAGCCGGTAGAACGTGAGGACCACCAAGAAGGCCACGGCAAAAAACTATATGCGATTGAAAGAGCGATAATAAGCGATCGGCATTGGTACCATCCACGATAAAACGTAACTCAGAAGAAAAAATAAAAGCTTCCTGAATACAACAACGACCGTTAAAGTGTTTAAAAAACCTAACCAAATCCGCAGGTCCTCTCTAACGTTACTAGTAATCCTAATGTGAGCACCTGGCGAAGAGAAACCTTTTGTGCAGTCATACAAACGCCTGCAAAAAAGCCCGGCCCATCGGCATAATGGGAAGGGCGAAATCTAAACTCCCTAGCAATGATTGAAGCTGTTTTAGAGTCACTTTCTCCATCTCCAAAACAGCAGAAATTTTAAGACAAATCCCATTCCTCTTTTCCCGAGGTAGGCGTAACTCCATCCGAGAGAAATCAATTTCAATGCCTAAAAAATCAAGCCTACAACAGGGTGTCACCGTTTTGTCCAGAGCCAAAGGAATACCAAAAACATTGGCCAATTCACAAAAACCCGACAACGCCAAATGACAATCATCCTTATCTGGGGGACCCAAAAACAAGAAATCATCTAGATAATGAATGACACTTCCTTTGCGTACAGTATGCACTGTTGCCCACTCTAAAAAACAAGAAAAAGCTTCAAAATAGCTGCAAGAAAGAGAGAATCCCATCGGGGGACATCGATCAAAGAAAAAACATCAATTGAAATGGAAACCTAAAGAATTAAAACCTAAAGGGGAAACTGGGAGAAGACGAAAAGCAGACTTATGGTCTGCCTTGCTAACAATGTACAAACCCCATACTTTTGCAACTGAAAAAAGCAACGTCAAAAGATGTATAAGTACTGTGCAAGACTCGCTAGAGACTTCGTCATTGAGGGAGCCCCCGAATGGGTAGGACAAATGATGGATGACCCTAAAGGACCCAAGTTCTTTGTTCGGGACCACTCCTAAGGCTGGGGTTACACATAAGCCTCAGTCAGTTTTTGGCTTCAGTTTTGTCATTTTTTTTTTCTAAGTCCAAAAAACACAGAAAAACGCATTGGATGTAATAAACACCTGTGCGTTTTTCTCTGAGCTCAAAACATTGCCCTGTCCGTTTTGAGCAAAAACGCAGTAAACAGCGTTTTTGCATCAGTTAAAAAACGCATGCGTTTTCATGCGTTTTTTTTACATGGCCCTATGGGAAACGCATGCGTTAACGCATAGCACATATAGGCATCTGCGTTAACGCATGCGTTACGCATATGCTTTCATGAAAAAATGACTAAGTCCCAAAACGTACAGGAGTGCAGGAGGCTCAAAAAGCACCTATAAAAAACGGATTGGTGATGAAAATCACTTCCAAAAACGGATTTCTATGTGTGACCCCAGCCTTACAATTCCTTGGAAATATAAGCCGAAACAGCATCCGAATGAATATTAACAGAGCTCAAATTCTTTGCCACTACACAACCTTCACCCATAAAACTTGGGACGAAAAAACCACCGGAGAAACCATCAACGATTAGCCGAGCCTTCGCCTGATCGGGGTATACCTCTAGTAACGGATGCATTGCGTCCAGCTTCACTGGTGTCAGTCCCTTTCTGCCCAGACTCCCTAGAGCCTGCAACTCCTGCTGAAGAACCATGCTTCTTGTAGAATTTAGAGGCAGGGTGCCCTCCATTACAAAAGCACTCATGCCGAAAATGGCACGTATTAGGCCATTTACAAGCAGAGTCATTGTAAGCAAAACAGAAACCCCGCCTGAAAGTCTGAGAAGTGGACTGCTTTAAGGTTGTGGAACGCTGAGGAAGCATCAGGCTGACCCACAAACCAACGTCCTTGGAGTCCCAGTGAATGTTAGAATGTACTGACAATTTTTGGCTGGAAAGCTTCATCATTACAATAACCAAGCATTTCCGCCACAATTCCTGTGAGCTTCCAAAATTATATCAAGATGCTGAAAAAGGCCTAACACAAAGCAGGCTCGGCTCACCTAAAACTGCAGCATAAATTGCAAATGCTTGTAACCATAACTGAAAAGATTTATATGCTCTTTTTTATCCCCTTCTCCCTCATTCTTATCATCTTTTTTATCCACGAACCCCCTCCAGGACGAACCGAGGGTAACAACTGAAAAACTCTACATACTCGCGCTTCCAGATCTTATTTTTTACTGCAGCCGATAAATGAAACCCAGCGGAGAAATATGGCATGTCATAGCTTCCTTTAATAAAGATTCGGCAATCCCTGAAGACTTATTAGCTGACAAAGCCTGAGGGGTTAATGTTTGCCCTGCTGATGAGCCAGCAAGGGCTTCAGCTACAGCTTGGCGGATAAGGCTCTGAATCGAGAAGGGATTAACTTCAATAGGGGCGAAACACCCCCAGACACATTAGTAATATCAGTCGCCAACATGTCCCGTGGCTCATTAGCCACAGAGGCCTGCCGACTGATAGCAGAAAATGCTCCAGTTGACAACGCTGCCTCACCATCCGATGACGGCGGCGCTGAGCACCATACTTGGGCCGCTTGTGATATGGTACAGGCAAGGGTGGGTTAAAGCTGCGGGATCCAAGGCAACAGCGTCTCCTGCGCTCCTAACCCTAGACCCTAACCCTTGTAAACCCACAAGCGCATCGCAGCTGCTGCGGGAATTGGCTAAAAAGCCTGTCAAAAATGCCTCACCAGCAGTCTTACCAGAAGCACTGGGCTGTAGCTTTGAGGAACTCAGCTGCTGGGAGGTGTGGACGGGTCTATTCTTCTTCACTCTGTTCTTCTGATGTTTCCCTCCCCACGATGCCGCAGAGGGTGCTCCAGGTCGGATGCCTAGGCTTCATGAAGCTTCTTCCTTTGGTGGCTGTGACGACGCCTAGCAGGAGACTGATACGGTGAGTACCGCTGGCTCACCGTTCTCTTCCGCTGCTCATAAACTCTGTAGACAGAAGAGCAGTGTCTATATTCATCTGTTCCGCAGCACCTCCACATCAGCACTGCTTGATATGGCCGCCGCTTCCGTGGAGACCACCGGAGCCGCAACCGCTGGGAGCAAATGAGCCTGGTAAAGCGTAGTTAATAGCACATTAGCAAGACAATTCTTCAGCCATTCTGGCCATCCTCTGCCACCACCTTCTGGCGAAATGCTGCTAAAAGCTCCTCCATAGTGACGTCTGCATAGGAATCTCCTCAGCTGAGTGACGCTACGTCATTCAGTTGAGCTTTTTATACCACAGATTGAGCGGGAAAAACTGACTGCCAATCACAGCTGACAGTAACAAGCAGCAGCCCAGGCGGCTACTCACAGCTCGCCTGGGCTCTGTAACTAAGCTACCCTAATACCAACAAAGGCAGCTTCAACTTGAGGATACCTCAGAGGGCAAAGTAAAATACTACATCCAAAATAAATAAAATTTTGTCACAAAAATACCAATAACATAAGGGAGGGCATTTTCCCATGGATCCCACCCACTATACGTTATGTGGGATGCCCATGATATGTCTCACAGTGCCCCTCTGCACATGTAAGGACATGGACAGGTTGTCACATTCCCCCTGAAACACCAATCATATTAATGTAATGTGAATTTTGATGTGTAATTTTTTAATGGGTTTGCTTGATATAGGTTAGGAGAGAATTAATCTTTGATTGCATAATGTTGTGCATTGTAATGTAAAAGTTATTTTATTTCTGTGTAATGTATGCTGTAATAGTGTTGTGCATAGCAGTGTTATAAGAATGTATAATGTAAGGTACAGTAGCAGTGTGGATAATGGAATGTGAATTAGGCTATGGTGTAAAGAATTGCAGTATTGGTAAGGTGTTATAATGTTTGCATGCAGATGGGTAAAAGGTTAAACCTACCAGCAACAGACTGCAGGATCAGAGACCGTTAACAGTTGGATGAGTCTACAGTGGGAGGGGCTAAGTGCGGAGAAAGACTGTTCTTCCGGTTAGTTTATTTGTTGAGGAGACCTTTATAGAGCAGACAAGAACAAGATCAGCAAGGAGCCTGAAGAGGTGACAGAGATCTACCATAAAGACAAGTAGGTGATAATTGCTAGAAAAGCCTTTTAACACATAAGAATTAAGGACAAAAACAGGAACCATGATCCACAGTATATAAGGCAACTCCCTAGAAACCAATAGGAATCAGTAAAAAATAGACAGTTTAATATGCCCAAAGGTAAGTATAACAATAAGTGATAGACCCTATTGCATATAACATAACCTTTATTGAAACTTCATCACATATAGGGTACAATCCAAATATATAATCAAAAAGCATGTAAATAAACTGGGCACAAGAATGAGGATAAAAATAACAATGCCTAGCAAAAACACCCTCAAAAACCTCAAAAAGGTAAGTAAAGTATCGAAATATGCATGCTGGGAGTAAAAATATGTTTATAGAGCTGGATCTCTGTGTATATGGATGCACATGACATGTAGCAGCACACAGCATAAAAATGGACACTAGGTGATGCTGAAGTGTTAAAGGATTGGAGTCCTTATATACAGGGTGGGCTATTTATATGGATGCACCTAAATAAAATGGGAATGGTTGGTGATATCAACTTCCTGTTTGTGGTACATTGGCATATGGAAGAGGGAAAACATTTCCAGATGGGTGGTGACCATGGTGGCCATTTTGAAGTCGACCATTTTGGATCCAACTTTATTTTTTTCAATGGGAAGAGGGTCATGTGACACATCAAACTTATTAACGTACCTTTATTCTTTCATGAGTTATTTACAAGTTTATGATCACTTATAAAATGTGCTCAAAGTGCTGCCCACTGTTTTGGATTGAGGTGAAAAGCAGGAACCAGTGGAACGGGGTATCTGAACCACGCTACCGTCTGAAGAATAGATTTACTTCCAAATCTCAGAAAATTTGATAATGATTTTTTATTTTTACACGTTTTGGGGGTACAAACCACCTTCTTCAGGAACAAAATCACAGATGGTATCCCCGAAACATGTAGAAAATTAAAAAATCACCATCAAATTTTCTGAGGTTTGGAAGAAAATATTTTCTTCAGACTGTAGCGCGGTTCGGATACCCTGTTCCACTGGTTCCTGCTTTTCACCTTAGATATTGGGGAAGCTGCTGCAGACCATCATAAGGATTAAGATCCACATATGTTGTTTGGTGTGGTTGTGCCTGTCACAACCTTGAAAAGCTGAGCAATATTCAATTTTTGTTCTCCTCCTGACCACACAGGTATACCCTATTTGTGCTTTCTCCTTTCCAGATACTGCATTGGTTTGTATTCTCAATGCAACCCTCTTCTCCCACTCTTGACACACTGATAGCAACACCGCAGAAGAAATGCTAGCACAGGCTTCCAGTATCCGTTGTTTCAGATACTGCACATCTTGTATCTTCACAGCATAGACAATTGCCTTCAGATCAGTGATGAGGCAAACTTTTTAGTGAATGGTGAAGTTAACAAACAAAACCACACTATTGGTCTGACACTAACCCACAGTGGACAGATCCCTCCAAGACTCTTGGAACACAAATATTGATGATATGCTGTGGTATATGGGATACAAAGATAGTGGGGCCATTATTCATCAATGGAAACCTCAATGCCACTGGATATCTGAATCATGTAGCAATTTCAGATATCCAGTGGGATTGAGGATTCACTTGTGTTCAACCTTGGTAATATTCAAGTAAAGTGCCATGTTACAAATCCACTTTCTGAATAATATGTGCAACTGTAGTCACAGGAACATCAAGCTGCTGATGGTCTTATAACCATTACCTTTAATGTGCTTGTCTGTAATTTTCTTTCTAAACTCCTGAGACAACTCTTTTCTTTGCTTCATCTGGTCCATGTTGAGTGTGGTACACACCGTGTCACCAAAGAGCATAGTGAGTATCTGTAGCCCTATATACATGCCCACTGACTGATTACAAGATTGTAGACACCTGTGATGCTAATTAGTGGACACACCTAATAACACCTAATAACAGGGTCTGAACCACAGGACTGGCATATAGCAAATGTGGTGCCAATATTTGAAAAGAGGACAAAAACTGAACTTGGAAAGTTATAGGCCAGTAAGCTTAACCTCTACTGTGGGTAAAATGCTAGAGGGTTTTCTAAGAGATGCTATACTGGAGTATCTGATTAAAAATAACCTCATGACCCAATATCAACATGGGTTTACGAGGAACAGTTCCTGTCAAACTAAGGTGATAAGCTTCTATGAAGAGGACTGGACCAAAGAAATGCAGTGGATGTAGTGTATATGGACTTTTCAAAAGCTTTTGATACGGTGCCACACAAAAGGTTGATACATAAAATGAGAGCAATGGGGATAGAGGAAAATATGAGTAAGTGGGTTAAGAACTGGCTCAGTGATAGGAAACAAAGTGTGGTTATTAATGGATCACACTCAGAATGGGTCACAGTTAACAGTGGGGTACCACAGGGGTCAGTATTGGGCTCACTTCTTTTTAACATATTTATTAATGACCTTGTAGGGGGCATACACAGTAGAATCTCAATATTTGCAGATGACAGTAAACTCTGCATGTAATCAATACAGAGGATGACAATTTTATATTACAGGAGGATTTATGTAAACTAGAAGCTTGGGCTGATAAATGGCAAATGAGCTTTAATACAAATGTATAATGATGTGCTTAATTGTAAAATACTGGGCAAAGTGACCACTGAAAAAGACTTGGGTGTATGGGTAGATGATGAACTCACATTTAGTGCCCAATGTCAGGCAGCTGCTGCAAAGGCAAATAAAATAATGGGATGCAATAAAAGAGGCATAGATGCTCATGAGGAGAACATCATTTTACCTCTATTCAGGTCATTAGTGCGACCACACTTAGAATACTGTGTACAATTCTGGTCTCCAGTGTATAAGAAAGACATAGCTGAACTACAGCGGGTCCAGAGAAGAGCGACCAAGGTTATTAGAAGACTGAGGGGTCTGCAATACCAAGACAGGTTATTAAACTTGGGGTTATTTAGTTTGGAAAAATGAAGGCTTAGGGGTGATCTTATAATAATGTATATATATATATGAGGGGACAGTACAGAGACCTTTCTAATGATCTCTTTACTCTTAGGCCTGAGACGGGGACAAGGGGGCATCCTCTACATCTGGAGGAAAGAAGGTTTAATCATAATCACAGACGCAGATTCTTTACTGTAAGAGCAGTGAGACTATGGAACTCTCTGCCACATGATGTTGTAATGAGTGAGTCACTACTAACATTTAAGAGTGGCCTGGATGCCTTTCTTGAAAACTATAATATTACCAGTTATATATACTAGATTCTTTGATAAGGCATTGATCCCGGGAACTAGTCTGATTGCCGTATGTGGAGTCAGGAAGGAATTTTTTCCCCCAATGTGGAGATTAGTGTTGCCACATGTTTTTTTTTGCCTTCCTCTGGATCAACATGTTAGGCTATGGGTTGAACTAGATTGACTTAAGGTCTTCCTTCAACCTTAAATACTATGTTACTATGTTACTATGTATGTTACCTTGATTTAACATGTGTTTTTTGTCACATTTCTGTCCAGGCCTATTTCATGAGTTTAATTTTTTTTACAAATTCTGTGGAAGCAAGGTTGAAAAGCAATGTCCGACTTTCATTTGTTCATTTTCATAGATTTTTTATTTATTATTAGTTTTGTCAGATTCAGGTTATTTCTATGACCATTGTGGGTTTTTTCTTTCATTAAATGAGGGGTTTTGACCACATGTGTACGTATCGTGGTGTCAGAGACATTTTGTTATTCATTTTACGAATGTCTAACTAATGTGTCAAGTACTGGCTGTCACACGTTCCGTCTCCATGCTTGGATCATCTTGTTCATTGGTGTTGGGTGATTATTAGGATTATGCAAGAAACCAGTTGGAATTTCTAAACTAGTAGTTTCCTCATCTCAGCAGCTCTGGACACATTGATTGGACAATCTTAGACTAAGTACCATGAAATATCATGATCTAACAGATAAATGTATTACTTATTGGTGGCACAAGTCCTGAAATGTTTTACCTATAAACTCTTAAGTAGTTTTATTGTTTCTGCAGTTCGACTTGAGAAAAAAGAACTATGTACTGTAGGAACGTACAATTCTACATGTCCCGTTCCTTGTGAAGAGGTAGACTATCCTGCGACACTCTCATATTCTACATTTCCAAGTGACAAAGCTGCGGATTATCTCTCAGCTAAACTTAACAAAAATGCTTCATACATGAGGTAATTCTCCATGTACCTGTCTGAATTAAAGTTCTTCTGTTGTCACCTCAATACTAATATTTATCCACGTTCCCCTATTGATTACAAAGAAATATCAGAGCTCATTGATGACCTCAGGTTTTCTCAGGCTGGGATTTTATGGTCTGCAAACAGAGGAAGGCCATGAAACTGGCAGTCAAACATCTTAATGCATAAAACATTATTCTATCACTAAGTACTTTAGCGACATAAATCATAGACAGCAAGTGACAAACATCAGCTGCTGTTTTCTAATGAACGGGTTATTGATTTTAAATGAGTAACCTAAGGAAAGAATGCCTTGTAGAGCTATTTCCTAGATAAGAAAATGGACCATCCACAATGCAGCTATCATTAAAGTGTTCTAAACAGGCATTTATGACATATACAATATTATTGTAATACTAGATTTTTGTCTTAAGGACAAAATATGCTTCCTTATTTTTATGACTATAGAATGTATCGGACTATAGGATCACCTATGTTTTGAGAAAAGAAAACAGCACTTTTCCTTTCTGCTTCACTGATATTGAAGTTTCACCCTTCTAGGAGGAGAAAGACAGGTTAATTCAGAAGGGGCAGCTGGGCACAGTGTATGTATGTGCTCAGTGCCAGCGCAAGAGGCATCTCGGGTCAGATATAGCACAGGAGAGTCTGTAAGAAAGCTGGTTCTCTTCAGGCCTGCACAGATCAGACAGGGTCCCCTCTACACCCAGAACCACAAGACGTTCTGGATGCATATCTGAAATTCCTTTTCTGATAGTCCAAGCATCTACCGTGTTTCCCCGAAAGTAAGACACCGTCTTATATTTTTTTGGGGTCCAAAAAGACCGCCATGTCTTACTTTCGGGGGGTGTCTTATATTAGCCAAAAAAAAATCCCATTGCAGCAGCCTCCCAGTACGGTACCATATCCCATTGCAGCAGCCTCCCAGTACGGTACCCACTACAGCCTGCCACATCTCACACACACATCACACACACACATACACACACATCACACACATCTCACATACACACATCACACACACATCACACACACAGATACACACACATCTCACACACACATCTCACATACACACACATCACACACACACATCTCACATACACACACATCACACACACACACATACACACACATCTCACACACACATACACACACATCTCACACACACACATACACACACATACACACACACATACACACACTTTCACTTTCTTACCTTCTTTCTTTTCTTTCGTCTGCGGTGCTGCTTTGGTGGTGCACACGGGTCAGCTGACGTCAGTCCTGGGCTGTGATTGGCTCCTGCCCTGGGCCAATCACAGCGCCGGAGCCCAGGGCCAATCACAGCGCCGGAGCCCAGGGCCAATCACAGCGCAGGAGCCCTGGGCCAATCACAGCCCAGGACTGACGTCAGCTGGCCCATGCTTCCTGCGCTGTGATTGGCGCAGGGCTCTTGGGCGGGGTGGAGAGCAGGAAAGAGCGCCGGAGCTCCAGGGCACGGAGAACACAGCAAACTGGCGGGGACTGACAGTGGGGACAGCGGGGGCACGGGGAGCGGTGCCGCAGTGCCGCAGATCCGGTGATGTGATCCGCAAAAGGTACGCCTTACATTCGGGGGGGTGTCTTATATTAGCAAGTAGGGCGCCCCCCAAAGCATGCCTTACTTTCAGGGGCCTGCACAGATCAGACAGGATCCCTCTACACCCAACACAAGATGTCTGATTCAATCTGAATTCCTTTTCGATGTCCAAGCATCTAGTAGCATACATAAACCAATTTTTAGAAAAAGTATTTCTATAGATCATGATATGCTAATCAGGGCTCTCACTAGTCACAAGGATGTTAGTTGTTAGTTCCCCAGCCTAGTCAGCCCATATAGCATGTATTTCGCCTCTGTGGGTATGATAACATACTATGCATAGCATCGTCATAGCTTGCGCATGCCTGTCTATCACTCACCATTCAGTTTGTTTCTCCCGGTGTATTTATCCTGACTTCAGAAAGGCTCAACGTGCATGATCAGAAGTCGTCTGTACTTCCAGTCATGTGCGCTAAGACTCTCTGAAGTCGGGATAAATACACCCGGAGACACAGAAACTGAATGGTGAGTGATAGACAGCCATGCGCAAGCTATGACGATGCTATGCATAGTATGTTATCATACCCACAGGGGCGAAATACATGCTATATGGGCTGACTAGGCTGGGGAACTAACATCCTTGTGACTAGTGAAAGCCCTGATTAGCATGTCATGAATGTATTATAGAAATGCTTTTTCTAAAGATCAGTTTATGTGTGCTACTAGATGCTGGGACTATCAGAAAGGGATTTGACGATGCTATGCGTAGCATGTTATCACACCCACAGGGGTGGAAAAATGAGACCGTTATGGGTCGGGGAAAATAGTGCCAACAGCACAATTTTTTTTCTTCAAAACCTTCTGAATTGTTTCACCACTTAGATAACATTAAAAGTATACATGTTTGGTATCTGCAAACTCGTACCAACCTGAGGCATTATACTGACATGTCAGCTTTACCATATAGTGAACATTATGAAAAATAAAACAAAAATAAATTGAGTAATTTTACTTTTTTTTTTGCAATTTCAATGCATTTGGAATTATTTCCCATTTTCCAGTACACTATATGGTAAAAAGAATAATCTTGTTCTTGTTGATGGAAAAATAAAAAAGTTATGGCTCTTGTTTTCTGAGGGGCTCTGTACACAGGTAGAAAGCTTCTAATCATGGTGGGTTTGTTTGTTTTTTTAAGGAAAATTAACTATTCTATTTAAAATTGATAATAACAAGTCATATCTACTTTGTATGAATGACCAGCATGTTTTTAGTGTAATATCTTAGTTCCGTTTTAATACAGGAGGTGAATTTCATGTGTTTTCTTTTTAGGGGTAATTTGGTGTACATTGACATTAAATACCATGAGCTGAATTATAAAATAACCAAGCAACAGAAAGCTTTGACATCGACTGAACTTCTTTGTAAGTTACCATGTTAAAAAATTCCTAATTAAATAGTTTTTATCTGTGTTATCCAGCATCTCAGACTCCAGATATAACCCATGTTTTCCTTAATTTAAGAACTATTAAGTCATTAGAGATGATGGAATCTTTTGATATTCGAACTCGCCGGCTTTCCCCAAAATTTTGGAAACCCTGCAATTACCGTATATTACTCGTGTATAAGCCGACCCGTGTATAAGCGACCCCCCTACTTTGCCCCCAAAAACTGGGAAAACTTATTGACTCGCGTATAAGCCGAGGGTGGACTCCAGCACAGGTATACAACCCCCAGCAGTGAGGTATACAGCAGCCTCCCCAGTGGTAGTATACAGCAGCAGCCCCAGTGGTAGTATACAGCAGCCCCAGAGGTATATACAGCCCCAGAGGTATATGCAGCCCCAGAGGCATATGCAGCCCCAGAGGTATATGCAGCCCCAGAGGTATATGCAGCCCCCGAGGTATATGCAGCCCCATATGCAGCCCCCGAGGTATATGCAGCCCCATATGCAGCCCCAGAGGTATATGCAGCCCCAGATGCAGCCCCAGAGGTATATGCGGCCCCAGAGGTATATACAGCAGCCCTAGTGGTGTATACAGCAGCCCAGTGGTAGTATACAGCAGCCCTTAGGTAGTATACAGCAGCCCCAGTGCTGTATACAGCAGCAGCCCCAGGGCTGTATACAGCAGAAGCCCCAGGGCTGTATACAGCAGAAGCCCAGGGCTGTATACAGCAGAAGCCCCAGGGCTGTATACAGCCGCAGCCCCAGGGCTGTATACAGCTGCAGCCCCAGGGCGGTATACAGCCGCAGCCCGTAGGTATACAGGCCCCCCCCATCAAGCTCCAGGGCCCCCCCCTTGAGCGGCGTCCTGTAAAGGAATATCATACTTGCCAGTCTCCTGTCGCGCCGTCCGCAGCTGCCGACACGCGATCCCGGGCTTCATTCAGCGTCTTCCGGATTCCGACTTCCTGTAGTCGTGGGCAATGACGTCATTGCCCGCGACTAAAGGAATGCGGAACACGCTGAATGAAGCCCGGGATCGCGTGTCGGCAGCTGCGGACGGCGCGACAGGAGACTGGCAAGTATGATATTCCTTTACAGGACGCCGCTCAAGGGGGGGGCCCTGGAGCTTGATGGGGGGGCCTGTATACCTCCGGGGCTGCGGCTGTATGCTGTGTACATATACTCGCGTATAAGCCGAGGGGGGACTTTTCAGCCCAAATTTTGGGCTGAAAAAGTCGGCTTATACGCGAGTATATACGGTACATTTGTTGCAAATCTCAATACTGTAAATCCTCTACTTGTCCTGAAAATAGGGATATAATGTGGAGAGTAAAACAAGTGCTGTTATTAATATGCTACTGTGTTGTTACTGCAGTATATCACTGTAAATGATCCTGTAAATGATTAAAGGGAATCTGTCAGCAGGATTTTGCTATGGTACCCGAGTACAGGATCATCCCTACACCCACTAAGGAACTGGTCATCCCTCTCCATCCTGCCATCGCCCCCTCCTCCGAACTGTTCCTCCATGCACAGTCCCTTGTCTTTAGGCACGCATGCCCATCACGTAAACTCTCCTGCTCCCATCTTCTAAGCCTCTCGCTGCTTCTCCTACTTGCAGGTGATATATCCCCCAATTCTGGTCCCCCCGTCACATCTCCCCACTCGCCTCTAACCCACATCCATTCCCCAACACAAACATTCGCAACCCTCACAACCTAATACCCATTTAGCCAACCCTCCTCGCCCACACCCCATATCTGGAGCTCTTTGGAAATCTCGCTCGGTATTCAATCAAATCTCATTCACTCACAACCTCTTCATCTCCAGCAAACTCTCATTTCTTGGCATCACCGAAACATGGCTTACCCCCTCTGACACAGCTTCCCAAGCTGCACTCTGCACTCTCCTATGGTGGACTTACTCTCTCCCACACACCCCGCCCCAGCAACACCCACTTCGGAAGTGTCGGAATACTCCTGTCCGACAGCTGTTCTTTCACCCCAATTACACCACCACTCTTTACCTCCTTCCCTTTCTTCGAGGTGCACTCTGTCTGCACCTTCTCCTCCTGCAACCTTCAGCTGGCTGTCATCTACCACCCCCAGGCCTGCCCCCACCTTTCTCAACCACTTCACCACTTGGCTTCTCCACGTCCTTTCTTTCGACATCCCTACTATCATTGGCAATTTCAACATCCCCATCGACATTTCTGACCCCACTGCCTCTAAACTCCTATCTCTAACATTCTCTTTTGGGCTTTCCCAATGGTCCTCCTCAGCCACTCAAGGATGGCCATACGCTTGACCTTATCTTCACCTGCCTCTGTTCCCTCACTGACCTCTCAAACTCACCCCTCCCCCTATCCGACCACAACCTATTGACCTTTTCCTCCCTCTCCCCCTACCACGCCCCCCCCTCTCCAGAAACTCAGTCATCCCCGCAGAAACCTTACTCTCATCGACTTCCACTCATTTCTGAGTCCCTTTTCCCCCTTACAGACCTAGCTTCCTCACTTGACATTGACGCTGCTACCACCCTCTACAACACCACACAAACCACAGTCCTCAATCAGGCAATGCCTCTCACATACCAAAACCCACATACAAAGGCAACCCTGGCTCACCGCCCTCACCAATGAACTATTAATGAGCACAGGGAGAGGGGTACTCGAACACCGGGATGAATTGATGGCTGTGATGGGGAATCACGAGTGGTCGGGTTCCCGATTCCGTGCCCTGGCTGTCATTTGTTTGGTGTGGGAAATATTTACATGGATTAAAAAGTATGTGACGCCATCTGTGGATCCTGGTAAATTGGATACCGGCGCTGCAGGCCGGCCGCTGAGGTGAAGATGGTGCAGTTCAGTGTGGTACAGCTCCCCACAGGTGGAGCTTTACCTCTGGGCGGTGATGGAGGATGAGGGGATGAGGGGAGTTGTTGTTCTTACCCCTCTGAGGAGATGATGAGGCCCTCCAAGCACCGGCGGGAAGGAAGACAGACACCGACTCATCTTCAACTCCACTTTACTAGTACCGACAAATGTTATAGAATACACAGTACAGTCTGGTTTAATGGGTACTAGTTGTCGGTTCAGGGTACCCCTATGGAGTCTCTAGATGTTGCTTCCTTGTTATCATTCGGGGTCTCAATTCTACCTTCCTCTCTGTCTTTCACCACCTTTGCAGAGCTTTCTCACCAGTCCCCTGGTCTTGTATGGTGGGGCACGGGTCATCCTTGACTGGTACGGACAGGAGCAGCAGGAACGCACTCTCTTTCACGTCACCGGAATCTGGACCGTTACCCTCATAGTCTTGGACTGATTATGGACCTGAGGAGTGAGGTACCGTCTTGTGGTGGCTACGGCTACCCGGTTTTTAAGGGCCTGCAGCTCATCGGTTTGTGGTCAGGGATGAACTGCTGACCACCTCGGCTTCCGTGTTGCCAGTGTTTTTCTCCAGACTAAACCAGCCGGCTCCAACCAGTACTGGTTTGTCCCCTTCTGTCCGGGTCACCCTCCTGGAGATAGGTGATCCTCCTGTCAGAGGGCTGTCAGGCTCATCCTGACTGACTGCCTTCCCAGTACTTGATAAAGGACCATGTGAGGTCCGAAACGTTGTGCCGTTTTATGCTGGAATAAAGTTTGGATGAAATAATCGCACCCCCGCTGTGAGAGGGCTGTTTCTTCTGCAATTGTTTATGTGAGTATCCAGGTTGGACTCCCTGGTTTTGATACTTGTGCCCAATGGACCATACGGGACTGTATGAAGATATGGTGGGTCCCTATTATCCCAGGCGCTGTGAACCATATTATATTGTGCCTTCCCAGCACTGTCCCTGTCCTATCACTCACCACTGGTGTTTTCCCCTCATCCTTCAACCATGCCTTGATCTCACCCATCCTCAAAAAACCCTCCCTCGACCTATCTTCTGTTTCTAGTAATTGCCCCATATCTCTTGTCGCCTTCGCACCAAAGCTGCTTGAACAACATGTCCACTCCACTCCGAACTCTCCTCCTTCTCTACTCCTTCCTTATCTCATCCTCTCACAACCGCATTCAAGACTTCTCCCGTGTATCCGCTATACTCTGGAACTCTCTCCCCCAACACATCAGACACTCACCTACCCTTGGTAACTTCAAAAGAAACCTGAAGTCTCACCTTTCCCGTCAAGCTTACGGCCTACAATGAGACCCAACCGCCGCACCATCACACGATCGGCGCTTCCCCCTCCTACTGTTTCCTCGCCCACCCTTGTAGACTGTGACTCTTCGTGGACAGTGTCCCCTTCCCTCCTGTATCTGTAAAACTAGATTGTCCATGTTCTGTATTCGTCTGTGTTTCTCCCCTCTTCATATGTAAAGCACCATGGATTCTAATGGCACTTTATAAATAAATAATAAACAGCATGCTGTATGGGTTAACAAAACAAAAGTGTGCTTATCTTATCTTTGTATGTTGCTATTGTTTACTTAAACTAAAGAGTTTATTACTCTGATTATCATTGCAGAAGAAAAATTCACAGGGCAGTCTGACATGCGCCCTGCTGTTATTGACACCTCATAGTCAATGCACATTCTCTATTGAGAGCCTGAAGTTGGTGGGGGCAGCTCTCCCAGCTCTGGTACATGGCTAAATCTAAATGCTTTGATTGTGCACGCAGTCATCTATGTGATACCCTTTGGATTCACAATCTCCTTGCCTACATTATGTTGCTGTCAGATGAGGTAGCAAAAACCTGTTGAAGGATTCTCTTTAAGAGCTAAAAGGGTTAAAAAAACAGACTGAACACAGATCACAAATGAGAAAAAATTATCCCATTTTTTTATGAAGTCGTGTGAACCTATGAGTGACTATCCAGTTATAGCACCCCCCTATCTCATTTGAATCTTTAGATTAGTAGTCACTGAATTACTAAGACTCCCATTTTGAATATGCTTCAGGACTAATGCAACAGGACAACACAATCCTATTTAGGCCTTTTTGTGTCACTATTAGTGTTGGCTACTGGCATTACTGTAAATGGCAGGCTACAGGGCTGCCACTAAGAGTTTCAGGGCCCCCTGAGACTCCACTCAACCTCCAGCTCAGCTCCACCTCCACCCAGGCTCCACCTTCATCCAAGCTAGCTGTATACACAATAGCGAATACACAATAGAGACTGCTGCAGGAAGTATACGCAATGTCGACTGCTGATGGACGTATACACTTAGAGACTGCCATCCATATGCGCATTAGAGACTGCTGCCCATACACGCATTAGAGACTAATATACACAATTGAGACTGCTTTGGGCTGAATACACAATAGCTGTATACACAATAGACAATACACAATAGAGACTGCTGCTGGCTGCATACACAATAGAGAATACACAACAGACAGCTGCTGGCTGTATACACACAATAGAGAATACACAATAGAGACTGCTGCATGAGGTATACACAATGGAGACTTGCTCTGGAATGTATACACATTAGAGACTGCTGGCCGTATGCACATTAGAGACTGCTGGCCATATGCACATTAGAGGCTGCTGGCCATATGCACATTAGAGACTGCCGGCAGTATGCACTTTAGAGATTGACGATCATATATCTTGTATAAACAGCACTATACTGTATATATAGGTACACACTATATACATACAGTATATAGACACACTAATACAGCATGTAGCGTGGACCTCTATATACAGTATACTGCTGTGTAGAGACAGACAGACACATGGACAGACACATCTTTCTGACAACCAACAGTAGCTCCGTCCTTCAAATTCTGCCGGCGCCTGTGCTTTGTCGTGACTTCTGGTTTGTATTGCGGCCTTCAGCCTATTAGGTGCATGTGTGGCGCTCCGCAACGAGTGCGTCACAGGAGTGTATTGCAGCCAAGACAGCAGCAGCAATATTCTCTGACTAAGCAATGACATGGTTAAAACTCAGAGCTCCATACCCTACATGCATCACAAGCATAGAGGGCCAATAAGGTCCTGGTGGGCGGAGTGTAGAGGTAGTGAGTAGTGGTGAAGTTAGTGCAGAAAGTCAGAAAGACCGAGATCTGCAATGTAGGAGCAGGAGGAAGCAGACGTGTCCAGGAGGAACGTAGGAGAGGGGGCACTGCACAGTTCTGTGCAGCCCCCATGGCCACAACCACCTCCGGTTGGTGTCAATGCTTGGCGCCCTGAAATCGGACTCTAGGCAACCATATGCGGGTCAAACTACACCCGTGCCCACTAACCACCGGATTACTGGTTCCGAAGCTAGGAGCCGTTTATCACTTCTATGCAAACCAGGAGTGGAGGGACCGCTCTCCAGGAGCACCCCACCACCGCCGCACACAGAGTTGTCTTGCCAGCAGAGTACCCACCAAAAGACCCAAGGCTCTCCACACAAACCGGTCAGAATTCACCGGTAGGGAAATTGAAGCAGCCTCCTTGTACCCGACCTTGGCACTCAAAGGCGACAAAGGCAACACACCTAGAATAAGTTAGAATGGAGGAACACCGCGGAGCTCTGAGAAACACTGGTCATTGCTGAGTCCACCCGGTCCGTTGCCCGTTAACTGTATACCATGTATCACCTGCTGGTTACAGTAAAGTACCCGTTACAGAGACTATCAGTGTCCGTGCCTTTCTTAGAACTGTCCATCTCCGCAGACTAGAAGGTAACTGCAGCTGCCTCACAACATCTTGCGCAGCTCCTGGCTCCGGGGACTCCCGCTCATCCTGTGGGGAGCGTCCCATCTTGCTGCATCCCATCCCCCGGAGGCCCAAGCAGCGCCGGTGGACATCACCGGAACTCTCACAGGTGGCGTCACAAAACAATTAACCCCTTAACTGTTCAGCCAATCTATTGATCTAGACCACCGGGCCCCCACAGCCGCAGTGCGGTTCCCGTGACAAGGAGGAGAAGAAATGCCTGCAACGTGTAGACCGGCCACGGTGAGTCACATGCACAGTAGAAACCTTGCTGAGCCCGATGCCACTAAAGATGTCATTTCGGCCAAGCCATCACCTCTGCTTCAGTGACTGCAGGCCGCAGCAGTGAATGACAGCAGAAGGGGCCTGTCCAATATCCTCTGGGCCTCGCTTCCCTCACCTCTTCTGCAGAACCCCTCTCTGATTAATCACTTCGAGGTCCCTCACAGGAGTAAGAGCAATCATTTCCTGACTTGCGGCCCTGGCTGGCTATATAGCATCATCATGTCAATATAAGACCATGTCATGCTCAGAGCAATCTACCCCAGAAACTATGTAGGGAGAACAGTTGCAGAAAGGTATGGTGTACTGTATGTAAAAAATCTATTCTATTCTCTAATAATACCGCACTTAGCTGCCTTTAGTGTAGCACTAGCTGTTGTAGAAGGGATAGTGTATTAGAAGCATCTAATCAGTGATTATAACCTTACGGTCCTTGCTGCTGTAGCATAAATCAAAAAATACTTTTCAAATCTGCATCTATTCTATTCTAGTCCCTATTAATACACCTCATAGCTGCATACCTAATTAAAAATGTACAAGGAGTGCAGTCAGGGATGGGGAAGTGGACATCTGGACATCCACTGATGGTGGTGCACACAGAGGCTGTGGTCATGGGCCGAGGCAAACTGCTTTTTGCAGGGAGCAAACAAACACACTTATCAACTACATGTAGCTTCCTGTCCTATTTTGCAGGGGGTGCAAGTCACCACTGTTGAAGCCAAAAAAGCGTGAACAAGTGGTGGGTTGAATAGAAGGTAAGATAACGCTTCCAGTCTATCAAGAGTCTGGACCACATGATCCTTACCCTGATCCTTTTTGCTCCCATCATGGCAAATCCCAAGAAGACGAGTTATCCCACATTGGGACACTCCCAGGAGCTCTTTGCATATACATGTATTGATTCTAGTCCTCTGTATTTCAAGAGTTGCATGAGGAGATTGTGTGCGGTGATGCCGAAATATTTGAGCAGCCACTGTCAGAAGAAGACAACAGTGGGGAGTATCAATTACTATCTAAGAGGTGGATAATGATGAGACACAGTTGCCAACAAGTCCTGTTGCTAAGTGAACAAGGCTGGAGGGGGACCAGAGAGTGAAAGTGTAAGACAAAGTGGTGGACATGGTCCTTTGCCTAACCTGGCAAGGTGGCATGAAGATCAAGTACTGCAGTGCGAGGGGGAGGGATCTGCTGCACTGCAACAGACAGGCAGTGGCAGTGAAGTGGCCAAGGGAGAAGGTGGACAACTGTTCCCCAGAGTATCCACATGCAGCAAGATCCCAGGCCCAAGGGTTAGTTGTTCTCCAGTCTGGCGCTTTTTTATAGGATATGCAGACGACAAGAAAATGGTGATTTACAACTTGTGTCGTAACAAGATCAGTAGGGACCTAACCACTTGCCACCAGCGTGTTCAGGCACATGTCATCTAAGCACCTGACAAGGTGGGCCGAACACCATGGTCCACAATCTGTGCCTGCAGGTGACAGTGCTGCCTCTTCCACTGTGCTACATGCTTGCCAATCCCTTGTCCAGTACGCAGGTGTGGATGCCTCCCGCCTGCATATGTCATTGCTCATTTACAAACACTATTAGCAACCACATCCATTTCCTTGTCCCAGGGCTGTATTCAGGTGTCCCTACCTCATTCCTTGGAATGCAAGCAAAAATATGTTGCCACCCACAGGCTCATACACTTAAACAACTAAATATTCACACTGCTTGCCCTGGATATGTTGACGTTTAGGCTTGTGGACACTAAGTCTTACGGCAACTTCATGACAGCGGCCGTCCCTTGATGCTCAGTCCCCAGACGCCACTATTTCTCCCATT
Organism: Allobates femoralis; assembly: GCA_033576535.1. Classification (NCBI taxonomy): domain Eukaryota; kingdom Metazoa; phylum Chordata; class Amphibia; order Anura; family Aromobatidae; genus Allobates; species Allobates femoralis. The sequence continues at coordinate 171,079,063 of JARQOC010000003.1, forward strand.
GTGCTGTCCCTGCCTTCCATGGGTATATTGCAATCCCATGTTTAAAAATTTTTGAGGCCTTGTACTTAGTGCATAGTCTTTTCCACTATAGGAGTCACACTCATTTGAAAATTGACAAAAAAATGTATTCTGAGGACTTCCTCTACGAATGTTCCAGGATGTATTGCAGTCCCAGCTTCTAATTTTCGTCAGTCCTTGCACATACTGCATATGCTTTATGAGTCTAGGAGTCCCACTCCTTAAAACTGACTTTATGTACCGCTGCCCCTCCTGTGAACCTCTGAATATACACATTTTGGCCAAAACTGATTACTGGTTGTTCACCCTTCTTAACCCATGCTACAAAGAGAACTCTCCATCTCTCCTTCTTGTGGCATATACGACTATTAAATTGGTGCATTAATAGAAGAATTAGTTGAAGAATTAGTGGTCATTAGAGGTCATAGTTCCTTGGACAATCAACAAGTAGAAATGAAGAAACGCACACCAGGTCCAACAGAGGCAGGGAAACACTATCAAAGTAAAAAAATATTTTCTGAGGTCTTCCAGCAGTGTTTTCCTGGCCTTATTGGATTGTCTCCATTGCACTTGCACATAGTGCATATGCTTTAACAGTCTAGGAGACCCCTTCCTCTACATGTCTTCCAGAGTGTATTAGTGTACCTCCTTCTAATTTTTGGCAGCCCTTGCATATAACGGATAGGTTTGCTGGTCTAGGAGTCCCACTCTAAATAATGGGGAAACAAATTCTGTATCTTCCAGTGTGTATTGGAGTGTTGCCTTTGAATTATTGGCAGCCCTTGTATATAGTGAATACACTTTAATAGTGTAGGAGTCCAACTCCTTAATAACGGGGATAAAAAAACGGTGACTACAGGTGTGTGTAGTTTTATTTCACCCTCTACTATGTAATCTACTGGTGTAGTAGGCAATGGGGAAATACTGTGAGTGATGGCCTGGCTATTAAGGCCATCCAATGTTCCATTGTTGCATATTTGCTGTGTTTTTTTCAGTATTTTATAATGAGTTTCATGTAAATTAAAATCTCATTTTAAAAAAGAACCAGCAACAGTTGGGACATTTCAGAAATCTAATGCACACAATTGATTTCTTTTTCCTGACTGAAATGGAAAACTGCTGCTTTTTTTAAAGAAGCGGCAAGTCAATTCTTTCAGCTTTTTTGCAGCATTTTTCATCATTAAAAGGTATAAGAAAGAGCAAAAGTGCTACGTGTGAGTATATCCTAAAGGGTGGAGAAGGGTTTTCTATATTTTTATTTTGCCTTATATACAAGTCATTCTACAGGAAAGGATGTTTTGTTTTCTTTTACATTTTTTTCCAGTAAAAACCATTTCATCGTTGGTTTTGTATGTTTTACTGCCAGTCCATAAATGTGGTATAATACTCTGACAACATTGTCCCAAGCAGCAAACTGGGTGTCAGTGATGTTTCCATGTGTCCAGGCGTCTTCTCTATGCTGTTTCTATTCCAGTTGAGTGCTGTTTCCATCCATTTGAGCGATTTTAGGACCTCCCCAGTTCTCTTGGTACAGTCTCATTGACTTCCATTATACTCATTATTTGAGTTGAGTCTGGCTATGCATCTGACCTGCTCGATCTGAGTACCAGATCACTTGCGCTCTGACCTCCTATCCCTAGGCTGTAAAATCATAAAATGGCGCTTCTTGGCCGTCCCTCATGTTTTATACTGACTGCGATAGTCACTCCGTATTTACTGTGCTTGAGCATGTGATTCCATAGCTTCAGCATCTTTTACTCCCGTACTTAGATAATAACTATTGCAATGTATTTGCAGCTCTTCATCCCTTTCCAACCTTGCCAATTTCTATTTTGGGGTTTTCCTTTTTTCCTCCCCTTCTCCAAAGCAATAACTATTCTTCTGTTTACATAGACATATGATGATTTTTCTTTTTTGCAGAATAACTTGTACTTTTGTATGACTCAATGAATTTGAAAAATAAAACAGCAATTGTAATATTGTTTTGAGAATGGTTTTCACGGTTTGTAATATGATTCACATCATTGGTTGACTATCATGATACCAAACATGTCATGTTTTTTTTGTGTTTTTAGTGATAATATAAAATTGCATATTTCTAAAAAAAATGTTATTTTTCAAATAACATTGCTGTGTGAGGGCTTGTCTTTTTGCCGGGTGAGGTGACATTGTTATTTATACCATTTCGGGATGTATAAGACATTTTGATTGCTTCTTACAGCATTTTTATTTCGATGTTGCGGCAACCAAAATATGATGTTTTGGCAGTTTTAATACTTTTTGTTTTTACCAGTTGGGTAAATTATTTTTGTATTTTGATAGTCCAGACTTTTCCAAATATGGAGATACTGCATATGTGAATTTTTTTTACATTTTTAATTATTTTTATTTTTAATAGGGAAAAAGTGAGGTCATTCAAACTCTTTGTTTTTATTTTTTCATATGTATTAAAACTTTTTATTTTACTTTTTTTTGTATTTATTAGTCCCCTTAGGGGACTTTACCCTGCAATCATCTGTCCACTTGTTCTACACACAGCAATACCACAGTATGGAAACGATCACACGGTACGTATTTTTTGCACTTTTTTGCAGTTGTGCTTTTTTACGCGCACACACGGCAAAAAGCGCATCTGCATTCACACAGTGCTCTTTTGTGCGCTTTTTTTGTGCGCTTTTCTTAAGCCCATTTTATCATGTGGGCTATAGGAATAGAGCACAGGGAAATGCGTTAAGAATTGACCTGTCTATTCTTTTTACACCGCGCTTTTGCAATGAAAGCGTGTGCGTAAAAAAATGCACAAAAGTGCAACATCTGAATGCATTCTTGCAAAACTCATAGGTTTTGCTGGACTGCGCATCCAGAATAGCACTTCACTGCTTTTACCACGAGTAAAAAAACACTGTGTAAATGCAGGAAAACGCAAGAATACACAGCAAATACACACCGTGTGAACGTAGCCTAATGCTGCAAATGGTAAAAATCACAGTCTCCTTTGACTGTTGGGTTTTAAAAGTGGTCCTTGATGACAGGCACAAAGGTCTTCAACAGAACCCTGGGAGTCATAGCAATCCATTGGCACACCTTCACAGGATTGCTGATGGGCACATAGACATCCTCCCATTCCGGTAGGTTTTTACTGTGGCTGTCTGGAGTTTGACAGTGGCACTTAACATGTTAACATTCGCGGGCAGACTCTGCTCCACCCGTGGCTATTAGAGGCAGGTCCTGGCGATGTATCACATCAACTATATGGTGGGTATGGAGCAAACGTACCCCATTAATCTGCTTCATACACCCCTACACACATGTGCCACACATATTCAGTGGATGTCAGCCAGGGTGTAACGTTCTTCAAAGGAATTCTGCACCAAACTATTGTAGAACATATTAGTAGAGTTTTCCAAAATGTTTCAGAGGATACAATTCCAAAAGTCATCTTTGTTTGAAAATACTTCCCCAGGCCCCCCGTTAGACTGATAGCTCATAACTACATGAGCATAACTATTTGTGAGTTCAGGACATAGGATACTTACTGTGGACTGGATGAGTGAAGAGTGTGGAGAACTTACCATTGATTGAGGATGAAGAGACTGTGGAGAACTTACGTACCATTGATTGAGGATGGTTCCACATGAATCAACAAGTTTTAATTCTCTCTATAGAGGAGTAGATATTTTGTCTTCTTAGTTTGGATTCAAGTCATTTGTGATTTTTTATAAGCTATAAGTTGATCTGTAAATCCTACAGATGACAGCCATCTCAACTGATTCTCCCATTGATGTTTTTTTTTTAGCTAACGTTGGAGGACAGATGGGTCTCTTCTGTGGAGCAAGCATGATTACAATTATTGAGATTCTAGAGTTTCTGCTGACTAACTTCTTCTGGTTATGTGCCTTTCTCATTCTGAAAGTACCCAATATCTCACAATGGAGGGACAGCCAGTCAAAATATAAACAGGAGATACAAGAATGCTAATGACAAGTTTATTTACAAGTTTAAGACAATGTCTTTACATGGTTATTGTTATTTTCCATAATATATATCTGTGTATGCTGATGTTTCTGCTAAGTCTTTTAAATAATGAATGAAATGCATATTCTGGGTTAATTTTTTTTATTTTAAAGGGAATATGTCAATAGGAATATCTCTCTTAAACCATCTATTTGGCATACAGGAATAGGAAGCTGACCAATATTTTATCATGATATCTGCAATCCGATGTTTAACTCCAGAGAAATCCACATTTTTCTTAATATGTAAATGAGCTCTTAAGTTCTATGGGCTGGACACATCTTCCTAAGAATCTGCCTCCAAAGCTTATATTAAATGAAAGGGGGAGTTACCAATGTGAGACATGTAATGACTGACAGTCTGTTTCTACTGACAGATTCCTTTTAAAGCCATAGCTTTAAACTTTCCAAATATGTAGGACTGTAACTGTGGAAAATCTTTAAGAATTGATGTAGCATTTTGACATGCAGAGACTCCTTTTGTTATACTGTATTTTCCTGTGTGTTTGACATGTTTGTATAGTATCTAGTTAATTATTGATTTAGTTACATCATATATGACAATGTACTTTAAGAATCATATATAAGAAGAATCATAATGATTTCCTTTTCTATACATTCAAGGGGGAGGTGGAGTTATTGTAATAGGCAGATATAATGTACTTACTCTAATCTGCATTTGTTTGGGACGTTGTGCAAAGAAATGTAATGCGTACTAATAATAATAATAAAGATAAGGAAATTTTTGTTGTACATTGCATTTTGTTGCTCTGGGGCAGTGGTATTAGTAATGGAGAGACATCTTTCTGACACCTACATCACTAACTCAGTAAGTAAAAAGAAAAAACACACACAAAAATATTTTATTGTAACCCCCCCTTTATTTTCAAAATAAAAGCTTTTCAGTACAAGCTTTATAGTTTACTCCCAGCCAGGCTGCTTCATGAGACCCAGCGAGGGCGGTGATGAGCCGGAACGTTACTGTAGTCATCACTGCGTTTCACAGTCACTGGGTATCGCAGAGCACAGCCTGACTGGGAGTGGCTTATGAAGTGTCTTTCTCAAAACTAGGCTCCATGGATTTTACTACAGATTCAGGGGACGTCATGGACTATGTCGGAAGCTGTGGGGAGTTTATTTATTTTTTTTATAAATTTTTAACAACGACAGTGTTTTGTTTATATCTGTTCTTTGTATGTATTTCAGGTTTCAATTTGTGGACTACATTGGATTTAGTGGACTACTTCAATGTGCATGGATTATTTTTTTATATAATTGGTGAACCAGGGCAAGAGTCAGGGGTGTTTTTAAAATAAAGCATTTTTGTCTTTGTTTTTTGCTCTTTTTACTTATTGGGTTAGTAATGAGTGTGTTTTATAGACACCTCTCTATTACTAATACTAGGGTTTAATACTGTCACATCGCCATTGGACTCGGTGGCTGGTGTTCCTGCCTCGGCCGCTGGGAGATGCCGGATTCCTTCGGCTGATGGTGCCGGTGATAGGAGGGCCTTGTCCTCATATGGACCTGCTCCTTCGACGTCTGCCTCTGTCGCTGAATGCCGCCGTGTTTCTCCTTTGGGTGATGTTGGTTGCAGAGGAGCGGGCCCTGCAGAGGTGTCTGATAGGCGCAGCCTTCGTTCTTCTGTCAGAAGTGGGGTGGTTGGTGCCAGTCGTGCATTACCATCTGGCCTGGTTCTAGGGGCGGTCCGGATGAGATCATCAGGCTGTGAGCTCCAGCCTATGGGAGGTAACCCACCCTTCAAATACATTGGAGCCAGTCTTGCAGGCCGCCAGATATAGTTTTGGTTCCCCAGTGATATAGTGTTTGTTTGGTTTTGACTCTGACCTTTGCCTGGATTTTCGACTCTGCTACGCCTGACGATTTTGTACCTTAGCTGCCCTCTCGGTTTTGACTCGGACTCCTGACTACGTTCTTCGGATCCTGATTTTTCCCTTCCTGGCGACCTCCCTGCTCTGCTGCTCATAATAGGCAGCTACCCCCTGGGCTCCACTGTAATTCCAGATCCCTGTATAGGGGTTAAGGGTCTCGGGGTTTCTCGGGGTGCTGCCTTACCAGCAGCTCAGCGCTCAGCCTCACAGCATGGTCGTCACACTGGGTTACTAGGCTGCGGCCACCCTCCCTCTCCTGCAGGGAAACTTGCTCCACTCCTCACACGGGTTCCTCCACCGCCTCCAGCTGCCGTGGGCCCATCGGGAGCAGTCTCAGGATCCTTCTCTGAGTATCCATAACTGGGTTTTCAAAGTCTCTTTCCAAGACGCTACCATCCAGCTCGCATGGCCGCCGCTTCATCTCCACTCCCTTTCTCTGGGCATCGCCAATTCTTCCTGCGTTGTTGGCTGAATCACCCTAGGCGGAGTCACATCTTTCTGAGTAGCATCTCGCTCCCCCGGAGCAAAGGATGGCAGGCTCAGGATCCTCTTTTTCCGCTTTGTGCTGGCTCGGCCCACGACGAGGGGTTTTGGCACGCCCCGTAGCCAGCACATTGCATCAGTCTCTTCGGGCCGCCATTATAGGGGTTCTGTTACACAAAGTGCAAAACACAGTTTTTCACACAATTCATGGCACACAGTACCCAATTTAACAGGCACGGGATCCTGTTTGTGGCACCAGGAACTGAGGCGCCCCCAGGCCGTGGAGTACTCAGGAACCGGATCACTGCTACTGTCGCTGGGGAATTACGAGGGTCGTGACCCGATCCTGTGGCCTGAGTGTCAGTTGAAAAAGGGGATATGTACAGAGGAGGTTGTCATGAAGCCACCCATAGTATGTGGGCAGGATGACCTCCATTGCCGTATTCCATCCGGGGGACGGGTGATGATGGGTGCAGCTGTCGTGCCCTGGGCCGGGTACCCGGGTTTCAGGTGCGAGGTCCGGGGATCACTGTGGTGATGCCTGAGCCCGTGACCCTGGGGGAAACAACTAATGGGGGGTAAATTGAAGGGGATGAGGTAAAAGTTATTTCGTGACGCCTCCTGTAGTACCTGGTGAGGGGTCACCAGAGTCGCCACAGTCCTCCAGAGGGAGTTGATGTTGCGGCTAGGTAGTATAGCTTTCTACAGGTAAAGCTGGACCTCCGGGGCAGCGATGAGTAGAAGTGGAGAGATTCAATGTCGGTAGCACAGAGACACAGAGACAAGTTCACTCTGTCCCGGGTACTTTACTGTAAACAAGCATCTACTGATACAGCATTCACAGTTTGGTACAGTTGCATAACAGGTAACCTTCCGGGTGGCTGTAAGTCGATGCAAAGCGGTATGGAGGTACCCGTGGTATACCTTAGTTGACGAGCCGTGTTCTGTGTTCCCTGCCTGGGATAGTTCTTTCCCTGTTCCCTTGAGGTAATCTTGGGGCTCCTCTCCTTCCCTTTTGCCTCTCCAACTTCAACCACGACCTCTATGGAATCACGGGTGGACCACTCCATAACGGCAGGGTGCTGTGGCCTGTAAACAAACCGCAGCAGGTGGTTGACGACTTCAGAGCTGGACTCTGGCCGTTTCCTCGGATACAGCTTTCCGTGGTGGACTGGAGAAGCTCCCCGGAGTATGGTCGCTCCGCACTGGGTTTCCCCCTTTCTCTCTCTAGGGCCAAGACTCACGCGTCAGGCACCCTCTCTCAAGGTCCCCTCAGGACCTCCTTTCATCTTCCCTCAGGTGCAGTCTGCAACTTTCCTGTCCTGTCCTCCTGACTTTCCTCCCTCCTAGGGTATATGCACCTTCCATCCCCCAAGTCGGTGTGGGAGTGCTGGGATCGGTCCCACCCACCTGCCTCTGCATCCACAGTTGGGGAAAATTACACCGCTTTTATGGGTGTAATATCCCGGTGTGACGCTCTGACCATCTGGGGCGCCACACAGCGTAGATGGTAAGCCCTCCACGGGTAGGGTTGGGTGTCCCCGGGGCAGGTGTAGTGGGGGCTGCATACTCTGGATGTTGCATCGGTTCTTCTCCTGCAGCTTCTCCAGTCAGCATGCAGGGACAGCAAGGCGGCTCCGCAGGTGGAGGTCCCTGCTGTTCAATAATAAACAGTCTCAGGAACTTTTGAGCTTACCGGGTATTTTACTGTACAAGTTCTTAGCAGACAAGTTACAGTTCACAGTTCTGAGTCTTAGTTCTTACACCTATCCGGGAACCCGGGTTTTACTGCAGCTCAGATGCTTCCTCTGCGTCACTTCTCTCAAGTAACTTTCAGGCCCGCTTGTCTCTCTCTGTCCTCGCTCACGGGTTCGGTCTGGCCATCATGGGCTCTTTAGTGATGATTTCCTCTGCTTTAGGGTCACTAGCCCTAGTACGATGGCTGTGTTCCTACTCTGTGGTGGTAGGTAGGTTGCGGATCATAGAGTTCCTGCACCACGCTGGTGTGTCTTGTGATAGGGGTCTTAGAGTCTCTCCGGTCACCTCTACAGAGCCGGCTCTATGGCTTTCCTGGCCTAGCCCTCGTTTGGGTGCTGTTCACCCTGTGGCCGTCCTGGTCACAGGGGTGCCACATGAGCATGCGACTGCATCTCATGCCGAATGTGCTTCCGGGATGATGCTAGGGAAGAGAGGTATTTATAAGGCTTTTGAGCATGGGGCAGTTAAGGATGACATAATCGAGCTGCCCGTCTTTGCTTTCAACCACAGTCCTGGCATTATATACAGGTGCTGGCTGGCAAATTTTGGCCTGGGGGGGGCAAGCACACAGCAGTGGCCCATGAGCAGTGAGCTTCAGGGGCAGAGCAGCCTTCCAGACTAACATGACAGATGGCCTCCTGGGCCAGCCATCCCTGATTATATACTTTCTAACATTGAAGGTAAGATCTTCTTTGCAAATATTTTTTTGTGATATGTTATCTCAGGACTAGTACTTTTACTGATATATAGGACTGATGCCTATTATACAGGAGCTATAGAGATTCATCTTCCCCTGGTCCTTCAGCATTATTTATTCCCCAGACTAGTTTACATTGAGGTAAACATTATCAGTATCTGATTGTTAAATTAATATTTTTCATATGAAATATCTATTTCTACATTTAATTTATTATCTTTAAAATAAAACAATGAAGTCCCTATTGAAGATGGCCCAAAGTTATTATGGTTCAAGGTGTAATGTTGTTATATCTTCTGTACTTTGCTTGTTGTCTTCCCTGTTTGCTTTTCTGCCTAGTAACAGTGATGTAAGATGGAGGAGGAGCTGTGGCAGGAAAAGGGGGAGCTGGGAGACGGAAGTGGATTCATTAAAGTATGGCCGCTCGACTGAGCAGTTCAGCATATCTGTATGTGCTTCTGGATTCATCGTCATCTGCACTACAACACTACAATTGGCGACGAGGAAGCGTTCATTCATCAGCTAAAGGTATTTCAGTGCCACAGGATCATCAGTGCTCACCATGGCCTGTCTACCTGCGTTCCCAGCTTTTGATGTGCATCAGTCCCAAGCAAACCTAGCAGCATGTTGGGATAAATGGCTGAAGCGCTTTGAGATATTTCTGCAAGCCATGAACATAGCCGATGATACAAGAAAGAAAGCCATGTTATTACACTATGCAGGGGAGCAAGTCTATGATATCTTCACTACTCTGCCTAACACAGGGGAGGACAAGGACTATGAGCTCAGCAAAGCAGCATTGAGCAAACACTTCTCCCCGCACAGAAATGCAGCATTTGAAATCTTCAAATTCAGACAATCAAAGCAATCAGCCACAGAAAGCATTGATGAATATCATGTCCGGCTACGGCACCTTGCAGCTTACTGTGAGTTTACAGACGTTGACAAAGAAATCTAAATGCAGATATTACAAGGATGCGTTTCTTCAAAGTTAAGAAGACAAGCACTCAGAGACCCTACTATGACCCTAGCTAAACTATTAGACACAGCACGTATAAATGATACGGCAGAGAAACAGGCAAAACTCATAGAGAGCAGTGAGCCAGAAGCACCATCTTCTATAGCAAAGCTTACACACAAACCACAAGTACAGGCGGCAACTTGTTACAACTGCGGTGGGTCGTATCCTCACCAGAACGTTTGTCCAGCAATGGGTACAACCTGCCATAATTGTGGAAAACTAAACCATTTTGCAAAAGTGTGCAGATCTACACCGCAGCAATCTGCTCATCCCACAGTACAGCCCAGGTCACAGAAGGTCCAAGCACTGCAGCTTAATGACGAGGCTCAAAGCACTTACTTATTCTCAGTGACTGAGGAAGGATCTTGGGCTGTGCACATGATTAACAATCCAAAACGAGTCATCCTCATAAAAGGCAATCCAGTGGAAGCCCTGGTGGACACAGGGGCGTCAGTCAATGTCATCAGTCATACAATCTAAAATCAACTCCTGAATAGACCTGCTCTACAAAATACTAGCCTACAGATTTTCCTTTATGGTTCCACAGCTGCGTTGCCCCTGTGTGGCAAATTTCAGTCAGAACTCACAGCTGAAGGGAAATCCATCACGGACACTTTTTACGTAGTGGAGTGCTCTGCAGATATGCTTCTCAGCTGCAGCAGCGCAGTGTCTCTAGGCCTGGTGAACCTGGTCAACAGCGTTACAGGTTCTTCAGTCCCACATATTATGCAGAGGTATCCCAGTCTCCTTAAAGGCCTTGGTAAGCTAAAAGACGTTCAGATAAAGTTACATATTGATCAGTCGATACAGCCCTCCATCCAACCTCACAGGCGCATTCCCTTTCATGTCTGCAAACTTGTGGAGCAAGAATTGCAAGACCTGGAGGCATCTGATGTTATTGAACGGGTTGAAGGCCCAACTCCCTGGGTCTCGCCAATCGTTGTTGCGCCTAAACCAAAACAGCCTGGTAAAATACGGCTTTGTGTGGATATGCAGCATGCCAATCTAGCTATTCAAAGAGAAAGGCACATCACGCCTACTATTGATGACATTCTCACAGATCTGAATGGTGCAAAGGTGTTTTCAAAACTTTATCTAAAATCCGGCTATCATCAACTTGAGTTGCATCCAGACTCCAGGTACATCACAACTTTTAGTACTCATATGAGCCTGCGTAGGTTCAAGAGTTTGAACTTTGGTATCTCATCAGCTGCAGAAATTTTTCAAAATGTTATCAGTCAGGTCTTGTCTGGAATAGCGGGAGTCCTCAACGTCAGTGATGACATTCTCATATACGGGACAACCCAAGAAGAACATGACAGTCGCCTGGAGCAAGTGTTTCAGAGACTGCAAGCCTGCAATCTAACTGTCAATCCATCAAAATGTGAATTCAACCAAACGTCATTGAATTTTTTTGGATACATCTTTTCAGGACAAGGTGTGTCAGCAGATCCTCAGAAAGTCACTGCAATCAAATCTGCTGGTCAACCTCAAAATGCCTCAGAGGTTCGCAGTTTTCTAGGACTGGTCACATACTGTGGACGATTCATACCCGACCTAGCCACTATTTCTGAACCCCTGAGACAACTCACAAAGAAAGATATTCCTTGTTCATGGGGTACTGAGCATCAAACATCGTTTGACGCGTTGAAGTCCAGCCTAACTGGTGACACTGTCATGGCTTACTTTGACTCATTAAAGTCCACAGAACTGATTGTAGACGCTAGCCTGGTAGGCCTGGGTGCAATTCTCACACAAGTGTCCAACAATGGCATCATTTCTACAATTTCCTACGCAAGCAAGACATTAACAGATACAGAACAGCGCTATTCACAAACTGAAAGGGAAGCTCTTGCAGTTGTGTGGGGATGCCTTCACTTTCATCTGTACCTCTTCGGACACAAGTTCACAGTCATAAGTGACCACAAACCGCTTGTTCCAATTTTCAACAATCACTCTTCCAAACCCCCTCCACGAATTGAACGCTGGTTACTCCGCTTACAGAACTACCATCTTCAACTGAGATATGAGGCAGGAGTTGGAAACCCGGCGGACTATTTCTCAAGACACCCAATACCACAACCTACTAAGGACAACATTCCAGCAACTATTCTAGCGGAGGAACATGTAAATTTTGTTGCCGCACATTCAGTGCCAAGAGCTATGACTATGGAGGAAATACAACAGGCGGCGGACTCTGATCCATAACTTCAGTTGGTGATAGAATCTGTTCGGTCTCAGAAATGGAGCTGTTTTCTTGCTGAGTGACCCGTAGAAGGGCGAGAGCCCGAAACGGTGCCGTCGTCACCTCGGTACCCCCTCCCTGCACTTTGTGATGCAAACCCTGCAATAAAGGACACCGCTTTTTGAAGTCCCGGTGAGTGCCGTGTTTTTTCTGAACTTTGTTTTCTTGCTGAGGCTCGCCTTCAACCACTTGATCCAGTAGGTTACTTGGAGGCTTTCTTTAATGCACGACATTCACTCTCTGTGTCGGACTCAAATCTGCTGTTGCGTGACAATCGCATGGTGCTACCTCAGAAACTAGAGGACCGTGTACTTGATCTGGCCCACAAGGCTCATCAAGGGGTGGTAAAAACAAAGCAATTACTTCGAGAAAAAGTATGGTTTCCAGGACTGGACAAAAGAGTAGAGGCATTGATTCAAACATGCATTCCTTGTCAAGCAACTATAGTTGACCATAGGCGTGCGCCTTTACAAATGACACCCCTGCCAAAGAGCCCTTGGACTGTTTGTGTTTTACCGGACCGCTCCTACCTGTTGGTGGTCATGGATGACTATTCTCGGTTTCCAGTCATTGAACATGTTTCGACAACATCGGCCAGGGCTGTTATACCAAAATTAGACAAAATGTTCTCGGCTTATGGCATACCCGAGACAATGAAGACGGACAATGGACCTCCATTCAATAGCACAGACTTTCAGTCATTGGCAACTTATCTTGGTTTCTCCCACAGGAAAATAACTCCGTACTGGCCTCAGGCCAATGGAGAAGTGGAACGATTTATGCAATCAATCAACAAAACCCTGAGGATTGCTACCATGGAGCACAAGGATTCGCAACAAGAATTACATAGATTCCTTAGACAGTACAGAGCCACACCACACTCCACTACTGGGATACCACCAGCAACGGCATTGTTCAGCAGGCCCTTGCGCGTCAAAATCCCATGCATTCCGTCAGTTCCTGTTCAAACCCCAATTGCTATTAATGATTCCGTCTCTAAGGATAAAATGAAGCAGTATGCAGAAAAAAGTAGCTGCCGTTACAAGCATCCAGAAATAAAGGTGGGTGATTGGGTTCTTGTAAAGAGACTGAGGCCTAGCGACAAGTTTGCATCGCCATACTATCCCGAGCCCTTTCAGGCCACACAAATCAGAGGCACCATGATTACTGCTAAAAACCAAAATCATCAGGTCACTAGAAATGTGTCCCATTTTAAAAAACTTCGTGGCTACGTCCCAGAGACGCGCATGCAGAGGAAGTAGATAGCGAAGTCTTACTGCCAGAGACAATGAACTCAGCTGTTCCCATAGGAGATACCTCAGAAGACCCCCCAAGTTTATGTGAAAATGAGATGTCTCGACGTTATCCTGGGAGAAGAAATCGAGGACCACCAGTCCACCTTGCGGACTACGTTCTGCAGTAGAAAAAAAAAAACTATTCTACAACGCGAACTTTTGAACGGTTAACTATTTACTTTGTTCTTTTTTTGTAAGATGATAAGAGATGTAATGTTGTTATATCTTCTGTAGTTTGCTTGTTGTCTTCCCTGTTTGCTTTTCTGCCTAGTAACAGTGATGTAAGATGGAGGAGGAGCTGTGGCAGGAAAATGGGGAGCTGGGAGACGAAAGTGGATTCATTAAAGTATGGCCGCTCGACTGAGCAGTTCAGCATATCTGTGTGTGCTTCTGGATTCATCGTCATCTGCACTACAACACTACACAAGGCATACATGTGTATAGCGAAATAGAAACCGTATCTCCTCATATCCAAGTGTACTTTATTCTTTTGCTGCTCCCTGGTAAGGGAGATTTTCTTTGCATTATTATTAGGGATGAGCGAGTTTGCTTGTCACTACTCGGTACTCACACGGACATCTCGATACTCGGGGTACTCGGCAAGTACCGAGTAATCTCGCGATACTCTTGCTATGCTCGAGGTCCACCTCTCTGCATGTTGGCGCGCTTTCCAGAGCCAGCCCGCATGCAGGGATTGGCTGACAGACACTGTAATGCCACAGCGATGTTGGTTGTGGCATTCCAGAGATTGGCTGGCCGCACAGCGTCATCAGGTCTTTATAAGACCTGACCACGCTGTGCTCGTCACTCTGCTCCACAGACAGTCAGTGTAGGGAGAGCTGCTGCTGATTGAGGGACAGATTTGTGACCTTTCAGCTAGTGTAGGCGCAGGGCTGCCAGTCTAATTACCACAACAGTCCATCTGAGGACTAATAGAGCTGTATACAGGGAGGCAGGGTATATAGCAAACTTCGTTGTGCCAGTATACCAGCCTGCATCACATCTGGGGCTGGTTTACAGGCTCATCCATCCCAAAACAGTGCTTTTAGGGATTTATTTAGCTCTCTATAGGCAGGAGTAGATTTTATCGCAAATTAAGATATGCCAAAAGACTCACTATTCTCGTCAGCGTTTGTGTTTAACCAGTCCACCTGCAGGGCCTTAATCTCTAATCTCAGCTTCATGCTAAAAACCAAATCTTGTCTGCATTCATTTAGCATCTTAGTGTAGCTGCAGTAGGTTGTAGCATAAATTAGGATACGCCAAAAGACTCGCTATACTCGTCAGCGTTTGTCTCTGACCAGTCCAACTGCAGGGCCTTAATCTGTTATCTCAGTGTCCAGCTAAAAACCAAATCTTGTCTGCATTCATCTAACATTTGTTTGCGCCAGGAGTAAGCTGTAGCGTAAATTAGGATACGCCAAAAGACTCGCTCCTCTCGTCAGCGTTTGTGTCTGACCAGACCAACTGCAGGGCCTTAATCTGTTATCTCAGTGTCCAGCTAAAATCCAACTCTTGTCTGCATTCATCTAACATTTGTGTGCGCCAGGAGTGGGTTGTAGCGTAGATTAGGATACGCCAAAAGACTCGCTGTTCTCGTCAGCTTGTGTGTCTGACCAGTCCAACTGCAGGGCATTAATCTGTTATCTCAGTGTCCAGCTAAAAACCAAATCTTGTCTGCATTCATTTAACATTTGTGTGCGTCAGGAGTAGGTTGTAGCGTAAATTAGGATACGCCAAAAGACTCGCTGTTCTCGTCAGCTTGTGTGTCTGACCAGTCCAACTGCAGGGCCTTAATCTGTTATCTCAGCGTCCAGCTAAAAAACAAATCTTGTCTGCATTCATTTAACATTTGTGTGCGCCAGGAGTGGGTTGTAGCGTAAATAATGATATGCCAAAAGACTCGCTATTCCTGTCAGCGTTTGTGTCTGACCAGTCCAACTGCAGGGCCTTAATCTCTAATCTCAGTGTGCTGCTAAAAACCATTTCTTGGACGCCTTCATTTAGCTGTATACAGTTAGCACAACACTGAAAATGCGCAAGGCCGGTGGCAAGGGACAAGGAACTGGACGTGATGGTGGTGCAGGCAGAGGCCGAGGCCGTGTGCAAGCTCGATTTGTGCCACGACAAACGCCCACATCATCTCGCTCGACCTTCCTGCCCCAA
Organism: Allobates femoralis; assembly: GCA_033576535.1. Taxonomy (NCBI): domain Eukaryota; kingdom Metazoa; phylum Chordata; class Amphibia; order Anura; family Aromobatidae; genus Allobates; species Allobates femoralis. Next base: position 171,094,651 of record JARQOC010000003.1, read on the forward strand.
TTTCTAGGGGATCGCAGCAGTACTCCACTATTAAACCAAGACCAGTGTGAACAGATTGTTAGTTGGATAGCGGATAATGCTTCCAGTCAGTTTGGCACCACCACAAATACCCTGTCTTCCACACGCTCAAGTGTCATTAGCTGTGAGACTGGACCGCACATTCCACACCTTGATACTCCTTCCTCCCACCATAACTGATCCCACAGTTGGCCACTCTGAAGAGCTGTTCACTTGTCCATTCGTAGATTCTGGCTTCTCGCCAGCTCCAGTTGAAGTGGGTCATGAGGAGATCGTATGTACCGATGCCCAAATATTTGAGCAGCCATGGTCTCACAAAGGCAACGGTGGGAACGTGTCTCAACAAGAGGTGGACGATGATGAGACACAATTGCCAGAAAGTCAGGGGGAGGACCAGGGTGCGGAAGTGGAAGACGACGTGGTGGATGATCCAGTAACTGACCCAACCTGGCAAGAGTACATGCAGAGCGAGGACAGCAGTGCACAGGGGGAGTTAGGCGTAGCATCACAACAGGGCGGAAGAAGCAGGGTGGTGTCCGCAGAAAGAAGGCAGGCAACCGTTCCCCGGAACAACAACACGACTGAAGTTGCCAGTACAACTGTTAGGTCTTCCCGATTCTGGCTGTTTTTTAAGGTTCTGCAGATAATTCCAAAAAGGCCATTTGCAACACCTGCCATGTCAGCATCAGCAGGGGTAGCAAAATTAGTAGCCTGACCACCACCAGCATGATCAGGCACATGGCAGCAAAGCACCCGACTTTGTGGGATGTACTGCAGAGTCCAGGAGCATTGTCTGCGGGTGACACCGCTGCGTCTTCCACTGTTGTGCATGCAAGCCAATCCCCTGTCCATACTGCATGCAAAGATGTCTCCTGTCCTTCACCTGTACCTGCACAAGCAGAAATAGCACCATCATCAGCCACGTCCTTGTCCCAGCGCAGCATTCAGTTATCCATACACCAATCTTTGGAACGCAGGCGCAAATACGCTGCCAACGCCCCACATGCCACAATTCTAAATGCACACATTTCGTGACTGCTTGCGCTGGAAATGTTGCCTTTTAGACTGGTGGAGACGGAAGCACAGCTGTCCCACGTTACTCGGTCCCCAGCCGCCACTATTTTTCCCGGTGTGCCGTCCCCGCATTACATAAGCACGTGTCACAAAACATCATACGTGCCCTTAACAACGCAGTTTCAGTCAAAGTCCACCTAACCACGGACACGTGGACAAGTGCTTGTGGGCAGGGCCGGTACATCTCGCTGACGGAACACTGGGCTAATATTCTGGAAGCCAGGACCCAGTCTGAGCTTGGGACGGAACATGTCCTTCTGACACCAAGGATTGCAGGCACTAACTCAGTCAGGGTTTTACCCACAGTGTACAGCTCTGGCACGTCATGCTCCTCAGCCTCCTCCTCCTCCACTTCACCCTCCACACCAGTCCCAAGCTGGAAGCACTGCAGCACTGCCTCGGCTAAGCGGAAACAGGCTGTGCTGAAGCTAATATGCGTAGGTGACAAACCCCACAACGCTGAAGAGTTGTGGACAGCTCTGAAACAGCAGTCAGATCACTGGCTCACACCGCTGAACCTACAGCCAGGTATGGTCATGTGTGACAATGGCCGGAACCTTGTGGCGGCTCTGAGGCGAGGCGAGCTGACACATGTTCCATGCGTGGCCCATGTACTCAACCTCGTGGTTCAGCAGTTTATTAAATCCTACCCAGAGCTGTCTGATCTGCTCGTCAAAGTACGCCGCCTGTGTGTCCATTTTAGAAAGTCACCTACTGCTTCTGCCGGCCTTGCCGGCTTTCAGCGGTGTTTGCAGCTTCTGGCTCACAGACTAGTGTGTGATGTACCCACGCATTGGAATTCCACACTGCACATGTTGGTCAGGATTTGTGAGCAGAAGAGGACAGTTGTTGAGTACCAGCATCAACTAGGCCGTCGGTATACGGTTCAAACTCCACACATAAGACCTCAGGAGTGGACATGGATGTCCGACATATGTACCGTCCTCCAAAACTTTGAGGACTCCACCAAAATAGTGAGTGGCGATGGCGCCATCATTAGCGTTACCATCCCGCTTCTCTGTCTTCTAAAATGCTCTCTGCTCAAAATCAAAGACGATGCATTGCAGGTGGAGCACGATGAGTTGCAGCAAGAAACCATACTGGGTGATTACACACAGCCCAGCCTCATTTCATCCCAACGTGCATTGGAGAACTATGATGAGGAGGAGGAAGATGAAGAAATAGAGCTACTTTCATGCAGAATTGACGGTAATACATGCACTACCGTCAGACCATCGGTTCACCGTGGATGGCCAGAGGACAGGGGAGAGGAGGAGGAGGAGCAGAAGGAGGAGGAGGATGAGGCCTGCATGGCCAGTCATGCTGTTGGTGAGGACCCTGAAGTCTTGCCTGTTAACAGTCTGGCGCACATGGCTGACTTTATGTTACGCTGCCTGTCTCATGACCCTCGCGTTATCAACATCTTGGCGGACACTCATTACTGGTTGGTGACACTTTTAGACCCACGCTACAAGGAGAACTTTATTTCTATTATTCCCGAGGCGGAGAGGTCTACAAAAATGCTGCAGTACCATAAGGTCATAGTCGCGGAATTACTCAAAAAATTCCCTTCTGAAAACGCTAGCTGCAGAGGTCACGATTCAGTGGACAACCAAGGCGTCCAGCTGAGAGAGGCACAAGTCCAATCCAGCAGAGGTAGAGGAACACTCTCAAAGATCTGGGACACTTTTCCCAGCACCTCCTGTACCAAAGGCCCTGAGGTGCGGGGTAGTGTCACAAGGACTGCAAAGTTTGCAAAGATGCTGAGGGAGTACCTTGCCGATCGTACTAAAGTGCTCCTAGACTCCTCTGTGCCTTATAATTATTGGGTATCCAAGCTGGACACGTGGCAGGAATTGGCTCTCTACACCTTGGAAGTCCTGACCTGCCCTGCCGCTAGCGTTTTGTCAGAGCGTGTTTTTAGTGCCGCAGGTGGAATTATTACAGATAAACGCACCCGCCTGTCAACTGAAAATGCTGACAGGCTGACTCTGATGAAGATGAACAAGGGTTGGATTGGGCCTGACTTCTCCTCACCACCACCAAATGATAGCGGAATTAAAATTTTGTGCGGTAGATTGCCATGCATCTCCGCATACCCACACATCGGTACACACTTTATGTCTTTATCTACTTACTGTAATGCTCCTCCTTCTCCTCATCCGCCACCATCATATGATCAGTGTGACCGTGGTTCATGATGCCACAAAAACATAATTTTTTTTACATCATATTTATGATGATGATGAACCCAACCGTTAAAAAGTTAGGCATTAGTTTAATGTATACCCCCCAAAGGGTAAATGTTTTCGTCCATGCTTACAGAATGGGCATTACAAGTACAGGAGACCCGCTCCTTTGCAATGGGAACAATTTTTAGAGGCTCTCCTTCATGTTTCTTCCCGGGGGCATTGCAATGCCTCCCAATTTTTGGAAGCCCTTCCAGGGCAATCCTACAAAAGACCCACTTCCTTAAAATGGGCACATTATTTAAAGAGGCCCTCATGCACGTCTCTATCCAGGGGCATGGTAGTGCCACACAATTTTTGGCTTCCCTGCCTAGGGCAATCCTACAAAAGACCCACTTCCTTAAAATGGGCACATTATTTAAAGAGGCCCTCATGCACGTCTCTATCCAGGGGCATTGTGGTGCCTCCCAATTTTTGGCTGCCCTGCCTAGGGCAATACTACAAAAGACCCACTTCCTTAAAATGGGCACATTATTTAAAGAGGCCCTCATGCACGCCTCCATCCAGGGGCATCAGAGTGCCTCCCAACTTTTGGCAGCCCTGCCTAGGACAATACTACAAATGTCCCACTTCCTTAAAATGGGCACATTATTTAAAGAGGCCCTCATGCACGTCTCTATCCAGGGGCATTGAAGTGCCTCCCAACTTTTGGCAGCCCTGCCTAGGGCAATACTACAAAAGACCCACTTCCTTAAAATGGGCACATTATTTAAAGAGGCCCTCATGCACGCCTCTATCAAGGGGCATTGGGGTGCCTCCCAATGTTTAGCAGCCCCGCCTAGGGTAATACTACAAAAGACCCACTTCCTTAAATATGCACATTATTTAAAGAGGCCCTCATGCACGCCTTCATCCAGGGGCATCAGATTGCCTCCCAACTTTTGGCAGCCCTGCCCTAGGGCAATACTACAAAAGACCCACTTCCTTAAAATGGGCACATTATTTAAAGAGGCCTTCATGTACGTCTCTTCCCAGGGTCATGAGAGTGCCACACAATTTTTGGCTGCCCTGCCTGGGGCAATACTACAAAAGACCCACTTCCTTAAAATGGGCACATTATTTAAAGAAGCCTTCATGTACGTCTCTTCCCAGGGTCATAAGAGTGCCACACAATTTTTGGCTGCCCTGCCTGGGGTAATACTACAAAAGACCCACTTCCTTAAAATGGGCACATTATTTAAAGAGGCCCTCATGCACGCCTTCATCCAGGGGCATCAGATTGCCTCCCAACTTTTGGCAGCCCTGCCCTAGGGCAATACTACAAAAGACCCACTTCCTTAAAATGGGCACATTATTTAAAGAGGCCTTCATGTACGTCTCTTCCCAGGGTCATGAGAGTGCCACACAATTTTTGGCTGCCCTGCCTGGGGCAATACTACAAAAGACCCACTTCCTTACAATGGGCACATTATTTAAAGAGGCCTTCATGTACGTCTCTTCCCAGGGGCATGGGAGTGCCACAAAAATTTTTAAAAAAAAATCTTTCATATAATCCAAAAAACTAACATACACCAACTCTGTCTCACAAGTGGGTATGAGCCCTTAACATTTTTTCCATGAAAATCCATTTTGGTTTCATTTTGTAATGTTTTCTTGACAGTCCGTAAAAGTGGCGTAATAGTCTGACAATATTGTTGTGTGGCACCCCGCAATGAGTGCGTCACAGGAGGGTACTGCACCCCTGACCGCAGGTGCAGTATTCTCCGTCTCAGTGATGAATGGGTTAACTCCAAGGCTCCATACACCACATACCACATCCAGAGACAGAGGGCCAATAGGGTCCTGGTGGGTGGAGTGTGAGATGTTGAGTGTGGGGAAAGTGCAGAACAGAAAGTTAGAACGTGGGAGAGACAAGTGCAAGGCAGACGTCAGAACCAGAGATCTAACGGGCGGGCACCGAGAAGCGGTGACCCAGACGTGAAAGGGGCCAAATACCAGTAACCAAGTAACGGGTCCTGGAGGGAGAAACACCAGAGTGTGCAGTCACTAGAGAACTGTAAACAGCTAGGAGAGCTGACCTGGTATTGGAGCCACGCTAGGCCCATATCAGAGACACCTGGAAAGTGGTAGACCCTTAGAATAGGGGTCACAGGAACAAGGAGAGTAACCAGTACAGAAAGGGGCAGAGGAGTCATCCCGACTCACCCTAACAAAGGTCCGGTCACTGGGTCCGAGTTTACAAGGACACAGCACCGTTCCTGTAAAGAAACCAGCACTAAAATAGGGGGTTTAGCTCCCCGGACACCCAAAGCACCACCAAATGAGAGCCTGGAGTCTAGGCCAAACAGGAATCCCCTTTGAGTGCCCTCAGTGCAGAAAATCTGGGTGTGAAGAGTCACACAGAGAGGACAGTAATGGTTTGGTTAGGTTTTATGCCTGTCAGACTCCAGCAGAACAACGGGTATTAGGAAGCCTACAACCCTGCTTGCTGTGAAAAACCCTGAAGTGTCTCATCTCATCTCCGTTCGAGTGTACCAGTTATCAACAGTAAAAGGTACCCAAAAGACTGTATGTGTGCGTGTCCCTCTTTTCCCTCACACCACACTGACCATGTTACCCTATTCCCTCAACGTCAGCAACTGCCCCGGGGACCCCCCCGCTCGCCCTGTAGGGAGCGGTTCCATCTAAGCTGCCGCACATCACCCCGGAGGTCTGAGCAGCACCGGTGCCATCACCGGACACCTACAGGTGGCGTCACAAAACAAGACTGTACTCCTTAACATAATCATGCAATTGACCACAGGGCCCACACAGCCCCGGGCATCGATCCGTGACCGTAGCCAGCGCCTGAGAGCTGAGTACCCGGCAACGGTGAGTCAGTTGACATCAGTGACCTTGGGGTCTGAAATGCTTACAGGGGTCTTCTCCATGCTGTTCCCATGTCATTTGAGCACTGTTCTGATACTTTTGTGACATTTTTAGGGTTTTTCCATGTCATGCCAGAAAAATACTCGGGTCTCCCATAGGCGGCCGTCACACGCTGCATTATTGCTAACGATATCGTTTAAGCGATCTGCTTTTTGATCGCTTAAGCGATATCGTTTGTGCATCGCTGCGTGCGATCAAGCGATTTTACAATGTAAAATCGCTTGATCGTGACATCGCAGATATGAGAGCCGGAGCTCAAATCAAGCGATAAACGCTTGAACAATCTGCTTCATCGTGGTGTGTGACACCACGATGAACGATCTCCCAGCGGCAGAGCCTATGCTGGGAGATGGTATCTATGGTAAACGTTGGGTTACTAAGCGCCGCGCGGCGCCTAGTAACCCGATGTGTACCATAGTTACCAGCGATCTCGCTGGTCCACATCGCTGGTGAGTCTGCCTGTGTGACAGCTCACCAGCGATGTGAACGATATTGTAAGCGATCGCGCGTGCACGTGATCGCTTACAATATCGCTCACGATATTGCAGCGTGTGACGGCCGCCATAGGATAACATTGGGCTCGGTGCTCGGGCCGAGTACACGAGTTTCCTGAGATGGTCGGTCTGAGCTTCGAGCACCCGAGCATTTTAGTACTCGCTCATCTCTAATTATTATATGACACCTGCTATCATTTATCTTCTCCTGAATCTTTATAAATTGACATATTGTGATTTTTTGTTAGATTGAAAACTGTCATACATGTAAGATTAATATGCTGCTATATCATCGAGAATATATAGATACCAGAAAAGTTGTCGTACATATGGTAAATATGCTGTTTTACTACTTGAGGACATTCATATGCCGACACAATGAAGGACTTTCTTACTTTTGTATTAGAATATGTATTGTACATTCTAATATCAGTCCTAGTTATAATATTTTCTCAATCCGGCAGATGGTGACAGGTATCTCTCATAGTCTGCATCTGTCCACCACACTTTATGTACCAGTGGACATACACAGGAAATAAAGATACCATTATAAGCCTCCTGATGAACCCAAGAATGAGCCAAAGGGGAAAATGCGTTGAGATAATATAATAAAGAGAAGGACGACAACCAGGTCTTATTGGAACACAGCCTGTTTTGTAGGAATATTACTCCAATGTTCCAAAAATAATACATGTTAAATCTACATTTACTGGTTGTAATCTATACTACCCTCTTCAATGGTCAACCTAATAATTCTTACATCTCTTTGGCTAAATAAAATATGAGAGTGAACTATATGGTTAGGACCATGTTGAAGGACATCATTTAGTCCATTTGGTCTTTATTAGCTTTCTCCCACGACTATATACCAAACATATGAAAGTGGAATATATTTTAATAGCATGTAGCTATCCATATATACTAGTGCATCTCAATGAATAAGAAGTGTCAATGAGGATGTTGAAGTCACCCATTGCTTTGAGCAGGGGGTTGGACCAGATGACCCAGGAGATCCCTTCTATCTCTACCATTGTATAATTCTATGATTCATCTAAACTTAATGTTGGGCAGCATGGAAGCTCATTGGGCAGCACAAGGTTCCAAGATCCAAATATCCACCAAGAAAACATCTCAACTAATCTTAATATTGAGCAGCATGGTGACTCAGTGGTTAGCACTGTTGCTTTGCAGCACTGGGGTCTTTAATCCAAGTTTCCACTGAGGACAACGTCTGCATAGAATTTGTTCCCCTGGGATTGTGTTGGTTTCCTCCCACAAACCAAAGCCATAGTGATAGAGAATTTAGATTGACATATCTTTAACTATTGGGGCTCACGATGTCTGTAAAGCGTGGTGGAGTCTGTTGATGCTATTTAAGCCATGATAATAATTAATAAACCTCAATCCAAGTGCAACCTGATTAATGCAATAATCTTGCCATGCACTTCACAGTTTTCCCAGCAGGTGTCCTTACAAACTGTTTTATAACACTGTATAAAGCAAGCTTCCTTATCTGTAGTGGTTTTACTTCCATCTAATCAGGAATAAACTTTGATATGTATATTAGGTACACTCACAGCTACATGTGACAACTGTTGTCATTTCATCAGTATTCAGTATTTCTGCTGGGGACAAATATTCACATTCTGGCACAACCCTTTAAAACCAACAGATCTCAAAGAGGATTTCTAAACCTTTGTAAAGTATTCAGCTACTAATAAAAAAGCTGAGAAGCCAGCACTGCCTATGGTCAGCATGCAGTACAAAAAGTACATCTGCACATACTATGCTTATATGCCTCCCTGGTTGTTGAGCCCTTGGACGGTGTGCACAAACACGAGTCCCCTGCAGCTCCCCTGGATAAACCAGGCTGATTAGTATCCCACCACTGCCACCAATTGTGGAGACACGGGGGTCAGTGGGTGCTCTCATCTGCTGGCTCAGCCGCCTTTAGCAAAACAACCTGGACCAGGGCTCATCCCCAAACTGAACACCTGAGCTCCTTAACCATGGGCGGAACACTACTCAGACAACACAGGGTGAGGGAACCACAATATTAAGGCTTTATTTTATCCCCAGTTAACAGAATGTAATACATAACCAGCAAAACACAACGATGTAACAGGCAACAGAGTCTCACCCTTCCGCTGGCTCACCAGGGATTATAATATAGCACAGCAAAGTCTGTAGCCAGGTGACTGGATCATCCCAACCTGGGTTGCGTCCTTATGAAGTCTTTGTTATCCCAGCCAAATCCAAACATTCGTTGCTGAAGTCCTTGTAGAATTATAATCTAGGTTTTGATCCCCTCAGTCGGCACCGTAATGCCTAGGCCTGGGGTTATGGCCAGCTAATCGGGTTCGTAGATCCCAGATTATCTGCCTGTATTACGTCCAGTGTACCTCTAGCCGGGATTGAAATCCCTAGACTGAGGTTACTAGACAGAATCTCAAAATCACCCTGGTTAATCAACAGGTCTCCTTATATACCCTCAGCCCTCATTGCAGCATATTGGGGACTTCATGATTGGTGGAATAAAACTGTCTTCTCATTGGCTGGATATCAATCCTAAAACATTTCTAGTAGTATTGCAGTTCTGTCAAGGGAGAGCCATATACTGATTGACATAGCACCTAGCAGGATACATTTAGTCTGCAATCCATGACATTAAATAATGGTGGCTGAGGCCATTTACATAGAGTCAACAATCCACATAGTAATACAATGGCATTCTAACAGGATTAAGTTCCTCTGACCTTACAGAGGAGAGATATTTGCATTACATACGTCAACATCACCAAAAATCTACAAGACTAGTCGGAACAATGGGTACACAAAATATTGTCTGGCTAGATTTTAAGAACTTAATCCATGAGTGGTATATTACAAGTTTGCAAACCAAAATACAATATTATCTGGATAAATAAGACATCCTCATAGGGTATACATTAAAGGAGTCCATGTTGTCACACATATGAATTTCTAACTGTACTTTAAAATTGAGATATTTAGCAAACAATTGATTAGTTCTTTGATTCCACACTGCCACTTCCCAGCAATCTCAAATGGGGCGGTCCTACGCTACGTTTTTTATATACGTTGGGCCTTATGGTCTCCAAAATACATTAAAAGCGCGACCACATTGAATGCAACACATATCTGAACATTTCTTAACCACTCCCATGGTGCCAGAAGGGCAAGTGTAGATAAAGGCAGACCAGGTCCAAACATGTGCAGCAAATGCTACAGACATCCGGACATTATCAGATCTGAACCCCACCCTGCCGAACCAGAAGACCATGAATGAGGGCAGAGTAAGCCCAGATAAATAAGCATGCCATCAAATAGGGTATATGGGAAGGGTGGGGATACTGTGTGTGTACAGTGGTCTAGGCCATCCATTGTAAAGACAGAAAGAATGGCAAACTAAACCAAGCACGCTCGGCAAAATGTTAGGAGTCAACCACAAACCAATAACAAATAAAAAAGTTGAGAAACCAGCGCTGCCTATGGTCAGCATGCAGTACAAAAAGTGCATATGCACATATTAATTTCTAACTGTACTTTAAAATTAAGATATTTAGCAAACAATTTCCGAATTCATTGATCCACCCCACCACTTCACGACAATCTCAAATAGGACAGCCCTACTCTATGTTTTTTTTTTATATAAGTTGTGCCTTACAGCATCCTAAATACATTAAAAGCATGACCACATTAAATGCAACACATACCTGAACATTTCTGAACCGCTCCCATTGTGCCAGAAGGGCAAGTGCAGATAAAGGCAGACCAAGCCCGAACATGTGCAGCAAATGCTACAGACATCCGAACATTATCAGATCTGACCCCCACACTGCCAAATTAGCAGAACAACGTATATAAAAAACGTACAATATGACCAGCCTATTTGAGATTGCCATGAAGTGGCAGGGTGGCTCAAATAATTGATCAATTGTTTGCTAAATATCTCAATTTTAAAGTACAGTTAAAAGTGCATATGCACTTTGCGTACTGCATACTGACCATAGGCAGCGCTGGTTTCTTGGCCTCTTTTTTTTGTTATTGGTTTGTGGTTGACCCTCATTTTTTGCCATATGCGCTTGGTTCAGTTTGCCATTCTTTCTGTCTTTCCTGTGATTGACCTAGGCAACTGTTCACACACAGTTGCCCCAACCTTCTCATAGGCTCTATTTGATTGCATGCACATTTATCTGGGCCTGCTCTGCCCTCATTCATGGTCTGCTGGTTTGGCAGTGTGGGGTGTTGTGAATTCATTGGAGCTCCCTCCGGTGGTTGTTGCTGGTGATGCAGCTGACTGTGTGGGCTTCACAGGCGATGGTGATGATTGGCAATCTGGTTCTTGGAGCATATAATGGTTTGAAGTGGATCAATCCTTGCCAGTTGTCTTTGGTTCCTGGAGGAGTTCACATCTCTCTGGTTTCTTTTGCTCTGGGGAATTCTTTGCAAGCTAAGTGGATGGTATTTTGATATTTTGTGGCACACATTTGTGTGCTTAAGGTTCTGCTTATGTTTTGTCTTATTCTGAGTTGAGGGTTTGCTATTTAGTCTGTAAAAGTGTTTATCTGCTCTCAGATAGGAAGTTTCCTTCCTTGAAATTTTACCATTCACTATTATCTATTATTTCCAGTTCTGCTGGCATTTGATTATAGAAGTCTGCAGATATAGAAGGTGCTGAGTCTTAGTGACTCAGGGTAATTTTTCTACTATCTGCTGTTGGTGTTTTTTTTATATTGTTTTATACTGACCGCAATAGTATTCTATCCTGTCTTTCCTATATAGCTAGTTTGGCCTCTTTTGCTAAACCTTTTACTCTGCTTGTGTTTGTTTTTCCTTCTCTTGTTTCCAGTTAATATCTGTGGGGGCTTGCTATTCTTTTGGGCTTCTGCTCTGAGGCAAGATAGCTTTTCCTACATCCATCTTTAGGAGCAGGTAGTTCTCCGACTGTGCAGAGGTGTCTAGATCTGGTTAGTTACATCCCACAGGTACTTCAAGTTGCGGTGTGTAGTCAGAGATTGCAGTCAGTACAGTCACCAACGACTTCTATGGAATCTGAATGTTACTCCTGAGTCATTGGTTCATAACAGTGGGGATCAAATCTGATAATGTCCAGATGTCTGTAGCATTTGCTGCACATGTTCAGGCCTGACCTGCCTTTATCTGCACTTGCCCTTCTGGCTCCATCGCAGTGGTTCAGAAATGTTTCAGGTACTTGTTGCATTAATATGGTCGTGCTTTTAATGTATTTAGGAGGCCATAAGGCACAACATATATAAAAAACGTAGGAGTAGGAGAGGTATTTGAGATTGTCGTGAAGTGGCAGGGTGGCTCAAAGAATTGATCACTTGTTTGCTAAATATCTGTTTTAAAGTACAGTTAGAAATTAATATGTGCATATACACTTTTAGTACTGCATGCTGATCATACATTAACATTTACACATGTATGCTAATATGCTTTGATTACCGTATATACTCGTGTATAAGCCGACCCGTGTATAAGCCGACCCCCCTACTTTTGCCCCCAAAACCTGGGAAAATCTATTGACTCGTGTATAAGCCGAGGGTGGACCCCAGCACAGGTATACAGCCACCAGCAGCCCCAGGGGTACTATACAGCTACAGCAGCCCCAGGGGTACTATACAGCCACCAGCAGCCCCAGGGGTACTATACAGCCACCAGCAGCCCCAGGGGTACTATACAGCCACCAGCAGCCCCAGGGGTACTATACAGCCACAGCAGCCCCAGGGGTACTATACAACCACAGCAGCCCCAGGGGTACTATACAGCCACAGCAGCCCCAGGGGTACTATACAGCCACCAGCAGCCCCAGGGGTACTATACAGCCACCAGCAGCCCCAGGGGTACTATACAGCCACAGCAGCCCCAGGGGTACTATACAGCCACAGCAGCCCCAGGGGTACTATACAGCCACCAGCAGCCCCAGGGGTACTATACAGCCACCAGCAGCCCCAGGGGTACTATACAGCCACCAGCAGCCCCAGGGGTACTATACAGCCACCAGCAGCCCCAGGGGTACTATACAGCTACAGCAGCCCCAGGGCTGTATACAGCTACAGCAGCCCCGGAGGTATACAGGCCCCCCCATCAAGCTCCAGGGCCCCCCCCCCTTGCACGGCAGCCTGTAAAGGAAAATCATACTTATCGCTGTCCCGCGCTGTCCCGCCGCTTGCCGACACACGATCCCGGGCTTCAATCCGCGTCTTCCGGCTTCCTGTGGTCGCGCGCAATGACGTCATTGCCCGCGACCACAGAAGACGGGGCTGCTGCTGTATATATACGGATTACCGTATATACTCGCGTATAAGCCGAGGGGGGACTTTTCAGCCCAAATTTTGGGCTGAAAAACTCGGCTTATACGCGAGTATATACGGTATGTTAATGCTGCATCTTCTGTAAAATACTCCATATTTACTTGTGATAAATACTTTGACCTAAGTATGCAGTTGTCAAACCATCTGTTCCTTAAGCGAGTGACTTTCGCTTCCCTAATTGCTGCAGAGGATCGCTGTGTGCGATCAAGAGCGCAATACTCTGCTGTTTCTAAAAAGTAAACATACCCATCACATGACCAGCCGTGACGTGCGGCTTTGTTGCTGGGGAACAGTGAAGCGGAATGACGTGTCGGCCTCTGACTCGCTAATCGCGGCCGCGTGGTTACACACGCGCCCGCGCTGGGCGATGACGCGGCCACACTTCCGCTTTCTGCCATCCACACAGCTGATCGTGATGATCATCATGCCGGCCGGCCTTTTTAAACCGCACTCTGCTGAATCTAAATACACCCTGAAGAAGGTTACGAAATGGCCATCGGGGTGTGTGGCTCCTGTTGATAGGCACCTTTTGGTGAGAACCTTTCACTGTTGCAATATTATGTGATACTTTTTGCAGTACCTGCCAGGTTGTACTTAATTGCAAAGGTTGTATACCTGTCCTTAGATTGTGGACAACAATGTATCAAATGTGAACATTGTAAATTATGCTTATGCAAGATAAAAGTAATAACCTCTGACTACACTACTTGATGTGTTTGTGATTATGGTGATGTTATATGTATACCTTCAGCACCTAATAGATCCTAATGCAGCAAACATATAATAAGCACTTGCACTTTAATAATTTTGGTCTATGGGTTACTATGATAGATCTATACAATTTTGTAACCTACTGGCAATTTAAAACTAATGAGCTGCATATGGTTTCTGTAGGAGGCAGTAGGTTACATTTACTTGCCAGTTCTGCAGTGTCACTATAGATATGTTGTGAATTGTTACATGCAACAGTACTTATAACAGGAGCTTCCCTTGTGGGTTGTCTGTCCTTTATTGTGTATACCTTCCCTTGTCTATCCTTCTTTGAATAAATTATTTGTATACAGATGTTTATCGCTTGATTTTTGGATTTCATTAATGTAGCGATTTATCTGCTCCATGGTGTATACTCCTCCGTATACGGGAGGTTACTGCTTAGTATCCTGATGAAGTTGTTCATGCTGATCATAGGCAGTGTTGGCTTCTCGATCTTTTTTTTATTCATGAATGAGTGTCATTTACTAATATCTTAAATACATATTTATTAACTGCATTTGCTCAAAGCAATTATATATATTTAATATTGTCATATGTTAGTATTTCTCCTGGCAATAAATACTGAATTCTTACAGACTAATACAAGGATGAATCCTAAGTAAAATACCGATTGCTGGACATTTTCTGATCATTTGAGATTAGATTTAGATTTAAGCCATTTACACTGGTGCACGTACAGCGTAAAAACTATGCAGAGGTAGGTGTCAATACAATCTGATAAAATCCTGTGTGACAGACTAATACATTATTGATTTCTTTCCTCTGTCCTGCTCTATTACTCATAGATTGCCTGGAGTATTGACCAGTGCACAGAACATATTGCCATGCTGTGGAATTTCATTAATATTGGACACAAAAATGAACAGGTAAAAGATGTAAAACAATGAAATCATGCGGCAATCTGTGCTGGATATCAGTCATAGATTATTAACCAATTAGTTTGAGTTACTGATGCAGCAGACAATAAAAGCCAATAAGATTCCAGATCAGATATAAAAAATCTGGACACAAGATGTAAAGTAAAATGAGGATAGTCATCTCATATAAAGTCTAGTAAGGCTGGCTTCACAGCACAGTTTTTTTGATCTAGGGTCCGGTGTAAACCAGACAGCCCTGGACCGGTTTTTGGCCCCATAGCAGCCTATGGGGCTGGATGGAGCCGGATGGCAGCTCTCTGCCATCCGGTTTTATCACTCCGGGAGAATACGGATTATTCTCTCTGGACACAAAAATGATGCTTGCATCATTTTTTTGTCCGGGGAGAAAAATCTCCCCAATTTGCCAGATCCCGGATTCGGCCGGATTCTCCCGGAGCCGGGGCAATCCAGCGCTCCCTAACATGGAGCCTATGGGGCCAGATTGCCCCGGACCGGGAGGATCCGGGAATCAGACACTGGCGGCTGCACGCCGCTGTTGTTTCAGGACCGCGGCTAGCATGGCACATTTGGCCCTCCGGTTCTGTGTGCTGATCCGGTCCGGGGCTGTCAGGGTCATCCCGGACAGCCCCGGACCGGATCACACCGGATCGTGATGTGAAGCCAGCCTAAGGCCGCTCTGTTAGCTTCAAGCCCCGCACTGCGCATGCGTGCTGGAGGCATAACAGAGCGGCGCGGGTGTACATACGTCACCTGAAGCCGGAAATGACGCGATTCGTATCATACAGCTGCACTGCAGCCCGGAAGACACACAGGAGAGCGGGGAGGTGCGCATTTCAATCAGAGTTGAAGATCACGCCTATTGAGGCGTGATATTAGGAAGAGGGAGAGCCTGCCTGGGTGACTATGCATACAGTAGTCACTCATTAACATCGCTAATGAGTGAGTTTAATAACGTTTATCTTCATTTTCAATAGATGCATTTAGGAGCTAAAAGGAGTGTAGCATAAGTGTTACTATGCTCTAGGGACATCTTTTAATAGCTTAGGAGGTGTTTTGGGGGTGACAGGATCCCTTTAAAAACAGGTACTTTTAATTTGCTGTGTTTCAGAACATCTGCTGATAAAGTGTATGATTTATATCCCCCTTTGCATTGTACTTTATGATACCCTATATACAGCATGAGTCCCACATAGCCTCCTATGTACATTATGAGCTCCACATAGCCTCCTATTGCTTTTTGAGCCCCACATAGACTCCTATATACAGCATGAGCCCCACATAGCTTCCTATATATGCCATGAACCTCACATAGCCTCCTATAAACTTTATGACCCCTACATAGCCTATATACTTCTATATACGGTATATTATCACCTCCATAGAGCCTCCCTATATGCATTGTGATTCCACACATAGCCTCCTGTATAATTTATGAACCCTACGTAGCCTCCTTTATACATTATCAGCCCCACATGACCTATTTACTTTTTGAGCCCCATATAGCCTCCTATATACAACATAAGCCCCACATAGCCTCCTATATACATTATGAGCTTCACATTCCTCATATATATTTTATGAGCCTCACATAGCCTCCTACGGTATATACATTATGAGCCCCACCTACATGATATAGAATTTGTGATCCCCACATAGCCTCCTACATACTTTATGAGCCTGACATAGTCTCCTTTATACATAATGAGCCCTACATAGCCTCTTATATACATTATGTGCCCCACATAGACTCTTCTATACTTTTTGAGCCACACATAACCCCCTATATATAGTATTGGACCATATATGTGGCGCCCCGCAACGAGTGCGTCACAGGAGGACATTGCATCCCATACTGAAGATGCAATATTCTCCGCCTCAGTAATGGCATGGTTAACCTCAGAGCTCCAACACCACATGCACCACTTAGAATAGAGGGCCAATCAGGTCCTGGTGGGAGGAGTGTTAGGTGTAGTGTGTGGGGGAAGTTAGGAGAAGAAGTTAGAACGTGGCTGGAGAGGAAGGAAGAAGGAGCAGGGCTCTGCACAGTCCCGTGCAGCCCTGAAGTCCAGCTTACCGGCAGGGCACCATCAAGCAGCAACTACCAGACGGGACCAATTATACCCGTGCCCATAACCACCGGATCACTGGTTCCGAGGCGAGCAGACGTCCACCGCTGTTCAGCAAACCAGGGTGAAGGAACCGCTTCCTAGGAGGCACCTCATCACCGCCGCCACTTAGTTGTCTTGCCAGCAGGGACTCACCACTGGGACACAGTACCTTCAGCCTTATTAGCTAGGTACCACTCAGAAGTCTCCCAAGTACCCTGACCTGGTACTCTAAGGCAACATCGGCAACAAGCTAAAGACAGTTAGGAAAGGAGGAACACTGCAGAGCTCTGAACTAACACCAGTTATCACTGGGACCACCCGGTCCGTTACCTGCAGACTGTATACCTTGTACTATCATACCGGTTACAGAATAGACCCATTACAGAGGAATCTGGTGTCCCTGCTTTCCTTCAAACTGTTATTAACTCTGCACGTTCTAAACTACTTGAGCTGCTATATTACATCAAGACAGCTCCTAGCCCCGGGGACTCACGCTCATCCTGTGGGGAGCGTCCCATCCAGCTGCCGTACATCCCAAGCAGCGCCGGTGCTATCACCGGATTCCCACAGGTGGCGTCACGAAAACAAGAATTACCCCCATCTGTTCACCTCCTTTTGATCTGACCACCGGGCCCCACAGCCTCAGGCGTGGAACCGTGACGAGGGAAGCTACGCCTGAGACCTGACAACCCGGCAACAGTGAGTCATATACATATGAAAAAAACACCACATACTCACCCTGTTACCATTTCCCAGCACTCTGCTTCACTGATTCTCTACATTGTAGACAAGCTGATGTGAAGTCAACATGTCTGCTGTCTCACATGCTAAATTGTGGAAGGAGGAGATAGCGTTCCCTACTCCCCCAATATATAAACCGCTATTCACATCCTCAGGATGCGGATCTTGGTGACATCAGTCAGCCAGGCAGTGGAGGGCATGTGCAGCATGCAGGCCACTGGTTTCAGCCCTGTCTTTGTCAATGGGCCGGAAAGAAACAGCCAGTTTGCCCCAAACTGCTTTACAGAATACATAATAACTATATGAAAGTTAGTTAAGCCTGCTGATTTGACAGGTGTGGCTGGCTGTATATGATGTTTAGTGTCTTGACTGTTCCCCAAGTGTACTGTAGATATGGAAGGAAAGAAGGAACAGTGCATGCTTTGATTGATATACTTAACATGGAGCTTTATGTCGAAACTCATGAAACCTACAAAATGGCTGCAAGCCAGAAAACCAGACAGGTACTGACTTTACCAAAATGGTGGTCTCCACAAAACAATAAGAAAACCTATAAGTGTGACCACACATATGGATATTAAAAAAGTTTTTTTCAATAAATACATAAAATGCATATTAAAAAGTGGTGAAAACAATACGGGTTAAGAAATATAATGTGTCACTATACAGATAGCCTATAGATTACCTTCTGATGCCCGAAGTACATTTCGCTTTCACTTATTGACACTGTCCCAGGAAGATTCAATAGCGAAACGTACGTCGGGCATCAGAAGGTAATATGATTTTCATTACAGCACTTATTTCTCATAAGTATCTGAGGCATTAATAACGAGAAGTCAGAGTTACTGACTTCATCTAAAATCTCTCTTTACCTGGGCAATCTATGTCATTATCCCTACTGTTTAGTATTTTGCACATATGATATTTGGGATACATACAATGATTTCTACTTTTTGAACTATGTCTAAAGTATTTCTGTACATGCATTTTTGATACTTTTCTTTGCATTATCCACTGATACATACTGTGCCACATTATATTACTTTATCTGTATTGTGTTCTTCACCTGTTTATTAATAATAATAATTTATTCATTTATATAGCACTATTAATTCCATAGCACTTTACATACATGAGTACTGCTGTCTCTCTTGGAGCTCACAATCTAAACATCCTATCAGTATGTCTTTACAATGTGGGAGGAAACTGGAGTGCCCGGAGGAAACCCACGCAGACACAGGAAAACATACGAACTCCTTGCAGATGTTGTCCTTAGTGTCCTTGGTGGGACTTAAACCCATGACCTCAAGGCCCCAGTGCTGCAAAGGCTACAGTGCTAACCACTTGAGCCATCATGCTGCCCATGCATATATTTTATATATTTATTGCATATAAATTTTATTTTAGTATCCACATCTGTGGTCACACTTGTAGATTTTATTATGAGGAAATTTGTTCATTTGCTTCATGTTTCTAGTTACCTAATAACATATCATTCTTATGAAAGAATTAAATGACCCAAGAGCTGTCTCACTCATATAGAACAATTGGATGAAAAATAGAGCAACTCCTGTAGCATGAATCTAAATCCAGCCTTAAGACCCCGTTACACATAGTGATGTTCCCACGATCCCAACAACGATCCGACCTGGCTGGGATCGCTGGAACATCGCTGTGTGGTCGCTGTTGAGATGCCAGACAGGCAGACTCACCAGCGATCACCCAGCGATGTGGCGACACCCAACGGTCGTTGGGATCTATTTGGTTCTCGGGCGAAGCATGGAGCTCGCTGGTCGTTGCCCCTGTCACACACAGCGATCCAGCATGCCCACGGGAGATCGCGATCAAAAATGGTCCAGGCCATTCATTAACGATCAGTGATCTCCCAGCGGGGGGGATGGGGCGATCACTGCTACGTGCCACACACAGCGATTTCGCTGGCGAGGTCGCTGCTACGTCACAAAACCTGTGATGTTGCGGTGATATCGTTAGCGATATCGCTACGTGTAATGGGGCATTTAACCCTCAGTTTCAAGTAGGGCTGTGGAGTTGGTAAGCCATACATTTGACTCTGACTCCTCAATTTCCCTGAATCTGACTCCACAAAACTGGACACCAACTCTGACTCCACACCCCTGGTGCTAAGCACCTTTTCCTTGCAGGGAGTAACAAGATGGAGATCTGTTGTACACAGCCACAAAATGGAGCAATGTATCCATGATTTCACTGCAACCAGAGATCTGTTCAGATATTGGACTCAGATATCTGTGTGTGTGAAGTGGCCTTTAATCAGCCAAGATTAATCACACATTAATACTTCCACATTAAGTGTAAACATTGAACTGACCTGTGACCTGAAAACTCATTAAGCCATTTACTATGTGCAGATTCTTTTGTAGTGATATTTCACATACTTGTATTATTCAGACTGAATGTCTAACTTATACATTGCCATTTATGGAGCTCACTGGATATAGCAGCCTAATCAGATTACTGAAACAACCACAATGACATAGATTGTGAAAATTGATTTATGGGCTGCATTACATGAGTTACAATAATTGTAGGTGACAATTTTCTTTATATGGGTCATTTCCATTAATATAGAGATTGCATTTAACCAAAGTCAATACACCAAGGTCACATGCAGGTTATAGCTAAAATCAATGAACATTTCCTAAAATTTTGGGGAAAATATTGCATAAGCCCTTATTCATTTAAATAAACCGTGGCACAAGGTAAGGCTACGTTCACATGCCACGTTTTTTTTCTGCGCGGGCGAATATTCCCGTGTTTTGTGGCCGTGCCTTTTGACACCGATGAAAAAAATGCGGTGCGTTCACACACCGCGTTTGTTTACGGCTGCATTTTTCCCCCAGGGGGCGCAGGGGTAAGTGAGGTCACACGGGGGCGGGGGGGGAGGAAGAACACTGTGTCCCTCCCCCCGTGTGACATGTCGGGCCAGAATTTAAACTGAGTTTTTTTTTCTCTCTTCCAGAAAATCTGTTAGCCCCGCCCCCTGTGGGGTGGGGCTAAACGGGAGAGAAAAAAAACTCTGTTTAAATGCTGCAGACAGGGATAGAATGATTGGCAGCGGTGGGCAGATTACACATGCTGGGGGTGTGAATCTGCCCTTGGCTGCAGCCCCTAGCCACCTCCTTAGTGGCTGGAGCATGTAAGTTTTCTAAGTGTATTATCTCGGGGTACAGGGCTGCTCAAGTGCTGGGGGACCCCTTGTCAGGATGCTGCAGACATGCTGCATTCAGTGCTGTAATTATATCACCATGCCTGATTTGGTGACAGGTCCTCTTTAAGTATTTTTCTCTAAGCAACATCAAGTATAATATAAAAAGACAGAGAGTCCAACAGCTGGGGGTTCTCTATATGCTTCTGAGAAACGGCTGTGAGTAAAGCATTTGTTTGGGATGCTCTGCACGAGGCCCAGCTCTTGTGAGTCAGGATTTACATGCATACTTAGTGGCTATCAAGCCTAGGATTTTGTTGTATATACATATGGAATAAATAGGCTGGGTGTGGCCATTTGTATTAAACCTGCTTGGTGTAAAATGTGATTTGGAGTGCCTATAGCACCTGTCTGACTGAGGGGACTGTGATCCAGTGAGCTATTTCCCTAATCTGTCCCAGGAAGTACAAATGTTTTTCTTAAAGGGACACTGTCAAGTCATATTTTAGTATCATTACCCTTGAATAGGCAGACCTTTTAAAAACATGTAAAATCATTTTTCTACCCTTTGTAGTTCCATGTTATCAGCATTGTCAGGCCCTACAGAGAGCTGCTGCATTAGTCCTGCCTCATTATAAGCAGAGATGATTAGTCCTGTGCTGTATAAACTGTCATGTAATTATGCATGCCTTCTCAGCAGCTCTCTCCTCCCTCCTCCTTTTGCTAACAGTGCAGTGTCAGGTTCCACTTTCAGGACTGTTGAGCTGATATGACCACGGAGGGAGAGAGGTACTGCAGATCTGCCTTATCCAGACTCCATTTGTTCCTGTAAAGCAGATGCTGTGCTGTGACAGTTTCTGTCTTGTAGTTCACCTCTTGTGATACTGCACACAGAGAACAGAGAATACAGCCCCCCAACTGATCTCCTGTGATGTGACATGCATATTCATGCATAGGGAGTGGATAGCAGAGAACTAAGTGTATCATTCACTGTGATTGACAGATGGAATGAATCTCTTTATTTGAAGTTTACAGAGATATGAAGGGAATATAAATAATAACATAAACAGAAATACATAAATAGAGTTTAGAGGGAGGAATTAGAAAATGATAGCAGTAACATGTGGATTTTTGACCTGACAGTTTTCCTTTAAAGCTCCTCTCCAGCATTTTTTTATTGCACTGTTGGAGTTGTGCTTTAACTCTAAGTCCCCTGCCCCCTGTATTATCCTTACCCTCTGGCGGCTTTATCTTCTATTACCACCACTTCCGTAGATCTCCAGCAATTTGTGATTGTGACCTGCCAGCAGCTTCAGTGTTTCATCAAGCATACCAGAAATAGAAAATAATTACAAGTTCACGAAAGCCTTATTCTAATCCCATTCTGGCTCTTATAGAGTTGTATGGACCACTTGTGACATAACATCAGAATTCTGGATCTACCGTTTACTTTTTGTACATTTTAGCCCTTTTCCAAATTGGCTTCTGCTGCTTTGCTCCTGTTTGTGATCCTCTTTCCCTGCCTTTATAAACCCTCTTGTACTTTCTAGCCAGTCTTGTGTACTCTGTTTTGAATCCCTGGCTCTTTGCTTCTCAAAATTGCTGCTCCTCCTCCAGTAATTCTGGCTCGGGTTTTCCCAGCAACCTCTCCTGCTCTCAGTGACTCACCTGCAACTTGCCTGTGTGTCTCAGCATTTGCCTCAAACTGCAAGCCCTGTTCATATAAGCCTTGTCTGCTTTAAGCAGCTTGTTGTCGTTAAGTTTACTGTCTGGACTTCGAAAGGCTCATTGCTCTGTTGACTCACCAAAGGCAGGGTACTCAGTGCTCGGGCTCGGTTACGGTCTCGGGGATGTCACGGGTGGCTGCCCGAGGCTGTGGCCCTGGGGGTCAGTGAAAAGGGGTTATTTACAGGGACTATTTACAGTGTTTGTCTTCGTGATGCCACCTGCTGTGTCTGGTGAGAGATCACCAGCGCTGCTATAGTCCTCTGGAGGTCGGTGGGATTGCGGCTGTGATGGAATAGTCCCCGCAGGCAGGACTGGGACCTCCAGGGCAGAGTGGTGAGGATGGGCAGAATGCAGCAGAGCCGGGACTGCTATAGGGAAAGTCTATAGGATGGGACACGGTGGGTGATAGGAAAGAATTTACAAACGCAGCCAAAGTCTCTTTACCTTTTACCAGCAAGTGGGTATAAGGCCTCCTCCTCTGTGTGTGTGTGATGAAGCGCAGTCTATTAAATCTGGACTTGCCTCCACTCTCTTCTTCTGTATCTCTCTCCCTCTCCTGTGCGGTCTCCGGGACAACCTTTTCTCTGAACCACAGCGCCCTGCTAGTCATGGCTCCCTCTCTGTTACTCTCTCAGGAGACCGGGTAGCTGAAGCTTCCTCGGTGCAAAGGGTTTCCAGTGGGACTTGGAGTTCTCCACTGTTGCGGATCCCCAATATCCGGTTTCTCTTCTGGGGTGAACTTTGCGATCTGAGCTGCCTGCTCCCCTTTCTCTGTTTCTCCGTTTCTTCCTCCAGGCTCCCTGCCTTCAGTCTCACTTAGGCTGGTGGGATCTGCTAGTCTGCGTCTATGGCCTGAGCCTACTCGTGGCACCAGCACCAGAACTCCTCTGCAGCTCTTCTAGCGTCTACTACACTCTGACTAACTCCGCCCCCAGCAGAAGTATTTATAGGGGACTCTGCCTAAGTGCAGCAGGTTGAGCTCCCCCTACTGTGCCAGGGTGGAAGGTGTTGTTTGTAGTACTACCTACTGTGGAAACCCAGCTGTGCAGCAGAGAGATATGTGGTTACCTGCGTTGGCAGGGTGTCCCACTGTTGTTGGGACTCATTCTCAGAGACTTATC
The DNA here is from genome assembly GCA_033576535.1 of Allobates femoralis. Classification (NCBI taxonomy): domain Eukaryota; kingdom Metazoa; phylum Chordata; class Amphibia; order Anura; family Aromobatidae; genus Allobates; species Allobates femoralis. Next base: position 171,118,244 of record JARQOC010000003.1, read on the forward strand.
TTACCCATGCCTCCTGGGTGTGGACTGTGTTTTCTAGTGAGATTTTCATCCTAAAGAAATGTCTAGACAATATGCGCAAATGCTAAAAAAAAAATGAGCACACCTTGCCAGCATTACTGCAGATTAACTATTTTAGTGACTTCTATGTTTATTGTGTACTTGATTAACTTTGCTCATTTGCTGCACGTCTTGCTTGTTTTTTGTCACATGTGTAAAATACATCTTGTTCAGTTCAGTCATTTGCCTTATACTACGAGATTCTAGGATGCCATTATAATTAATACATATAACTTCTAACTTCTGGCCCATCAAAAGTTACAGTCACAAGATGGTGCCACAGGATTGGAGCATTGTCGAAAAAGCATGAAAATGCCAGAGGTAAGTAGAATATCGGGAACAGGGGACTTAGATTTAAAGTGCCACTCCAGTGCTGAAAAAAAAAAAAAACTAATTGCTGGAACAGTGCTTTAAATATTTTTTCTTATTGTATTTTTATTTTTTGTTTTCTACACTTAGTAAAGCAGTTTAGGATTGTCCTTTTTATTATCTTCTATTTATAAAACTATAAACATTCAAATTTAAAAAATAAAGATAATGAATTGCTGTTTTTTTCTGTTCCATTTTTTATATATGTTAAATGAACAGTGGGATCTAAACATAAAATTATATTTATAACATTATATTTATATGCTACCATTATTGATGCCATTAATAATTGTGACTCTGCAACAATGTTCACAGAAAGATAAGTCCTCGTAAAAAAAGGAATGAAAAGGAAAAAAAGTGTTGCTAAGAATGGATTAATGATGAGGGTTAAAGTGAAGCTTTCGCTGAGGTGTACAGTCTGACAGTTAAAATTTCATCAGTTGTTGCCTAGCAACTCTGTTCAGCTGCCCCTAAAACAGCAAATGAAACGGTAAAAAACCTCTTTATGGGTAATTCAAGTTTTTAATTTAGTATACTGTATGTTTAAGTATAGGAGACTGTAGCCGGATAATTAAATCACTGAAGCCTTGTTTGCAGAAGACAAACATACAAAACATAAAATGGCTGTTTTATTTTATATATGAAATTATAAGATATATTTGAGGTTTCCATAATGTGGTACTTTGACCACTACTGCTTAAAAGAGGACCCTCATAAACAGGCAGCAACAAATAAAGAGGACATGCCCCCTTCTGTACTCTCCTCAACTATTTTATAGAGGTACAGCAGAGCTGAGTTATGTATCATTACAAATACTTGAGTTCATCTTACAGTGATGTCAGCTCTCACATCTGGAAGTGTTTGTAATCATAAGAAAACTCATCCCAGCTGTATCTCTGTGCAGTAGCTGCTGAAGAGAGTAGGGGGTGTGTGTTTTTTTCCCTTGTGCGTTTCTGCCTGATTATAATTGGTGAACCTCATGTAGGGGAAAAAGTACAGAGACTAATATCTTGTAATGCCCCGTTAAAAAATAACATAAGATATAACTTCAACGTTACAAGATAATAATACAATATTGAAGCAACATTTAGAAGAAATGAAACAATAAATTCTATGTTTTACTCAGCTTGGCATCAACTATTCCATGATTTGGCCAATTTAACATACTCATTTGTCAGTTTATCATGCTCAAACTGGTGAAAGGTCCTTTGTAAAGTTACTGTATGTTTATAATCAGATTGGGCTCATGGTGATATTTACAAAATGTAATGTTACAGTGACTTTCAAACTAGTACTGTACCCAAAATAATAGGAGGGAATGAGGTTTCCTAAGACATTTCTGACATTAGGTGGCAGCAAAGTCCAAGTTACTAAAGCACTATACATAAAAGGAGACACAAGAGGCGCAGATTGTGCCTTATCAAAAGGACACTTGGTTCGTTTGTAGGTCACAAAAGGGTACACTCACCTTCTCAGGTTGTGTCACCCACAACCAGTTTGATCGCTTTATCAGCTGCTGCAGAACCTCTACCATCTCGCCAAAACCGCGGTAAAAACTGAAGTTTCAAACAGGAATGGTTTCCATGGTCCACGCTGCTGCTTCAATAAATGTAGTCCAAAAGGATTGTTTCATCCATCTCTTTCTTTATTCCACCATAAACCAACACGTTTCGGTGCAACCCTCGCACCTTCCTCAGGGTGTATTACATGCTACATACAGAAACCCTTTTATATGCTTTACAGGGCAGATGTTGTTCATAGAAAAAAAAACAACTTTTCAAATGTCATCAGTGACATCGCACATGGAGGACACCTCCCCTTGTACAATATAGGACTTACATACATTTTCCATGCCATTCTAAATGTATATAACATATGATGTCATCTAGGATGTAAAAAGATAGAAGAATGATACCATTTCTGCGTTCAAAAAATAGAATATATAAGGAGTCTACCTGTATCGGGTTTGAACCCAAAAACCACATAAAGATCATTAACAATTCTTGCATATTTGTATAGGAACTTGCAGTTTTACCCACTGAGTCATTCAGGATAATCTTTTAGTTTGAAAATAATATAGATCTTATTGGTTTGATATTAGTTCAAACAAAAGTATAGTCCCAAATTTTCCTGTGACTGCATTTTATGGTCTCTGTACCCCAGAAAAAACTATTTTTTAAATCGTGTATATGATTAATAAATAGTAAGTTTAAAAAATAAATAAAAATAAAAATAATCACATTTTGGTATGGAGCTGGATGGGTATCTTAAAATTACATACAAAAAATATACTGAATTTAGTATATTTAGTAATTTAGTATATTTAGTGTATATATATATATAATTTTTTTAGTATATTTTTTGTAGATGCGCATCCAGCTCCATACCGAAACATGTTGGTTTACGGTGGAATTAAGAAAGAGATGGATGAAACAATCCTTTTGGAGTACATTTATTGAAGCAGCAGCGCGGACCGTGGAAACCATTCCTGTTTGAAAATTAAGTTATAAAAGCAGGCAGGCACAACTGTTGATATCACTTGCCAACTACTGTGGAAAAACTCCATTGTGAATCAGATAGCTGGAAGTGAACGCTATTGGATGCTCATTAAGTTTTATCATTATTGATATTAATTTTAACTGTTAACAAATCAGTACCCTGCATGGGGAGCTCATATTAAGGGCTCATAATAACTGTCCACTTAGGGGATGGCTGAATAACTAAACATGTTCCAATTCAGTGGCAGTATCAGGCAAATCAACCGCAAAAAAGCTGCTAATTCAGAATATAAAAATCTATTATATACTAAAATCGTGGCGTGTATCATCAACTTTCATCGGGATGTTCACAAATCTCACAATCCACCGCACCGTCCCGGAAGCCATGCCATATTATCACACCCATGTTAGCCGCCACCACATACGACGAAACCGCACCATCCCCGGACAATCCCCCATTGCACACAATGACCTCACAGGGCCTGTAGTGATGTAACAGTGATGTGACTGATCACATGAATGTGACATCACTAACATCACCAAAGGTCATGTAACAGAGAGCAGCCAGGTACTCTCCCTGCTCAGCCTACTTTTCCCCCCAGCCCACACTCATCCCCCCTCAGCCTGCAATTAGCCCCCTCAGCCTGCACTCACCCCCACTCAGCCCCCACTCACACCCCCTTAGCCTGCATCCCACCTCAGACTGCACTCACCCCCCTCAGCCTGCACTCACCCCTCCAGCCTGCAGTCACCCCCTCAGCTTGCACTCACCCCCCCTCAGTCCACACTCATCCCACTCGGCCCGCACTCACCCTGTTCACATCACTCACAACTCTGCCCGCTCACTACTTTCCCAACTCACCACTTGGCCTGCTCACCCCGCTCACCACTTGGCCAGCTGACCAATCAGCCTGCTTGCCACTTGGCTCACTCACCTCTCTCACCACTTGACTCCCTTCACAATTCAGCCCACTCACCATGCTAAGTGCTCAGCCTGATCACCATATTGCTTGCTTGCCCCACTCACCACTCAGCCCACTCACCCCATAGCCCATTCATCCCAAAGCCAGTTCCTCATGTCGTCATCATCTTCCTCATGCCATTGCCACATGAGTGTGAGCACGGGGGGGGACAGAGAGCAACCACAGGGGGAGCAGAGAGGGACCACAAGGGGAGGGCAGAGAGGGACTATAGGGTGGCAGAGAGGGACCACAGAGAGGGGCAGAGAGGGACCACAGAAGGGGCAGAGAGGGACTAAAGGGGGAGGCAGAGAGGGACCACAGGGGGGGAGGCAGAGAGGGACCACAGGGGGGCAGAGAGTGACTATGGGGGGTGGGGAGTTAGGGGAAAAAACAACAGACAGGGAAGATGTCACTGCCCAGCTGATGTGACAGCATCGGGCTCCCATCTAGCAATATAATAAAAGATTCTATTATTTCTTCAGAAAAATATAAAGAGGCAAACCACTAATTCTGTGGAAAACAAATAAAATGCTTCAGTATTTCATTGCAAAAGATTCAGCTACTGTGCAGTATAATATAAATGAACGAGACTGTATTGTAACCTGCCAGTTCTCATAAAACAACATGCAAGATTTGCTTTTAATTAACATCTTGAATTTTCTATGCAGCAACTTGTGGATAATAATGTACCGGACCAGGTATCACGAAGGATTATCACGGCGGTCGTGGTCCGGACCGTGTCCCGAGCCCACAAGTAAAAGGGGTTATTTACAGGGATTGTCATGATGCCACCCACGGGTTGTGGTCAATGAGGGGACCACAGCTGCTGCTTACTTCTGCCAGGAGGATGGATGGGGCTGCAGCCGGATGGACGAGCCCACCGTGGGTCGGGCTGCTCCTGACAGGGTGTAATATGTATATATCAGTTCAACGTGCAGGGAATCACACACGGGAGATTTTAGCAGGGTACATCGGGTTTTACTTGCAGTTTGCTTCAGTACAGTTGACAAGTACAGTTCATTCACCAAGTTAACTCCGTGCTTTCAGTTAACCCTTCTGCAGCCAGGTTTTTCTGCTTCAGACCCTTCTCTTTCTTAATACCTTTCAGGCTTTCTCCCTCTGTTCTTCCCTTGTGTCTGTATACTGGGTGACTCGGGTTCCTATTTGGGCTTCTCCCTATGTATGGGTAGCAAGCTATGAGCCCTATTTGTCACTGCACCTCCTGCACGTGTGTTAGGAGATCAGACTTGGAATCTGAGCTCCCCGTCGGTATGTCTGTGATCCGGCTTGTAGCTATGGTCACCTCAGAGCCGACTCTCTGGTCCCAGCCTAGCCTTCCAGTGTCTCTATGTTGCAAGGGATCACCAGGCTCTTTCCTACCTGTGTAACTACAGCATACATCAGGGGATACGTCCCTCCAGTCATCCTCTGGCACCGCTGCCGTTTTCCTCGGACCCAGCTGCACTGGTCCGGTCTCTCCCCTTTCCTTGGGTTACAGGCTGCGGAGCGGGCTTTCTCTCCAGGGGACTGTGCCTCACATGATTCTGCACTTCCAGGGAGCCCGAAACCTTCAGGGAAGTTTCTCTGTTTACTCTTGGTCTTTACTGTTCAGCTCACTCTGACCTACTGACTACTGCTTCCTGGTGTTCCCCTTATGTACCCGGTCTGTTACCTTGACTATGTCCCACCCACTTGTGACTGGCCCTACCAACCCTTGCCCGCCTAGAGTCCCGGGCTCTGGGTTGGGTCTCGTGTCTGTGGGTGTGTTATGAAGGTGTTCCTAAAGAACTGTCTCTACCTCCTGGCTGCAGTTCTTACCTGTGGGGCCACCCTGATCGCAGGGGCGCCACAATAACATGACCCAATTCACTAAATTATGCTACTGTCACGCCTGGGTGAGGGAATGCCCAGTGTGCGATGCAACACAGAGGCTAAAACAGGAAGATGTGAAGGAAGGCCCTGGTGATAGGGAGATGGGAATAGGAGTCCCTTCCAAACGCTCACCTACGACTGATCCCTGAGCTCGCTAACATCCCTAGATGGGTCCTTCCCCCGTGCGCTATCACATGCCTAAGCCCTCGCTGACCCTGAATTCACCCTGGTTAGTGAGTAGGCAGGTGAGACACTAGTCCCATTGCTACAATAAAAACAAGATAAGGAAGGTAAGACAAATAGGTGGCAAATGCCAAAAACACTCCTTTGCTATGCAAATTAATTGGGACAAAGCAAATCTTTACTTGTTTTTCTTGCATTCATTTTACTATTTCTGATAAGTGTTTTATCAGTTCTTGGTGTCGTTTTCCTTTTTCTTCCACATTTCCCTTTTCGTTTTGTAGAAAACTGTCCAGTTTCATTGTGTGTGTGAATTATTCTTGAAACGGTAGATTTTCCAATACCAACGGTGGAAGCAATTTTTCTTACAGTCAGACTTGTATGTTCATTAAGAGTAATAATTGTAGACCCCTTCCGTGGAGTAACATCCATTTTTACAGGCACGAATCACACTGAGAGAAAAAGTACACTAAACCACTCCTCACAGAAACCAGCTCTCAACTGAAGCTGAGGGGACAGCTAGCTGTTATTTTCTGACTAAAACCAGTCAAACCACATTTTGTTACTCAAGGTTGTACATGCACACCTGTTCAAAGCAGTTAAAACTGGTTTGAATCACTGACTGGTAACCCCAACGTACGATTTTACTTAAAAAATGCTTTGTTCCAATTAATTTGAACAGCACTGTACAATAGAAACAACACATCAGCTTTCTCCAGAGACTTACAGTCATGGCCAAAAGTATTGACACCCCTGCAATTCTGTCAGATAATACTCAGTTTCTTCCTGAAAATGATTGCAATCACAAATTCTTTGGTATTATTATCTTCATTTAATTTGTCTTCAATCAAAAAACACAAAAAGAATTGTCCTAAAGCCAAATTGGATATAATTCCACACCAAACATAAAAAAGGGGGTGGACAAAAGTATTGGCACTATTAGAAAAATCATGTGATGCTTCTCTAATTTGTGTAATTAACAGCACCTGTAACTTACCTGTGGCACCTAACAGGTGTTGGCAATAACTAAATCACACTTGCAGAAGGTTGACATGGATTAAAGTTGACTCAACCTCTGTCCTGTGTCCTTGTGTGTACCACATTGAGCATGGAGAAAAGAAAGAAGACCAAAGAACTATCTGAACACTTGAGAAACCAAATTGTGAGGAAGCATGAGCAATCTCAAGGCTACAAGTCCATCTCCGAAGACCTGAATGTTCCTGTGTCTACCATGCGCAGTGTCATCACGAAGTATAAAGCCCATGGTACTGTGGCTAACTTTCCTAGATGTGGACGTAAAAGAAAAATTGACAAGAGATTTCAACGCAATATTGTGCGGATGGTGGATAAAGAACCTCGACTGACATCCAAACAAGTTCAAGCTGCCCTGCAGTCCGAGGGTACAACAGTGTTAACCCGTACTATCCGTCGGCGTCTGAATGAAAAGGGACTGTATGGTAGAAGACCCAGGAAGACCCCACTTCTTACCCCGAGACATAAAAAAGCCAGGCTGGAGTTTGCCAAAACTTACCTGAGAAAGCCTAAAATGTTGTGGAAGAATGTTCTTTGGTCACATGAGACAAAAGTAGAGTTGTCAGTAGTAGATAACAGTGTAGGGTTTTATTCTAGTTCTGGGAGGTGCTGGGTTATTCAGGTGTTCCATTTTTCTGGTGATTGCTTTGCTACTTTACTGAGCAACCTTTCCCAGTCATGCATTGTATTTGATTGGTGATATTGGCCTGCATACCTGCATCTATCTAGCTGTGATCATTGTATCTAACCTCGGACTGTTGCCTGATTAGTCTTCTGTCTGCTCCCTATGCTTGATGTGATCTCCTAGTTTATTGACCCTGGACCAAGACCCGACTACACCTTAGTTGATTCCCCAAATTCTCTTCATGCTAACCTGGAAACCTGACCCTGGACTGTTACCTGATTATGTGTATGTCTACTCCTTGAATATACTACAAGCTCTCCAGGAACCTGACCCCGTATTACCTGAGTTACCTGCTTTCAGTATTACCTGTAAGTAGTTACTGGCATCACAATTGTTTTTCTGAAATTTTAAAGATCTCAACATTATAGGAACACAAATAAATCTACTGTATACAGTGTGATGAAAAAATAATTTATTATTGATGTCTTTACAGTACGAGACAATCTATATTGTACATATGTGACATGTAAAGGTACCGATAAATATTAGGAAGCTTATATAAGATTAAGTAAATCATGAAATAGACCAGCACAATACATTCTGCATGTCAACTAAGAGGGATTCATTCATTCATAGAGACCCTGAAATACACTTTATATGGCACATAGTTAAAAATATGACCTTTCTATCTATATTTACAAGCATTTGCTTCTGTGTGTCAAAAGTAAAGACTTATTATCTGGGTGCTATGTCACTGGACAAAGATACCCTATTATCTAAAATACAAATCCTATACATTGCTATCATATACACTGCTGACATAGAGCACGGCCATTCATAAAAATGTGTGTAAAGTACCATTAAGCATATAAAATACCTATATACTGTGGTGAGTGCATGTTATGAATACTACCAAAATACTGAGAACAATGAGCAGGTTAGAAACAACTGTCTTTGTTTTCGATCCTAATTATGGATGTCTTTTACTCTTTGGGATTTTTTGGCCCAATTTGGAGTCACTTATGTTTGGTATTAAGGTTTGCTGACATACAAAAATGTTTAATACAGCCACCTACCTAACCCATTGGTCTATATCAGGGATCTCAAAGTACAGGCCTAAAGGGTCGCCAAAAGTGCAGGCTTTCAGGATTTCCTTAGCATTCCACAAGGCTTGGAATGATCACCTGTGCAATGCTAAGAAAGTCCTGAAGACCTGCACTGTTGGTGGCCCTTGAGGCCTGGAGTTTGAGATCCCTGGTTGACATGTATACTTCACAGTGTTCCTTTCCTACTGTAAAAACTAGACATTTCTTCATTATCCAGAGTACATATATCACATGTGATAGGAAATACAGTATATGTGTTCATTAAATAAAGTGGTATTAAACATTAGCTCAAAATATAGACTATTACATAATTAGAATATCGTGCCACAATGTTTGACCTATTTTATTTTTACAAATGTGGCATATAGATTATATAATAGAAGTTGCCACCAGGGCAACATACAAAATACACTAAAGTTATATTCCCAAAGAACATTTACAGCTACAGCTTACATATTTGTGTGTCACAAATGAAGGGGTAAGCAACAAATGAATATATCTTTAATCTGGGCACTGAACTAAACACTGACGCACAACATCTTTGTTATCTTCACTGGATGTGATTCTTCAGTTTTAATGCTGTACTTATTCCTGGAAAAGAAATATAATGAAATCATATAAGACACACAATATATACGGTTATCACTCAAACAGTCACATACCTAAGTTCTATTGTAGTGACCCGGTCCATATTATGTCTGGCCCTTTTAGTAACCCTGGACCGTAAGTAGCCTCTGTACACTGCAACTCACTCCTCAGCTGTCCCTCTACTGTTATATGGTTTAAATGAATCTAAAACTCACTAATATCATATATTCCTCAGGTATGTTTCAGTTCTAGTAAGTGCACTTTTCATTTGTTGTGTTGCAGCCCCATCTGCTGGTGAGATGCATGATTTATATTAAACTTTTACAATGTACAATCTGACACAGAATTGAGCATACATCCTATTGGCCAGTGACCCTGTCACCAAGATTGAATAGAAGGAGCTACCTCCTGTCTCCCTTCTAGACAAGACAGAGATTGGGAAAATCCCTGGGGAGTCTGGCACAAGATGTGACCCAGTGCAGACCTGATTTGAGGGATCTCCTCACCTCCTCCAGGCTCCATGCCTGAAGGTTCATACTTCCCTTCATCTTATTCATCTCAAGAGTTACAGCCAGGCCTATTGCCTAGGATTTGCGTACAGTACCTCGGAGAGCTCCGGTCAGGAGCCGCCGGCATTTAGTGATAATTTCAAATACCCGACAATTAGTGGCTTTGATTAAAACAATGTATTAACCCCTGCACAGCCAGGGTGTGATGTCAGCATGTGTCCATGGAGTGTGGACACTCCCTGGACACAAGCTGCCACCACACCAACATCGGCTTAACCTTTCAAACACCGGATTATTAGCCGCATCTGCAGCCTCTGTGCTGACATGCCGCACAGAGGCTGCAGATGGGGTCAATATGCAGTGAATCCCCGGGATTTTTAAAATTTGAACATCAGCTGTGTTTTTACTAATCATCTATCATCACTGCTGTCACAGTTACAGTGTTGGTTACTGTACTGGAATACCGGCAAATTCAAACTCTGTGGCTTTGACAGCCACAGAGTTTAAATTCATTGGTAAATGCTGTCCGCGGTCCTGAAGTTTGCTTCAGGACCGTGGACAGCATCACACTCACACGCACCACACACGCAATCACGCAGCGCACTCACATGCATACAGCCATGCACACTCACCCACAGGCGCCACACTCGCACCACAATCACAGCAAACACGATCAACACTCACATCACTGTCATGCATCAAACACGCTCCGTGTTTGATGCATGACAGTGTGCCTCCAGCCTAATACTTAGGAAATGCTGAAAACCTGCACTCGAGGACTGGAGTTCCCCACCTCTGACTCATGCCCTTCATAGCATATGATGTATATATAATGCTATTGCACTACTCTGTATAGTACAAGCGATTGGACGGTCACAGCTTCACGACCCCTAAGGGGACCACTAAATACAGTAAAAAAAGGTTTTAGAAAATATATAAAAACACAAAAGTAAAAAAAAAAACCTTTTGCTCAATTGAAAAGAAATTAATAAAAAAATCTAAGTATTTGGTGTCACTGTGTTTTAAGATGTCTGCGCTATCAAAATGTAAAATAAATGAATCTGATTGGTAAACAGCGTAATAAAAAAGAACAAATAAAAATGCCACCAGAATTACATATTTTTTGACGCCGCAACATGGCAACACAATACAATAAGGGTACCGTTACACGACGCAATATTGCATGCAATTCCACTGGCAATTTGCTGGTTGCAGTGAAATCATGGACACATTGTTCTATTTGTACACAGCAACAAGATAGAACAATATGTCCATGATTTCACTGCAACCAGCAAATTGCCAGTGAAATTGCTAGCAAAATTGCTGTGTGTGAAGGTACCTTTAGAGGAGATCAAAACAATGTATCTGCCCGCCAATAGAATCAGAGGAAAAGTCACCTCAGGACACAAACGTTAATGGCCACTTTACACGTCCCGATATCGGCGTCCAATTCCGATAAAAAGTCACGTGGTTCGTGCTTTGGCCTCGATATCGTTCGTGCGTTGTATGGTGTAAAAGTCCAATTCGATGCAGGAACAATGCCAAAACGATATCGGGGGAGAAATGAGCCTGCTCTCCAATGGCCCGATATTGGATGGACGATGTGGCCGGATTGTGCTGTGTGAAAGCCCAACAACGATTTGGAGTATAACTTCCCCTATTCTCTCCCATGTTAAATGGTCATTCCTGGGTCGCCCGTACAAGGGGGCATAAACATCGCAGTTGCGTTGCCTGCCGATATCGCGCTGTGTAACATCTCCTATGCGATCTTGGAATTCTGTCCAGAAAAAGCGCGTTCCCGCGCCGTTGTATCCAACATCGGACCGATGTTGGGACGTGTAAAGTGGCCGTAAGTCCTCATTTAGCTGTAGATCCCGAAAAATACAAATGTTCTTGAAAAATGTAGACAAAAGCAAAAAAAATTTTTTGTCAAATTTCTAAATTTTTTTCACCACTTAAGAAACCTGTACATGTTCGCTATCTACAAACCCGTACTGATCCGAAGAATCACACCTGCCATATCATTTTTACAATATAGTGAACATGGTAAATAAAAAAATTCAACAAACAATTGTGGAATTGCATGTATTTTTGCAATGGCACCACACTTGGAATTTTTTTCCATTTACCAGTACACTCTATGGTAAAATGAATGATGTAATTCAAACAACTTTTCCCACACAAAACAAGCCCTCAAATAGCAATATTGATGGAAAAATAAAAAGTTATGGTTCTTGGGGGGCTGACAGGTCCTCTTTAAAGAGCCACAGGGAATTTCTAGAATGTATGATTGTGTACTGCATGTGAAAACAATCACCTGTATTCTTCATATGTCTGGCCTGTGGGGTAGGGTACCAAAAGAGAAGTCTGTTGCATAAAAAAAAACATCCAAGCACAGCTACCTGTATGTCTTGCCAAAACCTGCATCAAATCTGCCAAAAGCATGTTGGAAAACTTGTCTGATGAGACCAAGATTGAACTTGTTGGCCATAATCCCAAAGGGTATCTTTGGCGCAAAGCCAACACTGCACATCACTAAGAGAACACTATACCCACACTGAAGCATGGTGGAGGCAGTATTATGCTTTGAGGTTATTTTCAGCAACTAGAAATGGGGCTTTACTCACAATGGTAAAAATTATGAAAGTTACAAAGGTAAGTAAATTTGGAATCAAAACCCTAAGGCCTCTGTTAAATAGCTTAAAATGAAGAAGAATTTTATTTTCAGCACAACAAACCTAAGCTCCAAATCAACAATAAAACAGCCCCACCAGAAGAAAAGTCAAACTTTTTGAATGGACCTGAAGAGGGATGTACACAGGAGATGCTGTTGCACAGTTCGTAGTTAATATTGAAGTTGGAAAGAGTTCTGAATACACTCTTCTAAGTATGATTTTTTTTACATGACAAAAACTTGTCATTTTAACTGAGGTGTATAGACTTTTTATATCCGCTGTATGAAAATATATAAAATTACACTATTATATTAACCAAAAAGACCTCTCTGTAATAAACGGACATGATTCAGTAGTATATTTGCTTTCTTTTCTGGCCTTATACATTTGACTGTATAACAGGACCATTTTGTATGGGCCCATAAGATTCAGAATGTGCTTATCACTGATTACACAGAAGAATATAGTGGCATATCAAGGCTTCATGAGGTGGCAAATGATAAGAGTCTATGAACATAGTAGAAACTGGATTCCATAGTAAAAACTTGATTAGTGCAGTGGAAATGAGTCGACTGGGTCATGTCGACCATGTAAATTTTTCTTCCTTATGCACTTTACTTTCTTTTGAAAAATAAAAAGAAAAGAAAAATCCAGTCCTGTTGAGCCGGGCTCCAATTATTCTATTATTCTATGAACATAGATTTGTTGTGTGCCTAATAATGTTATACTGATTTCAACTTGAATTCTTCAACAAAATCGGTATGTGTTCTGCCTCCTGTGTTTTCCTCATTTCCTCAAAAGGAAAATAAATCCTACAATGGAAAGCGTGTACCATGTGTGAACCAGATAAGTGACTGGAGACGAAAACTTGGATCTGTATATTGCGCTGCTCACACATCGCGGATCCACAAAGAAACTTCCAAATAAGAACAATTTTTATCTTTGTGTAGTTGCTAGTCATGTATGATATGCGGACCAACTCCTTTCTCAGGCATTAAACATCTAGGAACCAGAACCTCCATTGTACTGCTGCTCAACTCCCGGCAAACAGAATAACACTATTAACATTGTGGTGGGCATTTCATTTTTAAGGTTACAATCTCGGAAAGCTCGATGTCCAGAACTGAAACGCATTGACTCATTTTTCTCTAACAAAATAAATGTTGAATGTACAAACAGTGTTGAAGAATAGTTGGGCAGAACTTGATAGTAATATTTAGACTTATGAATCATTCCGCTAGCAATGATTTATTACTCTAGATTTAATTCAAAGCAAAAAATGTGAAGTGTTTAGATAAGGGCAGTCTTTCATCCAGATTAGTCATACCTCCATTTCTGCAGTTTTTCTGGATAAAAACCACACTTGCATTGGGTCTGTTTTTCCTTTCATGCTCACTGGTCCTCTATACTGTAAATGAAACTGGGGGTCTGCATTTTCTGGACTCATAAGACATCTGAAAAATCAAGCAAATCACATAATTAAATCATAGATGGCGTTTTTCTACAGGAGCTTTCAAAAGGTTTAGCCTTTTCTGTACTCACTGTGATGACGTGTTACTATTGACAAATGTAATGTTGAATGTACTATCACTATGTAGTTTACTGGTCATCCACTATATAATCGTCTAATTCTGACTGTCTGACTGTTTGTCTGTCTGTAACGGAAATCCCGGCCGGGCACTACAATCAGCAACAAGTGCAGTCCGGCCGTGAATTGGCGCTGGATTTGAACCACGCACATCACCGCTACCACCGGGAGATCAGCGGCGCTAGCCGCAGATCTCCCGACGGTAGCCGCGGGTCATCTCCTGCTGCATGGAGGTCAGCGTCAATGCAGCCGGGACATGACTGGCGCTAGCGGTCATGTCCTGGTTACTCGCAGCTGAAGTACCCGACTGGCGCTAGCGATCTCGCTCAGTGTGACACGCAGAAGCAAGCAGGTCCCCGCTGTGAAATCGCTGATCGTGTCAGAATGGGGGTACTGTCACACTTGGCAATACTCCAGCGATCACTAAACAATACGACCTGGTAGGGACTCCCGACGGTAGCCGCAGGTCGTCTCCTGCAGCATGGAGGTCAGCGGCGACGCAGACGGGAGATGACCGGCGTTAGCTTGCAGCGGAAATACCCCGACTGCCATATTGGAACAACCAAGTTATGGGTATTCCGATATGGTGGATATGGTGGATTCAAATCCCCCGCCTAGCTGCGTGGGACAATGACCAACGACCTCAATACTACGCCGTAGAGTGACAGGGTCCCAACAACCGCCATATCGTTGCTGCATCGCTGGTGAGATTTGACTGTTTGACATCTCACCAGCGACCATGTAGTGACGCTCCAGCAATCCCTACCAGGTCGTATCGGATGTCGGGACCGCTGGAGCGTCGCCAATATTCTTCAATCTTCATAAATAAACTACATACATATTCTAGAATACCTGATGCGTTAGAATCGGACCACCATCTAGTGTCTTATAACCTCCCAGTATGACGCTCTAGTATAATATGAAAGTAGCTATATGTTTTCATTATGAATAAAAAAGATAATGCTCAATGTCATGGCCGGGAAATCTTGGCGATGGGTGAACATTCCTCTTTTATAGTTATTTCCTATAAACCTGCCATTTCATACTTGGAAAATCAAAATCTCTCCTTTTGATCCACATATGAAAAGCCACTTAGATAAATGATCCTGCCAGCCATTTTACCACACACGTCAATTTTAGTGAATAATTGTGCAACTCTCCATTCCCATTCTGGCAAAGCTTCATCTCTGCCATAAGAACTCCACAAATCAGTCATGATGGGTTTAGTATCTAGTTACTTGTGTCCTGATATATTTTCCATCTGTATCAGATGAGAAGTAAGTCTTTTCATTTGCAGATTTCTGCACTCAAGATATTAACACCTCACAAAGCTTTTATTGCACATTCTTTCCTTTTAATCTAGATAGGTGCTAGATGTCACTATCTATCTCATTTAGTCCACAAGGTATTACATTCACTATTAGACAGCTTTTGTACTAAAGAGAACCTATCACCATGAAAATCCAATCCAATATGCAGGCACTGTGTTCTAGAGCCGGTATAGCAGAGATTGATGTATAGACCTGTGTTATAATCATTTAAATCTCTGCGCTTTCTTGGATCTTCAGTCCAGTGGGTAGTCTTATCCAGTGACTGACAGCTTTCTATGTATAAGTGTGCATAGATTACTGTCAATCACTGATAGGACCGCCCACTGGACCAGAAATCCCAGGAAGAGCAGAGGATTAAATGATTAAAACACCAAAAAACTGTACATCAGTCAACTCAGCTCCCCCTATAACATGATCCATGCAGATTGGGCTGCATTTTCATGGTGACAAGTTCCCTTTAAATACTCTTATTAATCTATTCTAGAAAAGTTGAAACAGCTTACATCAGAGCAACCTATATTTACCTACGTTTGAGAATTGACAGTATATGTAGTAACATGATGATAAATCAGACACAAAGTGAATCGGTAAATTGGCAATTAGATTGAAAGTAAGAAACAGATGTAAATATAGGCATTCTTAGATATCCACTGGTTGTTACTTGTTCTCCACAAAGATCTCGTGTTTAAAGGCACTGTCTGGATTGCTGGTGCGTCGTTTTTCACATCGCTTGTGAGATACCTGTTTGACATCTTACCAGCGATGTGTAAACGACGCACCAGCGATCTCTGCACATCGTTATTGGAATCGCTGATGCGTCGTTATGTGAGACTGGGCCTTTACTCTACAACTATGGAAATAGCTTAATTTTAGGGTTGACAACATAAGTGAATAGTAACATAGGACAGCACAGGCTCTGTGTGACCCTACAAGTAATGCTTCATATGCCTCCGTTTAAAGAACAGAAGTTCAGTAGAGGGTTTATGGACCTCTATGGCAGTCCTAGCAAGTCTCCGTACAAAAGAGAGTCATACCAGAGTGTGAACATAAGCATAAAGTATGTCTGCCTGATATTAACAAAAATACCTAAGACATGTACAAGAATGTATCATTGGCTTCAATTTTCTTAAAGTTAATATAGAATATTAATAAAGAATTGCTGCATGAAATGTGGTGATAATCCACTTCTGATCTTGGAACTTCTAATAAGAGAGACGTAAGACCACCTTATATAGTAGCATGGGTGTACCCAGGATCAAAACTAGGGGGGGGCAACCCATGGTCGTTCAGGTTGGTTCCCTGAAAAATGCCCACAGGAAAAATGCCCACAGGAAAATTGCCCACAGGAAAATTGCCCACAGGAAAAATGCCCACAAGAAAATTGCCCACACGGAAAATTGCCCACACGGAAAAATGCCCACACGGAAAATTGCCCACATGGAAAATTGCCCACATGGAAAATTGCCCACACGGAAAATTGCCCACACGGAAAATTGCCCACATGGAAAATTGCCCACACGGAAAATTGCCCACATGGAAAATTGCCCACACGGAAAATTGCCCACACGGAAAATTGCCCACATGGAAAATTGCCCACAGGAAAATTGCCCACAGGAAAATTGCCCACAGGAAAATTGCCCACAGGAAAATTGCCCACAGGAAAATTGCCCACAGGAAAATTGCCCACATGGAAAATTGCCCACATGGAAAATTGCCCACAGGAAAATTGCCCACATGGAAAATTGCCCACACAGAAAACTGCCATTTGCAGCATCACAAAGTTTCAGATCTCTGAGGTGCAAGATGAGGATTCACATGATCTGTGATCATCTTGTGAATTACAGTTGACCTAGTGCAGAAATGCTGAAGATCTGTGGTTTGTAGCAGTCGGTCATTATCTGCAATAGATAGATCCAGTCTGCTCTCATCTCTCAGTGATTCTGCCTTACTCCTCCCTCCCACCAGCCCAAAACAGCAGAACCGAACCAGTAGCAGATTCAGAGGAGTCATCACTGCTATCTGTACTCACAGGAGTATCACTGGATTATCTGTGGAGTTACATGGGACTGCAGGTCTAATACATTATCATCCTAGTGGGCAATTTCAGACGACATTCTTCTATGCTGCACAGCATCTCACATATAATTCTATACCATTCTTCTGCCTGCAGAACATCTCACCTATAAGGTACAGGCACACTAAAGGCCCCGTTACACATAGTGATGTTTCAACGATCCCACCAGCAATCCCACCTGACCGGGATCGCTGGAACATCGCTATGTGATTGCTGCTCTGCAGTCACACTGGGTGATCCACATACCGATGCTGCATCCCCTGACGCTCACTGGGATCTCTCAACGTCTCGGGCGCAGAATGGGGATTGCTAGTCATTCCCCTGTCACACATGCCGATATATGCTTTACAGCGGGAGACCAACGATGGGAAAATGGTCCCGGCCAATCCGCAGCGACTAGCAATCAGTGAGCTCATCGTTGATTGCTGCGGCATGTCACTCGCAGCGACTTCGCTAGTGAGGTCGCTGCAACGTCACAAAACCTGTGGCATTGCAGAGATATCGTAAGCAATATCGCTGTGTGTAACGCGGCCTTAAGGTATGCATTATCAGAGGGATTTTGATGATTGACAGTCGCGTGAGTGCTTTCAGTATAGTCATGCGACTGTAGTACGAGTGTGATGCAATTATGCATTTTTTTTATCAGCTACCATCAGTGTGACATCCATGTGACCTATACCTCTATACTATCCCCCTGCCCTGCAGAGCATCTCACCTACACCTCTATATTATCCCCCTGCCCTGCAGAGCATCTCACCTATACCTCTATACTATCCCCCTGGCCTGCAGAGCACCTCACCTACACCTCTATACTATTCCCTTGTATTGCATGACATCTCACCTATACCTCTATGCTATCCCACTGCCCTGCAGAGCATCTCACCTACACCTATACTGTTCCCTGTTCTGCAGAGCATCTCTCCTACACCTCTATACTATCCCCCTGCCCTGCAGAGCATCTCACCTATAATTCTTTATTATCCTACCCTGCAGAGCATGTCACCTACACCTATACTGTTCCCTTTAATGCAGAGCATCTCACCTACTTCTCTATACTATCCCCCAGTTCTGCAGAGCATCTCACCTACACCTCTATACCATCCCCCATCTTGCAGAGCATCTCATCTACACCTCTATACTATCCCACAGTTCTGCAGGGCATCTCACCTACACCTCTATACCATCCCCATCTTGCAGAGCATCTCACCTACACCTCTATACCATCCCCATCTTGCAGAGCATCTCACCTACACATCTATTCCATCCCCATCTTGCAGAGCATCTCACCTACACCTCTATACCATCCCCTGTCTTGCAGAGCATCTCACCTACACCTCTATATACCATTCCTCGTCTTGCAGAGCATATAACCTAAAATTCAATATTATTCTCCAGCCCTGTTTTCCTGTTGGCATTCATGTCTGTGGGCATTTTTCACATATCAGGTGAAGATCCTCACTTTGTACCTCAAATATCAGAGATCTGAAACTTTGTGATATTGCAATTATCAATTTTCTGTGTGGGCAATTTTCCGTGTGGGCAATTTTCCATGTGGGCAAATTTCTGTGTGGGCAAATTTCCATGTGGGCAAATTTCCATGTGGGCAATTTTCCATGTGGGCAATTTTCCGTGTGGGCAATTTTCCGTGTGGGCAATTTTCCGTGTGGGCAATTTTCCATGTGGGCAATTTTCCATGTGGGCATTTTTCCATGTGGGCATTTTTCCTGTGGGCAATTTTCCATGTGGGCATTTTTCCTGTGGGCATTTTTCATGTGGGCAATTTTCCTGTGGGCATTTTTCCTGTGGGCATTTTTCTGGTCACCGTTCAGGTTGCGCCCGCTTCTCGTACCATCACTGCGCAGCAGCACAAGGGCCGCTAAGGGTCCCGTGTGTTTCACTGAGCCTCCTGCTATGCACTGCCGCCCCCCTGCGCTTCCTCTTACCACAGCGGTGATGCTGTGCGTTGCACAGTAGAACAAATAAAAAGTAGGAAGCACCACCTACTCCTAGTGTGGACTCGGCGGCATTTCCTGCTTTTATGCGTTACACTGTGCAACGCTCGGTGTCACCGCCTCCTCCTGTATCTTCAGTTTTGGGAACTGCGGTGGAACCAGGAGAGGTAAGTACAGATTTTTTTTAAGGAGTACACGCTGGCCAGAGGAGTATGGGGGAATTGCATTATAATGTATGGAGAATTATGAGGCTGTACTGTGCTATATGGAAGGCTGTACTATGCTAAACACAGGACTGTGAGGGTGCATTATACTGTATGGAGGGCTATATGGACAACTATGGGGGTGCATTGATGGTGCATTATACTGTATAGAGGACTACGGGTGAATTATACTATATGGAGAATTATGGGGGTGAATTATACTATATGGAGAACTATGGGAGTGCATTATACTGTATGGAGGTGCATTATAATGTATGGAGGCATATGAGGCTACATTATACTATATAGAGGATAGTGGGGTTGCATTATGATAATTGGATGACTATGGGGGTATCTTATGAATGGGGGACTATGGGATGCATTATAATACATAGAGGACTATGGGAATACATTGTAATGTATGGAGGAATGTGGGGATGCATTATAATAATTGGAGGACTATGGTGGCAGAGGAGGACCATATAAACCATGATGGGGGACATATATACCACGATAAAGGCCATATTCTAGGAGGAGGACCATATACAGCAGGATAAGGGACATTAATACATAATGAAGGAGGAGAGGGGTCAATTTGTGAGTCTTTATAGGATTTAGAATGTTACACGGGGCCCATACATCTGACCAACGTGCATGCGGAAGGTGGGGGGCCTAAATTGTGCACCTGTGTCCGTCAGACTTGTTACGCCACTGGGGAGCCCTATGGGGGCCTGTATATGACATGGGAGCCCTATGGGGGGCTGTATATGAGATGGAAGTTCCATCTCTCATACACAGCCCCCCAATGTCCCATAGGGCTGACATCTCATATACAGCCCTCCATAGGGCTCCCATCTGATATATAGCCCCCCATAGAGCTCCCATATCATATACAGCCGCCTTATAGGGCTCCCATATCATATATAACACCGCCATAGGGCGCCCAAATCATTTTCAGCCCCCTCATAGGGCTCCTGTATCATATACAGCCCCTCCATAGGGTTCCCATCATGAGAGCCCTATGGGGGGTTGTATATGATACGGGAGCCCTATGTGGTGGGCTGTATATGATATGGGAGCCTTATGGGGGGGATGTATATGATATTGGAGTCCCATCTCATACAGCCTCCCATACCCCATACAGTCCTCATATCATATACAACAGCCCCCCATAGGGCTCCTATATCATAGGCTGTATATGATATGGGAGCCCTATGGGGGCTGTATATGATATGGGAGTCCCATATCATATACAGCCCCCCTAATGCTCCATAGGGCTCCCATATCACATAAATCCCCATAGAGCTCCCATGTCATATACAGCTTCCCCCATGGGGCTCCAATAATGGGAGCCCTTTAGGGGTCTATATATGATATAGGAGCCCTATAGGGTTGCTGTATATGATATGGGAGCCTATGGGATGCAGGGCTGTATATGAGATGGGAGTACATGTCATTTCATATACAGCACGCAGCCCCCACATAAAGCTCCCATATACAACCCTCCGGGCTCCCATCACCCCAACCCCCCACCCCCACATCACTTTTTTATATTTACATTACATCTGTTTTTAACAGTTACTGTTGTCCTCTCCCTCGTGATGTTTCTTCACAGCTCCTGGCTCCAGGCTCCCTCCTCACCAGCAGTGTCCCCAGACGGACTCCAGCTTGCACCACAGCCACAGCAGGGACTCAGCCTCAGCACTCAGTGGTGATGTCACTCATGACATCACTTCTGAGTCCCCCTGCAGGCCTGCCGAGCTGATCTGCAGTCGGCAGACACTGTCTGAGGCTGAGAGCGAGATCCGCACTCTGCGCCCCTGCTGGCTGCCGGCTTGCCGCCCCATGTCACGCGCTGTCACTGACTGAGCTGAGCGCTGACTGAGGAGGTAAACTAACCGGCGCCGCTACAGTGAGGTGGAGCTGGAGCGGAAGTGCGGTGGCCACCTCAGCTCAGCCTCAGCGCCGAGTCAGAGTCAGTGTGTGTGTGACACACATTATAACTAAAACAGTAGGTGCGCGCGGCGCCGCGCACAGTGCCGCGCTCACCCTTCCTTATGAGGGGGGGGCAGCCTCTTGGGGGGGGCACCTGCCCCCCCCTGCCCCACGCTGGGTACGCCCATGTATAGTAGACTAGGGTAGGTTGAATGTGCTAATATCAGTGGGCACAGCCAACAGTCATGTATAGTAACCTCTTTACTCTACTCTTCCTTGACAGATCCTTTTGTTCTTGGCAAAATAATCTACTGTCTGAGATGTCTAGTTGCATCTCAATCATAGAGAATAATATTAATATTCATTCACTTATATAGTGCATTTATTCCACGGTGCTTAAAAAATATCAACAATAGAGAACACAAGAGTGTCCAGAATAGTAAGCACTCCTGTGTACAGAGGAGTCAGTAAAGATACCTGCCAGCCGACCGATCTATTGAGCATGGGGCCCATTAGCTCGGCCTCACAAAGGACAAAGCGGTTTCCTGAATGACCTTATTAGATCAAACTGAATGGCTCTCACAAATATTTAGTAGTCAACAGGTCAAGATGTTACCAGTGAGTTTGTATGATACTTCTAATATGTCTGGCCAGCTTCATTGTATGGAGGTTGTGAAATACACTGTTTACGTAAAACTGATTTTGTCTACTGGAAGTACAATATTATTTTAATTTACAATCATGGCCAAAAGTGTTGGCACCCTTGAAATTCTACCAGAAAATTAAGTATTTCTACTAAAATATTTTTGCAGTTATAAATATTTTGTTGGACACATGTTTGTTTCCTTTGTATGCATTGGGCCAACACAAAAAAACAAGAGAAAAAAAAGGCAAATTGGATATAATTTCACACAAAACTCCAATAATTGGCCAGACAAATTTGTTGGCACCCTCAATTTAATATTTGGTTGCACACCATTTAGGAAAAATAACTTCAATCAATCACTCCCTTTGCATACTACTCCAGGTCTCTCATATTTACAAAGTGCCTTCTCCCAACAGCAATTTTAAGATCTTTCCACAGGTGATCAATGGGATTTAGATCCGGACTCATAGCTGCCAGTTTAGAACTCTTTAATGCTTTGTTTCCATCCAGTTCTGGGTACTTCTTGAAGCATGTTTGGTGGCATTGTTGATGGATAGTTTGCACTGACACTGATGCACTGACACTTGATTGGGGCTGCGTATCCACCATTTGCACTATCCTATGTTGTAACCTTTCATCAATTTTTCTCAGCTATCCCTGTCCAGGGAAATTAGCTACAGTGCCATAGGTTGTAAAATTCCTGATTATGTTGCATGGACAAAGGAACATCAAGATCTCTGGAGATGGACTTGTAACTGTAACGGTACCGTCACACCTGGCGACGGCCCCGGAGATTCCGGCGACGACGGGCGGGAGCGCGCATGTTTTTGGTGCACCGCCAGCGTTGCCGCCCCCCATTTACACGGGGAGACATCTCCAGCGATGGGCCGGCAAGCTGAGAGGCAGCATCGCCGCCGGAGTGTCTCAAAACCCCATCAGCGATGCAGTACACTGGGAGCCTATGGCTCCCATCGCCTGTCAGCTCGCCGGCGGCCGTTTACATGGGGTGATGTGGACACATCGCCCCAGATGGGCCGCCTGGTTTTAGATCACTGCTCTGAGACCAGGTGACCAGTAAAAGGCGTCACCATCGCCCCTTAACATTAGGCGACGCAGTGGCGATGTCGCCGCCAATAGGCCACGCCCCTACGTTGCCTATGTAATTGGCGGCGATGTCGCCACGTGTGACGTGGCTTTAAGATTGTTGATATTTTTCAACAATTTTGGTTCTCAATTATTCAGACAGTTATTGTCTCCTCTTTCTGTTCTCCATGCTAAGTCTGGCACACACAGACACACAATGCAAAAACTGCATCAACCTCTCCCCTTTTTATCTGATTTCAGGTGTGATCTTTCATATTGGCCATACCTGCTACTTGCCACAGGTGAGTTTGATCGAGATAACATGTTTGAAACAAATATGTTTATCCATTATTTTTGAAAGGTGCCAACAATTTTGCCTGACTCATTTTGGTGGGTTTTGTTTGAATTTATGTCAAATATGCATTTTTTCACATTTTTTTCGTTGTGTTTTTCCAATACACACAAAGGGAATAAACATGTATATGATAAAATATGTGTAATTTCAATAATTTTCTGGGAGAAATACTTTATTTTCTGGAACAATTACAAGGGTGCAAAAATTTTGGCCATGACTGTACCATTAATTTTTCCTTACATTTCTATTTACCTATTTTTAACTATATTACCTGTATGTGTATTCTGATACATTTATCTTCCCCTTTTCTCCAGTAGTCTCTGTTCTGCTAGTCAGATTGACAGTATTTCCAAAGAGGCAGTAGCGTGGCATTCTTTGACCAATAACCCCCGTCACCACTTCTCCCGTGTGAATGCCAATTGTGATCTAGGAAAAAGGAAGTAAGCGCTTGGTAAATCAGTTAACCTATATTTTGCAGCCCATTGTAGCTAATGTAGCCATGAAGTCTACTGATTTCTTTTGGTTTCTCAATTTTTAAAGGATAGCTGGACATAGCTCTTAGCGTCAGATAAGGAAAGGGAACATTAATTTTAACACATGTTGCTAGTTAGCCTGAACCAGGCGATCCATAAATACTAATTTAGATTGAGTTTAAAGCTATGGAAGGGTAAGTACAAACATGACTACACTTTGTTGAAGTTACATGTTGTCTGTACACCCTGATGGCTTAGCTCAGGGGTGGGGAACATCAGGCCCCAGGGCCGCCTCAATGACCTTTTCTGCGGCTCTCGGGCAGATTCCTGGGGACT
Source organism: Allobates femoralis (assembly GCA_033576535.1). Classification (NCBI taxonomy): domain Eukaryota; kingdom Metazoa; phylum Chordata; class Amphibia; order Anura; family Aromobatidae; genus Allobates; species Allobates femoralis. The sequence continues at coordinate 171,142,693 of JARQOC010000003.1, forward strand.
GCAGTGCTCAGGCTAGAAGACGTGTTTTGCCGACTGGCTGTCTTCTAAATCCACCTCCCCAGTGATTTATCAGCCTCAGCCTCCCCAGTGATCTCTATACCCAAGCCTCAGCCTCCCAAGTGACGTATATGCTCCCAGCCTCTCCTGTGATGTCTAGGGCTCTAGCAAACCTTGAAAAGCAGAGAAGCAAAATAATCAACATCACAGCCAGAGAGCAAGAGAAGCAGCGCCAGCCACCACAATATAGGTAAGTTGATTGTTTAACCAAATATAGTGGGGAATTTTCAATTTAATAATTTTGTGCGGCCCCCGAAGGATGGTAGAAATTTCAAAATGGCCCCCGGCAGAAAAAAGGTTCCCCACCCCTGGCTTAGCTAAAGGATATGATAACTTAGTGTGTTAGGCCTGATGATGTGTATCTCAGAAGAAAACCTTTCAAAAACTTTGGCCAGCAAAACATATTTTGAATGACCATATACCTGTACAGATTCCCCATCTACTTGGACTTGTCCAGCAATCTCCATCATGTCTAATGCCAGGTGACATACAGACCTTGCATGGTGGACACAAGGTTCTGGTAGGCCACTCACTGTCATATACTTATCGCCAATAGTTTCAACCTTAAAAAAAAAAAGATTTTGCATTATTCCACTGAACACACAATAATAAGACTTCTACACAAACTCTTTAAGTGGATTGATTTACACATGAGAAGCAGTTTATACTAGTGAGGAAAAGAATAAATAAGTGGCACTCATGAAATGTAAATTCATTCTTCTCTATTGGTACAAATTCATTGAAAAAGTAAAACAGGGAGTAACTAAGATGTGTTGCAGGCATCAGCCATTTTGCATTACATAACGCTACTACGGGCCTTTCTAATAGGGCAAGAGAGGAATATTTCATTTTCCACACTTCCATCACAGGACAAGCAGTGGGACTGTAGTTCTAATATCTTATTACCGGGATTAATGTCTTATCACTTTCATTTTTCTTACACTGAAGTGGATTAAATATATTTTCTGGATATATAACATTGACAATTAACTTTCCAAAGTTTCTTTGATTGCAGAAAGGTGGGGGGTCCAACACACAATGTAAAGAACTTGGTTGTTCATCTACATTCAATGTTTGTATCTAGCTACCATTAGAGCTAATATTAGCTGATCAGCCTGAAGGCCGGGGCATGAACTCCCAGAGGTTCCCAACTCCAGTCCTCAAGGCACACCAACAGTGCAGGTTTTCAGGATTTCCTTAGTATTGCACAGGTGATAATTGAATCACCTGCACTGGGGATGATTCCAATTTCTAAGGAAATCCTGAAAACCCGCACTGTTGGTGTGCCTTGAGGACTGGAGTTGGGAACCTCTGATCTACAGTATCCTAAGAATAGGCAATAACCAAAGTTATAGGAACAAGTTAGCTTAAAAAAATTACAGAAAAGTAATTTTTTCATTAACAGGGTGTCTGTTCAGGTGTTCCCTATGTGCCTGCCTCATTATATCCACAGGCGTCCTCCATGCTAATGACTGCTCATGTTATTGGAGTTCTCATCCTCTGGTTCCCTTTGTTGAATGGATGGTCTATGAGATCAAGGTTTTTTAATGGGTTTACCTGTTCTGTTTTTAGGAGGTAAATTATGTATTGTCTAGTGGGTGTGTCCTATGTTTATAGTATAAAAAATATATTGTTTAAATTTATTTTTCTATCAATTTACAGTTAACTTGTACATTGGATTATTTTGTATTTATGTGGTTTGTAGTTTATATGCAAAAAAATGAAATTTGCTAGATCGTGTTTCTTGGAGTGTTGTATATTCTATTACTCGACCATATTATTTTTATTTGCATTTTTTTTGTTTCTTGGAGTTTGGCATCATCATAAAGCTTGAACTAATGGCAAATAGTTTTAATAAAATGAAAAGAACGTTCACGACCAAATGTGGTATTTCTGATTTTTTTACATTAGTCGAATCTTTTCTTAGTCACTACTGAGTATTGTCCACTCATTTTACAGCGAACATGAATAAATATCTTGTTATTGTACTTACTGGCATCTGAGATTACATTTGATACTACAATTCCTAAGTAGAGCTAGTCTGGGCATAGCATGCGGGATGATTCGATGCAAAGAAATGTGCCTACAATTTGTGCCACAGATTGTAATACACGAGACGTAATGGAACTTCCATTACCATGGATATCATTTAGATGTGAGGGTAATTAGTATGATACGTTAATTGTGTAAAAGAAAATCATTCTGATGGGACAGATTTGTTCTCGAGTGTTAATGCAGAAATGTGGGACCATTACATGTGAACATTGCTAGAATAGGACTGTAATTGTTAAGGGAAAATTCTCCTAAACCACTTGCAGATGTGTCCTTCCTTACTTTTGGCTCAAAGTTTCCCAAGTTGACTGGATTACATAGACAATCTATTATAAAAAAAAATATTTTCTCACAACATAAATTTATGTTTTTAAGATAGTAATCTCAAGTCAATCATTTAGGCACATTTTGTAAGTCAAGTCAACAAAAAAGGTTCAGGAGAACACATCTGTAGATATGTTTTTAATAAACTCAGCATCAGCCACATTGGGGAAAATAAGTGTTTGATACACTGCTGATTTCACAAGTTTTCCTACCTACAAAGAATGAAAAATCTGTCATTTTTATCATAGGTACATTTCAACAGTGAGAGACAGAATCTAAAAAAAATATCCAGAAAATGACATTGTATGATTTTAAAATAATTAATTAGCATTTTGTTGCATGAAATAAGTCTGTGATACAATAAAAAAACTGAACTTAATATTTGGTATATAAAGCTTTGTTTCCAATTATGGAGATCAGATGTTTTCTGTAGTTGTTGACCAAGTTTGCAAACACTGCAGAAGGGATATTGGCCCACTCCTCAATACAGATTCTCTCCAGATTGTTCAGGTTTTGGGGCTGTCGCTGGGCAACATTGAGTTTTAGCTGCCTGCAAAGATTTTCTATTAGGATCAGGCCTGAAGACTGACTAGACCACTCCAGAATGTTGAAATGCTTCTTACAGAGCCACTCCTTAGTTGCTCTGGCTGTATGTTTCAAGTCATTGTCATGCTGGAAAACACAGTCACAACCCAACTTCAATACTCTTGCTGAGTGAAGGATGTGGTTGGCCAAAATTCCAAAATGACCCCATCCATCTTCCCTTCAATTTGGTGCAGTTGTAATGTCTCCTTTGCAGATATATACCCCCAAAGTATTATGTGTCCACCCCATTGTTCTCAGTTGGGATGGTGGTCTTGGGGTTGTACTCACCGTAGTGTCTTACTAATGGTAGTTTTTGAAATGGTGGTCCCAGCTCTCTTCAGGTCAATGACCTGTTCCTCCTGTGTAGTTCTGAGCGGATTCCTGACCTTCCTCAGCATTATCCTTACCCCTCGAGGTGAGATCTGAAATGGAGCCCTAGACCAAGGCAGATTGACAGCCAACTGGTTCAGAGGTCATCTTTGGTTTAAAAGTGTTTATGACCCATGATGGCCAGGAACTCTTGTTTATTTGTCTTGCATTTATTACCTTCTGCTGTCCTGAGTTTCTTTGATTGATTGATTGATTAACAAGTGTAATAGACCCAGATCTAAGTAGAAACTCACTATATATGTAGACCCAGCTAGGGGGTGCAATCATGCGGGGTCTTGCAATCATGCCAACTGCATAAGTGCAGTTACACCGGGCAGTTAAACGGGGCAGGAAACGGGTAAGTCATGCAAGACAAAAAAAAAAATATATGCAATTTGTTTACTTGTACTGCAATTATGTATACACTATGTAAACCCCAGACTACTCATCACTACTGACCACTCACCCACCACTACAGCTCTCCTTCCTGTTGCATCTGACCCAAGCTACTCCATCCCCCACTCACCATCCACAATGTATCTGTCACGTCCTACTGACGGACTCACACGTGGACCCACTGGACCGCGTAAAGCGGATGCTGATACCGGGTGATAGAGAAGCAGACACGTACCGTAGAGTCAACGGGTTTATTACACAGAACTATAACACAGAACCACACGCCCCTGGAGAGGGCCACAAGGTCGCAACACCGGGAGCCCAGCGAGGGAGACCCCGGAGCGCTTGACCCCTATACAGGGATACCGCCGGGATCAGCCTCGAAGGGGCCAATGCTACGGACACAAGTGTTCAACCGACCCCAGGCGACCTGGTAATGAAACAGCACCCGGGAATACAATACGAAACGAGAACCGTGAATACAGAGCACCAGGAACACGGGGAACCAGGAACACAGGAGAGATCCAGGAACACGGAGAGATCCAGGAACACAGGGAGATCCAGGAACACGGAGAGATCCAGGAACACAGAGAATCCAGGACCACGGGGGATCCGGAGCCGGGCGAGAACCAGCGATCAGCTTGGAGGGAATCAGGAGACCATCCAGGAACACGGTGATCAGCCAGGAACCGGCAGGAACGAGATCTGGGGGAGGTAACACAGAGCGATCAGGTAACAGACCAAACGGAGAGCGACCTGACAGACCAGAAGTGGCAACTTCACTCAGGGGAAGGTGAAGGTCGAAGTTGCCCTGGCCCCGACTGATTGAAAACAGGAGGTTTAAATCAGAACAGGGCAGTCCTGATTGGCAGGACACAGAGACTTGGTGATTGGCTGGAGGGAGGAGCCAGATCCCTGCAGTCTCTCCAGCAGAAACTGAGTAGGAGACAGTTTCATGTGTATAAGCAGTGGTACCAGAAGTGAGAGGAGCAATGTTGCTCAAGCAGAGGGTATAAGGGCAGCAGGCCGCGGGCACGGGCAGCAGACCCCCGAGGGGTAACAGTACCCCCCCCTCTACGTCCCCCTCCCCAGACGGAAACCGGCCAGGAACCTGCGCAGAAGGCGCGGGGCATGGACCTCCGCCTCCTCGGTCCTGGGGCACCGGCCGGGGCAGAGGGGGCCCGAGGGCAGTGGCATGGGCGTCATGTGACGAGCACAGGAGGAACAGGACGTCGGTAGGGACACCGACAGGCGGCAGGACGCCATCAGGGACACCGGCAGGCGGCGGGACGCCATCAGGGACACCGGCAGGCGGCGGGACGCCATCAGGGACACCGGCAGGCGGCGGGACGCCATCAGGGACACCGGCAGGCGGCGGGACGCCATCAGGGACACCGGCAGGCAGGACGTCATCAGGGGCACCGACAGGCAGGAAGTCATCAGGGGCACCGACAGGCAGGACGTCATCAGGGGCACCGACAGGCAGGACGTCATCAGGGGCACCGACAGGCAGGACGTCATCAGGGACACCGACAGGCAGGACGTCATCAGGGACACCGGCAGGCAAGACACCACCGGATCAAGGCCGGAGACTCCCAGGGACACGGAGGAGGAGCCGGTCCAGGAACAAGACACGATGGGACGGTACCTGGGCTTCCTGTTGTGCTCGGTAGGCTGGCAAGCCGATCATCCATAGAGGACACCTGGGAAGCCATCTGAGTCTGTAGCTCACGCAGAAGGTCCCACTCCTGGTGGAGACTCAGCACCTGAAAAAAGAGAGTGGGATCAACAGTAGAGGGCGCCCCCAAGCGGGCCTCTAAAGACTGGATAATCGCAACAACCCGGTCGTGGCTCTGGCGGAGTGCGGTCAGCTCTCTTTGGGCATCGAACCTGGTATCAGCGGGGTCCATGGCCAGGGCAAAATCTGTCACGCCCTACTGACGGACTCACACGTGGACCCACTGGAACCGCGTAAAGCGGATGCTGATACCGGGTGATAGAGAGGCAGACACGTACCGTAGAGTCAACGGGTTTATTACACAGAACTATAACACAGAACCACACGCCCCTGGAGAGGGCCACAAGGTCGCAACACCGGGAGCCCAGCGAGGGAGACCCCGGAGCGTTGACCCTATACAGGGATACCGCCGGGATCAGCCTCGAAGGGGCCAATGCTACGGACACAAGTGTTCAACCGACCCCAGGCGACGTGGTAATGAAACAGCACCGGGAATACAATACGAAACGAGAACCGTGAATACAGAGCACCAGGAACCGGGGAACCAGGAACACAGGAGAGATCCAGGAACACGGAGAGATCCAGGAACACAGGGAGATCCAGGAACACGGAGAGATCCAGGAACACAGAGAATCCAGGACCACGGGGGATCCGGAGCGGGCGAGAACCAGCGATCAGCTTGGAGGGAATCAGGAGACCATCCAGGAACACGGTGATCAGCCAGGAACCGGCAGGAACGAGATCTGGGGGAGGTAACACAGAGCGATCAGGTAACAGACCAAACGGAGAGCGACCTGACAGACCAGAAGTGGCAACTTCACTCAGGGGAAGGTGAAGGTCGAAGTTGCCCTGGCCCGACTGATTGAAAACAGGAGGTTTAAATCAGAACAGGGCAGTCCTGATTGGCAGGACACAGAGACTTGGTGATTGGCTGGAGGGAGGAGCAGATCCCTGCAGTCTCTCCAGCAGAAAAACTGAGTAGGAGACAGTTTCATGTGTATAAGCAGTGGTACCAGAAGTGAGAGGAGCAATGTTGCTCAAGCAGAGGGTATAAGGGCAGCAGGCCGCGGGCACGGGCAGCAGACCCCCGAGGGGTAACAGTATCCCCTCCTTTGCACTCTCACTCCCATCCTTCTCCATTTCCTGCTACCCCGCTCATCCCTCCACCCAGCAACAAAGTACTTCTCTCACCTCCATCCTACCTAACTACCTCACCCACTCCTCTGAACTATTCCTTCACTTTCAATCCTCCATCTCCAATCAGGCACGGCCACCACGTAGACTTTCATGCTCTCACTGCTAACCCTCTCCCTGCTCCTCCTACTCGCTGGCGACATTTCCCCTAATCCCGGCCCCCGCCGCCACATCCCCACAGAGACCTACACCCCACCCCCACGTCCCATCACCAACTCTCATAACCCCACCATCACCCACCCTTGCAACCTGACCAACCTTAGACCCATCCCCCCAGCCCCTACTCCTCTAATCTCCCTGCCAGTCGCACTCTGGAACGCCCACTCAGTCTGTAATAAGCTCACAGACATCCATGAGCTCTTTATTTCTAATAAACTCTCATTCCATGGCATCACAGAGACCTGGCTCACCCCCTCCGACATGGCCTCCCCTGCTGCACTACTCCTACGGCGGATTCAATCTTTCCCACACACCCCGCCCCTCTGACAAACATGGCGGAGGTGTCGGCATACTCCTATCCGACACCTGCTCCTTCACCCCTATTCCATTACCCCCTCTGCTACTCTCCCATTTTTCGAAGCTCACTCTGTCCGCATCTTCTCCCCCTGTAACCTCCAGCCAGCCGTCATCTACCACCCCCCTGGATCCATCCCCACCTTCCTCGACCACTTTACCACCTGGCTACTTAATTTCCTCTCTACTGACATCCCCACCATCATTATGGGCAATTTCAATATCCCCATTGACACTGCCCACCAAACCGCCTCTCAACTTCTTTCCTGACCTCCTCCTTCGGGCTCTCCAATGGTCCTCCTCTGCCACCCACAAAGATGGCCACACACTGGATCTCATCTTTACCCGTCTTTGCTCCCTTACTAATCTCACAAACTCAACAATCTCCCTGCCTGACCACAATCTGCTGACCTTCTCCTCCCTCACCTCCCCTACTAGATCACCTCCTCTCCACAAACTTGATCATCCCCGCAGAAACCTAAAACACATTGATCTACACTCACTCTCAGAATCCCTCCTCCCTCTCACCAACATAACATCTATACGTGACACAGACACTGCCACCACCCTCTACAACACCACATTAACCATGGCCCTCGACCTAGCAGCCCCCCTCACATATCACGCTCCACGCTAAGTAATAGGCAACCCTGGCACACCACCCTCACTAAAAACCTGAGACGGGCATCCAGGGTCGCCGAGAGGCGATGGAAAAAAATCACGTTCCACTGAGCATTTTGCGCTGTTCAAACAGTCCCTCATCGCCTTCAAGACTGCATTGCCACCGCCAAACAAACCTTCTTCTTATCCCTAATAACCTCCTGTCCAACAATCCCAAGCAACTTTTCAAAACCTTCAATTCCTTTCTCCGCCCGCCTGCTCCCCCTCCCTCTCCCTTATCTCTGCAGAAGACTTTGCCTCCTTCTTCAAAGAAAAGATTGACAGAATCAGAGACAGCTTTGATCCACTGTCCCCACAGCCTCCCTCTCACCTATAGTGCCCTCTTACTTCCATCAACTGCTTCCCCCCATAACTGAAGACCAGCTCTCTCCCTCCTGTCAAAATCACACCTCACCACCAGCGCCCACGGCCCGCTCCCATCTCACCTCATTCCCAACCTCACCTCCGTTATCATCCCAGCCCTAACTCATCTTTTCAACCTATCACTTACCACTGGCACCTTCCCCTCAGCCTTCAAACACGCCTTGATCACACCCATCCTCAAAAAACCCTCCCTCGATCCCACAACTGTCTAAAACTACCGCCTTATATCTCTCCTCCCTTTCGCCTCTAAACTACTTGAACAGCATGTCCACTCTGAGCTGTCCTCTCACCTTTCCCCTGCTCCTCTTTTGACCACCTGCAATCTGGCTTCCGACCCTCCACTCCACTGAAACAGCCCTGACCAAAGTCACAAATGATCTACTGACTGCCAAAAGCAAGCGCCACTACTCTGTTCTCCTCCTCCTCGACCTGTCCGCGCCTTCGACACTGTTGACCACTCCCTTCTACTACAGATCCTGGAACCTCTTGGCATCATGGACCTTGCCCTCTCTTGGATCTCCTCATACTTAATGGACCGCAACTTCAGCGTCACCCACTCCCACACATCCTCCTCGCCCTACCCCCTATCTGTCGGGGTCCCCCAGGGCTCGGTTCTTGGACCATTACTGTTCTCAATCTACACTCTCGGCCTAGGGCAACTCATTGAGTCCCATGGCCTCCAATATCACCTCTACGCCGACGACACCCAAATCTACCTGTCTGGTCCTGACATCGCCTCCCTACTATCCAAAATACCACACTGCCTGTCCGCCATCTCATCCTACTTCTCTGCTCGCTTCCTTAGGCTGAACATGGACAAAACTGAGTTCATAGTCTTCCCCCCAAGACGCTCCCCCTCACTACCTGACCTATCCATCGTCGTCAACGACTGCTCTCTCTCTCCAGTCCCCCATGCCAAGTGCCTCGGGGAATCCTTGACTCTTCCCTCTCCTTCAAGCCCCACAACCAGGTCCTCGCCACCTCCTGCCGACTCCAGCTCAAAAACATCTATAGGATTCGCACTTTACTTGACCACGACACTGCTAAAACCCTTATTCAAGCTCTCATCATCTCCGTCTCGATTACTGCAACCTCCTGCTCACCGGCCTCCCCAATACCTCCCTTGCACCTCTCCAATCTATCTTGAACTCCGCTGCCTGCCTAATCCATCTGTCTCCCCGCTACTCCCCTGTTTCCCCCCTCTGCCAAGCCTTCACTGGTTCCTTACTTCCCAGAGATCCCGGTTTAAAACATTAACCATGACATACGAAGCCATTCACAACCTGTCCCCTCCATACATCTCTGACATGGTCTCCCAATACCTACCCTCACGCAACCTGCGATCCTCCCAAGAGCTTCTCCTCTACTCCCCCTCATCTCCTCTTCACCCAACCGCATACAGGATTTCTCCCTGCTTCACCTATACTCTGGAGCTCTCTGCCCCAACACATCAGACGTTCTCCTACCCTGGGAACCTTCAAAAGAAGTCTGAAGACCCACCTCTTCCGCCAAGCCTACCACCTGCAATAAGACCCAGTCCACCACACCGCCCCACGACTGGAATTTCCCCCTCCCACTGTATCCCCACCCGCCCTCGTAGACTGTGAGCCTTCGCGGACAGGATTTCTCCCCTCTTGTATCTGTACAACCGAATTGTCAACATTTTTTGTTACTTGTATTGTTACTATGTTACTTGTCCTAGTCTGCCCCTTTTAGCATTTAAAGCGCCATGGAATATAATGGCGCTATATAAATAAATAACAATAATAATAATAATAACTAGTGTTTCATCCATTTTCTAATAATTACTCCAATTGTTGCCTTCTCACCAAGCTGTTTGCATATTGTCCTGTAGCCCATCCCGGCCTTGTGCAGGTCTACAACTTTGTATCTGGTGTTCCTAGACATCTTTTTGGTCTTGTCCATGGTGGAGAGGTTGGAGTGTGATTGTGTGGAGGACAGGTGTCTTTTACACAGGTAACAAGTTTAAACAGGTGCAATTAATTCAGGTAATGAGTACAGAGTAAGATGGCTTCTTAAAAGAAAAACTATCAGGTTTGTGACAGACAGAATTCTTGTTGGTTGGTAGGTGAAAAAATACTTTTCTCATGCAATAAAATGCAATTTCATTATGTAAAAATCAAACAATCTTATTTTCTGGACTTTTTTAGACTCTGTCTCTCACATTAGAAGTGCACCTATGATAAAAATTACAGACCTCTCCATTCTTTGTAGATGGGAAAACATGCAAATTGGCAGTGTATCTAATACTTATTTTTCCCACTGTATATAACACTCATCTGCATTTAATAAGGCCCATTGTAATTATCTATTGGTACATCATTGATTTTATAAGGCTTTCCTAATTTATGAACAGATTACACAGATTAATTTTCTTCAATGAACATGTATGATATATTTACCTTATAGACAAAAGGATTCTTTCGAGAGTCAGTTAAAATATCAAATCTTGTGTATATGTCATTCAGCAGATTGACAATCTTCATGGCTCCTTCACCAGAAGCATGCTTGCTGCAGAATGCATTAAATCCAACAATACCACTAAATAGAATTGTGACATTGTCATATCGCATAGCTGGGACTGGCCGCTTATGTCTGAGCTCATTAGCCACAGAAGGTGGAAGTACAGAGTACAGCAAGCTGCAAAAAAAAAAATGGAATACAGATATTGAAAATGAAACTTAGAAGATATTATGTAAATTGTATTCTTAAAGGTGTACTCTAGGGAGATAAAGAATTGCTCTAACAGGCCTGCCTCATAAACTGAAAAGATAAGAACCGTAGTATTGATACCCCCTTACAGTACCTGTAATTCAGTGTAACAATGGAGCTGCTCCTTGATGCTCCCCCTCCCTTCTGGTATACATCACACATCAGGGAGTGTGGCCTGGTCCTGGTTTCTAGAAGCTGCCAGCTCCCTGATAACATCTGCTTTGGTTCTTTCTAAGAGCAGGGGGTGTGGTGGGGGACATGGCATGCTCCCTGCTGGTAGTAACAGCTAGCCCGCAGATAATATCTGCTTCCCTACAGTCCGAGAACATGTGATGTGCCCACACCCCTGCTCTTGGACAGAATAGAAGCAGATACCAGGGAGTTGGCAGCTACTAGACACCAGGAGCAGGCCATGCCCCTCAATGTGTCATAAAACATCCAGAGTGGAGGGGAAGCACCAATGAGCAGCTGCAGTGTTTACACTGAATTACAGGTGCTGTGAGGATGGGGCACAGCACTATGGATCTCATCTTTAAAATTTATGAGGGCATGGCTATTAGAATAATGTTTTATCTCCTCAGAGTACTCCTTTAAAGAGTCACCATCAATTGAATTGTTATTTTATAAGTCAATAGTACAAATGGAACTAAGAAATCTTTTAATATATATTATTAGAGTAATCTGCTTCTTTCTCTTCCTAGACTGATCTTTCACCCTCATAAAGTAAAATTTGTTTTCAGTGAAGATAGATTTTCCCATTACTGACATAGGAGATTACAGTTGGTTCATTTAATGTTCTCTGGAGGTGGGAGGAGAACTAGAGGCAGAGTCGTTCTGCTGCAAATTCTCCTGAATGGACAGTTACAGCTCTCCATAGAACTTTATAAGCAGCAACTGTCTTCTCCTATCTCAGTATTCAATACAACCTTTACCTGCAATTTGACAATGAATAATCAGTCCAGGAGCAATTTCTCTGACATATTACAAAGTTTTTTATTTTCATGTGTACTATTAATATGAAAAAAACCTGTCAAATAATGGTTATGCTTTAATGATCTCACTGTCTAGGATAAGACAATTGAATTAGACTTAGGCTGACTTGTAATCCTCTTTACATTTCTCATGCCACAATTCACCAATGCCAAAGCTTCTCTCACGTGTCAGTCTTTTTCTTCTCATCTTCCAGGGCCCTAAGGGTGTGCTGCAATCGGTCAGTAAGTATTTCCAGTTCTTGAGTCAATTTATACTCTTCTCTGAACTGTTCTCCAAGAAGTACTAGGTCACGTGTTGCATCATGGAGGGGGATGTCACTGAGATACAATCCTCTTCTTGTCAAGTCATCCAAGTTCATTACACTGTGATTAAATATATTATGGATTCATTCATTGCAAGACAAAGTATATTTAAGGAACAATTATACTTCTGTCAATCCACTTTATCATTCCATAATCTATTTTATTGTCAAGTATATACTTACTAATGTAGTTTCTCATGTTCACAATTCGCTCACATTTCTTCCCCTGCTTAGGTCTAACGCTGCATTTCATAAATAAAGAGCATGCGATTGCTGAAGCCAATAACTGGGCTCAGGCTTTATTATTGTTATTATTACTATTATTTATATACCACCATTAATTCTATGGTACTCTACATGAGAAGACTTTCATACAAAATACAATGTACCATATTTTTCGCTTTATAAGATGCACCTGATTATAAGATGCACTCAAAATTTGGTGAAAAGAGAAAAAAATAATTTGTAATGTTAAATGGGGTCCGTCTTATAATGCCAGTGTCCGTCTTACAAATCACATAGGGTATATGTCCCTCATAGCCCATCATCCTGGCACATGGTCCCTCATCCTGGAATATATTCCCCCATCCTAGAATTAACCCCTCAAAACTGGATATGGCCCCCTTATATTGGATATAGCCCCCTTATGCTGGCACACGTCCCCCAGTGCTGGCACACGTCCCCCAATGATAGCACACGGCCCCCAGTGATGGCACATGGCTCCCAGTGATAGCACATGTCCCTCAGTTCTGGCACACATCCCCCAGTGATGACACACATCCCTTATTGATGGTACACTTCCCCCAGTGATGGCACATTTCCTCCAGTACTGGTACATGTCCGTTAGTGATGGCACACGTCCACCATTGATGGCACACATCCACCAGTGTTGGATCATTGCCCCCTTTGCTGGCACACATCCCCAGTGGTAGCACACGTTCCCCTGTGCTGCTGTGTTTTTGGTGCAGTTGTGTCACAAATATGCATGTTAATCCTTATGCCAGCAAAGTCAATAAGAATTCAAGTGTTGTGCACATGTTGCCTGTTCGTTTCTTGCAGATGGGTTGCAGAAAATAATCTGCAGCATGTCAATTCTTGATGTGTTTTCACCAGCATTTTTCAACCTTTCCACCCATTGACTCCATTATGAAAACTGCAGGCAAAAATGCACCAAAAAAGACATTGCATTTTTTTTTGCATTCTTCTGTCAGGAGATGCAGGTTTGGTGCAGAAAATGTCTGCACCAAATACTGAATATGTGCACATACCCTAAGGGTACCTTTACACGCCACTAACGTGGCGAGAAATATTGACGGCGATATGTCGCCCAGGAATTATTGACGTCAAATTGCCTCCCAATTGCTCTGTGTAATTGGGGAATTTGGCGGCGATATGTCGCCTCACCACAGTCGCCTGATTTCAGGGCACTGCTCTGCGCAATCAGGCAACCGTGGTGAGGCGACATATCGCCACCAAATTTCCCAATTACACGGCGCAATTGGGAGGCAATTTGACGTCAATAATTCCTGGGCGACATATCGCCGTCAATATTTCTCGCCGCGTTAGTGGCGTGTATAGGTACCCTAACACCTTAGAGAGAGTGAGGAAGCTTTATTCTGCAAAGGCGCAAAGGCAGAAGAGGAGCTGCAGGGGCTCACACTTTTTCTAGTATGACTTTATAGCAAAAATCTATTATAAAATGTCAAATATCTCTGTAAGGCGGCCGTCACACGCTGCAATAGCTTGAACGATATCGTTTAAGCGATCTGCTTTTTGATCGCTTAAGTGATATCGTTTGTGCATCGTTACGTGCGATCAAGCGATTTTACAATGTTAAATCGCTTGATCGCTAGATCGCAGATATGAGAGCAGGACATCGCTTGTTCAATTTGCTTCATCGTGGTGTGTGACACCACGATGAACGATCTCCCAGCGGCAGAGCCTATGCTGGGAGATGGTATCTATGGTAAACGTCGGGTTACTAAGCGCCGCGCGGCGCCTAGTAACCCGATGTGTACCATAGTTACCAGCGATCTCGCTGCTCAACATCGCTGGTGAATGTGTCTGACATCTCACCAGCGATGTGAGCGATATCGTTAGCGATCGCGCGTGCACGTGATCGCTAACAATATCGCTCACGATATTGTAGCGTCTGACGGCCGCCTAATAAGGACTGCCAGATGAAAAGGCCACTGATCTATAGGATTTTACTGTCATCTAACAAGGAAATACAAAGTAATTCTAATTTGGGAGGGTACAAAATTATTGACATGATCAAGATGACCATTCAACCAAATTTGTATATGTACTACATTATACATTCATACAGAAGCTAAAATTGGGGATTCCCTGCTTAAATCCCCTGCTTCCTTTCACACAGCCATAAGTTAATAGCAATTTAAAAATATTTTTCCTATGATTTATTACCTTGGAGAACAGAGGAAAAGAATGTTATCGGCTTCCGGCAAATAGATCATCTGTCCTTTAAGTCGCAGACAGCTGATTTCAGTTAGAGTCAATTCATCTTCAGTCTCTGATTTTTCCACATCAAGTAAACCTTCCTTGTATTAAATAACATATATTATGAAAAACACTACAGTAAATTTAATTATATAGGTCATATTAATAAGTAACGTACAGTAGAAATTATTATCTCAACTGTTGGTGAAAAGTCACCTGTTCACTCGTTACCAAAATTTTGTTACCAGAGACCCTCATTCAAGGATGTGTCACTTACTGGGTTGCTTGCTGTAGTTTATTACTGTTTAATCAGCAAGAGATTATCACCAGAGGAGTAGTAAACCTGCTGCCAGGTAGTCCTCATCCATGAGCTCTGTCTAACCCTTCCCCGCCATGGATAGACAGTTTTTATGACTATGGACAAGGTATACAGAAAGCTGTCCATCAGTAATGTGGGCGTTTGTTATACAGAGATTAGCAATCACAGAACTGGTAGATTTGCGGCAGATTTTATAAAAACTGTAGCAAGCGTTCTCCCCAGAAAATACTCTCCTGTCTGCAAGGGGAAACACGCTACGTTCTAGAACTCAACATCTCCTGATCGCGGGCCCTAAGCCCTTCAAAAGAACATGTCCATTCAGTTCAATCTGTTATCCTGCAAACTTGGTCTGGAGGAAAGCAATCCAATCCAATCAATTCAATGGGATAAACTCTACTTTGTTTCCATTGCTCATTTCTTCCCAACCCCAAAAACGGAAAAATAAAATTTTGAGTCAATAATTTATCTTTGATAATTTGCTAATCATAATATTATTACCTTTATACAATATTGCTAAGTTTTGAATTCACCATGACAAGGCTCGTTGCAAGTTTCATAGACTATATTTTTTTATAGTTTGTTTAATCTTAATGTAGAAATTTTATTTTAAATAGATACAATGGAATTGACTTGGAACAGTTAAAGACCTGCGTATACGTTCAAAAAGCAGGCAGTACTCAGGTGTAGAAAATCTACTCCTCTTTATTGGCCCATATGACTGCAACGTTTCGGTTACATCAGAACCTTTCTCAAGCAGTGCCAAAGTGTCAGTGAAACAAGGTATATGGGGTGTATACACATTAGCAATAATAATTTGCCGATTATAGTTTACAGTGAACTTTTACAGTGTTATATGACAGAAAAATCCATACAGCTTTATACATGGATCCTCAGTTTATAGTGCATCAATCCTGTGTTACATATATTCATATAGCCCTATATCTCATATCCATACAGTCATACTATGCTAAATTATCCCATGTGTTAGTGATTAAAACCTGTGGTAATACTCATATTTAGGTTCTCACCCATCACTACTCCTAGCGTGACTACAGCGTCTTCCAGGTTCCAATTGCGCATACTCAGTGGTGGACCAATCAGAGTTTATGACAGTGTCACGTCACCACGCATGCGCAGTTGGAAAAGAGGAATGAATGGTCCAGCTCCCGGAGTTGAATATGCAGAAGATTTATTAAATGTTCATCAGGCTCCCAATTTACAGGCTTGATAAAGGACTCAATCTGAAACGCGTCGCCTGCAATGCTTCCTGCCTTATTTAAGGCATGTTGATTGAGCATCAGAATGTGCTGTAAATTGGGAGCCTGATGAACATTTAATAAATATTCTGCATATTCAACCCCGAGAGCTGGACCATTCTTTCCTCTTTTCCATTTAGAAATTTCCTTACCTTTGAAAGAAAAGCACATTTTGTTTCAATGAACCTAACATTAAATGAATCAGAAATACCCTCTATATATTGTCAATGTGGTAAATGACTATTCCAACTGCAAACGTCTGGTTTTTAATGCAATATCTACGTAGGTGTATAGAGGCCCATTTCCAACAACCACCACTCGTGTTTTAATGCTACATTGTGTTTGATAACTGTGTAAGAATGCTAATGGATGTATGGAAACCCTGGAATGTCCTTGCACAAGTATGTTAGCACAGCTGAAAAAACGTTTTGGCTGATTAGAGAAGCTATAAAATTGACCTTCCTTTGAGATAGTTGAGAATCTGGAGCATTACATTTGTTTGTTCTATGAAACTATCAAAATAGTCAGAAAAAAAGAACTTTCATGTGAAACTTAACAGTCTATTCTTGTTCTTAGTAATGAAGGCTATTTCATGCGAGAAATTGGCAAGAAACTGAAAATTTCCTATAACGGTGTACACTACTCTCTTCAGAGGACAACACAAACAGGCTCTAACCAGAGAAAGAGAAGTGGAAGGCCCTGCTGCACAACTGAGCAACAAGACAAGTACATTAGAGTCTCTAAATTGAGAAATCGATGCCTCACAGCTCCTCAACTGGCAGCTTCATTAAATAGTACCCGCAAAACGCCAGTGTCAACATCTACAGTAAAGAGGCGACTCCGGAATGCTGGCCTTCAGGGCAGAGTTGCAAAGAAAAAGCCATATCTGAGACTGGCTAATAAAAGGAAAAGATTAATATGGGCAAAAGAACACAGACATTGGACAGAGGAAGATTGGAAAAAATTTTTATGGACGGACAAATCAAAGTTTGAGGTGTTTGGATCACACAGAAGAACATTTGTGAGACGCAGAACAACTGAAAAGATGCTGGAAGAGTACTGACGCCATCTGTCAAGCATGATGGAGGTAATGTGATGGTCTGGGGTTGCTTTAGTGCTGGTAAAGTGGGAGATTTGTACAAGGTAAAAGGGACTTTGAATAAGGAAGGCTATTACTCCATTTTGCATCGCCATGCCATACCTTGAGGACAGCGCTTTTGTGGAGGCAATTTCATCCTACAGCAGGACAATGACCCAAAGCACACCTCCAAATTATGTATTAACTATTTAGGGAAGAAGCAGGCAGATGGTATTCTATCTGTAATGGAGTGGCCACAAAATTGTCTGGGTGACCCGAAACTTTTGAATGGTAGTGTATGTAAAATGGAATTACCTGCACTATACAAGTGAATTAATATAATTATTATAAAATTGTTTCCCCTTCACAAAATGTATTGCACAACAAATGCAAAAACTAATAGTGACAATAGTGACAAACAAATACACTGTCTCTGACACTTATTTCTGAATTATTTTTCTTTAGAATATAATTTGCTGGCTTGATGTTGCTTTCTAGTGCATGAAACAAAATAAAGAAAAATGTTTAATTCAATTGCAGCAAGTCAAGTGCCAGCTACAGTATATCACTGATCAATCAGACTGAGTCTGGTACTTCTAACACATCTCCTATCTCTCTCTCCCCCAAGAATTGAATCTCTGTATTATTCTCACACTAATACACTCATCTTCATAAGAGCTACAGTTGTATAACACAGCTGTATATGATATTTATCCAATGTTGGGCTCTGTGCTCTGAGAGCCTCTCTAGACTGTAAAACCCTAAAATGGCAATGATAGTCCCTAAAAATTGTACTGATATTATAAACTAGCTAAAGAGCCCAGGGTTGCCCAGGGGTAATGCTTATATATGGTCGAAATGATCATACATGGTAATATCACCCATATATGGTTGTGTATGCATATATCATAGATCCGCCCACTCCTGGTATCTCCACCCCTTCATAGCTCTGCTATTATGTATAACCTTGCCCTTTCATAGCTCCATCCCTCCACATAGTCCCGTGGTGTATATATAATAGCCCCGCTCCTCCCTGTAGCCCCACCACTTTCAAAGCTCTGCCCTACATATAACCACACCCATCCCAGTAGCTACACCCTTCCATAGTGCTGTCTATGAATAGCCCTGCTCCTTCATAGCTACACCTCTCTACATAGTCTCAGGGGCTGGGCTATGTGGAGGAGGTGGGGATATATGGAGATCCAGGCTGTGGAGTGAGCGTGACTATGTGGAGTGGGTGTGACATGGAATGGGCAGGGCTAATGCCACATACACTCACACATACATACACTCAGCTTTATATATTAGATATAAGAAAGGTGGTTGTACATTACTCCATTTGAGTCTCCTGTGGCTGGTGCATTAATCTGAAAAATGCAAGAATATGGTGGGTAGCAATTTTTTGGTAATTTACGCATATCAAATCCCTAAACTGTTTAAATTCACGGAGACCTGAAACATGAGTTTGATTTGCACCAAATCAATTCCCCCATCTTTAGTAACTCTCTTTTAAAAAGTCTTTCAGATTATGAATTTAGCTGAGATGAAGAGAAAGATGCTAACCAGCATCTTTTGGGATTAATATACTGTATATTTTTAACATTGCATTTTTCTGTTGTGTGGTTGAGTGGTTCTGTGGCGCCCCTGCGAACCGGTCGCCACTAGATGGTGCAGCAGCCGGGATTGGTAAGTCGGTTCCCCACACAAACACCCAACACACTCCCGATCCTAAGTCTAGGTACTCTATGTCCAGCAATGGAATAGAGGGAGGAGCCAGTGGTGGGTGGAAAGTTTGAGAGGAACCTGGTTAGGGAAGTTTATAAATAAAAAAACACAGACGGATGAACACGAGTGAGGAGAGAGGAGTTACAGCTAGTTCAGAGACAAGTACAGAGCAAGACAACACCTTAGTTCAGAGACCCAAGACCAGTCAAGTTCAGTCTGAAGGAGAGGTGAGACCATCAAACAGCACTGAAAGAACACGGACCCAGTGGCCTGTGCCACTATGGGACTTGCCCGGGTCCAAGGTGGTAGACCGTGGTGAAAGACAGAGGGAGTCAAAGGTGTGCTCGAGTCAGCGGGGACACCGAGGGACTGGACCGGAACCAGAGTGCCGGCTCTGCTTAAATGGCAGGGAAGCTTTATTCCCCAATCACGAACGCTGGCGGGGTGTGAAGTCCTTATGTCCCAAGACCCAACATCCGGTGCAGTGAAAGGAATGCCCTTGTATTAGGGCTAGGGGGACCTGGAAAGTCATCCAATGACAGCCCGTGACCGCTGGACTGTAGCTAGCATGCGGAACAAACCAAACAGGCTCGAAAGAGACACGAAAGGGGGAGTCGCAAATAAACCATCCCGGCTGCTGAAAACACACTGGAGCCGCTGCTGAATCATTGTAAGTTGCATCAACTAACGAGAAAGGAAAGTAAAACCTGGTTAAAGCTTGATACTGTTTGAGACTATGTATCCGGGGAGGAAACACACTGATGTGAGAATGGCAGCCAGAGATGGCCTGTGCCCATAAATCCTGCATCCACTGCACCACACTTACTACATGGTTTCCCTGGGGACCAGCCCTACCTGTGGAGGGTTCAACATCTCTGTTGTTACCCCATCATCCCCAGAGACTGCAGCTGCTACCCATAGCCGAATACCCTGGGTGGCGTCACAATAATCCTTAAAACTGTTTTCCCCCTCTTTATTGACCGCCCGGGACCATGGAGCCGGGTCACGACACCATGACATCCCGCAGACCCAGACGACGACCAGAGGACCCGGTTCTGAGTATCATTTGGCTCCGGTGGATGGATCAGTTCTCTCTGCCAGAGATTTTTTAAAACAATCATAAAATAATTACAGAATGTGTTTTGGGTGGTTGTAGATTTTATTGAATCCATCTTGCTTTATGTTGCTCTATGTTTAACCTTAAACAAAAACTAAAGGAAAAGAAAGGGAACGTTAACTTTCATTGATATCAGGAGTGGAAAACATAGTCTGACATGAATCCCCAGTCTGATGATTCTTTTGTTTTATGTAGAAAATTGACAATGAAAGCCAATAAGGATAATACCCATGAGCCAAGCCATATGCAGTTGTGGCCAAAAGCATTGACACCCCTGCAATTCTGTCAGATAATACTCAGTTTCTTCCTGAAAATGATTGCAATCACAAATTCTTTGGTATTATATCTTCATTTAATTTGCCTTCAATCAAAAAACACAAAGAGAATGAAGCAAAAAGCAAAACATTGATCATTTCACACAAAACTCCAAAAATGGGACAGACAAAAGTATTGGCACCCTCAGCCTAATACTTGGTTGCACAACCTTTAACCAAAATAACTTTTTTAGAATTTTAAAGCCATTCTTCTTTGGCAAACTGCTCCAGGTCCCTGATATTTGAAGGGTGCCTTCTCCAAACTGCCATTTTTAGATCTCTCCACAGGTGTTCTATGGAATTCAGGTCTTGACTCATTGCTGGCCACCTTAGAAGTCTCCATTATTTCTCTCAAACCATTTTCTAGTGCTTTTTGAAGTGTGTTTTGTGTCATTGTCCTGCTGGAAGACCCATGACCTCTGAGGGAGACCCAGCTTTCTCACACTGGGCCCTACATTATGCTGCAAAATTTGTTGGTAGTCTTCAGACCTCATAATGCCATGCACACGGTCAAGCAGTCCAGTGCCAGAGGCAGCAAAGCAACCTCAAACATCAGGGAACCTGCGCCATGTTAGACTGTAGGGACCGTGTTCTTTTCTTTGAATGCCTCTTTTTTTCTCCTGTAAATTCGAAGTTGATGCCTTTGCCCAAACAGCTCTACTTTTGTCTCATCTGACCAGAGAACATTCTTCCAAAAACTTTTAGGCTTTCTCAGGTAAGTTTTGGCAAACTCCAGCATGGCTTTTTTATGTCTTGGGGTAAGAAGTGGGGTCTTCCTGGGTATCCTACCATACAGTCCCTTTTCATTCAGACGTCCGAGGATAGTAGGGTTGACACTGTTGTACCTCGGACTGCAGGGCAGCATGAACTTGTTTGGATGTTAGTCGAGGTTATGTATCCACCATCCGCACAATCTTGCGTTGAAATCTCTAGTCAATTTTTCTTTTCCATCCACATGTAGGGAGGTTAGCCACAGTGCCATGGGCTTTAAACTTCTTGATGACACTGCGCACGGTAGACACAGAACATTCAGGTCTTTGGAGATGGACTTGTAGCCTTGAGATTGCTCATGCTTCCTCACAATTTGGTTTCTCAATCCTCAGACAGTTCTTTGGTCTTCTTTCTTTTCTCCATGCTCAATGTGGTACACACAAGGACACAGGACAGAGGTTGAGTGACCTTTAATCCATGTCAACTGGCTGCAAGTGTGATTTAGTTATTGCCACACCTGTTGGTGACAGGTAAGTTACAGGTGCTGTTAATTACACAAATTAGAGAAGCATCACATGATTTTTCTAACAGTGCAATACTTTTGTCCACCCCCTTTTTTATGTTTGGTGTAGAATTATATCCAATTTGGCTTTAGGACAATTATTTTTGTGTTTTTTCATTGACGACAAATTAAATGAAGATAATAATACCAAAGAATTTGTGATTGCAATCATTTTCAGGAAGAAATGAGTATTATCTGACAGAATTGCAGGGGTGTCAATACTTTTGGCCACAACTGTACATGAATTAAACTTTGATACATCCTTTTCCCTTGGAAATAAAGGAAAATCGGCAATTAAACTCCTGACCATCACAATAAAAGGAAGGGACACTTCATTAAGCCTGCCTGGCACTATGTGACATGTAAACTTTCTACGAACGTCTTGGGTTGCTAAGATCCTATGTATTACAAATAAAATCTTGCTGTATATTTTAAAATGTATTTTCCATTTTGTTTTTCCTGCGCTGAGACATCTGAACTGTGGGTAAACATAACCTTATTAGGAGATATTTCAGCTTTACACATAGTATAAATGAGATCTGGCTGTGAACTCATATGTCGAGCCAATCAGAAATATTCCAGAAATAACGGCAACATTTTAATACATTAAGTAAAAATTTAGTTTTGCAAAAGATTTCCCTCGTGCTCCATAGCAACAGGCTTTTTGTGATCGTAACGTGCCCTGTCTGCTGCTAACAAGCCCATGAAAAACCTCAGCAGAATCAGAGCTTAGCTTTAGGTTCACATAGATTTTCTAATTGATGTTTTATTTAATAGGATGAGAATTGTAAAGTTTGCTGCTGCATAATGCAGTAAGTCATTAAGTTTAACATGTCCCTCATGGAGTCAGGACACTTTAAATTAGGGCATCCATTACCTACACATTAAATCTAGTCAAGTGGATGCTACTGTATGGCCCTGTTGTGTTTAAGATGTGTGATCTCTTTCAGTTTATTAGAATACAGAATGTAAAATGATGGGCCTGGGGCAGCAATTACATTGAGACAAATAGAGTGTAAAATGGGAAGTAGCAGTCCTTAATAGCTAGAGTACGATACTCCATGGTTACTTTACCTAAAAGGCATCATTTTTGAACCTTCACTTAGAACACCACAGTCAGCAGTAAGGGCGCCTTCACACTGGCGTTCGGCACCGCAGGTATGGACTGCATACGCATCTGCAGTGCCAAACGCAGACATTTTCATGTGGACGTAACAGTGATGGGTCTGCATGCGGTCACATGAAAATGCCCCTAGTAGGCATTGCCTGATGAGCCCGCTGTCAAGAGGTGAGACAGGGGACCCAAGCAGCTCCATTCTCTCAGAGCCCGGGCGTTGAAGAATGGATTCCAATGTGATCCGCAGAGTTTGTCTGCGGTGTCCTGCGGATGGCCGTGCGGTCTCATTGCCCTCCATGTATGATTTGTACGCCTGCAGAGCCGTGCGTACAAATCATACATTCTCGGCCGCACAGAAAATGCAACAGTGTTGCTTTTCTGAGCGCCGAGAATCAGCGCATGCGGACGTGAACGCGGCCATCCGCAGGGCACTGCATACACCGTGCGTCCCCATGTTAAACATGGGGATGGACGATGCATGTGGTCTGCTCGCGTTCACCCACCGCACTACGCTGCGGTGGGAAACGCCAATGTGAAAGCGCCCTAAGGGTGCATTAACACTAAATGGAGAGAAGATGACTTCTTCAAATGTGTTGTCCTACTTCTCAGACAACTTATTCTCAATCACTATGTTTCCCTCAAGTAAAATGCTAACAATTATAGTGACCTCTGGGAAGGGTGCCGTTCCTGTGTTGTTGACATGGCTCTGCTGAGGCTCATGTCACGTTTCAGTGGTCAATTCTTTGTCCCATCCTTTGGATGTAGCTGGTATCCAGGAGAAATGAGAGTTGTGACAGTTGTCTGATTTAGGCTGCTTTCACATCTGCAGTAAGGTGTAATTCTTGGCAGATCGGGCAGATGTCGCCACATCTGCCGCCTAACAGCCAACTTAGTGTTTTCACCTTTATGTTTCCCTCCCCTCCAGGTGTATTAGTGCAGCAGCCGGTCTAGTGCTCTCACCGGCCAGCCCCCTAGTGAGGGATAAAAGAAGGGCTAGAAAGGGACTATGTTCCTGCTCAGTGATGAGGTGAAAGATCTAATATAGGGACGATAGGGAGATCAGGACACAGCCTCAGGTGCGTCCAGGAGGTGTCCCTTTCCCCACTTCCTTCCGACAGGGTGCACCATTGTTATTGTGTCTCCAGTGTTCCCATGTGTGTAGTGATATTTGCCGGACACCCACTGGTCTGTGCACCACTGTCACACGGTGTATTTGGACACATGCGAGTCTGTGAGTGACATAATCACCAGCTCTTTACTTTTTTCAGAATTCATTATGGATCCTGCTTCAGTTATTGCATACCTTAAGCAGGCTCCCTCACAGGATATGACAGATCTGCTAGAGCAGGTGGTGCAGCATATGCAGCATATTGCAGGTCTGCTGATCACAGTTCATGCTCAGACACAGCTAGAAGCTAAGGGAGCCCTCCATGATAGGTTTTCTGGGAAGAGAGACAAATCTGTTGTCTTCTAGGAGGCCTAAAAATTATATTTCAGGCTTTGTCCTTGTTGCTCAGGGTGTGAGGAACAGTGAGTGGGGATTGTAGTCTCCTTTTTTTGGAGAGATCCTTAGTCCTAGGCCTTCTGTCTGCCAACTGATTTTCCATCTTTACAGTTGGTGGATGAGTTTTTGTGGCTTTGGCCCTTGTTTATAGTGACCTTGATGGCGTCTCCCTTGCAGAGTCTAATCTCCATAAGTTCCAGCACAGGGTGTGACCGTCAGAGGAGTACTGCTTGGAGTTATGGAGATGGGCCACTTACACTTTTGGAATGACCCTACATTTAGGAGTCATTTCTGCTAGGAGTTGTCAGATAGGCTGAGAGATTCTCTGGCTCAATATTCTACTCTGGAATCGTTGAAGGCAGCCATTTCTCTTGCTAGATGCCTCAGGGAGAGATCCACATGGACCTGCCCCCTTTGTTCTCTGAATGGAGGAGTTCCTACATGTGCAGGTTGACGAACCTATGTAGTTTGGGGGGGTGTCCTCTCATACTAGGTTGCATGTAGTTTGCCATGGGATGGGGTGTTTCTAATTTGGGCTTAGCGGGTATTATATTTGAGATTGTCCATCTATTCTTAAACAAGCTTCTAAAAAGCCATTTCCCCCAGGTCGTGTAGAGGATGGCTACCTGAGTGTGTACATTTCCTCTATTTTCCCCTCTTATCCAGCTAATTTCCCTCTGGGCCAAAGAGGGGATGCCCCACTCAATATTCAGGTTAAAGCGAGACCTCTCCCTCCCCTCAGGAGTGTTGGGAGGTGTCCCTTTCCCCGTTTCATACCGTAGTGTTGTGTCACGCGGTGTATTCGGACATGCTAGTCTGTGTATGATATCTCTCTCAGCTCAACAGATGCTTCTCTCTCCCCCTCAGAGTAACAGTGGTATACCGCCCCCCCAGAGTCACCCACCCAGTTCCTCGACCATTTCTCCGCAGGGCTGCCTCATGTCCTCAGAATTACCAACCCTTATTCTCAGAGACTTTAACATCCCCATAAACAGCCCCATCTCTCCATCTGCATCCTAGCTCCTATCTCTAACCACGTCTCTTGGACTCTCACAGCTCTTAACCTCTGAGACACACAAAGATGGAAACGCCCTTGACCTGATGATCTTTGTCCGGCTCTGCTCAACCTCCTCCTTAGATAATTCACCTCTTCCTCTCTCTGATCATAACATTCTCACCTTCACGTTCACAAACCCTCACCCACCCAAACACATTCCAACCTTTCACACATTCAGAAATCTACAGGCCATTAACCCTCATACATTCACAGACTGTGTACACTCATCACTGTCCCCAATCTCCTCATTCTCCTGTCTTGATCTGGCAGTAAACCACTTAAATGACTCTCTCAGAAGCACCCTGGACCAAGTAGCGTCCCTCACCCTCCGAACCTCCAAACACAGAGTTAAACAGCCCTGGCTCACATCACAATCTCAATTCCTCCAGTGATGCTCTAGGAGTGCTGAACGTCTATGGAGGAAAAGCTGCACTCCAGAACACTTCATTCACTTTAAATTCATGCTGAGAACTTACAACTCGGCCCTTCACCTCGCCAAACAAACTTACTTCACCACCCTGATCTCCTCATTATCCAACAACCCAAAAAAACTCTTTGACACCTTTCACTCTCTCCTCAGTCCTAAAGTGCAGGCCCCTATCACCAACCTCTGTGCTGATGGTCTGGCTTCTTACTTCACAGAGGAAATAGAAAACATCCGTCAGGAAATCAACTCCCAACCTCAAAGCGCTGTTACCCATACCTCTCCCCATATTTCCTCCGGCTCACTCTCCACCTTTGACCCAGTCACAGAAGAAGAAGTCTCCAGGCTCCTCTCTTCCTCTTGTCCCACCACATGCACTGCTGACCCCATCCCCTCACACCTACTCCAGGCTCTCTCTCCGGTGGTCTCCCCTCACCTAGCCAAAATCTTCAATTTCTCTCTCTATTCTGGCATCTTCCCCGCCTCCTTCAAACACTCAATCATTACTCTATTATTAAAAAAATCTTCTCTTGACCCATCCTGCACAAACAACTACAGAACAGTCTCCAATTTCTCCTTCATCTCTAAACTCCTGGAGTGCCTGGTCTACACCCGCCTCACCCATTACTTCTCCACTCACTCTCTTCTAGACCCATTACAGTCTGATTTCCGCCCCCTACATTCTACATAAACTGCTCTCACCAAAGTGACCAACGACCTTCTGATAGCAAAACGTAATTGTGACTACTCTCTGCTTATCCTTCTTGATCTCTCTGCAGCCTTCGACATTGTTGACCACCATCTACTACTCTCCATGCTGCACTCCATTGGCATCAAGGACACGGCTCTCTCCTGGTTCTCTTCCCATCTTTCTGACCGCTCTTTCAGTGTATCATGTGCTGGCTCCACTTCCTCCCCTCTTCCTCTTACTATTGGGGTCTCTCATGGGTCAGTCCTTGGACCTCTTCTCTTCTCTCTCTACACAACTCCGATTGGACAGACCATCAGCAGATTTGACTTTCAGTACCATCTTTATGCTGATGACACACAACTATACACTTCTTTCACCGACCTTACTCCTGCTCTAATAAACAACACCAATGACTGTCTAACCACAGTTTCCAATATCATGTCCGCTCTCTATCTGAAACACAACCTCTACAAAACTGAACTTCTGTTGCTCCCGCCCTCCACCCACCTCCCTAAATATGACATCTCTCTCTCAGTGTATGGCACAACAATAACGCCTAGTCAGCATGCTCACTGTCTGGGTCTTATGTTTGACTCAGATCTTTTCTTCACCCCATATATGCAATCACTTGCCCACTCTTGCCGCTTGCACCTGAAGAACATCTCCAGAATTCGCCCCCTTCTCACCTTGGAAACACCAATGACTATCTAACCGCAGTTTCAAATATCATGGCCGTTCTGTATCTGAAACTCAACCTCTCCAAAACTGAACTTCTTTTGTTCCCACCCTCCACTAACCTTCCTAAATATGACATCTCTCTCTCAGTATGCGGCACCACAATAACACCTTAAGAACATCTCCAGAATTCGCCCATTTCTCTCCTTGGAAACCACAAAATCCCTCACTGTGGCCCTAATTCACTGCCACCTTGACTATTGTAATTCTCTATTAATCGGCCTCCCCGCACTAGACTCTCCCCACTCCAATCCATCCTTAATGCAGCAGCCAGGATCACTTATTTATCTAACCGTTACTCAGATGCTTCTGCTCTATGCCAATCACTGCACTGGCTGCCTATACACTATAGGATCAAATTGAAACTGTTTGTTCTCACCCACAAAGATCTTCACAGTGCAGCACCCCCTACATCTTCTCCCTCATTTCTGTCTATCACCCCACCCGTTCTGTTCGCTCTGGAAGTGACCTTAGACTCACTTCTGCACTAATCCGAACCTCCCACTCCCGGCTCCAAGACTTCTCCCCAACTGCACCAATTCTCTGGAATGCTCTACCATAAGAAATTATGTGTATCCACAACTTACATAGTTTCATGTGACCCTAAAAACACATCTTTTTAGGGTGGCCTATCATGATTCCTAGTCAGTCATCTAGACATAGCCTATCTGCTCCACCAGTCTAAAGTGGATCACAAATAATGTTTTGTGGCCACTTATGCTGCTCCTTTCTGATCCCCATCTCCTTAAGTTGACTATACCATCACTGTAAATAGGCACCTGTACTTTGTCACTCCCACCTCATTGTTAGATTGCAAGCTCTTATGAGTAGGGCTGTCATTATTTTGCTATAATTATTGTATTATGCTTTGTATTGTATTGTTTTTTGTACTGAATATGTTAGCACTATATAAATAAAGATTATTATTATTATTTTTATAATTATTATGGAAAGGGGCATATAATGATTTAGGAAAATTAGGCAGCATCTAATGGCTTAGTTACTAAGATGCTCACAGGACACTTCTTACTTCTCCTATTCTTTTTCCTGGGATCAATTTGTGGGTACAATTGTAAAAATATATATATATAATTGACCATAGATCAATAGAGAAAATCAATGAACATAGTCTATGAGTTCTGGTTACAAGCTTGTATAAAGTAAAAATGCATAGTTTGAAAAATTATACTGCATTTTAGAATAGTTAATAATTAAGACTTAACTGGCAAACAACACTCTCTGTTGGTATAACATTTGCCCTATGAATTCACGTCTGTTTGACATTAATCTCTTCTCCAACTCTCCTTCCACTAACTAGTGAAAAATTACAGAAACTGCACAGCCCAATTCCTTGAATAAAACATCCAAATTTGATTCCATTTTGATTAGAAAACACTATGTTGTTTTATTGCTTATATTCCATAGAAAACACCTGATGTGTTTCTGGCATATAGCTGCCCTTAGCCATAATGAATATTAAAAAAGCAAAAATAGAAAAAGAATTTAAAGGGGACCAACCAGCAGGTTTTAGGGCTATAAAAGGGAGCCAGTGGCCCAGTGCCTTACAGGCTCTGGAATATTGAGTGCAATCATACATTTACTTCAATGATTACATGTTTGATTGCAGAAAAGAAAATTGTCATAAAACTCCTGGGAAACAGGGCAGCAGATGATTAATGTGTGCAGAACTGCGTCACTATTTAGAGTTGTTGTTTTTTAGTACTCCCCTGTGGGCATGGCCTTTCAGCTGTAAGCCACCCCCTTCCTCAACTGTACTTTCAGTTTCAGTACCAAATTACATGCTCTGCAAATTGATTGTCTACACAAAAAAAATATATATATCAATAAATGACGGCATCACCTGGACATGAAAAGGTGCTGGCAAAAAAATATACATGAATAAAGAGATTAATTGCCGCGACACTGATCATGGTGTAAATGAACAAGCATATGGCTATGTTTAAGGCTATGTACAGCTAAGGTGGTATATATGATAATGAAACACAGTAAATGCTGCTATAGAATATAAGGAAAAAAAAGAGAGTCTTAGCTTCAACAATAGCTATTCCCCAATAGCTATTGTTGAAGCTAAGACTCTCTTTTCGGCAATTAATCTCTTTATTCATGTATATTTTTTTGCCAGCACCTTTTCATGTCCAGGTGATGCCGTCATTTATTGATATATATAGTATAATTTTTCTGACGAGCTCCCTTTCCCCTCCCCAGCCCAGTGGCTGTGACCTGACTCCATCTTGCTGTAGCCCCAGTCCACAGACACACTATACCAGCAGGTTTTAATTGCAACTCACAGACATAAAAATCTCAAACTAGCAACTACATACCGCATGAAGCACTAGTGCGTTAGGACCCGGTAGGTAGAGAGCACTTTGTCGCAGTTACCGGGCTCTTCCCCAATAGCTATTGTTGAAGCTAAGACTCTCTTTTTTTTCCTTATATTCTATAGCAGCATTTACTGTGTTTCATTATCATATATACCACCTTAGCTGTACATAGCCTTAAACATAGCCATATGCTTGTTCATTTACACCATGATCAGTGTCGCGGCAATTAATCTCTTTATACACAAAAAAAATAAACCATTCATCCCACAATTCCTACAAATAGAATTGCAAACAATGTAGAGAAATGTTACCCCATCGGAACCTCCTCCATGTGCAAAAAAACTCTCAATACAGTCACTCCCAGCATAAATTTACAAATGTTCTGTGCATATATAGGAGGGAATTAGGGATGAGCGAGTATACTCGTAACTATTCGGTACTCACCGAATAGTACGGTATGTGGGCTACTCCGGGAGTGTTCTTGCGATTATTCATTAGGAGAAGTGAGTAGTACATTCACTTTCACAGTGTATCTATATACACTGCAACAGTGAAATAAAAGTTAATAAAAAGTGTTAAAAATAAAAAAATAATATACTCACCTATGTGACGGCTGTCCTGGGACCTGAAAAGAACACATCTGCTGGCCTGCCAGGACCTTATGTCTGATGGTCAATCTGATGGCGAGTAGTGATCAGGTGGTGTGTGACATCACACACCACCTGATCACTACTCGCCATCTGATTGGCCATCAGACTTAAGGTCCTGGCAGGCCAGCGGATGCGTTCTTTTCGAGTCCCGGGACAGCCGTCAGATAGGTGAGTATGTTATTTTTTTTATGTTTAACACCTTTTATTCACTTTTATTTCACTTTCGCAGAGTATATAGCTGCACTGCGAAAGTACTTGCATTTCCCATTGACTTACATTAGACTTGCTACTGGTAACGAGTACCCGAGTATTAGGACCTACTCGTTACGAATATAGCGAGTCCAAATATTTCACTACTCGCTCATCCCTAGAGGGAATGAATCAAGTCCACTTCCAGATGTGAGGTCTAAGTGCAGACAGGATGTCTCTTTCACACATCCTCAATCTTTTTTTTCCCATGCTACACTGTAAAATATTCCCATCCTTTTTTTCAGGATTTCCCACCAAAAACGCTGAACGTTTCCTCTTTTCAACTATAAATTATATATTTTAAAAAAAGGTTGCACCATGTTGTTTGGAGATTTTAAAATTTCCATTTCTGAACCTCTGAACATGTCTAATTTAACCTGATCCATAACAGCAGTATTGCTTGGTAACCTAAATGTGTTGTCACTCTGTAGATTCAATTGTGGTTCAGATTATATATGGACCTGAATACAACAAACAGCATGAGCACACTCCTATAGACAATGAATTGAAAGAACATCTCCGCTCCATTCAAGACAGGACCCGGTTTCCGAGTTCCATACAGGGAATGATTTAATACCTTGGGAATAATTCTTTAAATTAATGACTTTCATATTTACATTAGAAAACATTTTTGTAATTTTGGCATTGCTCTGACTAAAAAACTGTAGACAACAATGCACCGCTCTACATCTCCTCCCTTATATCTGTCAACTACTGTCTTCAATGTTCTGCCAATGATCTAAAACTAAGATTCTCCATTTTCCAAACTTTCCAATTACTTTACGTACCTAAAACTTTTCTCATGTTGCACCAGTTGTCTGGAATACACTACCCTGGATAATCAGAAACATTCTTAACATCTACAGTTTTAAGCTTTTCCTAAAAACATATCCTAATTTTATCACATTCCATAATCTGAATCTGTAGTTTTTCCAGTGACTTACAGAGCTAAAAACAGTATATGTGAGGCTTTATTAATAATCCTTTACCTTACTCCTCAGGACAAACACAGTGTTGATATGGGACAGAATTCCATGGAAACTTATGTCAATATGGGGTCGTACCAAGGAGAAAACTGACAGCAGGTTACAGTTTCCAGGCTGGAGCTATAAATTTATAAGGAAAGGAACATTAATATTGAATATCCAAGTTTTACATAGCAAAGACATATGACAAACTCAGAGTAGTAAATGGTGCCAAATTAGACTATTATTCAAGAATTATTATGGAAAGTCTTCCTCCAACGCATGTTTGAAGAAGTGACTTATCCTATACACAGTATTTCTAAAACCTAGGCTACGTTCACACATAGCACTTTTTTTTGCATTTTTTTGTGCGGGCGCTTTTTACTCGCGCAAAAAAAACGCAAAAAAACGCAAAAAACAAAAACGCAAAAAGAAGCAGTGCTGTTCAGACAGCACGCTTTTTTACGGGCCGGGGGAGGAGTGATGTCACAGAGGGGAGGAAGAATCCTGCTTCCTTCTCCCCTCTGTGACATGTCTGCCAGCCCCCATTTGATTTCGCAGTATATTAATATACAGTGCGAAATCAAAATTAAACAAAGCCAGAAGTATTAAAAATAATAAAGATTTCATACTTACCTCTCCGCCGGCTTGTTTGCGCCATCCGGAGCTGTGCGAAGGCCATGTACTGATGGAAAAAGAGCGACTGTGATGTCAGAGGGGGCGTTCCCGGCGCTGATTGACCGGAACGCTCTCTGACATCACCACAGGTCCTAGCAGGATCATTCCAGTGACAGCTCCCGGACACCGGAACACCCGTCGGAGAGGTAAATATTTAATTCTTTATTATTTTTAATACATTTGTCTTTATTTAACTTTGATTTTGCAGTGTATATTAATACACTGCAAAATCAAATGGGCGGTCAAAGCTGTCACACAGGGGAGGAGGAAGCAGGATTCTTCCTCCCCTCTGTGACGTCAGGTGCAGCAGCGCCCGCCCTTATAGGAAAAAGCGCCGGCGCTGCTGCATAAAGAATTGACAAGTCAATTCTTTTTACGCCGGCGCTATCTCCCAGAAAAGTG
This sequence comes from Allobates femoralis, assembly GCA_033576535.1. Taxonomy (NCBI): domain Eukaryota; kingdom Metazoa; phylum Chordata; class Amphibia; order Anura; family Aromobatidae; genus Allobates; species Allobates femoralis. Next base: position 171,175,348 of record JARQOC010000003.1, read on the forward strand.
CGGTGCCAAAATACGCGCTGTCTGAACAGCAAAGTGAATTTTAAATTCACTTTGCTGTCAGACAATACGCACCTGCACATTTTTGAAAAGCGCTCGTAAAAAAGCGCTCAAAAATGCGCAGTGTGTGAACGTAGCCCTAAAGCTTCTACTAATCAAATCTGAATGTAGTAAATAAGTACTTAACTTTGTAGACAGCTACATCATGCCAAACACAGTAAAGTTAATAAGTGTCTAGAGCAATTCATAAACTGTAACCTGGGAGGACAGAGGCAAACAAAAGGTGCTGGACTTCGACAATAGACACATAAATAAAGTCACAGTTTCACACCCATTGCTGCTTCCAAATTACCGGTTGGCACCCTCTAGGTGCTTGGATGAAGTTAAGGGTATTAAACTGTGACCTTATTTATGTATCTATTGTCAGCACTCATGCACTTTATGTTTGTTCCACTCTTAGGCTGTGGTCACAGTTGACATGCGTTTTTGTAGTGCCTTTTAAAAACGCATGCTTTTTTACATGCGTTTTTCATGTCATCATGAGTTTTTTAAGGTGTCTGATGGCTCCCTGCGTTTTTGGCTGCGTTTTGGAATCTGCACCCAAAAATAGTGCATGTACTATTTTTTGGTGCGTTTTGAAAAACGCATGCGTTTTTATAACATGGGCCTCTATGGAAAACGCATGCAAAAACGCATGGTACATTAGTACCTTTTAGTGCCATTCAAAAATGCATGCGTTTCCCATAGGAGCCCATGTTAAAAAAACGCATGCGTTTTCTAAAACACATGCGTTTTTTTAACATGGGCTCCTATGGGAAACGCATGCGTTTTTGAATGGCACTAATTGTACATGCGTTTTTGCATGCGTTTCCCATAAGGCCCCATATTAAAAAACGCATGCGTTTTTGGAAAAGCTCCAAAAACGCATGGGACTGTCACACATGCTTTTTGGCTATTAGGGCATGCGTTTTTTAACATGGGGGCCTATGGGTGCGTTTTTTACATGCGTTTTTGAAAACGCAGGTCTCCAAAAACGCTTGTGAAAAATGCAACTGTGACCCCAGCCTTACTCTTTTACATTTTATTCATTATATGGATTTATTTTTTCTGTTTGGGTGTGTTCGCACAGGAGAAGAGTGGTGTGGATGTTTGGAGACCTGACACCTGTCATGCGCTGATGGGTTTTTTGGTGCATATTTGGTGCGGGGAAGTTGCAGATTTTTGTCCTGCGTGTGTCATTTCATGTCAGTGACACCTCAGATCTCAGAATCAGGGCTTGTGCCCTATGTTAGGCTGGGGTCACAGTACCATTTTTCACATGCTTTTTTGGAGACCTGCGTTTTCAAAAACGCATGTAAAAAAAGCACCCATAGGCCCCCATGTTAAAAAATGCATGCCCTAATAGCCAAAAAGCATGTGTGATTGTCCCATGCGTTTTTGGAGCATATCCAAAAACGCATGCGTTTTTGTAAAAAACGCATGCGTTTTTGTAGAAAACGCATGCGTTTTTATAACATGGGTTCCTATGGAAAACGCATGCAAAAACGCATGTACAGTTAGTACCTTTTAGTGCCATTCAAAAACGCATGCATTTCCCATAGGAGCCCATGTTAAAAAACGCATGCGTTTTTCCGGAAACGCATGCGTTTTTTTAACATGGGCTCCTATGGGAAACGCATGCGTTTTTGAATGGCACTAAAAGGTACTAACTGTACATGCGTTTTTGCATGCGTTTTCCATAGGAACCCATGTTATAAAAACGCATGCGTTTTCTACAAAAACGCATGCGTTTTTCAAAACGCTCAAAAAAATACTACAAGCACTATTTTTAGGTGCAGATTCAAAAACGCACCCAAAAACGCAGGGAGCCATCAGAGACCTTACAAAACTCATGCTGACATGAAAAAAAGCATGAGTTTTGTTAAATCACTTAAAAAAACGCATGGCAACTGTGACCACAGCCTTAATGTGTGAAAAATGTGATTAAAACTTATTGGGAGCATGTGTATAATATGTGGAGATCTGGTCAGTGGCGACATGATTGTGTAAAAACTAGTACTTTATTACTATAACTATTTGAAGTCCTGTATGTTTTTGCAGCCAGAGCGGGGACTTCTCTGCCTCTTCTACGCATTTTGCGAAGATGCACAAGGTATGCCTGTTCTGAAAGTTCTCTATGTACTGAACTGTCAAATGCGGCGTACAGTGCGCTCCTACATTGCTTTTGACAGTTCACTGCATAGAGAACTTTCAGAAAAGGCACAGATTGTGCGCCTTCGCAAAGTCCCCTTCTCTGGCTGCAAAAACTTATGGGACTTCAAACAGTGCTCATAATAAAGTAGTGGTTTTCCCACAATGATGTAGCCGCTCACCAGGTCCCCACAATTTATATACATGCTCCCAATAAATTTTAATAACATTTACACACATTAACATAGGGCACAAGCCCTGTTTATGAGGCAGGGATCTCACCCTGCGTGATACAGACAGTAAATTGGTGTATTTAGTGCGGGAAAACCCGCAGCAAGAATTGACATACTGCAGATTTTCCCGCACTAAAATACGCAGCAAAAAGGCACCATTCGAACAGAAATTAGCAAAACCCATAGATTGTGCTGGGAAAACACGCTGGTTGCAGATTGGGTGCAGATCTGCTCTTTATATGCAGCAAATACATAGCAAAATACTCATCGAGCGAATAGGCATTTTGACTTTCTTACTGGCAATGCAGCTTTTCTATTACTGATTAATTTTTTAATTGTAGTATGAAAAAACTTTGATATTAGTTTTATTTTTGCCATTGGAATCCCAATTCCTTGTGTAGGTGCGTTGGTGTACTTAGCGGTCAATATCGTTAAATGTAGTATCAACTCATTTGTTTAGATTTTATATTTTGATAGAGGTAGTACATACTAATAATTGCAATAGCAAGATTTTTACGGCTAATAAGGAGTAGAAAATTATGCAACTAGAGTTGTTGACTAGTTTTGGCATTTATTACAAATGAGCAGATCGATTCACAGGATCCAGTGTTTAGGCCAGTGGTACCTGGCAAGTAGAAGGGAAACCCGCAAATCTTTTACCTTCCGGCGTCCCTGGCATGGTTTTTGGCATGGGCTGCATGTTGTGTTGCACAAATAACATTGCACCAGATCTGACATATTAAATGCCGCACTGTTGATGCCATGAGTTAAGAGAATTGTGCAACTCCCATCTAGCTGCCAGGCACAAGTGACCTGGACGCTGGACCAGAGTATCATGAACTGATGCGCTCCTCTCTTGTGCATATATCCTTTATTTTTATGGATAGATTACAAACCCTTTACAATGAATGTGCCTTTTCTCATGTCCTTTTTTTCTGTAGACTGATTTTCCGAACAAACCCCGATCTGTACTGCTGTGATCCAAATTGCATATCAAACTCTCAAATAAAAGTCCAAGGTCCCGTGAAGAGTGGGATAGCATATGGGTGTCATTTGTATGCTGTTCTTCATTATTTTACTGTTTATAGAGAAGAAGCTAGGTCTTTTTCATATGTGACAAATAATGCAACAAGGATGATAAAAACTTACACATGGACCCAATATTGGTCCAGCATGTCTGTGAAGCTGGCTTTAACAATACAAAGTAAGTCCTAAATACTTTTCTATATAATCCAGTAGTTCAAGTAATATGTGTGATGAAATCTCCAATTCTGTTGCATTATCAAAGGATAAAACAAGTACTATTATACTGTGCTGCACAGGTCACCAGTGCTCACTAAAATAAAGGAGCATAAGTGATATAGTCAGCCAATAAACTTATAATTAACCCACATTAGGTCCTGATTACAGCAGAGAAAATGAGGAATATATTCCTAAAGTGCCCCTTTACAAGTCCGTCTATAACATGCACGTGAAAAATCAGTACCAATGTTATCATTTTTTTCCATCAGTGTGTCATCAGTGTGCCATCAGTATGCCATCAGTGTGCCATCAGTGTGCCATCAGTGTGCCATCAGTGTGTCATCAGTGTGCCGTTAGTGTGTTATCAGTGCCCCATCAGTGTGTCATCAGTGTGTCATTAGTGTGTCATCAGTGTGCCATGAGTGTGCCATCAATGTGTCATCAGTGTCCCATCAGTGTGTCATCAGTATGCCATTAGTGTGTCATCAGTGTGCCATCAGTGTATCATCAGTGTACCATCAGTTTGCCATCAGTGTGCCATTAGTGTGTCATCAGTGTGCCATTAGTGTCATCAGTGTGTCATCAGTGTGCCATCAGTGTGTTATCAGTGTGCCATCAGTGTGTTATCAGTGTGCCATTAGTGTGCATCAGTGTCCCATCAGGGTGTCATCAGTGTGCCATTAGTGTGTCATCAGTGTGTCATCAGTGTGTCATCAGTGCGCCATCAGTTTGCCATCAGTGTGTCATCAGTGTGCCATCAGTGTGCATCGGCCATAAGGGCCTGGGGTACTCAGTAGCCAGGCTGTCAGTCTTTCAGGGAGGTCACCGTGGCGGTGGCCCGGCTTCGTCGCCCTGGTCGAGCAAGTGAATGGTGTATTTACAGGAATTGTGTAGTCTTTACGTGACGCCACTTGTGGTGCCTGGTCAAGGTCAACCAGCGTTGCTGTATGTGCCCTGGTGTAGAAGCTGAGATGGAACACTTCACGCAGGTGAAGTGGGCCCCCAGGGGTTGAATGTAAGAGTCCTTGGGGATGATAGTGGTTGTGGTGCTGGGTGTAGCAAGGAGGGTTCAGGAAATAAGCAGGAGGATGTAAAGGGGTTCAGTTCTTTTACCTTTATTGATGCAATGTAGTGAAGTCTGGGGGCACTGGTTGCCGGGTCCAGGAGGGTCCGGTCAGCCTAGAAGCAATCAGAGTCCACCCCACCAGATGGGATTGTAGGCCTGCCTTCTGCACGTCTCAGTTTTGGGTCTTGTTGCCTGTGAGCTATCATACAGTCTCTTTCCTCTACTTCTGCTCTAAGCTCCCGACTGGCAGACGGTGCAAACCTATATCAGGTACTGCAGTCTTAGTTGCAGATCTGGGCTTTTGTTATACCGTTGCAGTGTTGTATCCCTGCTTGCGGCCAGGAAACTTGCAGTCTCCTGTCCTACAGATTTAATTGCCGAGACGTGCAGAGTTCGTACAACCCAGGCCTCTGACGTCCTCCACTGCGCTGCCTGGGGAGAGCTCTTCAGCAGCTCCGCTCCCCAGGACCTTCTTCTTCTAACTCCTACTTCAATTCTTCTCCCTTCTCCTTCCTTCTTGCACTCTCTCTAACCCCTCCCCCTAGCCAGAAAAGACAGCTCCCCTCCAACTAGGGTGTAGAGCTTCGCTTCAGGTCAGGGATCAGGTCTTGTGTGGGGGGGGTTTTACCTAATGTGGGGACCTCCTCCTGCTTCCAAGCATGATATCACCTCCTGTGAGGGAGGCAAACCCACAGTAGCAACTGGACCCTAGGGGTGCCACAAGTGTGTCATCAGTGTGCCATTAGTTTATCATCATTTACTTTGTAATGTTAAACACGTACAGCACATGGATGGCACATGGATGCTCACTGATGTCATCCGTGTGCTGGGACGTTTTTTCACAGACCCATGGACTTGTATTGGCCCTCGTCCTACTGCTGGAAAGAAATGTACATGCCTCAATGTGGTTCACACAGACACATGATCCGTTTGATAACACGAACATGTGAAAAGCACAATAGGTTATAATAGGTACGTGTAGTATCCTTGAATAAAATTAGATGCCAGACATTCATGTGAAGGTGTCCTAAAGGATAGCTTTGTAAATGTTCATGTCCCTTTTTATGGTATTTATTCCCATCTTCAGTTAAAGGGGTTTTTACTACAATGACCACCCCTTTTGATTCCACTTGTTTTCCCCAGTAAAAATAATAGACCCTGTACTCACTTCCTGCTGCTGCCGTTCAAGCACTGTTGGTAACCACAGTTTGGCGCTCATGTGACATTGTAATATCATACAAGCCCCACATCAAATCACCACTGGCTTCCTTCTCCCTACCTTCGGACCATGTGAGCAACCAACAGAAAGGGAGCGGCAGCCACCGCGCCACTTCCTGTTGATTTTCCATGTGGTGCAATGGATGGGACACACAATCCGGCGGTGACTGGATGGGGAGCTTGTATGATGTTACAATGTCACATGAGCGCCAAACTGTGGTTACCAACAGTGCTGGAACGGCAGTGGCACAGGAGCTGAGTACAAGTTTTTTATCTTAACTGGCGAAAACAAGTGGAATCTGAAGACGTTATATCCTAGTACTGGAAAGCCCTTTAAAACTGACAAACTGAAATCCAAACCATTTCTATATATGAGAAATTTCTTACAAATGTTTGGTGATAAATATATATGAAGATATACCTGAGGAAGAACCCTGTAGATTGCATTTCCACATTGGGTAACAACAAGATCTCTATCAAACATTATATGAAATGGGAAAGCTTTGCAGAACGTGTAAGGACTGATACGAGATTCTTGAGTTCCATTTTCCTCAAATCTGTCCAGATCTTCATAAAAGTCTTCCTCTCTTGAGTCCTTTTCTTCTATCAGGAATTGTGTGTGGTCACACTCCTCATTTCTTTGTTGAACGACCTTAGCAAAATATCAAAGAGTAAACACAATTTGTAAGTATTTGGAAGAGGCTTCTTTCACATTGTGATACCCGCTGTTTATCATAGCTACCAGCGTCCTCCGAGCTTAACGCTGGTAACCATGATAAACACCGGGTATCTAGCCAGCTGCCTAGTTACCCGGTGTTTACCATGGTTACCAGCCTGTGAGGCTGCTGATCATTGGTCTCTCGCTGTCACACGCAGCGATGTGTGCTGACCATCGGGAGCGCAATAACCAAAAAATGAGCAAGAGCCTTTTGTAATGATCAGCGATCTCACAGCAGGGGCCTGATCGCTGCTAAATGTCACACGTAGCGAGATCGTTAGCGAGATCGCTGTTACGTCACAAAACCTATGACATTACAACGATCTCGCTAACGATCTCGTTATGTGTGATGGGGGCTTAACTGTTGCATTGCTGGAATAATGGTCTTTGTCTTTATCTCATGCTGCTATCAGATTGCATAGAAACACGTTGCTGACAGATTACCTTCAAAGAAATGTCTCAGGAAAGATAGGGGTTCAAGAAAGAATGTTTTATTGAAAATTAAATAAAATAAATTGAGCATGAGTAATCACCTAAAAAAAACTAGAGCTATAAAGTTACAGGTTACTGACTTTATAGGCATTTCTCTATTTATGCCCCTTTCACATCAGCGGTAATCCCTGATCGCGGCAGTTGCGGTGAAAAAAACACAACTGCCGCGATTACCGCATAACGGCCGCACTTGCGGTTCACTTGCGGCAAGCTCCATGCTATGTCTATGGGGCTTGCGGCAGGTGCGGCAAGTGCAGTATAGTTGCGGTTTCAGCACTTGCGACAGATGCGGCCGTGAAAAAAAACGGTCAGCCGTGTTTTTTTCACGGCCGCATCTGCCGAAACCGCAATTGCCGCACCTGCAGCACACTTACCGCAAGCCGCAAGTGCGGCCATTATGCGGTAATCGCGGCAGTTGCGTTTTTTTCACCGCTACTGCCGCGATCAGCGATTACCGCTGATGTGAAAGGGGCCTTAGATAATGAAGCTACAACATTGGATTAGCTATAGAGCAGAGTTCCCCAACTCAAATCCTCAAGAACGGTGCATGTTTTCAAGATTTCCTTAGCATTTAAGGCTGGTTTCACATTGCGTTATAGTTAAATACGATGCTGTCCGATGAAAATCGGACAGCATCGGATCCGAATCAGCCCCCGTGTTATCCAATGGGCATCGGATCGGATCGTATTTGGCATAATTGCCATCCGATTTGCCTCCGATCCGATCCTGTCGGATTTTTTGCAGGAGCAAAAATCGTAGACTGCTGCGATTTTGGCTCCTGAAAAAAATCAGAGAGAATAGGATTGGAAGCAAATCAGATGGCATACATGCCAAATCCAATTCGATCCGAGACTTTAACATGGGACCCTATGGAGCAGGGTCCGAGGAAACATGTGATGTCTCCTCTGACCCGATTTTAGTGTACTGAGCATGCTCAGTACATACTCAGTACACTAAAACTATTGTGTGCCGCCTAATTTAACTTCCGCAATGTATATACATACATTGCGGAAGTTAAATATACTAAAATCAAGTGTTTAAAATAAAAAAATATTTATTCTCGCCTGCCAGCGCTGCCCCGGCGTCTCCATCAGCTCCCGCTCAGTAACCAGGACCTGGAATGATGTCACAACCCGATCAGCTGATCGGGTCACATGAGACCCAATGATGCTTCTAACATCATCGCAGGTCCTGTAAAACCGAGCGGGAGCTCTATGGAGATGCCGGGGGAGCGCTGGCAGGTGAGCATAAAGATATTTTATGTTGGAATGACAGGAGGAGCGGGGAGGAGAGGAGAGGGGAGAACAGGGGGACAGCAGGGGGAAAACAGGGGGACAGCAGGGGACAACAAGGAGACAGCAGGGGACAACAGGGGGACAGCAGGGGGACAGCGAGATGACAGGAGGCAGAGAGAAGGGGGAGCGAGGTGACAGACCAAACTGATCCTGCAAAATGTCGGAATCGGATGCCTATTTGGCATTCGATTTCAGGGATCAATTTGGATCCGATGCTGTCCGATTTTCATCGGACAGCATCGGATTTAACTATAACGCAATGTGAAACGAGCCTAACAGTTGGAATCATCACTTGTGCAGGAGATTAAATTACCAACTGTCAAATGCTAAGGAAATCCTGAAAACATACACTGTTCGTAGTTCTTGAGTATTGGAGTTAAGGAACACTACTATAGAGTGTTCAGAAGAGGCTGCTAGTAGTTGTATCTGGACCATGAAGCTCTATAATGCCATATGCTGGATAACAAGTATCAATGATTGTCTTGGAACACAATCTTTGGAGCCTACCTCTGCTGAAAATCACTGTCAGCTGGTAAGACTCACTCTTCATATACATGCTTTGATATTCATTACACTGATTATTACAGCTGCTATGTTTAATTTCCAACATTTCATGCAATGGCTTTCCTAATTATTTTTAAGAAGTGGCAATACTGAAGTAATAGATTATATTTTATGTTTTAACCAAGGGACAAGGTCAATTATCATCAAATTTCAGTTAATTCTATGGAATGCTCATCCATATAAATCCTGAATGAAGATAAGTACATTCCTCCTCCTGTTATCTAAGAGACTGCTTAGAGGAAAAACACACAGTAATAGTAATGAGCTAATAAAAGTGTGGTGAACGCTAAACAGCGCAGATGTCCAAGTATTTCTAAAATAGTTTTATTAACTGTGGCACAAATTTAAGATTTTATGAAGAACCACCTAATGCAGGAGAAGATGTAATGTCCTCAATCTACTTTCTGCTCACTTAAAGCATATCTGTCACTAGATCCCATAGTACAAGCAACATATACAATTAAACATACAATTGATAACAGAAATACACATTACCAATATTCCAAGTAAATATATTTCTAAAGGTGATATTGACATGAATTTCTCACCAACCCATACAATCCATACAGGCAAAGAAATCAAACCATAGATGTCTATAAATTATGTCTAAAAATATGAAATGATGCAGGAAAAAGTAATGAATGCATGAAGAAATTGAGGTGCAAAAAGCAATGGAATGTCCTGACACCCAATGATATCTATCAGTAATTAGAAAGCAATTCTGCCACTTAGTGATAAATAATATCAGCTCGTTCAACTGATGGCCTAGAAAAAGGTGTCTCATTACCAAGGTGCAACACAAGAAACATCTCATGACAGGTAAAACCAGTGAGCTGACTCAAGACCTTCCCAACCTTATTGTTGCAAAACATACTGATGGTGTTGGTTACAGAATAATTCCTAAACTCCTGAAGGATCCAGTGAGCACTGTTAAGGTTATGATCAGGAAGTGGAAAGAACATAATTTCACCACAAACCAGCCATAACAAGGTGCGGTCCTTCAGAGATAGGAGTGAAAAGAATTACCGCAAGAGCTGTTCAAGAGCCAAGAACTCTCCAGAAAGAGCTACAGAAATACCTAGAATCAGCAGTTTTAATTATATAATAAGCAATAGACTCAACCCCCATGGCCTTTATGCATCCACACCACACAAGACTCCATTAATGAACAAAAAGCATATTCAAGTGAAGCATCTTTCATGTTTGCTCAACAACATTTAGACAAGCCTATGAAATGCTGGAGGAATATAGTAGGGTCAGATGAGACCAAAAATGAACTCTTGGATGCAAAAATGCACACCATGATTGGAAGCCAAAAAGTACTGCATAACATCCCCAAAAACACCATACCAACAGTGAAATTCGGAGGTGGGAAAGTTATGCTAGGGGCTGTTTTTCAGTCTACGGCACTGGAAACTTCATATAATTGAGGGAAAAATGAATCATCAAATGTGACAACATATTCTTGATGAAAAACTGCTGTCATGTACCAGGATGATGAAGATAACATGAGGGTGGAAATTTCAGCAAGACTATAATCCTTAAAGCATAGCCAAGGAAACTTACTACTGGTTTCAGAGACAGAAAATAAATCTGCTATAATGGCCAAGCCCATCACCTGACCTAAATCCAATAGAAAATATATGGAAGGAACTAGAGTTCTTCTGGATTTGAAGAATGTTTGTGTGGAAGAATGGCCCAAAATCACATCTGAGCAATGCATGTGACTAGTTTCTCCATGCAGAAGTTGTCGTGAAACTGGCATTGCCAACGAAGGATTCTGTAGAAGTATTAAATTGATTTCAGCAAGCATGTTCAATATTTTTCCATGTGTCATTTCTCATTATCACATATCACTAACTGGACATTTATGGTTTGATTTATTTGCCTGGTGAGAAAGTTATGTTGATAGCACAATTAGAAATACTGTTTATTTACTTAGAAAAGTTGTTGATGTGTTCAATACTTATTTCACCCGCTTTATCACTTAAACTTGACTAATTTGGTGTACTTAATTGAAAATTCAAAATAGCCGCATATGACTGTCAAACAACGTTTTGCTCAAAACTCGCAGAGTGTCAATGGCAGCATCTGGCCCTGTCTGACATCAGATACTCAGAGAGCATATAGTATAGTTCGACCACCGTTTAGGTGCACAAGGGAAAAATAGGCCACAAAGTCTTTAAATATATCCCCGGCACACAATAAAAGAAGAGAGATGATTATCCTTTTTGTGTTTTTTATTTTTGAAGGTGAAAAACAGGTTGTATCACACAACGTTTCGGCTCCAGTTGAGCCTTTCTCAAGTGAGTCTTCTGTATATATAGAAAGGGGGTTTGTGGTTCAGTTCCCACATGAGCAACTGCTCAGGCCAGTACCTGCCTGTTTGAGGTACTCAGCATATGACTCTGTTCTTTGTGTCAGTGCAGCAGCATGGTGGCTGGTCTGGGTGGATGGACAGGCTCCTGTCCATCCACCCAGACCAGCCACCATGCTGCTGCACTGACACAAAGGACGGAGTCATATGTTGAGTACCTCAAACAGGCAGGTACTGGCCTGAGCAGTTGCTCATGTGGGAACTGAACCACAAACCCCCTTTCTATATATACAGAAGACTCACTTGAGAAAGGCTCAACTGGAGCCGAAACGTTGTGTGATACAACCTGTTTTTCACCTTCAAAAATAGAAAACACAAAAAGGATAATCATCTCTCTTCTTTTATTGTGTGCCGGGGATATATTTAAAGACTTTGACATCAGATACTGACACTTCACACTGAGGTTTCTCTCTACTTCTGAGTTCCACAGGCTACCTTGGGTATCGAACGGCTGTGTTCTCAGTAGTGATAGGGCTAGCAGGAGTCAATGTTCTGGGAAACCAATCACAGTTGCTCCCTGCCTTTTTAAGATGATGGGATCTGGTCTCTGATGCTGACTATAGCTTCTGCTTTGCTACAGCAATAGCAGTCCCTATCTTGGGTGTCCCAGTAATCTGGTACCAGTAACTCCAGCTTGTTCTTGTGTTCTCACTTATTACTTTCTGAATCATGTAGGAATTGCAGATATCCAGTGGCATTGGGATTTCCATTGATGAAGAATGGCCCCACTATCTTTGTACCCCATATACCCACCATACCGTCAATTTTTGTGTTCCAGCACTCTTGGAGGGATCATTCCACTGTGGGTTAATGTCAGACCAATAGCGGTGGTTTTGTTTGTTAACTTCACCATTCACAAAACTGTTTGCCTCATCACTCATCTGAAAGCAATTGTCTATGCTGTGAAGACCACAGGGGGCAGTATTGGGCCCGCTTCTTTTTAACATATTTATTAATGACCTTGTAGGGGGCATACAGAGTTGAATCTCAATATTTGCAGATGACACTAAACTCTGCAGGGTAATCAATACAGAGGAGGAGAATTTTATATTACAGGAGGATTTATGTAATCTAGAAGCTTGGACTGATAAATGGCAAATGATCTTTAATGGGGATTAATGTAAGGTCATGTACTTGGGCAGAGGAAATAAAATGTATAATTATGTGTTTAATTGTAAAACACTGGGCAAAACTACCACTGAAAAAGACCTGGGTGTATGGTTAGATGATAAACTCACATTTAGTGCCAGTGTCAGGCAGCTGCTGCGAAGGCAAATAAAATAATGGGATGTATTAAAAGAGGTATAGCTGCTCATGAGGAGAACATAATTTTACTTCAAATCAGGTCACTAGTGCGACCACAATTAGAATACTGTGTACAATTCTGGTCTCCTGTGTATAAGAAAGACATAGCTGAACTAGAGCGGGTCCAGAGAAGAGCGACCAAGGTTATTAGAGGACTGAGGGGTATGGAATACCAAGACAGGTTATTCAACTTGGAGTTTTTAGTTTGGAAAAATGAAGGCTTGGGGGGTGATCTTATATTAATGTATAAATATATGAGGGGACAGTACAGAGACCTTTTTAATGATCTTTTTACTCTTAGGCCTGAGATGGGGACAAGGGGGCATCCTCTACGTCTGGAGGAAGGAAGGTTTAATCATAATTAAGATGTGGATTCTTTACTGTAAGACAGTGAGACTATGGAACTCTCTGCCACATGATGTTGTAATGAGTGGCTCACTACTAACATTTAAGAAGGGCCTGGATGCCTTTCTTAAAAAATATAATATTACCGGTTATATATACTAGATTCTTTGATAGGGCTTTGATCCAGGGAATTAGTCTGATTGCCGTATCTGGAGTCAGGAAGGAATTTTTTCCCCCAATGTGGAGCTTAGTGTTGCCACATGTTTTTTTTTTGCCTTCCTCTGGATCAACATGTTAGGCTATGGGTTGAACTAGATGGACTTAAGGTCTTACGTCAGTCTTAAATACTATGTTACTATGTAAGATTCGATATGTGCAGCATCTGAAACAACGGATACTGGAAACTTGTGCTAGCATTTCTTCTGGGTGTTGCCGTCAATGCGTCAAGAGTGGGAGAAGAGGGTTGCATTGACAATCCAACACAATGGGCAGCACTTTGAACACATTTTATAAGTGGTCATAAACTTGTAAATAACTCGTGAAAGAATACATTCATGTTAAAACCAAGCACACCATTGCTTTTCTTATGAAATTCTCGATAGGTTTGATGTGTCACATGACCCTCTTCCCATTGAAAAAAATAAAGTTGGATCCAAAATGGCTTACTTCAAAATGGCCGCCATGGTCACCGCCCATCTGGAAAAGTTTCCCCCTCCCATATACTAATGTGCCACAAACAGGAAGTTGATATCACCAACCATTCCATTTTATTTAGGTACATCCATATAAATGGCCCACCCTGTATTACTGGATCCTAGTCTATGTATGGGTTCATAGAGGTCATATAAACCTCAGTAATGGTCCCAGATTATCCTCTAAATCCAGAATACCATGGATACAAGGTACTATGATAGTGGTAGCCCTATACCAGAATGAAGAACAGATCTCATCAGCTCTAAGGTTACATTCACATGTTCAGTTTTTGATCAGTTTTTCACATCAGCTTTATAGTCAAAACCAGGAGTGGATGAAAAATACAGAAGTGGTGACGTGTTTCTATGAGGTCACGTTCACACATTGAGTATTTGGTCAGTATTTTACATCTATATTTACAAGCCAAACCCTGGGGTGGAACAATCAGAAGAAAAGTATAATAGAAACATGTCACCAAATTATGAAACTAATGTGAAAAACTGACCAAAAACTGAACATGTGAACATAGCCTAACATGTTATAGTTTAGAAAATTACTTCATAACTCACCTTCATAACTATTTCTGTTCCATGGATCTGCTGCGCCACCGTCTTTATGATCCCAATAACAATATCTTGTAGTCCTTCTCTCTCTGAATAATAGTGTAAGATAAGACCTTTCCCCTTGTCTGCATCGGTACATCTAAACGATGGGGCGCGCATACCTGGATAGATAGTACCCAGGTGATCGTGCAGGGCATCCAGGTTCTATAAGTGTGAAGAAAATACCACAATAAGATTTAAAAAAGAAATCTGACTTATCCAACAAGAAAGGATTTAGGGTGTCAAAATGGCCGACTCTTCAATCATTAGTGGATTATCATAGGAGCGAATAAATTCCATTTCTGCCTACAGAAAACGTTTTCTAAGAGTTTAAAGAGTCCCCTTTACAGCTTACATGGCGGTATATAGAAATCTTTCATGTAATAATGAATATTCACCCTTATTACAGCCATCTGACATGGGCCTAAGTCGGGGGATCATCACTGCCATTTTCATTGCTTTAATAATTTAAAATGTTAAAAGCAAACTTGTCCGTCAGGAACAATTTCAATCAAGAATTGTGCAACTTTATATGTTTAAGTCTTTAAACTTTGCATAAATTATCATAATATGCAAAAGGCAAAGTTATAATGAACATCCGCAGCAAAAAAAATATTAGTATACAAACTAATGCCATAATCAGACATAGCAAAGGCTCGCATTTTTTATTACCGCACTTCTATCAACACATTGGGAAAACATTTTTTTATTTACATAAAACAATCCCATAGGTCACAAAATCAATATGAAAACTTTATTAATATTTGCTGTGTACTGTGATATAAAAAATACTATTTGTCACGAGTATCTCCCATCATTAGGAAACTTGTGGTAGCTCTGGGACATGAACTTGCTGATAGCTCCTGTTTAGTTTTTCTCAGCTGCAGTCGGTTTGTGATCACTCCCCTTCCCTTTAAATAGTCACATGATCTATCACCTTAAGCCGGTAATATCTGCTTTCTATTCAGATCAACATGGAGGAAAAAATTCTTTAGCTACTGCTGGAGATTTGCAGCTGAGTTCTGTTGTTGGAGCCGCGTCGTCTGCAGACCTCGTATTTGGCTACAGCAGTTGAGTTGATTTTATATCCTTAATTGTCTGTGTTCCCCTGTCTGACTACCTTTCCCTGTGTTGGACTACTGTAGAGGTGAAGTCTTGTGCACTTAATGGAATTGCCAGGGTGTGTGGAGGACAGCTCATTGACTAGGCATTTGACAGTGGCAGGGGGAAGGACCTGCTTATGGACACTAGGGGAGCTCAGGGGCCAGACACAGGTTAGTGTAGAAAGTTTTTCATCCCCTGCTCCTTATCATTAAGGTCTTCCTCTCCCTATAGATCCCATTGTAACATCTGTGTTGCGATGTGTGCTGGACATCCCCTAGACCATGCATGATACTACCACACTAAGGCTACCTTCACATTATGATTTTTGAGGGAGCCAATGCTTTCCGATAAAATCGGACAGCATCGGCTCCCTCTGATGCCTGGAATCGGATGCCAAATAGGCATCCGATTCCGGCAAAAAATCGCCCCCTCCGGGCTGATAAAAAAAAACAACAAAACTGTATGCTCACCTGTCCCTGAGGCCCCCGTCGTCTCCCGCAGGCTCCCGGTGTCCTCGCGGTGTCTGCAGAGGTCTTCTTCTTCATAACAGGTCCTGCCGTGATGTCACAATCACGTGACCGCAGGTTAACATGGTGTAACCTGATTGTGACATCACGGCAGGGCCTCGGGGACATGTGAGCATACAGTTTTTTGGTTTTTTTTTAACCCTGCTGCTGTTAGGAGCAGTTTTACTGTACTGAGCATGCTCAGTACAATAAAATCGGGTCCGAGGAGACCTCTGCTCCATAGGGTCCCATGTTAAAATCATCGGATCAAATCGGATGTGCACTAAATGGGATCTGATGTGGTCCAATCCGATTTTGTCCGGTTTTATTTTCAGTGCAAAAATCGCAGCATGCTCCGATTTTTGCACCGATAAAAAAAACGGACAGAATCGGATCGGACCAAATCGGATGCCATTTAGTGCACATCCGATTCGGTCCGATGCCCATAGGGCTGCATGGAGGCCAAAATCGTTCCGATGCTGTCCGATTTTTATCGGACAGCATCGGAACTGAAAAACCCGTAGTGTGAAACCAGCCTAACCAGCATCGACTTCACCAGTGTCATGCTTAGGGGGTGAGGAAATCAGGAACTTGATGGTGAAGTGGTCAAAGTGATTCAGGGGAAGCTAATGTGCCCCTGATACTGGGGGGGGACCCTGTTCTCGGAGGTACCTCTGATGGTGAGGAGGTCCAAGTCACCACCCTTTCTCCTAAGCTCCTGAAAGCCCTAGGCACAAAGCCCCTACCTCCATCCATGGACCAGCAAACCCCAGTAGCTTCAAATGAAGGGGATTTCAGCAGCTCCAGTAGAACGTCTGCACACAACAGGTCTCGGATCAGGAATTAACTGAATCAGCGACATCTGGTGGAAGGAAGCTGAACTATTTATGGCCGAGGGGGTGGAGAGAAGAACGCTCAGACACACCCCTCAGCTCACTTGAGTTATGAGTGACTTCCACCACACATCAGCACCTCAACCTGCAGAGCCGAAGAGTGACTGAGAAAAAGAAAGGCTTAGTTTATACCACAGCAGCAGCACCTATTGACTGCAAGGCAGTCAATTCCTGCCAACCAGCTTAAGAAAAAGAGTTTGCACATATCATTTATTTTTTACAGACACTAACAAAAATGTTCAGGTGTTCACAAAGTGTGAATTTATGGTCATCTACTGTAGACACCTTGAGCTTTGATCCATCTATTTTTGGAAACGTTCTTTAAGGAGAAAGAAAATCTATAAGGTATCATCATCCCTCCACTTACCACAACATTTAATTTACTAGAAGATACTGGACGGCACAATTCCATCCTTCTCACATTCCGGCATAATTGATTTCCTTTTTGTTTTGCAATGCAAACCTTAAAAGCTCACTAGAGACTCTTTCCCAGCTACACGATTCACTGACTGTCATCTTGGATTTCATTACCATTATTGATTTTTTAATTTCTGGAAATAACATAGCTCATGTATGTGTAAAGTATTTGTGGTTACTATGCAGCCGGTGTCCATAATCATATCTGCTGTAATTTACCATTAAACTTGTTTGTGCGCAACAAAACAGGAACTGACCTGCAAGAACTCTCTGACATTGGATCCAAGCACCCGAAGAATTGTGTCATATCCAGATTCTTGGCAGAAAACAAAAAACATATTTCCAAACATTTGGAGAATATCTCCGGCATTGAGATCTGTAGAACAACAACAAAAATAAAGCATGGTCTACATTTTATGCAGGTCACTTTCCTATAACTGCAATATAAGCAAGCCTTCATCACAAAACATCAATTTGCTAAAATATTAATGTTACAAAAAACGTCTTTATGATGAATTTAAAGGGAACCAACCACCCCAAATGACCCCCCGGACTGTTAATATGTGTCCCTACACCCAGCACACACATTTGGGGCAATCGTTTTTGCTAAAAAAACTGTTTAGTAGAAGCTAAGATATAGCAATATGAAGTTTAATAACTTGAGCCGAATGGGTGTTACCTAGCTTTGTCCACGTGCAGTGTTCGTGCTTGTCATCTTCTCTCTCCCCTCCCCTCTCACTTTCTAAGAGCCTGGCCGCGTCATGAAAGGGGCGGGGCTAAATCGGACGAGCCCCGCCCCCTTTCACGACGCTTTAGCCACGCCCCTTTCATGACGCGGCCAGGCTCTTAGAAAGTGAGAGGGGAGGGGGAGAGGAAGATGACAAGCACGAACACTGCACTGGACAAAGCTAGGTAACACCCATTCGGCTCAAGTTATTAAACTTCATAAAGCTATATCTTAGCTTCTACTAAACAGTTTTTTTAGCAAAAACGATTGCCCCAAATGTGTGTGCTGGGTGTAGGGACACATATTAACAGTCCGGGGGGGTCATTTGGGGTGGTTGGTTCCCTTTAAAGGGAGATACATTATTTCCCTAAAGATGCAGTGGTAATCTGCAGATAAAGAGCATTTTAACTATGTTGGGCTGTGTTATATGAACAGAGGCGGCAGGGAAAAGATATAGTTATGTTCTCCGTGCAGCTGTTTGCTTTCAGTCATTGAGGCAGTGGAGGGTCGGTATAGTTATTCACTACAAAGTTAAAACAGAAGAGAAAATATATATATATATATAAGAAATACTATAAATGTGATGTTTTCACCCTTCATCAACAACAAATGCTTAACAAAAAGATATGAAAGGTATAATGGATTCACACGACTGTAAATCAATTAAATAGAATCTGTCACCAGGTTTGTGCATTCTAATCCGAGAGCAACATAATGTAGACAAGGACCCTAAATGCAGCGATGTATCACTTACTGGACTGTTTGACTAATAAAACCACTGTTTTGTCAGCTGGAGTTTATCACTCTCGGACAACTTGGCACCACTGATTGGCACCTTTTTGGCTATGCACAGTGTATATAGAAAGCTGTCAATCAGTGGTGTTGAAAGAATTATACAAATCTTAGCAGAGAAGTGAAAGATCTGTAGAAGATGTAACAGTGTTTTTATAAAAATGACAGCAAGCAGCCCAATAAGTGATACATCTCTGGAATCAGGGTCTCTTCCACCACTTCATGCTACTGTCCCTCAGAGATCACAGACTACAGTGTCAAAAGGTTCATATACCCCTGACTTGCTGCATGTCACTCTCTAGCTGACAGTATATGATGGAGAATGTTGTTTTAAAGGCAGAGGCTGATTTCATTGTTTCATAGTAACAGTTCACCATTGGCTATGTGTCTTCTATAATATCCTGAGACTAATATATATCTGCCAGCCCAGTCCAATGATATATGACATAACAGCTCCATGGAAACAAAGCTCTGCGGTTCCATAAAATACTTTCCGTTTCTGCAGGGTGCAGGCAGTGTTTGTACAGGGTTAATTTATTGAATAAAGTCTAGCGGTTTTCATGGTTCACCCAGTAAATCAGTGACTTCAGGAGTCAGAAGATACATTACATTTTCTGAAATCAAATTATAAAAGAGCTTGGCTGAGAGTTGAAAACATCAGCAATAGCTAATGGTATATCATGACCCTCTGGGCAGGAGACCATATAATGTATGTCAATGGGTTCGGTTTTACCGGACCTTTCCTGATCAGGCAAAACCGGATCTGGCATATCTACTGAGCAGACGCAGTAACATCACACATGTAAAGTTCAGGGTCTGTACCGAACACCTGAATGTTCAGGAACCGACCCCAAACAGGGACTTCACAGAGAAGTCTGTGATTAAAGAATTATACTCACCTGTCTCACTTCCAGGCCCCGCTCATTAGCCTCATCTAATATTCACTGCAATGTCTGCTGAAAAGCCAATCACAGACGTCCACTGTCTACAACAGTGTCTGTGATTGGCTGTTGCTCCCCGCCCACTGTGCCAGCAACCAATCACATGCACACTAAGCATTAAATGAGGTATAGCTTAATGGCTAAAGAATGAACGGCTAGCTTCTACAAAAGCTGATGCAAATTTGGATGAGGAAAAATGACATTGCAGAAACTGCTAAAGAATACACAGGAAAAATGAGAATCTTAGCTGATGCAGTGGCCATTGCATGTTGAGCCCGATAACCCTGTCGCGGTGTTTCATGTATATCGGGTCCCTAACCGTATGCCTCTGTTTGCAATACAAAATGCATGTGAGAATCTATGTGTTTCTTAAATGCAATTAAAACCTGTGTGGTATGGGTGTGGCTGGGAACTTGACTACAGCAAGATGGTGTACTAGATGTTAGACTGGACGTGGCTATCGGGTGGAGGGAGAATACTCAGTCAAAAACTGTATAATTTAATAATAAAAATCGACTGGCACACGTGTATGTGAAGGTGCTAGCTAGAAAATACATTGTCATATACTGGTTATCTGCTGCACACTAAACACTGAGCACCCTCCCCCCACCCGATAGCCACGTCCAGTTTAACATCTAGTACACAAGCTAGCCATTCATTCTTTAGCCATTAAGCCATACCTCATTTAATGTTTAGTGTGCAGCGGATAACCAGTATATGACAATGTATTTTCTAGCACCTTCACATACCGCTGTGCCAGTCGATCTTTATTATTACTAAGCAACCAATCACAGACACAATAAGTGGGGCGCAACAGCCAATCACAGATGCTGTCACAGAGACTGAGCGTCTTTGATGGGCTGTTTAGCAGTCAGTGCAGAGCGAGACCCAGAAGTGACAGCAGCACTGAGACAGGTGAGTATAATGCTTTAATCACAGGCTTCTCAGTGAAGTCCCTGAGTGTTTGGCATGGACTTAAAACAGACATACAGATCTGGACTATACCGGATTGTACTGGATACTGCCTGATGAAACTGACCCAGTATTATAACCGAATCGGCATACGGATGCGGTATAATACGGTATGGTTTCATCCATTTTAAGGGCAAAACTGTGTCCGGTCAGATGCGGTTAGCCTGATCTCTGATCTCTCCAGGTAAAAAAAAATCCTATGTGAAGCCGCACTTAGTCACATATTATCATCCTATCCATATAAATCATGTTACGACATAGCTAGACTTATAGAAAATGTTGACATTCCAGATAATTGTTTAAGCTATTTGGGACAGCATTTAACCCCATTACGACCATTGACGGGATTAGCTGTCATGAAAAAATGTCCGCATCTTGACGGCTAATCCCATCATGGCTTTGAACTGTCACTGCTTGTAAACAAACAGTGACAGTTCAATTCTAACAGCTGTCAGTGACAGCTGAGAGTCAGGGGCAGAGGTGTGGAGACCCTTGTTAGTGGTCCCCACACTTGGAGCGATGTGATCGGTCAGTCAATCTGACTGACCGATCACATCATGATCGCGCAGGGAAATGCTGAATATGAGCACTTCCCTGCATGATTGCTGCAGGAGCCGGGCTGTCAGCTGTGCCTGGCTCCTGCACTCATCCCCAGTCTGTGCCCACTGCCCCTCCACTGCTGTACCCAGTCCCCACTCTCCTCTTCCTGCTCTCCTCCCTCCCCTTCCCGGTCTCCTCTCCTCGCTCTGGTGCCTCCTCTCCCCACTCTCTTTCCTCCTCTCCCCACTCTCATGCCTAAGCTCCTGGCTCTGGTCCCTCCTCCCTCCACTCTCCTCCCATCCGCTCATCTCTTCTGCCCACTCTCCTGCCTCTGCTTCCGGCTCTAGTCCCTCCTCCCTCCACTCTCCTCCCGTCCTTAAAGACTCGGTCCTTAAAGGGTTAAAGTAAGTCATGTAGACACAAAAAAAACATTTTTAGTTCACAATTTATACAGAAAAATAATATTACAACCAAAGCACAATACATTGGATAGACAAGGATGGATTTAATTCTACGTTAATATATGGAAAGGAAAAATATAGAGAGTGGATTTGCAAATTGTGCCTTAAAATATCCAGCAGGTTAGGCTGTTGGTAATATTTAAAGGCCTGCCATAAAAGTATGTAACCTTCTCATAGTGTGAGGGGCTCAGTAATAACACTGCATGTTAAATATATTCACTACATAAACTTCAGCTTTATTTAAGAAACACAGAAGAGTAAAAATAGAAGAGAGTCATGAACGTGAGTTGCCTTCCTTCCATACTTCCTGCCACAGTTATTATCACAGTTTCACAGAAGTCCATGTTCTACTTACTTAGCACTTTGCTCGCTGCTGATACAAGGTCATAGGTCTTGGAGTCATCATAAATTATTCTCACCAAGAACTGTCCCTCTTCATCAAGCTGTGCTTCTCTCCTAGAAAATCAATGGAAAACATACGAACTAGATATGTAGCATGGTCTAACAATAAAGTTATAATATTAGTGTCTGATTACTTTTAGGACACTCAGCTAACGTTCTGCTGCAAGAATGGCGCCCTGCTCACACAGGTAGCCAAAGACTTCTCTAATGCACAGCTGGGTTTCCACAGCAGGTACCTACTACATACAACACCTTCCACCCCGACACAGTAGGGGGAGCCCCACTTGCCGACCTTAGGCAAGATCCCCTATAAATACTGCTGCTGGGGGAGGAGTTAGTTAGAGTGTGCAGACGCTAGGAGAGCTGCGAAGACGTCCTGGTGGTCGGTGCTGCTATTAGGCCCGAACCAGTCACCCGGTGTGGCCCTTCTACGTCACGCAAGCCTAAGTGGCACTGAAGGCAAGGAGCTGAGGACAGAAAAGGAGCGAGGAACTTGAAGGAGTTTGCCCAAAGAGAACCACTGGATATTGGGGATCTGCACCTGTGGGATACTATAGGACCACAGAAAACCCCGTTACACCATGGAAGCTTCGGCTACCCGGTTTCCTATGTGGGTCAAGAGAGGGAGCCAGACACAGCATGGCAACGCTGCTGTGATCAGAGAAGGTAACCCGGAGACCGCACAGGAGGAGAGACAGACACTACAGTCAGGAAGAGAGAGGAGGCAAGTCTGGCTTCAATCAGCACTACAGAGCAGAGGAGGCCTTATACCCACTGGCTGTGGGGACCCACTATGCAACCTGTTCACCTGTGCCCTGGACCATTTTACCGGGTCAACATCAGTAAAAGGTAAAAGAGACTTTGCTGTGTACGTGTCTCCTTCTTCTCCGCTCCCAGTACGCTTCATAGACTGTCCCAATACTCCCTATACCATCCCAGCTCTACTCCAAGTTGCCCCGCTCACTACGCTGCCCCAGAGGTTACAGTCCTACCTGTGGAGGACTACACCATCCTAGGCACGATACCATTTACCTCCGGCGGACTGTGGTGGCGCTGGTGCAAATCACCAGAAACTACAGGTGGCGTCACGACAACAAAATTTGTAAATAGTCCAGTGTATATATCACCCCCTTTTTCAAAAGATACCCCAGGACGTGGGGTCAGACGCGGCCGCCATTCCCTGTGACAACAGGAGAGTTAACCCTTGCCGCCTGACACCCGAGTACCCCAAAGCCTGGGCGCTACACAAGCGTGCGCTAATTGTCAGTAACTGTGGTCCGATCCAGCCTCGGCATATATTGCTCTGCACTTGGATGACATCCAAGTGTAGTCTGATATTTCACTCACTTCCATAGACTTGTATGGGAGCGAGTGAGCCGAGATTCTCTGACACTCTCAGCATGCTGCTATTTTTCACTCAGTCTGATTAGGGCTGAGAAAAACCTCACTGATCTGAGCTGTCTCATTACATAACATTATGATTTTCTCGCATTGAATTGAATCACTAGGATCCGTTGAACCGGATAGAGTATAAGTTATACACTAGTCACTAGTGACTAGTGTGTCCCTGGCCTTAGAAACAGTGCCACTCTTGTCCATGGACGGTGTAAGGTTATATAGATCAGCCATATTTTTCTAAGTTCATAAAACAACGTTCAAAGAGATATGCCACAAACAACTTATCTCTGGTCCACAGGATAGATGCTAAATGTTTCTCAATTGGATCTGATCCTAAAAACAGAGGTCCAAAGTCCTGCTTAATTCTCTTGTGTGGACCTGTGGAAGCGGTTAGAGCGCTAACATGACTAGAGCCTCTGTATATAGTGAATGGATTGGTGGTCAAACTTGTGTATTATTGCTCAATTAACACAGATGATATGGAATCCAATTCTTATGATCTCTAGGAGTCCACAGGTGATACCACAAATGTTTTTACATGTATTACCTATAATCTGGTTGTAAGGTAGACAACCCTCCCCCCCACCAAGCACAATATGATTATTTTTCATTTGGCCAAAAAGCAGATGTACAGCTCAAATATCAGGTTGTTTCTTTGTTGTCATTTGAATTTAACCTTCCGTCCTGACTTATCTTCTCTTAATATACCTTTATAACCTCTGGAGCAATGTATATCTGACACACAGCACCAAATTCCCTGCCCAGACATAGATTTAAAGGGATATTACCAACTTCATAGATGGATATTGTAAGACATTGTGCAGTGTGTTGATTATGAACACTTTTATTTACAGCTTGTTGCCTAGGAGACCGACCACCACTGCTTATAAGCATTGCACTGATGGTGGCAGATTAGAGAAAGCAGCAAACTCCAGCAATCCTGACCAGCTCCAGTGCAGTGTTCATAAGATCAGTAACAATATCTTGTGAGCACAGTGAAGGTTAAGCCGTCGTCTAGCACCGATGGTCAGCCCCCGAGGCAATCAGATGTAAACAAAAAAAAGGGAAAGTGTTAATATCTCAAGAATGGCTGTAAAATAAATTAGGCAGTAAACTGAAAAATTGCTTTTATGTACAAGCATTATCCATTAATAAATTTATGAAGATGAGAATAATCTGTAAAAGTGAACATGCTGAGCACCTGCAGCTGCCACTAGATGGAGCATGGAAGCTTATTGTATACTGAAGGTTATTATTGAGCTCAATGATGTGGGTATTCGGTGAACCCCTCAGACCGCTCTGGGGGTTACTACAGTCAGCCAATACACTTCTTTTACATCTGTTATCTTTTATATCTATCTGATGTATGGAAGTCAGAGCTCCAAAGACATTATACAAGTCCAGAAGGCTCCACTTGAGGTTCATCTGTAAGTTTCCATCAGCTACACTTTTATGTGATCAATGCTTTTGATAAGTTTGTAACTATATATATATATCACTTGTACCTTCATCTTGTGTAGTCCAGGTTTTAGGACTATACCGTATATTGCCAGACATCAAGAACATTTTTCTGGCATGGCACAATTTTTCTAAATTAACACAGACTACTAAATTCATTATTTTTAGAATTCAGTCACTTTCTCCCGAATGTGTTCTTTTATCATAATAGACCTGAGCTTATTATTTCAATGTGCTGTTTTGCTTAAGGGGAACCTGTCCACCCCCATTGGACATTCTAAACTGTGCTGTACCCCTGAGGCAGGGTCAAAGATGAGGACAGGTATGATTTTATGAAATTATAGGAGATCTATAGATCCTAGAACGGCAGTGTACGGCTCTGCTTCATCATGTAGCAGGGAAGGGGCTGTACTAAAAAGTCTTCTCTCCCCGAAGTTCCCCTTTAAGGCTTCATTCAGACATCCATAAATCATGTACGTGTTCTCTCTGTGTTTTTCATGTATAGAATATTTACCCTGATAGTCTGTGTGGCTGCTCACATATTGTCATATGTGTGCAATCCATGTTGTGTTTTTAACATTGTCATACTTATGTGAAGCTTTGCAATTAATGTTTTCATACTAGAGGATCACTGAAGAATAACTGACATATGGACCAATCACTAATGAAAATCTGACCCAAAACACTGATGAAAATTAGGAGTAATGCCTACATTTTCGTAACTCCTCAGAAGATGGCAGCACCGGTATGTGGCAGGTACTAGACTGTTCAGTAGACTCTCCACTACATTTTCGGTTGGTGGGAAGCCTTAGCAATGAACGGATGTGTTGTTACAACGTAAAGTATGAAGCCCTGATCAGTGCGATTTAGGCAACATACTGTCATTGAATCCTTGAAAGCAGAAGGTGTCACTCAGTGGTGGACCTTGTGCCAAGAGGGCCCAGGTGCAGCAGCAGCTGATGGTGAGGAGGGGGGGTTGGTACTAGCTGATGTCTGCGAGGAGAGGGGGGGAGGGAAGTTTGCTATAGGTGCTGCGGCTCCTACCTACGCTGGGCCGCGCAGTCCTGGGAGCCGGGGCGGCAGAAGAGTGGAGGGGCGGGATCAGCCAAGGGAAGCAGGAAGCTTCCCTCAGTTAACCCCTCTCCTTTGACACAGGATCATGGGGATCGGCTGGGGGCCCCCCTGCAGGCTTGAGGGGCCCCCTAGCCGGTCGGGGCCT
This sequence comes from Allobates femoralis, assembly GCA_033576535.1. NCBI lineage: Eukaryota > Metazoa > Chordata > Amphibia > Anura > Aromobatidae > Allobates > Allobates femoralis. The sequence continues at coordinate 171,201,515 of JARQOC010000003.1, forward strand.
GGTGCAGCTGACCCAGCTGCACCATGGTAGGTCCGCCCCTGGTGTCACTCCATAGGAAATACATCAAAGAATGTAAGCAGTTTATGGTGATTGTGTTGATGTGGGCACTGTGCGTTGTTGGGCCAGTAAAGATGGTGAGGCAGGAACATCTGACTTGCATGACAAAGAAAGAGTTGGACATCCTGTGACAGTGACCACTGAGTTAAATATGCAAAATGTTGACAGATTGTTTCAGGATTATGGTCGTTTCACTCAGAGAGAAATTGCAAGCATAATAAGAACATTTAGGTCGCATTATTGCTTTGCTTGGTTAGCGGAAGATTTGTGCATGATGGGTACCCTGGATGCTAACATCTGAAATGAAAGCGCACGGGCTTGAAATTTGCCAGGAACTCCTCTCACGTTATGAGAGTGAAGGTGACGCTTTTCTGCATTCAATTGTGACAGGACGAGCTACAAACTGAAGACGAAACCTAAGTCTATGGAATATCAACACCAAAGCTTGCCCAGAAAAAGGAATTCAAGACAGACCTCAGCTGGAAAAACCATTGCATCAGTGTTTTGGGACGCTGGTGGTGTTATCCATGCTGATTTCCTTGAACGTGGAACAACAATCAATGAAGCATTACATCACAACGCTGCTATATTTGAAACAACAACTAACAAGGGTCTGAAATGAAAAGGGACATTGTTTCCTGCAGTATGACAATGGCAGACCACACACTTCATGTCACCACAGTAAACTTCAGAGACTGAAGCTCATCACCGCACAGCATCCTCCATACAGTCCAGATTTGGCACCTTCTGACTTCCATCTTATTTCTTATAATGATAGAAGATCTGAGGGGAATCACTATGCATCTGATGAAGAACTTGAGAGAACTATGAGCGGATGGTTGCAGAAACAGAGTGTCGACTTTATTTGTGATGGCTTCAGAAAACTTGTTCATCGTTGGCAGAAGTGCATCCAATTGTCTGGTGATTACCGTATGTGGAATAAATATAGTAATTAAAGAGCCACTCTAGATATTTCTCTTTAATTAATTTAAATATTCACATCAAAATCCAAATTATGAAGGTGGAGGCATTACTTTGCATTCAAACCTTATATCAGAAAAATCACCTACATTTTTTCTAAATATCTGTCCTTATACACTAACCACTTTTGTAATTATAATTATTATACAATTCCTTACACATCTGTCTATGTGTCTAATCCCAAAATGTGTTTTTTATTACTGAACTTCATGTGACGTTTAGTTTGAAAGGAATTTGCAGGGGCGTCACTCCCCGTGGCGTCCATCAACCCTTCTGGAAAAGGACATCACTAGGAGGCATCTCTGCAGTTATCTAGCAGTTTCTTGGATCGCCGCCCTATCTGAAGACATAAGTCATGTTGATAAACTCTGTGGGATACGAGTGCAGTGCCAACACTCTGCTTCTATCTCTGCCACAATATTTGCTGTAAAAGAAAATGTTTGCAGGGGGCAGAGATAGAAGCAGTGAGTGACACCAATGTCTCCTTACAACATCTGGGGCCCGCTCTCAAAATAATAGTCACCAGGGGGCAGTGCTGGTGATAAGTCAATGCTTCTAACAAGCCCCTGCTGATGTTTCATTTGAGGGCGGTGCGAAATGTGACATCAACGCCACCTCCTGCTAATGATTCATGTGTGGCACCAGTGATGTCACTCATGACTTCTTTCTCTATCACCTGCTGACATCTTTCACAGTTAGAGAGCAGAGAGCTGTCGTTGCACTGACTTCACCCACAGAATTCATCATCCAGGGGCAGTCCTGGGTGTCTTTACAGGGAGCGGCAAATGCAAGAAACTGCAAAGTAACTAAAAGTGCCATCCTGAGAGATCATGTTCCAAGAGGAATGATGGACGCTGTGGGAGGGGAGAATATGAGTGTACCCCAGCCTCCTGTGATGTCTACATTTTCTGTCAAATATTGTTCACAAATTTTTTAAATCTGTGTTAGTGGGCACTTCTCCTTTGCTGAAATAATCCATCCACCTCACATTAAAATGCTGAGCTGACTAGACAGTATGATGATTACACAGGTGTGCCTTGGGCTGGCCACAATAAAAGGCCACTATAAAATGTGCAGTTTTATTTTATTGGGTGAATCCTAGCGGGTCAGAATACCAGTCAGTATGTGGAGTGACCACCATTTGCCATATGCAGTACAACACATCTTCTTTGCATAGAGTTGATCAGGTTGTTGATTGTGGCCTGTGGAATGTTGGTCCACTCCTCTTGGCTGTGTGAAGTTGGTGGATATTGGCTGGAAGTGGAACTTGCTGTCATATATGCCGATCCATAGCATCCCAAACATGCTCAATGGGTGTCATGTCCAGTGAGTATGTGGCCATGTTTTCAGCTTACAGGAAGTGGGTACACATTCTTGCAACCTGGAGCCATGCATTACCATGCCGTACATGAGGCAAAATGGCATGAATAAAATGTACCTGTGTTTGCTGTCCATAACATATGTCTGCAAAAATGATTTTGTTATGGGAAAGCGATTGTTGCAGCAGCTGTCTCAGTTGCTGGTCTCTTGGTAAAAATGCTGTACGTGGAGGTCCTGGGCTGGTGTGGTTACATATGGTCTGTGGTTGTGAGGCCAGTTGGATGAATTGCAAATTTTCTGAAATGCCTTTGGAGATGGCTTATGGAAGAGAAAAGAAACATTCACTCATGGTTTAACAGCTCTAGATGACATTCCTGCAGTTAGCATGCCAATCGTACACTCCCTCAAAACTTGTGACATCTGTGGCATTGTGCTGTGTGATTAAAAATGCACACCTGTGCAATAATCATGCTGTGTAATCAGCATCTCCATCTGCCACACCTGTGAGTGGGTGGATTAGAGGTGGATAAGAAGTGCTCACTAAAGGCCCGTCACACGTGTCAACCAAGCTGCGATGTCGGAAGCGATGCGCTGGTGATGCTGCTTCCAACATCGCAACCTTGGTGTCACACAGCAGGATGTTGCCTGGTGACACTGCGCGAGCGCCGAGCCCTCACCGCTGGGCTGGATAACCCGAGCGATCCGCACAATACTGCGGTATAGGCTGGATCGCCCAACATCGCTATTGCGGTGTCAGACGGCGCAATCCAGCCTAATTGCGGTTGCAGATTGACAGGTTTCGTTCATCCTCATAAACCTGTCAACCTGCGCCAGCATAAATTGCAGTTGCGTCGTGCTGTCACACAGCACGACGCACTTGCGATATCGCTAGCGACATCGCTGATGCGCCATTTTTCGGCGATGTCGCTGCAACATTGACACGTGTGACAGGGCCTTAACAGATTTAGATAAATTTGTGCACAATATTTTATGCACATAAAAAGTATAAGATCTTTGAGTTCAGGCCATGAAAAAAGGAAGCAAAAACAAAAGTGTTGCTTTATATTTTTGTTCAGAGCAGATGGCAAGAAATCACTGAATCCCGTGACCGGCTGCAGTAGTCACATGTAGACAGGAAATCACCACTGCAGACCTATAAACTAACACCAGAGTTTGAATACAGAGACGGCTCTGGAGTGCCAGGGGATTTAATAGTTAAGTAACCTTCATTTTTTAATTAATTCATTTCATGTTAAAATTTGATGCTCTCTATTTTTCAGTAAAACCATGTTACCCCTAAAGGGTGAACACAGGAACATAGAACAGATTTTTTTTTCTTCAAGCATATATTAACAAATGGAATTTAAATTTGGGAACCACCAGTACCTAAATAGTGGACAAAAAAATACTAAGCATATATACTACACATGATCAGCATCAGTATCCATGACATTATGCACTTCATGGACTCACATATGAATGGCAGATATTTAAAAAAAATGTAGGTCATTAAGTTTCTAATATATAGTATATACAACATTCAGGGCCGGCCTCAGGCTAAATTGCGCCCTGTGCAAAATTCCCCTTTGGTGCCCCCAGACCATGTCACATGAGACATGCAGCCAATCAGTGGCAGCTTCACTCTTTCCTCACATAAAAGTGACATCCCGAGGAAATCAGGGAACAACAGCAGCTCTCATTTATTCTGAAGCCGCCATCGGCGATCTGAGGCGGGCACGAGAAACGTGACCGTGCATGTCAGATCGCCACATATCGCCAGGCGAGATTGCGGTGTGTGCCGGTACCATAAGAGATTATTGGGTCTCTCCATGCTGAGGATTCCAGCCCCCTAGCTGCCAAATTGTACCTGGTTGGCAACCAAAAATACAGTGAAGCCTATTTTTTTTTTATTTCTAGAATTATTTCTAGAAAAAAAATGACATAGAGCTCCGCCATATTTTTGGTCCAGCCAGGTACAACTTGGCAGCTACGGACTGCCACCAGCCCCCAGCTGCCTCGTCATACCTGGCTGGAACAAAAAATACAGCGAAGCCTATTTTTTTATTTCTAGAATTATTTCTAGAAAAAAATGACATAGGGCTCCGCCATATTTTTGGTCCAGCCAGGTACAACTTGGCAGCTACGGACTGCCACCAGCCCCCAGCTGCCTCGTCATACCTGGCTGGAACCAAAAATACAGCGAAGCCTATTTTTTTTTTTATTTCTAGAATTATTTCTAGAAAAAAAATGACATAGGGCTCCGCCATATTTTTGGTCCAGCCAGGTACAACTTGGCAGCTACGGACTGCCACCCACCCCCAGCTGCCTCGTCATACCTGGCTGGAACCAAAAATACAGCGAAGCCCATTTTTTTTTTTAATTTCTAGAACTAATTCTAGAAAAAAAATTACGTGGGGCTCCGCCATATTTTTGGTCCAGCCAGGTACAACTAGGCAGCTGGGGGCTGGAATCCTCAGCATAGAGAGGCCCAAGCGTTCTGGGCCCCCCATGCTGCGAATTGCAGCCCACAGCCGCCCCAGAAAATGGCGCATTCATTGAAGCGCCATTTTCTGGCGTTGTACCCACGCTCTTCCAGTTGCCCTGGTGCCGGTGGCTAACTGGGTAATAAAGGGGTTAATGCCAGCTTTTTATTGGCAGCTGGCACTAAGCCCGAGATTCATAATATAGGGCCAATGTTAGACCCGCCATTAGGAATCTCTAGTACGGTAAATAGTCAATAAATACACACAGAGAAAAATCTTTTTATTTGAAAAAAAAACACAGACACAATTCGGACTCCATCTTTATTATAAAAAGATCCGACGTAATCCACAACGAAGGTCCCACGACGCTCGATCGCCTCCGACGTAGTCCACAATGAAGATCCCACGACGCTCGATCGCCACTGCTCAATCCAGAGACTGCAGCAAGGGCTCAAGTGTCCTCTTCCTACAGCCTCTGGGGTCACCGTTATGGTGCACTGTATGGCAATGATCTGTCATACAATTCACCAAGACTATGATCCCAGAGACCACAACAAGAGGACACTTGATCCCTTATTGTAGTCTCTGGGATCAGCGTCATGGTGCACGGTATGGCAATGGTCTGTCATACCGTGCACAATGACGCTGATCCCAGAGACTACAAGAGAACACTTGATCCCTTGTTGTAGTCTCTGGGATCAGCGTCATGGTGCACGGTATGGCAATGATCTGTTATACCATGCACCCGACGCTGATCCCAGAGACTACAACAAGGGATCAAGTGTCCTCTTGTTGTAGTCTCTGGGATCAGCGTCATGGTGCACGGTATGGCAATGATCTGTCATACAATTCACCAAGACTATGATCCCAGAGACCACAACAAGAGGACACTTGATCCCTTGTTGTAGTCTCTGGGATCAGCGTCATGGTGCATGGTATGGCAATGATCTGTCATACCGTGCACAATGACGCTGATCCCAGAGACTACAAGAGGACATTTGATCCCTTGTTGTAGTCTCTGGGATCAGCATCCGGTGCACGGTATGACAGATCATTGCCATACCATGCACCATGACGCTGATCCCAGAGACTACAACAAGAGGACACTTGATCCCTTGTTGTAGTCTCTGGGATCAGCGTCCGGTGCACGGTATGACAGATCATTGCCATACCGTGCACCATGACGCTGATCCCAGAGACTACAACAAGAGGACACTTGATTCCTTTGTTGTAGTCTCTGGAGATCGTTTCCATGACGATTGGATCCTCTAAGTGCTGTGATCCCTGACATCACAGCACTTAGAGGGTTAACACAGCCAGGGCACAGCAATCACACAGATGCTGTGCCCTGGCTGTGACACCGCTCCTCTGCACACTCATCTCTATGCTGGGAAATGACTGTGCAGAGGAGCCGACAGAAGAAGGAGGACGCCGCAGGAAGAGGACAGCGCAGAGAAGACCCGGAGCAGACCGGAGGACAGAGGGAGAAGACCGAAGGAAAGAGGGAGAACAGCGGAGGACAGAGGAGAAGAAAGAAGACAGGTGAGGAAGAAGAGGGAGCGGGAAGAAGAGGGAGTGGGAAGAGGAGAACGGGCGGAGGTGATCACCGCAGGCAGCGGCGATCACAGGAGGCATGGGGAGGGATCGCAGGGCAGGGGAGCCCACAGGGGGTAGATCACCCACAGGGGGGAGCCCACAGGGGGGAGATCGGAGGGCAGGGGGCACATCGGCGGCCCGGGGCAGAGCGGAGGGCCAGGGAACGACGGCGCCCCCTTTGAAGCATGGCAGGCGGCGCCCTGTGCAACCGCACAACTCGCACAGCGGTAGGGCCGGCCCTGACAACATTAAGCTTTGGCTACACGGCAACTTTGGCCAGGACACCTGTCACAAGACCAAAGTTTGCTATGTGCCGCTGCTACATCGCAGTGGATAGGTTGCATTACAACTTTGCAGGTAGTGAGACTGCAACAGGCAAGTTGTATAAAATTGAATGTGGTTGCCTGATTACTTGTTCTAGGATCAGAACCTTCAGGGTCACAATGCGACCTCATTTACTTGTTTTGCATTGAGATGTAGCAGTGACACCCAGCAAACTTTGGTCTCTGTGTAGCCTCAACGTAAGTGTTTTCTAATAGTAATACACATTGTATAAATAAGGTGTTTCATTGTTTTACCAAGGATCAGCAGCCCGGACACAAAGTCATTCAGACTCAGGAAACATTTCCATTTCTTTGTTTTCCTAAGCAAATTGAGTATACAGTCATTTTAATAATTTCCATTCTCCTTTGTATCTCTCTGCTTAATTATGAAAAATAATAACATCACATAAAATGAGGGATTACCACAAAGTATTGTCAATATACCTGATATACAGTATATAACTGAAACGGTATTCTGGCCATACTGAGGGAGATACACATCAGCTATTACGCTCACTTGGGGGAAGACAAGCAGGAGTGGACTCACAGAACCACAGGGGGAACTGTAGCAGCTGACCTCAGGGCAGGTGACATTGGGACAGACTCAGGTACAGTCTCGGGTGTAGGCAGGTGACGCAAGAACAGACACAAGTAGTCTCTGGTGTAGGTAGGTGATGCAGTGATGGACACAGGTACAGTCTCTATGGTTGGCAGATGCATCCAGAATGGCAATAGCAGACAGGATGATAAATGAAGGCAGTAACACAGACTAACAGCACCTGACACCTAGCTAAATAGCAGAAAGTAAACTACTTAAACACATTGCTCAGGCACCTCCCCTAGTGGGAGAGGATGCCTAAATACCAAGTGCCTCTCAGCTATAGACTAAGGGGCATTTCTGGGTAATAATGCACTGGCCTTTTAAGAGCAGGGGAGAAGTGTGGGCATGTGCCCCAAGCACCTTCTCAGGTCGCCTGTGCAGCGCACATAGGCCCCCTGAGCAGGAGACAGCAGATGAGCAAGTAGGCTGCTGTGCAGGGGGAAGGAGGTGCACGGTCCAGCTATGGAAGTGAGAAAGCCCACGTCCCCAAAGGGATATCAGTGTTACAGTACCCCGCCTTATAAACCCCCTTCACCAGGCATGAACGAAGCTTCTTCTGACACAAGATGTCTTCCACGTTGGTAGCAGTAGCAATATCCGGTGGTAGGGGTAGGCCAGATGGCTGTTGCCAGGGAAGCTACTTCTTGGTCTCAGAATGGCAGACAGAACTGACTTCCAGAGTAGTAATTTCCAGGAATACAGGGAACAGACACCTTTCATGGCAATTCTGTTCCCAACAGAGCACCTCTCCTGATTTCCAATCAAGGTCAGGCTTGTGTGTACAGAGCCAGGGTACACCTAGGAGAAGTGTACAAAAGAAGTTCAGAAACACAAAGAAAGAAAGATTCAAAACTCCCACTCATAGCTCCACTGGCTCTGTCACAGAGTGCTCCTTCAACAGATTACACAGTCAATGGACTCTGGAGACATCGAATGGGAACATTGGTACCAATCGACCACAGCAGGGGCGTAACTTCAATAGGTGCAGAGGTTGCAATCACATCTGGGCCCTGGAGTCTAGGGGGCACCAAAAGTACTATTGACCTATAGAAAAAGACTAACACTATTAAAGATTTGCAATAATTGGGAGGCCTACTGGAGCTTTCACAGGCCTATTGGACAGTTGCGTAACTTCAGGCCTCGGGGCCCCGATGCGAAAGTTCCAACTGGGCCCCCAATTATTGCAATCTTTAGTAGTATTAGTCTTTTTCTATGAGCCAAAGGGACTTTTGGGGCCCCCCTAGGCTGCAGGGCCCGGGTGCGATCGCAACCCCTGCACCTGCTGTAGTTACACCCCTGCTATTGGAGCTTAAAATTATGCTACTGCTCTACAGCCTGATGAAGTTCCCAGCAAATCCAGAATCTATGTGGGCTATCTCAGAGAACCGGGTACCTCCATATAATATGGACATGGACAGGGTCAATGAAGAAAAGAATTTGGTCTCCCCTAGGGTAACACCTCCTATAGACCCCATGCTAGGATGTCCCAACCTCACGGGACACACATGGATGAAGTGTTCAGCACCTCTGCGGTAGAAACACAGACCCTTGGCATGACAATGTTCCTGACATTGCTCAGACATCTTGACATGAAAACTGGGACACCAGAGGCTTCTGCAAAGATAGAGCCAGATGTATAGGTCCCTTGTCACGAGTTACCTCCACAGAGCGCTTCTGGAACCTGAGATTGATCTGGGTAGCCAAGGAAATCAGGTTGTCCAGTATAGTGGGAATATCACAGCATCCCAGTTCATCCTTAATCTAGCTGGATGAACCTTGCCAAAGGCAGCCAGAAGCGCAGGATTTTTCCATCCCAGTTCAGAGGACAGGGTGTGAAATTGAACTGCATGTCCGACAGTCTGACCACCTTGAAACTGGCTAATAAAGATCATAATATGAGCTATAAAAAATTAGCAAAAACATTAAGACAAATAAAAAAAATTAACACATAACATGATTTCAACAATAGGTCATTTTATGATGACACCTGTTCTTTAAAATTAATAAGGGAGATAATTTAAACTTATCTTTATACTGACGAAAACAAGCTGAAATTGAAGTTAGATGATTTTTTGAGAAAGCTAGTATGGCTGAACTATTATCAGGATTTTATTATCTGTCTAAGGCTCCTTTTACATCAGTGGTAAATGAAATTTGCGGCAAATCTGGCAGATGTCGCCGTACTTGCCATATCTGCCGAGTAACGACCGACTCGCGGCACTGATCCGTTAAGCCCCATTCATTCTCTACGGGGCTTTCGGTCACGTGTGGCAAGTGTGGTTTTGATGGATCTGGTACCTGTGGCCGTGAAAAAAAACACTGCTAGCAATGTTTTTTTTGCGGTGCTGCAAGTGCTAGATCTGTCTGGATCTGCCGCAAATTTCATTAACAGCTGATGTGAAAGCAGCCTCAGTCTACACTAACATGAAGGTATTTCTAATATGATATTATTTTGAGCTGAGTTTACTTAGAAAGTAATTTAGATTCTACCTCAAACTACACAGAAATCAATGACCTCAAAGCTCAAACATCAGCGGCTCTTATACACACTCATTGTAAGAACTAATGTGAAAATCAACGTGGCTCTTACCCCATTTTCAAAATGGCACATTATCAAGGGCACACACCGTACTGACAGGAGCTCAGCTGTGTGTGAATCCGTCTGCTCCTTCGAGCTCAATGAGCAGCCATCAACATGACTCAGATAAGCTAAACTCTGAATTATGGCTGGAAATTTGCAGCAATCGACATACCAGCCCCTATCCTGGTATAAAAATTGTGGGGGGTATTATCATTTGTAGCCTACACACAGAAACACATCGTCTATCATCTGTTTAAAGCAGCTCTCAAATGTCCAATATTTTCTTTTTCTTTTTAGAAATGTATATAAAGTCCTATGCCCACTAGCATCTTCTCTAAGATTTACTGTTTATAAGCAAAGACATAAAGGTTTGGTTGTCACCATTGCTTTAAAAAGGATTTTTCTAAAGACTTTTGAAAATAGTGAATAAAACAAAACCCTGACAGATGGTTACTGAAGTCAATTGTTACATTTTGCCAGTTTATTATATTCGTCATTATTTCAATTCATTAAAAATGTATAGATTGAAAATTAAATTGTTCCAACATTCTGAGCTTAACAATTAACTTGGCACATAAATAACAACACAATACAGACACAAAAAAGCACTTGGACTGATTACATTATCAGTTTATTTGTTCTAAACTACACTAGCCCGATAAGGAGGAACAACTGTTCCAGACGGCAAGGCAAAGGGTGATAGGGTATCTCAGAGGTCCCCAATCTGACCTTGAGAGCCACATTCTGCAATAAGTGAGGGTCACAAGTCACATCCAGCTCTCACCCCCCTCACAGTAGTGACACCTAGAGCCCCCATTATTGGTATAATGACAGCCACAGCTTTTCAACAGAAATCACACTGAGGCAGTATACCAAGATCAAGGGGTTCCGACCTTACCCCCATTCAGATATGTCCTTCTGCATGAGCCTATTCACAAAAGTCACCATCTGGGGACCTGTTCTTCATAGCTGTTTACTAGACCTGGTGCTAATAGACTAAGATGGAAGACAGCCGAGAGCCACATATCACAGTCCTGTGAGCCACAGGTGGCTTCCGAGCTACAGGTTGGGGATAGTGGCTTTACTTAAAGCTCATCGGCCCCAATGCGAAAGCTCCAACGAGGCCCCGAATTATTGCAAATCTTTAATAGCAATAGTCTTTGTCTATCAGCCAGGAGGACTATTGGTGCCCCCTAGGCTCCAGGGCCCAGGTGCGATTGCAACCCCGGCACCTGTTGTAGTTACGCCCCTGATTGGGGACCCGTGGAGTATCTCATGTGAGAAAATCGGGCCGATTTTGCAAATGACACACTGATCAAATTCTGATAGGAGTTTGATCTGAATGTCAGCAAAGTGTGAATTGATTCTCAGAATCTGAGCACACTGTGAGGAGAAGGTGAAGAACAAAATTTCTCCATCTTCTTCATTGTGTCAGTATGAAATCAGTATGAAATCAAACTGAACTCAGATGTCATTTAACTGCAGTCTGATGTTTCCCATGCACTCATTGACTTTCATGGCCGAGTGCGATCCGAATATCTGATTAAACTCATATATGCAGAATTTTTTTCCTCGGACAGACATTGTTAGAGGAAAAACTCTGACGTGACCGGCCTCACAGACTAACTTTGGCCCTAGCTCGATCTGATGTTTGTCAGATCGCACTCTACCAAAAATATGGCCATCTGGACCTGCCCTAAGAATGCACATTTCCTGAATATTTTCCTGTCCAAACAGTCTACCAATCACCAGATAATTGAGGAAAACAAGTGATCATCAGTTTAAATGATTTGTATGTTGTCTTAAAAATCATTGCTCTCCACAGCATATCATCCTGTGTAACATGTGCCCCTAACAACAAATAATTTCTGTGTGCACAGAACAATTATATGAAGCATCATTCTGTGCATATCCCAGTGCAACCAGTCAGTGGCTATTTAATGGTTGTGGTCAGCCAGTGATGATGCACCCCTAACCTGCCACACACATTAGATGGTTGTCAGCCAAACAAAGCTTCGGCCAATCAGTCAACTCCCCCATACAGAAGAGTGCTCATTTGGTTGAGTATTCTTGTGTTCTCTATAAGAAGGCCATATACTGATATGGCTTCTCTCCAAGTGAACCATGCAATCAATAGTCAGAAATAGGACATATGCAATCTACATCTCCGTTGACCATCAGTTGGGTTGGAATGCACCCACATACACATTAGACCTTTAGTCAAACCACTAGATATTGACAGGTTCAACTAACATTGGTATGATGGCATTTACTCTTCTCTACAAGTTGCTTTGAGCTACTCAGTATATACTTTATAGGCAAGTGCCTAAATACTGTAGTAAATCTTTTAGTCAAGTCCTTCACCCAGAAAGCACCACATCCCCATTCACTGTTTACTATGTACAATGCCACACTCTTTGTAGCCACTGTGTCTGGTATTACAGCCCAGTCCATTTTAATTGAATAAAATTGGTCTCCTGTAAGCTGTAATTAAAGGCACTGCCACTACAAGCTTCTTCAAGCACTTTGTCCTCTTCACGCAACTGATTAATGGGGTTCTGGGAGCCAGGCAGGTCAATCTGTTACTGATGCCTTATCTTAAAGACTACAATAATTCCCTGCTGTCACTGATGGGATGGCCTACTTCATTTTCAGTGTCAAGAACATACAATTGTGCATTATAGAAAAATGTAAATGTCAAGCTGGAAAAATGAGTTGGAAGTCATGCAATGCGACTTGCACATTAGAAAGAAAGGAAGAGAAAGCTTTCCTTTTAAGGAAACAACATGGGACGTATATATTACAATAACATATCAGCGCACAGGAAACTTTTCCACTTTAGAAGGAGAAAGAACTTCATATGAGGTTTAAATGAAATGCTTTGCCCTAGGTGAGAACTTGAAGTGGTGTGCATTAACATTCTTTATGTCGACAAGTCTGTATTACACACAATGTTATCTCATAAACCATAGTGTAATAAACCAGACCACCTAAAATGAAACAAAGCAACGATCGTTGGTGATGTCATCAAGAAACACTCCATATATCAATAATTGGAATCTTAACCAAGGTTGGGTTTATTCGATTTCCCTTCTTGGATAACAATAAAGCAATGCTCCCTCTTCATTTAAAGAGAACCTGTCATCAGGATCAGGCAGTAGAATAGCACCTTCATTAGCTTAATGTGCCTGATCCTGATGACAGGTTCTCTTTAAAGCTTCAGTAGATGTATAGATTCACCTAACATTAGAGTAAAGGCCCTGTCACACACTTCAAAGTCTGAGCGATCCAATCAATGATCTGACTTGACCTAGATCGCTTGAGCGTCATTGTTTGATCGCTAGTGAGTTGTCACATGTACAGATATCATGAACAACGCAGCAACAACTCCGCGACAAGCAAACGATATTAGCAGTTGTTTGGATGCCTATAGTCCTATGTTCTGAATAGGCGAAGTCATTAACGACATCGTTATCAAGGTGTCAAACTCGCCAATGCTGCAGGTTGAACGTACGATCATCGACTGATTTATGGTCTGGTTCATAAACCTGTGATCAACGATCAGCCAACTTATCGCTGGTCGTATCGACATGTCACACGCTACGACGTTGTTATGACTTTGTTTAAACGTCTCAAAACCCGTGACATCTCAACGGTAGTGTTAACGATATCATAGTGTGTGATGGGCCTTTAGTGCAAATCGAATCATCAGATCCTGAACATCAGCCCTTTTGACTATCTATGGTCACTTGATTGGAACCCTGAAATTGCTTCTTTCATAATGTCATCCCTGGCTCTTCTTTGGATTTGCTGTCCTTACACAACAACTTTGTTATAGAGTGAAGCACACGTGACGTCTTGCCCGGAGAGATATCTGAAACAACAGCCACACAGGAATGGAAACTTGACTTTTTATGTTTTTCTTTACAGCTTATAAAATCATGAACAGACCATATTTTTTACAGTCAAACTGGAAAACCATAATAAATCGTTTTGATTATAAGTGATACATGTTTGCAGCCCATAATTCTAATCAAAAAATATCAGCTGCATTCACTGCATAATGATTATAATTACAGTGACAAGACCTGTAGATGTTTATTTAGCTTCAAAAATTCATCTAGGCTTCAATTTTCTTTTATTGACAGGCAAACAAGTACCCTATTTTTACAGACTGTCCTGCAATTTCTGGATAACTCGCAACACAGGAGCCACAGATGTAGTAAGGTAGGAGGCAGTTCCCATGGCTCATATCCAGTGACCAGATTGGGAGCTCACAGTGCTCTTGCCACGATCCCTGCACGTAGCATGTCTAGAATGCTATAGAGATTAAGCGGTGACCGATACCTGGGTGTTCTAGACTGTCAGAATGATGATTTTCAGCACAGTCCTTCATTTTATTTCTGGGAGGTGCTGGTTGCTCAAATGTTCCAACTTTCCAGTGATTGCTTAACTACTTTACTGTGCAATCTCTCCTAGAACTCTGCTAATCATACATTCTATGTGAGTTGTGCTGTTGGCCTGCATACTTGTATCTGTTCTGATCATTGTTTGCTGACTCCAGACTGTTGTTTGACTACCCCTCTGCTTGCTCTCTGTACTTGACATGATCCTCCGGTATTTCGACCGCGAGACGGTATCTGACCACGCCTCAGTTCACATCTTTTATTCATTACATGCCTTTCTGAAAACCTAAAGGCACTTCACACGCTCGGCACTCGTTAACAATATCGCTGAAACGTCACGGATTTGTGATCATTCAAACGATATTGTTTGTGCGTCGTTGCGTGTAAACGAACGATGTTGGAAGGATAAATCGTTGGATCGTTCATCAAAAATTTGAGATCCTGACCTTAAATCTATCGTTCGTCCAATTAACGTCCTGGGAAGCCGCAACATCGCTCAGTGTGACACCTTTTTGAACGATGTTGTTTATAATTCTCCTATTCCTGCCGCTTTATAACATCGTTCAATCGCTCTTCTCCAAGTAGCTGGCACGTTGCCAAATTAAGATCGTTAACGATATCCTTGCGTGTGACAACGCACTAACGATGTCGAAAGGATCACGGTCACTTCACATACCTAATGATATCGTTCACCTATATCCTAGCGTGTGACGGTACCTTAACTCCAGATTATTACATGACCATGTCTCAGTTGACTCTATTTATTCCACATACTTTTCGGGAAACTGGACAGCTAACTTATTATACCTCTGTAAACTCATGGAATACACTATGAGTCCGCCTGGTACATGGCTTCGGCTTATCTGACTACAGAACTACCCATAGGTTGTGTCACTAGTGTCACAGCACTCCAGAGATTTGTCCAGTTTAAAAGTATCAGAAATTACTTTTAAGCACCACCTCCATGTTTGACCACTGCTACTAGACTGCAGTGGTGGCTGGTCTCCTACACAATGAGCAGTTAGCTGTAAAATTAAAATTCCCTCCGTTTTTTCAATAACAATTAATTTGTAAGGTTGCTTGTTTTTTGCAACCACTTTGCAATTTTAATTATTTGCACACATCAGAATAACTCTTTATTTCCAAGCATTATGATCCATTTTGCAAATATCTCTGCATTTGGAAACAACTCCATAGAGTGCTGCTTTTACACCATAAAAATATTTGATAGAAAATAAAATAGTTTTTGCATTTCTGTATTCTGCGAGCTATAGCTTTTTTATTTTTTTTGCTGATGGAGCTGTATAGTGGATTGTTTATTGCAGGACAAGATGACATTTTTGAGCTAGACCATTTTTATTCACATATGACTTTTTGATCGCTTTTTATTGCACTTTTTTTGTCAGCTGTATAATGAATAGACATAGTTTTCTATGTTATATACTTATTTTACTGACGGTCTTCACTAAAGGCGTTAACTAGCTTCTCAAATCTGGTTATTCAGGACATGGTGGTACCATATGTGTGTACATTTTTTGTATAGTCTTCTAAAATAAATATACATATTTATCGGTGTAATATTCTCTAGTTTTTTGTTCTTTATTTTCTGATTTTTTAAAATAGTTTTACAACTTTTTTAGCTTTCATTTTACACATTTTTTATATTTTAATTTTCACTCTAATTTACCCATATGTAACATTAACTTGATCACTGGTATAATTGATTGCAATGCTGCTGCATAACAGGCTCCGTGATGGATGGCTTAAAATTATTACCAGTGACTTTATTACTACGTGTTTCGGAACAGAGTGCTCCTTCTTCAAGTAAACTCACAGATGTACATCTGCTCCGTGTAGTAATAAAATCATTATTAATAATTTTAATCTATCTCGGAACTTTCCTGTCAGTAGCACGGTGATTAACCCCTTCTATACCCACTTACCTTTGTTTCAACACTACTGGGGACTGCAGCAGTCATGGGAACTCAACACATGCCAATATAGTAATTGTGGCTTATCGCTGTTGCACGAGGTGAGCGGTTTAGTTCTACCTATTTGCCCTATCTCTATCCAGGTAAGACCCTAGGGGAACCGTCTGTGTTCCAGTTTTCTCTTCTTAATACGGGTGCATTGCAATATATTATACCTGTTAGTGCTGCACTGACAGAAGTCTCTTAGATCATGCTCCTGGCATGGTCCAAGAGGGTTTCCGTAGCTGGCTGACCCAGAGGTCACCATGATGACCTTTGGTTGCTATGGCAATGATCGGGCCTCAGTTATCACATTATGGGGTCATGATCGCTAGGGAAAGAGCCTCCATTCTCCTGAATGCCGCAATCTCTATTGATTGTGGAATTTAGGGTGGATAACAGTCAATAGTGGCTTGGGGACCCCTCTTGGCTGTGGGATCTGGGTCTCAGATGTCACTTAAGCCAATCTCCCGGCAGCGATCACTTGGACACATTTCTATACGTCATTGGTCGGGAACACTTTGCTAGCTATGAAGTATGGCTACGTGAAATGTCATAAAGGGGATTTATCAAATCACCATCACAGTTTATGATTCTAAAGCTTTATCATTATAATTCATATCAGTGTAATTCCAAAATGATAAATTATGTCTTATCCTACAGATAAGGAATAACTTATTGACTACTGAGGTCTGACAGCTGAAACAGTCACAATCCCAAGAACGAGGCGCTGGAACCCAGAAACAAAGTCCTGGAGAGAGCCATCTTGATGGAAAGAAGGTGCATATTCTCGACCTTTGGTCCATTCATTGTCTATTTGACTGCTGGAGATGAATGAACGCATCACTTTGCTATTTCTAGTCGTTCCACAGACAAAGAACACAACAGATGTCAAGCATCCACAGTACCACACCATTCAAGACAAGGCTCTGTAGAGCGCAGTTCCAGTGTCCAAAGCCCTTTTTACGGAATTGTCAGCATTTAACACTTAGAAGTCCCAGAAATTTCGAGCTTCCCCCTGAAGTCCCGAAAGAGGGTCAAATGACCCTTAGTCCACACTGACAACTCTGATGACTCCAATTAGCATCCTTTCATTTGTAAATGTGACCTAAAATCCTTCAGGTCATTCGACTTGTCTCTGGGTTCCAAAGGTAGAAATATTAAATAACCCCTCTCTGGGATTTCTAGTGTTAAGTAGTTGAACCTCAGTCAGTATGTTATTCCTTATCTTATGAATGGGGTAACTTACTATTTTGTGAATAACCATTTAAAGTCAACTTGTCAGGTGCCTTGTGCACCCAGAACCACAAGCAGTTCTGGATGCATATCTGAAATCCCTTTCTTATAGCTCTATTGTGATGCCCCTGCAGATTGGTCGCCACTAGATGGCACAGCAGCTGGGATTGGTATGTCGGTCTCCCCACACACACCCAACACACTCCCAATCCTAAATCTAGGGACTCTATGCCCAGCAACGGGATAGCGGGAGGAGCCAGGTTGTGGGTGAAAAGTTAGAGAAGGACCCAGTTAGGGGAGGTAACAACACGAAACAACACCAAGTTCAGTAAGCCAGTCAGCCAAGGGAAGTTGAGAAGTGAAGTTCAGTCAGCAGAAGGAGAGGCGATAACACCACCAGACAGGACTGCGAGGACACGGACCCGGCGCCCTGTGCCACTATGAGGCTAGCCCGGGTCCAAGGCTGTAAACCATGGTGAGAGAAAGAAGGAGTCCAGGTGTGCATGAATTAGTGAGGACAATGTGGGACTGGGCCGGAACAGATTGACGGCTCTGCTGAAGTGGCCAGTATGCTGTATGCTACAATTACGAACCCCAGCGGTGTGCGGGGTCTTTATGTCCCGTGACCCAACCTCCGGCGCAGTGAAAAGCAGGCCGTCGTACTAGGGCTAGGGGACCCAGTAAGTCACCCACTGAAAGCCCATGACCGCTGGATCGTAGCTAGCGTGCGGACAGCCTGAAAATACATGAAAGAGACATGAAAGGGGGTGACGCAGATGAACCATCCCGGCTGCTTAGATCACACCTCTGCTGCTTATGTACTGTCTGTGAACTTTAACAACTACTGAGAAAGTGTAAAACCCGGTTAAGGCTCGATGTTGCCTGAGGCTGTGATTATTGTGCCTGAGGGGAGATAGATTGGTTCTGTGATCCGGCAGCAGGAGGCTGCCCGTGACTGTGAGCTCCGCACTCCTGAAATACCTGCATATTCATAGACTTCACGGTTGCCCTGGGGACCAGCTCTTCCCATGGAGGACTCAACATCCTTGCTGCCACTCCCATCATCCCCAGAGGTCCCGACTGCAGCAGCGACTACCCATAGCTGCACACCACAGGTGGCATCATGTTTATTCCTAAATATTTTCCGCCCCTTTTATTGACTGCCCAGGGCCACGGAGTCAGGTCTTGAACCCCGTGACTCCCCAAGTAGAACTGCGACCAAGTTCCGAGCACCCCACAACCCTGGTGGGCGAGTCACTATCATATAGTAGCAACCATAAACAAATCTTTAGAAAAAGTATTTCTAAAGATTGTTTAAAATTTGCTAATAATAGAAGTGACTAGTCGAGGGGGTGTTAGTTCCCCGACTTGTCAGCCCACAGAGTTTTATTCTGCCCTTGTGGGCATGATAACATACTATGCATAGCATTGTCATTGCTTGCGTGTGGCTGTGTAACACTCACCATTGAGCGCCTCTGTCTCTGGGTGTATGCACCCCTGACTTTAGAGAGGCTCCCTTTAAAAACTAAGTCATTTCATAGTTTATCTTTTACTAACCATAAAATTCATTGCCTGTTGCCATCATATCCCTTCATATAAATATGGGTCTATTGCTATCAATAATTGAAACTTTGAGGTAAAAGCAATTAACTTGCTAAATTTTTTAATTTTCTATTGGTGGAGGATTCAAGTGGATTGTCTGCCTGTTTAAATAGGCCTTAAAGGGGTTTCCCAGCCTATATCAGCTAAGAAGACTACTGTAATGACAATAAGGTTGACTACTGAGGATTCCTGTCCTAGTTATATGTATGGGTCCAAAATTCACAGAATCATTGAATTTTGGACCTCCATTAACAAAATCATTGGGGATCCTAACATATGTTAATGGAGCATATATGACCAATGCTCATTTACTTTCATCAGATTGAAAGAACCATTAATACAATAGAAGAAAATTAATTATTGGCATAAAATGTGCATTACTGCAAGGGATTTTGAGACCCTTGTTGTTTGGATCCTGTGACTAGCCGATAAATTTGGTATTTAGTGAAAAAATTCCTTTAATTATGATTTTTGAAAGCTAATCATAAACAAGGCTGGTAAAGATAACATAGAGATTTAAACTCCCATGGAAATATGAATGGAACTATGGATGACAATGTATGATGCAACGGAGGGTCGTTACAACATAAGTAATGAAATATATCTAACTTTTTAATTTGATTATTTCTATATTCAAAATACAAGGTTAAAATATGCTTTAAAGTAACTTAGCCTGCATTCCTGTGTGAAACTACTGATAAGCTATCACAGCATACTGTGCCAATTGATAACAGCTCCGCTACGTTAACAAATCAGCACGTGTTATTAATTTTTGAAACATGAACAACACTACAAAATATGGATAGTTTATATAAAGAAGATCATGTCAATAACTTACTTGATATCTTCCCATACTTCTTCTCCATAGTTCCTTATCACCAGCAGCTCCAAAGCATGGTTGACAAAGCCATACTGGAAATGAGAATAGAAGGAAATTTAGAATCATATCTATTAAACATTAAATGACAGTGAGTAAATCCTCTACTTACAGGAGCTACAAAGTCTATTCTAACATTAAGTATGTCCTCTGGTAACAAAAAGAAAACCATCTGATAACCAGATGTACACCCTCAACTAACAAGAAGTGCACCCTCTACTAATAAGAAGTATACCCTCTAATAACAAGAAGTGCACTCTCTACTAACAAGAAGTGCACCCTCTACTAATAAGTACACCCTCTACTAACAAGTGCACCCTCTACTAATAAGAAGTACACCCTCTACTAACAAGAAGTGCACCCTCTACTAACAAGAAGTACACCCTGTGCTAACAATAACTACACCCTGTGCTAAGAAGAAGTGCACCCTCTACTAACAAGAACTACACCCTGTGCTAACAATAACTACACCCTGTGCTAACAAGAAGTGCACCCTCTACTAACAAGTGCACCCTCTACTAATAAGAAGTACACCCTCTACTAACAAGAAGTGCACCCTCTACTAACAAGAACTACACCCTGTGCTAACAATAAGTATGTGGCGCCCCGCAACGAGTGCGTCACAAGGGAGTATTGCAGCCGCAATATTCTCTAGACCAAGCAGTGCAATAGTTAACTCAGAGATCCAACCCAACATACAACACCTAGAACAGGGGACCAATCATAGGTCCTGGTGGGTGGAGTGTTAGGGTAGTGAAGAGAACACAATAATCTAGACAGTCAGAACTGAACAGAGTCTGGGATCTAGAGCCTAGAACACAGAACTTGGAGTGGAGCGGGGGCTCCGCACTCCGTGCGGGCCCCTGGGCCGTCACCGGTCGGGTGTCAGCACCTGAGGCCTTAACTACCGGGAATGGGCATATCTACACGGGTTCCCAAAAGACTCCCGTGCCCACAACTCACAGCCGGTTCACTGGTACCGAAGCTGGCAGCAGTTCACCTCTGCCACGCGAACCAGCCCCGTGGAGGAGCAGCTTTATAGGAGCACCCCACCACCAGCCAGTTTCCAGTCGTCTAACCAGCGGTGTACCCACCGAGGGACCCAAGGCTCCCCAAAGAATCCAGAACGTACATCATGGATAGGGCATTGAAGCAGCCTCCCCGTACCCGACCTGGTATTCCTGGGCGACGCTGGCAAGAGAAACTAAGGAGGTAGAGAGGAGGTACACTACGGATCTCTGAGGAGCACTATCACTGCTGAGTCCACCCGGTCTTCTACTCAACCACTGTAAGCCATGTACTGCCTGCTGGTTACAGTAAAGAACCGTTGCAGAGACTATCTGTGTCCGTGTCTCCTTATGAACTGTCCGTCATGAACTTAAGGTAACCGCAGCTGCCGCACAACATCTTGAGCAGCTCCAGCCCCCGGGGATCACCGCTCAGCCTGTGGGGAGCGTAACATCTTGCTGCTGTCCATCACCCCGGGAGGTTCCGCAGCGTCGGTAGCCCTTACCGAATCTACTCATAGGTGGCGTCACGAAGAAAACAAATTAAAACCCCTTTTTAATCTGTTCCCGTAAGACGACCTCAATTTTGATCTGCACTACACCGGGCCCCACTACCGGCAGGCGCGGTCCACCCGTGACAAGGAAGGAGAAGAATCGCCTGTCTAAACCGGGAGTAACCCTGGCCCCTGGTGTGCGTCAGAAAATGGCGTCACGAACAGGATACGAGCAGGCCCGTTACCAACGGGTATGTTGTGCTTAAACTGGACTTTATTGTCTACAATTGGACTTTGTTCGTCCCTAAAAGAACTTTCCCGCCTTTACACCATTGGGTCAAGATGGCGCCCAAGATGGCGTTCCCGCCACAAGAAGCCGCCACGTGAAGCCCAGGAGTGAGTCAACCCCCCCCCTCACTGTGGGAGGGCTAAGGACAAAAGGCGCCAAACTCTTTGTCCGCCCTGATTGCTCGAATCAACCATGGGGGCGGACCCCAAAGACTTTTCCCACGATTGGACTACAAAAGCCCAGAGGAGATGGGAGTGTCATACCTAGACACACCGACAGAGAGAGAAGACATCTTCACCAGCTCAACCAGAACGTCTTACCGGTTGATCGGGTGTGGTTTCCCTCCAAAGAAGAATGGCCAGCATGAGACTCCAAGACCTGATGCGGGAGGTCGAGGCGGAGGCCAGAGCAGCCATAAGCCAACCGGGTCCGGATCCTGCCCTTACCATAGACGGCAGCCCCGACTTCTGGCTAGAGGCTCTACAAGACCTCCGGGTGCGGTTACTAGAGACAGTGGAATGGACGATTCGAAGCTGGAGCGCGACCCTAGGCAGACGACTACACCATACGATGCAGCAGAGCCGACCGGGTGCAGCTTCTCCAAGCCCAGACGACGTCACCAGCTTCTCGACCGCCTCACCCTCGCCTACCACCTGTCCTGCTCCGTCACCTGAGCCAATAGACTGTGTCATTCCGGTGGAGGCCGCAACTCGACCCGTTCCAGCGACCAACATCGCAACCGATTCCGTTCTTGAGCCGGAGCTCATAACACGCTCCATGGAAGAACTCGATCTCTACCAGGTTCCACCTGCGGAACCCGCGACTAGTTTCCACACTACCGAGACTGTCGCTTGTTTCTCCCTAGAACCGGAGGCCTCCTCTGCAACCACAGAGGCCTACCTGGTAACCGGGATTGAAACACCTTTACCTGCGGAAACAGATGAAGAGGCAGGCAGCCTGGAAGCCCTACAGGACGTCCCTACGGAAGGATCCGCAGCACCACCGCCCTGTTGTACAACGGAACAAGCTTTAACGTCTTTCATCAACAAGCAGCCTGATGTGATCATCGAGGAAGAGGTCGGAGAGGATGACGACGAGACCCACAGCACCGCTGAGGATTTCGACACCGGGTTCGCTTGGGGAGACAACAAAGAACTTCCTTCCGGGCACACAGCTCGGGTACACTGGTCGGGTGCATTGCCGACACCTTCCCCTGTGCCGTTCCACCGGGTTCCGATACAGACAGCCCGCCAAGTTCAAGCTTCCCGCCAAACCACCAGCTCCATTACTCATCTTTACACCCCGAGCCGTAACGACGGAGATGTACGCCAGAGACGACGAGAGGAGTGGCAAGCCAGAGAACGCGCCAACATGGAGGCCCGTGCCGAGGCTCGCCGCCAGCCGCCGCTGCCTGATGAACTCCGCCGTGAAGGTAGAATTTCCACCTTTAACTTACATACCGGGTGGGGGTTCGCTTGGGAGGTGGGTTTGAATGAGGAGGTGTTTGTGGGGCGCCGGGACGTTGAGTCAAACTTGCCAAGAGGACATCCCGATCGCGACCTATACCGGGGCGATATTATCACCTATGAGCGCTATGCTTGTGCAGATGGGTGGTTTGCTATCCGGGTACGCCATCACCCTCAGAGCCAGTGACTTTAAAAAAAACTTGAACTTTCATCAATGACTCTGTTACCGTTAGTCACTGACTGTGTGATCTCGCGGCTACAGCCTGGACTCTAGTTAAAGTACAGTCGACCGCCCGCCGGGTCCGCACAAAGTGATTACCTGTTTCTTTGCTTATAACATCAAAGCATTTCTTTACCTGTTTTTCTACTTTAATAAAAGTGTGTCATATATGTATAAAAATGCAAAAACCTCTGTAATGTGAGTAGTTTGACGCTTGGGGACAAGCTGATTTAACCAAGGGGGAGTGTGGCGCCCCGCAACGAGTGCGTCACAAGGGAGTATTGCAGCCGCAATATTCTCTAGACCAAGCAGTGCAATAGTTAACTCAGAGATCCAACCCAACATACAACACCTAGAACAGGGGACCAATCATAGGTCCTGGTGGGTGGAGTGTTAGGGTAGTGAAGAGAACACAATAATCTAGACAGTCAGAACTGAACAGAGTCTGGGATCTAGAGCCTAGAACACAGAACTTGGAGTGGAGCGGGGGCTCCGCACTCCGTGCGGGCCCCTGGGCCGTCACCGGTCGGGTGTCAGCACCTGAGGCCTTAACTACCGGGAATGGGCATATCTACACGGGTTCCCAAAAGACTCCCGTGCCCACAACTCACAGCCGGTTCACTGGTACCGAAGCTGGCAGCAGTTCACCTCTGCCACGCGAACCAGCCCCGTGGAGGAGCAGCTTTATAGGAGCACCCCACCACCAGCCAGTTTCCAGTCGTCTAACCAGCGGTGTACCCACCGAGGGACCCAAGGCTCCCCAAAGAATCCAGAACGTACATCATGGATAGGGCATTGAAGCAGCCTCCCCGTACCCGACCTGGTATTCCTGGGCGACGCTGGCAAGAGAAACTAAGGAGGTAGAGAGGAGGTACACTACGGATCTCTGAGGAGCACTATCACTGCTGAGTCCACCCGGTCTTCTACTCAACCACTGTAAGCCATGTACTGCCTGCTGGTTACAGTAAAGAACCGTTGCAGAGACTATCTGTGTCCGTGTCTCCTTATGAACTGTCCGTCATGAACTTAAGGTAACCGCAGCTGCCGCACAACATCTTGAGCAGCTCCAGCCCCCGGGGATCACCGCTCAGCCTGTGGGGAGCGTAACATCTTGCTGCTGTCCATCACCCCGGGAGGTTCCGCAGCGTCGGTAGCCCTTACCGAATCTACTCATAGGTGGCGTCACGAAGAAAACAAATTAAAACCCCTTTTTAATCTGTTCCCGTAAGACGACCTCAATTTTGATCTGCACTACACCGGGCCCCACTACCGGCAGGCGCGGTCCACCCGTGACAAGGAAGGAGAAGAATCGCCTGTCTAAACCGGGAGTAACCCTGGCCCCTGGTGTGCGTCAAGTACACCCTGTGCTAACAAGAAGTGCACCGTCTACTAACAAGTGCACCCTCTACTAACAAGAACTACACCCTGTGCTAACAACAACTACACCCTGTGCTAACAAGAAGTGCCCCCTCTACTAACAAGAAGTACACCCTGTGCTAACAATAACTACACCCTTTGCTAAGAAGAAGTGCACCCTCTACTAACAAGAACTACACCCTGTGCTAACAATAACTACACCCTGTGCTAACAAGAAGTGCACCCTCTACTAACAAGTGCACCCTCTACTAATAAGAAGTACACCCTCTACTAACAAGAAGTGCACCCTCTACTAACAAGAAGTACACCCTGTGCTAACAATAACTACACCCTGTGCTAAGAAGAAGTGCACCCTCTACTAACAAGAACTACACCCTGTGCTAACAAGAACTACACCCTGTGCTAACAATAACTACACCCTGTGCTAACAAGAAGTGCACCCTCTACTAACAAGTGCACCCTCTACTAATAAGAAGTACACCCTCTACTAACAAGAAGTGCACCCTCTACTAACAAGAAGTACACCCTGTGCTAACAATAACTACACCCTGTGCTAAGAAGAAGTGCACCCTCTACTAACAAGAACTACACCCTGTGCTAACAATAACTACACCCTGTGCTAACAAGAAGTGCACCCTCTACTAACAAGTGCACCCTCTACTAATAAGAAGTACACCCTCTACTAACAAGAAGTGCACCCTCTACTAACAAGAACTACACCCTGTGCTAACAATAACTACACCCTGTGCTAAGAAGAAGTGCACCCTCTACTAACAAGAACTACACCCTGTGCTAACAATAACTACACCCTGTGCTAACAAGAAGTGCACCCTCTACTAACAAGTGCACCCTCTACTAATAAGAAGTACACCCTCTACTAACAAGAAGTGCACCCTCTACTAACAAGAACTACACCCTGTGCTAACAATAAGTACACCCTGTGCTAACAAGAAGTGCACCGTCTACTAACAAGTGCACCCTCTACTAACAAGAACTACACCCTGTGCTAACAACAACTACACCCTGTGCTAACAAGAAGTGCCCCCTCTACTAACAAGAAGTACACCCTGTGCTAACAATAACTACACCCTTTGCTAAGAAGAAGTGCACCCTCTACTAACAAGAACTACACCCTGTGCTAACAATAACTACACCCTGTGCTAACAAGAAGTGCACCCTCTACTAACAAGTGCACCCTCTACTAATAAGAAGTACACCCTCTACTAACAAGAAGTGCACCCTCTACTAACAAGAAGTACACCCTGTGCTAACAATAACTACACCCTGTGCTAAGAAGAAGTGCACCCTCTACTAACAAGAACTACACCCTGTGCTAACAATAACTACACCCTGTGCTAACAAGAAGTGCACCCTCTACTAACAAGTGCACCCTCTACTAATAAGAAGTACACCCTCTACTAACAAGAAGTGCACCCTCTACTAACAAGAAGTACACCCTGTGCTAACAATAACTACACCCTGTGCTAAGAAGAAGTGCACCCTCTACTAACAAGAACTACACCCTGTGCTAACAATAACTACACCCTGTGCTAACAAGAAGTGCACCCTCTACTAACAAGTGCACCCTCTACTAATAAGAAGTACACCCTCTACTAACAAGAAGTGCACCCTCTACTAACAAGAACTACACCCTGTGCTAACAATAAGTACACCCTGTGCTAACAAGAAGTGCACCGTCTACTAACAAGTGCACCCTCTACTAACAAGAACTACAACCTGTGCTAACAACAACTACACCCTGTGCTAACAAGAAGTGCCCCCTCTACTAACAAGAAGTACACCCTGTGCTAACAATAACTACACCCTTTGCTAAGAAGAAGTGCACCCTCTACTAACAAGAACTACACCCTGTGCTAACAATAACTACACCCTGTGCTAACAAGAAGTGCACCCTCTACTAACAAGTGCACCCTCTACTAATAAGAAGTACACCCTCTACTAACAAGAAGTGCACCCTTTACTAACAAGAACTACACCCTGTGCTAAAAATAACTACACCCTGTGCTAACAAGAAGTGCACCCTCTACTAACAAGTGCACCCTCTACTAATAAGAAGTACACCCTCTACTAACAAGAAGTGCACCCTCTACTAACAAGTGCACCCTCTACTAATAAGAAGTACACCCTCTACTAACAAGAAGTGCACCCTTTACTAACAAGAACTACACCCTGTGCTAAAAATAACTACACCCTGTGCTAACAAGAAGTGCACCCTCTACTAACAAGTGCACCCTCTACTAATAAGAAGTACACCCTCTACTAACAAGAAGTGCACCCTCTACTAACAAGAACTACACCCTGTGCTAACAATAACTACACCTGTGCTAACAAGAAGTGCACCCTCTACTAACAAGTACTCCCTCTACTAACAAGAAGTACACCTGTTGCCAATAGGAGAAACACCATCCCCTAACATGAAGTACACTACTAAAAAGAAGTACCCTTCTACAAAAAAGAAGTACACCTTCAAGTAAATAGAAGAACATCCTCTGCTAACAAGGGATATACTTTCTACAACAAAGTACACCTTCTACTAACATGATGTAAATAAGATCTTCTGCTATCAAGAAGCACACCCTCTGCTAACAGGAAGTACACCTTCTCCAAACAAGACGTACATACTCTACTATCAAGAAGTACTCACTTTAATAACAGGATCAAGATCCTATACTAACTTTCTACTAACAAGAAGTACATTCTCTAATAACAAAAACAACAACTTCTAACAAAACATACACCCCCTGCTAACAATAAGGGCACCCTCTACTAACAAGAAGTACATTCTCCACTAACAAGAAATATATCCTCTATTAACAGGATACTTTCTACTAAGAAGTACATACTCTACTCACAAGAAGTACACTTTCTACAAACAAGAATGACACAGTCTACTATCAAGAAGTGTACTCTCTAATAACAAGAAGAACACACTGCTGAAAGAAGTAGACCTGTTACCAACTGGAAATACACCTTCCCTACCAAGAAGTAGACTGTCTACTAACAAAAACTACACCCACTACAAAGAAGAAGTACACCTTCTTCTAAGAAGAAGTACATCCTCTGCTAACAGGGGGGGACTTTCTCAAATGAACTACACCTTTTACTAACAGTACACCATGTGACCAATTTTCTAAGTAAGTATACTTTTAAATGTGATATTAAAATGAATCTCACACCAGATATCTTTAACAACCCATACAATCCACACAGGCAAGAAAATCAGACCATAGCTGTCCATAAATTAGTGATTTGTAATGTAATAATGAGAAATGACACATGGAAAAGTATTGAATACATTTACTAAAATGTATTCAACACTATGTACAAAAACCTTTGTTGGAGATGACAGATTCAAGACACCTCCTTTATGGAGAAACTAGTCTCATGCATCGTGCACATGTGATTTTGTCCCACTCTTCCACACAAACATTCTTCAAATCCTGAAAGTTGTTTAGGCTACTTCTATGAACTCTGAGTTTTATTTCCTTCCATAATTTTCTACTGATTTCAATTCAGGTGATCGGCTGGACCATTCTTGCAGCTTTATTTTCTTTCTCTGAAAACAGTTCAGCTTTCTTTGCTTTGTGTTTGGCACATTGCTTGCTGAAATATTCAGCCTTATTTCATCTTGGTATATGGCAGAAGAACAGATATTTATCAATAATGTCTTGGTACATTTGTCCATTCATTCTTCCTTCAATGAGATGAAGTTTGTCAGTGCTGTATGCTGAAACTATCCCCACACCATGATGAATCTACCTCTAATCTTTACCGTTGGTATGATGTTTTTTGGGTAATATGCAGTGCCTTTTGGCATCTAAACATGGTGTGTAATAATTATGGCAAAATATTAAAATCTGAGAGTTCTCTATGGTTGATACCTTTTAATGGCTAACTGAAAAGATGGTAAGCATATTCTGGTGGCTCTAGTAATCTGATTCTCGATTGCTCTTGGATGGTAGCCCTGGTTCAAAAAGGTCTTTGTGAGGTCCTCAACGTGATTGTCTCTATCTGTAGGGTTGGAACAAATACCATTGTATCTGATGGCCTGGCTATACACAATAGAGTTTTTGATGTGCTTTGGATTGAAAAAATGAAAGGGCATTTGGCGAGATCACATCTTGCAAGAGACTCTAGTTAGAGAACAATGAACTTTTGACACTTCGATTTATTTGCCCTCTACCACTCACTGAGGGGTCTTCAGGTCCCCACAGACCACTGGTCATAAAGCAATAATATTTAGAAGAAAAAGTTTACAATTGATTCCTCTTATCTTGGTATTCTTCCCAGCTCCTCTTCTCCTCCTTTGCCTGACTCTGCTTTATGTCACCTGTCGTATTTGCGGTAATAGAGAAGGAATTGACAAATGCAATAGCAGCACACCACCACAAAGAGTGTTTATGAAAATCAATAAAGCTTTATTTAGGACGAAACGACTAACATCTAAAAACAATTAAAACAATTTTCGGACCACAGTCCGCAAGGAAATGAGGCTCCTAGAAATAACAAAGTTACATCACATATCCAGTCTTAAACACTACATAAATAAACTGCATGTAATGAATCAACAGCATGTGTGATCATGAAATGATGAATCTCAATGCAAACACATAAATAAGAGATTGACCACAAGCACTATCCAATGATCTGCAAGGATCAAGAAAAAGTGCATAGCTGATAAACCATAGCAGAGAGATATCCCTTGTACATTGCAATTCGTCTTTATTCACTCGAGATCGCACTGACAGCTGAAGCTACGTCGTTTCCTGTTTCCCTCTGGGAACCATGGCTTCACACGATGCGGCTGATACAGCCGCTTGATTAGCGCGAATATTTAAGGGCGGAACGCCGGATGTAGAGCCACGCCTCCCTGACGAAGCCACTTTTACAGCGGCGATACGCGTGGATTCCGGGCTCCCTGTTCTCCATTCTTTATCTTCCCTGACGCTGGACCCCCCCGCAACATTCCAGTACCATACCGGCTACTGGAGGATCCTTGTATCTCTGGGCGCACAGCACTTAGGACTATTGGGCCACTGGTGAGACATCTTTCAATTTACTGGGATTTATCTGTTATTTAGCCCTCCGTGCCTTGGTTTGCATGGTGTTCCTTGCTCATTTAGCTGTGTGCCCTCAGTCTCATTATCTTACATACGCGGTTGTGTGCGGGGGCTTTTTTTTTTTTTCTTTTCCATCACTTCAGAGATGCTCATATCGGTCTGCTATGGTTTATCAGCTATGCACTTTTTCTTGATCCTTGCAGATCATTGGATAGTGCTTGTGGTCAATCTCTTATTTATGTGTTTGCATTGAGATTCATCATTTCATGATCACACATGCTGTTGATTCATTACTTACATGCAGTTTATTTATGTAGTGTTTAAGACTGGATATGTGATGTAACTTTGTTATTTCTAGGAGCCTCATTTCTTGCGGACTGTGGTCCGAAAATTGTTTTAATTGTTTTTAGATGTTAGTCGTTTCGTCCTAAATAAAGCTTTATTGATTTTCATAAACACTCTTTGTGGTGGTGTGCTGCTATTACATTTGTCAATTCCTTCTCTATTACCATTGGTCTTTTTGTTGACAAAGCAGCACCCCTGACCCTTATTGGGACACCTTATCTACGGTGGTGCACCTCATTCCTCGTTTACCTGTCGTATTTGCTGCATTATCTCACTCTGCCTATGTATATATGTATGTGTCTTCAGAATTTGTGTCATTATCTGCCTGACAAATGGGGCCTAAGTGTACCGAAAGCTTGCTATACTCACCATCTTTTCAGTTAGCCATAAAAGGTATCAACCACTGAGGACTCTCAGATTTTAATATTTTTCTATCTACTGACTAACAGGGTATAAACATTATTGACCTTATAATTATGGCATTCATTTTGATTTCATCTGACCTATGGTAGTTATATTCTGCCAGTATTTCACAGGCTTGTATAAATGTTGTTTAGCAAATATTAACATGCTTGAACATGCTTTATGTTCAGCAATGGAGTCTTGCAAGATGACCGAGCATACAGGCCATGAAGGTTGAGTGCATTACTGTTTTCTTTTAAACAATTGTACCTGCTGATTTCAGGTATTTCCGTATCTTTCCACAGGTGGTTCATGGCTGTTGGACAACTCTATTGATAATTATTTTCCTTGCTCTGTATGAAATCTTGTGGGGAGCATCTGGCTGTGGCCAATTTATTGAGAAATGATGTTCTTTCCACTTACGAATTATGTCACCAACTCCTTTTACTAACAAGAAGTGCACCCTTCACAAATAAGAAATACACTATTTTCAAATAAGAAGTATGCCAACAGGTATGCTAACAAGAAGACCATCATCTCCTAAGAAAAAGTACACCTTCTACTATTAAGAAACACTCAATTTACTAACGTACACCCTTTGTTAACAAGTGTAACTTCTAC
Organism: Allobates femoralis; assembly: GCA_033576535.1. Lineage (NCBI taxonomy): Eukaryota > Metazoa > Chordata > Amphibia > Anura > Aromobatidae > Allobates > Allobates femoralis. The sequence continues at coordinate 171,232,850 of JARQOC010000003.1, forward strand.
AAATAAGTAGCACACTCTACTAACAAGAAGTGCTCTCCTTACAAGCAAGCGGTAGTACACATTGCTAGCAAAATGTACTCCTATTGGTACCTTCACACACCGCAATCTCGACTGGGAATCCTAAAGGCGATATGTCGCCCCGGAGCAATCGCCGTGAAATTGCCTCACAGTTGCTGCGTGTGTTTGGGGAATTTCGCGGCGATAAATCGCCTCTCGCCTGTCGCCTGATTCCTGAGCACTGCTCTGAAATCAGCCGCAATCATGAAGGCGATATTTCCTGGTTGTGGCGTGTGATAGGGCGATAGTGATGGAAAGAGCGTTGCCTATGATTTCCCGTAGGCGTGCCACAGCGTGCTGTAGTCCGCGCCCCGTGTGAACTGATTGGTGTGGGCTACTGTCTTCCCATTGGCTATCAATTGACACCGCACCATATTTGAAGAGTTGTCCGTCCAGCGCCACACAATGGCAATAGCGTCATGTATTAGCCAGCCTCCCAGAGCAGGCTGACCAATCGTAACGCTGTTGCGTTGTCCAATGAGCGAATATGGGGACGGTGTAAACCACTGTGGCACACCTATCTCTTCGCCACGCCATGTACGCCCACATTGCCTTTGGGATTGAAGCATGTGAAGTGGCGAGGGAATTTGACTGGATTGGTTCCGCTGTGGGTGAGGCGATTTCAGGGGCGACACATCGCCTTTCTTTCAGGGCGAGATTGCGGCGTGTAATACCCCATCGGCGATCTGAGGCGAGCATGAAAAACATGCACGCACACGTTAGATTGCCTCAAATCGCCAGCCGAGATTGCGGCATGTGAAGGTACCATATTACTAACAGAAGACAAACTTTCTACTAACAAAAAGTACACCTTCTACCAAGGAGAAGAACACCCTCTGATATTAAAAAGTGAACTGTCTACTAGCAAGAAGTGCACCCACTGCTTTCAAACAGAACAGCCTACATTAATGTGGCACCCCAAGGGTTAATGTGCCACAGAAACAACACAGGTTCACTCCCCACACAACACTACACTAGGAAGTGTGAGGAGCTTAGGTGGCACCTGCACTAGTGGGAGGAGCTAAGTTGTTTACCACAGAGCAAGAGTGACAGTTAGTCAGTCTGCAGTTGGAGTCGAGTCTGGAGCAGGAGCAGAGCCATGCAGAGGTGGAGGTCCTGAGAGGTCTGAGGAGAGGAGACAGAGGAACATACCCGGGATAAAGAGTTACCCCAAAAACTTGACCCCGGGGAGGCGCTTAAGACGGATACCGGATCCGAGGCTGTGCCTGAGACAGACAGGACAGTAAACACCGGCATAGTGAAGGTCCACCATCTTCACCACACCATAGCAAAGCAACACGGAGGAGTCAGTGACACAGAGGACTCAAGTTGCCCAGCATATTGGTACACGTGAGCAGAGACAGGGCCAGCAGTACAGCTACAAGCAGCAGCAGGGCCACACACAGCGCTTAAGTAACATAGTAACATAGTAACATAGTTTTTAAGGTTGAAGGAAGACTTTAAGTCCATCTAGTTCAACCCATAGCCTAACATGTTGATCCAGAGGAAGGCAAAAAAAAACCCATGTGGCAACACTAATCTCCACATTGGGGGAAAAAATTCCTTCCTGACTCCAGATACGGCAATCAGACTAATTCCCTGGATCAACGCCCTATCAAAGAATCTAGTATGTATAACCGGTAATATTATAGTTTTCAAGAAAGGCATCCAGGCCCTTCTTAAATGTTAGTAGTGACTCACTCATTACAACATCATGTGGCAGAGAGTTCCATAGTCTCACTGCTCTTACAGTAAAGAATCCGCGTCTGTGATTATGATTAAACCTTCTTCCCTCCAGACGTAGAGGATGCCCCCTTGTCCCAGTCTCAGGCCTAAGAGTAAAGAGATCATTAGAAAGGTCTCTGTACTGCCCCCTCATATATTTGTACATTATTATAAGATCACCCCTAAGCCTTCGTTTTTCCAAGCTAAATAACCCCAAGTTTAATAACCTGTCTTGGTATTGCAGACCCCTTAGTCCTCTAATAACTTTTGTCGCTCTTCTCTGGACCCGCTCTAGTTCAGCTATGTCTTTCTTATACACCGGAGACCAGAATTGTACACAGTATTCTAAGTGTGGTCGCACTAGTGACTTGTATAGAGGTAAAATTATGTTCTCCTCATGAGCATCTATGCCTCTTTTAATACATCCCATTATTTTATTTGCCTTTGCAGCAGCTGCCTGACACTGGCCACTAAATGTGAGTTTGTCATCTACCCATACACCCAGGTCTTTTTCAGTGATAGTTCTGCCCAGTGTTTTATAATTAAGCACATAATTATACCCTTTGTTTCCTCTGCCCAAGTGCATGACTTTACATTTATCCCCATTAAAGCGCATTTGCCATTTAGCAGCCCAAGCTTCTAGTTTACATAAATCCTCCTGTAATATAAAATTGTCCTCCTCTGTATTGATTACCCTGCAGAGTTTAGTGTCATCTGCAAATATTGAGATTCTACTCTGTATGCCCCCTACAAGGTCATTAATAAATATATTAAATAGGAGCGGGCCCAACACTGACCCCTGTGGTACCCCACTGTTAACTGTGACCCATTCTGAGTGTGTTCCATTAATAACCACCCTTTGTTTCCTATCACTAAGCCAATTCTTAACCCACTTACACATATTTTCCCCTATCCCCATTGCCCTCATTTTATGTATCAACCTTTTGTGTGGCACCGTATCAAAAGCTTTTGAAAAGTCCATATACACCACATCCACTGCATTTCCTTGGTCCAGTCCAGAACTTACTTCTTCATAGAAGCTTATTAGATTAGTTTGACAGGAACGGTCCCTCGTAAAACCATGTTGATAATGGGTCATGAGGTTATTTTTGTTCAGATACTCCAGTATAGCATCTCTTAGAAAACCCTCTAGGATTTTACCCACAGTAGAGGTTAAGCTTACTGGCCTATAATTTCCAAGTTCAGTTTTTGTCCCCTTTTTGAATATTGGCACCACATTTGCTATACGCCAGTCCTGTGGTACAGACCCTGATATTATGGAATCTTTAAATATTAAAAATAATGGTCTATCTATGACAGTACTTAATTCCTGCAGCACTCTGGGGTGTATCCCATCTGGGCCCGGGGATTTGTCAATTTTAGTGATTTTTAGACGATACCGTACTTCCTCTTGGGTTAAGCAGGTGACGTTTAATTGAGAATTTTTGTTATCACTGATCATATTGTCTGTCATGGGATTTTCTTGTGTAAATACTGTTGAAAAAAAGTCATTTAGCATATTTGCTTTTTCCTCATCCTCATCCACCATTTCACCCAGACTATTTTTAAAGGGGCCAACACCATCATTTTTTAGTTTCTTACTATTTATGTAGTTAAAAAATATTTTGGGATTCTTTTTACTTTCTCTGGCAATGAGTCTCTCTGTCTCAATCTTTGCTGCCTTGATTTGCTTTTTACAAATGTTATTTAATTTTCTGTATTTATTTAATGCTTCATCACTACCTACTTGCTTTAATTCCCTAAATGCTTTCTTTTTGTCACATATTGCACTTCTTACCGCTTTATTTAGCCATAGTGGTTTCCTCCTATTTCTAGCATGCTTATTCCCATAGGGTATACATTGTGCACAGGTCCTATTCAGGATGCTAATAAACATCTCCCATTTGTGTTGTGTACTTTTATGTCTCAGGACATCGTCCCAGTTTATTGCACTAAGATCATCTCTCAACCGTTGGAAATTTGCCTTCCTGAAGTTTAGTGTCCTTGTGGCCCCTCTACTACACGTCTTAGTAAAGGATACTTGAAAGCTTATTAAGTTATGATCACTATTACCCAAGTGACCTCCAACCCGTATATTTGATATGCGGTCTGGCCTGTTGGTTAATATTAGGTCCAGCAGTGCCCCCCTTCTTGTTGGGTCCTGAACCAGTTGTGAAAGGTAATTGTCTCTCATAGTTTTCAAAAACTTATTACCTTTGCTAGAACTGCAGGTTTCTGATCCCCAATGTATTTCAGGGTAGTTGAAGTCCCCCATAATAATGACTTCTCCCTGAGTCGCTGCTTCATCTATTTGCTTTATGAGGATATTCTCCTCCACTTCCATTATTGTTGGGGACTTATAACAAACCCCTATCAGTAATTTATTATTTTTTCCCCCTCCCCTTATCTCCACCCACAGAGACTCTACATTTCCATTAGATTCACCTATATTATCACGCAGGATGGGTTTTAAGGATGATTTTACGTATAAACATACACCTCCTCCTCGCCTATTTGTACGGTCATTTCTGAACAGACAATAGCCCTGTAAATTAACAGCCCAGTCATGACTCTCATCCAGCCAAGTCTCCGAAATCCCCACCATGTCATAATTATTTTCCAACAAAATCAATTCTAATTCCTCCATTTTGTTGGTGAGGCTTCTGGCATTAGTGAACATGCACTTTATGCATCTCTCTTTACCTCTATTCCTTCCTACTAGATTGACTGTTCTAACCCCACCCCCCATGCCACCCCCAATTTTATTACTTGTGCCCAGGTTACTGTTTACACTATCTTCCCCTCCTATACAATGAATACCCTCCCCCCAATCCCTAGTTTAAACACTCCTCCAACCTTCTAGCCATTTTCTCCCCCAGCACAGCTGCACCCTCCCATTGAGGTGCAGCCCGTCCCTAGCATAGAACCTGTAGCCAACAGAGAAGTCGGCCCAGTTCTCCAGGAACCCAAACCCCTCCTTCCTACACCAATTCCTGAGCCACTTATTTATCTCCCTAATCTCCCGTTGCCTCTCTGGTGTGGCACGTGGTACAGGCAGTATTTCAGAGAATACTACCTTGGAGGTCCTTGCCTTAAGCTTGCAGCCTAATTCCCTGAAATCATCTTTAAGGACCTTCCACCTACCTCTAACTTTGTCATTTGTGCCAATGTGCACCATGACCGCTGGGTCCTCACCAGCCCCTCCCAGTAATCTGTCAACCCGATCAGCGATGTGCCGGACTCGAGCGCCAGGTAGGCAGCACACTGTTCGACGATCCCTGTCTTTGTGACAGATTGCCCTATCTATTCCCCTAATAATTGAGTCCCCCACTACCAGCACCTGTCTGGCCTGCCCTACTCTCCTGTTTTCCCCCTTACTGGAGCAGACACTCCTCTGGCTTTCAGAGGTCATGCCCTGCTGCAGCAGTGCTGTACCTGAACTCACACCCCCCTCATCTGCCAACATAGCAAATTTATTGGGGTGCGCCAGATCAGGGCTAGCCTCCCTGGCACCCTTCCCTCTACCCCGCCTTCTAACTGTCACCCAGCTAGCTACCTCATGGTCCTGAGGCTCCATAGTACCATCCTCCCCCACATCTATCCCATTGAGCAGCTGTTCAGTGAGCAGCAGACTCCTTTCCATATTGTCTATGGATCTCAGCGTTGTCAGTCGTTCATTTAGATCCAGTATCTGGGCTTCCAAATGCACAACGTACTCACATCTCACACAGCAGTATGCACCCTCGGCCGGCTGGTCAAGGAATGCATACATGTGGCAAGATGTACACTGGATGGCATTGCCAATCATGGAGCTCATTTCCTAATGGGGATTGCACCAGACAGAAATGATAAGTAAAAAGAAATGCAAAGTATTAATAAAATACAACCAGCAATTCAGTAAGTCCTCCCTTCCAAACTCCCTGAATCCAAAGTCACTGAATCACAAGTCACACACTTACTTCTGTCGCACTTGCTCTGTCACACAAAGCTCGCGGTCACACTCGCTAAGAGAATCAGATATAAAGAGGTTTTTTTTTTCTTTTTTTTCCCTTAGCAGCAAATCAGCCTGTATCTCAGTGCACTTCCAAGGGACTGGAAGCCCCAACCAGCTGCTTCTTATAAACCCTTAATTATGCACCCCCACCCTTAATTAACCCCTTGTAAGTATAGCTACACCACAGGTTTTAAGTGCAAGTAGTTAACCCTTTAACTTACAGGTAGTAAAATAAGAGACTATAAACTTGTAGAGAGAAAAGAAAGATAAGAAAGCCCAATAAAATGAAAAGGTGAAAAAAAACAAAAACAAACAGTCAGCAATTCACACAGGTATTTGTTGCAGGATTCCCAAACACCTCCTCACTGAATCACAAGTCACACACTTACTTCTGTCGCACTTGCTCTGTCACACAAAGCTCGCGGTCACACTCGCTAAGAGAATCAGATATAAAGAGGTTTTTTTTTTTCTTTTTTTTCCCTTAGCAGCAAATCAGCCTGTATCTCAGTGCACTTCCAAGTAGGAAGCCAAGGACCCGGTCAGGGTGGGAGCAACCTGGTACAGACTCCGTGGACAATATTGTGATATACCATCTGCAAGTAAAGACTTGGAAAACAACAGAAATCGTGAGTGTGTGTGATCCTTATACTGAAGCCCCACTTGCCCTCATATACTGCGATTACCTCTACTCTCATCATCTCTACTGCTACCCCTACTCTCCTGCAGCATCAATAACTATCCTCACAGACTTTAACTACTACTACCACTGCCCCGGGAAACCCAGTTCTGCCCACAGGAACTATTCCATCCAATCTGCTATCCCATCATCCCCGGAGGCTCTGCAGCAGCAGCGGCCCCATCACTGGCCGCATATAGTGGGTGGCGTCACGAGTGACAAATCCCCTGTAAATAACCCCCCATTTTATTGTGCGGGCCCGGGACACGGTCCGGACCAGGACCGCCGTGACATCCCCCAGCAGTACCCCGGTACGGCACCGAGTACCCCGTCCCAGTGGGCTCCACATTAACAAATGATGTACCATTTACTAACAAGAAGTATATCCTCTGCTAACAAAAGCACACCCAATACTAACAGAAGGTATATGGTCTAGAAATAAGAAGTACACACTGCCAAAACAAAAAGTAAACCTTCTACTAACAGGAGCTACACCTTCTATTAACAAGAGCTACACCATTTACTATGAAGAAGTACACGTTCTGAAAATAAGAAGTACATCCTATGCTAACAAAAAGTACACACTTCTAACAATAATACACTCTCTACTACAAGAACTGCGCCTTGTACGAAGAAGTATACACTCTGTTAACAGGAAGTACGGTACTCCCTGTACTAAGATGTACATGCTCTGTTAACAATAAGCATACCCTCTACTAACAAGAAGTGCACCCTCTACAAATAAGAAAGTACAGTCTCTGTTAACAAAAGTATATCCTCTACTAAAAGGAGGTATACTTTCTACGAAAAAAAAGTACACCTTTTTCTAACAGGAAGTGCACTCTCTACAAACAAGAAGTACAAACTATACTTTAAAGAAGTACTCCCTTTATTAACAGGACGTACGCTACCTACTAACAGAAAACACACACCTTTACTAAGAAGTAGTACAGCCTTTGATAAAAAGAAGTACACCTTCTATTACCAAGAGGTATACTTTCTATTAAAAAAGAGTATATTTTTACACTAAGAAAAAGAACATATTTTAACAAAGCGTACCCCATCTGTGGGCATGAAGTCACTCTGTGCACAAAAGCAAGCTAAATTTACAACTCTGACTCCTCAATTTCCCTTACTCCGCCTTTGACTTCACGACTCCGACTCGCTCATACACAGCTCATGTTTAAGGGAAAAATGTATTGTAGTACAATGACACAATAATCAAGATCTTTAATAGAACATAATAATTCATAATAATATTCAGCACATACTGCATTGAACTACTGTACCCAATTTATTATAAATTTTAGGAGTCAGAGTTGGTCCATTTTATATTGACTCTGACTCCACAGCCCCGGTCACAAGAAGTATATCCTCTACTGACATGAGGTACACCTACTCACCTACTTCTAACAAGAGGTTCACCTTCTACTAACAGTATATCTAAACTAACAAGAAGCACACCATCTCCTAACAGGACATACATCTTCTACTATCAAGAAGTAAGCTCTATGCTAAAAAGAAGTACAACCTTTTTTAACAAGGAATAAACCACCTACTAACAAAAAGTACATACGGAGAGTAAGTCCAGGGTCCTATGAGCATATGGTATCCAAGGCAAGAGCATCAGATCCAATATGCGAGCGACACTTGGCTCAGGCTGTGCTGCATGCAATATCGAGTGTCCTGCAACTGTGATCAGATCCTGAGACTGGATAACAGGTGGGGAGAGTCTTTTTTCACAACCATTATAATACACAATTAGCTCAGACAGGGATGGTTAAAGATGTTGTAGGAAGCTGCAGGGACATAGTGATAGATTAGGGGGTCTAAACTAGCTGACAGGTTTCCTTTAATTCGCTGAGTAATGTACATCAGCTTCCTATTCAAATCAATGAAGCAGATGTGCAGTACCTGGCCACGGTCACTATCAGAAGACAGAGCAGATGTTGAACTGAGCACTACCGGCCACCTGGTACCACCTAGAACAGCCAATATGCAAAGGTTCCGGTGCTAGATCCTGACACATCAGACTTTGAAGACCTATCCTGAAGATAGTTAATAAATGTTATGGCTGCTTTACACGTCCCGATATCGCCGTCCAACTTCGATAAAAAGTGACATGGTTCGTGCGTTGGCGCCGATATCGTTCGTGCGTTGTGTGGTGTGAATGTGCAATTCGATGCAAGAATGATGCCAAAACGATATCGGGGAAGAATTGTGCAGGCTCTCCAACTGCCCGATATTGGATGGATGATCTGGCAGGATCGTGCTGTGTGACAGCCCAACAATGAATTGGAGCACAACTTCCCATGTTAAATGGTAGTTCCCTGGGTCTCTCGTTCGAGGGGGCGTATACATCACAGTTGTGTTGCCTGCCGATATCTCCCTGTGTGACATCTCCTATGCGATCTTGGATTACTGCCAAAAAAGTCAGCGCTCCCGTGCCATTGTATCCAATATTGAAACGATGTTGGGACGTGTAAAGCGGCCATTAGAGTAGTGTACAACTTTTTAATAAAGTATTGTGTTGTCTGACTAGTTAAAGGTTACTACAGGTGCATGTCAATGAATTAGAATATCATCAAAAAGTTAATTATTTTCAGTAATTCAATACAAAAAGTGAAATGCATATATTATACAGCGTTATTAGAAACAGAGTTATCTATTTCAACTGTTTATTTCTGTAAATTTTCTGAGATAATGAACTTTCGGTTTTTATTGCCTGCAAGCTATAATCATCAACATTTATAGAAATATATGCTTGAAATAGATCACTCTGTTTGTAATGACTCTATATAATATATGCGTTTCACTTTTTGTATTGAATTACTAAAATAAATTAACTTTTTAATGATATTCTAATTCATTGAGATGCACCAGTATGTTTTTATTTGTTAGGAGCATTAAATGGGTTGTCCCAAGTTTGTAATGAGTCTGCAGTCACTATGTGTGTCACTCTATGTGACTGCAGATTTCAGAATTCTCACCGTGAGCACACTCCATGTTGTCAGGATTCTCTGGTGCCGGTAGTGAAAGTAGGAGGTCATGAAACCGCAAGTATATGATTACAGGTGTGGTCATGTGCTAACTAGATATGCATGGCCTTGATCAATGACAATGAATGGAGTAAGGGTGCTTTCACATAACGATTTTCGCATTTCCGATGCTGTCCGAAAAAAATCGGACAGCATCGGACCGATTTTCGGACCCCATGTATCCCTATGGGGATCAGACCGAATCGGATGTGCACTAAATGCCATCCGATTTGGTCCAATCCGATTCTGTCCGATTTTATTATCGGTGCTAAAATCGGAGCCTGCTCCGATTTTAGCACCGAAAATAAAATCTGACAGATTCGGATCGGACCAAATCGGATGGCATTTAGTGCACATCCGATTAGGTCCGATCCCTATAACATGGGGCCCTATGGAGAAGGGTCCGAGGAAACATCTATGTCTCCTCGGACCCCGTTTTACTGTACTGAGCATGCTCAGTACAGTAAAACTGCTCCTAACTAGGAGCACAAGTGTTAAAAAAAAAAAAAAAGTTTATTCTCACCTCTCCCCGAGCCCCCGCCGTCTTCCGCCATCTTCCTCTAGGTTCCCGGTGGCTCTCGCAGGCTGCCGGTGTCAGCAGAGGTGTACCTCTGCTGTTCAGGACCTGCGGTGATGTCACAGTCATGTGACCGCGGGTTCACCATGGTGAACCCGCGGTCACGTGACTGTGACATCATCGCAGGTCCTGTGTACAGCAGAGGTACACCTCTGCTGACACCGGCAGCCTGCGAGAGCCACCGGGAACCTAGAGGAAGATGGCGGAAGACGGCGGGGGCTCGGGGAGAGGTGAGAATAAACTTTTTTTTTTTTTTTCTTTTTTTGCAGCCCGGCGCCGATTTTATGCCAGAATCGGGTGCCTATTTGGCACCCGATTCCAGGCATCAGAAGGGAGCCGATGCTGTCCGATTTATATCGGATAGCATCGGCTCCCTGAAAATCGGTATGTGAAAGTAGCCTAAGGATGGACACATCTAGTCAGAATGTGGCTAGAAGTAAATAAATCACATATTTGTGCTCAGATGAGCTTCCACTCTTGCCATTGGCACGTGAAAATCCTAAAACTGTGCTGATCACGAGCTGTGAGAATTCAGAGGCCAGAGGTCACCTTGAGGGACTACAGACTTTCCTCTCAAACCTATACAAGCCCTTTAATTATAACATTAAGCAATGAAGCCCAATCCTAACAGCGTGTGATATACTCACTGTCAGGATTCAGCTCTTGCTGTTCCAGCAGTCTTCACATGGCCACTCCATTTGTGCGATTTTCAAATTTAGATATGTGACATCTTTTCTTCCTACTTCTCTCAGTTGATTCATTTAACTTTGCCCAGAGAATTAGGGATAGCAATTTGTCAGCATGTGGCTAAGTGTGCAAATCGTATATCAATGAGCAGTCACATAAAGTCTTCCCAAACCACTGATGAGGTGCCAAACAAAAATCTTGCCCTGGGTGTCAGAAAGCCCAGATACACCTCCATATTATCTGTGTAACTATAGTGTTCGGCTTACAGCTGAAAGTTATGCCCACAGGGAAGTAAAAAAAAACAACCCCATATATTGACACAGTGCTACACACATCAATCATCTACTGCACTCTTTTCCCAGGAGTTTTATGATACGTTTCTCTGCAATCAAATATGGAATCATTCAAGTAAAGATATGATTGCATTCAGGGTCCCTTTAACAACTCAATCATAAGTAAACCTAGAAAACTAGTTCAAAGCCAATTGTGCCAATACATTCATACTTTTGCATTTTTGCGTTTTTTTTTTTTGTTTTAATTCACAGTCCCAGTGAGTGCTCCTTTAAGGCCATAGAATTCAATGGACTGACTATGGAAACGCATGCTCTGTCCTTGTATAAGCTACCTGTGAAATGTATGCTTTGTCTGTCTTTTTAAAACATCACAAAAACAACAACAAAAAGTTACAACTTGGTACCACAAAACGGGAAAAAAACATCAATTATTGAAAGAAGTAAAGAACAATTTGTAATCAATATATATATATTACTGTTCAAAACGTTTGGGGTCACCCAGACAATTTTGTGTTTTCCATGAATACTAGTACTTTTATTTATCAAATGAGTTGCAAAATGAATAGAAAATCTAGTCCAGACATTGACAAGGTTAAAATAATGATTTCTATTTGAAATAATAATTTTCTCCTTCAAACTTTGCTTTCGTCAAAGAATGCTCCTTTTGCAGCAATTACAGCATTGCAGACCTTTGGCATTCTAGCTTTAATTTGCTGAGGTAATCTTGAGAAATTTCACCCCATACTTCCTGAAGCCCTTCCACAAGTTGGATTGGCTTGATGGGCACTTTTTGCATACCATACGGTCAAGCTGCTCCCACAACAGCTCAATGGGATTGAGATCTGGTGACCGCGCTGGTCACTCCTTTACAGATAGAATACCAGCTGCCTGCTTCTTCCCTAAATAGTTCATTTATAATTTGGAGGTATGCTTTGGGTCATTGTCCTGTTGTAGGATGAAATTGGCTCCAATCAAGCGCCGTCCACAGGGTATGGCATGGCAAAAAGGAGTGATAGCCTTCCTTATTCAAAATCCCTTTTATCTTGTACAAATCTCCCACTTTACCAGCACCAAAGAAACCCAGACCATCACATTACCTCCACCATGCTTGACAGATGACATCAGGCCTCTTCCAGCATCTTCTCAGTTGTTCTGCGTCTCACAAATGTTCTTCTGTGTGATCCAAACACCTCAAATTTTGATCCGTCTGTCCATAAAACTTTTTTCCAATCTTCCTCTGTCCAATGTCTGTGTTCTTTTGCTCATATTGATCTTTTCTTTTTATTAGCCAGTCTCAGCTATGGCTTTTTCTTTGCCACTCTGCCCTGACGGCCAGCATCCTGGAGTAGCCTATTCACTGTAGTAATTGACACTGGCGTTTTCCATGTACTATTTAATGAAGCTGCCAGTTGAGGAGCTGTGAGGCATCGATTTCTGAAACTAGAGACTCTAATGTACTTGTCTTGTTGCTCAGTTGTACAGCAGGGCCTCACACTTCTCTTTCTACTCTGGTTAGAGCCTGTTTGTGCTGTCCTCTGAAGGGAGTAGTAAACACCGTTGTAGGAAATCTTCAGTTTCTTGGCAAATTCTCGCATGGAATAGCCTTTATTTCTAAGAACAAGAATAGACTGTTGGGTTTCACATGAGAGTTCTTTTTTTCTGGCCATTTTGATAGTTTCATAGAACAAACAAATGAAATGCTTCAGATTCTCAACTAGTTTAAAGGAAGGTCAATTTTATAGCTTCTCTAATCAGTCAAACTGTTTTCAGCTGTGCTAACATACTTGTACAAGGGTTTTCTATGGTTTTCTAAACATCCATTAGCCTTCTCACACAGTTAGCAAACACAATGTATTATTAAAGGGAACCTGACCTCGCAAAATATGCCCCCAGCCTCTATATACGTATCCCTGCACCATGTTGATAGATTTCTAGCCATCCCTTTGTGCTTGAAAATCGATATAGTAAACTTTAGAAAAGTTGTTATGATACCTTATAATCTGTGGCTTCTCATTATTTGAGAAGCTGCAAAAGGCGTTCTTTTCTGGGCCTCCCCACCGCCTGCTTGTTATTTATTCACGCCCCTATGGGCGTGCTACAGAGCAGGGACAGTGCTCGTCATGTAAGGGGCGGTAAAGCCGATATGACGCTAATCACGTGTGAAGCAACTGAAAATATGTCTTATATTCTAGGTTCTTCAAAGTAGCCATGTTTTTGCTATGATTACTGCTTTGCACACTCTTGGTATTCTCTTGATGAGCTTCAAGAGATAGTCACCGGAAATGGTTTTCACTTCACAGGTGTGCCCCGTCAGGTTTAATAAGTGGGATTCCTTGCCTTATAAATGGGGTTGGGACCATCAGTTGTGTTGTGCAGAAGTCTGGTGGATATATAGACTATATATTACTATACACTACTTATATATATATATATATACATATATATATATATATATATATATATATATATATATATATATATAAAATATACTACTGAATAGGCTGTTAGAATTTGTATTGTGGCAAAAGCAGCCAGCTTAAGAAAAACGAGTGGCCATCATTACTTTAAGAAATGAAGGTCAGTCAGTACGAAAAATTGGGAAAACTTTGAAAGTGTCCCCAAGTGCAGTTGTAAAAACCATTAAGCGCTACAAAGAAACTGGCTCACATGAGTACTGCCCCAGGAAAGGAAGACCAAGAGTCACCTCTGCTGCGGAGGATAAGTTCATCTGAGTCACCAGCCTCAGAAATCTCAGGTTAACAGCAGCTCAGATTAGAGACCAGGTAAATGCCACACAGAGTTCTAGCAGCAGACACATCTCTACAACAAACTGTTAAGAGGAGACTTTGTGCAGCAGGCCTTCATGGTAAATTAGCTGCTAGGAAACTACTGCCAAGGACAGGCAACCAACAGAAGAGTCTTGTTTGGGCTAAAGAACACAAGGAATGGACATTAGACCAGTAGATATCTGTGCTTTGGTCTGATGAGACTAAATTTGAGATCTTTGGTTCCAACCACCCTGTCTTTGTGCGACGCAGAGAAGGTGAACGGATAGACTCTACATGCCTGATTCCCACTGTGAAGCATGGTGGAAGAGGTGTGATGGTGATGGGGTACTATGCCAGATGACCTGGCCTCCACAGTCACCAGACCTGAACCCAATCGCGATGGTTTGGGGTGAGTTGGACCGCAAAGTGAAGGCAAAAGGGCCAACAAGTGCTAAGCATCTCTGGGAACTCCTTCAAGACTGTTGGAAGACCATTTCCGGTGACTACCTCTTGAAGGTCATCAAGAGAATGCCAAGAGTGTGCAAAGCAGTAGTCATAGCGAAAAAGGTGGTTACTTTGAAGAACCTAGAATATAAGACTTATTTTCAGTTGGTTCACACTTATTTGTTAAGTATATACCGTATATATTCGTGTATAAGCCGACCGTGTATAGCCGACCCCCCTACTTTTGCCCCCAAAACCTGGGAAAACCAATTGACTCGTGTATAAGGCTGGACCCCAGCACAGGTATACAGCCCCCAGCAGTGTGGTATACAGCAGCCTCCCCAGTGGTATATACAGCAGCAGCCCCAGTGGTAGTATACAGCAGCAGCCCCAGTGGTAGTATACAGCAGCAGCCCCAGTGGTATATACAGCAGCAGCCCCAGTGGTAGTATACAGCAGCCCCAGAGGTATATACAGCAGCCCCAGTGGTAGTATACAGCAGCAGCCCCAGTGGTATATACAGCAGCAGCCCCAGTGGTAGTATACAGCAGCCCCAGAGGTATATACAGCAGCCCCAGTGGTAGTATACAGCAGCAGCCCCAGTGGTATATACAGCAGCAGCCCCAGTGGTAGTATACAGCAGCAGCCCCATTGGTAGTATACAGCAGCAGCCCCAGTGGTATATACAGGCCCCCTCCCATCAGTATACAGCGCCCCCCTTGCTGCCGCAATCCTGTAAAGGAATACATCATTATACTTATACCTGCCGCCATCGCACTCCTCTGGCTTCATCTGGATTCTTCTGGCTTCCTCCTCTGGCGCACAGACAATGACGACATTGCCTGCGCCCACCGGAGGAGGAAGCCGGATGAAGCCGGAGGAGCGCGATGGGCGGTGGCGGGACAGTGGCAGGGATAAGTATAATGATGTATTCCTTTACAGGATTGCGGCAGCAAGGGGGAACCCTGTATACTGATGGGGGCGGGGCGGCCTGTATACTGTATACAGGGTATACAGTGACTCGCGTATAAGCCGAGGGGGGGACTTTTCAGCCCAATTTTTGGGCTGAAAAACTCGGCTTATACGCGAGTATATACGGTAATTCCACATGTGTTATTCATAGTTTTGATGCCATCAGTGTGAATTAACAATTTTCATAGTCTTGAAAATAAAGAAAACTCTTTGAATGAGAAGGTGTGTCCAAACGTTTGGTCTGTACTGTACATACAGTTGTCCACAACAGTTCACATACCCTAGCAGATTTTTTGCTTTCTTGGCCTTTTTTCAGAGAATATTGTATAAATGATAACAGAAAAACTCTTATTCCACTCAAGGTTAGTGGTTGGGTGAAGCCATTTTTTGTCAAACTACTGTGTTTTCTCTTTTTAAATCACAATGACAATCAAAAACATCCTAATGACCCTGATCAAGAGTTCACATACCCCAGTTCTTAATATCGTATATTGCCCATCTAACATCAATGACAGCTTGAAGTCTTTTGTGGTAGTTGTGGATGGGGCTTTTTATTATCTCAGATGGTAAAGCTGCCCATTCTTCTTGGCAAAAAAACTCCAGTTTCTGTAAATTCTATGGTTTTCTTCCATGAACTGCACGCTTGAGTTGTCCCCAGAGTGGATCAATGACATTGAGCTCAAGAGACTGAGATGGCCACTCCAGAACACTTCACTTTATTCTGCTGTAGCCAATAACAGGTTGACTTGGTCTTGTGTTTTGGATTGTTGTCATGTTGGAACGTCCAAGTATGTCCCATGCACAGCTTCTGGGCCGATGAGTGCAAATTTGCCTTTAGTATTTGGTGATAACATGTTGCACCCATCTTTTCTGCAACTTTGACCAGATTTCCTGTGGTTTTGTAGCTCACACATCCCCACATCATCAGCGATCCACCTCTGTGCTTTACTGTAGGAATGGTGATCCTTTCATCATAGGCCTTGTTAACACCTCTTCAAATGCAACATTTATGGTTGTGGCCAAAAAGTTTGATTTTGGTCTCATCACTCCAAATTACCTTGTTCCAGAACTTTGGAGGCTTGTCTCAGTGCTGTTTGGCGTATTGTAGGTGAGATACTTTTTGGCATTTGGGCAGTAATGGTTTTCTTTGGCGACTTGACCATTCAGCCCATTTTTCTTTAAGTGCCTCCTTATTGTGCATCTTCAAACAGCCACACCGCCAGTTTTCAGTGAGCCCTGTATTTTAGCTGATGTTATTTGTGAGTTTTTCTTTGCATCCCGAACAATTTTCCTGGCAGTTGTGGCCAAAATTTTTATTGGTCTATCTGATCGTGGTTTGGTTTTCTACAGAGTTCCTGATTTTCCATTTGTTAATCACAGTTTGAACACTGCTGAATGGCATTATCAATTCTTTGGATATCTTTTTGTATCCCTTTTCTGTTTTATCCATTTCTTGTTTTATACAGTTCAACTACCTTTTCCTATAAATCTGTCAACAATTCTTTTGCTTTTGACCCACCCCAGAGGGATGGGGTACCCGGTCCCGGAGGTTTGGTTTCATGGGGGATGTCACGGGCGGCCTGTGCTCGGGCCCATGGCCCTGGTGGTCGCTGAAAAGGGGAAAAATAAAAATAAAAAGAGTTTGTGACGCCACCTACGGTTCCCAGTAATGATACAGGCGCTGCTTACAAACCTCCGTGGTGATGATGGAGCAGCCAGTTGGTGATGCTCCCTGTGGGTGGAGCGGGATCCCCAGGGCAGTTGTGGATGGATAGGGATTTACAAAGGGAAGTGGCTCTGCAGATATAGGCACTGGCAAACAGTCTGTGTTGAAGGAACAAGTGTGCAGCTCCTCACGTGCAGGCAAATGAGACACGTCACGCAGTCTTAAACTCTGCACGGGTTTTACTGGCAACTTCAGGCAGCATTCAGTTCTTACAGTTCACGGGTACTGTTGGCCTGGGTAGTCACCAGAGGACCAGGACATCTCACTTGGGACCCTCGGTGGTGTACCTGCCGTTCTTTTCTTTTGTCCCTCACTGCGCTCTCCCTCTCTTACTCCCTTTAGCGCTCCATGCACAGAGCCCTCAGCCGGCTCTCACGGTCCTGTTTGGAAGGTTCCTCTCCTAGGCCTCAGGACCCTACACGGGACCTTTTGGGGAGTATGTCGGGTGTCGGCCACAACTCCACTAAGAAGCTCGTGACCCTCTGGTTTGTAATCTCGGGGATAAACACCCGTACCGCTCTGTTCCTGGACTGGGTCCCTCCGGCCGGTGGTCGTACCGGTCCGAATTCGGGTGCACCACAACACCCTAGGATCCCCTTTCTGTCTGGGCCACCTCTCCTGAGGTGCCCTCAGATGCGCTCCTCGCAGGGTTCTCTATCCAACTCTCTTAACTTCTCTTCCCGCTCTTCCACTACCCACCTAAGCTCCTCCCACCAGAACCGTTTCCCAAGGAACGGGTTAACCCATTAGTCCCCTAGTCTAAGGTGTGTAGATGGGTGTAATGAGGGTCCCTTATGTGACATCCCATCTCCCCTGGCCACAAGGATACCACACACTCTCTTGTGGGTGCAGTACCCATACATGGTGTCTTGACCAGCGGGGCGCCACACTTTCCCCATGACTCACAATCAAGAAACGTCAGTGGCTGGATGAAATATGCACGAGTCTGTCTGGATCCCAAAAACTCACTCAGCTTTATGCACATACTGACTACTATCAAACAGGTCACAGGTGAGGATGTTACCCTTATTAGCCATTCAAACCCAGTTATGTCAACCTCTGTGCATGTTATCAGGCCAAAATCACCAGGGGATGTGAACTTTTGTTTACGGTCATTTGGATGTTATTGGTTTTCATTAGGGATTTACAAAGAGAAATCACAGTAGTTTGGTAAATAAATGGCTTCACCGAACCACTAACCATGAGTGGAAAAAAGCTTTTGTGTTATCATTCATATTCTCTGAAAAAAGGCCAAGAAAGCAAAAAATCTGCCAGGGTAAACTTTTGAGCACAACTTTATAGCGCTGTTTGATCTGTATATGGTCTGATGTGTTTGTTGTACTTACACGAGGTCTTATGGCATGATACACAATGCTGCCACGTCAATTTTCCCATCCTCACTGCTGACTTTTGTGATCCCATATATAATCATTTTCATTTTATTTTTCTGGAGAAATAATATCATCTATTTTATATCCCAACTGTCAGAAACAACAAAATGTATTTATCTACAGTTTGTACCAAATTAATATATAATATAATGTACGTACCAGTCATTTCAGCAATTCCTGTATAATTCTATTAAATAATATTTCATTTTAATACGCCATTATACATTTTAACATAAAATAAAAAACCAACAACAGCACTTCAATGTTGAAAGGACCTGATCACTAAATGTTCGTCACGTTGTCACGCATCGCCCCCAAATGTACACAACAAATCAGTGTCATCAGTGTCGTAAAACATGGGAGACCTGTTACTGGCGAACACGAAGGCCTTCTCCAAAATGACAATGCAGCCAATGTGCCGGGTGACGTAAACCGTCCTTACTCTGCCCCGTGTATGGAACATTTTGCACTGTTACACTGTAGCTGCAGCTGCTGTTGCACCTCTTTGTTCATTGAATTCTAGAGGACGGTGTTATGCCATTACAGCAGATCATCTACAGATATTGTACATAGATCCTCCCCAACAAATGATATTTTACAGTGGAAAAAAATGTCATAATAAAACAATGATCTCATTCAGGAATGTGTCTGACAATACATGATAGTGATGGTGGGATTAAGAAAAACAGGACGTGATCATGTAGAGAGAATCCTCCCACACATTACTGCACTGACTTCATATGAGCACCATATATATATATACCATTCTAGGGGCAGTGCATGGTGTAACCCTATGGCATTATATATGACAAGTGTCAATATGTCCTAAATAATACAAAGCACCTACCATCCTGCCAGGGATCGTCCTCCCCTGTGAAGAAGAAGATGATGATGGTCTATAGTCACTGAGGACACAGGCTGCAGCTGCTGTAATGAGGCTCAGTACAGAGAGGAGCTGAGCCCCGCACAACGCCCCGCCCCCTGATGATAGCAGCCAATGGGAGCGCAGATGCTGAGCAGTGAGCAGAGGATGACAGGAGGAGGGAGCCTGGCTGTCTGGTGGTGGGAGGCAGCAGGGTGATGATAATACACTACAGTAACTAGTACACATTAGAATTATTACATTGGATGTAAATATAAAGTGATGCCATCATGTAACACAAATACTATAAGGCAAATTCGTGTTCCTATGCTTGTATGTGAAGATGAGTATGGCTGCTTTCACATTTGCGATTTTGAACGCAGCATAACCAAACGCAGCCAAATGCATGCGCACTGCTTTCCTATGTATAACATGGGAACACATGGTACCTGCGTTTGGCTGCGTTCGGTTGCGGTTGCCTTCGGATGCGCGTAATTTGTGCGCCCTCCTAACACAACATGTTGCATTCTTTGTACGTTCACAGGCGCTTGTTGTATCACCAAGCGACCACAAGTGCACAAAGAATGAATGGAAGTCAATGGATCCGCAGTGTCCTCCGCATGACAGCGCAGGAGAACGTTGCGGATCACATTGAAATCTCTCCCAGCAGCCGTCACTGATCTCCCGGCAGATGCTGCTAATCTCCCAGCGGCTGCCAAGACTGCTGATTTGGTGGCTGGGCACCATACTATGTGAACACATGCGGAGAAACTCCGCTGCATTCACATCAGTATGGCAGCGTTTGCATTGCGTTTGCATCTGCATGCCAGACACATGCAGACACATGCAGACACAAACACTAGTGTGAAAGTAGCCTAAGGCTAGGGTCACACATAAATACAGAATTGCGTTCACCGCATCCAGATCCGGATGCGATGAACGCAATTGTCTTCTGACATTCAGCAATCCGGGAACCGGATTGCTCAGGACGCCGCAGGGATGAGCAAACTTTTCAGTGTGTGTAAAAAGTGTTAATTTTATGAATACATGTTCCTATAATGTCTCTAGGGGGTGCCCACTCCCCCTAGAGACCTTCCACCCACACAGGTGGACATATAATTATTTATTTACTTCTGTACAGCAGCCGGCTTCTGACAGCTGCTGTACAGTTTTATGAATGTAAGCGCTGGGCTCCTCTGTGAGCAGCGCGCATACTATAGCTATTGCTATAGTATGTGCGCTGTCCGAGGTCCTGAAACCTTATACAGTAACATCTATGGGCAGCGCTGCCCGTAGATCTACTGTAAATCCGGATGTGTGACCCTAGCCTAAGGCTGTGTGCACACAATCCAGAATTGCAACATATTGCCGCTGAGTCCAGAACGCTGTGTTGTACTGTACCAGCAGTGTCCCATGCTCACTATGCTTCTCCTGACTGCAGCATGTTTTCATCTGCAGTGCAAGTCACAGGACTTCCGCTTCTCCGCAGCATGTAAATTTCATGCTGTGTGGTCATAAGTGGCTGCCATTGGGTAAATGCACGGAAAAGCTGCCCTGCGCCCACCACAGATGGTGAGTACAGTGCGGCTGCGGTCTCTCTGTGTGCATCTGCAGGTTCACCCTGGGTTTTTCACTTGCAATTTAGGTGTAGAATGTGGTGGTGCATGTCAATTGTTTTCTGTGTTTTGCAGCCCTCCCAGCCATTGTCTATACTAGAAAACGCATAACCACAAACTGCACCAAAAATGCACTAAAAAATCATGCATTTTATGGTTCATTTTCCTGCTGTCCCCACACTGCAGATTTGGTGTGGTTTTTTGTGCAGACGAAAACTGCAGAATGTGGCCTTATGCACATAGTACTTTTTTTTTGGTGCAGATTTGCTGCGGTTTTGTGACAAATGTACATGTCAGTAAAGGCAATGAGAATTGTGAAGTGTTGTGCTCACGTTGCTTATCTTTTCCTTGCAGATTTGATGCAGAAATAAATCTTTAGCATGTGAATTCTTTGTGCAGATTTTCAGCTTTTTTCAGTCCTTCCAGTCATTGACTTTGGCTAAGGTCACATTTAGATGGCACATTGCGATTACCGCATCCAGATCCAAATTCAGCAATCTCATGCGCCTTCAGACATATTTTGCTTTCAAAATGTGTCCCTAAACCCGCATCCGGTAACCGGATGTCTCATAATGTTCAATCCGGTTGCTGGATGCTTTGTCCATCCCTGCTGGGGATGAACAAAGGGCTAATGTTAATATCTTATGTGGGCAACTAGTCTCCAGGGAGTGTCCACCCTCCCTAGAGACATGTTGTCCGTATAGTGCGGCGTGTTTGGGGTTAAATTGCTTTATTACAGTATTGCCAGCTTTTACTATTTTGTCAATGACAGCCGGTGGCTCCTCGCTATAAGGAGGCGTTACAGTACGCAATGAGCGAAAGCACAGTGCAGGGCAGCATCGTCAATAAGGAGCTGACCCTGCTGCTTACGCAAATTGCGTACTGTACATGCTGCTATCCATGGTGCTGAAATCTTTAACATTAGTTCTATGCCTGTGCGCTGCCCATAAAACTAATGTTAAAGCTTTCAGCACCATGGATAGTGGCGGGTACAGCGTAAGCAGCAGGGTCAGCTCCTTATTGAGGATGCTGCCCTGCACTGTGCTTATGCACATTGCGTACTGTAACTCCTCCTTACAGCGAGGAGCCGCCGGCTTTCATTGACAAAATAGTAAAAGCCGACAATACTGTAATAAAGCAATTTAACCCCAAACATGCCGCACTATGTGGACAACATGTCTCTAGGGAGGGTGGACACTCCCTGGAAACTTGTTGCCCACATATATTATAACCATTAACCCTTTGTTCATCACTGTGGCAGCAGGGATGAACAAAGCATACGACTACTGCAGGCATTCACATGTGCCTTGCGGTAGCCGGATGGGCTCCCATTGGTGCCCATTATAGCATCCCCGCTGCGGTTTTCAAACCGCTCCTAAAAACGCTGTCTGCATGATTTTTCACGCAGGCAGCGAAACTGGAATGTGGGAACCGGATTGCATTAAGTGCAATCCGTTTTTATAATGGGCGCCTATGGGCTGCAGATCCTGATCCGGTTTTGAGCACCGCACCGCCATAGAACTACTGTAATTGATTTCAGCACCCAGGACAGCAGCCTCTAGACTACACAAATGGCGTAATCACCAGGGACAACTCCTTACAAAGGATGTTGTCCTGTCCCTGGTGCCTGCGCAAAGTACGTAGTGTACTCCTGCAAACCCAGGAGCCGGCAGCTGTCATTGTAAAGTATAGGAAAAGCTGACAACAGCGTCGATCATGTAAAATAAAGAATTCACCTTTGACATGCTGATCTCTGTGGACAACATGTCTCTAGGGAGGGTGGGCACTCCCTAGAGACATGTTGCCCACATCTATTAATAACATTAACCCTTTGTTCATCTCCGCAGACGCAGTGATGAAAAAAGAATCCGGCAACCGGATTGCACATTATGAGCAATCCGTTACCGGATGGGCTCCCATAGGGGCCCATTATAACAGCCCCGCTGTGTTTTACAAACTTCTCCAAAAATGCTGCCTGCATGATTTTTCACGCAGACAGCGAAACCGGAATGCGGTAACCAGATTGCAAATAGTGCAATCCAGTTTTTGTATTGCAGCCTACGGGCTGCGGATCCGGATCCAGTTTTGAGCATTTTTAATGCTCAAAACCGGATCTGGATGAAAAAAAAAAAAAGCTAATCTGACCCTAGCCTTTTTCTGCCAAATAAACAGCGTCCGCACATACCCTAAGGCTATGTGCACACAGTGTGTTTTTTTAATGCATTTTCTGCTGCATAAAAGGTGCTGATTTGACCAAAATCCGCATATATTTCATGATCAGCACAGTGTATGAGATGTCTGAAGTGTTGTGCACTTGCTGCTGAAAAGGTACAGAATTTCATGCAGAAAAATCAGCAGAATCTCAATAATTGCAGTGGTTTTTCAACATTATTTACATCAGGGCTAAGCACATGTTAGTGTACCGCCCCAGGGTATGGGAACTCGGATATCTGGGCCCTCAGCTTTGGTGGGGATCTCACTGGTGGCCTGCCCAGACCCGTGGCCCCGAGGGGGAGACAGTCGTCACGCGACGACACCTGTAGTGCCTGGTGACTAGACACCAGCGCCGCCACAGTCCTCTGGAGTGTGGTAGTATTGCGGCTAGGGTGGAGCAGCTCCCTACAGGTAGAGCTAATCCTTCAGGGCAGTGTTACCTGATGCCGGAAAGATGCAAACCGTTGAGAAAAGTCAATGAAGCAGGACAGAGACACAGAGGCACTTCACTTTTCCAGGTAATTTACTTGTAAGAGGAAACTGAACAAGATGGTGATACAGTTCACAGTACTCCATCAAGAAGGACGGCCGGGTAGTCGCAGCAGAATGCAGAATCTGTGGAAGTCTCTGGTGGTACCTTCTCTCTCTTCTCGTGGTCTGCTTCTTGGGCAGTAGTAGGTCCCAGGGGATAAACACCCTGAGAACGTCTTCGGAGCTGGGACGTGTACAGTCGGTGGGTGAACACTCTAGGCCGCATTGTCAGATCCATGCTCTCCGGGTGAACAAGTCAGGACCTTTCTGTCTGGGCTATGTCTGTCTCTAGCCCTCTTTTGAAGCCCCCTTTCTCTCTCGGGTAAGCTCCCGTTCTCTGGCTTTCCTCGAGGAAGAAACTCCTGAAGACTCCCCGTGTTTTCCATCTTGCTCCTTTCACACTTTCCACTCTTCAGCTAACTCTGGGACCTCCCCCAGTTGTATTGGTGGGTGTGTTTTGGGATCAGATCCTTCTACAGTGCTCTGCATTCTACTTGCCACAGGGACAACCACACGCTCATGTTTGGGTGCAGTACCCCACTTGTGACGCCTGACCAGTGGGGTGCCACATTAGCATGGTGGAAGTGTGGAGCCCACTGGGACGGGGTACTCGGTGCCGGACCGGGGTGCTGCTGGGGGATGTCACGGCGGTCCTGGTCCGGACCGTGTCCCGGGCCCGCACAATAAAATGGGGGTTATTTACAGGGGATTTGTCACTCGTGACGCCACCCACTATATGCGGCCAGTAATGGGGCCGCCGCTGCTGCAGAACCTCCGGGGATGATGGGATAGCAGCTTGGATGGAATAGTTCCTGTGGGCAGAACTGGGTTCCCCGGGGCAGTGGGCTCCACAACCTGGCGTCACGAACAGGATTCGAACCTGTGCGGGGAAACCCCATTGGATTTCGAATCCTGTTCGTGACGCCAGGTTGTGAGGTTATGAGAGGGGTGTGAAACACGGTTGTATTGATTGGAACCCGGAGAGCATTGGTTGTGGAGCCCACTGGGACGGGGTACTCGGTGCCGGACCGGGGTACTGCTGGGGGATGTCACGGCGGTCCTGGTCCGGACCGTGTCCCGGGCCCGCACAATAAAATGGGGGTAATTTACAGGGGATTTGTCACTCGTGACGCCACCCACTACATGCGGCCAGTAATGGGGCCGCCGCTGCTGCAGAACCTCCGGGGATGATGGGATAGCAGCTTGGATAGAATCGTTCCTGTGGGCAGAACTGGGTTCCCCGGGGCAGTGGTAGTAGTAGTTAATTTCTGTGAGGATAGTTATTGATGCTGCAGGAGCATAGGGGTAGCAGTAGAGAGGATGAGAGTAGAGGTAATCGCAGTATATGAGGGCAAGTGGGGCTTCAGTATAAGGATCACACACACTCACGATTTCTGTTGTTTTCCAAGTCTTTACTTGCAGATGGTATAACACAATATTGTCCACAGAGTCTGTACCGGGTTGCTCTCACCCTGACCGTGTCCTTGGCTTCCTACTTAAGCGCTGTGTGTGGCCCTGCTGCTGCTTGTAGCTGAACTGCTGGCCCTGTCTCTGCTCACAGGTACCAATATGCTGGGCAACTTGAGTCCTCTGTGTCACTGACCCCTCCGTGTTGCTTTCCTATGGTACAGTGAAGATGGTGGACCTTCACTATGCCGGTGTTTACTGTCCTGTCTGTCTCAGGCACAGCCTCGGATCCGGTATCCGTCTTAAGTGCCTCTCCGGGGTTAAGTTTGGGGTAACTCTTTATCCCGGGGATGTTCCTCTGTTACTCTGTCTCCTTTCCTCAGACCTCTCAGGACCTCCACTTCTACTTGACTCTGCTCCTGCTCCAGACTCAAACTGAACTAACTGTCACTCCTGCTCTGTGGTAAAAAACTTAGCTCCTCCCACTAGTGCAGGTGCCACCTAAGCTCCTCCCACTTTCTAGTGTAGTGTTTGTGGGGATTAAACCTGTGTTGATGTTTCTGTGGCAATTTAACCCTTGGGGTGCCACATTTTTCCCCCTTAGTTAAAGACAGTACTCCGGGACTGTGGAACAATAAAGAACAAACAATTAATACAATTAATATTTACAAAGACTTAAAAGTAAAAATCACAAAAATCACTAAACTTCAAAAACAGTCCAAAAATTCAAAAAACAGTCTTTCCGGGGGTTTAGTCTTTTGCCTCCGGGCTGATGAATATATACAAGAAAGTTTATACCACAACCAGTCCGTGGTAGTATGGTCCATTAAAAAAATAAAATAAAAGGAAAAAGTTTGAAGAATATGCAAAAAGTTCATACAGGATAGTCTCTGTAGGTACTGGGCTTTTTTTTTTTTCAACGTTGCATTAACTATGCACATTTGTTTACCGGGTTCAATTTATATTTACACAAACATATTCATATTTTACAGTTAACTTGACCTTTTAATCCCTGTACCTAGCTGGTAACTGACCTCTGGTACTACGCTCGGATCTGCGTAAAACGGGTATACTACTTGCATGTAGCCTATTGGTGCTGGTAGGCATGTACCTACTTGTAGTGTTTGGTACTATAGAAGATGAAGATCTGACTGTAGGACTGGCAAGCTCACTGGGACCAGGAATTTGTTCTTCCTCTATGGGTTCTACTTCCAGTTCTTCAGGTCTTGGGACTTCTTCAGGTAACACAGGTTCTGGTGTTGGTTCCATCATTGAAGGGAATGCAATCATTGGTACGACAACTGCTCCATGGTAATTTGGCCATGTTTTAGGGAAATCTCCTAGTACCGTGTGGAATACTTCTTCTTTTTCTTTAATAGGTTGGACCTGTACGGATTCTGTTACTTCAGGTGTCTTCAGTGTTTCAGGACACAATTTTAGCTGATCACGAGATACAACTTGTGACGTTTTTCCTTCATCTTTGCTTATCAAACAGGTTTTAACATTGTCTAGGTTATGGGACGGTTTTTCCCACTGATTATCCAGTTTGTCAGTGCGTCTCTTTTTCTTGAGAACTTGATCACCTTCTTGTAATGGTATTGCGTGAGCATGTTTGTTAAAAGTTTTCTCTTGTCTTGCTCTTGCTTGCTGTAAGTTTCTTTCTACGCATTCTTGCACTTGTTGATACTGTTTCTGACGTTTGGTATCCCAATCTGTTTCTTATTCTACTTCTGTATCTGGTTTTTCAATTCCCATTTCTAGATCAATTGGTAGCTTACCGGGTCTTGCACACATAAGGTATGCTGGAGTGCAGTTTGTAGAACTCACAGGAACATGGTTGTATAAGTCTACCAAATCAGGTAATTTATCTGGCCACTGGTTTCTTTCTGATTCTGGTAAGGTCTTTAACAGTTCAATTACGATATGATTCATCTTCTCGCATAGACCATTTGTTTGGGGATGATACGTTGTTGTGCGAATCTTCTTACAACCGTACATATCACTGAATTCCTTGAATAGTTCTGATTCAAAAGCTGGACCTTGGTCTGCAAGGACTTGTTCTGGGTAACCATGTGGTCTACAGAAATGCGTCTGGAATGCTTTTGCTGCAGTCTTCGCTGTCAGATCTTTGACTGGTACTACCACTAAGAAACGTGAGTAATGGTCCACGATGGTTAAGGCATAGACATAGCCTGACCGGCTTGGTGACAACTTGACGTGATCTAATGCGACTAGCTTGAGTGGTTGCTTGGTTACTATTGGTTGAAGCGGAGCTTTCTGTAGATCTTTCCTTCTGAGGTTGCATGCGGCACATCTTCTGCACCATAGTTCAATGGATTTTCTCATGCCAACCCAATAGAATCTGTCTCTCAGGAGTGCTTCTAACTTCTTCCATCCGAAATGACCCGCGTTGTCATGATAAGCTTCTAAGACCATTTGGGTGTCTCGCTTGGGCACGATTATCTGCCAGACCAGTTCATGCGTCTTGGGATTGGTAAATCGTCTACAGAGCTTCCCTTGATTCAGAAACAACTTGCCTCTCTCTTTCCAGAGCTGTATGGTCTCAGCTGGGGCATTCTGATCCGGGTATGCACCTTGTCGCGTAAGCAGTTCTTTCACTAGCTTCACAGCTGGATCAGTATCTTGGGTTTCAGCCCATTCATAGTGTCTTAACGGGTTAAAGTTTACTTCTTGTTCTCTTTGGTAGATGCCGGGTTGATAATCTTCTACCTTTGAACGATGAAAGGCCGGTAGTTCAATCTCTTCCAACTCTTCCGGTTCCTCTTCCACGTCTCTCAGGTGTGGCATCCGGGATAAGGCATCTGCGTTCCCATTCTTGCGGCCTGCTCTGTATTTGATGACAAAGTTGTAATTAGATAGCTGGGCTATCCATCGCTGCTCCAGAGCTCTAATTTCGCTGTGTCCAGGTGAGTCAACGGGTTGTTATCCGTGTAGATGGTGAATTCTGCACCTGCCAAGTAATGTTTAAAGCGTTCTGTTACAGCCCAAACTACTGCCAGTAGCTCTAACTTGAAGGAGCTGTAGTTCTCTGGATTTCTTTCTGTAGGCTGGAGCTTCCTGCTTGCAAAGGCAATAACTCTTTCCTTGCCTCCTTGCTTCTGCGACAATACTGCTCCCAGTCCCACGTTGCTGGCATCCGTGTATAGAATGAAGGGTTGATGGTAATCAGGGTATGCCAGGATCTCTTCTCCCGTCAGCGCACTTTTTAGCTTATTGAAGGAATCTTCTCTCTCCTCATCCCACCGTGTCAGGAAATTACAGTTTGAAGTCTTCTTTGATCGTCCTACCAGAATATCTTGCAGAGGAGCTGCTAGCCTCGTGAATCCTCGGATAAATCTTCTATAATAGCCTACCCGGCCCAGGAATTGCCTCACTTCTTTCACGTTTGTAGGTCTTGGCCAATCCCTTATCACTGTGACTTTATCAGGATCCGGTGCTACTCCCTCTGAACTCACGACATGTCCCAGGTATTGTACCTTTGGTTTGAGAAGGTGACACTTGGATGGCTTGATTTTCATGCCATATTTCGATAAAGCTTCGAACACTTCTGCCAGGTCTTGTAGTTGTTGCTCATACGTCTTCGAGTAGACTATGACGTCATCTAGGTACAGGAGGACAGTTTCAAAGTTCTTGTGCCCGAGGCAGCTCTCCATCAGACGTTGGAAGGTCCCGGGTGCGTTGCAGGGTCCGAACGGCATACAATTAAACTTACAGAGGCCCATCGGCGTAGTAAACGCTGTCTTCTCCTTGTCGGCCTCGGCCACAGGAACCTGCCAGTACCCACTAGTCAGATCAAGGGTGGAAAAGTAGTTAGCAGATTTTAATGCAGCTAATGACTCCTCAATCCTAGGCAATGGGTATGCGTCCTTATGTGTGATGAGATTAATCTGCCGATAATCTACGCACATTCTCATGGTCCCATCCTTCTTTTTAACTAACACTAGAGGTGCTGCCCAGGGGCTATAACTGTCTCTTATTACCCCTGCAGATTTCATCTCTCTGAGCATGTCTTTGGTGGTTTGGTAGTGAGCTGGTGGTAAAGGTTTATACCTCTCTTTTATAGGCTGATGGTTACCTGTGGGTATAGTGTGCTCTACCCCTTTAATCTGCCCAAAGTCTAACGGGTGTTTACTGAATATTTGTTCATATTCCTTCACTACCCGGTATACTCCATGCTTGTGACGGGGAGGTGTAGAACTGGTACCTACATGCAACTTTTGGCACCTATCCTCCAGCTTCTCTCCTGAGCCATTGTCATCCCCTGACTTGACGGGTTCAAGGGCTCGACGGCTGTGATGTTGTTATCAACCGTGTTTTACTTAGCCATGGTAGCATACTTTGGTAATGTGATCTCATCATCTCCGCAGTTTAATAGGCGTAATGGCACTCTTCCCCTGTGTACGTCAACTACTCCTCTAGCAGTGAGTATGGTGGGTCTGCTATCTGAGTACACTGGTTCTACCAGGGCTTGATAGTCTTGCCCCTTAATGCCTATTGCGGCTCTACACCAGACCAACATTTCAGTTTTGGGAGGAATTACAATGGGTATTGGATCACTTACTCGTACACTGCCGATCTCACCTCCGGAGATTTCTACCTGTTGCTTCAACATCAGGGCTTTGATCTCTTTGTGCAAAAGCCTCTGTTGTCCTGTTCCGGCAGTCTCGGCGATTTGCTGCAAAACACTTAACACTTCGGAAAAACATTTCTCTATTACATTCATTCCTACCAGCATCACGGGTTCACGGTCTCGCCGGTTAACATCTACGATTATAATACACTGGTTCTGCAATTCTATCTTCCCAACCTGAATATTCATCTCTCTAAATCCAACCTTTGGTATTACCAGTCCATTACCAGCCCATACTTCAAAGTTAAAGCCATCTGGCGCATTAGTAATGTCTGAATCAGCCCAGTACCTTTTATATAGAACATGCGGGATAGATGTTATTTGGGATCCAGTATCCAGCAAGGCACTAAAGGGGATGCCATTCAACACAATAGGGATCACAGGTTTTCCTCCCACGAATCTGTCATACCAGGCTGAGGGGCCTTGAGTGTTCATTCCTGGGGAGCGGCCCGCCTGCCCAGGGAATCGTCGTTTAAAGGACACTCACGAGCAAGATGGCCTGGTTCCTGGCAACGACGGCAAATGGGCTGTCCATCTGGTTGATAGCGATCGCTGGGTCGTCCTCTTGCTGCTGGGTATCTTCTGGGCCTCGTCCACTGGACATCCTCTCTGCTGGTCGCCGACTTGGTCTTGGGTGCAGGTCTTGACTCTAGCAGTTCCTTGATGACCTTGGCCATGGAGATCACAGTGTCTGTCAGGGCATCTAGCTTTTGATTGATTGCGGCATTAGAAATTAGTTCTCCAGTCTCAGCAGCAGTTGCTGACATAGCAGATGTCGCTGGCGCTGCCGGCTGCTGAGGTGCTGCTGCAATGTCCAGGACAGTTGGTAGCTCCTGTGGCTCTTCCAGCTGCTGCAGACGTATAGCTCTATCTTTCAGCTCAGTAAATGTCATGTCAGGGTTCTGCAGCAGTATCATGGTTAACTGTCCTCGGTGGGAAGGGGAATGGAGGCCCTCTATGAATTGGTCAAATAGCATTTTATCAGCTCCCGGGGCTAAAGCAGGTTCTGCCAGTTTAAGGGCTTTGAGTGCTTCCTGCAGGTTCAAGGCAAAGTCTCTGGCACTCTGTTTAGGTTTCTGATGGCATGCAAAGAACCTCATCTTAGCCCGGGTATCAGCAGCAGATTCAAACGTTGCTTTCAGTGTGGCTGCTAGATGCTCTACAGTGTCCTTATCTGTGTCCAGCCAGGACGCAACCTCACGCCGTGCATTGCCCGATAACTGTCCCATTATCATTCCTACACGCTGGGCTTCAGTGAGGGGGTACATCACATAATACTCTTTTATCTTTTGCATAAAGTCAGTTAAAGTATTAGGCTCACCGGAGTATTGGGGCAGCCACATTGCCCCTGGAGTATACGGCATCAGGAACGGCATTATTGGTGCTGTTCCTTGCGCCGCTGCACCGCCAGGTACTATCGCTGGGACCGGCGCTGCAGCTCCACCGGCTGCTCCGTCTCTGCCTTGTGCATTGGGCTGCGACATCTTGGGCCCCCTTAGTTAAGGTCCGCCCTCCGTCTTCCGCTTCCGTCCGGATGTCTAACAAAGGTTCCGCTGCGCACCAGGGATTCTCTTCCCTTCCGGATGACGTCAGAGCGGTGAGCGGTTTTTCTTCCCGCGCGTCGCGCGCTCTGCAATGGCGGATTTTGAAATTTTCAATCTCTGTGGCGCAGTTACAATTCAGCTTGCGCTCGCCCAGCAATGGCGGCAGATCCAAAACAGTCACTAATCACGGCACACAATGCCCGATACCAGGCACGGTAGATCCTGTTCGTGACGCCAGGTTGTGGAGCCCACTGGGACGGGGTACTCGGTGCCGGACCGGGGTACTGCTGGGGGATGTCACGGTGGTCCTGGTCCGGACCGTGTCCCGGGCCCGCACAATAAAATGGGGGTTATTTACAGGGGATTTGTCACTCGTGACGCCACCCACTACATGCGGCCAGTAATGGGGCCGCCGCTGCTGCAGAACCTCCGGGGATGATGGGATAGCAGCTTGGATAGAATACGTTCCTGTGGGCAGAACTGGGTTCCCCGGGGCAGTGGTAGTAGTAGTTAATGACTGTGAGGATAGTTATTGATGCTGCAAGAGCATAGGGGTAGCAGTAGAGATGATGAGAGTAGAGGTAATCGCAGTATATGAGGGCAAGGGGGCTTCAGTATAAGGATCACACACACTCACGGTTTCTGTTGTTTTCCAAGTCTTTACTTGCAGATGGTATAACACAATATTGTCCACGGAGTCTGTACCGGGTTGCTCTCACCCTGACCGTGTCCTTGGCTTCCTACTTAAGCGCTGTGTGTGGCCCTGCTGCTGCTTGTAGCTGAACTGCTGGCCCTGTCTCTGCTCACGGGTACCAATATGCTGGGCAACTTGAGTCCTCTGTGTCACTGACCCCTCCGTGTTGCTTTGCTACGGTACAGTGAAGATGGTGGACCTTCACTATGCCGGTGTTTACTGTCCTGTCTGTCTCAGGCACAGCCTCGGATCCGGTATCCGTCTTAAGCGCCTCTCCGGGGTTAAGTTTGGGGTAACTCTTTATCCCGGGGATGTTCCTCTGTTACTCTGTCTCCTTTCCTCAGACCTCTCAGGACCTCCACTTCTACTTGACTCTGCTCCTGCTCCAGACTCAAACTGAACTAACTGTCACTCCTGCTCTGTGGTAAACAACTTAGCTCCTCCCAGTAGTGCAGGTGCCACCTAAGCTCCTCCCACTTTCTAGTGTAGTGTTGTGTGGGGATTAAACCTGTGTTGATGTTTCTGTGGCAATTTAACCCTTGGGGTGCCACAGAAGGAAATGGTAAAAATAGGGGGATGGGGGTAGGGAGGCATATGGAGGTCCAGGATATAACAAGTTCCTTTTAGAGGATAGGGGCATGTCCAGGGTGGGGTATAGGAGACCATGATATATCAGGCTCTTAGTCGGGGGATAGAGACATGACTAGGGTGGGGTATAGAAATCCATGTCATATCAGGCTCTTTAGTCAGGGGATAGGGATGTGTCCAGGGTGGGGGCAATTAGCGCACAGCAGGGGAAGAATAGGAGTCAAAGAGAGTGCACAGCAGGGGTGTAATGGGTGGCAGAGAACACAGGGAGGGGGCAAAGTGTTGAGGGTGGCATAGAGAGCGCAAGGGGCCATAGAGATCTCACAGGGGCAGATAGATAGAACGGGAGTGCAGAGAGATTACACTACAAAATTACAGAAATTACAGGATTATGTCTGAGAGGAACTTGGTGAGAGCTAATAAAATGCATAACGAGGTGTCTCTGTCTATTTTGTATTCAATAAAGGATTTCTCTCTGTGTGTATGTTTTTCTCTTTATTAACAGCTGACACTAGCAATAGTGCTTGATGTCAGCTAGCAAAAAAGCTCACATTAACCCCTTTACTACCCAGTCTGCCATAGTGTAACCGCCAGTTTTCGTGTCTCTCATGGAGGTGCCAATTCTAGGGTGGCTGCTAGCTGTAATTTTTATTAGTTGGGGGGGAAAAGGGGGGTGCCAGAACGCTTCTGTAGCGCCCCGCAACGAGTGCGTCACAGGAAGGTATTACATCCCTGACTGAAGATGTAATATCTTCCGTCTCAGTGCAGTGACGTCTATCGCTGTTTTACAAACCGGAGTGTAGGATCCGCTTCTTAGGAGCACCTCACTGCAGCCGCAATCAAGCCGTCTTGCCAGCAGGGTACCCACCACTGGGACACAGGACCTTACAGCTGTTCATAATTCCGGCTAGGAATCCACTAGAAGTCTCTCTAGTAACCTGAACTGGTACACTAAGGCGACACCGGCAACCAATCTAGAAAGGTTAGACAAAGAAGGAACAGCTTGGATCTCTGAACTAAGACCAGTCACTGCTGGGACCACCCGGTCCGTTACTCAAAGACTGTATACCGTGTACTAAACCAACCGTTACAGTAAAGACCTGTTACAGAGGAATCTGGTGTCCGTGCCTTTCTTCAAAACTGTTATTAACTCTGCAAAGCAACTACCTGAGCTGCTGTATTCCATCTGGTGCAGCTCCTGGCCCCGGGGACCCCTGCTCATCCGGTGGGGAGCATCCCATCTAGCTGCCGCACATCCCCGGGAAGCCCAAGCAGCGCCGGTGCATTCACCGGACTCCCACAGGTGGCGTCACGACAAACAAGAATTATCCCCATCCATTCATCCCTTTGATCTGACCACCGGGCCCCACAGCCTCAGGCGCGGAACCGTGACAAGTGCTGCATCGCCTGAGATGTGAGCATCCGGCAACGGTGAGTCACTTGGACCTCACCATGCTGAGAATTTCAGCCCACAGCTGCCAGGGTTATCTTGGCTGGCAAACAAAATACAGCAAAGCCAATGCATTTTTTTATTATTTCTTTAAATTATTTATTATTTATTTAAATAGTTAAAAAAAAAATAGGGTTCCCCTGTTTTTTTGCATTGCCAGCAAAGGGGGGCAGAGGGAGCCCGTAGCTGCTTGGTTTACCTGCAAAACCCCCACACATTTTTATCAGGAAATTAAACACTTTATAATAGAAAAGCAAAGAAGCAGCTTTTTAAGTGAAAATACATTTATTTGCATACATTATACATACCATACTGACAACCAATCACAGATGCTGGCAGAGAGGGTGGTCGGGGCTATCTCTGTCTTTACCCAATTAGAGGAGGGGGGAAGATTAAATATATCTGAGGTTCGTGAGCGGGCTCGAAAGCATGGTGAAGCTTGCTACTCAATAGTGTAGGAAGATCATGTCTGTGAAACAGTTTAAGCTGTGATGGCAGTTCTTGTGCTCCTTTGAAGGTGTTTTGTAGGCCTTTGATTTTGCCTCCCATTGATTGAATTGGGTTCGGAAGTTCAACGAACTGTTTGCCGATCTATTTGGTGAACAAATGCCCAATCGGCAACCTCAACGAACTTCAAAAGGTTCGCTCATTTCTACTGTGCTGGGAACAACTAAGATCCTGCGCAGAACCCTCAAACTCCCAGGCCTCTTGTAGAGTGCATGACAATGACAGGGGGTGAGAAGGTAGTTGTTTTTTTTTGATACAGCCCGCAGCCTCAATATTATAATAATGAATTGTGGTATGTGTTAAAGGGGCCCACTGAGACTCTCGCTCGGGGACCGTGAAAACCTGGAGCCGCTCCTGCTGATAGTCTAATATGATTTTCATTGAAAATAGATCTCCATTCACAGTTAAAGACTGTTTCACATGATTATTTCACTACTGAACACGCAATAAAATACAACAATTCAACAGAAAAGAGCTAAAACCTGAAATAAATCATTGGAGTAATGTAAAGCTATAATGTCCCAATGCAAAATGGCAATAATCAGCTGAAGATATCCCAGATTTATACAGCTGTATGCTTCCTGCCATATAATCTGCAATCAACTAAAAATTGTAAGTATCTCTCAATAGGGCTCTCCTTTGACATA
This sequence comes from Allobates femoralis, assembly GCA_033576535.1. Classification (NCBI taxonomy): domain Eukaryota; kingdom Metazoa; phylum Chordata; class Amphibia; order Anura; family Aromobatidae; genus Allobates; species Allobates femoralis. Next base: position 171,267,909 of record JARQOC010000003.1, read on the forward strand.
TATCTGGGTAATTTACCAAATATGGTGCTGGAGCATATTCCAATTTGATCATCTGTAAAATGTGTCCTGTACCATAACTCATTTTTAATTGTCTGTGAAATGTTTCCTTTCACCAGTTGAAAACTACTGTGTTCTTCAACCTTAGAAATTAGAAAAGTTATATGAACTATTTGGAGTGAGCTCAATCCATGTTTTATTTTAGAAGAAAAAATATAGTTTGTTATATTTTTAGTAAGTTAATAACTCCTTATCTAATACTCAGATAGCTTCAATACTTGCCTATTTATATTAAGTTTCTAACCTCATAGGCTTGGAGTTTATGGCTTCTCTCGTTAATGCAATTTATTATCTCTCTCTACAAGCTGGCTTGATATTTCAAAGTCCCAGTAGAACCTTTTTGCCAGCCAAAGTGTGAAACATTTTTTCCTATCTTGACTTTTGAACATCAGCCAATTGTCAGCTGAGCAGGCGGCTGGGATGCATAACATGACAAAAGCTTAATCAGTCCGTGCCATGACTCTCTCTAAAGCCAAGACATTGTGGTTTTTACACCCGAATCCTGCTTCATTTCCTAACGATTTATACCGATGAGTTTCATGGTTCAATTTACATTATGTGACTTAGGTAATGTATATGATGGCGCACCACAGACACTTCTAACTGAAACCTCAGTGAGTAACACGTAAAGCATGGATGCACTAGTGACAGCTGTAGAGATAGTGACCAAGATTGTCTATAGAGAATTAGAATATCATCAAAAAGTTAATTTATTTCAGTACTTCAATACAAAAAGTGAAACACATATATTAAATAGAGCCATTACAAATAGAGTGATCTATTTCAAGTGTTTATTTCTGTTAATGTTGATGATTATGGCTTACAGTCAATGAAAACCCAAAAGTCATTGTGGCAAACAATTAAAGTAGGAAGAATGAAGAGATAAAAACCATGGTGCCGAATTCCACGAGACATCAAAGGGTGAATATAATATTGATTTATTAGATAACGCGTTTCAGGCCTCCCAGAAGCGCCCTGGAACATGGCAATATTAAATTGATTTTTGATGATTTTCTAATTCATTGAGATGCACTAGTAGCTGGAGTGTGGTCAATTCTAACTGCTAGGAATTGCATGGTTTATGCTCACATTTTTTTAAATAACAATAGGAATCTCAGCTTTTACATGAGTTACTCTTTAAAATAGAATCTATCCATGCTTCATATGTAATCATTTCTGTACTTAAATGTACAGTATCTATTATATAATCACGAATGGATTTCGCGCACCAAAGTCGCATGCGACTCAGCGTGGTCATGTGGATACGAAAAATGCATTGGCCGCGCAGCGGCCAATGCGACCAGTTGTAAGGCGACTCGCTATGCCCGCGCAGCGGGCATGGCGAGTCGCCTTAGCAGCGCGAAGCATTGGCCGCGAAGCGGCCATTGCGAGTCAGAGACTCGCTCGGCTAGAATCCCGATGCATTGTGCATCGGGCACCCATCTAGTATACAATAATTTGTGATGCCTTTGCATACCCATTACATAATGAACAAAAGCATTTCTTTCATCCAAATAGAAAAACACTGGGCACTACACGTCTTCAGTTAGGGCGGGCTGTCGTTCCCGTGACACCTCTGCAGCTATACCTGGTGGTGCTGGCTCTCAATAGCGGTTACATTCAATGATACGTGGTATAAACAGATCGCCGGTACGGCAATGGGGACCCCGATCTCCTGCACTTTGGCTAATTTATTTATGGCTCATTTTGAAGATCATGTGATTTACAGCAATTCTAATCCGTATTTGAAGTTCATAAAATTATTTATTAGATATGTGGATGACATGTTTGTTATTTGGGATGGTGAGGAGGAGGATTTCTCTTCTTTTGTCGCCTTCCTAAATGACAGTAATGAATATAATATGTCGTTCACCTCGGTATACGGTAATAAGAGCCTGGATTTTTTGGATGTTAAATTGAATCTAGATGAGGGTACGCTTATAAGATCACTATATAGGAAGCCAACATCATCCAATACATTACTACACTACGATAGTGCTCACCCTCATCATAAGAAACGAGCTCTCCCTTACAGCCAATTTTTGAGAGTGAAAAGGATGAATAATACATCCTCGATATGTGAGAATCAATTTATGGAGCTAGAAATATTTTTAAAGACAGAGGATACCCAGATGATTTGATAGCTGATACTAAAAGTAAGGTTTTGAGGGGAATACATCAAAACAATAGATCTGTGGATAATAAAAAGAAAAGGTTTGTTTTTTCCTTTAAGTTCGGGCCAATGTACAATAAAATCTCAGGAGCCATAAATAAGTTCTGGCATGTTTTAGAAAAAGATAGAGATTTGAATTCTAGGGGTATAGGTCCACCCATTATCTCATACAGAAGATGTAATAATCTAAACGATTTGTTGGTCAATAATAGGATCAGTACAAGCAGAAATAAGACATGGTTAGAGGAAAGGAGACCAAAAGGAAACTACAGATGTAGGAATTGCAGTGTTTGTCAAAACCATGAAATTAGTAATCCGGTTAATATAGGGGATAGGCTGCATAGAGTAACCTCTTTTATTGGCTGCAAAACCACATGGGTAGTTTATGCAATTTTTTGCCCATGTCGGCGTTTCTATATTGGTAAAACAATAAGGGAACTCTGTAAAAGATTCAAGGAACATCAGAGATCAGTGAGGACCGGTATTGGGAGTCCGAGGCTGATACAACACATTAATGAGGTACACAATGGTAATGCAGATGTATTAACATTTGCAGGACTTGAACATGTTGAACCATCGGTTAGAGGTGGTAATACACATAAATTTCTTCTCCAAAGGGAAAGTAGGTGGATAATTGAGACTAAAGCGTGTGGCCCCTTAGGGTTAAATGAAAAAAATGATCTAGCAGCATTCCTGTGAACCTGTAGACTTATAACCCGTGATTATGTTAGGATTAATTTGCTAAAAAATAATTTTTAGGTAGTCCTGCATGTAATAACACTCTTTTGAGATGGAATCTGCAGGATACTTAGTAAGAAGTGAGAGAATAGGTTGTCTATACTAGGATGTTTATGTATTCAAAGATAGTCTTTGTAACCATAGAAGTAGTTGCAGTGCTTTAATCTAGTAGGTTTCTGCAATAAGAGGTCGCATGTATTAGAGGTTCAATGATAGACCGTAGATGATTTGGCCAGCTGTCTAGGTTGAATACGGTAAAAGCCTAGGCAATGCGACGCTAAGTAAGGCTGTTACCAGCTTTTTTAAGATGCTCTGATATATCGAGTTTAGTAAGTATTGTATTTAATTCAGCTTATATTGCAATCCATTCTTTTGATATTTTGATATCCTTGATGTATGTTTTAATTATGTAACACATCTTGTTTAAAGGGATTCTGTCACCCCCAAAACACCTGTAAACCTATTAAAAGCTGTCCCTACAGCATAGTAACACTTTCCCTACACTCCTTTTACCTCCTAAATGCAGCAAGTGACATTGAAGAAAAACGTTCTAATAGTACCTCATTAGTGATGATAATGAGTGACTATGCTATTCATAGTCATTCATCCAGGCTGCCCCTCTTCTTCATATCACGCCTGAATAGGCGTGATCTTCCTCATGGATTCAAATTGCCGCCTCCCTGCGCGCCTCCGATCTCTCCCATTGCGTGCGGGCTTCAGTGTGGGGCTCTATGACGCGATTCGCGTCATACCCGGCGCCGGGTGATGTATTTACACCGGCGCCGCGCTGTCAGCTTCAAAATGCGTACTGCGCATGCGCATGGGCATGCGCAGTGCGCATTTTGAAGCTGACAGCGCGGCGCCGGTGTAAATACGTCACCCGGCGCCGGGTATGACGCGAATCCCTTTAACTATGGCGGTAGTGACGTCATGTGCCGGCTGAATAAACCTCCGGACATGACGACAGACGCTATAGAGGACCCGTGGAAGCGGTACACGACCGCGAAATGGCGAGCCGTCGTCCGTCGCCCCTGCACCCCCTCCCTCGCTGATTTGTTCATGATTGTTTATATGAACAGGAATTACAGGTGTCAAGATCCTCTACCGGTGAGTGCGGACATTGTTTCTTTTGTGTTTTTGAAAAACATATCTTTATACAGGAATGGCAAGGGCAATTTAACATAGCCTTTAGAAAAAAAAAGTCTAAAAATGTTGAAACTGCATGCCAAATATCTATAAGAAGTGTAACCAATGTAGAATTGTATTCCAAACTGTAGATATTACAGAGGCTCTGAAATGTCTGCCTTACAGTGATGATCCAGGATACTTGGCACTTGCTCATTGCTAAATCAAGCATCAGGGTGCTCGAGACGCTCAGTGCTTGATTGAGTACCCAGGTACTCGGGCGCCATGCTCGATTCCCTGCATCACATGTTTTGCAGATGATTCTTAGCCACTAAACATGCGGGAATTGCCTGTAAATCACATTAATGCTGTAGCCATGTTGGTTACTGGCAATACTGTGATTAGACACTCTCTGTGGTGCCTAGCTAGAGGGGCGCCACAAATGTCCTACAGATACTACTGACCTTAGTCACATGGATTTCAAGTCCATAGTTTTGCTGGTAGTTGATAGGTTGATAATGACACTTGATGCATAACTTGAAATAAAGTAAAATTGATAGTTGTCACTATAGCATTACAACATATTCCACCGCATTGTTAGACAAACTATAATTTTCTTCCCTTTTCAACTCCTGTTTGGGATGATCAGACAGCTGATGTGCAATGAGTCAATTTCCGTATAGTGCCGAGCATACGTGTTATGTTCTGCCCTCCTCTCTGTCACTCATCCTGCCTCACACAGCATGCAAATCATTTGTCCTGACGTCAGCTTCAGATTCCTGCCCTGCTGTCTTAACAAAGCATAAACAGCACAGCAGGAAGCGGCACAGAGAGTCAGAGGAGGAGGGAATGGCCCCCCCCTCCGTCAATCAAGCTGGCTACTACACCAGGGACTGCCCTCATGGCTTCTAAGGCTGGCTTCACACCACGGTGTGATCCATTCCGGGGCTGTCCGGGATGACCCCGACAGTCCTGGACCGGATCAGCACACAGAACCGGAAGGCCAAATGTGCCCTCCGGTCCTGTGTGCAGCCAGATGCTGCTATATGCATCCCAGCTGCTGATTTTTTAAGGACCATGGAGCTAGCTGCGGTCCTGAAACAACAGCGGCATGCAGCCGCCGGTATTCGATTCCCGGATCCTCCCGATCCAGGGCAATCTGGCCCCATAGGCTCCCATGGTAGGGAGCACCGGATTGCCCTGGCTCTGGGAGAATCCACCCGAATCCGGGATCTGGCAAATTGGGGAGATTTTTCTCCCTGGACAAAAATATGATGCAAGCATCACTTTTGTGTCCGGAGAGAATAATCCGTATTCTCCCGGATTGTCCTGGAGTGATTAAACCGGATGGCAGAGAGCTGCCATCCGGCTCCATCTGGCCCCATAGGCTGCTATGGGGCCAAAAAACGGTCCGGGGCTGTCTGGTTTACACCGGACAGCCCCGAATAAAAAAAAAAACGTGGTGTGAAGCCAGCCTAGCAGTGAGTTTTACTAAGGTTATATCTGGGGTACGCAGCACACAGACACATGAGGGATCCCTTGCCGGAATTCATTCATTGCTGCATTTAGATTGCCATGCAGCAGGGGGGTGACAGGCCCTCTTTAATAAACCTGTATTAAGAAAATAAGTTATAAATCTTGCAATTTTGACATATGCATCTAGGATTACTTTACATCAATACATTCTTTTTTTTTTCAAAGAAAACATTTAACAGCCTCATTATCATCAAAAGCAGGATTACAATTAAAGTAAATACCTACGTAATAACACAGGATCCACTATTCCCAAAAGATGACGTCACAGCTCCACCTGCTCCCCTTTCTCTTTACATTTGCACATGCTCATTAGGTGCTTCAATACAAAAGGAAGGGTCTGAGTCACTCTAAAGCTGCAGATTTTTTCAAATTATAGGAAGTATGTTTTACGAATAACTTAGTGGTCAGTATAAAACTTTCAAGATTTCTAGTCTTTTAATAATTATACAGATTGTGATATGAAAAAAAATAATGACCAGTTCTAAAAAAATGCACTTGACATTTAAATATGTCATTTTATTTCTCATTTTCTTACAACACAATACCTTTAACTGTTATCAGCATAATTTGCATATCATGAACTCCTATGGATATTTGTCTATTGAACAAAGCAGAGAAGTAACCCTATCTGCAAAATAATGAGATGTGAAAAGGTTACAAGACAAAGAACCAGTGTCTAGACTCTGAAGGATCCTGGTTTATATAATTACTAGCTAAGGAGAAGAAAGAAGATGCATCTGAAAGGCCTTTTCATACATGTATGTGCTTTTATTAGAAGTAGATTTTAGTTAAAAGGGTTCAGTCAGATTATTTTCTAGCAAAATACTAATGCTATCTTTTAATAGGGCTTAAGCAGCCCTTTTAGGATCAGTAACTTATTGCTGTACCTTCTTCTGTTATCTTGCCGTAAGCTCTGGAGAATTCAGAGTAAGGCAGATTTCAGACCGGTGCGCAGAACGCTGCGGAGGGGAATCGCCATGTGTGCGCAGCCAGCGCAAGTCCCTATGTTTAAAATGGGACGCACGGTGCTGCGCTTGACTGCGCATGACTGTGCGCACCCATTCACTGCCATATGTGATTTGTACACAGGCGGATGACTGCGCACAAATCACACACTCTCGTCCGCACCAGGGACGCGACATGTTGCATTCCTGGTGCGGACGAGACTGTGTGATTTGTGCGCAGGCATCCGCCTGCGTACAAATCACATATGGCAGTGAATGGGTGCGCACGGTCATGCGCAGTCAAGCGCAGCACCGTGCATCCCCATTCTAAACATAGGGGCTTGCGCTGGCTGCGCACACATGGCGATTCCCCTCCGCAGAACGCTGCGGAGGGGAACGCCAGTCTGAAACCAGCCTTATGTAGTAACTAGTCAAGCATATATAAATACAAATTGCATATGTGCTGCTCCCCCCTCCTACCTCTCAGTGCTGACATCAGTGAAAGTAAATCTGAGCTAAATTTGCACTGCTGTCCCCACCCATACTCCATCCAACCGCGCTACAGTGATAATAAATGCACTGAGAGGTGGGTGGGGGGGATCAGGGCATCTGCAAATTGTATTTATATACACTTGACCATCCAGTGAGCACTGAATTCTCTGTAGCTTACAGCAAGATAAAAAGAGAAGGTAATAAAACTTACTCATCCTGCAACAGCTGCTTAAAGGGAACCTGACTCCTAAAAATCTGCCCCCACACCATTAATACTTGTCCCTGCACCTCCAGGAATGCATTGTAGGAATCCCTTTGTGTAAAAAAAGGGTATTTGTAAAGTATCTAAAAGCTACCTGTTTTGCACAGTAAATTTAATAAAAATCATTTGAAAAAATAAAAGTGCTTCTATTACCTAGCTTTCTGCGGCTTCTCAGTGCTTGAGAAGTCACACAGGGCGTTCCCTGTGGCTTCTCAGCGTCACTTGCTGATCAATTATTCACACCCAGATGGGCGTGCTAAGAGAGTGTGAGCTCCCTCGCCCGCTCAATGGGCGGTATAGCCTGTATGACGCAAATCGCGTCATATCCATATCATAGGACTTCGCGCTGCGCATTGCGCATGCGCGAGTTTGCTCTATGGCAGCTAGTCTGGGATTAGCTGCCGCAGAGCCAACTCGCTCATGTGAAATGCGCAGCGCGAAGTCCTATGATATGGATATGACGCGATTTGCGTCATACAGGTTATACTGTCCATGGATGGGGGCGAGGAAGCTCACACTGCCTTAGCACGCCCATCTGGGCATGAATAATTGATCTGCATGCGTCGCTGAGAAGCCACAGGGAACGTCCTGTGTGACTTCTCAAGCACTGAGAGGCTGCAGAAAGCAAGGTAATAAAAGCACTGTTACATACTTTACAAATACCCTTTTTTTACACAAAGGGATGCCTACAATGCATTAATGGAGGTGCAGGGACAGGTATAAATGATCTGGGCTGAATTTTTAGGGTTCAGGATCCCATTAAGCCCTATTTAAGGATAACATTAGTATTGTCCTATAAAATCACCTGACAGATTCCCTTTAAGACAAAACGTCCCGCGATGTACTCATTCATTTCTATAGACAAAATGAAGGCATAGAGGTTGTCTTTTCAGAATACCTTTGGCAGATTTACAAAGGATTGTGCTATTCAAAACCACAGAAAATCAGTACAGTAAAGTATCAATCAACAGTCTTTGACATGTAAATAAAACCTTATAACCTGATCTTAAAGAGGACCTGTCACCAAACCAAGCATGGTGATCTAATTACAGCACTGGATGCAGCATGTCTGCTGCATCCAGGTAAAGGGCCCCCCAGCCATTGAGTCCCCCTGTACCCCGAGTAAATACACTTAGAAAACTTACATCCTACAGCCAGAAAGGAGGTCTCTAGAGGCTGGAGCTGAAGGGCAGATTCACACCCCCTGGATATTTAATCTGCCCACCGCTGCCAATCATTGTCTCCGTCTTCTGCAGCATAACACAGAGTTTTTTTCCTTTTTTTTCTAGAAATGGCTGCTTAGCCCCGCCCCTGCGGTGACATCACTGCTTATACCCGCCCTGCTCTATGGTTAACATAGATCAGGGCGGGGGAAGGTGGTGATGTCAGAGCAGGAGGCCCAACAGAGACAGATATTCGCAGCTAAGCCAAAAATAACTGAGATGGGATACCCCTTTAAGTTATTGTTGTTTAGAACTGATGTCTTCCATAGTGATGAGTTAACCTGTTGAAATTTATGTTCTGGTGGTGCAGTCAGACTTTTTTAAAGGTATTTTCGTGCCATAACCATTGCCTGAACCTCATTTTAAGACACTGATTGGGCAGTTCAGAACTCCACCCACATACAGCCAGCCATAAGCAAAACACTTCCAGGGGTAGGAGGGCGGGATTTGTCTTTTTTTTATTTTACAACCACACTACGGCCTATAGCTCTGCTTTTACTCCCAGTGTGATCCGATTAAACACTGCAAGCAGGCTCACACTAGGCCAAGCACCAAACATACGCGAGCACAACGATGCTCGCTCCAGGGACTTCTATACATAAAGCACCCAAACTCCTACCCCCAATAGGTTCACTCATCTGTAGTCTTGCGGCACTGGTGTTCTTGTTTCGGAAAAAAAAAAGAAAACTCTTCATAAACCTTCCACAAAATGTCCTACACTGTGTCTACATAGAAAGGACGTTATATGCCTCCTCTTCCTCTTTGGGCAGAGCGGGACATTTTATATTTTTCGCAGGGGGCGGTGTACGTGTGTGTTTGTGAAAGTCTATCTGTAGTATTTTCACATACATTGTGTATCAAAAGTTTATTCAGATGTCTTTGGTGTAAACATTATTGAAACAGAATAAGCTTTATTGCATTAGAAGACAAAAAGAAAAGGAGAAAATAATAAAAAATAGAAAAATAATAGAAGAAAAGAACAGAAAAAAAATAAAAACCATAAAAAATCTATATATACTGAGTGAACATCAGTAAAAACATATACTGAGCACCCACAACTAACTTACACTGAGGGTGCAGGCACACTGGCTACAAACTCGCACGAGTGCAATGCGAGAAATACTCGCCTTGCATTCGGACCAATGTTAAACAATCTGTTAGGTCAGATTGTTAGTTTTCTCATCTGCTGAACTCGCATTTTCGAGTCAAATCGCAGCATGCTGCGATTGTATGCAGGTTTCGCGTGAGAGAGACCAATGAAAGTCTATGGGTACCGTTAACATGTCGCAGCATTGCATGCAATTTCACAGGCAATTTGCTGGTTGCAGTGAAATCATGGACACGTTGCTCCATTTGTACATGGCAACAAAATAGAACAGATGCCAATCAGATGCCGCCACGTCACAATGACGTAATCGCTAGCGGCCACCTGTTTGGCCAGATGGAAAGGTCCTCGGTGTACCTGAGAGGACCTTTTACATCTGGCCAATCAGGTGGCTGCTAGCGATTACGTCATTGTGACGTGGCGGCATCTGATTGGCTGAGTGAGTGACAGGTCCTTTTACATGAATAGATGTGCATCGGCCGTCCCGGTACAGCCGTCGGTTAAGGTGAGTATCCGATTGTTTTATTTTTTAACCACTTTTCCTCTCTTTTACAGGACTTTTGCAGTGTATCTATTGATACACTGCAAAAGTATTCGGTACTTGCTACTCCTGAGTAATCCTAATTTACTCGGCGAGTAGCGAGTACACGAATACCGCTACTATTTGGCGAGTTCCGAATAGTAGCGAGTATACTCGCCCATCCCTAATGGTACCTTTACACGCAGCTACAGGTAACAGGTTTTCCACAGGTAACTTACTGGCTGCAGTGAAATCATGGAGATATTATTCCATTTGTACACAGCAACAAGATAGAACCATGTCTCCATGATTTCACTGCAACCAGTAAGTTACCTGTGGAAAACCTGTAGCTGCGTGTAAAGGTACCATAATAGATAGATAGACATGGTGGGAATAGCTATATCGGATGTACCAGTCTCCCACTGCTACTTTCAAGGCTGCCTATTAAGCTACTTGCATATTCACTGCACTGTCAGGCAAACAGCCAATCACAGATGCTCACTCTGTGAGAGCCTCTGTGATTAACTATTGTAGTTAGACTGCATTTCCTCAATCTGGATGGTGATTGTGCTTGGTTGCCATACACTAATGCAGGGGTGGGCAACTCCAGGCATCAAGGGCAGCACACAGTCCAGGTTTTAAGATTCCCTTAGAATTTGACAGTTGGCAAACTGTAAAAATTGGCAAATTTGGCAAACTGGCAAATTTGACAATTATTTAAATTACCAACTGTCAAATTCTAAGGAAATATTGCAAACCTGGACCTGTGTGCTGCCCTTGATGCCTGGAGTTGCCCACCCCTGCATTAGTGTATGGCTAACAACCTGCGATCATAGAGTGTTAAATAAGTATTGACACCCTCAGCTACCTAATTCTACTGTGGCAAAAAAAAATGCTGGCTTCGCCCTATTTTTCATTGCCAGCCAAGGTAAAGCTATGCAGCTGAGGGCTGGTATTCTCAATGGGATGAGGGCACATTGTTTTAGGGCCCCTCATGCTAAAGAATAGCAGCCACAGTCACCCCTAAAAATGGCGCATTTATAAGAAGCGCCATTTCCAGATGCTTAACTAGGCTCTTTTAGTGGCCCTGGTGGCAGGTGGCATGCTCGTAATAAGCCCTGAGATTCTTAATGTCAGGTCAAATTAGACTCAGCCATTAAGAATCTCCAATAAAGGGTTAAAAAAGACAGAACTCAGAGAAAGAATAATTTATTTGAAATAAAAAACAGGGACACTTAGAGATGCCATATTTATTACTCCCTCCCCACCACCATACTATCCACAATCTTTGTCTTCTGTCTTCTTCAAAGATGCAGTGCAGCTCTGTTATAACAGAGAGCACGGGGAGGCAGAACACTTCCGCTCCCCATGCCCTCTGATCACTGAATGAGTGAGCAGAGACTGTGGCGTGGTAAGCGGTGACGTCACCGAGGACACTGTTGCCTTAGTAACCAAATGAGCAGATACTATAGCAAAGGTGATGTTCGGATCACCACAGTTAACTCCCTCCTTACAGGCACCGCTACTAAATGAGCTGCGTGAATAGCGTTGCATGTAAGCAGGGAGTTAACTCCTCCAGCTCCTAAATGAGCCGGCTCATTCAGAAGCTGCAGTGATAGCGGCACTGGCAAGCAGAGAGTCAGCTGTGACAGAACCTCGGATCTGTCACAGTGCTCTATAGACCACATCCAGGATTAAAGGATGCAAGCTTGTAGTAGAAGCATTTGTGTCCAGTATAGAAAATAACCCAGTAGCACTCCGATCCTTAAAAGACTTCCAACCTTATATAGTAAGAGTGCATAAGCAAAACAGGGAGAGATGCAGGGTGTGTGTGGGACAACAGCATGTTTTACACCTTGTGGTACTTCAACCGATCCCGCCAGCAAAACAAGCTGTTGTCCCACACATACACCAGGCATCTCTCCCTGTTTGGTTATGCACCCTTATAATATAATGTTGGAAGTTTTTTAAAGATTGGAGTGCTGCTGGATTCTTTTCTATACTGGACAGTAATTGGTGCTCTCACAGTCTTAAAAATAGCGACAGAACACACAAAATGTTTTTTTTTACAACTAAAATATTTAAAAATGTGAATGTTTGGTATTACCATGATCATACTGATGAGAAAAACAAGATTGCAAGGTCAATTTAACCACAAAATGTACACCATAAAAAATTCCCAAACATCATCCCAGAATTGTATTTTTTTTTTTTTCAAAATTTCACCCCAATTGGAGCTTTTCCCCTGTTTTCCAATACACTCTGTGGTAAAATGAATGAATGATGTTTTTATCCAAAAAGAAAGAAGAAGGCGGCACTCATTGGACCGGTGAAGAACAGTTTCTTTATTCCAGTCACGTATTACATCAGGTGGAGGGTGCGGGGAGGAGGTGCAGGATGATGGAGCCCGTTTCGAGTAGTGCTTACTCTTCAACAGATCCTAAGTAGCACTACTCAAAAGGTACTCGTCATCCTGCACCTCCTCCCGCACCTCCACCTGATGTAATACCGCGACTGGAATAAAGAAACCTGTCTTCACCAGTCCAATGAGTGCCGCCTTCTTCTTTCTTTTTGGATAAAAATGACTATGTCCTACGGCTGAGTAACGCTGGACCTGGTTCTGTGCCACAATTTCAACTGCAGCAACATAAGGTCAGTGCCCGGTTTTCCTTCTACATTCAAAAATGAATGAATGATGTCATTCAACAGTAAAATTGTTCCTGCAACAAAAAACAAGCTCTGATATGTCTATGGGGACAGAGAAATAAAAAAAAAGTTATGGCTCTGTAATGGAGGACAGTAAAAAACAAAAAAGCAAAAACAGCAATTGGCCCCATCGCGAAGAGGTTAAAGGGGTTATCTGGGATTTATATAAAAAAGAAAATGTGCCTAAGCGCCAACAGGCTGGTAGCTGCCACCTACCTGCCCGTTGTGCCTGGCACCATTCACCGACGGTCACCACCGATACATAGCAGTCTGAGATTGCTCCCATCAGAAATTTTGCCACTTCCACTGACATCATATCAACAGAGGGGCGGCTTGACCCTTTAACGAAAGGCGTCAAAGCTAACATCACGCCGATTGACAGCTGGCTCCCCCAATCAGGTACCGTGGAGTCGGCTATCAATCAGCAGGAGACCGGCTGTCCTGCCCTTCCATCTGAGCTGAAAAGTTGCCTCTGCTCTGTTTATCCTGACAAAACGTTCTGTGCGTGCTCGCTCCGTGTCGGCGGTGTCTATGGTGTACGGTGGTGGGCACAAAAGGCAGATAGGTGGCATCTACCTGCCTGTTGTGCCTGGCACCATTCACTGACGGACACCACCGATACACAGCAGTTTGAGATTGCTCCCATCAGCAATTTTGCCACTTCCACTGACATCACATCAACAGAGGGGCGGCTTGACCCCCTGACGAAAGGCGTCAAAGATGATATCACGCTGATTGACAGCTGGCTCCCCCAATCAGGTAGTGGGGAGTCGGCTATCAATCAGCAGGAGACCGGCTGTCCCGCCCCTTCCACAGATCTGAGCGGAAAAGTTGCCTCTGTTCTGTTTATCCTGACAGGAACAGTCTGTGCGTGCTCGCTCCTGTCGGCGGTGTCTTTGGTAAACGGTGGCGGGCTCAAAAGGCAGATAGGTGGCATCTACCTGCCTGTTAGTGCTTATACATGTTTTTTTTTTCTATAAATCCCAGATAGCCCTTTTAAACAGACTCATTAAATTAGAAGTAGAAAAAAAAAACATGGAAAACCCATTAGCCCCACACATCAAATGTATTATGAAAACAACAATTAGTTGCATGTTCTGCATGTAAAAAGCTGTCTTAAGAATTGATTAAATATAGTCAGAGGGCGACAAAAACTATTATTGACAGATAACTGGTGTCAAATCCAAACATGTGGCAGGATGAAAGGCACAAGATTCCCATGAAAAGCAAAGATTCTCTTGTATTAGGGCCAAAAATGAAAGCGAGTCAAGGAAGTCAAACAGAATGTACAACCATATTATTTATAGTGAAGTTTCTGGCAGAAGGTCAAACAAGTGAACACAGAGCATAAATCTGCGAAAAAGTCTCATGCTCATTATATTACTAGAAGATTCCAGTGGTGAGCCTGAATCCAAAGGTCAAGCAAAAAATCTGCTTTGTAGCAGTGTAAACATTTCATAGAAGGTTCAAACAAAATTATATTTTCTCATAGCCGCATTTTATAAAATACATAATTTCTGCAATAAATTGAGATATGATAAGTAAATGATCAATGGTGGTATGAGAATACAACTTACGTTATGAAACCTATAAAAAGAAAATATACAGCTACTGAGTACAATAATAAATCTGAATAAATGGCAATAAACCACTACTATTCTGAAAAGCTTAATGACAATTTTGTCATTATAGGACTCTATTTCAGATTGCTGACTGTTGTCAGAGTTTGTATGTCTTGCAGAAATTTGGTATCAGGATTAGAGGATGGGGGCAACAATACCAAAAAATAAAGACAAATTCCAGAATATCTAACATCTACGACACTCCCAGACTCAATAATTTTGCAAACACAACAAATCTTCATGGTCTTATCTTCTAAAGGTATCGTCACACCTGGCGATGTCGTCGTCGATTTTATAGGCGAAGCTGGGGCGTGGCCTATCACCGCCGACATCGCCGATGCGTCGACTAATGTGAATATGTGAGGGCGACGCATTTGAGTGGTGCTGAGAAACCAGGCGAGCACTCTGGGGCGATGTGTACACGGGGGACGGCGATCCATAGGCGATGGGAGCCATAGGCTCCCATGTTACGGCATCGCCGCTCAGGGTTTATAGACACCACAGCGGCGATGGTACCTGTAAGATCAAAAACGCCAAAAACGTGCACGCTCCCGCCCGTCGCCACCGACATCTCCTACGACGTCACCTGGTGTGATGGTACCCTAAAAGATGAATAACTCTCTTGCACAAACATGTGAACGTATGGCATAATCTACATATACTTGCTTTTTATTATCATTCCTCAATTCTATGTTCCTTTGGTCCCTTGTTTCTGGCCTTCAATATGAAGCAACCATTATGGTACCTTTACACGCCGCTACCGAAGGTAGCAACAGGTAGGCACCGCACGTGCAGGCGCACGTTTGCAACGGTTCCTAACGGTACCTGATGCCGCAGTTACACGCCGCCACAAGGTGCTCCACAGAAGGTATTTTCGTTACCCGGAAGTGCCGACGGGTGCTGCAGGTTACCTTCTGTGGAGCACCTTCCCTGATTTACATGCCGCTACCACAAGGGAATCTGGGCGTACATATTGTGCGCCGTAACTACATAGGCGTGACAGAGTTGTGTATTACGCGACGCTCGTACGGTGATTGGACAATGCAATAACATCATGATTGGCCAGCCAGCGCAGGGAGGCTGCTCTGATATAGCAAATGTGTATTGTGACTGGTCAGCTCGTTAAATATGCCCCCTCTGCAGGGACAGCCAATGGGTACACAGTAGTCTCCACCAATGATAGCCGATGGGGCGTGGTATAGCATGACGCTCAAGCACGCCCCAGGTAACTCAAATACCGTATCTGTGCCCCGATTACACGCCGCTACCATAGGGGTTATACCTGCTTGTTTTTCAGCACGGCTGAAAGACAGGTATCCAAAGTGACAGGAAGGTACAACCTGAATTACACGCCGCCACTTCGCGTGTTTTGAAGGTAAAAGGTACAATTGTCTCCGATACCTGCCGGTTTCTACCTTTCGGTAGCGGCGTGTAAATGTACCATAACAGATATTATGTGGTTAAATTATTAATCTATTTTAGAATTTCCATGCGTTAAGCTTTACTTGAAGTGTTTAGGAAACCATTTGGCAGTGGTGTAACTAAAGGTCCTATGGGCACTGGTGCAAAACTTGGACCTCAGCCCCTAGCAGCATGTTGATCAGATGTACCTGTAATACTTTAGTAATGTAACCATTCTGGCCCATATCCTGTATTAATAGCCTCTGCCCAGTCTTGTGATAATGTATCCCATCTTTGTCACCATCCTTTAATAATTGCCCCATCCTGTAAAACTGGTCTAAATCCGTGTACCCATTTTGTAATAGTGTCCCCCCAACCTGTAATAATGTCCCCCTTTACTGGAATAATAACCCCCATCTTGTGATAATGTCCCCTGTACTGAGACTTCATTCTATAATAATGTTCATTGTCCTGGGACCCTTCCTGTGATAATGTCCTCTATCTTGAGCTTCTTCCTTAACAATGTTTCCTGCCCAATGCCCCTTCCTATGATAATGCCGTCTCTCCTGGCCTCTTCCTGTAATATTGAACCTTTTCCTGGCCTCTTCATGTAATAATTTTGCCCATTCTGGCCCCTTCTGGTAATCATGTCTCCATCCTAGTGCTCTTATCCAAAACATTAAAAAAAATAAGCCATTCTCCTCACCCGTTCTAGTTCCTGCAGTGGAAGTGTCCTCACCATGCTCCATGTACACAGTGGGGCAGGTTGCACATAACAATAATATTATGCAACACTGACGGTGAACTCGCCAACGTCAAGTGTTGACCTCTAATTAACCGATGCCATGTATATCTATTCTGTTGCAGGAAGCCAGCGTCTCTCTGCATCACAATACATTTCAGCTATATGTGTGTGTGATGCACCCCAGGGCCGTGGGTCACTCGGAACCAAGCTGTGGTGTTTCTGGGCAGTCACAGGGTCAGTCCCAGCTTCTTAGACCCTGGGTTCAGTGCAAAAGGGAGTTCTTGGCTAGTATAGGAAAAGTTATTTGTGACGCCACCCGTGATTTGTGTCTATGAGTGGCCACCGCTGCTGCAGAACCTCTGGGGACAATTGATAGGCACCTGGGATGTAGTGGCTCCCCACAGGTGGAGCGGATCCCCAGGGCAGTGGATGTTGAAAGGGTGTAGGGCGCAACGTAACTGACAGACTCATGGTTTGTTGGTTCCTCAAGTCCTTTACTGGTGACACTGGCACAAGGACAGATGATATCGATGGAATCCAGCAACCTGGGAGCAACTCGGCGTTCTCTTCACCTGGCAAGTTCTGAGGCCTCCTTGCTGCACTTCTTTAGTAGGTCCCTGCAGCTGCTTAAGCTTAGCTGTGGCCCTCTTTCTCTCCTGCTGTGTGCCGTGTGAAAAGCAGCTTGAGTCCTTCTCCAGCCCCACTTCTCTGGCAGCAGCTCTTGGGCTCTTCATGCTGCTTTGCCTCTGGGCTCTTTGGTGTGGATGGGGGACTTGGAATCCCCCACCCTCTGGTATTGGCTGCCGGGACGTTAGGCCTTGCACAGCCTCGGACTCCGGTGTCCATTTCTTGGTGCTTAATCTTCTTGGGTGAGCTCAACAACGCTCCTCTCCCCAGGCTCTTCGACTTCCTCAGACCCTTCCCTAAGGGTCACTCAAGCTAAGTCTAGTTTTTTCTGGGACGAGCTTAGCACTGCTCCAGTCCACAGGATGTCTTCCTCAGCACTGCTCCATACTGAACTGACTAACTCTTCCGCAGACCAGAATTTATAGGGGAGCTCACCCTGAACCTGGGTTTAGGTCTCCCCCTTCAGGCCGGAGGCAGAAAGGTGTTGTGTGCTTTGGATTTTGCCTGGTGTTGATACCCTGTGTTGCTCTCAGGTATGACACTACCCCCCAGGGGAGATAATGACATAGTGGCATCCGGACTCTGGGGTTCCATATTCCCCCCTTGTGTCCACAGAAAGAGATTATCTGGTGTATAGACGAGCGCTCCCAGGTCCAGAAAGACACAATCCAAATTCTTCTTATTTTCCAAAGTAGTAGTTTATTCCATCAGTAATATAGTGGAGAACATACAACGCGTTTCGGCTTTACAGTAAGGATAAGCCTTCCTCAGGTTTCTGGGACGTAGCTGCAAACCAGGTGGCAAGCACACTAAAGAGTGGATCAACCAAGTGACCACAAGGAATTGTTACATGTTTCTGGGACGTAGCTGCAAACCAGGAGGCAAGCACACTAAAGAGTGGATCAACCAAGTGACCACAAGGAATTGTTACATGAGAAAATAAGACATCTAAAGGGTGACACAAAACCTATTATCTATCATCATACTTTATAATCTACACTTAGATTTGCGCCCTCTTTCTATCTCCCCACCACCCAGACCCCAGTGCCCAGAGGTCGGACTTCCTTGAATCATATTCCCCCCTTGTGAAATTCAGTACTCCTGACTGAGGTAACCTTTTCAATAGAGAAAATCATGAACAATAACAAGATTAAATGACAATGAAAGTGTACAGAGTCTCAAAAATTTAAAATAAATACAAAAACTAATAAAAATTGAAAATCAGTCACTTTGGTGATTAGTCCTTCCACCATTGCCTGATAAAGAATATTTACAAGAAATCTTTGCCACAACCAGTCCTATGGCTTAAAGGTCCATGTTTAAAGATAAAGATAATAAAACTTCAAGACTGCTCAAAAGTTCATACAGTAAAGTCCTGTAGGCACATACGCTTTGCAATGAATTTGTTTTCCATATAAACACTTTCATATTCAAACAAGAAAAACATAATTTACATTTTAACCTTATTGGCACCCTAATCTTGGTACCTAACTGGGATTTGACCTTGGTTACTGCACTGGGATCTTTGCAGCACTGGTGTTTCTACTGATGACTTATGCCTGGTCTAATGTATCTGTTGGTGACCCACTAGTGTCTGTACTACGAGTAGGCCTACGCAACACTGGTATACTTGAGTGTCTTTTATGTCTTACCATGGGACTGACAAGTTCACTGTTAGCAAGGGGTTGGTGTTCCTGTTCTACAGGTGCGGCTTTTAATACCTCAGCATGCGGTTCTTCACGTCTTGCTGGTTCAGGTATCACTTTTTCAGGAAAGCTAGTATGTGAACAACAATTGCTCCATTTTACTGTGTCCAGGTCTTAGGGAAGTCTCCTAGAACCGTAAGGATTACTTCTTCTTCTTCTTTTGGTTTTACAGGTGGAGGCATTTCTTGCACTTCTTCTTGGTACTTAAGTGAATCAGGACATACCTTAAGATTGTCTCTGGAAACTTCTGCTGACATCTTTCCATTGTCTTAATTGACAAGGCACACCTTGGTATTGTCGAAGTTTGATGGCAACACTGTTTATGGCACTGCTTCCCATTGATCATCAAGTTTGTTAGTGCATCTCTACCTTTTAAGTACTTGCTCATCTGGTTTCAAGAGAGTTGCAGGAGCATGCTTGTTATAGAATTGTTCTTGTCTCTCTCTGGCTAGGGACAAAATTCTTTCTACGCTCTCTTGTACTTAACAGCTTGGAATGCTTTAGTCACTGTTTTGGCTTTAAGGTCCTTCACAGGTACTACTACAAGAAAACAGAAAACGGGAATAATGGTCTACTATGGTAAGGCTAGACATGGCCTGTCCTACTTGGACTCAACTTCACATGATTCAAGGCCACAAGTTCCAGCGGGTGTTTGGTGATGATTGGCTGTAGCGGGGCTCTCTGGGTATCTCAATCCTTTCTTCTTAGGTTGCATGGTCCACAGTCTCAGCACCAGTTTTCAATGGTTCTCCTCATGCCAACCCAATAGAAACTTTCTCTCAGTAGAACTTCTAATTTATTCCATCCGAAATGCCCTGCACCATCATGGTAGGCCTCTAGCACCATCTGTACATCTCTTTTTGGCATGACTATTTTCCAGACAAGCTTGTGGGTTCTGGGATTGGTATAACGTCTGCACAATTTACCTCCACAGATGAACAGTCTGCTCTTCTCTTTCCACAGCTGTTGGGCTTCTTGTGGAGCATCTGGACCAGGATACGGGCCTTCCTGCGTCAGTAGTTCCTTGACAAGCGCACAGCTAGTCAATATCTTGAGTTTCTGCCCATCCATGGTGGGGTATTGGGTTCAGCGTGGTTTCTTGACGTTGATCTTTTACATAGTTCTTATATTGCGTCGCATGGGGGCGGTGAAAAGTGAAAAGCCGGTAGCTATATTTCTTCCATCTTTCCGGGTCTTCTCCCGCATCCTGCAAATGGGGCATCCTAGACAACGCATTAGCATTGGCGTTTTTGTAGCCTGCCCCATAAATGATGGTAAAGTTGTAATTTGACAGCCGGGCCATCCAATGCTGCTTCAGTGCACCTAGCTTCACTATCTGCAGGTGAGTAAATGGATTGTTGTCCGTGAAGATAGTAAATTTCGCTGCAGCCAGGTAATGCATGAACACACTCTGTAACTGCCCAGACTTCAGCTAGAAACTTTAACTTGAATGAGCTGTAGTTCTCTGGGTTACTTTTGTAGGATGGAGTTTCCTGCTGGCATAGGCTTTGACTCTTTCTCTGCCTCTTTGCACTTGGGATAACATTGCTTCTAATCCCACATTACCGGCATCAGTGTACAACACAAAGGGCTGGCTGTAATTCAGATAGTCTAGGATCTTATCCCACATCAGGGCCCAATTCATCTGATGGAAGGACTCTTCTGCTTTGCTGCCCTACTCGAATGGAGGACTCGGGTTCTTAGTCTTCTTGGACTGGCCTACCAGGAGGTCTTGCAGGGGTGCAGCCATAAACCCCTTAATGAACCTCCTGTAGTATCCTACCAGCCCCATGGACTGCCTCACCTTATTGATTGTGGTTGGTCTTGGCCAGTCCCGTAAGACAGTGACCTGGATCAGTTGCTACACCGTCAGCACTGACAATGTGACTGAGGTACTGTACCTTTTACTTCAACAGGTGACACTTGAATGGCTTCACTTTCATGCCATAGCCGGACAATGCTTCAAACACATTTAGCCAAGTGCTCCAGATGGTCTTCATACAGCTTGGAGTAAAGTATGAAGTCATCCAGGTACAGTAAGATGGTTTCAAAGTTATTGTGCCCCAGTCAGCACTCCATCAACCTTTGGAATGTTCCAGGTGAGTTACGAGTCCAAACGACATGCAGTTGAACTCACAGAGGGTCATTGGCATTGCAAACTCTGTCTTCTCTCGGTCTGCCTCTGCTACAGGAACCTGCCAATACCCACTGGTAAGATATAAGGTGGAAAAGTAGTTTGTAGTTCTTAATGCAGCTAATGACACTTCAATTCTGGCTAGTGGGTATGCATCCTTATGTGTAATGTGGTTTATCTGCCGTTAATCTGCACACATTCTCATTGTACCATCCTTCTTTTTCACCAGGACAAGAGAAATTGCCCAGGGGCTACAACTATCTCTTATCACCCAGCCTCCTTCATCTCCATAATTGGATGGCGGAAAATCACCTGTGGGGTATGATATTGAACCCCTTTTACCTGCCCAAAGTCTAAAAGATTTTTTACTAAAGACTTGTTCATATTCCCACACTACCCAGTAAACTCCATGCTTTTGGTGTGAAGGAGTGGAGTCTGTGCATATATGCAACTTCTTGCACCAATCCTCCAGCTTTCCCTCAGAGCCATTGTCTTCCGCCTGATCAGATGGGTTCAAGGGCTCTACTGCCTTGATGGAGTTGTTGCTGACAGTATACAATTTAGCAATGGAAGCATACCTAGGCAGTTTGACTTCTTCTTTACCGCAGATTTCAACAACATTTTTACAGGGCCTACTGTCTGAATACATGGTTTCTACCAGGGCCTGGTAATCTTACCCCATAAGGCCTATTGCTGCCCTACACCAGATTAACATTTCACTTTGTGGGGTTATTACAATGGGTACCGAATCACTTACTCTTACACTGCTGACTTCTCCTCCGGACAACTCTACCTGCTGCCTCAGCATCAAGGTCTTTATCTCCTTCTGCAGGAATTGCTGCTGCCCATGGTTGGCAGTTTCAGCAACCTGTTGTAACAGCACAATACTCTCCCCAAGACAATTTTCAATTACATTAGTGCCTAAGGTTATCTTTGGGTTACTTTCTAGTAGATCAACATCAACAATCAATCCCTGGGCTTTTAATTACACCCGCCCCACCTTTATGGTGACTTCTTTAAACCCAATCTGTGGCATAGGTTTACCGTTACTAGCTAATATAGTAAAACCGTCATCTGGGCCACGTAAAATGTCGGAGTCTGCCCAATACCTTTTGTAAAGGATATATGGCATTGATGTCACTTGAGAGCCAGTGTCCAGCAAAGCATTCATGGGGATGCCATCTAGCTCGACAGGCAGGACTGGGCATACTCCCACTTACCTGTCACGCCAGCTTTGTGGGCCTGGTGGTCTTATTCCTGAGGGTATCCTCGTTTAAAGTAAAAAACCTTGCAACATAGCCCTGCTTATCGCAGCGGCGGCAGATGGGCTTTCCTTCTTGGTTGTAGCAGTCGGTGGGCCATCCTCTGGCCAACGGGTTCCTCTTCTGTCCATCAACAGGACGTCATCTCTGCTAGAAGCCAACTCGATCTTCTCTGCCGCTTGGATCCTTGCATCACTTGCATAGCTTTGGCCATCTCTGCTACGCTCTTAGTTAGTGCCTCAACCTTTAAATGCAGAGGATCAGTGGTAATAGCTCAAGAGTCTGTGCACTGGCCCCTGCGGTGGTCTGTAGGGTTTGCGCCCCCTGTTGGTGGTATATTATGACCAGGCATTGTGCAGGTTCTGGGCCAATGGCTGTTGCTTCTTACTGGAGTATTCTAATGGCCCTGTCCTTAAATAATGCAAAAACTAGATCAGGTTTTGGATGGCCATCATACGCAGCTGTACTCTGTGGGCAGGGGCTAGGAGCCCCTCAATAAACTGTTAAATAAGCAATTTGTTCTCTTCTTGTATAGCATTAGGGTCTGTCTGCTACATTGCCCTCAGTGCTTCCTGTAGGTTTAAAGCAAAGTCTCTGATGCTATCCTGCACCCTCTGTTTACACCCGAAGAATCTTATTTTTACTTTCCAGCAGTACGGGTATCCAAGGTGACTTGCAGTCTGGCCACTAAATGTTTAACAGTGTCTGTAGTGCTCTGTAAGCTTCAAGCACCGCATTGTGCATGCGGTGCTTGAAGCAGTACACATTGGCGTGGGTGTACTCACGTCACCCGACCGGAAATGACACGATTCGCGTCATTACAGCCCAGGCAGCGCTGTGAAGAGCAGGGAGGCGCTGAATACAACATGAATAGAAGATCACGCCTATTAGGACGTGATCTTATAACGAAGAGGGCACGCCCTAAGGACTAAAGAATATAGCCCCTGCTAATTAACATCACTAATGAGTAAGTTATAAAACATTTTTCTCCACTTTCACAGGATGTTTTTCTGAGACAAAAAAAGTGTGAGATTAGTGATGGGATGCTGCAGGGACATGATTTTGAAGCTTAGGTGGCCTTTTGGAGGTGACAGGATCCCTTTAAGATCCATGCTAAGGATTAGAAGTTATGTCTGTATGCATATTTAAAAAGGACCTGTCACCCCCCTGGTGCTTTCCAAAGTGAAAGCACCACTGAATGCAGTGAGTCTGCTGAATTCAGGGAAATGGTCTCCCATGTCTTTAGCCCCCCCAGTAACCTGTAATAAAAAATGTTGAAAGTTTTAAGATACTTACTGATTATGCAGTCCCCACTGTTTGGAGGGTCTTCCCACCCCCTGCCTTTCTGTTCCGCCTCCCTGTCTCTCTGTTCCGCCTCCTGCCTTTGTGGGTCTCTCCCCCTCGCTGTGCGCCTGTGCCTCAGCATCTGAATTCACGCAGCGAGGAGTTGGTAGGAGTGGGTCCAGGCTGCTGGAACAGTGCAAGCACAGAATTATGCTAAATATTATGCTGTATGTGTAGCGCCCCACATGGTTAGGCGTCACAGTGGGGTATTGCACTCGTAAAAGTGGTATAATTTTCCCCAACTGCAAGTGGATGCTGGGCTGGTGGGTGTGACCCATTTCTGCACTCCCACACTAGACTAGTAGTGAGAGGTTACCCGGAAGAGTGAGAAGTTAGTAGGAGTTGGAGAGGAGTCGAGAAGGGTGTGGATCGAGGCGGAAGGTTTAACAGTTCAGCCCCAGGCTGATCCTGAGGGAAGATGAAAGGGGATCCTGAGGGGATCCAGAGAGAGGGTGCCTGACGCGTGAGTCTGGGCCCGAGAGAGAAAGGGAGTACCCCAGTGTGGAGCGACCATACTCCTGGGAATTCCCCCAGTCCACCACGGGAACGCTGGACCCGAGAAAACGGCCAGAGTCCACCTCTGAAGTCGTCAACCGGCTGCTGTGGTCTGTTCACCAGCTGCGGCGTCCTGCCAGATGGAGCAGTCTGCCTGCTTCTTCACTTCGAGGGAAGGGAGCCCTAAGACTACCTTTAAAGAGTAATTGGGTATAGACTCATCCTAGGCGGGCAGAAAAAGACACGGGTTCGTCAACTAAGGTATACCACGGGTACCACATACCACCTGGCATCCACTTGCAGCTACCTGTTTCTTTAACAACTGTTGCCGAACTGTGGACTTGTATGCTAATGGCTGTTTACAGTAGAGTACCCGGGAGAGTGACTTTGCCTCCTTGTCTTTGTGCTGCAGAATTCAACCTGTTTACTTACAGGAACACTGCCCCGGAGGACCAGCTCCACCTGTAGGGAGCTTTGCCATCCTTGCCGCAATACCATCGCCCTCTGGAGGACTGTGGCGGCACTGGTGACCCATCACCAGGTACTACAGGTGGCGTCACGTGACAATAAACTCTTATCCCCTGTACATAACCCCCTTATTGAAGTGTCACCCATGCCATGGGCTCAGGCGCTGCCACACGTGACATCCCCGTGAATACCCCTCCGAGCATGATACCGGGTGCCAGGGTTCCGGCAGGGAAGGTATTTAATGGTTCGATTCCGCTTAACATGTCAGGCTAGACAAAGAACGCGTTGCCTGTCACAGGATCCAAGTTCTTGTGAATTTTACAACTAATGCAAAGACGAAATAAAAAGATTTGGATGATTCATATAATTCATAAGCACGGTGATAACACACCGGCATGCACCAGCAGGAACAAATAATTGCCTGGGGCTCAACATATGCATACAGGAGGCTGCTTCTGGTGTTGATGTTCCCGTGCATGCTCTGTTCCAGCAGCTGGAACCGGTTACCA
Source organism: Allobates femoralis (assembly GCA_033576535.1). Lineage (NCBI taxonomy): Eukaryota > Metazoa > Chordata > Amphibia > Anura > Aromobatidae > Allobates > Allobates femoralis. Next base: position 171,293,103 of record JARQOC010000003.1, read on the forward strand.
ATTCCTCGCTGTACACCTGCGTGAATTCAGACGCTGAGGTGCTGGCGCACAGCAAGGAGGGGAGACCCACAAAGGCAGGAGGCGGAACACAGAGGCAAGGAGGCAGAACAGAGAGGAAGTGGGCGGGAGGACCCTCTAAACAGTGAGGACTGCATAATCAGTAAGTCCCTCCGGACTTTTTAGCTTAAAACTTTCAAAATTGTTTACTACAGTTTACAGGGGGGCTAGAGACATGGGAGACCCCTTCCCTAAATGCAGCATACTCACTGCATTCAGTGATGTTCGTACTTTGGAAAGCACCAGGGGGGTTACAGGTCCTCTTTAAAGTAGGACCTCCTACTGGACTCATATTGTGAGAATGCAGAGATATTTATTAAAAATGTAATCTAATTCTATTTTTGTTTCCCTCAAATTGTATATTATTCTACTTAGCTCCTCTTGCCTTGTAACGGACTGACTATAAGAGGGTTATTCAATTACCGTAATAACTTAGTAACAATCCACAGAATATATGATTGCTGGAGATCTTGTTTCCCCCATGTGAAAGGAGCATGAGTGCACTTACTAAAGGCCCCGTTACACACAACGATATCGCTAACAATATAGTTGCAACGTCACTGTTTTTGTGACATTGCAGCGACGTCGTAGCGATGTCGCTTTGTGTGACAGGTACCAACGATCAGCCCGCTGATCATTGATCGGTGGTTTATGGTCAGGACCATAAATCTGTCGTTGGTCGTCCGCTGGTCAGCATGCATTGGCGTGTGTGACAGGGGCCAAACCACCAGCGATAAGTGGAGCAGGCTGGTAACGATGGTAAACAGCGGGTATCTAGGTGTGCAGCTCCTAGTTACCCAATGTTTACCCTGGTTACCAGCCTTCTCCGCTTACAAGCTGGTATCCAAGGTACACAGCGGGTAGCAAAAGACAGCGCTGTCCCTAGTTACTCGCTGTGTACTTTGGATACCAGCCTGTAAGCGGAGAAGGCTGGTAACCAGGGTATACATTGGGTAAGTAGGCGCTGCACGCTGCCTAGATACCCGCTGTTTACCATGATTACCAGCCTGCTCCTGCTTACCGCAGCCTGGCAGCGGGAGCTAGACATCGTGGAAAGAATATTTTGTTCTTTTCCACGATGTCACTGGTCCACTGGTCGCTGGTGAGTCTGCCTGTGTGACAGCTCACCAGCGATCAGATACCTATCAGCTAGCGTTGTCCCTGCGATCCGATCGTTGGTCAGATCGCTGGGACATCGTTGCGTGTAATGGGCCCTTTAACTACCATTACATTCACTTTTATGGAATCAGCAGTGAGCATGCATGAATCTGCTAGACTAGTCACACGAAGCAACAGGCCCCCCTTAACATGATTGGTTAGGTTTCCAGTCTTCACACCCTTAGCAATTATTCATTTTTCACCTGTATTGTACATGTAGGTGTTGGTAGTCAAATAATCCCTTGAAAGAGGATTTATCACCAAATTATACATGTTGAACTGGCTGTACATCTAATAGTGTCTACAGGGAGGAATATAACTTGCTGGTTTTCTTTTTATTTTAACTCTGTTGCAGAAATATTAGCAATCAAAGTATAGGAACCTAATGAGTTAATTTGGTGCCCCTGCGACCAGGTGGCCACAGGGTCAACTGCAGATGGGATAGGCAGGATGATCACTCTACACAAACACCCCCATAAACACACTCCAACCCTGAGCCTAAGTCGTTTCATGCCAGGCGAGGGGTGGCGGGAGTAGCTAAGTGTATGTGGGAAGTAGAGAGAGAACCAGGACAAAGGGGTGGAGGAACTGTTATAAAACACAGGAACACTAAGTTGGGTGAAAAGATCGGGAATTTCCTGGAGGGTGAGAAGGAGGGAAGGATCTCCCAGCCAAGACACCCTTCAGCTGAGTACTGACTGAGACAGACTGCAAGAAAAACGGGGCCCGGTGGCCTGTACCACTGATGGCCATTCGGGAACTCAGGCTGAGTCCGTGGAGAAACAGAAGGAGCCAGGTGAGTCCGACTAACCCGGGTCACTGGTGGCTGGCCAGTGAACCAGATTGCCGGCTCTGTAGATGTGGCTGGGAACGTTTTATGCCCCTAACCACGAGACACCCGGCGGGGTGCAGGAAATCCATGTCCCCGAGACCCAACAACTGGTACAGAGTAGGACAAAGCCATCGTACTAGGGCTAGTGACCAAGAGTGTGGGACAGATCTCTACAGATCCCATGATGGCCGGACCAAACCTGTAGGCATAGGAGAGGAGAGAGAAACAGAGGGCCCGAAAGGTACACTGAAGGGGAGTGACGTAGAGGAACCATCCCGGCTGCAGTGAGGACCTAAGCCCGTGACTGTAGTGTGCACCAGGTCTGCTACAAGTAACCTAGTAACATGGTAACATAGTATTTAAGATTGAAGGAAGACCTTAAGTCCATCTAGTTCAACCCATAGCCAAACATGTTGATCCAGAGGAAGGCAAATATAACCCATCTGGCAACACTAAGCTTCACATTGGGGAAAAAAATTAATTCCTGACTCCACATACGGCAATCAGACTAGTTCCCTGGATCAACGCCCTATCAAAAAATCTAGTATATATAACCGGTAATATTATATTTTTCAAGAAAGGCATCCAGGCCACTCTTAAATTTTGGTAGTGACTCACTCATTACAACATCATGTGGCAGAGAGTTCCATAGTCTCACTGCTCTTACAGTAAAGAATCCACGTCTGTGATTATGATTAAACCTTCCTTCCTCCAGACGTAGAGGATGTCCCCTTGTCCCCGTCTCAGGCCTAAGAGTAACAAGATCATTAAAAAGGTCTCTGTACTATCCCCTCATATATTTATACATTATTATAAATCACCCCTAAGCCTTCGTTTTTCCAAACTAAATAACCCCAAGATTAATAACCTGTCTTGGTATTGCATACCCCTCAGTCCTCTAATAACTTTGGTCTCTTTTCTCTGCACCCGCTCTAGTTCAGCTATGTCTTTCTTATACACAGGAAACCAGAATTGTACACAATATTCTAAGTGCAGTCGCACTAGTGACTTGTATAGAGGTAGAATTATGTTCTCCTCATGAACATATATGCCTCTTTTAATACATCCCATTATTTTATTTGACTTTGCAGCAGCTGCCTGACACTGAGCACTAAATATGAGTTTGTCATCTAACCATACACCCAGGTCTTTTTCAGTGACAGTTTTTCCCAGTGTTTTACAATTAGGCACATAATTATACATTTTATTTCCTCTGCCCAAGTGCATGACCTTACATTTATTCCCATTAAAGCTTATTTACCATTTATCAGCCCAAGCTTCTAGTTTACATAAATCCTCCTGTAATAGAACTTTGTCCTCCTCTGTATTGATTACCCTGCAAAGTTTAGTGTCATCTGCAAATATTGAGATTCTACTCTGTATGCCCCCTACAAGGTCATTAATAAATATGTTAAAAAGCAGCGGCCCAATACTGACCCCTGTGGTATCCCACTGTTAACTGTGACCCATTCTGAGTGTGTTCCATTAATAACCACCCTATGTTTCCTATCACTGAGCCAGTTCTTAACCCACTTACAAATATTTTCCCCTGTCCCCATTGCTCTTATTTTATGTATCAATCTTTTGTGTGGCATTGTATCAAAAGCTTTTGAAAAGTCTATATACACCACGTCGACTGCATTTCTTTGGTCCAGTCCAGAACTTACTTCTTCATGGAAGCTTATCAGGTTAGTTTTATTGCAGAGATGATAAGCGGTCTTTATGGGAGCGCTTAAATGATAGGCACCTACGGGTTTTCTTTAGCAGGCAACTTTATTTCCCCTTAGCTCCACAACATGTTTTAACCGTACTACGACAGTCTTCCTCAGGTGCTCCCATAAAGACCGCTTTTCATCTCTGCAATATATATCTATCCCCAGTCTGGGGGCGAGCGGCAGGAGCAGCATAATAGAGGCACAGAGAGAAAAGGACCTGGCGTTACTAGGTAACCAGAGAAAGCGGTGACGTAGTTCCGGTAATCGGGAGATCACGTGACCGGAAACGTCCTGTCGGAGCAGCCGGGAACGAGTAAGGAAGGAGGAAGGAGTGAACGGTCGCTGCTTCAGAGGGGACACCTAACGGAGGCTTGTAAACCGGGTTGTGCAGGCAGCACAACCCTAACAGGTGAGTGGCCTCTGCCCCACGCCACCAATAAGAATTTGGAGAATACTACCCATTGCACCCCATATCTCTCTTTTGTTTTATCAGGTTAGTTTAACAGGAACGGTCCCTCATAAACCCATGTTGATATTGGGTCATGAGGTTATTTTTCTTAAGATACTCCAGTATAGCATCTCTTAGAAAACCCTATAGGATTTTACCCACAGTAGAGGTTAAGCTTACTGGCCTATAATTTCCAAGTACAGTTTGTCCCCTTTTGAATATTGGCACCACATTTGCTATACGCCAGTCCTGTGGTACAGACTCTGTTATTATGGAATCTTTAAAGATTAAAAGTAATGGTTTATCTATGACGGTACTTAATTCTTGCAGTACTCTGAGGTGTATCCCATCCGGGCCTGGGGATTTGTCAACTTTAGTGATTTTTAGATGGTGCCGTACTTCCAGCTGGGTTAAGCAGGTGACATTTAATGGAGAGTTTTTGTTATCACTAATCATGTTGTCTGTCATGGTTTATTCTTGTGTAAATACTGTTGCAAAAAAGTCATTTAGCATATTGGCATTTTCCTCATCCTCATCCACCATTTCACCTAGACTATTTTTAAGGGGGCCAACACAATCATTTTTTAGTTTCTTACTATTTATGTAGTTAAAGAATATTTTGGGATTTGTTTTTGCTTTCTTTGGCAATGAGTTTCTCTGTCTCAATCTTTGCTGCCTTGATTTGCTTTTTACAGATGTTATTTAATTTTCTGTATTTGTTTAATGCCTCATCACTACCTACTTGTTTTAATTCCCTAAATGCTTTCATTTTGTCATGTATTGCGCCCCTTACAGCCCTATTTAGCCATAGTGGTTTCCTCCTATTTCTAGCATGTTTATTCCCATAGGGTATATATTGTGCACAGGTCCTATTCAGGATGCTAATAAACGTCTCCCATTTGCTTTGTGTACTTTTTTGTCTCAGGACATTGTCCCGGTTTATTGCACTAAGATCATTTCTCAACCGTTGGAAATCTGCCTACCTGAAGTTTAGTGTCCTTGTAGCCCCTCTACTACACATCTTATGAAAGGATACTTGAAAACGTATTATTTTGTGATCACTATTACCCAAGTGACCTCCAACCCGTATATTTGATATGCGGTCCGGCCTGTTGGTTAATAGTAGGTCTAACAGTGCTCCCCTTCTTTTTGGGTCCTGAACAAGTTGTGAAAGGTAATTGTCTCACATTATTGTCAGAAACCTATTACCTTTGCTGGAACTGCAGGTTTCTGTCTCCCAATGAATTTCAGGGTAGTTGAAGTCCCCCTTAATAATGACTTCACCCTGAGTCACTGTTTCATCTATTTACTTTGAGGATATTCTCCTCCACTTCCATTATTGTTGGAGACTTATAGCAAACTCCTATCAGTAATTTATATTTTTCCCCCTCCCCTTATCTCCACCCATAGGGACTCTACATTTTCATTAGATTCACATATATTATCAGTAAGGATGGGTTTTAAGGATGATTTTTACATATGAACACACACCTCCCCCTCACTTATTTGTACGGTCATTTCTGAACAGACTATAGCCCTGTAAATTAACAGCCCAGTCCTGGCTCTCGTCCAGCCATGTCTCCGATATCCCCACCATGTCATAATTATTTTCCAACAAAATTAATTCTAATTCCTCCATTTTGTTGGTAAGTATTCTGGCATTAGTGTACATGCACTTTATGCATCTCTCTTTACCTCTATTTCTTTCTACTAAATTGACTGTTCTAACCCCACCCCCCATGCCAGCCCCAATTTCATTATTTGTGCCCAGGTTACTATTTACACTATCTTCCCCTCCTGTACAATGAATACCCCCCCCCCAATCCCTAGTTTAAACACTCCTCCAACCTTCTAGCCATTTTCTCCCCCCGCACAGCTGCACACTTCACATTAGATGCAGCCCGTCCCTAGCGAAGAACCTGTAGCCAATAGAGAAGTCGACCCAGTTCTCCAGGAACCCAAACCCCTCCTTCCTACACCAAATCCTGAGACAGTTATTTATCTCCCTAATCTCCCATTGCCTCTCTGGTGTGGCACATGGTACAGGTAGTATTTCAGAGAATACTACCTTGGAGGTCCTTACCTTAAAGACGACCTGTCACCAAACCAGGCATGGTGATCTAGTTACAGCACTGGATGCAGCATGTCTCCAGCATGCAGACAAGGGGTCCCCCAGCACTTGAGCAGCCCTGTACCCCGAGATAATACAGTTAGAAAACTTACATGCTCCAGCCATTAAGGAGGTGGCTAGGGGCTGCAGCCAAGGGCAGATTCACACACCCTGCATGTGTAATCTGCTCACCGCTGCCAATCATTCTCTCCCTGTCTGCAGCATTTAAACAGTTTTTTTTCCTCTCCCGTGTAGGGGCGGGGCTACACGGGAGAGAAAAACAAAACTCTGTTTAACTGCTGCAGTCAGGGAGAGAATGATTGGCAGCGGTGGGCAGATTACACATGCAGAGGGTGTGAATCTGCCCTTAGGCTGCAGCCCCTAGCCACCTCCTTAGTGGCTGTAGCATGTAAGTTTTCTAACTGTATTATCTCGGGGTACAGGGCTGCTCAAGTGCTGGGGGACCCCTTGTCTGCATGCTGGAGACATGCTGCATCCAGTGCTGTAACTAGATCACCATGCCTGGTTTGGTGACAGGTCCTCTTTAAGCTTGCAGCCTAATTCCCTGAAATAATCCTTAAGTACCTTCCACCTACCTCTAACTTTGTCATTTGTGCCAATGTGCACCATAAAGAGCCTATCACCAGGGGGACTAAATGAAGAGTTGACATTTACGGTGTTCTACAAGAAATGACCCACAGATATAATTAAGGTGACCATTGGTTATTTGTTTATATTGAGCAGGATGAGACGGAATTTGGACACACTATATGTTTGGACCCCTTACCTATCTGATAGATAGAAATTTGGTCTGCGTCCCTCTCTCGCCCTGTTGATAATGGTTCTGATTTGTGTTTTCTTTTTTTCTTTCCTTTTTTCCCCCTTCCTTTACAGGATATGTGGCACCCTATAAAACGTATCTAGAATATTGGAGATCGAAGTGGATATGAAAATATGGACTTCATCCAAACACACAGAGAATTCGACCAACTCTATGTCATCATGCACTGAATATACTGTAAATACACTCCAGGAGTTATCTGCGTGCAGTGTACCCCTGTCGACATATTCCACGATCTGTGTCATATAATACTGTCCGTTCATAGGTTTAGTCTTGTTGAACGGAACGCCAATTATATGCATTGGTATTCTTACCCACTTTTGAATGGTTTGAGGTAGACACTATCTGGGGCTCTCTGTTTTGTGTTACAATATGATTATATGATGCTGGAACTTTGTCTTTAGTTAATTTTTGCTCCTAATTTGCTTTTCATAATAATTTTTTTTTGTTTTAATGGACATGGCCAGGTTCCTCCACAGGCATGTGTTCCATTTGGAACACATAGCCTGTTGTATATATTGTAAATAAACATTTAACTTTGCTGCTTGTTATGAATTGTTATAGGTATGTGAATGGTTAATGTTGCACTAAAATATTAACACTATCTATTCAGTTCAGTCCCCATGTAGGTCATCTGTTTACAGGCTAAAACTGGTGTGGACACCTCATTTTTCTATATTGTATAGCTCATAGTTCGCGCTATTGCGTCTTACTAATTTATTCTGTCTCCTTCCCCTTTAATAACACCGCGAGTGCAATGTTATAATGTAGCTGTATTGACCAAATATGTCTGGAACTAGTTATTGCAGCCACTGGCTAAGGGGGAACTATTTGTGGGAAGCACCCTTTACTCAGGATGTGCTTCCTTCCCTATGACAACATTGCCATGGTTGCGATAATGTCACTTCCCCCGCACGCCACTGATGAGGAAGTATACAATCATGGCGGCGGCCAGCACCAGCAGGATATTACACTGGGAGCAATGCACAATGGACGCCTGTACACAGGTAATGACAGGCACACTAACGATTAAGGAGTTTTTACTCTGAAACGCGTCTAGTGTTTTTCCCCTTCCCCTGTATCACTATTGTTATTGAATAAAGGACATAAACCGCATCGGTGGCACCAGAATTATTCCTTTTATACTACACCTGCGCTCTCCCCACCCCCTCCCCCTCCAGGTTTTACATGTAATACTGATTAACTTTATGATTGTCACCTGGCTGAATGCCATATAAGAAGACACAGGAGTGTCCTCCCATACCCCTGATGAAGCCAGTATTCTGGCGATACGCATGGGGCATTCTGGGTCTCCCTTATCCACCTTAAACCCGGGGCTTGGTGCCCTTACCAGACAGGTAGTTATGGACTGATGTGTCTTGTTGGTTCAAGATGAATGAACGCATTATTGCACCTTTTCATGCAGCACTTTAGTTATGCCATTTGCATCTTTTTATACAACATACAAGTCTGATATTGTTGTGTATCCACAAATATTTTTTGGATTGTTGTATAAGTCACTCTGTTGTTTGCTCTTTTTTATTTCTGGACAAGATTTGATGAATTTATTAATGCATTGGCTACTGAATTTATCTTGTGCATGACAGTCCTATTTACCCATATAGGTCCGGTTGAGTATTGCTGGCAACTCCCAGGGTATTGATAGGTGTGACCCCACTGGTGTTGTTATTACACACACCAGTCGTGAATATAAAAGTGGTTTGCTTTTTTAATTGTTTTTAATACAGTGTTCTGTGTACTATTTGTATGGTGTCATCATTAAATTTACTAAATAAAGTTTGTATTTTTCTGAGTTCCCAGTGGTTCGCATATCATCTTTTCTTAATTGCTAGCAGTCAAGTGAGCAGAGGAGTAAAGTACCCGTGAACTCACGATTTGTGTCTGAGACTTATTGGTACTGAAATTGCAGCGGCTCGCCTGCGGAGCTGTACACTTGTTCCCTGCCACAGGAGAAGCTGCGGGAAGAGAGCAATTGAAGTGTCCCATCTCTCACTATCCCTACACTTGCCCTGGAGACAAAAGCCCTGCCCGTGGAGGGCACACCATCCCGGCTGCCACCTCCACCATCCCCAGCGGTCTGACCAGCAGCGATGGCCCATAACTTTTATAAACTATAATTCCTCATTTCCATTGCCGCACCTGGGAATACGGAACCAGGTCACGTTGTCGTGACATCCCTTCTCCAACTGACAAGAGGACCTGGTCCCAAGTACCCCTGACCTGGGGTACGACATTAACATTTTTTAAGTTCAAATGGACACAGTTGTGCTGTTCTTTTCCTCACATCTATCTTATCTGAAAGGTGTGAATTATCTGTGTTCTATACCCAGCACTGTCTAACCCTAGAACACATGACGTTAAAAATATACATATTAACGTATTGGGGGCCTAAAGGCCCCCATCCAAATAATATAGAAGAACACACTTAAATAACTTTCACAAGTTTTATTTCAAAATTGCTAAATAAAATATGAATAGTGGACAAAATTTTAATTATAATATTTCACAGAAAACACCAAAAAATCATTTTTTTCCCAAATTTCACACAAAGATATGAAAACACACACAAAAATGCATAGAAATCTACAGCAAATTAGCTGCAGCTACATTTGTATTCTAACTTTCTTTTCTATTATATTAGTCTTCCAAATAATTTTGACATGTTATTTTTTCAGAAGAATGTTCTTTGCAAACATTTTCCTTAAAAGTGGAACAATATTGTGCATGACACACAAACTGAAAATGAATCAGACTTCCTCTCAACAGCTTATCTTATCACAGGTCCTTCAGCAATTAGCTCACAGTGTATACTGTCCTCGGAGTTCTATACACAGCTCATTACTGTGTACAGAAGGACCTGCAATGATGTCATGGCCTTATCACTCCCTCCAAAAATCACATGACATCCTCACATGTTATTATCCACACCCTGGCCCCTCCACCAGCATTACTGAGTACAAATAAAGTAACTTGAGACACAAACACTACTGAGAACAAGATAAAACATAGTGGGGGCCTAAAAGGCCCCCAATACGTACAGATGTTGTTTTCACCAAACAAGCATTGTTACACCAAAATGCATATGAAAAAAATTATATGAACAACTGGATATTATCAACAACGACATACTTACGAATACCTGGAGTTTCAAAATTCTAACTAAAGTAATTTTGCAGATAACAGCAAAAATGTAAGACTGGGGGCCTAAAAGGCCCCCAATATGCGTTCTAGTGCTAATCATGCAGGAAGTAAGACCAGGAGACCAGCCATGTATCATTACAAGTCGGACACTGAGAAACCTGCTGTAAGTCAGGGGCAGCCTATGCAGGTACTCAGGGGCCCATTAGTTATGGGGATCCACTTCCACCTCCAAAGCTGCAAGAAGCTTCTGTCATAGCAGAATTATTGAACTGTGAAGGGCCCAATAAGTTTTGTTACACAAGTGCTCTTTTCTGTCTGTGTCCTCCAATGCTCTAAACTGTAGTGGTGTGGGGGTGTTCTCTCTCTAGGATGTTGCTCCCTGCTTATGATCGAGCAACTCATATAGGCAGAGGACATACATGTCCCCGGTGAAACCAATTGATAACACCAATTTGGATTTTTTTTTAAATAACTCATTAAGGTCAAATACATTGATTAAGGTAAGATAATATAAGATACACTTTATTGTTTCGGAGGGAAATTATAATATCACAGCAGCAGATCAAAGACATGAATTACAACAAAACAGTATCTGGGAGCTTGCTATCAACCTTATGGAGACAGCGAAGTGAGGAGATTGTAAGCCACTTCCCTCCTCTCAGATATATGCAAATTTGCACTTCACTAAGGAAGTAGAGAAACTCCAGTGCCACATTTAAGCAGCTTCCTCAAAGTCATAATCGCTTTCCAACAAGCTTTTAATATAACTAAGGGATTTGTGCCAGATCAGAACCCCAAACTACAGATGCTGCGTTTCGGGGTACCTGCCCCTCATCAGTGTAGTGTGTGGGATATTCTGATCTGGCTGAGTGAGTGGGCTAAGACAAGGTCTGGGAACTTGCTATCAACCTTATGGAGACAGCGAAGTAGGTGAGGAGATTGTAAGCCACTTCCCTCCTCTCAGGTATATGCAAATATGCAAATTTGCACTTCACTAAGGAAGTAGAGAAACTCCAGTGCCACATTTAAGCAGCTTCCTCAAAGTCATAATCGCTTTCCAACAAGCTTTTAATATAACTAAGTTAATATAACTAAGTTAATATAACCTTAGTTATATTAAAAGCTTGTTGGAAAGCGATTATGACTTTGAGGAAGCTGCTTAAATGTGGCACTAGAGTTTCTCTACTTCCTTAGTGAAGTGCAAATTTGCATATTAACAAAACAGTAGACATTTGACAATGGAGGTTACTCATATATGCATGTTCATGGCAGATCAGTACCATATATGATTATAATAACTCAACAAAGGAGAGGTGAATAATAAAAAAACGCATGTTCTGCAGCCATTATTACATTGTGTTTATCTAACGTTTATGTATCCATTACATGGTATCATTGTTATGCTTATGCATGGTATGATGACACCTTTTATATATTTTGTTCATTGCTCTCAGTATGCATATAAATACTTATCCTAAAAATATGTTTTATTGTTTAGCTAAAATGAGATATTGGCAGCGAAAATCATTGCTGTTAACTGTGCAACAATCTTCACAGCTGGCTGTGAAGGGCAATAAAAATATGAGAATAGTGTGTTCTTGATTCCAGTATCATTACTGGCAAAAGCAATTTAAGATGCCTGATGATGAAAAATCCTTCTTTTCAGATCTTTTAATATTTTTGAAAAAATATAGTAAATCACTGGACTGAAACTAATTATGTTAAAGAGGACCAACCAGCAGGATTTAAGGCTATAAAGTGAAGCCAGTGCCTTAAAAGCACTGGGATACTGAGTGCAATCATACCTTTACTTCAATGATTACATGTATGATTGTAGAGATAAACGTTATAGAAGTCCTTAGCAAGTGTGCAGCAGCGGGATGGAGTGTGCAGTAATTAGCATAAGAGGGGCTGGGTTTCTTTGTATTACTGAACCTGTTTTCAATAAGTAAAACCCTCCCCCCTTCCTCTTTCCCTCCCTCCATCTCCCTGCTTGTGATCTCACAAACAGTAGAAGCCCCCACCCCTTCCAGTTTCTACACGTCCTGATTTGTCTCCTCTCAAGGATCTGGACAGATCCCTGCTATTGTCATCACAGATCACAGATGACAAATCACAGATGGGGATCTATCTATGGAGCATGCAAGGGGTTGCAGTGTCTCTATCTGCAGACTGTGTGATGGAGCATGCTGGGGGTTGTGTCTCTGGATCTGCATATCATGAGCTAGTGAAACTACAACCCCCAGCATGCTCCATCACACAGTCTGCACATCCACAGACACTACAACTCCCAGTATGCTCCATAGACAGATGCCCATCTGTGATCTGTGCTGACAATAGCAGGGACCTGTCCTGTGAGGGGAGACAAATCAGGACGTATAGAGACTGCAGGGGGCAGGGGCTTCATCTGCTTGTGAGATGACAGTCAAGCAGAGAGATGGAGGGAGGGAGAGAGGGAGGAGGAGGGTTTGGCTTAGAGAAAACAGGGCAGTAATACAAAGAAACCTAGCCCCTCTTATGCTAATTGCTGCACACTCCGTCCCCCTGCTGCACACTTTCCAAGGAATTCTATAACTTTTATCTTAGAAATAATACATGGAATCATTGAAGTAAAGGTAGGATTGCACTCAGTATCCCAGTGCTTTTAAGGCACTGAATTCACTTTATAGACTCAAAACCTGCTGGTTGGTCCTATTTAAAGGGAACCTGTCAGGTGCTCTGTGCACCCAGAACCATCGGCAGTTCTGGCACATATCGCTAATCCCTTCCTAACATTACTTTTATATATTCGCACACATACATGTAATAAGGTTTATCCTACCCTGCTATTCACCCCCTTACACAGCGTTCCCAGCCAAGAATGACCACAGACACAGCTCTCAGGGATCCCAGTTATGTTTAGTACAGCAGTAACAGGGAAATCCAGGATGGAGTAAATTTTTCACAGTCTGATGTGTAGGACATGGCAAATACAGTTCACAGTTGAATACTGACATGCGATTGGGGTTCTGGAGCTGTAAGAGCACGGATTATTTAAATGTAGTATTTGTATGCTGTTATAGGAGAGTTCAAAATCTTTTGTGGCTTGGAGCAGAAGTTAAGATATAGCAAGAAGGTTGTATAGACCTGGAAATTGTGGGGTAATTTCATAGCTTGTCACGGCATGTGCAAAGGTACTTGAAGCAAATAGAGGAAGGTTGCGATGGAACGGGAGACCCTCGAGCTTTTCCAACCAACACAATAGGTTATTTGGTATACTCAGCGTGCCCTACTGTCTGGAGAAGAACATGTAGGTCTGGATAGTGAGGATCCAGGATAGGAAACTTTTCGCATACAGTCTTTAGAAGACAGAAAGATCATAGGCCATGGGGCTTTCCAGAAAATCTTGTGGTAATGGGAAGCTCCACATGTGGAGCATCTTGTCCAGAACTGGGGGATTTTCAGCTCTATCTGTCTAGACAGCCAGAGGCTGGACGTAGCTCCACCTATTGAGTCCTGTGACTGAGTCACCGGCCAATAAGACAACACCCAATTTACATGTCAGATTCTTACAATGCACAGTGATACAATCTATATGATGATGCTGGAACACAAAGAATGAGAAATACCTGAGAAATACATGGATTTAAATGAAAGTATATATCTAAAACTCACTATTGACCATAGAGGGAGCTCCAGATCTCATAGAAAACATATGGAGGGAGATGAAGCTCTGGGTTGCCAGCCTCAAAATCTTAATGATTCAGAGATGATCTGCAAAGAGGGGTGGACCAAAATTTCTCCTGACATGTACGCAAACCTCATCAACTGCAAGAAACATCTGACAGCTGTGCTTGTCAACAAGGGTTTGCCACTAAGTACTAAGTGTTGATTGCCAAATGGGTCAAATACTTATTTCATACTTCAAAATGCAAATACATTTATATAATTTATACAATGTGATTTTCTGGATTTTACTTTTTGTATTCTATCTCTCAGTGTTAAAATTAACCTACCCTTAAAATTGTAGACTCTTCATGTCTGTCAGTGGGCAAACTTACAAAATCAGCTAGGGTCAAATAATTATTTCTTTCACTGTATATGCATAGAACTATTGGTGGTACTGAGTGCACATGGGACCTAGCAGGTTCCTTTTAAAAAGTGTCAGTGAACAAAATATTTCCATAGTGCTCATGCCTACAGGATACCTTAATACTTAGCTATGAATTAAGGTAAGCTAAGGGACCATATCATAATTTGTATGCAGATTTTCCATCTCCAAGCTGTATAAAAGTTCTTATTGGATGAAGTATATCAGGAGATGTGTATTTGTGTAATGAGGGGTGTGTGGCCTAAGGATACAGCACCCTTTATCATGGTGTGCAGAATTATTAGGCTGCTTATTTTCATCAGGCAAAATAGGCAAAAAGATTAAACTGATTCGAAAGGGATGCCTCACTCTTGAAAATGCTAAAATATTGGGGCATGGTAACTGAACCATTAAACCATTTTGTTGCAAATTGTCAATTGTCAACAGGATTGCAAAAATATGTTAAGAAAAAAAAGACGCACATTAATTGCTAAAGATTTGAGAAGACTAAAACATAAAGTGATCAGAAACCCATCATCTGCCATTGCTGTCATGTTCTACAACTGCAGCCTCCCTGGAGTGCTCAGAAATACAAGGTGTTCAGTGCCTAGAGACATTGCCAAGATAGGGAAGACTGAAATCTGACCACCACTGAATAAGACACAGAAGTCAAAATGTCAAGACTGGGCCAATAAAATTTGGAAGACAGAATTTTTAATGGTTTTATAGACTGCTGAGATAATAGTGACTATTGATGGACTAAAAAGATGGGGCTTGTTGCTGGATTAGTATAGGGCATAGACCTCTACTTTAATTTATATGCCAGCAAGGTCAAATGGGGTACTGCTATAGGCTGGTATTATTAAAGATTAGCTAGTTACACCTTTTCAGGTGAAGATGGATCATCAAAATCAACTCCCAAACCTACTGCTATTCTTTAGAAGACACTTTCTTCAAGCAATGGTACAGGAAAAAGTCTGCATCCATCAAGAAAACCATGATTTTTATGCATGACAATGCTCCATCGTATACATCAAAGTCCTCCTCTGCTTGGCTAGCCAGTAAAGACCTTAAAGATATAAGAATGACATGGCCCCTTTCTCACCTGTCCTAAAGTGTATTGAGAACTAGTGGGCCCTTCTTAAACAGGAGATTTATGGTGAAGGAAAACAGTACACCTCTCTGAACAAGTGTCTGGGAGGCTGTTGTTAGTGTGGTCGAAAAAATTGATCGTCAACAGATTAACCAGATAAAGAAACTGACAAGACTCCAAAGATGGAAAGATGGACTGTTATTGAAAATTAGAGCATTGGTCACTGACATTTTTGGGAAAAATGGCAGAAATATATTATTGTACATTTTGAGTTATTTTGTTATTACTCTCGTTTTAACAGATGAGAATAAACAATTGGAAACAATTGGGATAGGAAAATTTTCATTTAGTTGCATAATAATGCTCCACACTAATAGTTGTTTAATAATTCTGCACACATGGATAGATATTCTCCTAAGGCCGGGCATGGTCACACTTATGCATAGCATTCGATAGGAGATAATCAGATACTTTATGTTAATGCATGTGAATATAATGGAAGAAAGAAGCGGTTTCAGGGGCGCTCAAAGGAAGAGGCAGGGGAAAAGGATTAAAGATACTTTCATTTACTTTGTGATAATGAGGTCCTCACAACATGTTTCAGCAGTAAGCTCCGCCTTCATCAGGTGATCACCAGACATCAGTCCAATAAATGTTGAGACATGCAAAGGAGAAGATGGTGAGATTAATCTTCTTCTCACCTCTGCTCCGTTTCTCACATGCAAGAGTATTGGCGCACAATATAATGACACTCGATCACGCATGCAGCAGAGCTTGAGATGAGTGTCATTACCATTGTATCAGATGACATCACATCAGATGCCATACATTTGTGTGACACCAACCATACAGAAACAGACCAGAATAATTGTTTCCTTGACTCCAGGCCTAGACTGATAGGCAGGAGCAGCGGGACTTTTCCCGATGGGCCGCCTGGTGGTGAGGTACGAGGGGCCACCCACTTCTCCAGCTGTAGGCTTGCTTTAAATCATCTGCCGCCGAGCAGACGTGGCATACAGGGAGCTGGGCCACAGATGTGAAGGGGACGGGCCGTTTCCCCAAAGCAGGGCCCCACTCAGACCAATAAGGATGACAGGTGCACATCCCGGGCCCTCTCACCATCTTCATCATATCCCTGATCCCTCTCTGAGCTGATCATGTGACGCCTGACACCTCCCCTCCATGTGACATCATCACAGGTCCTGTGCGCTAGTGAGTATGATGTCTGTGCCTGTCTGTCTGTCTTTTCTCTCTGTGTGTTTGACAGTGTCTAAGTGTCTGTCTCTACACAACACTATACAGTATATACAGGTCCACACTACACTGCTGTATTAGTGTGCCTATATACTGTATGTATATAGTGTGGACCTGTATATACATTATAGTGCTGTGTATACAATATATAGACCAGCACTCTCAGATGTGAACGCAGCAAGTAATCTCAAATGATGTGTATACATCGGGCAGTCTCTAATGTCTATACAGCCCCCAATCTAATGTGTATACAGCCCACAGTCTGTAATGTGTATACAGCAGGCAGTGTGTAATGTGTATACAGCCCGCAGTCTGCAATGTGTTTACAGCCCATGATGCACCCCAGGTCCATGGGATACTTGGAACCGAGCTGTTCAGCATGTTTGGGAAGTCACAGGGGTCGAGACCCAGCTTCCATGACCCTGGATTCAGTGTAAAAGGGACAGTTCCTGGCGAGTGTAGGGAAAGGGGTGATTTTTATAAGGAAAGTTATTCGTGACACCACCTGTGGTTTGCGGCTATGAGGAACTGCCACTGCTGAAGGACCTCTGGGGATGGTGGATAGGCAGCTGGGATGTAGTGGCTCCCCACAGGCAGAGCAGATCCCCAGGGCAAAGGATGTAATGATTATTGGGTTTTTTGCAGTTTCCCATGGGTCCTAAGTGGGCGTGTTGGTGCATTTCTGAGGACTCACCCTTACCATCCCCCACCTTGTGACTACTAGAGGACCACACCTAGCTTGAGTGCAGTACCCCTTTGTGGCATTCCCCTCGGTTACATTCATTCATCCCCGAGTGATCCGACTGGGCAACAGAATCAACATTTTTATATGCATGCATCATTTTGTTACTTAACAAAAACGTTCCTATAAATATAAAAATATAAAAGTAGCAAAAAATGCAAAAAGGGTTTCAGTTCCATGTAAACAGCATCCATTTCTTCTTCAAGCAAAAGATCAGCAAGGCGCCTTACACTGGACTGCAAAACAAGTGCAATTGTTCAAATTCTGTCCAGGTATTAACTACAACACAAGGTACATCTAACTATACATTATCAGGTTTACGTCATAACTATGCACATTCTGCTTACTTTTTGCAGTTTATTGCTTAAGTTCAGGTGCAAGACTGTGAGATTGCAAATTGTATACCCTCAAGGCATAACATCCCCTGTGTCACAAGTGGCATGTGTAGTTCATCTTGTCACCTGGATAAAGATCCCTTCTCGGGTGTCCTTTTGGCAAGTAACTCTCCACATCATGCTTCCTCATGAAGATCTCCTCGAAGCCTTGTTCTTTGACAAACCCCCACCCGTAAAAACCAGGAGAAAGTTAACCACCACTCTGCAGTGGCGTTGCTTCGGGTCTTTAACGGGAGCACACTCTTTCTCCTGCATGTTCGCCTCCTTGTACCACCATCTCCCCTGGCGTCATCAGCATTTCTGTTCTTTTTCATGCTGCCTCTGCTGCCAGTAGTCTTCTCTTGGGTCAGTCTCAGGTCTTTTTCACACCTCGGCTTCCTTCATCCGGACTGCAGTCTTGATCTCGGCCAGCTCCTCCTGCCGCTGCATGCAGTGGATGGGCCTGACTGTGGCCTTCACCGCTTCCGCTGTAGCACCCTCAGGTTCTTCATCGACTGAGCCGCTCTCCACGACTCCTGACCTGGATGGTAGGTCAAGAGCCTCCAGAGGCTGGCTGGGCACCATCTTAGCATCTTGTTCCACCTGCGTAGCGGCATCCCGGATTGTCGGCTGTGGTTTCACTGGTGCGGGTGCAGGCAATTTAAACTTTTTTAGGGCTACTGCTCTCGCTGCCACCTGCATATGTACGTTTCTTCCAGGCTTTGAATGCACGGCCTTGAGCTCGGTTAAGTAGCAGAACTGAGTTCTTCAACGCAGCACCCCAGAACTCTGGGCGCTCTAGCAAAGGATCCAAGCTCCTCTCCTCATCTACGGGAACACCTGTGCTTTCCGCAGGGCCGTATTTGGAGTTCCTGCTGCCCTAGGCACTGTCAGCAGTTGTTCCCCCATCACAGCTCCACCCCCCGATGCAGCCCCTCCCCGCATCACGGACAATCCCCCCCCCATCGCGGCCATCCCCTCAAGTTTCATGTAGCTTTTCTCCCCTTTTCTCCATCATGTAGCACATATAAAAGATTTGTAGGTTTGTACATTGTGAGCCCCAATAGGGACAGTGTTGATGATGTATGTAATGTGCTACGGAGTTCATTGTGTAATATGAATGCAAAAAATATTTTTCTTATATTATGTCACAATACCAGGATCTTAAGATCTTGTATTTTGAGGTCTGGGGCTCTCTGATGCGATGTTGCTGCCTGTCTCGCTGTCATCCTCTTTTGACACTGCAGTGCGGTGGACAACAGAGCATTAACTGGTTAATAACAAGAAGTATGGTGTGTGTACTAACTGAGCCATACACCCTCCCCATACCATGTCCAGCAGACATTGTAGGATTTTATTGTTAGGGTACGGACACACTGGCGTGAAACTCTGATGAGTACAATGTGTGATTTTCTCGCATTGCACTCGGACCAATGTTATTCAAAGTCTGAGAGCACATTGGCGAGTGTTGGACACTTTTTTCTCATCCAATTTCTGGATGAGAAAAAAGTCGCAACAGTATGTGATTCACGCGTGAGACTCGCTAATGCAAGTCTATGGGTCCGACAAAGTCATGGACCGCAGTCGGACCGCACTCGGACCATTCCCCCACACAGAGGGGTACACTGAGCCCCAGAGTAATCCCTCCACTGCCAGGTACAGCATGACACAGATGGGTATAGTAACGCCCCAGAGTATCCCCTCCACTGCCATGTACAGCATGACACAGAGGGGTACACCGAGCGCCAGAGTAACCCCTCCACTGCCAGGTACATGACACAGAGGGGTACACCGAGCCCCAGAGTAACTCCTCCACTGCCAGGTACATGACACAGAGGGGTACACCAACTTAGCACCACCCCCCCATCTCCCATGCACATCCCAGCACCCCCCGTCTCCCATGCACATGCCAGCACTCCCCGCCTCATCACATCCAGCACTCCGCATGCACCATCCCACGTCCTGCCATGCACATCCCAGCCACCCTGCCATGCAAATCCCAGCATCCTGCCATGCACATATCCCAGCACTCCTCTCCCATGCACATTCCATTCCCAGCACCCCCATCTCCCATGACATCCTTCCCAGCACCCCCCATCTCCCCTGAACATCCTTCCCAGCACGCCCATCTCCCCTGCACATCCTTCCCAGCACCCCATCTCCCTCAATCCTTCCCAGCACCCCATCTCCCTGCACATCCTCCCATCACCCCCTTCACCCTGCAAATCCTTCCCAGCACCCCCATCTCCCCTGCACATCCTTCCCAGCACCCCCTTCATCCTGCACAATCCTTCCCAGCACCCCATCCACCCTGACACCTCCCCATGCACATCCCAGCACCCCTTCCAGCAAAGCACTCTCCCATGCACATCCCAGCACCCCTCTCCCATGCACATCCATCCCTGCAACCCCCCCTCTGCCTGCCATGCGCATCACCCCTTCACCTCCCTGCCTGTCATGCACATCCCAGCACCCACCCCCTGCCTGCCATGCACTGTGATGCAGATCTCAGCTCTCCCCCCTGCCATGTGCATCTCACAGTGCACACCGTTCTCCCCCTTGGCCCCCTAAAGCGCCTTACCTGCTCCCCGCTCTCGCCTCCAGGCAGATCCAGCGACGTCTCCTCTTCTCTCCCGCGCTTTGCAGACACCGTCAGTGTGGTGACTCATCACCTGCTGCCAGGCGCTGTGATGCTGCAGAAGCATGCTGCCGGATGTCGGGGCGGGGAGCCGAATGGACTCCACTGACCCCGGAAGTGCATAGGCGCTCACATTCATTTGCAATTGTGCCTTAAAGGCATGATTGCAAATTAATGCTGTGCCCCTGGGCCCCCTTCCCCCTCCAAACACACTCCGGATTTAATAAAGAGTTTGGAGGAGGGAGGGGGATTAAAAAAAAAAAAACTTTTTTCAACTTGCCCCTGGTGCCGCCCCCTTGACACCTGGCACCCTAGGCACGTGCCTACGGGTGCCTAATGATGAATACGGCCCTGGCCTTCCGCAGTCTCCTCTTCCACCAGGTTCTCATGACCCATTGCCACCATTTTCTCTCTGCTACTCACAACACAACCACCTTGCGTTTTGTCGTCTTGCTATCGTCTTTTTTCTACACCCCACCCTTCCGACTATAAATAACTTCTCCGGGTGGAGTCGGCATGGCTCCAGGCAGGCCCCCTTGGATTTCGGCTTGCACTCGGGGCGGGTCTGCTTTTTCATGCCTTTGGCTGGCCCATCCCACAACGTGAGGCCGACGCACGCCCCTGGGCCAGCATATGGTGTCAGTCCTTCGTGACCGCCATTTGCAAAGTCAATTTTATACAACAGTTCAAAGAGTCTTTAAAGCACACATGGCCCGGTTTTACCAGATTGTTCTTATATTGTTTGTGACGCCAAAAAACTGACGCACCTCAGGGCTGTGGGATACTCTGAACTGGGCTGTTCAGCACATCTGGGGAGTCACAGGGGTCGAGACCCGGCTTCCGTGACCCTAGGTTCAGTGTAAAAGGGACAGTTCCTGGTCATTGTAGGGAGAGGGTGATGTTATAAGGGAAAGTTATTTGTGATGACACCTGTGGTTTCCGGCTGAGGAGCCGCCGCTGCAGCAGGATCTCTGGGGATGGTGGATAGGCAGCTGGGATGTAGTGGCTCCCCACAGGCTGAGCAGATCCCCAGGGCAATGGGTGTAGTGATTATTAGTCTCTGGTAGGCAAGAATTACTTTAGGCCTTGTTACCTCAAAAGGGCATTCACAGGCTGTCACCACATGAATAATACAGTCTCACACCATTCTGCAATTCTGTTCCTGGTTTTACTCACAGCAAGCTTCAAGTACAACAGGTCATCGATGTTACTTACTCTTGGATAAGCTCCGGTCTGTGCAGTCTTTGGTAGAACAGGGATGGCAGGTATAAGATCCTCGGTGGTGTGCCTGTCCTCCTGCCTCTCACTGGTACTGTCTCTCTCAGCACTGTTCTAAGCACCTCTGCATGCAGAGCCCTGATCCTGCAGCCTCGGGTTATAGTGAGCGATTGGTACCTCGTCCCCGGACACTTGTCCAGCTGCTATTTCAGGGTATACGCCAGGTGTGTCAGCTACAGCTGTTATAAAGCTCATAGCCTCCGGTTCAGCAGTTTGGTGAGAGGCTCCCAAGCCGCATTCAGGTGCAGTCCCTGTTTCTGACCACAACCCCTCCGTCAGGTAGTATCAGTCCCGGATTCGGGCGCACGGGCCAATTCAGTTCTCCTGGTGCCCTTAGGGTTCTCAGGCTTTCTGGACTCAACTTCTCCCAGCTTTGCTCACTAGCTGTTCAACTGTTGCCAGCACTGGTCTCGTGTGCTGTTCTGCTCTACACTTCACTGTTCTGACTCAACTGAAACTAAACTCCTCTTTTTGATGTCCCACTGGGCCCTCCCCCCTGGGGTTTTTGCAGGGTCCCCCTGGGTTCTAAGTGGGCATGTTGGTGCATTTCTGAGGACTCACCCTTACCATTTCCCACCTTGTGACTACTAGAGGACCACACCCTTGCTTGGGTGCAGTAGCCCTTTGTAGCGTCCTGGTCAGTGGGGCACCACAGCCTGCAGTCTGTAATGTATATACTGCCCACAGTCTCTAATGTGCATACAGCCTGCAGTCTGTAATGTGTATACAGCCTGCAGTCTGTAATGTGTATACAGCGCGCAGTCTCTAATATATAATACTGCCTGCAGTCTCTAATGTGTATACAGCCCGCAGTCTCTAATGTCTATACAGTCTGCAGTCTATAATGTGTATACTGCCTGCAGTCTGTAATGTGTATACAGCCCGCAGTCTGTAAAGTGTATAAAGAGGGCAGTCTGTAATTTGTATACACCCTGCAGTCTGTAATGTGTATAAAGCCTGCATTCTGTAATGTGTATACAGCACACAGTCTGTAATGTGTATTCAGCCCGCAGTCTGTAATGTGTATACAGCCCGCAATCTGTAATGTGTATACAGCCCACAGTCTGTAATGTGTATACAGCCCGCACTCTGTAATGTGTATACAGTCCTCAGTCTGTAATGTGTATTCAGCCCGCAGTCTCTAATATGTATACTGCCTGCAGTCTGTAATGTGTATACAGCCCGCAGTCTGTAATTTGTATACAGTCTGCAGTCTATAATGTGTTTCCTTTGTTTTGTTATAAACGAGCTCCTAACATAAAAGATAAATTGATAAGAGCGGACATTGGATCGAAAAAGATCAAAACTAGGCAAACCTTCTTGGCGACACCCAAGCAGGGGAATTTCCCCTGTTTGGGATGTCTGCAATGCTCTCACATGGTTAAAGGAAATACATTTTCACATCCTAGGTCTGGTAGGATTTATTATATTAAGGATTTTTTAACTTGTGAGACATCATATGTGGTGTATCTCATCAAGTGTCCATGCGGTCTCGGATATGTTGGAGAAACCACCCAACATATCCGAGACCGCATAAGCAAGCACAAATCCACCATCAGGTGTAAAAAACACTCTATTACCTATCCCGTATCATTTCATTAAAGAAGGACATACTATATCTCAATTGAGATTTCAAGTAATAGAACATGTCCCTTTGGCACGTAGAGGTGGAGATAGGATACGTCGCTTGAAAGAAAGGGAATCGTATTGGATTTTTCATTTACAAACTTTAGAGCCACATGGTTTAAATAGAGAATACGAGGTTTTTATCTGATTTCTTTGACTAAATACCTATCTCTAAAAAGCACATCCAAAACCATAATAATTTAATATAAATGGCTTCTTAGTATATATGGTTTTGAGATAGATCAATTATTACCTGATTATTGCATATGAGATGTTCCTGGTAGATAGATTTCACATCATTATTCATTGATTCTAAAATTTTCATTTTTCCATTTTTTTACAGATTTATCTCATTTAATAGTCTTCTACATCATATACTAACTCCCTCTTGTGGTTTATACTTTATTTTGCTTGTGAAAAACGAACCCAAAGTGATTCAGAACGAACTGAACCGGGATTACACATTGAAAGCGCACGCATGCGCACTGGATGGCTGGCTGAGAAATTTCTGCGTTCCATTCCCCGGAAGTGGGAGTGTCGGCGGGCCGGTCACGTGATGCGTCAGCTGACGCAGTCATTTCCGGATATCGGGTTTAAAGCGCGGTGCCGCGGCGTCCTCTTCACATGCCCGTGGAGAGGACGGTCGCTTGTTACCTGCTCTTTGCCTGATGCCAGTGAGTACATAAGGGGTAGTTATAATATACACAATATTTTGTTAGTTTGATTGGATGGAAGGAAGTAACTGATTAGATGAGTCTATTTACAGGTTCTTGGCTTTACTTAGATTGTCCTGAGGATACATTTACCTCTCTAAGGTTATTCCAGAGTACGGGGTTATATAGACACATATGGTAAATATGAGAATACTTTCTATTCTGAGATGTATATTATGACTTTCATTTTGGAAGATTATTGGATATACCACATTAGGTGATAACAGATGGGGATATGGATACTTTCCCTTTTGATTGATTACACGTGGGAACGTTATGATATATAATGCCATTCATAGGTAATGAAGGAAATGATATTATCTTTAATCACGTTTTTTTTGATGTTATAGAGATTTCAATGGGGTCTTGTTCAGGGTTATCACCTATAAGGTATACAGGAACAGGACACACATGAATTGGAGGTATTTATGTAGATGTTATGATACATGTGTAATGTGTGGATAGTCAATAGAATCAATATTTAAGAGATTATGTGGTTTGTTTGTAGCTATATACAACTCCTGTCTAGGGCCTAGACTAGGTCCATACTTGATTATTACCATCGCAATATAGTATTTAAACCTATGCTGGTTAGTTATTACATACTATATATTTTTGGAGGAGAATATATATTTTTGGATAGTTATATGAAACAATGGAGGATATGTATATTCATTAGATTTATAGGATCAATTTTCTCATGCTCACCTATGATAATAATTTGTGGTCACTTTTGTTTAACAGATATTCCTGAGATTTAACATTGATTATTGGGTTGCAGTATCTTATCCGACTATTTGGAGGTATTGATTCTATTATTTATCAATTTTTCTGTATAGTGACCATCGCTCTGTATAGACTGAATGGATTCTATGTCAGAAGCTAGACTATACATTATATATTTTTTGTATATACTTTGGTTGTATATCCTGTATTAGCCCACAAAGGGCATATTATTGAGATGAGTTGTGTATAAAGATTAATGTGAAACTCAAATGTATTTACTTTTGTATGTCATGTTGTTACAGTGATTATGAATAAGGCATGAGTTAATGCCGAAACGTCAATCAAAATCAATGTGATACCAACTCAATTTTGCTTTTCACCTTTTTCTCAATAAATGCCAGTGGAATAAATTAAGTCTTTTTATATTTTTTCGTGTGCAAGGTTTTTTTTCTTTATAATGTGTATACAGCCTGCAGTCTGTAACGTGTATACAGTCCGCAGTCTGTAAAGTGTATAAAGAGGGCAGTCTGTAATTTGTATACACTCTGCAGTCTTTAATGTGTATAAAGCCTGCATTCTGTAATGTGCAAACAGCACGCAGTCTGTAATGTGTATTCAGCCCGCAGTCTGTAATGTGTATACAGCCCACAGTCTGTAATGTGTATACAGCCCACAGTCTGTAATGTGTATACAGTCCTCAGTCTGTAATGTGTATACAATTACGGTCATCTGCCGCGACAGTACTATATATGATAAATGAAATAAATGAAATAATGAGTGGCACTGGAAACATGAGGATCAAGTGAATGTATGAATTGCAGAAACTGCTCTAAGGTAAATAGGATAAAATGGAGATCTTAGTTCCCGTTAATGGCCACTAGCGGTTAAGCTTGGCATCCACTTACAAGGAGCTCTCCACTGCCAAGTCCTAACACTATGCCCTAGTGAATTGTGAGTGTGAATAGGTTCATATGCCAAAGGTTTAATTAGGAATGATGAAAAGGTGTGTGTAGGGCTCTGACAGTGTTGTCCCTAGTTTGGTGTCCACACATGGACAACACTGTCAGAGCCCTACACACACCTTTTCATCATTCCCAATTAAACCTTTGGCATATAAACCTATTCACACTCACAATTCACTAGGGCATAGTGTTAGGACTTGGCAGTGGAGAGCTCCTTTTAAGTGGATGCCAAGCTTAACCGCTAGTGGCCATTAACGGGAACTAAGATCTCCATTTTATCCTATTTACCTTATAGCAGTTTCTGCAATTCATACATTCACTTGATCCTCATGTTTCCAGTGCCACTCATTATTTCATTTATCATATATAGTAGTGTCGCGGCAGATGACCGTAATTGTAAGTACATTATTTTCTGCCTGCACCTACGCTTAAAGTGGTGATGCCGTCATAACCTGATTCATATATTGCTTATTTTTGACTGAGCTCCCACTATATTATTTTCCCTTCCCCCCTTTCCCTAGTTTGGTGTCCACACATGGACAACACTGTCAGAGCCCTACACACACCTTTTCATCATTCCCAATTAAACCTTTGGCATATAAACCTATTCACACTCACAATTCACTAGGGCATAGTGTTAGGACTTGGCAGTGGAGAGCTCCTTGTAAGTGGATGCCAAGCTTAACCGCTAGTGGCCATTAACGGGAACTAAGATCTCCATTTTATCCTATTTACCTTAGAGCAGTTTCTGCAATTCATACATTCACTTGATCCTCATGTTTCCAGTGCCACTCATTATTTCATTTATTTCATTTATCATATATAGTAGTGTCGCGGCAGATGACCGTAATTGTAAGTACATTATTTTCTGCCTGCACCTACGCTTAAAGTGGTGATGCCGTCATAACCTGATTCATGTAATGTGTATACAGCCCACAATCTCTAATATGTATACTGCATGCAGTCTGTAATGTGTAAACAGACCGCAGTCTGTAATGTGTATACAGCCTGCAGTTTGTAATGTGTATAATCCCTAATGGGTATACCGCGGGCAGTCTGTGTTATGTATACGTCCCACAGTCAGTAATATGCAGCATCAGAAAGTTTTCCTGCGGGCAGAGTTCATGCTCTGTTCTTCCCCGTGCTTCCATGGATTCTGTTCCTCTCTGCGCCCAGCACTGGACTTTTTTCCACCACCTTTCATCTTTCCCCATCTTTAGGATCTGGCTGAGTGCTGGGTATAATTCTCCTGTCCTGTATACTGAGTGTAATCCTCAGTATCATATTATTCTTTACATATACACTGCACAGTACAACTTCTCCTGTCCTGTATACTGGATATAATTCTCAGTATCTGTATTATTTTGTATGTATACACTGCACAGTACCACTTCTCCTGTCCTGTATACTGGGTGTAATTCTCAGTATCTATTATTTTGTGTATATACACTGCACAGCACCACTTCTCCTTTCCTGTATACTGGGTGTAATCCTCAAAACTTCAGAATTATAGAATGTCCAGCTCGACGTCTTTGCATAAAATCCAAGATTTATTAGTAACTTTAAAATTCCAACTATTGACATATGTTTCACTGGGTGTAATCCTCAGTATCTGTATTATTCTCTAAATACACTGCAGAGTAGCACTTCTCCTGTCCTGTATACCGGGTGTAATCCTTAATATCTGTATTATGCTGTGTATATACACTGCACAGTACCACTTCTCCTGTCCTGTATACTAGGTGCAATCCGCAGGATCTATTATTCTGTATATATACACTGAACAGTACCACTTCTCCTGTCCTGTATACTCGGTGTAATTCTCAGTATCTGTTTTATTGTGTATATATACACTGCTCAGCACCACTTCTCCTGTCCTGTATACTGGGAGTAATCCTCAATATCTGTATATATACACTGAACAGTACCTCTCCATCTTCTCCTGTCCTGTATACTGGGTGTAATCCTCAGGATCTGTATTATTCTATATATACCCTGCACAGTACCACTTCTCCTGTCCTGTACACTCGGCGTAATTTTCAGTATATGTATTATTCTGTATATATAC
Organism: Allobates femoralis; assembly: GCA_033576535.1. Classification (NCBI taxonomy): domain Eukaryota; kingdom Metazoa; phylum Chordata; class Amphibia; order Anura; family Aromobatidae; genus Allobates; species Allobates femoralis. The sequence continues at coordinate 171,320,969 of JARQOC010000003.1, forward strand.
ACTGCACAGTACCATCTCTCCTGTCCTGTATACTGGGTGTAATCCTCAGTATCTGTATTATTCTGTATATACTGTACACTTCATAGTCCCACTTCTCCTGTCCTGTTGTCAGAGGCGATATTGGACTTCGGGATTTTCAGCATTTTATTGTTGTTTAAATTGATTATCCTCAATATGGAAGTCATCACTTCTCTTCTGTATAGGTGATGACTTGCCCTTCACTCTGGATTTGACCGCTGGGACCCTACAATCCCAAGAAACTTTTGAAGAACACCATGTAAATTGACCTATTGATTATTCCCTCTGTTGCACATGTGGCTCTTGAGATAACTCCTTTAAGAAAGTGATGAGGCCACGACAACAAAAAAGCAAATTTCATTGATCGGGGCTAATGGGTGTTATAGTATGTGGGCTGGTGTGGTTTGTTTTCCAGGGCTGCTTTTTGATCCCAGTCCAGCCCTGCTTGACACCCTCAGAAATTCATCACAGTTAGTGATTGACGAGCCTGAACTGTAAAGTTCAGGCTCCATACCGAATGGCTAGTGTTTGTTCATGGACTCCAAACATGGACTTCCCTATGAAGTTTGTGTTACTGTTCATGTTCGGGTTTGCTTAAGGGGCTACAAAAGAAAGCAAAATGGGTATTAAAAGTAGGAGACACTCGCCGGCTCTGCTACATCACAACCTTGTGCTGAATGGTGACATTAAACTGAACACTCAGCGTGAGCACCAATGCAGAATGATGGCTCTGATAGCGGCAGCTGTGAGAGTGGTAACATCACCTGAGGTTGCAGCTGGGGCACTGTGACCTCACGTGAACTCAGGAAGCATTAACAGTCTCACAGCGACAGCTGTCAGAGCCATCATTCTGTGCTGGTGCTCGCACCAAGTGGTAACTTTTACATCACCACTCAGGGCAGGGTCATGATGTAGCAGAGCTGGAGAACTTCATGGGTCCTCATGTTGTGGATTACTGTTGGAGCTGCAAGAGTATGTTTGGTGTTAATAAATAGGTAAAAGAGGGTGTCTGTGTTTTTTTTTTAAAAAAAGGATTTTTCTCTGTGTCTGTTTTTTAACTCTTTACTAACAGGATTGGTAGTGTGGGATCTCAAAGAGACCTGTACATCTCCAATCAAGGGCTTGATGTCAGCTGTTGTCATTGATCCTTTATATTACCCCAATTGCTACCGCACCAGGGCAATCAGGAAGAGCATCTAATGAATGCGTCATTTCTGGGTTGACTGAGGGCTGCTATTCATAGCCTGGGAGTGGGGACTAATAACTATGGGTCTCCCCAGGGTGAGAATACAAACTCCCAGATGTGTGCTTCCAGATGTGTGCTTTATTGTGGTTGAGTATAAAAATTGGGGGGGGGAACCCCACACCGTTATTTTTAAATTATTATTTAAATGATTTAAAAAAAAAAAAACCTGCAAGGGTTCCCCCTAATATCCAGTCAACATAACGCACATGCCTGGGGGGTGCAGCTCACAGCCATTTCCTTTATCTGCACTTGGTGATATATGGGGGACCCCACGTAATTTTTGTCAATTATTTATTTATTTTTACACTAATATGTTGTCAGCTTGCTTCCATACATTAATATACATGGCAAACAATCACACGCCAGCACAGGAGTGGGGTCATAGTCTGCTGCAACAACTAATCACGACACTGCTAGGGTCACTTTTGCGTTTGCAATCCAGTTAATGGATCCAGTTTTTCATCCTGAAACTGATCAGGTACCTGACCATAGACTCCAATGTTAACAATTGTCTGCCAAAGTGCAATCTGTCTACTGGATCCAGTTTTGAGAAGTCAGGTTTTATAGGTCTGCAACATTTTTTGGCCTTTAGCAAAACTGATCAGTTTATTAACATGGGACCTATGGGAACCTGATCCAGTACCTGATGGTACATATAGGTACCATCAGGTACTGATCAGGTATCTGATACGGTAAAAATGCCTCCAAACAACAAAGGAAAAACTGGATCCAGTAATGCATCCAGTTACTGATACAGGCTCCCAAGTGTGACCCTAGCACTGTCACAGGGGGGGTTGGGGGGCAGTGAATATTTATAAGGCTTAATGAGCGGACCTAGAAGTAGTGTGACCGAACTGCAGAGACGGGTAAGCATGATGGTAAGCAAGACTCTTGCTTTAATCTCCATTTTGCTTCTTTTTACAGGCCCTAGCCCTTACTGTCTTCATTTTATATTACTAAAGTTCAGTTCTCATAGATTTACCATATATGGGGTTAAGGCTCAAGTTCGGGTCAAGTTCAGACCCGAACCCAGATTTTTCTTTAAAGTCCTGTCAGATCTGCTAAATCCAAACATCTACGGGCTTGTCCATCTCAAGTCACAGTCCTTTATTGGCTGGATGCAGTGGTAAGTGACATGCCAAGCTGAATCTGGCAGGGTATGTGCTTGTTCTGTCGACTGGTGCCACGCCTGTTTATGGTTCCTTTGAATATGACACAAATGTCTATGTTGAGTATAACTCCTTAAAAGTATCCTTAGAATTACAGGAGGTATACCAAAGGTCTGGATAGCACAATTCTTATACCTTGATATTTTGAGATTTTCAATACAAATAATTTATGTGTCAAAAATTGTATTTGGATATCTGAACATCATATCCATACAGATATCTCTTTACAGATCTATGAGTTGTTAATGAGATTGCTCTATTTTTGTTGCTATTATAGTTGATTATATCCAATACATCAGACAAATACCTGGCTATTCTAAAGCAATTTTCCACATACAATATATATATATATATATATATATATATTTTATAACAGCAGGGGAGCGGAACCTTTTTCTGCCAGGGGCCATTTGGAAATTTTTACCATCGATCAAGGGCCACTCAAAATGATCAACTTGTGGCTGGGGCTGCTTCTCTTTGGTGTGGCTGTGATGCTAGGTGATATTGATCATGTTGCTTCTCAACAGCTTTTACAGGTTTGCTAGGGCCAGAGGGAGAGGCTGGGGGCATATACGTCACTGGGAGGTGAAGCTGGGGCATAGAGATACTGGTGAACTGGATCTAAAAGGCAGGCAGTCAGCAAAACGCGTCTGCCAGCCTGAGCACTTTGGTCCCAAGAATCTGCCCGGGATCGTAGAAAAGGACATCAAGGGCCACATATACAGCAATGTCCAGCCACTCTTGAAAACCTTCAACATAAATCCAATCCCAAACGTGTCATCAGCTTAAATCTAACAAGAGTAAGACACCATGTGGAGATTATTGTACATGAATTTGCTTGGAGTGTAAGGTCTGGGGGACTAGCTATTTTCCTCATGGAAAGGAATCTGCCTGCCTACATAAGGAGACAGATAAGCTGATAAGGAGCTTTATAGCCACAATGCTCCTCTGGGAAATATGCAAATTGACACTTCAGTGAGGAAGTGAAAAACTCTAAGCCACCCAATAAGGGTAGCAATCCTTAAAGTCATAATCGACTCTTTAACAAGCCTTTTAATATGACTTAGGATTTGTGCCAGATCAGAACCCCAAACTGCAGACGCTGCATTTCGGGGTGACTGCCCCTCATCAGTGCAGTGTGTGAGAATTCTAATCTAGCTGTATGAGATGGAGTGTAATACATTTTAGTGGTATACATACAGAAAAATGTACTTTTAATACATATACAAATGAGTAACAATGTGAGTGTGATACTGGGCTCCTCCATTGTCAGTGTGCAAGCAAAGAAGCAGTGGTTTGAGTTTAGGGAGTGGTCGCTGTTAAAAACAAGCACTGTCAATCATGCTCAGGGACTCTGCTAGATATGTAGATGATAGAACCTGACAATGCAACTATCCATGTTCGGAAGTACCCTCATTTTTGTACGAATTAAAAGTGGATTTTTCTGCAATAGACCACTACAATGTATGCAACTACTTGATTTTTATATGGGCTAAATTCCCTAAATAAATATATAAGTAGCCAAATTTGAACTTTGGAGTTGACAAACCTCTTTAAAGGACCATGACCTGATTTATGACAAAACATTTAAAAAATGTGTTCAATCCTCACTAAATGTGATGGTTTAACGCTTGGTCTATCTCTGACGTTTTCCTAGCTTTTAACAGTAAATTTAGTTAGATAGTTTAGAATGTAAATTATAGAGAGTCTCTTTCCACAGTTGACCTACACAGTCAAGATAGACAGAGTTTCTACACAGAGCTGAACCAGGGGCAAGAAAAGGTCCAAATAGAGAATGAGGTTGATTTTGTCATGGCGGTGACGGTCAAGGTGCGATAGACAATTGTTTTTTTTGGGGGGGGGGGATGGGGATGGGTTGCATTTTTTCCTTTGTTTCCTTACATGAATCCCCCCAAAACAAAAAAAAGAACCAGGAGGAGAGAGAGGAGGAGGTTGAAATGGAGTTGGTTGAAGTGGATGTGGTGGTCTCAGTCAAAGAGTAGCATGCTAGCCATGATTTTTTTTTTGCAGTTTTTTCTTTGTTTATGAACATAACTCACATGAGGTTCTAACCCCCCCAAAAAAAAAGAACTCTAGATGTGCAAAGCTGGTAAACACTTACCCCAAAAGACTTGCAGCAGTAATTGCAGTGAAAGGTGGTCCTACAAAGAATTGTCTCAGGGGGTCTGAATACAAATAAAGTCACAATTTTCAGATTTATATTTTTAAAATATGTAGAAAACTATGTATCATTTCCTTTACCCTTCACAAATACTTGCTACTTTGAATTGATATGTCACATAAAGGCTAGGGTCACATTTGCGGTCGGGATTGCAGATTCTGATCTGGTTTTGAGCATGAAAAATGCTGAAAACAGCACTGGATCCGCACCCATAGGCAGCTATTAAAAAACCGGATCGCTTCTACAGTGTTGCGTTTCCCGGATCCGTTTTTTGGACAGGTTTCTAATCCATATCCGAATTTCAATTGGAAACGCAAATGTGAGTGGAGCTGGGTACGGTAACCGATCTGAAAATAAAAACGGACAAAATAGATTATCCTGGATTGCCTGAGACAATCCGATTTCAACCATTTAATTCCCGGACAACAAAAACCATGCTGGGAAGCTGGGGAACGTTTGTTACCACAATTTCTACTGCATTCTGGCATCCGCATGTTGATTTAGTGACACACTTAGAGGGCAAAATTAGGATGGGTCAGACTTGCAGCAGATTTTTGAAATCCTGATTCGGTTTTGAGCTGTCAAAAAGCGTCAAAACTGGATCAAGAACCGCTGCCCATAGGAGCACATTATATTAACCAGATTGCACTACATGCAATCCGGTTAACGGCTCCGGATGTGCAGCCTGCGTGAAAAATCATGCAGGCTGCAGTTTTCGCAGCAGTTACTCTGCCGCAGCCTTTTTGTTATAATGGGCTCCCATGGTAGCCCATGCGGCTGCCGCAAGGCATATGTTAATGCCTGCGGTAGCCGGCGGCTTTGTTCATCCCTGCTGCCGCAGGGATGAACAAAGGGTTAAATAATAAGAATCCATGTGGGCAACATGTCTCTAGGTGGCGTCACACCCCTAGAGACATGCTGTCCACACAGGACGGCATGTCAGGGGTTAACTTAACTGTTAACCCCTGAGCCGCAATTGTTGGCTTTCTACAATTTATTCTATTAAAACCTGCTGGCTCCTGCATCAGGACCAGTATTCTACGCAAATTACGTAAGCAATGCAGACAGCTCCTCATTGAGGATGCTGTACTGTAAAATGCTTACGCAAATTGCGTAGCTACTGGTCTTGATGCAGGAGTCGGCGGGTTTTAATAGAATGAATTGTAGAAAGCCAACAATTACGGCTCAGGGGTTAACAGTTAAGTTAACCCCTGACATACCATCCTGTGTGGACAGCATGTCTCTAGGGGGAAGTGGACGCCCCCTAGAGACATGTTGCCCACATGAATTCTTATTATTTAACCCTTTATTCATCCCTGCAGCAGCAGGGATGAACAAAGCAGGTGGTAACCGGATTGTTCCGGATTACACATCTAGAGCAATCCAATTACCACATTCCGGTTTAAAGAAAAGATTTGGACACAAAAATCTGTCGGAAGGTAATTGCGGCTCCAAATCCGGATGCGGGAACCGCAATTACCTTTTCAAGTGTGACCCTAGCCTTAGTCTGAAGGGACATGAGATTACCACATCCGGATCTGGATCTGGCAAAACCGCATTTTGCCTTCTAAATGTGACCCTAGCCAAAATCCCAATAAAATACATATGCGAAATATTCACAGGGTATGAAGAATTTCTTAAGGCGCTAAATGTAGTTTGAATTCAGTATAGGAGAGAATGACAAACTCTGAAAACAAGCTTGGTCACACATCTGATGTCTGCTTAGAAATGTTACATATTTAAGGATGAAAATAAAAGATATTTCTATGCCTAGTTAAACTCTAATTAAGGAACTCAATGCAATTATAAGTATGCTTCATTAATGGGTACATGTGCTGCTCAGCTTTTGTCGTAATTTAGTTTTCCAGGTCAATATGTTTTATTTGTTTGTTGTGTCTAATTTAAAAAAAATTCATGTGACTGCGTCCTCCATCGCTTCCCAGGCTGCTGATTGCTAACATGTGTGTAAACAATGCAGCTGTCCTACTTTCCTGTCTATGCATAATATGAGCAGCATTGATCATATGGCGATCACTGTTTCCTTCTCATATTCTTTCCATTTTGTGTTATCAGTAGTTTGATGGCAGCTGTGAAGCATTATAATGGGGGTTTAGGAAACAGATAATCAACTTTTATTCCATTATGACTGACACAGATAAAGGTTCTTGCCCTTAATGATTTATTAATATAAAGCCAACAATTAACGTAGTTCATATAGGTATGTCAGGACTGGGATACAGAAAACACAGGGCAGCTTGCGAGGGCACACCAATGACTTTACTAATAAACATTGGAAAATGTTAAAACAACCATTTTTCAACCTATTTAAGGCAATCCTGTATTCAATTACTGTACAATTATCATACTTTTCAAGTTTTGAACTCTTAGAAGCTTACAAAGAGCTTCATCACTCGAGACTTAAAATCTTATGGAGGAAGATTGAACAAAATTATGGCTTATAAAAATTGTCCCATCATGACAACACTTTAAACTGAATCTGTCATGTCCCCAAATTCTATTACCCTGCACATATGGGGATAATCTAAAAGTTAACCCCTTCATTTTCCATTTAAATTTTTTCCTCCCCTTCTTCCAAGAGTCATAACTTTTTAAACTTTTTTTTGTCAATATAGCCATATGAGGGCTTGTTTTTTGCGGGACGAGTTGTACTTTTGTTCTGACATCCAGGGGTGTATCAACCGCGGTCACGACTGCGACTGGGCCTGGGGTGCAGGGACCAGCCAACACTAGTGCCTATTTCAGCTAGATCTGCTTATTCACTGAGGACGCATATCCAGCTTAAGTACATAACAGTGCAGATATCTGTAGGGTCCCTGTACTGTGATATACACTGCTGGCACAGTGGCTGGGAGCTGGTGTTGAAGGTGCCATGACAGAGTCTCTTTGTGTGCACTCCGATGTCTGTATCTGGGCTATGTGCTGGCTCTAGAGGACACCGGACAACGTGGGAGTGGAGGGAAAGGTGAGTAGAATGTTTTTGTTTTTAACTATATGTTAGGGACAGAACGGTGGTATAAATACAAGGATGTGACCATGTAAACCAAGATAGAGACATATAGACTAATATTCCAGAAAATGTCCAAATTTCACAGCAGGTCCCATTGGACTCTAGTTACTCCACTGATGACATCATTCATTTTACCATATACTGTACTGGAAAACAGGAAACAAAGCACAAGTACAGTGAAATTGAGGATTTTCATTTATCATGTTCCCTATAAAATAAAACTAACATGTCAATATGATGCCTCACGTCGGTACGAGTTCATAGATACAAAAATGTATATACTTTTACCTAAGCTGTGAAAAAATGCAGATGTTTGTAAATAAAAAAAAAATTGTGCTTTTTGTTGCCATTTTCTGAGACCTGTAGCATCCTCATTTTTACATGATTTGGGGCTGTGTTTATTTTTTGCGTCTTGAGCTGATGTTTTTTAATTACACCTTTTTGGGGGAGCTATGATGTTCTGATTGCCTGTTATTGCATTATATTGTAATATTGTGGCAGCCAAAAAAACTTAAAGCGAACCTGTCACCCCCTCCAGGCATCTAAAGATAACATAGCCAGCTTCTGCAGCACTAAGGCTGCAGTCTGACAAGGTGTCTATAGCATTTATCCTCCCTTGGTTCACTGAGATAAAGACTTTTATAAAATCTGTTTCAAACCAGACCCAAGACCGGAGGCGGTTTTCAAGTGTCTATCTCCTTCCTCTGTGGTGTCAGTCATCCCTCTCTGCTCTCTGTGCACCGCCTCCAGGGCCATCTCCCTGCACTACAGAGCTTTGTCAGCTCTGCTACAACATAGAGCTGCTGTTATAGGAGACCCACAGTAGTAAATCTAGCAGGAGGATACTGCCTGCTACGTAGCAGCCCTTGAGCTGAGCAGGTTTCACTTTCAGTCTCTTGTACCCAGCAGCATTGCTCCTCAGCCCCTGATCTAAAGCACAAACTCAACTCTGCTGCACTGCTGACAGCTCAAGGCTGTTATGTAGCAGGCAGTGCTTTCTCTGCTCAGGATCCTCCTGCTAGATTTACTACTGTGGGGTCTCCTATAACAGCAGCTCTATGTTGTAGCAGAGCTGACAAAGCTCTGAGTGCAGGGAGATGGCCCTGGAGGCGGTGCACAGAGAGGAGAGAGGGATGACTGACACCACAGAGGAGGGAGACAGACACTTGAAAACCCACCTCCCGGTCTTGGATCTAGTTTGAAACAGATTTTATATAAGTCTTTATTTCAGTGAATCAAGGGAGCATAAATGCTATAGACACCTTGTCAGAATGCAGCCTTAGTGCTGCAGAAGGTGGCTATGGTATTTTTAGATGCCTGGAGGGGGTGACAGGTTCGCTTTAACGTTGGCATTTTGCAATATAATGTCCTTATTGCATAAGTAAACATACGATAGGTACAGCCTCCATAATCCTTAAATGGCAGAAGTTTGGGACCACCAGAAGTCTTCGTAGACCTGGCTGTCAAGCCCAATTGAGCAATTGTGGGAGCAAAACCTTGGCACTATGGCTGAGCCCCAGAGATGCAGTAGGGATATGGGAGAAAGTTCCACAAAGTGAACTATCACTGCAGTCCTCCACCGTTCAGGCCTTTATGGCAGAGTGGCCCAACGGAAGCCTCTCCTCAGTGCAAGACATATGAAAGCCCGCATAGAGTTTGCAAAAAAACACATGAAGGACTCCCAGACTATGAGAAATAAGATTCTCTGGTCTGATGAGACAAAGATAGAACTTTTTGGTGATAATTCTAAGCAGTATGTGGGGAGAAAACAAGGCACTGCTCAGCACCTGCCCAATACAGTCTCAACAGTGAAACATGGAGTAGGCAGCATCATGCTATGGGAGTGTTTTTCAGCTGCAGCGACAAGACGACTGGTTGCAATTGAAGGAAACATGAATGCGGCCAAGTACCGGGATATCCTGGATAAAAACCTCTTCCAGAGTGCACTGGACCTTAGACTTAGCCGAAGGTTCACCTTCCGACAAGACAATGACCCTAAGCACACAGCTAAAATAACAAAGGAGTGGCTTCAGAATAACTCTATGACCATTCTTGACTGGCCCAGCCAGAGCCCTGACCTAAACCCAATTAAGCATGTCTGGAGAGACCTGACAATGTCTGTCCACCAACATTCACAATCCAACATGACAGAACTGGAGAGGATCTGCAAGCAAGAATGGCAGAGGATCCGCAAATCCAGGTGTGAAAAACTTGTTGCATCATTCCCAAGAAGACTCATGGCTGTACTAGCTCAAAAGGTGCTTCTACTCAATACTGAGAAAAAGGTCTGAATACTTATGACCATGTGATATTTCAGTTTTTCTTTTCTAATAAATGTGCACATTTCTAGTTTTTTTCAATTAAGATGGGGTGCAGGGTGTACATTGATGAGAAAAAAATGAACTTTTTTGCATTTACAAAATGGCTGCAATTAGGGATGGGCGAATCTACTCGCTAGGACTCGTTACTCGGCGAGTAGTAAGGGACTCGCAGGACTCTGTATTCTGCGAGTTTCCCAGCGTTTACTCGCACGAGTCCAATGCAAATCAATGATAAACGCTGACAAAACTAGGATTGCCATTGTCTTGCATTAGACTCGGCTACTGTGCCAGTGATAGCAGGGAAAATCGCAAAGTAACTGCTGTTACTTTGCGAGCCGAGTCCAGCTGTCTTCTCTGTGCAGGCTGCCGCAGCTCCAGGGTCCTAGAGCCCGCCTGCTCACAGAGATGATGTAGCAGTGCTGAGATTGTTCTCAGTCTGCTCATTCCCTGTGCATAGACATCTATATCTATGCACAGGGGATGTAGCAGAGAGGACATCGCGTTTTGGACTGCGTCGGACAGAAGAGGATTTTTTTAATTAAAGATGGAGTCCCTAATGGCTTTTTTTTTAATTTCAAATAAATTTTTTTCTCTGTGTTGTGTTTTTTTAACCCTTTATTGGAGATTCTTAGTGGCTGGGTCAAACGTGGCCTGACATTAAGAATCTCTGGCTTAATACCAGCTTGTATAACAAAGCTGGTATTAACCCCTTTATTACCCAGCGTGCCACCGCCACCAGGGTCGCTGGAAGAGCGGGGTTCAGCGCCAGAGGATGGCGCTTCAATGAACGCGCCATCTTCTGGGGCGGCTGCGGGCTGCAATTTGCAGCGGGGGGTGCCCAGAAAGCTTGGGCATCCCTGCGCTGCGGATTCCAGCCCCCAGCTGCTTAGCTGTACCTGGCTAGACATAGAAATTGCGCGGAGCCCCACGCATTTTTTTTTTTTTTATTATTTCATGAAATTCATGAAATAATAAAAAAAAAAGGGCTCCCCTATATTCTTGTGTCCGGCCAGGTACAAATAGGCACCTGGGGGTTGGGGGCAGCCCGTCGCTGCCTGCTGGATCCGGCTGGTTCCAGAAATACGGCGAAGCCCACGTGAAATTTTTTTCTGACAAATCCATAAAACAATGTAAATAAAAGGGACTGCATCTTTATTAACCCCTGGACCATGGGCGAGGGGTTAATAAAGATACAGTCCCTTTTAGGATTGTTTTATTGATTTTTCAGAAAAAATGAATTGAGTCTATATTATACGCAAAAAAAATATAAATAACAGTCATGAAGACATGAAATGTAATAAGAACAAGGAAAGGATGAAGACGACAAATACTTCTGGTTGTGCGCCCAATAAGGTAACACAGATGGCACAATTTTTTGCCGGACTTTGTTATTTTTTTGCTGCACACAGCTTTATTCATGCAGTTAGCGCTTTATATATAGCTTTACTTTTTTCAATTGAAAACCTATTTATCCATCTAGTTAAAGGGACACTGTCAGGTCATTTTCCAGTATGGTAGTAATATTACCCTTGAATAGTGCCTTGGCAAACCTTTTAAAAACATGTAAAATTATTATTTTACCCTTTGTAGTTTCCATGTTATCAGCATTGTCAGACCCTGCAGAGAGCTGCTGCATTAGTCCTGTCCCATTATAAGCTGAGACGGTTAGTCCTGACTGTGTTAAACTGTCATGTAATTATTCATTCCCTCTCAGCAGCTCTCTACTCCCTCTCAACAGCTCTCTCCTCCCTCCTCCCTCCGGGCACTGTGGTTTCACTTTTAGGAAATCTGTTCTGTTGACGACGCAGAGAGAGAGGGATTGCAGGTCTACGTTATCTTATCTAGACTCCATTTGTTTCTCTAAACAGGCATCCTACTGTGACAGTTTCTGTGTAGTATTTGACCTCTCTCCAGGCTGCAGACACAGATCAGAGAGGAGAATACAGCCCCCTACCCACCACTGATGTCCTGTGCTGTGATGTGATGTGCATATTCATCGAATGGGGAGTGGGAAGCAGAGAACTAAGTGGATAACTCACTGTTAGTGACAGATGAAATTAATCTTTTTATTCAAAGTTTACAGAAGATAGGAGGGACATATAAATAAAGGGAATACATCAATAGAGAGAGCTTAAAGAAAGAATTAGAAAATGATAGCAGGTACATATGAATTTTTGACCTGGCAGTTTTTTCAGAGTGCCTTTAATGTACATTCCTTCATTAATATGGTCTTTCCTGTATTTGACTACAATTCTTTTTGAAGTGCACCATATTAATAGTTCCTACATATAGCCCTTGTACTAGTTCCATTATACCTTTGGGGTCATATTTATATTGTTCAGCTATTTATTACTATTTATTACTTCCCTATTTGTTTGTACATTGTTACCTGGGGTACATATATTTCTTTTTTGGTATTTGTACATTTATTATACTGCTCCATATATACAGGCCTACAAGTAGTATTCAACCCCCTGCAGATTTAGGTGGTTTGATAAGATGCAAATAAGTTAGAGCCTTCAACTGCAAACGAGAGTAGGATTTATTAACAGAAGCATAAATCTTACAAACCAAAGTTATGTTGCTCAGTTGAATTTTAATCAATTTTAAACATAAAGTGTGGGTCAATTATTTCAACCCCTAGGTTTAATATTTTGTGGAATAACCCTGTTTGCAATTACAGCTAATAATGTCTTTATAAGACCCGATCAGGCCGGCACAGTTCTGGAGTTATCTTGGCCATGCTCCATGCAGTCTTCTCCAAGTTATCTAGGTTCTGTTGGGTGTCTCATGTGGACTTTAATCTTGAGCTCCTTCACAAGTATTCAATTGGTTAAGGTTTCAGAGACTGACTAGGCCAACTCCATCACCTTGATTTTTCCCTCTTGAACAGGCCTTGGTTTTCTGGCTGTGTTTTTGGTGTTGTCTGTTGGAAGATGAAATTACACCCATTTAAGATCTTGATGGAGGAGCGAGGTTCTTGGCAATTCCAGTAGGCGTGCTATCCATCTCCATGGATGCGGACAGATGCCAGCCCTTGGCTGAGAACAGCCCCACGCATGAGCTGCCACCACCATGCTTGACTGTAGGGATGGTATCTTGGGTCGTATGCAGTGCCATCAGTCTCCAAACGTCACGTGTTGGTTGGCACCAAAGATCTCGATCTGTTCATAGACCATAGAACCTTGAACCAGTCTGTCTCAGAGTCCTCAGTGATCATGAGCAAACTGTAGAGAGCTTGACATGACGCTTTGAAAGTAAAGGTACTTACGGGCTCGTCTGGAACGGAGACCATTGCGGTGGAGTACGTTACTTATGGTATTGACTGAAACCAATGTCCCCACTGCCATGAGATCTTCCCGGAGCTCCTTCCTTGTTGTCCTTGGGTTAGCCTTGACTCTTCGGACAAGCCTGGCCTCGGCACGGGAGGAAACTTTCAAAGGCTGTCCAGGCTGTGGAAGGCTAACAGTAGTTCCATAAGACTTCCACTTCCGGATGATGCTCCCTACAGTGGAGACAGGTAGGCCCAACTCCTTGGAAAGGGTTTTGTACCCCTTGCCAGCCTTGTGACCCTCCACGATCTTGCTCTTGATGGCCTTGGAATGCTCCTTTGTCTTTCCCATGTGGACCATGTATGAGTGCGGTTCACAAGTTTGGGGAGGGTCTTAAATAGTCAGAAAAGGCTGGCAAAAGAGATAATTAATCCACACATGTGAAGCTCATTGTTCTTTGTGTCTGAACTACTTCTTAATACTTTAGGGGGACCAAACAGAATGCTGGTGGTTTGAGGGGTTGAAAAATAATTGACCCACACTTTTATGTTTAAAATTTATTAAAATTCAACTGAGCAACATAACTTTTTGGTTTGTAAGATTTATGCTTCTGTTAATAAATCCTACTCTCGTTTGCAGTTTGAAGGCTCTAACTTATTTGCATCTTATCAAACCACCTAAATCTGCAGGGGGTTGAATACTACTTGTAGGCACTGTATTTGTCGCCTTCATTCCTTTCCATGTTCTTATTACATTTCATGTCTTCATGATTGTTTTTATTTATTTTTTTGTATATAATAAAGATGTACTAATTTTTTACCTGGGGTTGTCATATTTATAGGTTGAGAGTTTAGACTATAGTGTTTTGGCCACTCGTACATCCTTGATGATATGAGAATCAACCGAAAATATCCATATGGCACATAATATCAGAAAGAATAGAACATTAATCTTTTGTTCCCCTATGCCAAGACCACTCCATGGGAAAATACATGACAAATAAAGGAGTAAGAACATGGAATCATGGTCATAAATAACAATTTATTACAAATTATACATACATAAAGTCAAATAGTATGGACAGATATTTTGAATAATGAAATGAATGAAATAATGAAAGAATGGTGGAAAGTCTACCATTCAGCACAAACATGAAAATACTATATTGCATCAATGATTCAATAGAAGGGATCTAAATGTATAAGAGTACTGCAACGTAACAACTTATGGGTACAATTTAACAAAATGTGCATGTGCAAAAGTACAATATAATCAAATATCATGGTTACCCCAAATATATTCCAATCCTGCAGAGCCTAAGACTATGCCTCTATGATAACAGGAAAGTGTAGGTGCAGATTTTTAAAGATCACAATGATCAGTGTTAACAGCAGCATAAACGTAAATAGCAGCAGTACAATACAAGGCTGCCTTCAGACTTGCAGATGCATCTGCAGCGTTTTGCAGATGCATCTGCAAGCATCTGTATGCAGACCGCGGCCCCTATGTTTATAATGGAGCGCACGGCGGTCTGCAGATGCTTGCAGACCGCCGTGCGCTCTCATTGCCCGCCATTAGTGATTTGTGCGCACGCGGATGCCTGCGCACAAATCACACACTCCCACCCGCACCAGGGACGCAACATCTCGCATCCACGGTGCGGGCGGGAGTGTGTGATTTGTGCGCAGGCATCCGCGTGCGCACAGATCACTAATGGCGGGCAATGAGAGCGCACGGCGGTCTGCAAGCATCTGCAGACCGCCGTGCGCTCCATTATAAACATAGGGGCCGCGGTCTGCATGCAGATGCATCTGCAAAACGCTGCAGATGCATCTGCAAGTCTGAAGCCAGCCTAAGGTCTTGACACAGATGCATACAATTAAAGTCCGTCCATGATGAAGCTGTTAAATACTCTGTAACGAAATGTGCATTGGAGGCCTCTGTCCTGCATGATGTCCTGTATGTGTAGCCATTGAACAATCTCAAGAGATCCTTGTCTAAAATTCATGGGTATGAGTTCCTGACTTTTTATGCTGTATATGGGACAAAATTTAAATTAACTACTTACTGAAACCCTTTTTTTGATAACTACCTATCTGACTGGGCTCTCTGACGATTTTGCTGAAACAACCATTGGAATATTTGTGACGAGGTATGGGAGAATTGTTTCTGGGCACTATTTTATTGTTACAACAGACTGAAACTGTATGAAGGGCTTTACGTGTATTGATGTAAGAAACTTTGCATTGAAGATGTTTATAATTGTGCAATTGTGGCACCCCCGGATGCCATTATGCCAGGGGGGTAATGTCATACCTGAGAGCAATAGAGGGAACCCGCACCAGGCAAAACCAGAGTACACAACACCTTTCTGCCTCCAGGCCTGAAGGGGGAGACCTAAACCCAGGTTCAGGGTGAGCTCCACTATAAATTCTGGTGTGGGGCGGAGTTAGTTCAGTTCAGTTCCTAGGAGGACTGAGGAAGACATCCTGCGGACTGGAACACTGCTAAGCTCGTCCCAGGAGAGCCAGACTTAGCTTGAGTGACCTGTAGCCAAGGGTTTGAGGAAGGAGAGAAGAGCCTGAGTAATAGAGCAGTGTCCAGCTCACCCCAGAGGAGTAAGCGCTAGATAACGGACACCGGAGTCAGAAGCTGTGCAGGGCCTAATGGCCATCCAGCCAATACCGGAGGGTGGGGAATTTCAAGTTCCCCATCCACACCAAGTGCCTGGAGGCAAAGCAGCATGAAGAGCCCAGGAGTAGCTACCCGTGAACTGGGGCTAATAAAGGACTTAAGCTGCCTGTCATACAGGCACATGCAGGAGAGAGGGAGAGAGAGGGCCGCAGCTCAGCTTCAAGCAGCAGGGACCCACAGGATAAAGCGCAGCAGGGAGGCCTCAGAACTTGCCGGGTGAGGAGATCCCCGAGTTGCTCCCAGGATTCCATCGAGATCATCTGTCCCTGTGTCGGTATCACCAGTAAAGGATTTGAGGAACCAACAAAATGTGAGTCTGTCTGTTAATGCACAACCACTGCCCCGGAGATCCGCTCCACCCGTGGGGAGACATTCCATCCCAGCTGCCCGTCCATCATCCCCAGAGGTTCTGCAGCAGCGGTGGATACCTCTAGCCACAATCCACGGGTGGCGTCATGAATAACTCCCTTATAAATCACCCCCTTTCCCTACACAAGCCAAGAACTACCTTTTACAACTTAACCCAGAGTCACAGAAGCCGGGTCTCGATCCTTGTGACTCCCCAGAACTGCTTAACAGCCCAGTTCCGAGTTCCCTACGGCCCTGGAGTGCATCCAAGTTTTTGGCATTACGAACAGGATTTCGAACCCGATGTATACTTTATTGAACTGTGTGTTTTTGACTGTCGCCATTGTTGAGACGCGAGGAGCATGGGAAGCCAAGGAGGCGTGTCATTGTGGGCAATACCCTGCCAAGAGCTCAAAAGTAGGTCCAACCTGCGCTCTGATGACATCCGGTGGGGACGAGAAACCCTTTCCCACCGGAGGAACTAAAGTTGATCATCCCCACGGAAGTGAAGGACCCGGAGGGCTAAAGTTCACTAGGGGGGGAAAGATGTTGGAGTCGAGTAAAGAGGAGCCCACGTGGGGGAAGGCCGCAGCCCAGCCCGCCGCACTGGGTGCAGCCTGCAGCCCCAGTAGCAGTCGGAGCCGCAGCCTCCGCAGTGCCAGCCATGGCTCCAGTAATGCCATTCCTGATGCCGTACACACCAGGGGCAGCATGGGTGCCGCAATTCTCAGGGGAACCAAATACCCTGACTGACTTCAGGAAGAGACTGGACAGTTATGACAGAGTATACCCCCTGACGGAAGATCAGCAAGTCAATATACTAATGGGACAATTGACTGGTGCAGCCCAGCGGGAGGTAAAGTCCTGGCCGGACACTGATAAAGACACTGTTGAACATATAATAGCCAAACTGAAAGTTACTTTGGATACCCGTACTGCTGCAAAGATAAAAATAAGATTCTTAAGGTGTAAACAAAGGGCGCAGGCGCGCATAAGAGACTTTGCATTGAATCTCCAGGAAGCGCTGAGGGCAATTAAAAAGACAGACCCTACTCTAGTGCAAGAAGAAAACAAATTGCTTATTGAACATGGCTCCTATCCCCTGCCCATTGAGTACAACTGCAAATAATGGCTATACAGAATCATGACCTGGACTTTGTGCAATTTAAGGACAGAGCCATCCGAATAATGCAAGAAGAAAGAGCCAGTAACCCAGAACCTGCATGTCGCCTGGCCATAACCTACCACCAACAGGGGGCGCAGAATCCACAAGCAATGGCAGGGGCCAGTGCACAGACTCTTGAGCCTTTCACCAATGAGGCTTTGAACCAAAAGATTGAGGCACTGACTAAAAGCGTAGCAGAAATGGCCAAATCTATGCAAGCAATGCAAGGATCCAAGCCAGCAGAGAAGATCGAGTTGGCTTCAAGCAGAGAAGATGCCCCGTGGATGCGACAGAGGAGGAACCCAATGGCCAGAGGATGACCCACCAATTGCTATGACCCAGAAGGAAAGCCCATCTGCTGCCGTTGCGACAAGCCGGGCCATTTTGCAAGATTTTGTACTTTAAACGAGGATACCCTGGGGTAGCGGGCCATCCCTCAGGAATAAGACCACCTGTCACGGTGTAGTGAGAATACTGATAAGGGAATAGGAGTTACGAGCAGGGTGACCTGGGAAGACTAGTCTGAGCCTAGTCTGGAAACCCTGAATGGCCCTGATCCCGAAGATATCTCTGATGGTGAGAAGGTTCGGTCCTCAAGCCTCTCCCTAAAACTCCTCCACCAGCTCTGCGCCATTCCCCCCTCGTCTTCCTCCACAGAACCGGGATACAGCAACTCCAACAGGAATTACATCAGCCACGCAAACACACAGGTCAGCACAGCACGGCTTCCAGGCATAGAGTGAAACTCTATCACCAGCACCACCTGGTGGAAGGAGAGGCTACTTAAAGGCTAGGGGGAGGGGAGTTCAGATGAGTCACACATTAATTCCTCAACCAGCAGTTGAACCTAATAGTGAATGCAGTTCTGGAGCCCAACACAGGAGGCCAGGACCTTCATAACTATGAACCATGCAGCTCTTAAAGACAAACACATACACAGCAGCATCAAGCAATGTCAGCCCGTGACACCACCAGGCCCACTAAGCTGGTTTGACAGGTACGTGGGAGGATGCCCAGTCCTGCCTGTCGTGCTAGATAGCATTACCATGAATGCTTTGCTGGACACTGGCTCTCAAGTGACATCGATACCGTATATTCTTTATAAAATGTATTGGGCATACTCTGACATTTTACGTGGCCCAGATGACGATTTTACTATATTAGCTAGTAACGGTAAACTTGTGCCACAAATTGGATTTAAAAAGCTAACCATAAAGGTGGGGCGAGTGGAATTGAAGTCGCAGGGATTGATAATTGTTGATGTTGATTGACAAGAATGTAACACAATAATAATTTTAGGCACTACTGCAATAAGAAATTGTCTTGGAAAGATTATTGACTTGTTACAGCAGATTGCCGAAATTGCCAAACACGGGCAGCAGCGAGTCCTGCTAAAAGAAATAAAGGCTCTGATGCTGAGGCAACAGGTAGAATTGTCCGGAGGAGAAGTCGGAAGTGTAAGAGTAAGTGATCCAGTGCCAATTGTAATATTTCCAAGAAGTGAAATGTTAATCTGGTGTAGAGCAGCAATAGACCTTAGGAGGCAAGATTACCAATCCCTGGCAGAGCCCATGGATTCAGACAGTAGGCCCACTGTCCTGACAGCCAGAGGGGTAGTTGATGTTCGCAAGGGGAGGGTACCAATACGCATCTTAAATAGTGGTAAAGAAGTAAAGCTGCCGAGGTATGCTACCATTACTAAATTGTACACTGTCGATAACAACTCCATCAAGGCAGTAGAGCACTTGAACCCGTCTGAACAGGTGGGAGACAATGGCTCTGAGGGAAAACTGGAGAATTGGTGCCAGATGTTGCATGTAGGTACCAATTCTACACCCTCCCATCAAAATCAAAAGTGAGAATATGAACAAGTCTTTAGTAAACATCCTTTAGACTTTTTGCAGGTAAAAGGGGTTTAACATCATTTCCCCACAGGTGATCATCCGCCCATTAAAGAGAGATATAGGCCTTTACTGCCAGCTCACTATTAATGTGCCAAAGAAATGTTATGGGAGATGAAAGAGGCTGGGGTGATAAGAGATAGTTGTAGCCCCTGGGCAGCTCCTCTAGTGCTAGTGAAAAAGAAGGATGGTACTATGAGAATGTGTGTAGATAACAGGCAGATTAACAACATTACACATAAAGTTGCATACCCACTACTCAGAATTGAGGAATCACTAGCTGCATTACGAACTGCTAACTACTTTTCCACCTTAGATCTTACCAGTAGGGATTGGCAGGTTCCTGTAGCAGTGGCGGACCGAGAGAAGACAGCATTTGGCATGCCGATGGGCCTCTGTGAGTTCAACTGCATACTGTTCGGACTCTGTAATGCACCAGGAACATTCCAGAGGTTAATGGAGTTTTGCCTGGGGCACAAGAACTTTGAAACCATCTTATTGTACTTGGATGACATCATAGCCTACTCCAAGACGTATAAAGCACTTGGCAGAAGTGTTTAAAGCCTTATCCAGCTGTGGAATGAAAACGAAGCCATACAAGTGTCACCTGTTGAACCCAAAGGTACAGTACCTCCGCCATGTTGTGAGCTCTGAAGGTGTAGCACCAGATCCTGAGAAAGTAACCGTCATTAGGGACTGGCCAAGACCCACCAATGTCAAAGAGGTGAGACAGTTCCTGGGGCTGGTAGGATACTACAGTAGATTCATCAAGGGGTTTACGAAGATGGCAGCTCCACTGCAATACCTCCTGGCAGGACAGTCCAAGAAGGCTAAGAACCCCAGTCCTCCATTCAAATGGGGCAGTAAAACAGAAGAGTCCTTCAAACAACTGAAGTGGGCCCTGATGGGAGATGAGATCCTAGCCTATCCTGATTACAGTCAACCATTTGTCTTGTATACTGATGCTAGTAACTTGGGATTAGGAGCAGTGTTGTCCCAGGTGCCAAAAGGCAAAGAGTGAGTGATAGCCTATGCAAGCAGGAAGCTCTGACCTACAGAAAGGAACCCAGAGAACTACAGTTCATTCAAGTTAGAATTCCTGGCCGTCATATGGGTAGTTACAGTACGTTATAGGCATACCTGGCTGCAGCCAAAGTCACCATCTTTACAGATAATAAACGGTTGACTCACCTGCAGACAGCAAAACTAGGCGCACTGGAACAGCGATGGATGGCCCGACTAATTATAATTCTACCATCAAATACCGGTTAGGCCACAAGAACACCAACGCTGATGCATTGTCCAGGATGCCTCACTTGCAGGACGTGGGGGAAGAACTGGAGGAGCTGGAAGTGATAGAGTTACTCGCTTTTCACCGTCCTCATATGGTACAATGTAAAAACTACGTGAAAGACAAATATTAAGAAGCCACGTTGAACCCGTTACCCCACCATGGATGGGCAGCATCTCAAGACAGTGATCCAGCTGTATGCTTAGTTAAAGAACTGTAGATGCAGGAAGGCTCATACCCTGGTCCAGCTACCCCACAAGAGGCACAACAGCTGTGGAAAGAGCGAAGTAAGCTCTTCATTTATGGGGGTAAACTGTGCAGACTTCATACAAATCCCAGAACCCACAAACTTGTCCGGCAGATTGTAGTGCCAAAAAGCTTCAGATGGTCCTAGAAGTATACCACAATGGCACAGGGCATTTCGGGTGGAAGAAGTTAGAGGCTCTGCTGAGAGAGAGGTTCTAGCAGGTTGGTGTCACGTATTGACTGCCTTGTAGTTTGGAAGTGCTGCTGCTGTAGGTTTAAATGAAGCATTTTTTTTACCTGCTCAGTGTGAGTAGATGAGGCTAATGAACGGAGCATGTAGTAGCAGATGTGTGTGTGTGTGTGAATGCTTAGGTAAGCTGAGGGGCATGTCTGGGCTGATTGCTTCCCACCCTTCGGCCTTAAATGGATCAACTCACATCCAGCTGATGGTCGCTGATTCAGTTCATGGCTATTCTGTGACCCTGGAGTGCAGACGTGATCTCAAGCTGCTGCTGTTTTTCCCATTGAAGGCTGCTAGGTTCCGTGGTCCGTGGGTGGAGGTAGGGGCCTTATTCCTAGGGCTTCTTACTAATTTTAGGGTCTTAGGATGGAGGCTCGGACCCCCTTACCTTCAGAGGTACCTCCGAGTACAGGGCGAGTTAGGGACCCCAGTATCAGGGCCAGAGCAGGCTCTCCTGATTCCCTACGCCCAGCTCCATCCTACTTCTGGGCACCCCGTCCCCTCCCAATGTGACAGTTGGCATGAGAAGAACTATTGAAACCTGGTGTAGAGACTGTGGTCCATGCAACCTGAGGAAAAAAGATCGAGACAGTCAGAGAGCCCCACTCCAGCCGATTGTTACCAAACAACCGCTTGAACTTGTGGCCCTGCATCGAGTGAAGCTGACCCC
Source organism: Allobates femoralis (assembly GCA_033576535.1). NCBI lineage: Eukaryota > Metazoa > Chordata > Amphibia > Anura > Aromobatidae > Allobates > Allobates femoralis. The sequence goes on from JARQOC010000003.1 coordinate 171,342,761, forward strand.
GAGTAGATCAGGCCATGTCTATGCCCTTACCATAGTCGACCATTACTCTCATTTTCTTGTAGTGGTACCTGTGAAGGACCTCACAGTCAAAACGGCGGCTAAAGCATTCCATGCTCATTTCTGCAGACCCCATGGCTATCCTGAACAAGTATTGACAGACCAAGGACCAGCCTTCGAAGCAGAGATTTTTCAAGAGTTCTGTAATATATATGGGTGTAAGAAAATAAGAACAACACCATACCATCCACAGACCAATGGCATATGCGAAAAGATGAATCAGGTAGTCATAGACTTGCTGAAGACATTGTCAGTGGAAGAAAGAAACATGTGGCCCGAGAAGTTGCCAGACCTAGTGGACTTATCTAACCATGTCCCTGTGAGTTCCACCAACTGTACTCCAGCCTACCTAATGAGAGCAAGACCTGGTAAGCTGCCTATAGACTTGGATATGAGAATTGTGATCTGCCAGATGCAGATACACCAGAAACAGATTAGGATACAGAACATCAATAGAAGTATTGCCAAGTGCAAGAGTGCGTTGAAAAAAGTCTGTCACAAGCAAAAGAAAGACAGGTGAGATCATATAACAAGCATGCTCCTGCAACCCCTTCAAAACCAGGTGCACAAGTTCTCAAGAGAAAGAGACGTACCAACAAACTGGATGATCAGTGGGAAGCAGCGCCATACACAGTGATACCATCAAACTTTGACAATACCAAGGTGTGCTTAGTGAGTAAAGACGAAGGAAAGACATCAACAGCAGTGTCAAGAGACCATCTTAAAATATGTCCTGAAGCATTGAAGTTCCAGGAGAAAGTACCAGAAGTTCCGTTGCCAGTGAAACCTAAAGAAGAAGATGTAATTCATATGGTGTTAGGAGACTTTCCAAAGACATGGACACAGTACAATGGAGCAATAGGTGTTCCCATGTTAGTGTTTCCTCAAACAGTGGTATCTGAACCAGCATGACATGAAGAACTGCCAGCTGAAGTATCCAAGCCCCCCTGCTAGCAGTGAACATGTCAGTCCCATGGTAAGTCGGAGAAGTCGCAGAAAGTTGCCTAGCCTACCTGTGAGACACAGGCCTATTCGCAGTACAGACGCTAGTGGGACACCGACACATTAGGCCAGGCTAGTTCATCAGTAGAAGCACCCGTGCTGCGAGAATCTCAGCGCAGTACTCAAGGTCAAATCCCAGTTTGGTACCAAGATTAGGGTGCCAATAGGATTTAAAATGTAAATATGTGTTTCTTGTTTTCATGAAGGAATGTAAATACGTAACCAAGTAACCACCAAGCGTAAGCACCTACAGAGACTTTACTGTATGGACTTTTAAATATCCTTGAACTTTTATTATCATTAAAAATGGACCATTATGCCACTGAACTGGTTGTCGTAAAGACTAGTGTATATTCAGCCAATGGTGGAAGGACTAATCACCAAAGTGACTGCTTTTCAATTTTAATGTGTATACAGTATATGTACTGTATATAACATATACTTATAGAACACTGGAGCTCTTGTTTTATGTTGGATTTGCGGCTATCTGGCCTAATGGTGTTCCCGTGTGTCTGTTACCCTTAATAAATGAAAATGTTTTGGTAATACATATCTAAGAGGTACCGTATATACTTGCGTATAAGCCGAGTTTTTCAGCCCAAAAATTGGGCTGAAAAGTCCCCCCCTCGGCTTATACGCAAGTCAGTGCCCCCCTCACAGTATGGCGGCGCCCCCCCTCACAGGATAGCCCCCCCCTCACAGGATGGCCCCCCTCACGCAGCGCTGCGCACATACATGACCAGGCTATCAGCTGTCACCTTCCGGTGGCGGATCGCGGCTCCCGGCTCCGGCTTCCATCTTCATCTCTGTCTTCCTGCTTGTTACGTGACCGGCCGGAGGCACGATGGCGTCATCGCGATGAGCCCCAGCCACAAAGCAGGAAGACACAGATGAAGATGGAAGCCGGAGCCAGGAGCCGCGATCCGCCTTCGGAGGGTGACAGCTGATAACCAGGTAATGTATGTGCACAGCGCTGTGTGAGGGGGCCATCCTGTGACGGGGGGGCGCCACCATACTGTGAGGGGGGCCTGTTTAATGGGCTGGCACTGCTGGGGCTGTATACAATGCTGGGGACCTGCTATATACCACACTGCTGGGGCTGTATACAATGCTGGGGACCTGCTATATACCACACTGCTGGGGCTGTATATGATGCTGGGGACCTGCTATATACCACACTGCTAGGGCTGTATACAATGCTGGGGACCTGCTATATACCACACTGCTGGGGCTGTATATGATGCTGGGAACCTGCTATATACCACACTGCTGGGGCTGTATATGATGCTGGGGACCTGCTATATACCACACTGCTGGGGCTGTATATGATGCTGGGGACCTGCTATATACCACACTGCTGGGGCTGTGTACAATGCTGGGGACCTGCTATATACCACACTGCTGGGGCTGTATATGATGCTGGGGACCTGCTATATACCACACTGCTGGGGCTGTATATGATGCTGGGGACTTGCTATATACCACACTGCTGGGGCTGTATACAATGCTGGGGACCTGCTATATACCACACTGCTGGGGCTGTATATGATGCTGGGGACCTGCTATATACCACACTGCTGGGGGCTGTATACGATGCTGGGGACCTGCTATATACCACACTATTGGGGCTGTATAGGATGCTGGGGACCTGCTGTATACCATCACTGCTGGGGCTGTATATCACACTGCTGGGGGCTGTATACCTGTGCTGGAGTCCACCCTCGGCTTATACGCGAGTCAATACGTTTTCCCAGGTTTTTGGGACAAAAGTAGGGGGGTCGGCTTACACACGGGTCGGCTTATACACGAGTATATACGGTATATATTCTTAGGCTTAGTGCTAAATCCCTTAGTACATGTATTAATTATGACGCTTTGGCTTGGTATAACCCTTTTTCGGAATGTTTATTAGTTTCTCTTTATACACAATCTTAAAACTTCTTAAAAAATCCTTAAAAACAATTGATCTTATTACACTATCGCAATTGAGTTGATTGGATTCCTGTTTCAGCTGGTACACCTCCAGATTGTGGTCGTTAGTCCACCTGCAATATAAACACAGGTGGTTCTATCTGTTTTGCCTTGGTATATGTCTATGTGCTAGTCTTTTATTTTGGTTACTGGTGGTTACCTTTTATGGATGTACTGGTAATTCAGGTGTGACTACTGATAGCAGGTTTACCGATATGATCGGATAGCCAGGTGGATTGACAGGTATTTTGTGAATTTTTGGCAGCAAATAAAGAGTGGGCGTCTTAGGATATGATTCCCTTATCCAGGGCTCAACTTAGTATGCCATTGAGTTGATCCATAAAGATAGCAACGGGATTTGAATCCAATTTTGAATATGTATCTCTCTTAATCTTTTTTCATATTTGCAATTGGGTCAGATCACAATATTTCCCTCCTTGTCTGCTGATTGATGACTACATCATCCATCTTCTGTAATTCAGGGATGGCTATTTTTTTGTCTAGAATTAAGATTGTCAAATCTATGCCTTGTTGAAATCTTCGTAAAGTTATCTCAGACCGCGTGTAAACATTTCCATGGCCGGGCAGAGGGACAAGGGGGGAAACATTGTAGATTTAGGCACAATAGATTGAGGAAACCTACCAGTTTGGTCAATTTTCTGTTCATCAAGAAATTCTTGTAGGATACCCAGTGTTTACCTTTCAACTGTACTGTCCAGACCATGAGGAGACGTGCTTTTGTGGTGTAACTTTCTCAGAAACAGTTTTCGTGAAAATAAATTAACATCTTTCCTAGCTGCAAAAAAATAACACAACAGAGAAAGTTAAACCCTTTGAAAGCACCTCAACCTGATTAGTGGTCAGAACATGGACAGAAAGATTAATTACCTATAATTAATTTTTTTACTTATTCAGGGCTGCTTTTTGTCTAGCTTGTCGCATTTGATTGCTTTTGATTTGGAAGGAAAACTTCCTCAGCTCCCTGTCCAGAGGGTCTCCTCCATTGGGCCCTCTCCTGAAGCAGCAGATTGATGAGACTGAAGGGAAGCAAACCGTGAACAAGATCCAGTATTACTCCTCATATCAGCACGTGTTCCCCGTAATTGTGATTTTCACCTAAAAACACGGCTTGTTATTGTTATTGATCGTTCAAATCTCTTTGATTTTTATATTTTAACATCCCATGTTTCACATTCCCATTTAGTCAAATAAATCTCCACTTCCTCTTCAAATTTTTATAAGGCCTCAGTAGAGAGACCCTCCTTAATAATATCCTGTACCTCTTCTAGTTCAGCTTTCATTGTGGATACGTTTGATCTATTTACATTGAATAATAGTTTAATAAAACCAAGGGAACACTGTTAGCCTTAATATTTTTATTTTTTTGTGCATAATAAAGATTTACTTAATTTTTATTGGGTATTGTCATATTTTTACAGGTTGATAGTTTAGGCTATTGTGTTTTTGGCCACTTGTACATACTTGATGATATACTTAATGTTGATCTGTTGGTTAGCCACCATCTCCTATTTATCCCCTGCTGTGAGGCGCAGCTGTTAGTTACCTATATCATCTGACTTCCCACAATCCCCCTCACCTAATACCATAGTATGCCCTATGAATTTAGAGTTATTCTAAGGGGTGCACGTGTGTGGGGTGCAGCACGTGTGGTACCTTATGCAAAGTGGTACCATTGCTAAGTGGATGCAGTTACTTCATGGCAGATAGTCATGGCGGGAGTCAGGTAACCCACTCCCTAACATTGCTCTTTTTTTTTTTTTTTTTAAACCATGTCCTTTATTTCAATGTCTATCTTGCTATTTGCCTTTGTCATTCACCTTTACCGCCCCATCCCTCCTCCATCATCTCTCATCCACATGAGCCCCTCTCTCCTTCCCTCTACTTTATTGAGCTCCCAGACTCTCTATAATGTACTGATTAATCTCAGACCATCATATTCCAGGGTATTGCATCTTAAACAATGTCATATTTACAAAAGCTATTTGCTTTTTCTCTTTTTACTGCTGCTCATGTCAGGTGATATCTCTTCAAATCCTGGTCGTTCCACTGCCAACTTCAACCCCTTTCTTATCACACATAGAAACCATGCTTACCTTATCAACATCACCTGCACACCTTCATCTCCCTATTTTAATTGTGTCCTCTGGAATCCATGGTCTGTATGCAACAAGCTTCCCTTCATCCACAACTACTTTCTCACTAACTCTCTTAATCTGCTGGCCCTCACTGAAACCTGGATCCAGGACTCAGACACAGTTTCCCTTGCTGCTATTCTTCACGGCGGCCTACATTACTCCCATTCCCCGAGACCTGGGAACAGACATGGTGGTGGATTTGGCTCACTCCTGTCCCCACAATGTACTTTTCAGGTCATCCCCCCCAACTCCATCACTCTCATTCCCTGCCCACTCGCCCAGACCCGGACCTTACTATTTATGCTGTTAATGGACTACCAATAAAACAAGTAGGGTTCAGAGAAGTAACAATAAAAGTGGGGAGGGTGGAGTTAACGGGCCAAGGACTTATTGTGGTTGAAACTGATCATGGTGAGAAAAATCCACAAATGATACTAGGGACTAATGTGATTGAAAATTGTCTAGGAGGGCTCTGATCTTGTTCTGTAGGACCCTCTGATGCCCGGTGCTGGCAGTTTCAGAAATCTGTTGGAGTAAAACTCCAACAGATTTCCGAAAATGCCAGCACCGGGCATCAGAGGGTCCTACAGAAGGAGATCAGAGCCCTCCTGCAGAGACAACAGGTAAAATTGTCCAGAGGAGAAATTGGCAGCGCACGGGTGACAGACCCGATTCCCATTGTGTTACCCCATGAAGTGAAATGATGATATGGTGTTGGGCAGCAATTGGCCTTAGAGGGCAGGATTACCAGGCAATGGTCGAGCCCATGCACTCAGAGAGTAGGCCTACAATCTTGACAGCCAGGGGGTAGTTGATGTACGCAAGGGGAGGCTACCTGTACGAGTGTTAAACTGTGAAGAAGAAGAGGTCAAACTGCCCAGATATGCTACCGTTGCTAAGCTGTTCACTGTCAGCAACATCTCAATCCAGGCAGTGGAACCCTTGACCCCGTCCAACCAGGCGGAGGGCAACAGCTCCAAGGGACAGCTGGAGGACTGGTGTCAGAAGCTGCATGTAGGCACTGACTCCACCCCTTCTCACCAAAAGCATAGTTTATCGGGTAGTACAAGAATATGAACAGGTCTTTAGTAAGCATCTATTAGATTTTGGGCGGATAAAGGGGGTACACCATCACATACCTACAGGAAACCAACCACCCATAAAAGAGAGATACAGGCCTGTACCACCAGTTCACTATCAGCGTGCCAAAGAAATGTTACAGGAAATGAAGGAGACTGGGTTATTAAAGATAGTTGTAGCCCATAGACAGCTCCGCTTGTCCTTGTCAGAAAGAAAGATGGCACAATGAGGATGTGTGTTGATTATAGGCAAATAAACCGCATAACACATAAAGATGCTTACCCGTTATCCCATACCAAATAATCACTTGCTGCACTGAAAACTGCTAATTACTTTTCCACCTTAGATCTTACTAGTGAATATTGGCAGGTCTCTGTGGCAGAAGAAGATCGGGAGAAGATCACATTCACAATACTGATGGGGCTGTGTGAGTTTAACAGCATGCCATTTGGACTCTGCAAAAGCACCAGGAATGTTCCAAAGGCGAGGAGTGTTGCCTGGGGCACTGAAACTTCGAGACTGTGCTACTATACCTGGATGACATCATCGTGTACTCCAAAACATATGAAGAACATCTGGAGCACCTGGCGGAAGTATTTGAAGCCTTGTCGAAATACTGTATGAAGCTATAGCCATCAAAGTGCCATTTGCTGAAGCCGAAGGTTCAGTATCTTGGGCATGTGGTCAGCTCAGAGGGTGTGGCACCAGACCCAGAAAGGATCACCATCATTAAAGATTGGCCAAGACCAACAACCGTCAGAGAGTTACGTCAGTTCTTGAGGTTGGTAGAATACTACAGGAGGTTCATAAAGGGCTAAACGAAGATGGCAGCACCTTTGCCAGATTTCCTGGTAGGCCAGATGAAAAATAGCAAGGCCTCAGGTTCTCCGTTTGAATGAGGTGAGAAAGAAGAAGACTCCTTCAAATAGATGAAGTGGGCCCTGACAGGTGAAGAAATCCTGGCCTATCCTGATTACAATCTACCGTTCGTGCTGTACGCAGATGCCAGCAACGTGGGATTGGGAGCTGTATTGTCGCAGGTGCAGAAGGTCAAAGAACGTGTGATTTCCTATGCTAGCAGGAAGCTCCGTCCTACCGAGAAGAACCCAGAGAACTACAGCTTGTTCCTTGCCTTAGTCTGGGCTATCACCGTACGGTTCAAGCACTACTTGGCGGCTGCAAAGTTCACAGTCTTCACGGATAACAACCCTCTTACTCACTTGGACTCCGCGAAGCTGGGTGTACTAGAACAGCGCTGGATGGCCTGATTGTCAAACTATGACTTCACCATCAAATACTGGGCAGGCAACAAGAACGCCAATGGAGATTCACTGTCATGGATGCCTCACGTACCAGATGCGGGAGTGGACATGGATGAGCTAGAAGAGATAGAGTAGCCAGCATTTCCACGACCACAGTGCATCCCAATGTCATTAGAATTGTAGGGACAAGCGTCAAGAAGCCACACTGAACCCGTTACCTCACCATGAGTGGAAGGAGATTCAAGACAGTGATCCCGCTGTTAGCCTAGTTAAAGAGCTAATAACCCAACCAGATTCAGGTCTTAGCCCAGATGCTCCACCAGAGGCGCAACACCTATGGAAAGAAAGAAGCAGGTTGTTCATCTATCAGGGTAAGCTGTGCCGGTGTTTCATCAATCCCAAAACCCACGAGATGGTGTGGCAGATAGTGGTACCAAAGAAAGATGTCCAAATGGTGCTAGAAGCGTACCACAATGGAGCAGAACACTGAAGAAGCAGACCACATGGGTATTCAGAGCAGGAATTGACAAACCAAGGTCCTACGTTTGAAGCTGAAGTGTTCCAGGAGTTTTGCAATTTGTATGGGGGCAAGAAGATCCGTACCATCCACACATCAATGGCATGTGTGAGAAAATGAACCAAGTGGTCATAGATCTGTTAAAAACCTTGCCCTTGGAAGAAAGAAACATGTGGTCCGAAAAATTGTCTGACTTAGTGGACATGTATAACAACATACCTGTAAGTTCCACCAATTGCACGCCTGTGTACTTGATGAGAGTAAGACCTGGAAAGCTACCAATTGATCTTGAGATGGCAATTGTCATTCCTGAGACTAGGTCACCTAATGCTGATTGGAATGCTGAACAGTGCAAGAAAGTACAAGAGGGCGTAGAAAGAAGTCTAACTCAAATTAGAGAAAGGCAAGAAAAAGACTACAACAAGAATGTACCAGCTATTCCCTTAATACCTAGAGATATGGTTCTAAAGAGAAAAATAAAAACAAATAAACTTGATGACCAGTGGGAAGCAGAACCTTATACCGTATTGCCCTCTAACTTTGATAACAAGAAAGTCTGTTTAATCAGCAAAGACAGAGGAGAAACATCAACACCAGTTTCTAGAGACCATTTAAGAAATGCCCAGAACAGTTGAAGCAAAAAGAAATCGTCTCATATACACCTCAACCAACAGAGGAAAAGAAAGAGAAGATGATACATACCGTACTTGGAGATTTTCCTGAAAGCTGGCCTCAATAGTATGGAGCCATAATAGTACCATTGATCACCTTCCCGAAACGAGTAGAAGTCCCAAGTGGACCAGAAGAACCAGTTCAAGTCCCAGAAGGACCACCTGTTGTAGCAGAACCAGAGGATCCTGCAATCGGTGAACCTGCGAGTCCTATAGTAAGACTAAGAAGTCGCAGACAGCTGCCAAGCCTACCTGTAAGACATAGGCCTACTCATGGTACAGACACTAGTGAGACACCAGCAGTAGACACTAGTACACAGCCAGTTGAGACACCAGATCAACATGTAGTAACTTTGGCCAGCCACCACTGAGGCATAGAGAATAAAGTGTACTAAGGAAAATGTGTAAATATGTGCTCTTGTGTAAATAGACAGTAAATTCTTGTGTGAAGAAGGGTGGAGGAACTGGACTCATCCCCAGCAACCTTAAGTTAGGAAGGAAAGTTCCTGGAGGTGGGAGATTGAATCCAGGACTCTTAAGCAGAGCACCCATATATAAAATGTAAATGTGTTTTTGTATATTACTTGCAACCAAGTGAACCCGAAACTGTTAAGCGTATTGTGCCTGTAGGACTTATTGCATGAACTTTGGCACCTCTTTTGAACTTTTACTTTAAACATGGACCATTAGCCATGGGACTCGTTGTGGCAAAATCTTCTTATCAGCTTGCGGTGTAAGGACTAGCGCCACATGGACTGCATTTTCCTGTTTGTTCCCATTTTATTGTTTTTTTGTAATTTTTGGTTTTTGAGACTTTGTACAATTTTAATATTAATGTTTGAAAATTGTGCTTTTCAGTCCAGGAGTACTGAATTTAACTAGGGGGGAATGTGACACCCCACGGTTCGGTTGCCACAGGAACACCTGGAGCATGGAAGGATTTACACATCAGGTAAGCACACACAACACTTTACGCCCCAGACCTAAAGGGGGAGCTCTACTTGCCGACTTCAGGCAAGGTCCCCTATAAATTTTGGCCCGGGGCAGAGTTAGGCAGGTCAGTACGGTACAGTACTGAGGAAGACATCCTAGTGCGGTGCTAGGCCTGTGCCACTTAGTGAGCCTGACCAGCGTGAGGGACCCAAGAGTTAGGGTCAGAGGCGAGGTGAGTTAGATAGAGGGAGTGGAGCCATACAGGTTCGCCCCAGAAGTGCTACGTTGACAACCCGGACACAGGAGTCCGAGACTGTATGGGTCCAGTCAGCCCAGCTGTAAAGACAGGAAGCAAGGGAGATTTAAAGTCTCATGGCGCAGCAGCACTTGAGGCACAGCCACTTAGCAGAGCCCGGACCGCAGTGGATACAGCGGTGCCCGCAGCAGAGCTCTCACAGCCTGCGATACAAATGAGAACTACAAGAGAGGGTCAGGATCTAGCTTCAGACAGCTCAGGACTAAAACACACACACAGCGTAACAGGGAGGCCTCATAATTCATTGGATGTGGAGATCCCAAACTGCTCCCAGACCACCCGGACTGTACACTGGACTTCACCTTGCTCATATCATCTGTAAAGGTACGGAAACAACAATCCTGTGTGTGACTGTTATTGTGGCCCCTGATCCTGATCCCTTTATAGACTGTCTGCAACCATAACTTCAATTACTGCCCCAGGGATCCTGCTCCACCTACGGGGAGTGTAACCATCCTGCTGCTCCACCATCACCAGGGAGGTCTGTCCCGCAGCGGCGGTAACATTACCGGAACCGTAGGTGGCATCACAGACTATTTCTATAATTTTTATTATTCTCATTGACTCAGCGACCACCAGGGCCATGGGACCGGGCAGCAGGCCCCGTGACATCCACAGTAAATCAACGCCTGGAACCGGGTACCCACAGCCCTGGGGCGGGTCACAGTTACTCTATGTCACTGCAAACTTCTGCATTCTCCAAATGCCCCTCTATATGTTGTCAGGACTCTCAGATTCAACCACGCTGATGTGATTTACATACATGCAGTCACGTGCTGTCTAGACATGCAAGGCTTCACTCAATGAAAAATTAATTGCGCGAGGCCGGACACGTCTAGTTGGAATGTGGCCAGAAGTATATAAATCCCATACTTGCACTCACATGACTGTCCACTCTTGCCATTAGCATGGAAAAAATCCTAAAAGTGTGCAGAGCATGCACTGTAAGAATTCAGAAGCCTGCAGTCATCTAAAGTAACAACTAGCTTTTTTTTCCTGTTTGTCTCAGTTTTTCACTGACCATAAAAAGATTTAGAAAGAGCAGCTCAATGGCACATGACTCTAAGTATGAAAATTACATATGAATGATTGGTCACATGACAACTACTCAAACTGCTTGTGGGGGGAGGGGAACCAAACTGAATTCTTATTACAGGTGCTGAAAAACCAGAAAAATGCAGGTTTCAAATGGCATCACTGTGACACAGGGGCGAACAGTGGCGGATTATAATGAGGTCAATATGGGCTTTTGCCCCGGGCCCAATGTTGTCTAGGGGCCCGCAGCCCAGGGGGTAAATTGCCCCATTATAATCCGCCACGGCGCCATCACACAGCACTGTGTATGCAGGGCTGCAGCGTCCATGAGGTGACGAGCCCTGCTAGTTGACAGGGGGCGGCATCCGCAGGGGCGCCCGGTGGTGTTATGACTCCCTGCTGATGCCGCTCTCTCTCCTACAGTCCCGGCCGCCGCCGCGTTACGCTTACACCCCCCTCCCCAGCAGTGTGAGCCCACCTGTAGAGCCGCACAGGAAGACCACTTACAGGACCTGTGATGATGTCAATGGAAGGGAGGAGTCAGGGATCACATGATCAGCTCCTCGTTATGCAGCCCTCCACTGTGCTGGATGTCATGGTGCTGGATAAGGTGAAGGAGAGGATGAGATGAAGGTTGTGTGGGGTCAGGAGATTTACAGTGTGGATGTAGCAGAGCTGAGGCTGTACTAAGTGTATGGAGCGAAGCTGTGTGTGTACGTGGTGTATGGAGCAGAGCCGTGTGTGTACGTGGTGTATGGAGCAGAGCCGCGTGTGTAACTAGGTGTATGGAGCGGAGCCGCATGTGTATGAGATGTACGGAGCAGAGCTGAGTGTGTACGAAGCAGAGCCGCGTGTACAAGGTGTACGGAGCAGAGACGCGTGTGTACTAGGTGTATGGAGTGGAGCCGTGTGTGTATGAGGTGTATGGAGTGGAGCCACATGTGTACGAGGTGTATGGAGCGGAGCCGTGTGTGTACGAGGTGTATGGAGCGGAGTCGTGTGTGTACGAGGTGCACAGAGCAGAGCCGCATGTGTACGAGATGTATGGAGCTGAGCCGATTGTGTACAGGGTGTATGGAGCAGAGCCGCATGTATACGGAGCAGAGCCATGTGTAAACAAGGTTTACGGAGTGGAGTTACATGTGTATGAGGTGTACGGAGCGGAGCCACATGTGCATAAGGTGTACAGAGCAGAGCCGAGTGTGTACGGAGTGGAGCCGTGTGTGTACAAGGTGTACAGAGCAGAGCCGCGGGTGTACGAGGTGTACGGAGTGGAGCCACGTGTGTACGAGGTGTATGGAGCGGAGCCGCGTGTGTACGAGGTGTATGGAGCGGAGCCGAGTGTGTACAGGGTGTATGGAGCAGAGCCACGTGTGTACGGAGTGGAGCTATGTGTGTAAAAGGTGTACGGACTGGAGCCGCATGTGTACAAGGTGTACAGAGCCAAGCCGAATGTGTACGAGGTGTATGGAGCGGAGCCATGTGTGTACAAGGTGTATGGAGCGGAGCCGGTGTGTACGAGGTGTACAGAGCAGAGCCACGTGTGTATGAGGTGTATGGAGCGAGCCTTTGTGTTACAGGGTGTATGGAGCAGAGCCGCATGTGTACGAGGTGTACGGAGCGGAGCAATTTGTAAACAAGGTTGCATCCTCCCTCCTCCCTGCGTGTCATGTGACCGGCCGGTGACATCATCACGGTGAGCCCCGGTCACAGGACAAGCAGGAAGGAGGGAAGATGCACAGCCAGGAGCGAGGGTAAGAGCTAATAACACTATTTATTTTACAGTGAGCAGCGGCAGCATGGGGAGGCTTTACTGTGAGGGGGGGGGGGAGCCTGTATACCCCCTGTGCTGCTGGGGGCAGCCTGTGTACCCCCTGTGCTGCTGCTGCTGGGGGCAGCCTGTGTACCCCCTGTGCTGCTGCTGTTGGGGGCAGCCTGTGTACCCCCTGTGCTGCTGCTGGGGGCAGCCTGTGTACCCCCTGTGCTGCTGCTGGGGGCAGCCTGTGTACCCCCTATGTTTCTGGGGGGCAGCCTGTGTACCCCCTGTGCTGCTGCTGGGGGCAGCCTGTGTACCCCCTGTGCTGCTGCTGCTGCTGGGGGCAGCCTGTGTACCCCCTGTGCTGCTGCTGGGGGCAGCCTGTGTACCCCCTGTGCTGCTGCTGCTGGGGGCAGCCTGTGTACCCCCTGTGCTGCTGCTGGGGCAGCCTGTGTACCCCTGTGCTGCTGCTGGGGCAGCCTGTGTACCCCCTGCAGCGCTGCTGCTGCTGGGGGCAGCCTGTGTACCCCCTGTGCTGCTGCTGGGGGCAGCCTGTGTACCCCCTGTGCTGCTGCTGCTGGGGGCAGCCTGTGTACCCCCTGTGCTGCTGCTGCTGGGGGCAGCCTGTGTACCCCCTGTGCTGCTGCTGGGGGCAGCCTGTGTACCCCCTGCGGCGCTGCTGCTGCTGCTGGGGGCAGCCTGTGTACCACCTGCGGCGCTGCTGCTGCTGGGGGCAGCCTGTGTACCCCCTGCGGCGCTGCTGCTGCTGGGGGCAGCCTGTGTACCCCCTGCAGAGCTGCTGCTGCTGCTGGGGGCAGCCGTATACACTGTGCTGGAGTCCACCCTCGGCTTATACGTGAGTCAATAAGTTTTCCCAGTTTTTGGGGGCAAAAGTAGGGGGGTCAGCTTATACACTGGTCGGCTTATACACGAGTATATACGGTACCCGCTATATTTGGTTTAACAATCAACTCACCCCTACTATGGTGGCATGACCTGCTTCTCTTTGGCGTGGGTGATATTGGTCATGTTGCTTCTCAACTGCTTTTCCAGGTTTGCTAGAGCCCTAGACATCACAGGAGAGCCTGGAAGCATATACCTCACAGGGGTGGCTGAGGTGGGGCATAGAGATCACTGGAGATCTGGATTTAAAGGCCAGACAGTCGGTAAAACTTGTCTGCTAGCCTGAGGACTATGCTCCCCAGGAATCTGCCAAAAAGTCATTGAGGGCTGCATTCGGCCCTGGGACTTGAGGTTGCGCACCCCTGCTTTAACCCCTCTAGACATGCTTCCATGCTCCTCTGGAATTCTGCTGGGGCAGAATTGGGCGCAAATGGTATATGGATCCACTCGTACAATTCCCATGGTGTGATGAATGCTGTCAGGGGTCTCTTAGATTCTTCCACAAACCCTTGGTGTTACGCCTTGCCCTGGTCCAGAACTTAAAACCAGGTACTTTCTGATACACTATCCAGCATGCCTTGAGTCTTTGGTATCGGGTGCCGATCAGGGATTGACTTCTGATTTAGTTCCCAGTAGTCACAACAGAGCCTCAGTGAACTGTCCTTCTTCCTTACACAGACAACAGGAGAGGAGTAAGAAGACTTTGATTTTTGTACCAAACCTCTTTTAATTACCGTTTATACTCGTGTATAAGCTGACCCGTGTATAAGCCGACCCCCCTACTTTTGCCCCCAAAAACTGGGAAAACCTATTGCCTCGCGTATAAGCCTAGGGTGGACAATGCAGCAGCTACCGGTACTGAGAAATGTTAAAAATGAAAATAGATACGAATAAAATATTGAACTTTTATTTTAAATAGAAACAGTAAACTACCAAGCAGACCACCGTCCTGTTATAAAGCCCCCTATCACTGGTATATAGCCCACCATCCCTGTAAATAGCAGCCATCACTGGTATATAGTGGCCATAACTAGTATACAGTTGCCCCCATCACTGATATACAGGCCTCTTATCAGTGGTATACAGCCCCCAGGATGGGTTTACAGGCCCAGCAGTGCTATACAGTCCCCAGCAGTGCTATACAGCCCCCAGCAGTGCTATACAGCCCCCAGCAGTGCTATACAGGCCCCTCAGCAGTGCTATACAGGCCCCTCAGCAGTGCTATAGAGGCCCCAGCAGTGCTATACAAGCCCCCAGCAGTGCTATACAAGCCCCTGCAGTGCTATACAGCCCCCAGCAGTGCTATACAGCCCCAGCTGTGCTATACAGCCCCCAGGACGGGTATACAGGCCCACCAGTGCTATACAGCCCCCAGCAGTGGTATACAGCCCAGCAATGCTATACAGCCCCCAGGACGGGTATACAGGCCTAGCAGTGGAATACAGGCCCCTCAGCAGTGCTATACAGCCCCCAGCACTGGTATACAAGCCCAGCAGTGGTATACAGCTCCCCCACTGTATCCTGCCCCCCTATGTATACAGAGGCCCCCCGCAGTGATCCATCTCACCCCTCTGTCCTGGTCCTCGGTCTGCGTGCCCCGCGGCTTCTAATACCGGCATCCTCCCCGCACTTCCTGTTTGATTGTGATCATGTGACCATGGGTCACATGATTACATTCAAGCAGGAAGAGCGCGGAGGATGCCGACCGAGGACCAGGACAGAGGAGGTGAATGGATCACTGCGGGGGGCCTCTGTATACATAGGGGGGGCGGGGAGACAGCAGGGGAGGCTATAATGTGCAGGGGAGCAGCAATGTACTATGCGCTGCTCCCCATGCATAATTAATGAGCGGCACCACGTGACGTGCCGCTCATTCTGCAGCCTTCCCCCCGCCTCCTCCTGCCTCCTGCAGTGCCCGGACACAGCCCCCACCACATTATAGTGTATATGACTCGCGTATAAGCCGAGGGGGGGACTTTTCAGCCCAATCTTTGGGCTGAAAAAGTCGGCTTATACACGAGTATATACGGTGGATAGAAAGATAGATAGCTACTAGAATAGCTTGTTTACTAGTGATTCCCTGCACTCTCTGCCACTCATTAAGCCCATGAATATTCACTCAGTGACCCGGAAGTGGTAGACACTGGCAAACTAGCTATGCTAGCAGCTACAGTGCCTTGTGAAAGTATTTGGCCCCCTTGAGCTGTTCAACCTTTTTCCACATTTCAGGCTTCAAACATAAAGTTATAAATTCTAATTTTTTGTGAGGAATCAACAACAAGTGGGACACAATCGTAAAGTGGAACGAAATTTATTGGATATTTTAAACTTTTTTAACAAATAAAAAACTGAAAAGTGGGGTGTGCAATATTATTTGGCCCCCTTGAATTAATACTTTGTAGCGCCACCTTTTGCTTCGATTACAGCTGCAAGTCGCTTGGGATATGTCTCTATCAGTTTTGCACATCGAGAGACTGAAATTCTTGCCTATTCTTCCTTGCAAAACAGCTGGAGCTCAGTGAGGTTGGATGAAGAGCGTTTGTGAACAGCAGTTTTCAGCTCTTTCCACAGATTCTCGATTGGATTCAGGTCAGGACTTTGACTTGGCCATTCTAACACCTGGATACGTTTATTTTTGAACCATTCCATTGTACAGTCATGGCCAAAAGTTTTGAGAATGATACAAATATTAATTTTAACAAAGTCTACTGCTTCAGTATTTCTCATGGCAATTTGCATATACTCCAGAAATAAAGAGTGATCAGCTTAACAGCAATTACTTGCTAAGTCAATATTTGCCTAGAAAATGAACTTTAACCCCCAAAACACATTTCAACATCAATGCAGTCCTGCCTTAAAAGGAGTAGCTAACATCGTTTTAGTGATTGTTCCATTAACATAGGTTGGGTGTTGATGAGGACAGGGCTGGCGATCAATCAGTCATGATTAAGTAAGAATGACACCACTGGACACTTTAAAAGGAGGCTGGTGCTTGGTATCATTGTTTCTCTTCAGTTAACCATGGTTATCTCTAAAGAAACACGTGCAGCCATCATTGCACTGCACAAAAATGGCCTAACAGGGAAGAGTATCGCAGCTACAAAGATTGCACCTCAGTCAACAATCTATCGCATCATCAAGAACTTCAAGGAGAGAGCTTCCATTGTTGTCAAAAAGGCTCCAGGGCGCCCAAGAAAGACCAGCAAGCGCCAGGACCGTATCTTAAAACTGTTTCAGCTGCGGGATCGGATTACCAGCAGTGCCGTGCTTGATCAGGAATTGCAGCAGGCTGGTGTGAGTGCTTCTGCACACACTGTGAGGTGGAGACTCTTTGAGCAAGGCCTGGTTTCAAGGAGGGCAGCAAAGAAGCCACTTCTCTCCAGAAAAAACATCAGGGACCGACTGATATTCTGCAAAAGGTACAGGGAGTGGACTGCTGAGGACTGGGGTAAAGTAATTTTCTCTGATGAATCCCCTTTTCGATTGTTTGGGACACTGGAAAACAGCTTATTTGGAGAAGAGAGTGAGCGCTACCACCAGTCTTGTCTCATGCCAACTGTAAAGCATCCTGAAACCATTCATGTGTGGGGTTGCTTCTCTGCCAAGGGAATCGGCTCACTCACAGTCTTGCCTAAAAACACAGCATGAATAAAGAATGGTACCAGAATGTCCTCCAAGAGCAACCTCTTCCAACCGTCCAAGAGCAGTTTGGCGCCCAACAATGCCTTTTCCAGCATGATGGAGCACCTTGCCATAAAGCAAAGGTGATAACTAAATGGCTCAGGGAACAAAACATAGAGATTTTGGGTCCATGGCCTGGAAACTCCCCAGATCTTAATCCCATTGAGAACGTTGTGGTCAATCATCAAGAGATGGGTGGACAAACAAAAATCAACAAATTCTGCCAAAATGCAAGCATTGATTATGCAAGAATGGACTGCTACCAGTCAGGATTTGGTCCAGAAGTTGATTGAGAGCATGCCAGGGAGAATTGCAGAGGTCCTGAAGAAGAAGGGTCAACACTGCAAATATTGACTTGCTGCATTAACTCATTCTAACTGTCAATATAACCTTTTGGTGCTCATAATATGATTGCAATTATATTTCTGTATGTGATATAAACATCAGACAAACACAAATAAAAACCAGAGGGCAGCAGATCATGTGAAAATATAATTTTGGTGTCATTCTCAAAACTTTTGGCCATGACTGTAGATTTTGTTTTATGTTTGGGATCATTGTCTTGTTGGAAGATAAATCTCAGTTCCAGTCTCAGGTCTTTTGCAGACTCCAACAGGTTTTTTTCCAGAATGGTCCTGTATTTGGCTCTGTCCATCTTCCCATCAAATTTATCCATCTTTCCTGTCCCTGCTGAGGAAAAGCAGGCACAAACCATGATGCTGCCATCACCATGTTTGACAGTGGGGATGATGTTTTGAGGGTGATGAGCTGTGTTGCTTTTACGCCAAACATATCGTTTTGCATTGTGGCCAAAAGTTCGATTTTGGTTTCATCTGACCAGAGCACCTTATTCCACATGTTTGATGTGTCTCCCAGGTTGCTTGTGGCAAGCTTCAAACGAGACTTTTTATGGATATCTTTGAGAAATGGCTTACTTTTTGCCACTCTTCCATAAATGCCAGATTTGTGCAGTGTACGACTGATTGTTTTACTATGGACAGACTCTCCCACCTCAGCTGTAGATCTCAGCAGTTCATCCAGAGTGATCATGGGCCTTTTGGCTGCATCTCTGATCAGTCTTCTCCTTGTTCGAGATGAAAGTTTACAGGGACGGCCGGGTCTTTGTAGATTTGCAGTGGTTTGATACTCCTTCCATTTCAATATGATCGCTTGCTCATTGAGATGTTTAAAACTTGAGAAATCTTTTTATATCCAAATCTGACTTTACGCTTTGCCACAACAGTATCTCGAACCTGCCTGGTGTGTTCCTTGATCTTCATGATGCTCTCTGCATTTGAAACAGAAGCCTGAGGCTGGCTTCACATTGCGGCGTGATCCGGTCCGGGGCAGTCAGGGGTGACAGCCCGGGACTGGATTTTTGCTCCATAGGATACTATCGGGCCGGACGGAGCTGGATGGAGCCGGATGGCAGTTATCTGCCATCCGGCTGCCATCTCGCCGGATGAATCCTGGAGAAGTGAGATTTTTCTCCACTTCTCCAGGATTCATCCGGCGAGATGGCAGCCGGATGGCAGATAATTGCCATCCGGCTCCATCCGGCCCGATAGTATCCTCTGGAGCAAAAATCCGGTCCCTGGCTGTCACCCCTGACAGCCCCGGACCGGATCATGCCGCAATGTGAAGCCAGCCTCAGACTATCACAGAGCAGGTGCTTTTATACGGAGACTTGATTACACACAGGTGGATTCTAGTTATCATTACCAGTCGTTTAGGACAACATTGGAAAATTCATTGGAGATCCTCACTGAACTTCTGGAGTGAGTTTGCTGCACTGAAAGTAAAGGGGCCAAATAATATTGCACGCCCCACTTTTCAGTTTTTTATTTGTTAAAAAAGTATAAAACATCCAATAAATTTCGTTCCACTTCACGATTGTGTCCCACTTGTTGATTCTTCACAAAAAAAAATAGAATTTATATTTATGTTTGAAGCCTGAAATGTGGCAAAAGGCTGAAAAGTTCAAGGGGGCCAAATACTTTCACAACACACTGTATATATCTAAATATTTTATCATCTATTCTTTCTATCCTATCATCTATCTATCTCTATGCAGCACATACGTTTTTGCGATAACAAAAATGTATGCTCTCAAAAATGACTCAAAATGTTACTTTTGTTGTCACAATGGAAACAGATAACATTGCCTTTGTAACGGACATCTCTAAAGGGGATGTCACACGCGTCGATATCGCTGTCAATGTCACTCGTACGTCACGGATTTTCAGTCGCTCAAGCGACGTAAAAGTGACGCAGGAGCGACATTGAAGCGTGTGACCAAGCGATGCAACCAGCGATATGTCTCTGATCGCCGATCGCAGGTTTCACTGCCAGATGTAAAACCTGTCGCTCATCGCTCAGTAGACCTTGTGCATCGCTGCGTGTGACACTAAACTCAGCGACGTATTTTCTATTTTGACAACTTACAAGCGACTAAATAAAATCGCTCGCAAGATGGCGACATCACCGCATCGCTGGGTCATATTGACGCGTGTGACATCTTACCTGCGATAATTCCACATCGCTCAGGCGATTAATAATTTGTGACGCATGAGCGATGTCGCGGGCGACATTGACACGTGTGACAGGCCCTTAACACAATGTGAACCTAGCCTTAATAATGAATTTAGCAGAATATTACACCAGTGGATTTTTCTACAAGAGAGTTTAGGAAATTGCAGACTTGACAAAGTGTTCCTATGTGTGAATCTGTCCTTGCAGACACTTTTGATATTATTGTACCATGTTAAGTAAGTAATTACTGTGCGAATATTAGAATTAGCATACAATTTATTGCTATCTGTGCCATTATTTGATATAACTGGCAAATGTCAAAATAAACTATAAACTTCAATCACAATAGGAATGGTCTTAAATAAAGTCTATAAAACTAAAAGTTTCTTTATTAAGTACAAAAAGCTATTCTAGGTCAATTGTTAAAATGTAATTACTCTATAAATTACCATCTAGTCGACCATTGTGTTTTTAATTTGTGCTATTTTCATTAAGATTCCAGAGCACAGTTTCAGGCTATCTGCCATGTTTTATTGCTCCAATAAGTGTGTTGAGTTCAGAAATAGAAAAGTTAACCATTTTTATCCTTTTTGATCTTTCCAGAGACCACAAATAGAGGGCCGTGAGAACATTTTCATTAGTGTGCTGCAAAGGATCTGTCTGTCCTGGGAATCTAGGCTGAATATACCCGGCACCTGGGAAGTCAGCCAGAAGTTGTTAATGTTAACCACAAAGGATTTAAATCCCCCACTCTCCATAATCCACAGCGGGCTATGATTGTGTTTACTAGGTTGGAATGTGATATAAAGAATTTTGAATGATTTACATAAAAAATAGTGTAATCTCTGTGCTTACAATATGGGATAAAAGCTGTAATGTTTGGTGAGATATGGCATGCCTTGTATTCATTTAGATAAACTGTTCACAACACATACTAAGCAGGTCAGCTTAAGAAATGTAGATCTTGCAGAAAACCCTTTCTCCAGTTGTGTGCGTTAACTAGTGCAGTGTTCAGAGGACTAATAAAGTCAGTAAGCCCAAAATGGCTGTTTAAATCAAGCACAGGCACCCGATGCACCCTTGGCATAACCAAACGTTTCAGTACTCCATCCCAGCTTGTTTTGCATCTATCTCCTCTTCCCTGATCATCGACTCTGGGCTACCAGATCCAGAAATAGGAGGAAATATGTTGAAAACAAGTATGTGGGAATGTGCACTGAACTGTCTGGTCACTCCAAGGGTACACTGCATGCTTGTGCTTGGTTTGAACAGTCATTTTGTTTTGACCGACTTTTTTTTTGAAAAAACTGACAAATTTTTGTTCACTGGTCCGGCACTACCAGCTGAACAGAGGAACTCTACATGCAATGATTTTTATATGGCTTGTCTGATGTAATAATTAATGCATCAGATACCCATGACCCAATAAAACAAATCAAGGGTTTCAACCGCACCCAGGCCCGGCGCCTAGGAGGCCCTAATAGTCCCTTTGTCCTATAGAATAAGACTAAAGGCCCCGTCACACATAGCGACGCACCAGCGATACCGATAACAATATGACCTGGCCGGGATCTCTGGTGCGTCGTTTTTCACATCGCTGGTAAGATGTCAAACAGGTATCTCACCAGTGATGTCACCAATGACTTCAGCAATGATCCAGAATTATACCAAGGTCATTGGGAATTGTCACTCCATAGCTTAGCATTGAGATTGTTGGTCATTGTCCCTTTCAAACACAACGATGTAGCGTTCCCAGCGGGAGCGCAACGACGTAAAAATGACCCAGAGCAGTGTGTAACGATCAACGATCTCACAGCAGGGATCTCATTAGCGATGTCGTTATGTGTGACAGGGCCTTAATGCTATTAAAGATTTACAATAATTAGGGACTTTAGCTTTAGCATCAGGGCCCATGAGCTTTAAGTTATGCCACTGTGTGTGGCAGAATATATGTCACGTCATCCTTTATATAGAGTCAGTGCCTTGATGCAGTCATTTTATTCCCTGATTCTTTTGTTCGTAGTTCTCTTTTAAATATCCCATCCTAGATGTGACTTACAAAAACACAACTGCACATTAGAAAACTCTCTTTTGTCTGAGGTTTGCTTCATGCCATTTATAATTGTTGTTCCTAAGAAATAGCGAACTGCCAGGATTAATGAATTTACCTTCATTTGGGAAAAGGCAAATTGAGGTTTGCTGTTAAAATCATCTATAAATTGTTAAAGGTGTGAAAAAGACAGAAAATGTTCTAAATCACAGTGTAAAGTCCCCTAAGTTAAACTATAAAAACCTGGGAATTGTGTTTAAAGTGATTCCTAATGTGTTTCCTGGCATTTAAGTCATAACATTACTTGTTTTACCTCTATTTTCTCTCCCTCTTTCTTAACAGCTTTCATTTAAGAGGAGCCAAAGAAGGGCGGAGCAGAAAAACAAGCAGGTGGGAAGGTGTATTTAAAGCAGTGGCGTATCTGAAGGGAGGCTGACAGGGCATCTGGCCCGGGCACAGCAGGTAGAGGTGCAACGTCAGGCCTCCTGCTGCAGAGCACAAGGTGTTTCCCCATCAGCCGTGTTTTTAGGGATCGTCTGAAGCCATGCAAGTTGTGGATAGTCCTGAATTCTTGGGGTAGAGCATTCCAGAGGATTGGTGCAGCTCAGGAGAAGTCTAGGAGCCGGGAGTGGGAGGATCGGATTAGTGCAGATGTTAGTCGAAGGTCATCTGAAGAACGTAGAGAATGGGTGGGGTGATAGACAGAGATGAGGGAGGAGATATAGGGGAGTGCCGCACTGTGAAGAGCTTTGTGGGTGAGAACAAGCAATTTGAATTTGATCCTGTAGTGTATGGGCAGCCAGTGCAATGACTGGCAAAGAGCAGAGGCATCTGAGGAACGATTGGCCAGATGGGTGATCCTGGCTGCTGCATTAAGGATGGACTGGAGAGGAGAAAGTCTTAGTGAGGGGGAGGCCACTTAATAGAGAACTGCAGTAGTCAAGGCCTGAATGGATTAGCGCCACGCTGTGGGTTTTTGTTGTTTCCATGGTGAGATTTGCCCTCCAGTTCTGCTCGTCCGTGGTTGTCAGGTTCTGTCCAGTGCATCCTGCAAAACACCAGACAGGACCTGACAGTCAAAAATCGTGGTGTGAAGCCAGCCTAAGTGAGTAGAAGAGGAAAAACATAAGAATATTGTTTCCCAACTGGTAGCAAAATGTCTCTTTTAATATCATGGAAACATTCAGTAGACAAACAAATTCAGTAATTAGTCAGCTTTATAATGAGGAAAAATGGTATTTCTTCATATAAATTAATTTACACATGTTATAAATTATCACACAAACCAAACTGGCTTACAGATTTGGAGCAAAGAATACACTCATGTTCATAGATCCAAATTCAATAAAAATAGTTTCTTACAGACTCCTTAAAAAGCTCCGGTCTGGTCCCAAACTGCTCTGGTCTGTTCTCGCGCTCATTTCTCACATAAATCACTTTGCTTTTTAATAAGAAAGATTGCTTTACAAATAAATACTTTACTGTACAATAAAAAGTGAAAAACTATTTTTAATATTTTCCTCTACACTGAGATATTGTGGCTTGAAATTAAGATCTAAAACTTCAGTCTGGATTGTCAAGAGATTTTGATGACATTTTCTATTCTGTAAATGCAGTGTAGCCATGGAAACTTAGCTCGGCTTCATCATGACATTTGCGCCTGTTTTTTGTAGACTTTTTAAATGTTTTGTACATTTTTATATTAGTTCTATATCCATCCTTCCATTTATACCTTTTTTAGTTTATTTTATGTATTTTTATGTTGTTTGGTTTGTTTTTTTTAACCACTATGGTCAAAGTTTCATGTTTCCAGATGATTTTTGCCTAATTCATCATTTCTGACTTTTTAAAAAGTTTGATACAAGTGTACTCCAGCCCCTCCTTGGAGTGACTTTGTGTACCCCAGTGCTTTAGTAATTTTGTGCCATGTGAACCATGTGACCAAAGGGAATTTGTCACCTGGTTTAGCCCCCCTAACCTATCACTACCTGTCCCTACAGCTTCCTACTATATTACTAACCATCCTTCACTGATCTAAAAGTGCAAAAAAGTGATTTATAAACATACAGGTCCATCATCATGTGGGTGATCCTAGATGGCTGGACATCTGGTGGGCAGTCTCTCAGGGTCCACTCTCCCCCCGCCTCACTGCTGCAATCATGCCCTCGTGGGCGTAATCATTCATTCAGGAGAATTTAAAATTCCCGCCTCCTTCTTCCAGGTATGAAGCACTGCTGGCAGCCATGGCACATCATTTCCGGTCCTGCCCAGTGTGGTGGGTGCATTGGGTGTACAGGCTGACTTCGGAATGCACACTGCACATGCTCCAGACCCAGCCTGTATGCCAATACACCCACCACACTGCGCAGAACCAGAAATGATGCTGAGCCAGTAGTGTGTCATGCTGGAAGAAGGAGGCAACAATTTTATATCAGGGCTGACTCCTGAATGAATGATCACATCCACCGGGGCATGATTGCAGCAGCTAGTGGGGGAGAGTGGATCCAGAGAGAATGCTCACCCGACGGCCAGCCATCAAGAAAAGCCCACACGACGGTGGACATGTAAGCTTCTAAATCGCTTTTTTGCACTTTTATAATGCACATTTAGATCAGAGAGGGATGGTTAGTAAGGTAGTAGGAAGCTGCAGGGACAGGAAGGTTAGGTTAAGGTTTGGGGGCTAGCAGTTAAATGAAGTTAAAAACAAAAAAAGATTTTTGACATTTGTGCAAATGTCATCAAATGCGTGCACCAGAATCCACACGGAGGGATTGATTCATCAGTTACATATATATTTTTTAAATCACTTTTTTGTTTTGTGGTATTCTTTCACTGACATAAGAAAAAATATAAAAATCACTTTTAAATAATGCAAATGATGAATCGAGCATTCAATGAGGATTCTATAGTGAGTATTCAAAGACATACAGTATATATACATATATACACATATTATGTGTCTGTATCTTTTTAGATATGGTTGGATGTAGACAATGGTGTTGATGACAGGATTTTAATCCACACATGGTACGCATGCATATATATTATCAGAAAAACGCCTTGTGGAAATAAGAACATGAAATCAGATTTTTCTTTACTAAACCCCTTTCAGTATATGTGTGGTTAGTTATTTTTCCCTTTCTAGACTGCAAGTCAGCTCCCAATAAAGTGTATCCTGATAAGTCTGTGGCTATGTTCACACACATGCGTTTTTTTTGCCCATCCCTGCGTTTTTGGGGTGTTAAAAAAAACGCAGGTGCGTTAATGCAGGGCACATATGAGTGTACATGCGTTTTTCAGGACCACTTGCGTTTTTTTCCCATACCCCAAAAAACGCTGCATGCAGCGTTTTTGGGTGCTGGAAAAAAATGCAGGTGTGTTTCCCCAACAAGGGTCCCTATGGGAAACGCAGGAAAACGCAAACGGAAACGCATGGCACCTGCAGACACCCGCTGAAACGGTTGCGTTTTTGTAAAAGGAGTCTTCAAAAATGAAAATTTTTTTTTGTTCAATAGCACCCCACCCCCCCTATATAATAAAGAAAATACCAAAAAAAAGTTATGATAGAACCCCCCAAACCCCCGCCCAACCCCCCCCCCCCCTCGGTCGGCAGGAAAACGGAAACATTTTTTTTTTCACCAAAATCACCAATTTGTATGGCATGCGTTTTTTGTTATTTGGGTGTATGGTGAAAAACGTTTTTGGAGCTTTCACACACACTAGGCACATTTTTTGGCACTCTTAAAAAAACGCAAGTGCTTTTAGGAGTGCTAAAAAAAACGCAAATTGTGTGTGAACAATGCCAGTGATAGGTTTGCATTTATATACTACAGGCAGAGGGGGCGGAGCTAAATGAGCAGGGAGTGAACCAATGATGGGATGAGAGGCGTGCCTCAGACTTCCTCTAAAAGGAACCAACAAGCAGGTTTCTGTCCTATAAACTAGAGGCAGTGCCATAATGGCGCTAGGATCCTGATAAAAATGATATATTCAGGTTAGAAATCTAAGGTTTGATTGCAGAAGAATCCTTGATCAAACCTTCAGAAATCACGTCATTGGTGCAGTGGCTTGAGCATTGCGGCAGGACTTTATGTGTTGGGTCCTGTGCAATCATTATCATTAATGCTGTTGGCAGCGTGTGCACATTGCTATTGTGATGCTGTCTTCAATACAATGGTGTCGGAATCAGCACAACCGCGTAATATGATCTCCAGTGCCATTTTATTGAACACATTGTGGAGTTGAATATGAGTGTCAGTGATACATGGGCGGATTGAGTTTTTGATTTTTTTCTTTTACTGTGCATGTGCCCCTGCCGCTCATATTCATCTTCACAGCGTCTTCAATAAAATGATGTTGGTTTTCGCATGCACAGATTCTGCCACTGTTTTATTGAAGATAATGTCACAATAGCAATGTGCACGCACCGTCAACAGTGGTAATGGTGGCGATGGTGCCAAATTTGAATAAAAGAAAGGGAGCAAGGCAAGAGGAGGAATGATTAGAGGATGGGAGCCACAAAGTCCTGCCCGGATCCTCAAGGCAGTGCACGAAAAACATAATTTCTGAAGATTTGGACAAGTATTATTCTGTAATCAAGCATTTCTGCACTAAAGGTATCATATGAATCAGCATCCAAGTGCCATTATGGCACTGCCTCTAGTTTATAGGGAAACTGCTGGTTTAATCCCTTTATTCTCTTTTATATGCCCTAATGACGTATTTTCTGAAGATTTGGACAAGTATTATTCTGTGATCAAGCTTTGGATTTCTAAATTCGCAGTATCAGATGAATCAGTATCCTGGTGCCATTATGGTGCTCCCTCTAGTTTATAGGGCAAAATCCTGCTCGTTGCTCCCCTTTAAATCTCCGTAGATTTTGTAGCCAAGTTGAAATCACAGACCAATTTTACAAAATAGAAGGAATAAATAAGCAGGCTTCCCTTACAGATACAAGCATTTTCTAGACGTTATGATAGCTTACATATGTATTTTTATGTTTATGTTTCTTTTGTAGTTACATTTTTAGGGTTATACACATAAGATATGCTTCAAATACCAAAACAAACAATAGTAATAAAACAAACATAGTAAGGAGTAGAATAAAAATACATTTATTGCTAGGACATTAACAGTTTACAATATGAAATTTAAAACAAGAGCTTCATAAACCTACAAAGCACATATTGCTTGATGTTCACATCCAGTAAGCCTATGCTTGTCTTGTAAGAAGTACATTCCAAGGAACAAAAGAGAACACATTCTGGCGCTGACATTAGAGCTGACAAGTTTTTGGTGACGTGTACTACAGAGTTTCTGCACTGCAGCATTACATTATCTATTAAGACATTGCAACATAAATTATGTAATCACTCAACGACGTCCCAACTAAATATCGCTACAAATAAACAATATCAACACAGTGACCTAAATAAATATTCTTTATGGAAGCTGCTTATTTTATCAGTTTTTGGCAACACCAGCAGGAAGACCTTGTTAAATTTCTATATGCATAATCTTGTACACCTACACAGATAATATTTAACCAATCATAACATTTATAAATTATTCCTTTAGAAAAGATGTTTATAAGAAACACATAAAATATACTTTCTTTTTAGCATGCAGGTATATATTTACTTTTTAGTATATGTAGACATAAATGTTGAATATTATAAATATATATATATATATCAGATCACAAAAATATATTACACTAACAAATAATCAGCTGAGACAGGTTTATTCCTTTTAACAAAGGCCCCAAAAAGGATCGCTTTATAATCTTAATATGTTTTTAAAGAGTTACAGGCTATACAAAAGGCCAGCGTTGCATTCCCAGTTCTGCAGGCTTTGGAGTTAAAGTATATACCGTATAATTAACAAATATATGAACGCAACAGTTTTGTTTTTGCTCCCATTTTCCATGAGCTAAACTCAAAGATCTAAAGGCCCCTTCACACGCTGAGACTTTCCTGCGATCCTACAAGCGATCTGAACTGGCCGGGATCGCTGGAAAGTCTGTATGCAGTCGCTGGTGAGCTGTCAAACAGGCAGACTCACCAGCGACCAGTCAGCAGCGACATCGCTGGTAACCAGGGTAAACACCGGGTAACTAAGCAGAGCGCGCTGCTTAGTTACCCAGTGTTTACCCTGGTTACCAGCGTCCTCCTGCTTACAGGCTGGGCTAAGCAGGAGGATGCCGGTAACCAGGGTAAACATCAGGTAACTAAGCAGAGCGCGCTGCTTAGTTACCAAGTGTTTACCCTGGTTGCCAGTGCCCAGCATCTGTTTGGCGCTGAGTATTGGCTGGGAGGTCGCTGATCGTTGGTCTCTCGCTGTCACACACATATTATTAAATGAGTTTTAGCACTGGAAATGATAAATACTCTCTTCTTAAAGTTCTACATACTTATCCGACTTCAGCACAGCTGTGATGTGAGTTTTAGACAACGAACGTTTTGCGAGTGTCCAATCAGCAGAACTAAAAAAGCAGCTTTTGACTATAATATAGGCTGTAACTAAGAATCAGAACACAATAAGCAATGACATTTATTTAGTAAATTATTTCCTGAATATTATAGATATATATGTAAGGTAGCATACAGAATGGACTTAGGTTTATACATTAACTTACATTTTATAAACCAAGCAGAATCATTGGGTGTCCAAAAGGCCTTGAGCATAGCTAAAAATGTTTATTTGTATTCTTTATGAATAACACCAGATGGATTACATGTAAACAACTTGATATAACCTTATCTTAAACTAATTGACACGTAGAGATAATGGTTTTACTATATTTCACTGTAAAGCCACATTCAGACATCTGTAATATTTCTAGTAAGTACAGAAACCGACCGCTATTATACTGTCTTAGGCCCCTTTCACATCAGCGTTTTTTTCAAATCGCGGCAGATGCGGTGAAAAAAACGCATCTGCCGCGATTACCGCATACCGGCTGCACTTGCGGCCCGGTTGCGGTAAACGCCATACTATGTATAGGCGGACTTGCGGCAGGTGCAGCAAGTGCGGTTTTGGCACTTGCGGCAGGTGCAGCCGCGAAAAAAAACGCGGATGACAGTATTTTTTTTCGCGGCCGCACCTGCCGCAAGTGCCAAAACCGCACTTGCCGCACCTGCCGCAAGTCCGCCTATACATAGTATGGCGTTTACCGCAACCGTGCCGCAAGTGCAGTCTGTATGCGGTAATCGCGGCAGATGCGGTTTTTTCACCGCATCTGCCGCGAATTTCAAAAAACGCTGATGTGAAAGGGCCCTTAGTTTTTACCATCAGTGTTTTTCATATATGAAATAAAGAAATATGCTGCAAAGTTTCTCCTATCCATACTAATGTTAATCATGGACAACACGCCAACATGCCCCCCGTAATTTTCTCTTACCTATAGACTTGAATAAAAAATGGATGTTTCCACGACACATGAATAGCCCCAGAGACTATAATGGATACGTGTTCAATCCGTCAAAAACACAGACAGAACACAGATGTGGCTCACGGACGTCTGAATGAAGCCTAATGCCCAGATTTATTACAGTCTTTGTGCTTTTATACTAAAATAAAAATAATTCTTATAGTGAATTGTCCACTGTTCAACAATGTGGGCACGGTGGTTTTCCTTGGCCAAATGTTTTTTTTATGATAATACATCATTTGTTACCTTTTGTAATATTACAAAATGCAAAATATTGTTGCAATTCTATTCCGGTACCCTGCAAGAGTACAGAACGTCATTTTATTTTGGCACAGATGAAGATTGTAGTCGAGACATTTTAAAGGAGTATGTGACTCTTTGCTTCAAAAACAAATGCAAAAATCATTAAAAAAAACAAGAAAAAAAGAGCATCTTTAATTCTGGCCTAAAATTCAGCAAGCCATGTGGGCCCTCTTGAAAGATCTGACAAAAAAATGGAAAGTAATGCGAACAATATAAAACAAAGAAATACAACTTGTGAATGAAGAATCAGTGATGAAATATCGTGTTGTACTTTGAACGTATTGTGGACTTTGAAGTTATCCATGCTTTATTTTTCTCTTGCAACCTTCTTTGGTTCTTTTGACCAAAATACATCCTACTTTAGCAACAAAATAAGGCTTGCTAAAGAGTTTCTATGGCCAGGGTCACATTTCCGTTTTTGGAACAAAATCCTGATCCGGTTTTGAGCTTCCAAAAAGCTCAAAACCGGACCAGGAAACGCTCCCCATAGGATCCATTGCAAAACACCGGATGGCTTCACAAGCCATCCGGTGGCCGGATCCGGCACTGCTGCCTGCGTTTAAAATCATGCAGGCAGCAGTTTTCGCAGCGTTTACCGGGACCGCACTGCGGTCACCGGATGGCTCAGGATGTGTAATCCTGAGCCATCCGGTAACTGCAGAGTGTGCGGATCCCGGCTCAGCAAACCTAGTAAAGAGTTAAATAGCTGCCCTAAATGACTGTTAGAGGTCTGTAGGGGGGCTTAGACCCCCCTAAAGACCGGCCGGCCACTTCCATAGTGTTCTTCAACAATGTCTCAGTGTGCACGGGCGAGGAGCCCGTGCATGTCACCCAAAGTTGCCCCTACCCCCCCGTATCACTATAGAGGGGTGCATACACCCCTCTATTACCATTATGCTTTAATTATGTCATATACAGCAATAAGTGTCCCAATCGTAATGTCAGAATATATTTACATGTGTTCTGAGGCATAGCGAAGGGAATTCCATGGGCGGGGCTGTGTGCATTAGCCTCCGCCCGCTCCTTCTTGATGGCCGCCCCCTCTGGCCGTAATCCACTGTTGTGAGGGCGGGAACGTCGTTAAAGGGGCGTGGCTAACCGCGGCACTTAGTTAGCCACGCCCCTTTAACGACGTTCCCGCCCTCACAACAGTGGATTACGGCCAGAGGGGGCGGCCATCAAGAAGGAGCGGGCGGAGGCTAATGCACACAGCCCCGCCCATGGAATTCCCTTCGCTATGCCTCAGAACACATGTAAATATATTCTGACATTACGATTGGGACACTTATTGCTGTATATGACATAATTAAAGCATAATGGTAATAGAGGGGTGTATGCACCCCTCTATAGTGATACGGGGGGTAGGGGCAACTTTGGGTGACATGCACGGGCTCCTCGCCCGTGCACACTGAGACATTGTTGAAGAACACTATGGAAGTGGCCGGCCGGTCTGTAGGGGGGTCTAAGCCCCCCTACAGACCTCTAACAGTCATTTAGGGCAGCTATTTAACTCTTTACTAGGTTTGCTGAGCCGGGATCCGCACACTCTGCAGTTACCGGATGGCTCAGGATTACACATCCTGAGCCATCCGGTGACCGCAGTGCGGTATTATGCACACATTTTTGTAAAAAAATGTGTGTGCCCGGCATTGCGTTCACCGCATCCGGATCCGGTTTTCAATGTGACCCTACCCTATGTCTAATAGTCTGCAGTCAAGATGGCTGCCATTTCACCTGTTTTAGTTTTCAAAGCTACATCCGCCCGCTGCTCAGATGTTCCATTATTGATTGTACTCTGGCTACCTGATGTCCACAACCTCCTTGTTAGTGGTTCCTATGTGCATCGGCTACTTACAACCTCTCTCTTAATGGCTTCATGGTGCTTTGACTACCTGATGCCCACCTACATTCTCCTTATTAGGGGTCCTCTGAGCTCTGACTACCTGATGCCCTCCTATATCCTCCTTGTGACTCTGACTAGCCGATCTCCCCATTTCGGTCTCACATATTGCAGAATCATGGTAAAACTGCATAGTTTTTAAAATGCCATTGAGCTGCTACATTCATTATACCCTGCAAATAGGATTTTACAAATATAATGGATGTTTTCTATTGCTCATCATTATTTATTTGGGCAAATCTAAACCTAGAAACTTTTACACATTATCATTATTGTATACTATTATTGTTTTACTTATTGGAAGGGGTATAAAAAAATGTTATTGTCCCTGGACTCATGTACTATAAAGCTGAGCTGTCTAGTATAATTCTATTATCTTTACAATTCTTGTAATTAACTGTGACAGTAGCTGCTCCCAACCAACTCAACCCTCTCGTCTGGAATATTACTTCACTCACCAACATGCAGCTTTGTGCTCTATCAGTCTCCTGTTAATAGCTGCAACAACAGGGGGTGTCATGTCCCAGAAGTTGCCAGCTGTGATTACCAGTTCCTGCTATCTGTTTGTCCGCGGTCAGTCCAAGGAGAGGGGGCATGGCCACGCCACCTTTTCTCCACGTGGAAGCAGATACCAGGACAGAATGGCTGTTACAACATGCAGGTTCTGAGACATCACACACCCCCATTCTTAAACTGTGGTAGTAGTTACTATAGGAGACTGAATGATACAGCAAGAAGCTGCACACTGGTGAATGATGTAACAGTTCATATGGGATGGGTAAAGGGTGAGGAGCAGCTCCTGTCACAGTCCTTTACAAGAGTTGTAAAGATAATAGAAGTGTAATAGTCATCTTTGCTCTCTAGTGTATGAATGCAGAAACAGTAAAAAAAATTAATATCCCGAGAGAGTACCCCTTTAAGTATTTGGTTTCCAAAGACAGAGTCTAGTTTTACATGCCCTGGATTTTTCTGCTGCCTCCCAATCTGCGCCAGCACTATTGAAAATGTGTGAAAATATTACAGCAATATAAAATGAACCCCTTCATCTATTTCAAACCACCAAAAAATCTGATTATCCTTTAAATCAGTTATTGACATATCCTGTCCACTTTCTTAGACCATCTGGGAAGCTTTGCCTGGTACGAAATGTTGTTTTCTTACCTTTTCTGGTCTCTAAAATCTGATGTGCATCTTATTGTCAGATAAAGTATTTCTAAAAAGGCTTTTGACATACAGAACAATGTATCAAAAATGTTTAAAATGGATAGTAAAAGAGAAAATATTTGGCAATACAAAATCATCATAATTCTTATCTTCATCAACTGTGAGTTCCAAAATATAAGAAAATGGTAAGAACATTGTATATAACCTTTTTATTATACAGGGATGCATTGGATATAGTAATTTAAAGAGAAGTATAGCAGGTGCCAAGATAAATGGCCAGGCCTTTCTGCAGTAGTTAGGAAACAACTACATATTTTTGTCTGAATATGTAATGTAAAATATGTGCATAATATCATATGTACTATCGTGACTACTTATAAGATTGCCTGAGGACTCTACATATTCCATGGGGGAATAAGAGATCTGTTTTGTCTTTTTCTTCATTAAAGTTGAGGTCTACTTTGTGATGTACGGCACTTTGTATGTTATAAATTTGTTGTCCCTTTGTACTATATGCTCATAGACTTTAAAGGGTTGTCGTCTTTCAGAACACGTGTCATGCTCAGGTCTAGTGCTGTGCTCTGATGGTGCCTTGGTCTCTGCTTCATGGCTGCAGCAGTAATGTCACATCAGCAAAGCTGCAGCCAATCACTGGCCTCAGTGGCATGTCTACATCTGTAGAGCTCTTGAGCTTAGTGATTGGCTGCAGCTTTGCTGATGTGACTTTGCTGCTGCAGCCACGAAACAGAGACCAAGGCACCATCAGAGCACAGCACTGGACCCGATGAAGATAAGTAAAGCACATTGTGTTATTTAACAATGAACTATGTCTGAGAAGAAACGTTTCCTGGAAGAGGACCACCCATTTGTCGTTATTCTGTGCATACATTGATGTCTATGTTAAAATTTTAAATACGCAAAACACATATCTGATTGATATGATCAAAATGAACACAGTTTTACAGTCTTTATCTGGATCAACACAGTTACTAACATTAATGAAGTTTTACCTAACTTTAAAAACAATTAACTTTACAACATCAAGAATTTAAAGCAATGGATAACTCTATTATGTTAATTGAAACAGGAGGGGATTGTTTTAATATATATAATTTTTTTTTTTAAATGGCCTAATTAAAATTAATATTCATTACTCTTTTAACAATGAATTTTTTTAATCTAAATTGAGGAAAATAAATATATTAAAATTTTAAAACATAACATAATGCAAATACACCACCATTGACACACAACCACACTCAACATTAATACTTCTAAACTGAATAGGAACACCTAGCTTAGAAGGAGTTTCTGTATCCGATCTCTAGAGCCCATTTCTGTGTCCATTTACATAGTAATATTGTGATTTACAAGCACAATGTAAAGGAGATGCTACTTAAAAATGTCATTAGGGAAGACAGTATAATGTAAAGAATTACCGCTACACAAGGTGCAAAGCATGAGAAGACAACATTGGTCTATTTCGTTTTGGTAAAATGTGAATCCTCTACAGGCTTTATTTGGCACCAAGTCTTGATCAACATGTCTTGATCCGAAGCCTCTAGAAAATAACATATTCCTGGAATTTCAGTTGGAAAGTTTGGTGGAAGATCTTCCCTTGATCTCGGTATAAACCTGAATCCTTTGAAATCTTTTAGCAAACTGGAATAATATTTAATAATAAGAATCATAAAAATGGAACACAATTCATGCAATGTTAACATATACTAGTGCATCTCAATGAATTAGAATATCATCGAAAATCAATATTATAATGCCATGTTCAAGGCGTTTCTGGGAGCCCTGAAACGCGTTGACTAATAAATCAATATTATATTCACCCTTTGATGTCTCGTAGAATACGGTAGTGCGGTTTCTAACCATTCATCCTCCCTACTTAAATTTTCTGAGATAATGACCTTTGGGTTTCCATTGACTGTAAGTCATAATCATCAACATTAACAGAAAAAAACACTTGAAATAGATCACTGTTTGTAATTAATCTATATTATATATACATTTCACTTTTAAATTGAATTACTAAAATAAATTAACTTTTTGATGATGTTCTAATTCATTGAGATGAACTAGTAGATATGATACAATCCATTAGCACATAATTTATACTAATATGTTAATGTTTTTAAACTGGCAACCCAAATATCCCAGCATCCTTCTCAATGTAGAGAAGGAGAAAGTGAAGATGTCATGGTGGGGAAGGAGTATGTGATACCTCCACCTTACTACGTGACTATGATAAACAGTTCTAGTAGGCAGGTCCATGACGTTTCTCTTTTTTCGGTCTTATAGCAGGGGTCTGACTGAAACTAGTAGGAAAAGCTTCTTCCCTTACAACTGGCCAACCTCCAAAATCTATTACGATGTTGATCAGTTGGAACAAGGAAGAAATAAATACATATAAATTGATACAATCAAAAAAATTAAAGTGTAACCCATGTTTTAATTTTTATTTCATTAATCAATAGTACACAAGAAAATAAGCAAGTTTGTAATATATGTTATCAGACAATTCTGCTTCTTTCTCTGCCAGAAGTAATCAGTCATTATAAAAACCCTCAATTCTGAGGTAAAATATGTATACAATGAAAACAATCCAATTATTGAGTTAGGGGATGGAAGTTATTACTGATGAGATTCTATGATGATGGGAGGAGCTAGAGACAAAGGAAGACACTATTTATAGAGCGCCGTCCCCTCCTCCTTCATAGAATCTCATCAGTAATAGCTCCCATCTCCTATTTCAGTAATGGGAAAGTCTTCATTGAATACAGATTTTACCTCCAATTGAGAATTTTGATAACGACTGATCACTTCTGGCAGAGAAAGAAGCAAGTGCACTTCAGCTAAGGCACAGGAGTGGCAACTTCTACTGAAATACCAATATAGCGATTTGTGGATAAGACCTAAATGGTTGAAATGTTAACTTCCTCGTCGCCTGAACTTTCTGTAAGTGTGATTCACATCTACTAATAAAGATTTCCTTTTGCGTATTGAAATAAGAGTGTGTAGTGATTCTCACAGAATTTTAGAACAGTTGAAATGAGAAGGACATTTGTATGACAAAAATACTTCTTTAGCCCCAAATGTTTGATTTTCACAAGAGGAAGAGGTGAACATGAACCATACAATTTGTTGTGCAATTTTCTCTCAGTACACCAATACACCATATAGGGTGGAAAACTACTGTTTGGGTGCAAGGCAAGACTCAGAAAATAAAGAATACCATTTGATTTTTGAAGCGCAAAATTGACTAGAATAGATAGTGGATGCCATGTCTCATTTGAGAGGCCCTGAAGTGCCTTAACAGTGGAAACCCCCTAAAGTGACCACAGTTTGAAAACTACATCCAGAGGTGTGGTGAGCACTGTAAACTGTGAATCCACAGGTACTTCACATTAGCAAAGCCCCTGAGGCGCCAGAAAAGCAGACCCCCAATCAGTGACTCCACTTTACAAACTACACCCCTCAATGAATTCATTCAAGGGTGCAGTGAGCATGTTGACACCATACGTGCCTCAAAGAACTTTACACAATTGCTACATGTTTCAGATATCAAGTGGCATTGAGGTTTCCATTGATGAAGAATGGCCCCACTATCTTTGCACCCCATATACCACACCATACCATCCATTTTTGTATTCCAACATTCTTGGAGGGATTTATCCACTGTGGGTTAGTGTCAGACCAATAGCGGTGGTTTTGTTTGTTAACTTCACCATTCACAAGAAAGTTTGCCTCATCACTCATCTGAAGGAAATTGTCTATGCTGTGAAGATATGAGATGTGCAGTATCTGAAACAACAGATACTGGAAGCCCGTGCTAGCATTTCTTTTGCAGTGTCGCTATCAGTGTGTCAAGAGTGGGGGAAAAAGGTTGCATTGACAATCCAACACAATAGGCAGCACTTTAAACACATTTTATAAGCAGTCATAAACTTGTAAACAACTTATGAAAGAATGAAGTTACGTTAAAACCAAGCACACCATTGTTTTTCTTACAAAATTCGCAATAAGTTTGATGTGTCACATGACCCTCTTGCCACTGAAAAAAATAAAGTAGGATTCAAAATGGTCTACTTCAAAATGTCCGCAATGGTCACCACCCATCTGGAAATGTTTTCCCCCTCCTATATACTAATGTGACACAAACAGGAAGTTGATATCACCAACCATTCCCCTTTTATTTAGGTGCATCCATATAAATAATGGCCCACCCTGTGCATATCATGCATTAAAATTTAAAACTTTTACCTGAATGGTAGCATAGATAGCAAATGAAGAGAGATACCATAATATGGTGTCCTCACCCTACACTTGTTTCGGCTAATGATGCCTTTGTCAGAATCTTTTATTTGCGCTAATGGACATTTGATCGCATTTTATTCTTTTTTTAGTTACTTTCACTGTCCCATGATTTGGCTAATTTACATGAGTATTTTTAATACTATGGTATTTTATTTGCTATACCTTGGTTATATGCTAGTTATATGGTGTACCTCCCAATAACTATTTACGCCATGTCTAAAGTGTCACTGATACTAATTTAATTTCTATTGATTGTGTCATTTAGGGTGTTAAACAACCAGAGGCGGTGTAGGCACCATCCTTGTCTGTAACAGCAGGAGTTTGGTTATCACTTATAGGGGTTGTCTGGTCTAAATTGATAATTCTGCAGTCACTCTTTGTGACTGCAGACTTATCAATCCTCCCAGTGACCGCACTATGTGCAGTGAGAATTCACTCTTTCTAAACTGGGAACAGACTGCACTTATGCGGTATGCATGTTTCCGGCCACTGGCCAGAGCCCCCATCTAGTGGGCCAGGCCTTGCTTTATACAATTGTATGAAGCAAGGCTGTGCCCACTAGTTTTATGAGCCCTACTATACACTTACATGAGAGAGGTTGCACCCACATGTCTTGAACATGCATACCGCATAACAGCGGTTTGTTCTTGGCTTACAAAAGACGACTCCTCACAGTGCGGGCGCTGGGAGGATTGAGAATTTTGCAGTCACATAGAGTGACTGCAAAATTATCATTTCAGACCAGACAACTCCTTTAAGCCAGGCTCCCGCCGGCGATCGTGTGGGGACAGCTCCTGTGCCGCGTATGATGATTGCCATAACTAATTCATACATTATAGGTCTGAAATTTCAGGTGGACGTTTTATTTTGGCCTTTTTTTTTCTCAATAAGGACCAATGCCAGTTATGTATCTAGTATATTGCTGTGACCAACCAGCAATTCAGAATATATGGAATCCTGGTTACTATCATCATCCAGGAATTTGCTGAAATACAGACAGACAAGCTCACCTATAAGTTGTAGGGCTGATGTTTATGTTCCTTGGTATACTGCAAGATTCAAACTTATTGGCAAGTGTGACATTATTTCCAAAGAGACAGTAACGAGGCATTTGTACTCCAACGACACCAGCAAATACCGAACCAGAGTGGAGTCCTATACGCATCTATAAAAATTGGAAATACAAAGAATAACTACTAATATTTTATACTACAGTTGTTAAAAATTTAGTAAAAAAATATCAGTACGTCTCAAACCGACTTCCTGTAACAAATTTTAAGTTAAACCATGCATAATATATATTGTCCATCTTCATTTACTTGACCAACGCATAAAAGACGACTTTTCATTATAATTCTAAACAAGTCTCTCAAAGTGGTTTTGCTGTATTGCAATAAGGACTGCCATAGAAATCTTTAGATCTACATTGTAATGCAGTGTATTCCTAATGCTACTGTAAAGAATTCAACAATTGTTTCTCATGTAATCCCATTTAATTAATAAGAAACTGTTGCATGACCCATAATATAACATATTACAAAGGGAAATATGCCGTTGAAGCTAGACTTTCATGGGAAAATACTGTGCCTCATCAAGGTACCAAACAAAAGTACACAGACTTCATAAAGGACAATAATATAGACCAGAAGGGCCTCCATGTGCCACCATACATGAACAGAAAATAGAAGATAGGACTGATACATGTACAAAATACCAAAAAATAAGCATGAGCTGAAAAAGGTGAAAAACTGAAGAATGAAAAATAACTGGATCCTAATATGAAGTGAGCTTAACAGCAGTTAAGGAATTGAAATATAAATATCTCAAAGACTTACACGTGTCTTCATGTTAACTGACCTTTATTTGTTCCCCATGAGGGGACATGACTTTATCGGAGAGCTCCATCATTTTTAAAGCCATAAGAGCAACTTGAAAGGCATGTGTCTCACTATCCTTATGGAGACCCCCGGCCACACAATAAGCGTCACCAATAGTTTCCACCTATATAATTGACATAGTTCACTGTCATTACTTGCTTTAATAATTCACCATATGCAAATATCAATAAATTAAACTAAACATGTAGCAGTCTTGGAAAACCATGCATCACAGAATATTAGGTTATAGAAGCTTTACTTTTATGTAATTCCCAAAATCAGGGGTGGGGAACTCCAGGCTTCGAGGACCACCAACAATGCAAGTTTTCAGCATTACCTTAGTATTGCACAGGTTCCAATTGAATTACCTGCACGGATAACACAGGTCAACAAAAAAAAATTTTTTTCTGGTGCCCAAAATATTTTAATGAATTTGGGGTATTTTTGGGGTGCTGATTCTGAATATGCTATCAGTTTTGCCAGATTGGCTCAAGTTTTTGAGATTTTTGGTATCTTATTTATAGCACTTGTTGGTAAATGCGACGCATCATCTCATTAATTTCTTTGGATTAGTACTTGAACTGAGCAGTTCTCAATATAGTTTTGTGTTAATTAGTGTTCTAAAAGTTTGTTCATAGCTTGATTTTTGCACTAACTTTATGTTGTTGTCTGTTTTCCAGTGAAAAGCATGAACTCATCAAGAAGAAGTTGTCTTAACGATCCAGACTCATTCTGTTACATTTGTGGTGAATATACACTGACAAAACATAGAAGAAACATAACAGACTTCGTTAAAAAAGTGTATTTTGCCTATTTTGGGGTTATGCTTGGGGACCAAGACAAGTTTTGGGCACCACACATAGTGTGCAAAGCATGTATCGAATTATTACGAAAATGGAGCAAAGGACAAAGAACAAGCTTCAAATTTGGTGTTCCAATGGTGTGGAGAGAGCAAAAAAATCATCATGATGACTGTTATTTCTGTGCAGTGCAAGTACAAGGATTCAATAAGCATAAGAAACGAAAATGGGAGTATCCTAACATGGAATCTGCAAGAAGGCCTGTCCCTCATTGTGAAGATGTGCCTGTACCTGTGTTTACCATGTTACCTGACCTTCCCCCACCTGATGATGATGATGAAATGCAGGGTATGGAGCTAAGCATTAGTTCTGGAAGTGAACTAGAATATGAAGGAAGTTTCAGAACACCTACGCAATTTACCCAAGGAGAGCTCAACGATCTAATAAGAGACCTCAACCTCTCAAAAAGTGCATCCGAACTTTTAGCTTCAAGGCTAAGTGAAAAAAATTGTCTGACGCCTGGAACTAAAATTACATCTTACAGGACCGGAGAAGAAGCACTTCTTCCATTTTTCTGTGAAGATGACCTACTTGTATATTGTAAGGATATTCCTGGCCTGATGCTGCAAATGGGTTTACAAGTATATCGTCCTGTAGACTGGAGGCTTTTCATAGATAGTTCTAAAAGGAGTTTGAAATGTGTTTTGTTGAACAATGGCAATCAGTGTGCATCTCTTCCAGTAGCTCACTCAACTAAACTTGCAGAACAATACCAAAATGTCAAAATGGTCTTGGAGAAACTGTGCTACCATGAACATTCGTGGCTGATATGTGTTGATTTAAAAATGGTCAACTTTTTACTTGGACAGCAAAGTGGATACACAAAGTATCCTTGCTTCATCTGCATGTGGGATAGTAGAGCAAAACATCAGCACTGGGAGAAACTGAATTGGCCTCCAAGGGACACCTTGACAGTAGGAGCATCAAACATAGTGAACGAACCTTTGGTGGACAGGGAAAAAATCATTCTACCACCACTTCACATAAAGTTAGGATTAATGAAGCAGTTCGTCAAGGCATTAGACAAAGATGGTAATTGCTTCATGTACATCTGCAGATCTTTCCCTGGTCTTAGTAGCGAAAAACTGAAGGCAGGAATCTTTGATGGTCCTCAAATTCGGAAACTCATTAAAGATTCAAATTTTCCTAAGGAAATGAATGACATTGAAGCTGCTGCATGGTGTAGTTTTGTGTTGGTAGTGAAGAACTTCTTGGGAAATCAAAAGGCAGACAATTATGAAGAACTATGAATACCTACAAGCAGGGGCATAAATACCTCCTATACAATACTAAGAAGTAGAAAGCCTCTGAGCCAATCCAAATGCTATAAAGTTTTTATTAAATATAAGTATGAGAAAAATATTCATTTACAAACATTCATATTTGGTGATAGAAAACACAAAAGGCAAGAAAAACCCCATTAAAAACAAATCTGATCACCATGCAAGAAAGGGGGCACTCAAAGTACTGACTCACCAGCAGCAAACCACTTGGGTAACCAAAGTGGAGCGCTGACAAACTAAATGAGTATCAAAACCAACAAAATGGTATAAAGTAGTACTACAAGGACCAGACAATCACAGAGATCTA
Organism: Allobates femoralis; assembly: GCA_033576535.1. Taxonomy (NCBI): domain Eukaryota; kingdom Metazoa; phylum Chordata; class Amphibia; order Anura; family Aromobatidae; genus Allobates; species Allobates femoralis. The sequence continues at coordinate 171,384,135 of JARQOC010000003.1, forward strand.
TTGCAAAGTGTGAATTACACTAGAGCCCTCAAATGAGGGGACCACAAGTAAAGTTAGAGTCAAATTACATTATTGATTTAGCCAGTTACCTTGAGACATAGTGAACCAGTAGATCAAGCGCCCCCCCGCTGGTTCACTATGTCTCAAGGTAACTGGCTAAATCAATAATGTAATTTGACTCTAACTTTACTTGTGGTCCCCTCATTTGAGGGCTCTAGTGTAATTCACACTTTGCAATAGATCTCTGTGATTGTCTGGTCCTTGTAGTACTACTTTATACCATTTTGTTGGTTTTGATACTCATTTAGTTTGTCAGCGCTCCACTTTGGTTACCCAAGTGGTTTGCTGCTGGTGAGTCAGTACTTTGAGTGCCCCCTTTCTTGCATGGTGATCAGATTTGTTTTTAATGGGGTTTTTCTTGCCTTTTGTGTTTTCTATCACCAAATATGAATGTTTGTAAATGAATATTTTTCTCATACTTATATTTAATAAAAACTTTATAGCATTTGGATTGGCTCAGAGGCTTTCTACTTCTTAGTATTGTATAGGAGGTATTTATGCCCCTGCTTGTAGGTATTCATATTTGATTGTCCATTCCTTGGACCCTTGAGGTCCAAAATTGTAGGTTTTATTATAATTATGAAGAACTGGTACAAAACATGCTATTGAGATTTAGAAATCTGGGTGTACACATGAGCATTAAATTGCATTATCTTCACAGTCACTTGGACAGATTTCCAGAAAACCTTGGAGATTTTAGCGAAGAACAAGGGGAGAGATTTCATCAGGATATTATGGTGATGGAGGAAAGGTACCAAGGCAGATGGGACAGACATATGATGGCTGATTACTGCTGGAATCTACAGCGTGACTGCCCCAATAGCTCACATAGAAGGAAATCATATAAAAAGCGCTTTTCCAGCGATTAAATGTCTATCTTTCATGTCTTGTTCATTTTTGAAGATTACTTTCTAAAACTAGTTAAAATAAACTAAAATCAACATTTACTTTGTTAAATTTATTGTATTCATGACAATATCAATAAAGTTAATGCGCGTGTAGCAAATTACGTCTTTTTTTTTACACATTTTACGAAAAATCTCAAAAACTTGAGCCAATCTGGCAAAACTGATGACATATTCAGAATCAGCACCCCAAAGTTACCCTAAATTCAATGAAATATCTTTGGCACCAAAAATGCTGTTGACCAGTGTAATGATTCCAACCGCTGTGCAATGCTAAGGAAATCCTGAAAACCTGCATTGTTAGTGGCCTTCGAGGCCTGGAGTTCCCCACCCCTGCCTTTAATACATGATGAGGCTCTATAAGGGTTTTGCTTCTATTTCTACAAAATCATTATTGGTATGCCAGGTTAATTAAGATATGGTAGAATCCATTTCATTAAAGGTACCGTCACACAGGGACATATCGCCGGCGATGTTGCCGGCGATCGCGGGAGCACGCATCCCTGACAACATCGCCGGGGAGATGTCAGACAGAGCAACTTATCGGCGATGTCGCCGGCTAGTTGCCGCGGCTATCGCTCGCTGGGTTGCCCAGCAACCCAGCGAGCGATAACTCGCAATGTTGGAGATAGGCGGTGTCGCCCGCAACATTGCAGGTTGCCGCGTTACACAGGGCGATCAGGCATGATCGCCTGACCAACATTGCCAGGTTTCCCAACATTGTTGGGAAACCTGGCGATGTTACTCAGGCGATTTTTCCCCTGATTATCGCCCTGTCACACGAGGCAACTCTCCGGCGATGTCGCCGCAACTTGGCCACGCCCCTCAGTTGCCGGCAACATCGCCGGCGATATGTCCCTGTGTGACGGTACCTTAAGAAGTATGTCTTTAAAATGTTATCAAAACAGGATAAAAACATATTTAAAAGTTGGCGGTGCTGACGGAAAGAAGTATTTTGCTGGGGTAATCTATGAAAGTCCTTTATAGTCCAATACACGTTTCGAAATTGTACTGGGATTTTTTATCCTATTTTGGTAAATCCATTGGCAGGAGATGTTCCCCAGCCATGGGGCAGCTGGCTATTCCAAATCTTTACAATAGTTGTGTCTGACCCCAGGTGAGCAGAACAGATTGTTATCTCATTGTTCTATAGTACGGCTTTACCCTATATTTGTGCTGCCCCATCGCAGTCATCCTTTGCTCACATTTAGAATGATGTACTTTGATGAAATAGAGCAGTGCAGCAGATCACTGGATGTAAAACCCTAGCTGTCTACATGAGCACGTCTTTCTTTCACATACTGTATATTACTTTGCATGATTACTGTAAGGATATGATATAAGAATTCTAGCCGTACAGAAATCACGCTAAACTAGACCTGTCACCAAGTCCGAAGTGACCAATGTTTGCACTTATTGTATTCCTGCTGCTGCCATTAATATTACATTTCATTATTCTAAATTACATGTTATTTATTTTTTTAAAAAGTTTTAAACATGCACGTACTTTTTATTTAGTGTTAATTTTTATTGTCTTTACCAATTGGGTGTGCCTGTAGGCTTCTCTGTATTATTACCCATTGGGCAACATCCCCTAGGTAAAGCCATAACATTTGTACTGAATAAAAAGGTCCATTAATCTGAGCCCATGTAACAGGATTTTTTTTTAAAATAAAAAAAGAATATAAAAGAATGCAGAAAATAAGAGTAAAAACTGTCCGCTTTTGATAGGAATATATATATTTTTTCAAAGCGTGCAATGGAATTTAATTTTTATTTCTTAATTACTCATCTTACTGATGACTGACATGAGTGATGGTAGCCTGGGATCCCCTCCAGACTGTAGATCCTTTCCAATCATATGACAAGTAACTGCTGCACACTTTTTTTTAAAGAATTGGTGCAAGCTTTAAATAGAAAAATTGAGAGATAGGAAACCCCACTCCTCTGATATTGAGCGGGGAGAGACATTACTGCATCCTGGGCAACAAAGTTAGGGAAACAAGCATCTTCACACCCGTTGAGAATCAAACAAGGGTCCTATTAAAGGGACTTTGTCAGCACAGGATGATTGCAGGCGCTTGTGCATCATGGCGGAGCCAATCATTTATATACACCTTCCCACCTCTTGTTTTCATTCTGTCTCCATCCTCCCCTCTTCTTTGATTGACAGCTCTGCTTCATAGAGCTAGAGAAGGGAGGAAATACTGTAGGTGGGAACAAGAAGGTGAGAAGGTAGATTTAAATAATTAGCCTCACCATGATGCACGATCATGTGTACTTGGATTGCATAATCATCATGTACTGATAGAGTCCATTCAATTAGAAACCATTCATGCAGAATATGTCCATGTATTGGACTATACAGCTCAGTCTGCAGTGATGCCAGTGATGGCTTTGATTGTATTACTATCAACGTTTGGAGGCAGTCATAGCCAATGCTCATAAATTCTGAGGGATAAATGGGACAAGCTCTCTAAACTAAAGTTGCTATGGTCTGACTGCCTTAGTGTGAATCCTTATAAAGCATATTTCTCAATGCTGTTAATGGCATCATGAGTCAGATGGCCGATCCCACATTCATACAGCATTTTCATTAAAACAGTCAATGAACAGCAACTCAACACTGTAATTGAAATGAATACTCAACCAAATACTAGAAGGCCAGCGAGGCCAACATAATGGAACTCTTTATACATAGCAGCTCCTTGCTCTGCTTTAGGCTGGATTACTGCGGCGGCATTTCATAGCCGCCCCCTTACAGACTAGAATGCACGGACTAACAATTTATATGTCTATAGAGCTGTAAGTTGTGGAGAATCCTAGACAATCCTAGTCCTTCAATTGTGATCCATATAATGACTGTGAAATACAACCATCTGTACCATGCCTTAGAGTTCAGTTTTTTTCCATTTCATAACTATGTACTTGGATACAAATATTAAAGTAAATGTATTAGTTATTTTTACACAATATAGAAAAAATTACCAAAACATAAAAAATCCACTAATATATAATAGACCTATTTCAATTCAAACTAACCATGACTCTGAACATCATTCTTTCACAGTAAAAATAGGCTCAAAGTGTTACCTTGTAGACGTCCAGTTCTCCACATTGGAAATCAAAGAGTGTGTAAAGTTCATTCAGCATGGTGATAACTTGCATGGGTGAACAATGAGAACATATTGCAGTGAAGCCCACAATATCAGAGAAGAGCATGGTCACATTGTTAAACTTCTTGGCTTTCACAGTCTGTCCTTGCCAGAGCTGCTGAGCAACCTCACCAGGAAAGATTGAGAACAGAAGGTCAACAGTTTTCTTTTTCTCCTCTTCTAGAGCTTGGTGCGCACATTCTAGGGTGGCCTTCAGCTTTCCTAATCTCTTTTTCAGTCCATCTTGAGCTCTGGCCTGCTCTCCAATTAGCACCACATCTCTCAGAGCATTGTGGATAGGAATATCTGACAGGTAGAGACCTCGCCCTGTGAAGTCTTCTAGTCTATCTACACAGGGGGAGCCCAAGAACAAAATAGAGCTTGACTCAAATACATAGATCATCTGTCCTTTCAGATTCATTGACTGGGACTGAGGAAGAGAAAAACAAACATTTTAAAGTACTCCAGTTTTACAAGACCATTACAGTGTTTCTTTTCCAGAGCTTACAGTTGTTGTAACATGGTTCACGATCCCTGTTCATACAGAGCTGCATAAAAAATATACAGATATCAAACGTCACGTCTCCCAGTTTACCATCAGAAACTTCAGTAACTGTATGGAGTACATACATTAGTCTGAAACAAATGTCTCCAGTTTGGAAGACAATATTAAGTTCAATGGTCTAGGTAGGCAATAAACTTGGATTATATCAACACTTTAAACTAACTCTATTGGGGACTTGGGCATTTGGGTACCTTACAGGAAATGCCATAGGTTTAAAGCAGGAATCCCATCTCCAAAATACCATCCCAATATGTATTTGGTGTAAAAATAACAACAATATTAGCAAATACCTCCAATTAAAAATGTGTATAGTTCCCCTGATTAGCTGTGTCTCTCACCACATGTGCAGAGCAATAAAGTTATCCATGGCTACAATCACAGGCAAATAACTGTCACTATATGACAGGTCGTAGTCATGGATACATTAACTGCTATGTCCTGCTCAAGAAGTAAAAGACAGCTAATCAGGATAAAAACAAACTACATTTCTAATCAGAGGTATTTGCTAATACACTATGTGCAGAATTATTAGGCAAATTAGTATTTTGATCACATGATACTTTTTATACATGTTGTCCTACTCCTATCTGTATAGGCTTGAGAGCCAACTACCAATTAAGTAAATCAAGTCATGTGCATCTCTGTAATGAGGAGGGGTGTGGTCTAATGACATCAACACCCTATATATGGTGTGCTAATTATTAGGCAAATGAGTATTTTAGATCACATGATACTTTTATACTGTTGTCCTACTCCTAACTGTAATAGGCTTGAGAGCCAACTACCAATTAAGCAAATCAGGTATGTGCATCTCTGTAATGAGAGGGTTGTCTATCAATGACATCAACACCATATAAAGGTGTGCTTAATTATTAGGCAAATGCCTTTCTTAGGTAAAATGAGTCAGAAGAGAGATTTGACCGGCTTGAAAAGTCCAAAATTGTGAGATGTCTTGCAGAGGGATGCAGCAGTCTTGAAATTGCCAAACTTTTGAAGCGTGATCACCGAACAATCAAGCGTTTCATGGCAAATAGCCAACAGGGTCGCAATAAGCTGTGGGCAAAAAAGGCTCAAAATAACTGCCCATGAATTGAGGAAAATCAAGCGTGAAGCTGCCAAATGCGATTTGCCACCAGTTTTGCAATATTTCAGAGCTGTAACGTTACTGGAGTATCAAAAAGCACAAGGTGTGATATACTCAGGGACATGGCCAAGTTAAGAAAGGCTGAAACACAAACCACCTTTGAACAAGAAACTTAAGATAAAACATCAAGACTGGGCCAAGAAATATCTTAAGACTGATTTTTCAAAGGTATTATGGACTGATGGAAATGAGAGTGACTCTTGATGGGCCAGATGGATGGGCCAGAGACTGGATCAGTAAAGGGCAGAGAGCTCCACTCCGACTCAGGCACCAGCAAGGTGGAGGTGGGTACTGTATGGCAGTTGTGGAGCTCACTGGGACGGGGTACTGGGTACCGGACCGGGGTATCACAGGCGTCTGGTCCGGACTGTGGTCCCGAGCCACAAGTAATGGGGGGTATTTACAGGGGAAAAGTTGTGACGCCACCCGCGGTATGTGGTCAGGGTGACCACCGCTGCTGCAGAACCTCCGGGGATGATGTTTCGCAGCCGGTGATGTAACAGCTCTCCACAGGCAGAGCTGGGTCCCCGGGGCAGTAGTGATGATGAGAGTTTGTGAGAGAGAGCGGGCTTGAGTGCAAGGATTACACAGACTCACGGTTTTGTAGTTTTCCAGTCTTTTACTTTAGATGGTAGTTCAGTAAAATATTGAGTACTGTCCACAGAGTCTGTACAGTGGCAGGGTTGCTCCCACCCTGGCCGGGTCCTTGGCTCCCTGTTCCTGCCTGTGTCTGTGGCCCTGCTGCCACTTTAGCTAAGCTGCCGGCCCTTCTCCCCTCACGGGTACCAACTTGCTAGGCAACTTGAGTCTTGTCCTGTGTTCCTGACCCCGCCGTGTTGCTTCGCTGTGGCTACAGTGAAGATGTGGGACCATTCACTAATCCGTTTTTTACTGTGCTGTTTGTGTCAGGCACAATTTCGGATCCGGTTCCGTTCTGTGCGATCCTCTGAGGTGAGTGTAGCACTACTCTGCCTCCCAGGTATGTTCCTCGCTTCCTGTCTCCTTTCCTCAGACCCTCGGCTTCAGGCCTGGGAAGTAGTCAGGGGTGCCTGTCAGGAACTCAGCACTGCTCCCATTTACAGGTCCTCCTCCTAGTGCTCCCTGCACTCAACTGAACTGTCAACTGTCAACTAACTACTTCCTCCTCAGACCAGAATATATCAGGGAGCTGCTGAGCTCCCTTCGGCAGAGTGCTAGTGCAGTGTCCAGTGGTTGTTTGGGGAGTTAACCCTTGTGATGTTACTGTGGCACATTAACCCCTGGGGTGCCACACTGGTATCATCAAAGATGAACTTGTGGGATTTTTTCGGGTTGAGGATGGAGTGTAGCTCAACTCCGGTCCTACTGCCAGTTTCTGGAAGACAACTTCTTCAAGCAGTGGTACAGGAAGAAGTCGGTATCAGCAAGAAAAACATGAGTTCATGCAGGACAATGCTCCATCACATGCATCCAACTACTCCACAGCGTGGCTGCCCAGTAAAGGTCTAAAAGAAGAAAAAATAATGACATGGACCCCCTTGTTCACCTGATCTGATCCCCATAGAGAACCTGTGGTCTCTCCTAATATGTGAGATCTACTGGGAGGGAAAATAGTACACCCTCGGAATAGTGTCTGGATGGCTGTGGTGGCTGCTGCAGCAATGTTGATCGAAATAGATCAAGCAACTGACAGAATCTATGGATGGAAGGCTGTTGAGTGTCATCATAAAGAAAGGTGGCTATATTGGTCACACATTTTTGGGGGTTTTGTTTTTGCATGTCAGAAATGTTTATTTAAACATTTTGTGCAGTTATATTGGTTTACCTGGTGAAAATAAACAAGTGAGATGGGAATATATTTGGTTTTTTATTAAGTTGCCTAATAATTCTGCAAAGTAATAGTTACCTCACAAACAGATATCCTCCTAAGGTACACAAATCTAAAAAAAACCACTCCAACTTCCAAAAATATTAAGCTTTGATATTTGAGCCTTTTGGGCTGATTGAGAACATAGTTGTTGATCAATAATAAAAATAATCCTGTACAATACAACTTGCCTAATAATTCTGCACACAGTGTATTATTATGATTACACCTACTACATATTGGATTAGAATCTTGACGATAAGAATACCTTTTAACAGCCAAGTAGTAACGCTATCTTAAATCACTACTCCAGCTGGGTTTTTTCAGTGCTGGACTGCCACTTTAAATTTAAGTACTCTGTCCTTACTCTTATACTCATCTTCCGGCAGCTTCACATTTCACCGATGCCACTCCAGTCCCACGGTGCCATCTTGTGCCTGTAACTTATGACTGTACGAAAGTCAAAAGTTATATCACATGTGCTCAATTGAACATGTCACCAATTTTCTAAGTAAATTTATTTATAAAGGTGCTATTGACATGAATTTGAATGACATGAAAGGAAAAAAGTATTGAACAAAGAAAGACAGGTGCACGAAACTATGGAAAGTCATGACACCAGCTGAAATCTATCGGTAATTAGAAAGCAAATCTGCTCTACTTCACCTGCTGCAGATCTCAAATGCTTTGTATGACTATTCATTATGATGCACAAAATGTAGTCTGCTTTTCTCTACATTTTTCTTTTCCGTTAATCCAATAGCAAATAGTACATTTCTGTTGTAATTCCTGGCTTTTTTGTCATAATGATGATGAATTTGGCTCACTCGTCCAGGTCCTCTCATGACTAGGCTCTGTCCACTTAACCCTGCTGTTCTGTTCAGTCAAAAATCACCGAATCAAAGTTTTGTACTTAATTTTTCATTTGTTTTTGAACAACCAGTTCACATACAATATATAATGCAACAGGTATTCAAATAAAACACTTAAATTAGCTAAAAATCCAGGCTTTAATAGGTCGGTAAAAAATGACCAGAACATTATAATTGTTGTAGACCCGAACAGTAGAGCAGGGTTAAAAGAATATATGCAGAGCAGGGCCAGAACTGGTGTAAAGTAAAAGGCAAAGGAAAAAAACTGCATAAAAAGCTAATTTCAAAACTGTGAAACTGCTTAGTGACTTGACATTGCATTTCATTTTTATCATTATCAACCATTATGCCGTCTCTTTTGAAACTGGAACTAATTAGTTCAAGTTAAACTAGACCATTATTAACATGATGATAGCATGTACATACACATGGACATGTAAGTGGGGGTAAAGATTATTAGGAACGTTCCATCAATGAACTCATAATGAACTGTATTCACATTGATCAGGGTGTGCACTGTTTCTATCTTACAGGGTGAGTAGCCATTGGTGAGTAGGGGCACCATATCTGAGAGATAGACGGAAGTGGCCCAAACGTTCCAGACGTTTAGAGATGGAGGAGAGATTAGAGACAGGTCTGTATTTATCAGCACTGTTCTACTCAAGGGATTGATGTTTTTTCAAATAATGGGTGTATGCTGGTGTGTTTGTAGGAGGAACAAAAGATGCCAGATGAGAGTTTAAATATTTTAGTTAGGTGAGTGGTGACAGACAGGGAAATGGATTAAAGGAGATGTGAGGGAATAGGAATACTGGTGCAGGTAGTAGGGCAAGAGGATGTGAAGCGCCTGGTAACTTCTTTTTCTGAGACAGGTTTGAAGATAGAAAATTAGCTATATGAGGTGCAGCAGGGAACAGAATGCATAATGTTAGGAGAAAATTTCCAGTCAATTTTTTCTTTGGAATAATTGGATAATTGCCCATATAGCCCTTGTGGTCAGACGAAACGCTGGGCACACAAGAGAGGGTCTGAAATTAATAATAATACAGAACTTTATTTAAAAAATAATGCTTCACAATGCATTTCGGTGGCGGCATGAGCCTTCATCAGTTAGAGGGGGCATTACATGTGAAGGACGTGAACTAATTACAGCCAATTAACCCCTAACCTATCCAACAATAAGAACCTCTACAATACCAAGCGTTGTACAAAGGACAATAGTAAAAATGCAACAATAAAAACAAGTGCAATATTATGAACACATATACATAAGTAAAAGAGTCATTCAAATGCAAATAAAAAAAATGAAAGCCTGATTATAAAAAATATGAAAGCTAATAAAATATACAAATAAAAATGCAAATCCAATTAGTCCACAACTTGTTTTTAGCTTCACTATTTATTATCAAGTTTTCAAATTTCTTTTAATAGCTTTCTCTGTTATCATAAATATATGTTATTTGCATTTGAATTACTCTTTTAATGATGTATATGTGTTCATAATATTGCACTTGTTTTTACTGTTGCGTTTTTACTATTGTCCTTTGTACAACGCCTGGCTCTGTAATGGTTCTTACGATTTGGTAGTTTAGGGGTTAATTGGCTATAATTAATTTACATCCGGTTCTTGTTTATATTATATTATAAAAGTCTTTGACATGTAATGATCCCCTTTCAACCTGATGAAGGTGACGTACTGCCGACAAAACGTATTGTGAAGCATTATCTTTGAAATAAAGGTCTTTATTATAAATAATTTCAGCCTTTCTCTTGTGTGCCCAGCGCCCTGTCTGACCGCAATATTCTCCTGTTTCCCTTTCAATAAAATTCATGCTTTGTTTTGTAAAATAATACAATCCAACATAAAAGATATGATACAGGCTTTGATACAATTTGTTGTTCACAATATGTGATTTGGGTATTCAAAAACTCCATTTAGGCTGCTTTCAGTCTGTGTATCTACCCGTTGCGGCAGATCAGGCAGCTTTGCCACATCTGTCGCGTAATAGCGGACTTGCGGCGAGCCCCATTCATTCTCTATGGGACTTACGGTCAGGTGCGGGAGTTGCTGTTTAGTTGGATCTGGCAGATCAGGCACTTATGGTAAAGGATTTGGTAAAGGCCATAAGTGCCAGGATTTGCCGAGTCTGGCAAAACCGCACTCGCTGCACCTGACCGCAAGTCCCATAGAGAATGAATGGGCTCGCCGAAAGTCAGCCATTACGCGACAGATGTGGCAAAGCTGCCAATCTGACGCGAACAGGTAGATACGCAGATGTGAAAGCAACCTTACATGAAGCATTTTTGAAAATTTAATCAACATGTATTGTACTATAGATCTAATTCTACTGAACATGATCCAATAGTTTTGGATCAGATTTGGGATTTTGAAAAATAAACAGCACAGAACATAAGTAAAACATCAATAGATATTGCTTTAGTACGGTATGTCTTTCTTTGAATATCAAATGACCAGGGGCGCAACTACAATAAGTACAGGGGTTGCGATCGCACCCAGGCCCTGCAGCCTAGGGGGGGCCCCAAAACTTCCTTTGGCCTATAGATAAAGACTAATACTATTAAAGATTTCCAATAATTCGGGGCCCCGTTGGAGCTTTCGCATCGGGGTCCCTGTGCCTGAAGTTATGCCACAGCAAATGACAAAATCATATTAGGCAATATATAATGATAATTCCAAACAACAGAGGTAAAGGAGGTAAAATAATATTGATGCTTACATACATTTTTGTAGGGTCTGAAAGTTAAAAAGAATTTTAAATAAATCATCAATAACTGTAGAGGATTAAGTATCAAATTTTGACGGCCAAGGAAGTTCTTTCAGGAACAACCTTATAAGAACTGATGTGTTTACATGTATTCCTATGTAAACCTTTGTTATAAAGAACAATAATCACATTCATCAATAGCCACTGGTCCTGAGGAGGTCAAATATGGGCCACAACATATTAAAACATGCTAAAGCTATTAGGATAATATTATGATTTCTTTAAAAGCAAAATTGGGTAATTGCGAAAGGGGACAAGTCGCTAGGTCAAAACTGGCTAGTGCTATCCACTTCGGAGGCAAATTTGCGATTCTCAGACATGTGCACTACCTCACTGAATAACATTGGTCTGAGAGCGGTCCAGTGTTTTGACAGATTGCAATCGAACCAAAAGTACAGTTGTCTAATGAACCCTATCAGTGAGAAAGACCGAAAATCAGGGTTTGGAGGGCAGGGTCGGCTGGCGGGTCATGAATTCCAAGGCAACGTTGCATCTGATAAAGTGCAAGCTTCTGGAAAAGTAAAGGATACTAACACATAAGAGAAAGAAGGCAGAAATCAGTGAGTTGGTCTAAACATGACATAGCCCTTAAAGAGAAACACCTTCATTTTGGGCATGAACAAGGATTTGAGCTGCATTTGAATAATAGAAAAGCACAAGAGTAACACATAAATGATTTCTTGGGTTTCTGACCATAAAAAGTAAAATGTAATAAGCCAGCAGTTAATGATGTGACATACAGTTTCATCAGGCGCTGTATTATATCCTATCTTAACATGTCAAGTGAAATGCCATCAGCTTTTCAGAAGTCATTCCTGCCGAGAGACAAATAATCACTTGTCTGGGGAATATTTTGTTCCGTCAGAAATAGGAATGCGAATATAAAAAGTTTATTTTCAAGTGAGAAAAATATTAGCATATTCAGTCATAGAAAATTATAAATGGATTTAATAAATTATATCTCTCTCTAAAACCTGCAACCACTTTAAAAAATCCAACGAGGAAAAAAATATTCTTTCCTTCTTAAAAATGTAAAGAAACTTAAACCTGTCACATTTCATTACAGTCTGTGTGTATCAAATCTAATGAGGTGCTGAATTATGGTTTTAATGATAAGTATTGCGATGAACCGTGAAATTCAGCAAAGCCGTATTACTTTACCATGGAATTAGGAAATACATTTTCCACTTAATTTTCACATATACAGTTAAACCACAAGTTTACATACACTATATAAAAATACACATAGCATGTTTTTCTCACTATCTGATATGAAATCAGAATAAACCTTTCCCGTTTTAGGTTAATTAGGATTACCATAATTCAGTGAATAATGAGAGAGAGAATGTTTTAAACAGGGCTGTGGAGTTGAAGTCAGAGTTGTGGTGTCACAGTTGAGGGGTCGGAGTCATGAAGTTGGAGTAGGAGTCATGGAGTTGGAGTCTATTTTGTGTGGAATCGGATTGCGGGAAATTGAGGAGTCAGAGTCAAATATGTGGCTTACTGACTTCACAGCCATGGCTGTGGAGCCGGAGTTCATTTTGGTAGAGTTGGAGTTGGATTCCGGGAAATTGAAGAGTCGAAGTTGGAGTCAGATGTTTGGCTTACTGACTTCATAGGCCTGGTTTTAAGGAATTTTTATTACTTTCAGCAAAATCCCAAGTTTACATACACTAAGATGACTATGTCTTTAAACAATTTGGGAAAGCCCATATAATGATGTCATGCGTTTGGAAGCTTCTGATAGGTTTATTGGCAACATCTGACTTAATTAGAGACACAACAGTGTATGTATTTTAATGTACACCTGAAACACACTGCTTCTTTGTGTAGCATCATGGGAAAGTCTAAAGAAATCAGTAAAGATATCAGGAAGAGAATTGTGGACATGCAAGTGTGGTTCATCCTTGGGTGCAATTTCCAGATACCTGTAGGTGCCTCGTTTTCTGTACAAACAATTATACACAAGTACGAACAAGATGAGAATGTCCAGCCATCATACCACTCAGGATGTAGACTGGTTCTGTCTCTCAGAGATGAATGTGCTTTGATCCGACATGTGCATATCAACCGAAGAACAAAAGCAAAGGACCTTGTGAAGATGATGGTGAAAGCTAGCAAAATTGTGGCATTATTCACAGTGAAACGAATACTGTATTAACGTAGGCTGAAAGGCCACTCTACCAGGAAGAAGCCATTACTCCAAAAGAAACAAAAAAGCCAGATAATTTTTTCAAATGCCCACAGGAACAAAGAGTTACATTTTTGGACACATGTCCTGTGGTCTGATGAAACTAAAATTGATCTGTTTTGGCCATAATGACCATTGTTAAGTTTGGAGGAAAAAGGGAGAAGCTTGGAAGCCTCAGAAAACCACAGAACCACAGAAAAATAGTTCTGGCCATTTACCAACGATCAGCAATCAGCGAGCTGATCGCTGGTGTTGGTACTTGTCACAAGCAGAGGCATTGCTACGAGGTCACTGCAACGTCACAAAACTGGTGACGTTGCAACAATATCGTTAGCGATATCGTTGCATGTAACCCGGAATTTAGGAACCATTTTAAATACTTAGCAAGCCTTTACAGGTGTTTTGTGTTATTCTAATTTTCTGAGATAATGATTTTTAGGTTTTCATTGGCTGTAAGCCATAATCATCAACATTTACAGAAAAATAAACCTTTGAAATAGATCTCTCTGTTTGTAATGTATTGGATTACTGATATAAATGATCTTTTTGATGATATTCTAATTTATTGAGGCGCACTTGTATGTCATAGGGGGGCATGAAGTCATCCAAAGATCTCCAATGAGTTATCCATGGTTTATAGGTTTTGTACAGCTTTCCAACTTAATTCCGTCTGCGATCTGATGAGGGCAGGCACATTGAGTGCAGTATGGCCAATGACAAACTAAAAACATTAAAAGTAAATTCCAGTATACCTCAGAAAAAAAGAGAAAACATTTCTCTCCAAGAAATATAATGACACTACAGCTAAATTATCAGACATCATTTTTTATTACGGTAACAATACTATTAAAAACAGATAAAAAGGGAAACTTCTGATGTAGAGTGGTGACCATATAGCCACATATATTGCCATATAGAGTAGAAAGACGAATACACAAAATTATATATAGGCAGATATAAAGCACACAGTACCTAACTATAGTCAACAATCTAAGGTAAGAATATTGTAATATTCAAAATATATAAAAGAGGGAAGTCCCTGGATCCTCATGAACACAACACTAATCAAATAAATACCTAGTGGATAAGTATGGGCTACTGAGGTAAAGGGACAAGGAACCAAATCCAAAATGCAAATCATAAAGAAATTCTGGGGTAATATAAAAAAACTTCAAGTGGAATATAGGGGAACCAGGCACCTGACCCTCATAGACTAACTATATCCACTGACACAAAGCAAGAAGCCAGGAGGAAGTCATCCACCAAACAAAGCAGGTACTGAACAATATGAGAAAGGAAATCACCTATAAGGTGCAAGTGCAGGCCGACTATAGGCTATGGTTTAGCGTCCTGTCTCCCGGGTAGCCTGCACTTGCACCTTACAAGTACAAAAATCAGAAGCATTATTATATTTTTTTAAGTGGATATCATAATCTATTCAGTATAAATAGCTTGTACGATAATTTCTTCACTTTGTGCTCATCAAATGTTGTAAAAACTGATAAAAAGTGAGATAAAAGTGATACATTGCTGGAATTAGGAGTTTTGCCCCTACATTATGCTACTTTGAGATCAGGTAGTAAAAACCTGTTGATAGATTTTTTTTAAAAAGTCTACTATGACATAAATCAGATAAGAATAGACATATCATGAAAATAATGATAAAATCTACCATATTTTTCAAATAATAAGACCCAATTTTCCCCCCCAAAATTTGGCTGCAGCTGGGGTGTAGCGGTAGCGGTGTAATGGGTCACTGGAGGCAGGAGCAGACTGTAGGTGTAGGCCGCCAGTGATCCTGTGTGCCTGCTGTTTAAGTTAGTTTAATATTTACTGCTCCCCCCACTCATTTTCTCTCAGCACTGAAGCTGGGGCTGAGAAGTGGATAGGATGATGGGTGGAGGAGTGGTGCATATTAAATTTTCTTAAACAGCCAGAAGACATGATCACCCATCATTGCTGCATCGGTGGGAGTGATCACGTGTGTGGATATTCACTGCTTCCCATGTATCATCATTGGTGTGGGAGCAGTGAATATCCCAACAAGGAAGATTATACTCACTGTCCATCGCTCACCTGCAGCATCACAACGTCCTCTAATGCCGAAAGCTGATGGCGTGTGGAGCTCGGTGCATGACAGCGATGTCATCGATGCATGCTCACCCACTGATCAGCTGTCAGCATGAGAACACATAAGAAGATGCTGTGCTGATGTAGGGGAGTGATGGATGAGGAGTATAATCGTTTATTTTTTTTTAAGTGAGCGCCATGATGGGGTATCATATATACCAGGTTGAGGGATACATACGAGGCCATATACCAGAATGGGGCACATATACCAGGATATGGGCAATATACTATGATGGGGCACATACACGTGGATATGGGCCATATACCAGTATGCGACACATACACATACATATGACCCATATACTAGGATGGAGCAAATATACCAGAATGGGGATCGTAAACAAGAATATAGGTCATATGCCGGGATGGCAGACATATACGTGGATGGGGTACATATACGCGGATGAGGTCTATGTACCAGAATATGGGCCATATACAATGATGGGATCCATATACCAGAGTATGGACCATATTCCAGGATGGGGAATCATATGCATGCACGGGGGTCATATACCAGGATGGGGACCATATACCTGGATGGGACCATATACACAGATAAGTGCCATATTCCAGGATGGGTAACATATACCAGGATATTGTGCATATGCCAGGATGGGCCATATATATAAGGATGGGTGTCATATACTAGAATGGGGATTGTATATAGCAGGGTGGGGACCATATAAACCAGGATGAGAGACATATACCAGGATGGAGGACACACATACTTGGAAGGGGCCAAGGAAGGAGACATTAGTACGGCAGTTCAGTAGTAGACTCCCCAATAACAGTCCGTCATGACCACATTTTTTGCTTCTATTTTTTCCCCCATCTTCTTTGTCTACAACCTGGTGTGTCTCATGGTCCAGTAAATCTTATAATTCGAAAAAAATATTAAATATATTAAATTGGCTATCACATGGACTAAACCTTATTCTGGATACTAGGTCATACTGTTAATAGCTATACTATTATCAAATAGCTAAAAACGTTAGTGGTAAATTGCCAGATTAAAGTTGACAACTGTAGTTAGCAATAACATAATATTGTAATTTAAATCCAAGCTCCTCACCTTAGATGAATTCTCAATTGTGTTGTCCCATCGTTTAACTCTTATAGTGAACTGCATATTTAACATCGTCATTATCCCGCTGAAGGTACTGCTGATCTTTGGGGAAAGGATTTCAAAGTATTCCTCAAAATTAGACTTTCCAGGAATTTCCTTTCTGTTGAGTAGTTTCTTGACTCCATCACCAATCTGTAACATGTTCATGTCTGTATCAAACATAAAATGAAAAGGAAAGGTCTTGCAAAAAATGGAGGCTGAAATAACCACATATGATTGTGGTTTGCATGGGGATAAAGAAGGTTTTGTGTTGTTGACCTGCACAGAATACAATATATAAGGCTCCTTAATAAAGTCATTCCCATCATTGACTCGTGGGACCAACTTTACGTCCACCTCAGTTTCATATAAAGTATACGCTGCTGCCTTGATTATTCCAGGTAGAATCAGTGTAGTAATGTTGTTAGGAAAGAAGTAATATACATTTAGAAAATCTGGATCTTTTTCAAGGCACAGAATTGATCCTTCCTGCAGACCAGCATCATCGTCTTGTGGTCGGGACTGCTTCAGGTGCGTGCTAAAACTGTTCAAAAAGTCTTTTAATGTCCCTCCAACAACTTCCAAAACTTGCTCATCTTCTTCATAACATATTTTGAACAGTTCTTCACCCAGAGATGCTTTAACATCATCTATAGGAATACCTAGAATGAGAACAATGCATCAGAATTAAGACTAGAACTCCTTAGCGTAATAACGGTAGAGAGGAGATAAGCTAAAGCCACAATCTTGGCTTGTCAAATCCCCGGCATAAGATATTTTTGCTAACCTTACATTACTATTACATAGTGAGTGCAAATATTCAAATTCGTAATTTCACAAAAGGAAAAAGGTTGTCCATTAACAAAAAACGTTTTCCAAAAATTGATAATCTAGTGCAAAATTAAGATCAGTATATTTAAAGAAGTTAGCCATCTTTTGGAGACCATTTTTTATTTTACTTAAACAGATTAGTCTGATTGCCATATCTGGAGTCAGGAAGGAATTTTTTTCCCCAAAGTGGAGTTAAGTGTTGCCACATGGGTTTTTTTTTGCCTTCCTCTGGATCAACATGTTAGGTTATGGGTTGAACTAGATGGACTTACAGTCTTCCTTCAACCTTAAAAACTATGTTACTATGTTACTATGTATTTTGGGAAATTGAGTTTCATTAAAAAAATTTAACTTTTCTCTTTTACATGTTCTGATTCCCTGCACATTCAATTGTATTATAGTCTGTGGCCATAATCAGTTGAGAAGAACTCAGAGAAAGACATTCAATTTACAAATGAGCTCATTGATGGGTTCTCAGGTAAAAAAAAGGTCTGACACTTTCTTTTGTTAGTGTAGCTTTCCTCACAGAATGTTACACTTCTTATTTCCATACAATGAAATTCAGACATGAAATTCACTGATGAAACACCGATGGTAAAAACCGACACACAGACCAAACACCGATGGTAAAAACCGACAAACGGACCAAACACTGATGGTATAAACCAACACATGGACCAAACACCAATTGTGAAAACCGACACATGGACCAATCACTCAAGGTAAAAACCGACACACAGACCAAACACTGATGGTAAAAAGCGACACACGGATCAAACACCAATGGTAAAACCAACACACGCACCAAACGCTGAAGGTAAAAACACGACACGTGGACCAAACACCAATGGTAAAAACTGACACATGGACCAAACACCAATGGTAAAAAACTGACACATGGACCAAACACCAATGGTAAAAACCGACACACGAACCAAACACCAATGGTAAAAACTGACACATGGACCAAACACCAATGGTAAAAACCAACACATGGACCAAACACCAATTGTGAAAACCGACACATGGACCAATCACTGAAGGTAAAAACCAACACACAGACCAAACACCGATGGTAAAAAAGCGACACACGGACCAAACACCAATGGTAAAAACTGACACATGGACCAAACACCAATGGTAAAAACCGACACACGGACCAAACACCAATGGTAAAAACTGACACATGGACCAAACACCAATGGTAAAAACTGACACATGGACCAAACACCAATGGTAAAAACCAACACATGGACCAAACACCAATGGTAAAAACCAACACACGGACCAAACACCAATTGTGAAAACCGACACATGGACCAATCACTGAAGGTAAAAACCGACATACAGACCAAACACCGATGGTAAAAAGCGACACACGGACCAAACACCAATGGTAAAAACCAACACACGGACCAAACGCTGAAGGTAAAAACCGACACATGGACCAAACACCAATGGCAAAAACTGACACATGGACCAAACACCAATGGTAAAAACTGACACATGGACCAAACACCAATGGTAAAAACCGACACACGAACCAAACACCAATGGTAAAAACTGACACATGGACCAAACACCAATGGTAAAAACCAACACATGGACCAAACACCAATTGTGAAAACCGACACATGGACCAATCATTGAAGGTAAAAACCGACACACAGACCAAACACCGATGGTAAAAAGCGACACACGGACCAAACACCAATGGTAAAAACCAACACACGGACCAAACACCAATGGTAAAAACCGACACACGGACCAAACACCAATGGTAAAAACTGACACATGGACCAAACACCAATGGTAAAAACTGACACATGGACCAAACGCTGAAGGTAAAAACTGACACACAGACCAAACACCGATGGTAAAAACCGACACATGGACAAACACTGATGGTAAAAACTGACACACAGACCAAACACTGATGGTAAAAACCGACACACAGAGCAAACACTGATGGTAAAATCAATACATGGACCAACACTAATGGTAAAAACTTTCACATGGACCAAACACTGATGGTAGAAACCGATGCCTGGACCAAACCAATGGTAAAAACAGATACACGAACCAAACACCGATGGTAACAATCAACACACAGACCAAACCCTGGTGGTAAAAACTGACACATGGACCAAACACTGATGGTAAAAACAGACACACGACCACACACTGATGGTAAAAACAGACACACGGACCAGACACTGATGGTAAAAACAGACACCTGGACAAACACAGATGGTAAAAACACACCAAACGCTGATGGTAAAAACAGACACACGACAACACTGATGGTAAAACCAAACACTGACTATAAAAACTGACACAGACCAAACACTGATGGTAAAACCAAACACTGACTATAAAAACTGACACAGACCAAACACTGATGGTAAAACCAAACACTGACTATAAAAACTGACACAAGGACCAAACACTGATGGTAAAAACTAACATAGAGACAAATGCTGATGAAATAGGATGAAAAACACTGATGAAACTCATGCTGTTTTTTTTTGGATTCATGAAAAATCACTGATCTGATTGAGGCCTAACATGAAGACAGCTTGAGTC
This sequence comes from Allobates femoralis, assembly GCA_033576535.1. Classification (NCBI taxonomy): domain Eukaryota; kingdom Metazoa; phylum Chordata; class Amphibia; order Anura; family Aromobatidae; genus Allobates; species Allobates femoralis. The sequence goes on from JARQOC010000003.1 coordinate 171,404,311, forward strand.
AACCAGATTGCGAGACACACAATTAGAATTAGTCCTGGTTAATATCGAGGCATCCCATGTGGGGGAATACACCCAAAGATGTTCTTCATGAGAAAAACTCTTTCATGATTCAGCACATGCCCCTGTAACTGATGCCAGTGGCGTAGCTAGAGTCCGATGGGCTCCAGTGCAAAATTTAGACCTTGGAAGCCCCCGCGCACGTTGATCAGTTGTATGGGCCCTATAAAGACCCACGAATTGACCCCTCTCCCCTTTATTATGTATTAATGTCCCTCATCCTGGAATATGGCCCTTATCGTGGTATATATGTCCCCCTTCTTTATATAGTCTTCCTCCTCCTGCCACCATTGTCCTCCAATTATTATAATGCATCCCCATATTCCTCCATATATTATAATGAACCCCCATCGTCCTCTATGTATTATAATGCATCACATTGTCCCCCATTCATAAGGTAGCCCCCATAGTCATCCAATTATTATAAATTAACGCTCATTATCCACCCTTCATATACTATAATGCAGCCTCATATTCCTCCATATAGTACAATACACCCTCGCAGCCCTCCATATGGTAAAATGGAGCCTCATAGTCCTCTACAGAATATAATGCCACCTCAGCCCTCCATATAGCATAATGCAGTCTCAAAGCCCTCAATATAGTATAAGGAGGCCTCATAGCCCTCCATATAGTATAATGCAGCCTCATATCTCTCCATATAGTGGAGCATCCACTCTCCATATAGCACAGCCTGCTCTCTCCACGTGGTGCAGCCTCCTCTCTCCATATAGTGCTGCCTCCTATAGTACAGCCTCATCTCTCCATATAGTGCAGCATCATATAGTGCAGCCTCCTCCCTCCATATAGTGCAGCCTCCTCTCTCCATATAGTGCAGCCTCATATAGTGCAGCCTCCTCTCTCCATATAGTGCAGCCTCCTCTCTCCATATTGTACAGCCTCATATAATGCAGCCTCATAACTCTTCATACTTTATAATGCATCCCCCTCCTCCCCTCATAGTCCTCTGACCACCATGTACTGAAAAACATAAAGCTGTACTTAACTCTCCTCATTCCCCCACTGCTCTGTTCTTCTTTGCTGCCACCTACTATTGTGGAGGAGGCGGCACCAGTCTGCTGTATTCCACAGTGGAATGCACAAGGAAACCCGGCTGGTAGGAGGAGGCGAGGGGCGGGGTGAGCGCGGCAGCAGTAGGAAGCAGGAGGCTCCCCCCTCTCCTCCTCTCCCTGACACACGAGACCCAAAGAGGTGTGTGCTGCCGAGCAGTCACATGGACGTGCGTGCTCAGAGATGCACATCCATTGTGAAGCGGGCGGTAGGATCGGCAGGCGCAGGGAGCGGCTGGCGGCACGGGCCCCTTATAGCCTCACGCCCTGTCGCAGCCGCGGCCCCTGTGACTGCGATCGTTATGCCTCTGACTGCTGCTATCCATGTTCTATGAAATTAAACAATGTACAATGAAGAATATCTATGAAAATTAATGCAAATTGGAGTTGAATGTGTGGCCAGGACAAGCCGGATTCCAGTTTGTAAAGTCTAGAAAATTCAAGCAGCAACACTAGCTGCTACATCCATCAACCTTTAAAAAGTTAAGCCAAAGTTGGCTTTTGTTATATTTTGTCTTTAGAAATGGAATAAAGAATAATAATACCTGCAGCATTTGATTGGTCTATAACAATTTTCTCAAAATCATCTCTCTCCTCAGCTTTTCCACACACTGGTAAAGCAGGCAGCTTGAAAGTAACACAAGTAGATCTGCAGACAGAACAATAAGATGTAATTACATTCAGTACAATGAACACATGACAAATCTAAACATGATGGCGTCAAGCTAGTGTATTGTTTTACTTCACAAGTAACAGTAATTGATATTTAGTTAGGAATTGTTCATTTATTGGGATTCAGCTCTTGGCTAATACTGTAACTCTTTGTGCCACATACTTGTATTGCTTTCCTCAAAATGATGTTTCACTTAATGCTTCTGGCATTTTCATCATGTTTATTTTGGCAAAACAAAATGGAAAATAATATATGTAATACATAAAACGGTCCTTTTAAACATCAAAGCCACTATTTATAGAATAATTACTGCATTTTTCGGACTATAGAGACGCACTAATTTCATAAAAAATTGTTGGGGGGTGACTTGGAGTCCGGATGTATCCGCTTGTGGCTGTGGGGTCGGCGGCTCCGACGTAGGAGCAGGACACAGGAGCCGGCGCTGGGTGAACTCATGTAAAGACCACTCCCCACAAAGAGTTCATTAATAGATTTAGTATGTACTTTTAACTAGAAAAAAAGGGAGATACAAGAGGCGCAGATTGTGCCCTATCAAACAGACACTATAGTTCTTATGTGGATTATAAGTGTATCCACTCACCTTTTATGGTTGTGAGACCCACAACCAGTTTAAAAGCATAAGGCAGCTGCTGCAAAACCTCCACCAACGCCACAAAACCGCGGGAAATCAGGAGATAAAACTGGAATGGTATCCACGGTCCGCGCTGCTGCTCTTTATGCAAGGAATCCACAAGAGGTTATTACCATCAAAAGTACTTTATTTCATCACACCAACGCGTTTCGGTGCTGTCCCAGCACCTTCCTCAGGACATGCCCTGTCACGCATTGGTGTGATGAAATAAAGAACTTTTGATGGTAATAACCTCTTGTGGATTCCTTGGATAAAGAGCAGCAGCGCGGACCGTGGATACCATTCCAGTTTTATCTCCTGATTTCCCGTTAGTATGTACTTTAACACCATACATTATGTGCACTAAAAATATTTATTTTTCATAATTTCTTTTCACCAAGAGGTAATACGAGAAATGTATTAAACAATATCTTACAAGTACAACATTACATTTCTTCATACACTATTGTTTTAGTGTACAGCAGAACTAAGAAGGGATGGAGTGATAGTTGGTTGTTGGAGCATGCAATTTTCTGGAATGACATCCATCTGCTATACTGAATTTTCAGGCTTCATGAGGTGTTAATATAGTGGAAACACTCAACAGTAACTCCAGTTTAGAAACTGTACCCCTGAAAAAATTATCAAGTGGTAAAGTGGTGGCTTTACTGTGGTATCAGCATGTCCTCTCACAGGCAGCTCATCCGGAGGAAGCTGCTGCTCTTTCACTTCCTCCATATACATATGTATATGTGATACATTTCAAGGCAAGGCAAGATGTTACATAACAGTGTCATGAGAGCCCCAGGAGAAGGAGTGCCAACAAAGCACTTAAGAAGCCACTGCCTCTTGAGCTTGTTTCCTCTCAAAAAGAGGCTGGTGCTACATGGGGAGACAACCGCTGGAGATTGTTAAATGCTCTGGCAAACCTCATTTACACATGAATTAAAATAGTTTATCTGTTAATAGGTAAATTTAATCTCATAGATGAATAATATAGATTCCAGTGAAATCACACTTACTGATTTTATTAAAACTACAGCACATGGCCTAGTATTTTATTAGTAGGGGATTATCAATAGAGGACTAGTTGTCTCATGCCTCCTAGTCAACTGCTGTGTTAGGCTGCCTTCAGATTTGCAGATGCCTCCGCAGCGTTTTGCGGAGGCATCTGCAAGCATCTGCATGCAGACGGCAGCCCCTATGTTTATAATGGAGTGCACGGCGGTCTGCAGATGCTTGCAGACCGCCGTGCGCACCCATTCACTCCTATATGTGATCTGTGCGCAGGCGGATGCCTGCGCACAAATCACACACTCTCGCCCGCACCAGGGACACAACATGTCGCGTCCCTGGTGCGGACGAGAGTGTGTGATCTGTACGCAGGCATCCGCCTGTGCACAGATCACATATAGGAGTGAATGGGTGCGCACGGCGGTCTGCAAGCATCTGCAGACCGCCGTGCGCTCCATTATAAACATAGGGGCTGCCGTCTGCATGCAGATGCTTGTAGATGCCTCCGCAAAATGCTGCGGAGGCATCTGTAAATCTGAAGGCAGCCTTAGCCCACCCCAACAATGATCAATGTTCTGTTCTGCTTTTTCATTGTAGATAAATTAAATGAAGATAATAACACCAAAGAATTTGTGATTGCAATCATTTTCAGGAAGAAACTGAGTAATATCTGACAGAATTGCAGGGGTGTCAATACTTTTGGCCACAACTGTATATTATAGAATTTCCGTACCTGAATCTTCAACCAAGAATTGAACATTTTTGTTTTCATTATGAAAAGTGTTATTGCTCACACCACAGGATTTTAATCACCAAAGATCCCGTGATTACAAGATCCATCATTTTTATTTGTTAAGCAGAAATAAAGTAGAAAAACATGAGAATGCTTAGTGCAAGATACGTCCATGTGTTATTGGAGCAAAGTCATTAACACCAAAACATATCTTAATAGAGGACTCCTGGGTGTGATTTACCAGTCTGAATAATGATTGTTAGTTCCACCCAAGGAGGAGTGATTTGGTGATCAAAGTCAGGACTAGTTCAGGTGAACAGAAGCCTCACTGGACTAGTCCTGATTCATCAATATATGCAAAGATGAAGAATAAAAATACCGGTAAGTTTTTCAAATACAGCAGCATTAATGGTGTACCTGTAATACATAGTTAGAAAAAAACATCTGTACCCATATCATTATAGTAGGAGTTGGGGACAATCGGCAGACATGACAGGTTTCCCTTTAAAGGGTACGTGACATAGGAAAGTCACAGATAATGCACTCTAATGTAGAAAATCAGAGATATTCGCTAGATCCACGTGGCAGACTGCACAGTGAGTCAATATCCATCTAATTTCTCTTTGAAGTGTCAGTCAATCAATAATTGCCTCCCATGAGAAATGGTTTAATCAATTCTAAAGCTGTGAATGTCATCAGTCCGCAAAAAAGGGTGTGTGAAAACATCAATAGACTAATATGTGCATGTGGTGTCCGCTAAGAAAATAAGCAAATGAAACTAGGACAAGTGAATGAGCCATAGTGCAGCCACACACTATTATGCTATGAGGCAGTCCCTGACCTAGAAGCCAAACCGCCATTTTAGCCAACGTGAAGCTATCCCCTTAGTGATCACAAATACAACTTGAGATATAAGAGAATATCATCCCCTAACAGGTGAAAATGCAGTTGGTTGTACACAATAGCAGAATAGCTCACACCCGGCTGCATCAGTCACAATCGGTGTTGGCAGCAACCATGGTCATTTAACTCCTTATATGCTGCTGTCAATAGTGACTATGGCATCTAGATTGTTAAAAGAGTGTGGGGCACCCTCTTTGACCCCCATCAGCATCCTTAGGTCATGGTTGTGTATCCTGATGGTTGACATGCCACTGCATTGCAATGCACTGACTGCCCATATATTAGAAGATCCAATTAAAATAGCTTATTTTCACCTACAAAGCTTTTCAAAGTATGGCGCCTCGCTATCTATCCACACGCCTCTCTATCACCCTACCCTTGCTCTACCCTCCAAAAGTGACCTTCAATTAACATTGGCTCTAATCCTTACCTCCCACTCCTGGCTCCAAGACTTCTCCCGAGCTGCACCAATTCTCTGGAATGCTCTACCCCAAGAAATTAGGATAATCTACAATTTACACAGTTTTAGGCGCTCCCTAAAACACATCCTATCAAGCTTTCTAATTGAAGTGCTTTATTAATAGCCTATTCACTATTTCTCTGAACATAACTCTCCATCAAAATTCTACTAAACCCAAAAGCACTACAAAGATTGGCTGGTGATGACTCATGCAGCTTTTATCTATCCCCCATTTCTTCAAGATGGTTTGAAAATCATTATAAATAAGCACATGTACTTTGTGTCACCCCCACCTTATTGTAGATTGTAGGCTCTTAAGTCCAGGATTATCTTTATCTTTGCTTTAATTATTGTATTTTTTATAACTGTTACTGATGACTGTTTTGTACATAAACCTCTGAATTGTAAAGCGTTGCGGAATATGTTGGCTCTAAAAATAAAGATTATTATTTGGTTAATTCATGGCCAAATAACAGATTTAGAGTCTGCTGGCTATAGTGACCTGTTCAGAAGTTATCAACCTTTAGTTGGTAAAAATAACATTTTTCTTTCCTGTCATACCACTTTACATTAATTCCTAAAAAGCAGATGAAAAATTAAAAAACTCCTTGACAGCAGTGTTGTATATGTTGTGGGGTGATGTTTTTTAAAATGTATCACTTTTGGTTTTTTCCAACATATAAGTCCCCCAAAGTCAATTCAAAACTAAATATGTCCCGAAAAAAAATAACGTTTTGTAAATTTCCTTGATGAAACGAAAAATTGCTGCTAAAATATTTAAATGTATATTATCTTCAGTAAGGAAAAAAGTGGCAGTCACCAGGTTAGATGACCAGTTACTTTCTTTCTTGGTCCATGTTACAGAGGTGCAGGGAGGGGGAGTGATAGCGGTGGATGACAGCCTGCCGTTTCGGCTTTAGACCGTTATAGCATTCAGTAAGCGTGAAATGACAAGCTGACATCGACTGATCTCACTCCCCCTCCCTGCACTTCTGTAACATGGACTAAGAAAGAAAGTGACTGGGCATCTAACCTACTGAGTGCTGCTTTTTTCCTTTCTGAAGATAATATCCATATACTATACTGTAACCTTAAGTGCGCAACTACAAGGCATCAACGGTCCTGACTTGACAATGGTGGCTCAAATTCAATGGCCGGTATTCAGTGTTCTAGGGAGTGCTGCCAAGCTTTTTCTTCTTTTCTGAGCTACAATTTTAAAGCTTCTAAGGCCGGTTTCACACCTCGGTTTTGTGCTGTCAAGTTCTGTCCGGTGTTTTGCAGGACAGAACCTGACAGCACTGGACGAGCACAAACTGAGGGCAAATATACCCTCCAATCCTGTTTTTTTGCAGGATTTGTTTCTGCTCGTTGCTGCTGCTGTCAGCGGTGCTGAAATTTCAGCTTGCGTGTGCAGGAGAGATGCACGCGGTGCTAAAATTTCAGACGTTGGTGCATGGTGCTGAACTTCAACGCCGGCTCTGAAATGCTACTGCTTTCCATGGTGCTGAATGAACGCAGGTGCATTTCAGAGCCGCTGCTCTTCAGTACCAGGCATCTGGGAAACGATCCGGTTTGTTTGCCGCATCCGGGGCGATCTGGCACCCATACAATCCCATGTTATGGGCGCTGGATCTGGGAGGATCCGATTTTGTTTGTTATTAGCACCGGACACAAAAAATGATGCAGACTCCGATTTTGTGTCCGATGCAAAACACAAACAAAACTGGTTCTGGGCGAAAAAGCACAAAACCGGAGGCCAAATAGGACCAATCTGTCACCACAGGGACACATGGGGGCAAAACCGGATCAGGTTCTGTCCGGTTCAAACCACAAAACCGCGGTGTGCAGCCGGCCCTAACATCCTGACAAAATAACATTTTTATCAGATATGGTGCTGACATAAAACTGTCATTTATTAACTATGTTGTGTGGTGTGATTAAACAGATATTAATTTAAATTTGGCAATTGCTAATTTTTAGAAATTTTTGGGAAATGTCTGATCTATTTTTGATAAATAAATGCAAAACCTATTGATTTAAGTGTACCATTACCATGAAATATAATATGTCATGAAAATAAATCTCAAAATCACTGGTATATGTTGAAACATTGCAGAGTTATTAACACATAGAATGACACTGGTCAAATTTGAAAAAAGGGGTTATTGGCGTTTTGGACTCAGCTTGTTTTTGCTGCGTCCAAAACGCTACTTTGTTCAGTACAAGCACAGTGGATGGGATTTATAGAAATCTCATGCTCATTGTGCTTTTTTATTCAACCAACGTAAACTGACATGTGGTGCGGCTTTATGAGCCACAGTATGTCAATTTATGCTTGCGGAGCCCCGAGTGTTCTCAGCAAGAGAATACAGCAAAAATACACTGCACCCTGAATCATAACCGTGCGCATGTATGCTGCGTTCTCTGGCTGAGAACACTAGTATCTCTGCAAGAGACCAGAACATAGTATGTCCTGATCGTGGGCACATACCCTTAAAGGCAGTGATGTACAGTTAGGGCCAGAAGTATTTGGACAGTGACACAATTTTCGCGAGTTGGGCTCTGCATGCCACCACATTGGATTTGAAATGAAACCTCTACAACAGAATTCAAGTGCAGATTGTAACGTTTAATTTGAAGGGTTGAACAAAAATATCTAATAGAAAATGTAGGAATTGTACACATTTCTTTACAAACACTCCACATTTTAGGTCAAAAGTAATTGGACAAATAAACATAACCCAAACAAAATATTTTTATTTTCAATATTTTGTTGCGAATCCTTTGGAGGCAATCACTGCCTTAAGTCTGGAACCCATGGACATCACCAAACGCTGGGTTTCCTCCTTCTTAATGCTTTGCCAGGCCTTTACAGCCGCAGCCTTCAGGTCTTGCTTGTTTGGGGGTCTTTCCGTCTTAAGTCTGAATTTCAGCAAGTAAAATGCATGCTCAATTGGGTTAAGATCTGGTGATTGACTTGGCCATTGCAGAATGTTCCACTTTTTTGCACTCATGAACTCCTGGGTAGCTTTGGCTGTATGCTTGGGGTCATTGTCCATCTGTACTATGAAGCGCCGTCCAATCAACTTTGCAGCATTTGGCTGAATCTGGGTTGAAAGTATATCCCGGTACAATTCAGAATTCATCCGGCTACTCTTGTCTGCTGTTATGTCATCAATAAACACAAGTGACCCAGTGCCATTGAAAGCCATGCATGCCCATGCCATCACGTTGCCTCCACCATGTTTTACAGAGGATGTGGTGTGCCTTGGATCATGTGCCGTTCCCTTTCTTCTCCAAACTTTTTTCTTCCCATCATTCTGGTACAGGTTGATCTTTGTCTCATCTGTCCATAGAATACTTTTCCAGAACTGAGCTGGCTTCTTGAGGTGTTTTTCAGCAAATTTAACTCTGGCCTGTCTATTTTTGGAATTGATGAATGGTTTGCATCTAGATGTGAACCCTTTGTATTTACTGTCATGGAGTCTTCTCTTTACTGTTGACTTAGAGACAGATACACCTACTTCACTGAGAGTGTTCTGGACTTCAGTTGATGTTGTGAACGGGTTCTTCTTCACCAAATAAAGTATGCGGCGATCATCCACCACTGTTGTCATCCGTGGACGCCCAGGCCTTTTACAGTTCCCAAGCTCACCAGTCAATTCCTTTTTTCTCAGAATGTACCCAACTGTTGATTTTGCTACTCCAAGCATGTCTGCTATCTCTCTGATGGATTTTTTTTTTCAGCCTCAGGATGTTCTGCGTCACCTCAATTGAGAGTTCCTTTGACCGCATGTTGTCTGGTCACAGCAACAGCTTCCAAATGCAAAACCACACACCTGGAATCCACCCCTGACCTTTTAACTACTTCATTGATTACAGGTTAATGAGGGAGACGCCTTCAGAGTTAATTGCAGACCTTAGAGTCCATTGTCCAATTACTTTTGGTCCCTTGAAAAAGAGGAGGCTATGCATTACAGAGCTATGATTCCTAAACCCTTTCTCCGATTTGGATGTGGAAACTCTCATATTGCAGCTGGGAGTGTGCACTTTCAGCCCATATTATATATATAATTGTATTTCTGAACATGTTTTTGTAAACAGCTAAAATAACAAAACTTGTGTCACTGTCCAAATATTTCTGGCCCTAACTGTATGTTGACATATATATCAAATGAGATAATAAATAACCTCAATAATTTAGCTGACAATTAAACTAAAATAATCATACTTTTTATAAATCTGGGCATGAAGTTTATATTTTATTGGGTATCTATTATATAATCACGAATGGGTTTTTTGCCCCTTTTGAGACCGCTCTCGGTGCGAGTCAGCGTGGTCATGTGGATACGAACGAAGCATTGGCCGCGCAGCGGCCATTGCGAGCAGCTCTAAGGCGACTCGCTATGCCCGCGCAGCGGGCATGGCGAGTCGCCTTAGCAGCGCGAAGCATTGGCCGCGAAGCGGCCATTGCGAGTCAGAGACTCGCTCTGCTAGAATCCCGATGCATTGTGCATCGGGCACCCATCTAGTATGTAACATATTCATAAATGTTTGGGAATATGTACTACAGAAATTCTAGCTATACCTTATTTTCCAAACTATAAGACGCATCGAACCATAAAGACCCAGTATATATGGCTACCATACTGGTCTATATGGCCCCAATCCTGGTATATATGGCCCCATCATAAGCCCATCCTGGTGTATATGGCATCCATCATGCCACAGACACAAAATAGTAAATGATGATACTCACCTTTCCTCCACTCTTTCGGTCCGCTGTGTCCTCCTCTCATGCCGGCAACTAACTTCAGTAACCAGGGTAGCGCATGACATCACTGCCTTGTGTGCCCACTTACACCATCAGATAAAAGATAAAAAAGGAGGAAGCGCACATAGGGTAGTACTGTCCAATAAAACATCACAGTGCCCCCAATCTGTCAGACTCACCTGGTAAAGTCGTGGGAGTCACAACAAACTGGGAACAGCATCTAGAGCAGGGGTCTCAAACTCGCGGCCCGAGGGCCGCATGCGGCCCCTGGGGCTTCACTATGCGGCCCGCGGCACCTTGGACAATTTAATGATGCATCACTCCAGTGCAGGGGGTCGCTGCAGTCCCCATGTCTGATGACTTCCGTCCGCGGCACTAACAAGCTCTGCCACTTAGCAAGATCAATGCAAGCTGCCAGCCAGTGAGAGGCCTGCATGTGACATTCTATTCCACCATCAGCTGCGGGCCTCTCATTGGCTGGCACCTTGCATTGATCTTGCTGAGCAACAGAGCTTGTCTGAGCGGCGGCTGGAGGAAGTCATAGCACAGCGGAGACTGTGGCAGCCCCCTGCACTGGAGCGATGTATCATTAAAGTGAGAAAAGTGTGAGTGGGTGTGTGTTTGAGGGTGAGTGTGTGAGTGTGTGAGGGTGTGAGTATGTGAGTGAGGATGTGTTTATAAGAAAGTGTGTATGAGGTGTGTGTGTGTTTGTGTGTGTGTGTGAGGGTTTGTGTATGTGAGTGTGAATGAGTGTGTATGTGAGTGTGTAAAAAGAAGGTAAAACTGGATGGGGGCATCACTATAAAAGTAAATCAGGATAGGGGACATCACTATAAAAGTAAATCAGGATAGGGGACATACCTAGAAAAGGGGATCAGGATGGGGGACAATCAGTACAAAAGGGGACCAGGATGCGGGACCTCACTAGAAAAGGGTATCAGGATGGGGACATTACTACAAAAGGGAACCGGGATGAGGGACATCACTATTAAAGGGGATCGGGATGGGGGACATCACTAGAAAAATGGATCAGGATGTGGGTCATTAGTAGAGAAAGGGCATTACTACAGAATGGGGACATTACTACATGAAGGGGATCAGGATTTGTACTTTACTACACTGAGCAAAAAATTCTGGTATTACTAAAAATATCACTTAGTCCTACAAGGGATGTGGCCCCCCGCTAAAAATGTTTTTCTATGTGCGGCCCACCAACCCAGCCGAGTTTGAGACCCCTGATCTAGAGGATCCTGGATCACTTACACCAATGTCATATGGAGACCCCGATCTCTGGTGAAATTATATTGAAGACAGTCTTTAGAATCCTCAGGTGATTACCAAAATGGCCAATGGCAGCACAGGCGCGGTTGCATCTTATGGTTTAAGATAAAACTAGAGTATAAGATGCAACTGCACCATTTTGGTAGAGATTGAAGGATTCTACAGACTGTCTTCAATAAAATGGCAATGGAGATCATGCGCCACCCGACAGCTATGTTATTAAAGACAGTCTAACTGCAGAAGCACAGTAGATTATCATTGCTCCCCACGCCCCATCTCTTCAGCTTTAGTGCAGAGAAGTCGGAGGAAGATTCTGGGTGTGTGGAACAGTAAGTATTCAAATTATTAAACAGCGGGGACATGTGTTTCAGTGCTGCCTCCTGTCATCCTGCTCCTCACTCATGTGACCCTGTGCCACTGCTCTCCTCCCCCAAAGCCACAAACAGGTACATCTGAACTATAAAATGCACCCTTCACTTTCAAAACATATTTTTTTAGGGGAAAGTGCATCTTATAGTCCGAAAAATATGGTAATTACCAGCATCTCAATATAAAAAAATAAAATCCTTGATAAAAATAGAAGCAGGTGGCTTCTGAATAAGAGATTCTAAAGAAACTGGATATTTCTTTGTAATACATGTCCCATCCATAACAAAGAGTCACGTATGCTATTTATATTGCCTTTTTTAACCAACAGTTATCCATAAAATGATTAATGTATTCTTCACGAAACTGTCACTTATGTATCTCGATCTCTGAACAGTACTTTAATTCTGTTGGCTATCTAAATCAACATCTTGCATCAGTTTTTCCTGGCACCTTCATTTAATTTGTGCGATAACGTCTATAATGTGGACATCGGTGTGAAACTTCAGACACATTGCTTTGTTAGTCACCTAATAGAAAACCAGAACTGCTGGACTTTTTCATTTTCTCATCTGCCACATAAAATAGAATAAAGCTGCGTTCACACTATCCATAATTCCTGGGTCTTTTTACACGTGCTTTTTCCCCACAAGCGCATCTGTGTCTGCGTTTCCCGGCAAAGTGAATGGAGATTCACTTTTGCAATTCAGACGCTGCGCTTTCTTCGGCTGCGTTTTTGGGGCCGAAAACGCGCACGTAAAAGAATGAACATGTTAATTGTTTGCGCTTTTTAGCATGCGCTTTCCTGTATAGGCCCCATAGTAAGCACTGGGATTACGCATCGCTGTTCAGACAATGGGCAATTCCAGTGCCTATAATGCGGGCGCATGAGGAAAAGCAGGATGTGATGTCACATGGGGGGAGGGAGGTAGAATCCTGTGTTCCTCCCCCGTGCGACATGTCGGGGCTGAAGTTTTGTTTCCCCATGTATCTACATACACAGTGAAAGCAAAATAAAAGAGAAAAAAATGTATTAAAACTAAAAAAATAAATGCTCACCTCTCCGCCAGCTGTCTGGGACTCGAGGGGAAGACGTCTGATGGGCGTCAGGACCTTAAAATGTGATTGGCCGGTAGCGATCAGGTGATGGATCACGTGACATATCACTTGATTGCTACCGGCCAATCACATTTTAAGGTCCTAGCAGCCATCAGACGTCTTCCCCTTGGATCCCAGACAGCTGGCGGAGAGGTGAGCATTTATTTTTTTTATTTTTAATACATTTTTTTCTCTTTTATTTTGCTTTCACAGTGTTATGTAGATACATGGGGAAACAAAAATTCAGCCCTGACATGTCACACGGGGGGAGGAACACAGGATTATTGCTTTTCCCGTGTGACATCACTTCCTCCTATGCCTCCTGGGGGAAAAATGAGGTGTGTGAATGCACCGCTTTTGTTACCGGTGCAAAAAAGCGCGGCAAAAAAACTCAGGAAAAAACGCTGCAATTACTCCGCTTGTGAATGCAGCCTAAGGAGACTTCAAAATTATACAGTATATATTAAAAAAATATACAGAAAAATTTATAGATATATATGTACACACACAATAATATATACAATGATCGGCATAATTATGTACACCATTTAAAATGTAAGATTTTAATCAATATCTCACTTTAACAAAAGAAAAATTTCCAAAATATTGACAACACTGATTTTCATTAATTGATATTTAGCAAATTGAAATTTAAAATGACTATTGATAGTTTCAAATTACAAGCACATATATACACAATGCCTTGAGAAAGTACTCATACCCTGTGAACTTTTGTATATTTTTTCATATTACACCCACAAACTTATATATATTTTATTGCGATTTTATGTGATATACCAACATAAAGTACAAAAGCAAGTGAAGTGTAAAGGAAATGATACAGGGTTTTCTAAATGTTTTAAAAATATAAATCTGAAAATTGTGATCTGCATTTATTTTCATTCCCCTGTAATCTGATACACTTAAATAAAATCCTGAGTGATCAATTCCCTCCAGAAATCACCTACTTAGTAAATGGAGTGTGTGTGTAATTTATTTTCAGTATAACTACATCTGCTCTGTCAGGGTCTCAGGAGTTCATTTGAGAACATTAATTGTCAATCAGCATCATTAAAACCAAGGAACACACCAAACAGGTCAGGGATGAAACTGTGGAATAGGGTAAAACAAAGAAGTAGCCCATGCTTTGAATATTTCACAAAGCATTGTTCAAGCTATAATCCAAAAATCTAAGGAGTATGACACAACTATAAATCAACAAAGACATCACAAACAAGGAGAACAGTAATTGAAGATGAAGCCTAGAGGCCCATGGTCATTTGTGAGGAGCTGCAGACATCCACAGCTCATGTGGGAGAATCTGTCCACAGGACAGCTATTAGTTGTATGATCTACAAATCTGGCCTTAAAAATGTATTATTATGCATTCATACTTAGCGCCAGCATATTGGGGTCCATAATTTAAATTCCCAATCACTCTGTCTTTGGAGTGTAGGAGGAACCCAGAGAACCTGAGAAAACCCAAGCAAACATGGTGCGTACATTCAAACTTCTTGCAGGCATTGTATTTGGTAGTATTCGCTCTCAGGACTCCAGTGTTGCAAAGCAACTGAGCCACCATGCTGTCCCTTTATGGAGGAATGGCAATAAGAAAGCCATAAGAAGTGCTATTTAAGGTTTGCAAAAAGCTATATAGGAGACACAGCTAGCATGTGGAAAAATGTGTTTTGGTCAGATGAGACAAAAGTAGAACTTCCAGGGCTGACTTCAAAACTCTGTAAAAATGGGTGGTGGAAAACTAACACTGCACATCATCCCCACTATCAAACATGGTAGTGGCAGCATCATGCTGTGTGGATGCTTTTCTTCAGCAGAGACAGGTAATCTGGGCAGAGTTGATGGGAAGATGGATGGAGCTAAATACAGGGCAATCCTAGTGGAAAATCTGTTAGGGGCTGCAAAAGACTTGAGACTGGAGTGTAGGTTCACCTTCCAGCGCACAACAACCCTAAATATATTGCCAGAGCTACAATGGAATAGTTTAGATCAAAGTTTATTCATGATTTGGAATGGCCCATTCACAATCCAGACCTAAATCCCATTGAGAATCTGTAGTAAAACTTGAAAATTACTGTTCACGGACGCTTTTCACTAAGCTAGAGCTATTTAGCAAATAATAATAGCAAAAAAATTCTGCATCTAGATGGGCAAAACTGGTAGAGACTTATCCCAAAACACTTGTAGCAGTAAATGGAGCAAAAGGTAGTCCTACAATGAATTGATTCAAGTGGCTGAATACAAATGCACAGCAAAATGTTCAAATTAATATTTTGAAAATATTTAGAAAAACCATGTTATCACTTCCTTTGCATTTTATAAATACTTGGTATATCACATAAAGTCCCAATAAAATACATTCATGTTCGTGGGAACAATGAGCCCCTAACACACATATATATATTGGGGACCCATATGTTAGTGGCCCATACAGTAGATATCTACATATATACTGTACACATATATAGGCATACACATACTTTTAAAGTTGCTATTGACATAGATTTCTCGACCCATCCATAATAGACTTGTGTGTAATAGTCAGAAATTACACGGGAAAAAGTATTGAACAGGGTTACTGAAATGTATTTAATACTTTGTTGACAAGGAGTGTTTCAAGAAGTCTCCTTTATGAAAATCTAGTCTCATGCATTGCTCAGTTGTGATTTTGGCCAATTCTTCCACACAAACATGCTTCAAATACTGAAGGTTCTGTGGGCTCCTATGAACTCCGACCTTTAGTTACTTCCATACATTTTCTATTGGATCCAGATCATGTTGTTGAATGGACCACTCTGGAAGTTTTATTTTTTTTCTGTGAAGCCAATTTAAAGTTTCCTTGATAGTGTATTTGGGATCATTGTCTTGCTCAAATATCTACCCTTGTTTCATCTTCAACATCCTGATAGATGGCAGCAGATCTTTATCAAGAATGTTTCAGTACATTTGACCTTTCAGTATTCCATCAATCATATGAAGTTTGCTAGTGTCGTATTCTGAATAACAGCTCCACTCCAAGATGTTCTCACCTCCAAACTTCACTGTTGGTATGGTGATTTTGGGGAGGATATGCAGTGCCTTTTGGCCTTCAAACATGGTGTGTATTATGGCATCCAAAAAGTTTAATTTTGGATTCTAATGACCAGACTATATTCTCCCAGTATTTCACAGGCTTGTCTAAATGTTGTTGACCAAACTTTAAACGCTTTTGAACATGCTTTTTATTTAGGATTGGAGTTTTGCGTGGCGAACGTACATACAGTCCATGGAGGTTGAGTGCATCACCTATTTTTTTCTTTGAAACAATCATATCTGCTAATTCCGGGATGTCATCGCCCTGAGACTGACCTTCTGCGCACGCGCCGGCAGGAGGCAGAGCGGCACTGCGGCGGCAGCAGGCAGAGCAGGGAGAACGCTCTCCCTGCTTTGCCGCTGCAGAGAGAGCCCAGCCATCGCTAATGATATCGGCAGTGCTGCTATGATTAGCGATATTACTGGAACGGGGGGGGCACAGGGGGGTATTGGGGCAGGGCTTGGGGGCGTGGCCATTGTTACCCAGGGCCCACCGGGGGTTCTCCCGATCCTCTGGTGGGCCAGTCCATAGAAATATATTTTCTTAGAAAATTGGTAGAGTGTTCAATACATATATATATATATATATATATATACACTATGTGCAGAATTATTAGGCAAATCACATGATACTTTTTATACATGTTGTCCTACTCGAAGCTGTGGAGGCTTGAGAGCTAACTAACAATTAAGTAAATCAGGTGATATGCATCTCTGTAACGGTTGAGGGGTGTGGTGTAATGACATCAACACCCTGTATAAGGTGTGCGTAATTATTAGGAAAATGCCTTTACTTTGTCAAAATGGGTTAGAAGAGAGATTTGACGGGCTCTGAAAAAAGTCCAAAATTGTGAGATGTCTTGCAGAGGGATGCAGCAGTCTTGCAATTGCCAAACTTTTGAAGCGTGATCACCAATCAAGCGTTTCATGGCAAATAGCCAACAGGGTAGCAGTGTTGGGCAAAAAAGGCGCAAAATAACTGCCCATGAATTGAGGAAAATGAAGTGTGAAGCTGCCAAGATGCCATTTGCCACCAGTTTTGCAATATTTCAGAGCTGCAACGTTACTGGAGTATCAAAAAGCACAAGGTGTGCTATCCTCAGGGACATGGCCAAGGTAAGGAAGGCTGAAAAATGACCACCTTTGAACAAGAAACTTAAGATAAAACATCAAGACTTGGCCAAGAAATATCTTAAGACTGATTTTTCAAAGGTTTTATGGACTGATGAAATGAGAGTGACTCTTGATTACCCAGATGGATCGGCCAGAGGCTGGATCAGTAAAGGGCAGAGAGCTCCACTCCGACTCAGACGCCAGCAAGGTGGAGGTGGGGTACTGGTATGGGATGGTATAATCAAAGATGAACTTGTGGAACCTTTTCGGGTTGAGGATGGGAGTGAAGCTCAACTCCCGGACCTACTGCCAGTTTCTGGAAGACAACTTGTTTAAGCAATGGAACAGGAAGAAGTCGGTATCGTTCAAGAAAAACACGATTTTCATGCAGGACAATGCTCCATCACATGCATCCAACTACTCCAAAGCGTGGCTGGCCAGTAAAGGTCTAAAAAAAGAAAAAATAATGACATGGCCACCTTGTTCACCTGATCTGAACCCCATAGAGAACCTGTGGTGTCTCCTAAAATGTGACATCTACAGTAAGGGAAAACAGTACACCTCTCAGAACAGTTACTGGAAGGCTGTGGTGGCTGCTGCATGCAATGTTGATCATAAACAGATCATGCAACTGACAGAATCTATGGATGGAAGGCTGTTGAGTGTCATCATAAGGAAAGGTGGCTATATTGGTCACTAATGTTTTTTTGTGTTTTGTTTTTGCATGTCAGAAATGTTTTTTTCTAAATTTTGTGCAGCTATATTACCGTATATACTCGTGTATAACGTGTATGACGTCATTATTTGTGCGCGGTCATATGGATGGGCGCCGGGTAGAAGCAGGAAGGAGAGCGGGGGATGCGTGCGCGGTCACAGGAGGGTAAGTATGAAAGCTCTTCTTTTACAGGTGTGCGGCGGCAGCAACGGGGGGCCTGTATATAGCACGGGGGGGGGGGGGCTGCTGTATACTACCACAGATGGGCCTATATATACCACAGGGGGAGGGCTGCTGCATACTACCACAGGGGGCCTGTATATACCACAGGAGGGAGGGCTGCTGTATACTACCACAGGAGGCCTGTATATACCACAGGGGGGAGGGCTGCTGTATACTACCACAGGGGGGCCTGTATATACCACAGGGGGGGAGGGCTGCTGTATACTACCACAGGGGGCCTGTATATACCACAGGGGGGAGGGCTGCTGTATACTACCACTTGGGGCCTGTATATACCACAGGGGTAGGGCTGCTGTATACTACCACAGGGGGGCCTGTATATACCACAGGGGGGGGACTGCTGTATACTACCACAGGGGGAGACTGCTGTATACTACCACAGGGGGAGACTGCTGTATACTACCACTGGGGAGACTGCTGTATACTACCACTGCGGAGGCTGCTGTATACTACCAATGGGGAGACTGCTGTATACTACCACTGGGAAGACTGCTGTACACTACCACTGCGGAGGCTGCTGTATACTACCAATGGGGAGGCCTGTATACCACTGGGGGGCCTGTATACCTGTGATGGGGTCCACCCTCGGGTTATACACGAGTCAATAGGTTTTCCCAGGTTTTAGGGGCAAAAGTAGGGGGGTCGGCTTATACACGGGTCGGCTTATACACGAGTATATACGGTAGTTTACCTTGTGAAAATAAACAAGTGAGATGGGAATATATTTGGTTTTTATTAAGTTGCCTAATAATTCTGCACAGTAATAGTTACCTGCACAAACAGATATCCTCCTAAGATAGCCAAATCTAAAAAAAAAAACACTCCAACTTCCAAAAATATTAAGCTTTGATATTTATATTTTGGGTTGATTGAGAACATAGTTGTTGATCAATAATAAAAATAATCCTCTAAAATACAACCTGCCTAATAATTCTGCACACAGTGTATATATAATATATAGCTCTGGCAAAAATTATGAGGTCACTGCAAAATTTTCAGGTTCTCTGATTTTTCTCTTTGTAGCTATTTTTGAGTAAAACATTGTACATTGTTATTTTGTTCTGTAAACTACTCACAACATGCCTCCAAAATTCAAAGCTAAAAATGTTGTACTGTATTTATTTGCAGCAAATGAGAAATCATCAAAATAATGAAAAAGAAACAGTGCTTTCAGAGCTCAAATAATGCAAAGAAATCAAGATCATATTCATTTTGAAACAACAATACTAATGTTTTAAAGCGACACTGTCATGTCATTTTTCAGTATGATAGTATTATTATCCTTGGATAGTGCGCGGGCAGACCTTTTAAAAACATGTAAAAATCATTATTGTATTGTTTGTAGTTTCCATGTTATCAGGCTTGTCAGACCCTGCTGTGAGCTTCTGTATTAGTCCTCTCCATTATAACCAAGCAGGAATAGTCCTGTGCTGTATAAACTGTCATGTAATTATGCACTCCCTCTCAGCAGCTTTCTCCTCCCTCCTCTCTTTGCTCTCAGATAGTGCAGCAGGGGCGGGCTGGTGCTTACAATGCCGGGTGGCAGATGTATCCTGGCAGCCCTTGGTGAGGAGCAGTGGATATGCTGTCAGGGATTTTTGGTTGAAGAGCGGGGGGAAGGGGGATGTGCTGTCAGGGATTTTTGATTGAGTAGCGGGGAGGGGGATGTGGTTTGGTGTGCTGTCAGGGATATTTGCTTGAGGAGCGGAGGGGGCAGTCAGGGATTTTTGGTTGAGGAGCGGGGGGGGGGTCATTCACGTAGTTCTCCACTGCCTCTGCTGCGTCTCCAGTGTATCTGCCGCGTTTCCTGTGTGACAGCAGCCCCGGCCGCAAAGTGCTGCCGGCCCATTTCTGAGGGGGGGCGGCCCTAAATGATGGGTTACACCACGGGGCACTTGCCCCCTGCCACCTGGGCCAGTCCCCCCTGCAGTCCAGTGTCAGGTTTCAGTAGCTTCTGTTCTGATGAGGACAAGGAGAGAGAGAGCTAACGCTGAGCTGACTTATCTAGACTCCATCTGTTTCTGTAAGCAGGAATCCCTGCTGTGACAGTTTTTGTGTTCTATTTCACCTCTTTCTTGGCTGCAGACACAGCGAGCAGAGAGGAGATTACAGCTCCTCCCAGTGATCTCCTGTGCAGTGATGTGGTGTGGGTATGTGATATGCATATTCATGCTTATTGAGAGTGGACAGCAGGGAACTAGGTTGATCATTCACTGTGAGTGACAGATGGAATGAATCTCTTTATTTGAAGTTTACAGAAGATAGGAGAGAAATACAAATAAAAGAAATACATCAATAGAGAGAGTTTACAGGGAGGAATTAGAAAATGATAGCAGTTACATATGGATTTTTGACCTGACAGCTTTTCTTTAACTCAGGAAGAGTTCAGAAATCAATATTTGGTGGAATAACCACAGCTTTCATACCTCTTGGCATGTTTTCCACTAGTCTTTCACACTACTTTTGGGTGACCTTATGCCACTCCTGGCACAAAAATGTAAGCAGTTCTTCTTTGTTTGATGGCTTGTGACTTTTCATCTTCCTCTTGATTACGTTTTGGAGGTTTTCAATGGGGTTCAGGTCTGGAGATTGGGCTGGCAATGACAGGTTCTTGATATGGTGCTCCTTCATCCACACATTGATTGACCTAGCTGTGTGGCATGGGGCATTGTTCTGCTGGAAAAAACAGTCCTCAGAGTTGGGGGACAGAAGGAAGCAAGTGTTAACATTCTATGTGGCTTGATTCATACATCCATCACAAAGATTTACCTGCCAAATTCCAGCCTTGCTGAAACATCCCCAGATCATCACCGATCTTCCACCAAATTTCACAGTGGGTGCAAGACTTGAACGCCTCTCCAGGTATTTGTCTAACCATTAGACGACTAGGTGTTGGGTAAAGCTAAAAATTAGACTCATCAGAGAAGATTACCTTACTCCAGTCCTCTATGGTCCAATCCTTATGGTCTTTGGCAAACTTCAGCTTGGCTCTCCTTTGCTTCTCATTAATGACCTCACTCAAGACTTTTCTTTTTAACTCCTTTGGCATGGTTAAAAATTATTTTTTCATTCAAATTACTGTTGGGCTATTCCTAGCACTTGTTTTGCCATCCAGCTTGGCCTATTGCAAGAGGATTGTGAAGACCACAGCAGTGCTTTTTATACTTTCCCTCACAAAATAAGATTTGGTTCAGGTGATCACCTAATCAGAAGCACAGTAATTAGAATGAGGTGCACTTTGGTTGGAATTCAACTGACAGTGGAATGGAGTGGCTGTCAGACATGTAGAGATGTTGATTTTTGCAAAATTTTGCAGTGGTCTCCTAATTTTTGCCAGAGCCTACACACACACACATATATATATATATATATATATAAATATATATATATATATACATACACACACTTAAACACATACATACAGACATATATGAAAATATATAGAGACATAGAGTTAAATATAGATAAGATGATAGTTCTCATTCTTCACATACCACAATGAACTCTGTTACAGAATGGTATATATATATATATATATATATATAAACAATAAAACTTCATGCACATTACAATTTATTTCATTATGTCCACAATATTGCTTATAGAGAATGGCGAATGGTTGAAGCAGCTGCAAAATATTGCGAGCACTCAACATGCTGGCCTCTTTTTAATATGATTAGTTTTAGCTCAGATGGTTTTGAAAGACAGGTCATCATTCGGAGAATTAAGAGGACTTACACAGGACTATTTTTATCCCAGCAGTCTACGACAAAAACACTAGAGAACAGCAGATGCGTGGTGAAGGCTTGAACATTGACACTAATGCCTAAAATTCCTTTATTGCTATATGAATTCAATATAGGAAACAAATATATGAAATTGTAGCTTACCTGTTGGTTGAGCATTTTGTCTTGTGTCTGGCAATTGTTCTTTGCAGAGCAAGATTCAGCCTCTCAAACTGCAAAAGAAGCCAAATAATGCAAATAAGGTACACAATGTGATGGCAATAATCATCAATCTAAAAAGACCTGCTGGAAACGAAAATGTAGAACATTTTTACTCTCGTTTTTGTGTTTTATTTTCACAAGTTCTTGTATTACTCGCTGAATAATATATATAACGTTACAGCAGTGCTGTGGAGTCAATAAGTCAAACCACCAACTATGACTCCTCAATTTCCCTGTATCCAATTCCAACTCCCTCATACATGGCTCCATGTTTAAGCGATAAATTTATTTTAGTACAATGTGAACATCAGGCTTTAATCATTATTATGATACAATAATCAAGATACATAATAATAATTCAGAATAATAATAATCAGCACATTCTGCATTGAACTACTGTACTCAATTTATAGATTTTAGGACTAAAAGTCAGTCCATTTTCTACTGACTGCAGCTCCAACTCCACCAAAATGGGCACCTACTCCAACTCCACAGCCCTGCTTTACAGCCCCAAACACACAAGTTAATAGGTATACGTAATGTAATGGGAGCAGTAAGTTGTAATGTTCCTGTTAATTTATACCCCAGTCTGTATAGCAATAGTCAGTGAAGTGTCTGCTCTTTGCTGATAACCTCTTGTATGCCCCCACTAAAGCATATGTATAAACGGGCAAAGGCCGTGGACCAGCAGATTTTGCCGAGACCAAGTTTACCCCTGACATGTATGGATTAATTAATTAATGATTGGATTGATGAATATAATGCTTTTTGTTTTACCTAGAGACAAGACAACACTAGAGGAGATTGTTAGTTAGTTCCCCGACTAGATGGCCCACTTAGTATGTTATTCTGCCCCTGTGGGCGTGATAACATGCTTTACAAAAGCCGGTGTCCTCACCAGTGCTATACAAAGCTCACGCATCTTCCCATTTTTGTTTCCTTCACAGCATTGAGCTTCCCAAGCCAGGTGTAAGCGTACTGCCTTCATAAAGGCCCACTGAGCATGATTGTAAGTCATCTGCATTTGCATTTGCAAGCTACGTACAGCACTGGCGAGGATGACGGCTATTGTAAAGCATGTTATCACGCCAACAGGGACAGAGTAACATGCTACGTGGGCCGACCAGTTGTGGAACTAACGCCTTCTCTACTAGTCAAAAGCCAAGTTTGCATATCAGAAATGGACTAGAAATAGTTTTTCTAAAGATGTGTTTATCTATGCTAATAAATGAAGGGAAAGGCAGGGAATTTTGATAAATGTAGGTAGGTCTGCGAATTCGGAGGACCCGACAAGTTTTAGTTAAGTGAGCATGGCAGCCAGAGGTCAACGAATGGATCCAGTATTCATACTTTATACAAGTGGAAAAAGCACCAAACAAAACATCAACACTACAGTCAACCAGCAAACACTGGTCATGGCACTCTCATAATGCCCTCATCGGGATGATGAATAACAGACTATGTTGAACTGATGCTGGTCTAGAATGCTCGTATAATCTTTTTTAATTCCATGTACCCATAAACAAAATGGGGTTGTCATTAAGTGGTCAACCTCTTTAATAAAAAATGTAAACTAAATAACAATTTTATAATAAAGAATAAAGGTAATTGTACAGAAAACATACAATATAGTCATACTTAGTGTCACCAACAGTATATCAACCTATGCAAAATAATCTTAACAACATAAAAGAGAAATACAAAAGGCTTCAAAAAAATAAATAGGAAGTGAATGCAAATTATTCTGTGGCTCTTAAAGATCTTGATTAAGATAAATTAAAGGGAACCGGTCAGTAGAGTGCTAAATAGCCGCATAATGTTGTAGTGCTTGTTAATAGCATTCTGAACATGACATACGTACGTCTGGGAGTTGTAGTCTACGCTCAATGTCAACTCAACGAGATGAAACGTACTGACAGCCAACCCACCGAGAATCCACACCCTTCCTGCACCACAGCTGACTACTCTTTATATAACATGTACTGTATCATGACTGTTTTTACTCAGTCATAGTAAAGCAGATAATCTAAGCCCCAAGGTGGCACAAAACTGCTGCAAAGAACATGAAGCACAACAATGAAAAAATGACATTGCCGTGTACATTTAGTCTTTTTTTTGCTTTTTATAACACATTCAAAGTTTGGAAACAGTGCTGTGGTTAAAAAAAAACCTCGTGTTCAGTCTTCAGGTGACTTCTGCTAGAAAGTCGCTCGCTTATTAAAGTTCAAATGAAAAAATATAAAGATGCCATCAAAACCGCAAATGAAGTCACTTCAAGAACAGGAACACCAGCTTTTACTGAAGCGACTTCACCTAGGTAAACCTCAGTAGGTCACCAGGATCTTAACGACGTTGTACGCACATACCCTAACATTGAGCCGCTTGTTTTACCACCAAAACTATGATGTCAGGTTCTCCTTAAAGGTGATGATTTTTTTATGCTGTCGTTGCCTAGCCTTTGTGTGGTTTTCTGATAGAAAGGGAATTGTGTGATTTGATTATTTTTCATGTAAATTGATGACAGTCCAAACGAGAAAAGATGTTTAAAAGATATGTATGAGGAGGGATTTTTTTTTTACTTAAATGCATTTTTACAATAAGGTTACATAAAATATTTCTAACCATTTGTCTTATTTAAAGACCATGTATAACAGTACAGACGAAAATCTGTCAGTGAACTTGTTCTGTCAGCAGGCGCTGTATACCTTATCTTTACTTCTAAATAGTAAACCATTGAAAGTTAAAGGGAACCTGTCATATGAAGAAATGCTATTAATCTGCAAATATAGCATTAACCTGCAGGATTATAACATTCTAAAGCTACCCGGTGCCCGAAATGAGAACCCCGTAGCCAGGAGGAAATGAACTATATTCCTCCTGGAAGCCTTGGCGTTTCAGTCATATGGGTGGCTTACCACTCTGCGCCTAGTAAGCGGCGGCTGTAACCGTGCCCCTGGCACTGACTGACAGCGGGCTCAGCAGTGCATCAGTATAGAGCCATCTGCCAGTCAGTGCCGGGCAGGGTTACAACTGCCACTCTCTATGCGTGACAGAAACAATGCCAGCGCCAACCCTATGACTGAAAGGCTACCAGGAGTAATAAAGTTCATCTGTAGGTTAATAGTATTTTTTTTTTTTAAATGATATTTCCCATTTAATATTTTACATGGTCAGCTTAGTGCAGAAGCGCACTAAAAATAAATTTTTTATCTGTGGATTTTCCGTACTTTATGTAATTCTGTTGGAAAAAGCTACAAATAAAACTCAACATTCCTGCAGGAGAACCTGATGTGTTGAGGATGTCATACACGCACCACAGGTCAGTTTACATGGTGTAAAAAAATCACAGTGAGCATGAGATTTGTATAAATGACGTCCCATTCACTGGAACTGTAAGACAATGCATTTTTTGCACATCGAAAATATGCAGCATCAAAACATCAACTCCATTAACCTAAATCATTGTGCTCTCTGCTATGTGCTATGGTATATAGGGGATGCAAAGGCCAAACATTACAACATTTTTAATGAGATCCTATTTAAAAATCGTTTAACCAAAATATATGTATTTATGCAAAGAGTCGATGTCCCTTAATTTATAGCATAGATGTGTTCAAACTGATTCTCAGCTACAGTTTACAATCTGACAAGTACAACAGTAGCGAATTAAAAAACATGTTAGCTGCTGTAGCCTCTAGAAACCGCATCATCTTTGTACAAACTATCCCGCTCCTTCTTCAGCTTTTGTGGTTGCTCTATTAAAAAATCACATTTCAAAGGGGTTGTCCACTACTAGGACAATCCCTTCTGATTCCACGTTTCCCCCAGGTAAAATAGAAACCCTATACTCACCTTTCATGCCGTCACCGTTCCAGCAGTCGGGACTTACCTTCCCGGGGCTCACGAGTGGTTGTAACATCATGCGAGCTCTGCACCCAATCAGCACCGGTTTCTTTCTCCATATCTTCAGATGCAGGGGCAATATATAGGAAGTGAGCAACAGAGCTTACTTCCTGTTGATTAACTAATTTGTACAAAAGCAGGGAGAAGGAAGCCAGGAGTGATGGGGGTCATATTCCAGTGTGAGGGACATATACGAGGATGAGGGACATACACCAGGGTGAGGGACATATACCAGGATGGGGACCCCATATACCAAGATGGGGTCTATATACAAGGAAGGGGGCCATATACCAGGATGAGGGACATATACCAGGATAGGGGTTATGTACCAGGGTAAGGGAAATATATATATATATAAGAGGATGGAGGCCATATTTTAAGATGGAGACCATATACCAAGATATATATCATATATACCAGGATGAGGAATTATACATACCAGGATGAGGGACACGAGTTAGGATGGGGTTATGTACCAGGGTGAGGGAAATATACCAGGATGGGAGCGCATATGTATATATATATATATATATATATATATATATATATATATATATATATATTATATATAACAGGAGGGGGGGCATATTTTAGGATGGAGACCATACACCAGGATGGGGGTCATATATACCGGGATGATGAATTATATATAGAAGGATGGGGGATCATATGTACTGGATTGGGGATCACATGTACCTGGAAGGGGAACATAAACCAGAATAGGGATCACATACCAGGATAGAGGATCATTACCAGGATGGAGAACATATATATTAGGATGGAGAACATATACCAAGATAGGGGACATATATAGCTGGAAGGGGGCCTTTAGTATAGAATTTGGGTACATTGCTCCCATAGCAGTGTCAGCAGCATATCCCCTCTCCATAAAAGTGCTTCATGCTCAAATTTTTTTCCACTGCTTTCCTCCTCTAAAATTTGGGTGCGACTGATGGTCATCTTCATCTTATAGTCCGAAACACACAATATACGTTAAAAATGGACATAGGATCAATATTTAATATGACTAATTTTTAAACTTTAGTTTGGAATTAGTTTCAAATAACATGCCATACACAACAATATTATACAGTGGTGTTCAAAAGTCCTGCATAGGCGTGAAGAAAACTATATATTTCATACTTCTGCATCTCTACAATGAAACTGGTGGAACATATATGTTTTTGTAATCCCTCATTGTATGCCATACTCATTTTTGAATGTCCCAAGTGTATAAATTGTTATGGTATGCGCATTTTTGATAATTTTTTTTACAGCATAACCATACCTACACCAGTACAGTGTGTAGAATGGTGAACAGGTGTCTAAGTTCATTAACTTCCAATGCAAGTTCACACAGACTTAAATTTTACTTTTTAAGATTTATTATTTTTTATTTAATTCAGAGTCCTGAAAAGGGCCTTTTGAGTGCATCTTTAGCTTGTAATACTTTATTGGCCAGCCTTTGCTCTTGAGCACCAACTTGCATCTCTGTAGCATTGAGTGAACAAGCTTCTGCAGATGTTCACGAGTGATGATGTGGTTCCAGGCCTGTATCAGAGCCTCAATCAACTCTCTCTTGGTCCTTAGCTGTTTTTTAGATATCTCTATCGATACCTTGTGCCACAAATTTTCAATTGGATTGAGGTCCGTGGGACTGGGCTGGCCAGTCAATGGTAGCCATCTTTTTTTTTTTTTCCATTCCGTTACTGTCTTAGCTCTGTGACAAGGAGCATTATCATCCTGGAAGATATAATCCCCTGAAAACAGGTGTTGAGCAGAAGGCAGCATTTTCTTATTAAGGATGTCTATGTATTTTTTTGCATTAACCATACCCTCCACAATATGAAGCCTTCCAACACCATTGGCTGCCATACAGCCCCAGACCATTACTTTCATCGGATGTTTCACAGAGAAGCTCAAACTCTCTGGCTTGTACTCTTCATGTGGAAACCTTCTCACATAAGACTTGCCATCATTTTCTAAAATGAAAAAAGTGCTTTCATCACTAAATAGCACTTTTTTCCACTCCTCCTTCCTCCATTTTGAATATTTCAATGCCCACAGTTTTCGCCTTTGTCTTTGTATGGCTGTCATCAATGGCTTTCGGGCCTTGCACCCTCTTAATCCTGCTTCCAAACATCTCTTCCTAACAGTTGATATTGCTACCTCAATATTGCACTTTTCTTGCCATTCTCGTAGAAGCTGAGGAGTGGTGAGCTTTCCATTGGCAAGGGATGTTCTTATCAGTACTCTATCCTCCCTTTTAGTTGACTTTCTGGGCCGACCAGATCTGGGCCTGTCCTGGGTAATTCCAAGCTGCTTATGTTTCTGCAAAATTCTTACGACTGTACTCTGATTACAACTGACCTTCCTTGCGATCTGGGGGCCATTATAACCCTCTTCATGTAGCACCACAACTCGCACACCATCCTCCGCTGACAAAAATCTGAAGGCTCCCATCATAAAGCTCTACAGTATGATTCACTAGATAGACCAACAGATAAAACACACAAACAAAGCAGCAGATGTGATGCAATGTAATGGAAAGTGATTGGCTACCATATCCAGGTTATGATTGGTCACAAGAACCTCATCTGTGATTGGCTAATTTTGGATCTGAAGTTGTACAATATTTAATTGTGCTTTCAATTCCCATATTGTTGCAATAATTTCAGGCAAAACTGCTTCAAAAGCTAAAAATATTACAGGGAGAGAATGCAAAATTGTATTCTGAACAAAACCATATATAATATGTCATATTAGCACCAAAGATATTCGACAGAAAACGTTTAAAACTTGAAAAAATCTATTTATCCTATGCCTATGCAGGACTTTTGAACACCACTGTATTACACTAATGAATAATATTTGTTTCCATTCCTGTACAGTCAAGTATGTTATTCAGGAGACTAATTTATGCAAATATTAACATCATTGCTTTCTTAACAAGATTGGCAAAGTAATTAACTATGAAATAACTTTACTGTTTATCGTAAAAAAAAATTGAAGCAAACAAGAGCTTGTTAATTAGTATTTGTAAATCAGGGAAAATTTACTAAAGCGGGCAATTATATATGCACTGATTAGCCATAATACTAAAACCAGTCACTATCCTACATATTGTCAAGATTCGTCAGGTTCAGTTATGAGCCATTTTTTAATGGATTTGACCTCCTGAATTCAAATCTGACAATGAACATTTTTAGTTGGCTCTTGTTTCTATATCAAAGAGTTTTCCTTTCACGGATACATATAATTAAGGCATAAAAGTTTCAGTACTGTGGAACATTATTATTTTTCAAATATGAAGATGCAGAATATTTATGCCTATTTTCTGATATTTATTAGAGAAAACGTAGCAATAATTAAAATAATTAAAATCTGACTAAACTCTATTGTGAATCATGAACAGTTACGCAAATTGCCCTACAAAATTTGTGACAACTCTTATTTTTGGTTGTCTCTTGTACCCCTGTATTGGAACATCTCTTACAATTGCCCTACAGTAGTCCATAAGCATTGATGGATTCTATTTTCCTTGATATCTTTTCCACCATGGTCGCAATATCTTGTTGAAATCTCTCACCGCGTTCGTTGCTCACTGCTCTGCAGTTTGGTGGAAAAAAGACTAGATGCAATTTAAAAAAATCAATCTTTAACACTAGAAGTCCCAGGAATTTTGAACTTCCCCCTGAAGTCCTGAAAGAGGGTCAAATGACCCTTAGTCCAAACTTACAACTATGATGGCTCCAATTAGCATCCTTTCATTTGTAAATGTGGCCTAAAATCCTTCCGGTCATTTGACACATCTCTGGGTTCCAAAGGTAGAAATGTTAAATGACCCGCTCTGGGACTTCTAGTGTTAAGGTCAATTTACAGCCAAGATCCCTGTATGTTTTGACGAGAGTTTCCACCAAGTCTTCATAAGATTATCTACTCTTGAGTTTCTCCAAAAATTATTTACCACAAATGCGAATGCTACCCATGCAGGGAAACCTTGACCCACAACAAACGGAGAAAAATCTCATCTTGAAGAAGCTTAGGGTGCCTTCACATTTCAGGACGTTTGCGCCGTGGACGGTGCTGCTCTGTGTCCCGCAATCCGCATGCGGTTTGCGCACCTATCTTTAACATGGGATGCGCAGTCATCCGCACATAGCTACGTTCGTTCGCGTTGAGCTGCGTCACTGTACGCATGCGGACGGAGAAGAAGATTTTATGCCGGCAGGGAACGCGTCTTGTAGCATTTTTCGGCGCGTCCCAAAAAATTCAAGTGTCCGCATGCGCACGCTGCGGCTACAATTAACATTGGCCCCCTATGAGACTGTACGCATGCAGATGGTTTTGCGCACAGCTGCAGATGAAACGCATGCGGACACCTTAGTGCGCATGCTCAAAAAGAGTTTTTGGAGTCCAGCATAATCTCCGCCCATGAACCAGCCCACAACACATCCTCTATATAACTACTAGCTCCTGGGAGTTTAGCGAACGCATGCAGATGGAAAACGCATGCGCAAGGCTTAAAACGCAGACAAACGCATGTGAACGTTGCGGACCTGCGTCCGAAAAGCTATGCGCTTGCGTATGTAAAATGCTTCGTTTACACGCGTTCACATGCGTTTTCACCTGCGGATGCGCATACGCATGGGACGCAACGTAACCGTCCTGAAATGTGAACCTAGACTTACGAATCTGAGGTCCAATGAAGATTCCTTCCTCTATCTTTCCTTCTTCTCTTTGTTTCACTTAACCATGGAAATTTATCAATGACATTTTTGAATGCTTTTGCATTTTTATCCATTGCCTTTACAAAGTTCTTCATTGGACCCAACTTGACATACAATGGTGGTAACAAAATCTTATGTGGGTCAACAAGTGCTGGATGCAGGACATTTTTATTCCTTGGCTGCAGTGAATTTCAGAGAGGTCAGTCTCTTTTATTGTAGTGATATTATCTTGCACGGCTACCTCATTCACAAAAACCTCAGTACTTTAAATATCCACCCTGGAACCCAAGTAAACTGATGATTTTGTTGTATGCCACAAGATTGCCCTCCATGAAGACGTATAGGACAAGATCTTTATCATGGTTGTGGAATAAATTAATCCGAACATCGCCTAGTAGTAGATTTCACTGCAGTAGCCTTGAACCTAAGAGATCAGCCTTACTCTTACGCAGATTCAAATCTTTAACTAGATTATTCAGTTCACTTTGCAATATAAGATGTGGTTCAGTTGAGTTTGCTTACAGAAAGTCAGACACTTCATGACCCTAATCACCATCTTCTTCCTCACTCAGCTCACCTGAAAATGTTTCTGTTGCTTTTGGGACTAGCAGTTTTTCTGTATGTAGTCCTGGCCATATTACAGAGTAAATATTTAGATACTGTAGGGTCCACTTCATCTTCTTTTAACTCTTTTCCTGATGGGGGCACCATGTAGAAATAGCAATTCATAGTATGATCAGTTGATTTTCTCCAGATCATTGGGGCTGCAAAAGGCATAGATTGCTTCTTCCCATGCATCCACTAGGTAAGATGTGATGTATATCTATTGCAGCCTATGTGTGAAGCCCAACTCTTGTCCTGAACTCCTATTCTGTAGCCAAAACGCTGGATGTAGACTTTCCTTATCATGGTAGTCAAATTCTGCCTTTGTGGCGCAAAAGTGACTTCTTTGCATATGTAGCAAAAACTATCTCCCTTGGTAATGCAAGAACAAGGCATATCTAAAAAATCATATAGAAACATGTGAATGTGCTAAGAAACTAATATAATAAATCCTAAAACTGTATACCTAACACAGCATTTATAAAAGTAGGTGATGAAACCATAATTAGGATTACATCATGGGAGCGAAGTTAGCGATTTTGGATTGGCCACCCTAACATGATAGAATACTGGAGGATCAATAGACTAAATAGATAAAGTAATAGACTACCGTATATACTCGTGTATAAGCCGAGTTTTTCAGCCCAAAAATTGGGCTGAAAAGTCTCCCCCTCGGCTTATACACGGGTCAATACGGTATGTGATGCGGTGGGGGCTGTGTCCGGGGCTGTGGAGGCTGGAGGAGGCGGGGGGAAGCTGCTGTATGAGGGGCCCCGTCACGTGGGGCCGCTCATTATATATGCACTGCTTCCCCCTGTCAATCAGCGGCAGGGGGAAGCAGTGGATATATGCCCCCAAATGCTGGCACTCGCCCCCCCTCTGTGTAAGGGCCCCCCCCGCTGCTGTAAGGGCCCCCCCCGCTGCTTATCTTACCATCCCGGTCTTCTGAACAGCACAGCTCCTCGGTGCTCCGTCGTCCATGCTCCCGTCCGGCTACATCCGGGATCCCCGGCGGTCGCAGGTATATGACGTCATCGTGCAACAGCCGGGGATCCCGGATGCAGCGAGGACGGGAGCATGGACGGCGGAACTCAGAAGACCGGCGCTGTGCAGAAGACCAGGGATGGTAAGTTAAGCAGCAGGGGGGGCGAGCGCCAGCATTTGGGGGCGGCTGTGTACCCCTGGGGGCTGCTGTATACCCCTGGGGGCGGCTGTGTACCCCTGGGGGCGGCTGTGTACCCCTGGAGGCTGCTGTATACCCCTGGGGGCGGCTGTATACCCCTGGGGGCGGCTGTATGCCCCTGGGGGCGGCTGTGTACCCCTGGGGGCTTCTGTGTACCCCTGGGGGCTGCTGTGTACCCCTAGGGGCTGCTGTGTACCCCTGGGGGCTGCTGTGTACCCCCGGGGGCGGCTGTATACCCCTGGGGGCGGCTGTGTACCCCTGGGGGCTGCTGTGTACCCCTGGGGGCTGCTGTGTACCCCCGGGGGCTGCTGTGTACCCCCAGAGGCTGCTGTATACCCCCGGAGGCTGCTGTATACCCCCGGAGGCTGCTGTATATACTGCTGGGGCCTGTATACCACTGGGGCTGCTGTATATACTGGTGGGGTCTGTATATACCACTGGGGCTGCTGTATATACTGGTGGGGTCTGTATATACCACTGGGGAGGCTGCTGTATACCACTGGGGCTGCTGTATATACTGCTGGGGCCTGTATATTCCACTGGGGAGGCTGCTGTATACTACCACTGGGGGGGCCTGTATACCACACTGCTGGGGGCTGTATACCTGTGCTGGGGTCCACCCTCGGCTTATACACGAGTCAATAGGTTTTCCCAGGTTTTGGGGGCAAAAGTAGGGGGGTCAGCTTATACACGGGTCGGCTTATACATGAGTATATACGGTAGCTATTAACAATGCAATAATGATGATTAAATAATAATAACACTATTTTTCTAAAAGCCTTCATGAAAAGTGTGTTAAGTAATTACAATCTCTGGATCTAGATTAGATTAGAGCCAATCAAAAAATGTAACCATCAGATTAGTTTTTAGCATCACAAAATTAGTTGAGTTCAACTATTTTCATCTCTGAATCGATTTGGCTGTAGAACAGTGGAACTTGTCTGCTCCAAGCTAATACTAATAATGCATAAATTAAAGGCCACCTGGGCCATTCCATGTCAAGTGAACCAATGATTATTACCTCTATAGTTTTAATTCTTTTGAGATTTTGTTATTTGATAATAGCATGTCAGACAATGCAAAATGTGAAGAGAACATTTTTTAAAAAATTTATTTTTTTTTTAAATGATTTTCAAAGTTCGAAAAAAGTGTGAATTTGGGTGTTGCCTGCCTTTACATTCCTCCACATACCTCAGGCTAGAAATAAGATAGAGAGACAAAATAAACACTGTTCTGCTCAGAACTGTACAGGCCTTCACCAGATATGTCACAAGAGTATATTTGTTAATATTTTACCAATGCGAAAGCAAACGCAAAATTTTAAAATGCATTTCTGAAAAATCTCCATAATTTAAATTTTTCTAAAAACTGCCCATATGTCTGCTGTGCTCTTAGCCACATTTACACCAAATTTCAAGTTGGGATCGCGATGGGATCATATTTTAAAATATTTTACTATTAATAGCGTCAATGGGTCATTCCATATCAAGTGATCTAAATATGAATATTTTTTTTTTTTTTCTAGTTGAAGTACTACTTTAGTTAATTACAAATTAAAAGTTTTGAATTTTTTTCCTAATCAGTTAATTTTTTTACAGATATTTAAAGTTTTAAAAAAGTGCGAATTTTGGCCTGGTATGGCTTTACATTTTTTTTATCTTGGGCTAGAAATAAGATAAAGAAATGCGAGAGGCATCATTTTACTCAGAATGGTAACAGCTTTCATTTGATATGTCACAAGACTATGGTTTTTTATATTTTGTTTGGGAAAATCAAGTTCAAAATTTTGATGCGCAATTGTGAAATAAATGTTAGTTTGAAAATTGTGAAAAAATTCCTGTGTGTTACTTGTGTACTTGGAAAAACAAAATAAACACCAATCTACTCAACACTGTACAGGCTTTCACCAGATATGTCACAAGAGGATCTTTGTTAATTTTTTACCCATGCAAAAGCAAAATTTTAAAACGCATTTCTGAAAAATCGGCATAATTTAAATATTTCAAAAACTGCCCATGTGTCTGCTGTGCTCTTAGTCGGCCGTCACACGCTACAATATCTTGAACGATATTGTAAGCGATCACGTGCACGCGCGATCGCTAACAATATCGTTCACATCGCTGGTGAGATGTCACACAGACTCACCAGCGATGTGGGCCAGCGAGATCGCTGGTAACTATGGTACACATCGGGTTACTAGGCGCCGCGCGGCGCTTAGTAACCCGACGTTTACCATAGATACCATGTCCCAGCATAGGCTCTGCCGCTGGGAGATCGTTCATCGTGGTGTCACACACCACGATGAAGCAGATTGTTCAAGCGATGATCGCTTGATATGAGCTCCAGCTCTCATATCTGCGATGTCACGATCAAGCGATTTTACATTGTAAAATTGCTTGATCGCACGTAGCGATTGCACAAACGATAACACTTAAGCGATCAAAAAGCAGATCGCTTAAACGATATCGCTCACGATATTGTAGTGTGTGGCGGCCGCCTTAGCCACATATGTACCAAATTTCAAGTTAGGATTGCGATGGGATCATATTTTAAAATATTTTACTATTATAGTGTCAATTCGAAAATCTTGAATTCAGATCTATTCAGCCTGTGGTCTAAAAGTGTGGGGTCTATATTCACCAAATAATCCATGATTTTTAGACATTACTGTATTATTTTGATATGTTACAGCTTAGAAGCAGGAGAGGACATATAGGAAAAAGCTTTGTTAGGGCTCAACCTGAGAATGAACAATATTGTATAGAATATTGTACAAACCAGGACTATGAAGAGGAGGAGAGTTTGTTAAAACATCGGTTACAGGAAGCAGAACCCATCAAAGGGACTCAGCAATCCCACACTTTCATTCCATGTAGTGAAACAGAAATAAAAACAAGGATTTTTTCATTCAGCAAACACAGTGAAGTCCATGAAGTGGTAGAAGGCAACACAAGATTGGCAATGGATGACATAACTGGCTTGTGACCTGTTGATTGACATGATGACATGATGATTGGCGCTGGTGACTGGCTACTGTACTCTCCAAAGATTGTGAAAAAGTCAGATAATAACTCAGTGACCGGCCAGACATACTCTGACACAAAAGGAAATGGCGATTGCTAGTAAACGCTTATGGACAAGATTACATTTCACCCACTTAAAAGGGACAAATTGATGATAAAAAGCCACTTTAAAAACATACTATTAATTGTTT
The DNA here is from genome assembly GCA_033576535.1 of Allobates femoralis. NCBI lineage: Eukaryota > Metazoa > Chordata > Amphibia > Anura > Aromobatidae > Allobates > Allobates femoralis. The sequence goes on from JARQOC010000003.1 coordinate 171,440,112, forward strand.
GATTAGTTCATATTTTATAGAATGATGATTTAACTACTGTACTATTCTTTATAAACACTTCATAAATGACATGTTTAGTGATATAATAGAAAACAAATTTACATGTATAAATAGGGGTTAACATTTTTGGTTCTTTTAATCTTGTATAATCATACTTGAGGATATCATCACCTTTCTTCTTTTGGTTTGTTCAATGCATTCAGGTTGAAAACGCTGAGCGTTAATCATTAAGATATATTTATCCTGACACTTACGGGATTTGTTTTTTTGTGTTTCTTATTTGTTGCATATAAATGTTTTATTCAATAAGTTGTAATAACTCATAGGCGGCCGTCACACGCATCAATTTAATGCACGATATCGCTTATGTGATCTGCTTTTTGATCGCTTAAGCGATATCGTTTGTGCATCGCTACGTGCGATCAAGCGATTTTACAATGTAAAATCGCTTGATTGTTAGATCGCAGATTTGTGAGCCGGAGCTCATATCAAGCGATAAACGCTGCCTATGCTGGGAGATGGTATCTATGGTAATCGTCGGGTTACTAAGTGCCGCGCGGTGCCTAGTAACCCGATGTGTACCAGGGTTACCAGCGATCTCGCTGGTCCACATCGCTGGTGAGTCTGTCTGTGTGACAGCTCACCAACGATGTGAACGATATTGTTAGCGATCGCGCGTGCACGTGAACGCTAACAATATCGCTATCGATATTGAAGCGTGTGATGGCCGCCATACAACTATAAAATAAAAAATATATAAATTTGACAGGTCCCAAGTTGAATCTCTGCACAAATATAACCAAGAACACAAGGAACACACAGGCAATTTTTCACAATTTTCAAACTAACATTTATTTCACAATTGCGCATCAAAATTTTGAATTTGATTTTCCCAAACAAAATATAAAAAAACATATTCTTGTGACACATCAAATGAAAGCTGTTACCATTCTGAGTAAAATGATGCCTCTCCCATTTCTTTATCTTATTTCTAGCCCGAGATAAAAAAATGTAAAGCCATACCAGGCCAAAATTCACACTTTTTTTAAAACTTTAAATATCTGTAAAAAATTAACTGATTAAGAAAAAATTCAAAACTTTTAAATTGTAATTAACTAAAGTTGTACTTCAAATAGAAAAAAATAAAATAAAAATCTAAAGACGTCAGGTTAAAAAAAAATATTCATATTTAGATCACTTGATATGGAATGACCCATGGACGCTATTAATAGTAAAAGATTTTAAAATATGATCCCATCGCAATCCCAACTTGAAATTTGGTGTAAATGTGGCTAAGAGCACAGCAGACATATGAGCAGTTTTTAGAAAAATTTAAATTACCGTATATACTCGCGTATAAGCCGAGTTTTTCAGCCCAAAAATTGGCTGAAAAGTCCCCCCCTCGGCTTATACGCGAGTCACTGTATACCTGTATACAATGTATACAGGTATACAGTGCCCCCATCTATATACAGCCCCCCGCCGCAATCCTGTAAAGGAATAGGTTAGTATACTTATCCATCCGCTGCAGCTGCCCCGCCGCCATCGCGATTCAGCATCTTCCGACTTCCAGCGTCTCGCGTCTCCTTCCGATGGTCGCAGGCAATGACGTCATTGCCTGTGCGACCGAGGAGGAACCCGGAAGAAGACGCGAGACGCTGGAAGTCGGAAGATGCTGAATCGCGATGGCGGCGGGACAGCTGCAGCGGATGGATAAGTATACTAACCTATTCCTTTACAGGATTTCGGCGGGGGGCTGTATATAGATGGGGGGGCCTGTATATACCTCTGGGGCATATATATGTGGGGCTGCTGTATACTACCACTGGGGCTATATTTACATGTGGGGCTGCTGTATACTACCACTGGGGCTCTATATACCTGTGGGGCTGCTGTATACTACCACTGGGGCTATATTTACCTGTGGGGCTGCTGTATACTACCACTGGGGCTCTATATACTTGTGGGGCTGCTGTATACTACCACTGGGGCTATATTTACCTGTGGGGCTGCTGTATACTACCACTGGGGCTCTATTTACCTGTGGGGCTGCTGTATACTACCACTGGGGCTATATTTACATGTGGGGCTGCTGTATACTACCACTGGGGCTCTATATACCTGTGGGGCTGCTGTATACTACCACTGGGGCTATATTTACCTGTGGGGCTGCTGTATACTACCACTGGGGCTCTATATACTTGTGGGGCTGCTGTATACTACCACTGGGGCTATATTTACCTGTGGGGCTGCTGTATACTACCACTGGGGCTCTATTTACCTGTGGGGCTGCTGTATACTACCACTGGGGCTCTATATACCTGTGGGGCTACTGTATACTACCACTGGGGCTATATTTACCTGTGGGGCTGCTGTATACTACCACTGGGGCTCTATATACTTGTGGGGCTGCTGTATACTACCACTGGGGCTCTATATACCTGTGGGGCTGCTGTATACTACCACTGGGGCTGTATATACCTCTGGGGCTGCTGTATACTACACTGGGGCTGTATATACCTCTGGGGCTGCTGTATACTACCACTGGGGCTGTATATACCTCTGGGGCTGCTGGATACTATCACTGGGGCTGCTGTATACTACCACTGGGGCTGCTGTATATACCTCTGGGGCTGCTGTATACCACACTGTTGAGGGCTGTATACCTGTGCTGGGGTCCACCCTCGGCTTATACACGAGTCAATAGGTTTTTCCAGATTTTTGGGGCAAAAGTAGGGGGGTCGGCTTATACACGGGTCGGCTTATACACAGGTATATACGGTATGCCGATTTTTCAGAAATGCGTTTTAAAATTTTGTGTTTGCGATCGCATGGGTAAAAGATATTCTTGTGACATATCTGATGAAAGCCTGGACAGTTCTGAGTAGAACGGTGTTTATTTTGTTTCTCTATCTTCTTTCTAGCTCGAGATGATAGAAAATGTAAAGTCATACCAGGCCAAAATTCGCACTTTTTTAAAACTTTAAAAATTTGTAAAAAATTAACTGATAAAGAAAAAAATTCTAATTTTTTTTTTTGTAATTAACTAAAGTTGTACTTCATATAGAAAAAAAATAAATCTGAAGACGTCAGGGAAAAAAAATATTCATTTTTGGATCACTTGACATGGAATGACCCACCTAAGCTACCAAAACATGTCCCTGCAGCATCCTATCACTATTCTCGAGGATCCACCCTCTTTCTCTAAGTGCTGCTCTGCTTGTGCAGGCTCTGCCTTCCCCCTCTCTGTCACTCACAGAAAGCAAATCATTAGTCCTGTCTTCAGCTCCACATCACAGCAGAAGCTATACAGAGAGAGGGTGGATCCTGGAGCCTGCAAAACAACACACCCTAAGGGCTAAAGAATATAGCCCCTACTAATTATAATCCCTAATGAGTAAGTATTAAAACGTTTTTATGCACTTTCACTGGATGCTGTTAGGAGACAAAAGGAGTGTGAGATTAGTGATAGGATGCTGCAGGGACATGTTTTGGTAGCTTAAGTGGCATTTTGGAGGCGACAGGATCCCTTTAAAGGGGTTATCCATTACTCAATATGCTTTATCTACTGCACTCTGTCAGAATTTTAAACATGGCAACTGCCAGGACACACAGGAGGACGCACTACGTGAAGCATCACACAAATGAAAATGTCAGACTGACTGAGATGGATGTTCATTCTCAGCTAAAGAAAGGAGTTTTATTCTCCTATGGTCCAGTCTATGCAGTGTCCTGTCAGGGTGACAGAACAGAAGAATGAAAGTTCTTGATGCCTTATGCCTTACCTTACGCTGCTCTAACATGATCTCTTTCTTAGGTCTCGTGGTCACGCAGGCCAACTGCAGGTCCTCTAGGACAGGTTGTTGTTGATGGTAGCTGGAAGTATGCATATTGCATACTCGCTACCATGTGACTGCCATTCTTAGCTGTATTTAAGGCTGGCTTCACACTGCAGAATTTTCACTGATCAGTGTCCATCCGGTTTGTGTGCCAAAACCAGGAGAGGAACCAGTAAGTCAGAAACTGGTAGAAAAAACCCACTTTAATAGGACTTCTCACAAAAATAGAAGCATATCTTATATATGATCTGCACTGTTTTGTGTGTAAACAGTTTTATAACTGAATTTCTGCATTTTCTACCATATACTTGACAGAATTCAATACAATTTACTTGATTGTTACAAAATACACTGCGATCAAAATTAGAGAACACATGATTTCCTTAAAGTTAAAGGGATCCTGTCACCCCCAAAACACCTTTAAACCTATTAAAACCTGTCCCTAGAGCATATTAACACTTTCCCTACACTCCTTTTAGCTCCTATATGCACATAATCAAAGTGTATAAAAACGTTTTATAAGTACCTCATTAGTGATGATAATGAGTGACTATGCTATTCATAGTCACTCATCCAGGCTGCCCCTCTTCATACTATCACGCCTCAATAGGCGTGATCTTCATGATAGATTCAAATTGCAGCCTCCCTGCGCGCCTCCCCGCTGTGTCCTGTGTCTGCCGGGCTTCAGCGTGGGGCTGTATGACGCGATCCGCGTCATTTCCGGCGCCGGGTGACGTACTACAGCCGCGCCGCGCTGTCAGCTTCAAAATGCGCACTGCGCAGTGCGGGACTTGAAGCTAACAGCGGCGCGGATGTAAAATTGAGGCGTGATAGTATGAAGAGGGGCAGCCTGGATGAGTGACTATGAATAGCATAGTCACTCATTATCATCAGTAATGAGGTACTTATAAAACGTTTTTATACACTTTGATTATGTGCATATAGGAGCTAAAAGGAGTGTAGGGAAAGTGTTAATATGCTCTAGGGACAGGTTTTAATAGGTTTAAAGGTGTTTTGGGGGTGACAGGATCCCTTTAAGTTCATGATGTCGTCCTATGTGGAAACATGAGTAAAATAGCAGTATTTTAAGCTTATTTCATAAATTGAATATATTCTAAAGCTCATAATAAAAATGTAAATTAAATAAATGAAAAAGAACACTGATCAAAATTAGAGAACTCTTTCAGGTACCTTCAAATTATTGGTTAATCTGGCACCTGGTGCTAATTTCCTTAATTATCTGACAAAGCCTTTTTAACTGGCATCCTAACCTTCCAGTTTGCACTCTTTTTGAAAAAATGGTGTGCCGTTCTAAAGTAACTGAAAAATTCAAACACCCAATTTGGCCAAAATATGTCAATGAGTACCATAAGACAAAGATAAAAGTAATTTTTAAAAAATGATACAAATAATGAATTGAAGCCCAAATATTTTTCCAGAGAACTATATCAGTGTGCTTAGCTGCTCTTTCTTTGAGCACGCCCAAAAAGAGGTATCCAACGAGGAGGTCAAGGTGGCGGAGCACCACACGGAATGAGAACACGGTCACAGGTAAGGGTCCCAACCTGATCACTAATATCTCTAATTACACTCCTGGAGAAATGTCCATTTTGTGTAAAGGGCTAACATTCTGTCCTACCCCACGATGGGATTCTTTCACGGTGGAAAGACATTTACAAACTTTTTATAGATCAACTATATTAAAGACCTATTTTGTATTGGGACAGATTGAACCTGCCCCTATTAACCCTGAGGTTTCTCCTAATTCCATTGACATCAAAACACTAGGTCTACGGAATAAAAGTACTTTTATGCCACCAAAATCTTACAACGCTGTTAAGACTTTGATTACAATAATTGACAAGGATGTACACACGCAAATACGTGAACATCGTCTAGGGTTTTCCCTAAAACACAAAAATATTACACCAGAGGAACAGCAACCTATCCACTCGCTGCAACACAATAGGGATATCACCATAAAACCAGCCGACAAAGGGGGCTCCATTGTCATAATGAACACCTCATACTACATTAAAGAAATATTGAGACAACTACGTGATGAAGACACTTACATTAGACTTATCAATGACCCACTTCGTACCATACAGATGAACATTCCAAATATTATTTCCACACATCTACAAAATAAAACTATTGATAAAAATATGGCGACTTTCCTGGCCAAGTCTAATCCAGTCACACCAGTGATATATGTTCTACCAAAAATCCACAAAGATCTGGAAAATCCTCCTAGGCGAACGATCGTTGTCTCAACCAAATCAGTCCTGTCACCTTTATCTATATACCTAGAATAGATCCTCCTCACACCACAGACCAAAAGACCAGATCATTTGTACTGGACACAAGAGACATCATGAACAAAATTCAAGGACTAGACAAGATCCCAACGGATAGCATACTATTGACCATTGATGTAAGCAGTTCATACACTTTAATCGACCATAATAATTGCCTATGGGCTGTCACAAATGCACTAAAAATGACCGGATTGACACAAAATTCCACCCAATTCTGTTTAGAATTATTAGAGACAGTCTTAAGGGAGAATTATTTCCTCTTTTGTGACGACTACTATGTCCAAGTGCATGGGACAGTCATGGGTTCCAAGATGGCGTCTGCATATGCCAACCTCTATATGAATCAGTTTGAAGTCGATTATGTTTATACAAATAAATTGTTTCGCCAGCACGCCATAATATGGCTAAGATATATTGATGATATTTTCTTCATTTGGGAAGGCACCTTTCCATCACTGGAAATATTTTTTAAGTATAATAATTCCGTTAGACCTGAGTTAAAATTCACAATGAATCATGACCTAAAGAAAATTAATTTCCTTGATACTTATCATTTATTATTAAAAATGCTGACAACAGACTAGACTCTGATTTGTACCGAAAACCAACAGACTGAAGCGGGCTACTATTGTACAACAGCTGCACCTGCCCTTCACTAAAAATAGCTTGCAAAGTTTTCAATTTAAGCAAATCTTAAGGATTGTCTCCCAAAAGGAAATTTTACCTCTGCCCAAAATTACTACATTATGAAAAAACATTGGCCCCTACTGCATAGAGAGTACCCTGAAATAAATGTTCTTAAAACTGTGCAAGCGTAGACCACGGAACATCAAAGACACATTGGTAAAAGCCAACCTAGACAGTTCCAAAAAACAACCAAGACAAACATTCTTGGATACACAAAGGAGAGGGGCCTTTCCATGTTTAAATTGCCCATCCTGCTCAAATATGATAAAGGGTGAACATTTCTCCCATCCCCACACAGCTAAATCTTATACAATAAAAGACTTTTACAAATGCAACACAAACTTTGTTGTGTACATCATCAAGTGTCTATGTGACCTACTATACGTAAGCGAGACCACCCAGTACGTTAAGAATCAGATAGCCTGCCATTCATCCACCATTAGGTGTGGAAAGAATTGGCTTCCCATACCGCATCACTTTAATGAAGTTAGGCACTCAGTTTCCCAGTTGAGATTTCAAGTCATTAAACAAAGTACAGTGACCCAGGAGGGGGGTGATCACATACGTTTGTTAAAAAATAGGGATGTTTCTGGATTTACATACTTCAGACATTGACGCCTAGGGACCTTTATAAGAAGATTGATTGGTTCAACTAACCTAATCTGTATGTATATTCAATTTTTTTCAGATGTATTAAAGGAAGCACGGATTTGTTCTCTATATCATTCCCTCCACTCTTTGATAACCACTCTCGCCAGGATGGTAAGACTGTGTAGTTAAGAAAATCTATAGTATAATCACATGCACCTTCTTTCCTTATAGCCTCAGGTGTTTGGTCCATAGTTGGGACCCTTTTTGTGTCCTTAACGTGTGTTTCCCTCATTATAAGAGGTCTCACTAGAATATGGAACAGCATGATATTGACATAAAGCTTGATTTTCTACAAAATAAGATCTATGTTGCAAATAAATTGACCATTATTACCTGACTTAACATTGTGACTTATGTATAAAAACTAGTCTTGGACTGAACAAAAATATCCCTATTTTCTCAATATAGCATGTATCATTAAAGAGGACCTGTCACTCCCCTGGTGCTTTCAAAAGTGACAGCACCACTGAATGCAGTGTGTATGCTACATTCAGGGAAGCTGTGTACTAAGGTTCGAGCGCCCCTGTGCCCCCCAAAACACACTTTGCAAACTTTACAGTTAAGAGGTCCCCTGGGTCATATCTGATTAAGAGGTCCTCACCACTAGCACAATCCTCCCTGCCTTCTCCTTGTGTGTTCCGCCCCCTCTATATGTCTGCCGCTGCCTCCTCTTCTTCTGGGACTGCCCTCCTCTTCTGCTCCTAATGTCACAGAGAGCAGAAGCAAGAGAGGAGGGCAGACCCAGAAGAAGAGGAGGTGGCGGCAGACACATACAGGGGGCAGAACACACAAGGAGAAGGCAGGGAGGATTTTGCCAAAAGCGAGGACCTCCTAATCAGATCCAACTCAGGTGACCTCTTAAAGAGGACCTGTCACCCCCCTGGTGCATGGCACCCCCTTGGTGCATGGCAATCTAAGTGAACATGTCTGCTGCATTCAGGGAAGGGGTCCCCCATGGCTCTAGCCCTCCTGTACCCTGAGATATATACCTTAGAAAGCTTATAGAAAACTAGTCTAATGGGTGGGATCATTTTACCAGCTCTTCAGCGTTGGCACAGTCATCCAGCCTGCTGCATAGTTGTTCCTTCCCCTCCAGGTCTCTGCCGACATCCCCTGCTCTGCCCTCAGCTTCTGCTGTCTGTCAATCACGCTGGCCGCACAGAGCGGCCATGCGTGACGTCACCAGCTGAGGCATCCCCCCTGCTGTAGACTTTATTCAAACAGCAGGGTGGGAATCTGGTGGAAGATTCCCGCCCTGCGGGCGAGCTCAGCCGGTGGCATCACGCAAGGCCGCTCTATGCGGCCAACATGATAGACAAGCTTTAATCAAACAGCGGGGCGGGAATCTAGCACCTGATTCCCGCCCTACTATTTGAATAAAGCACAAGCAGGGCAGGCTCAGCCAGTGACATCACGCATGGCCGCTGAATGCAGTGGCATGCTGCATTTATGGGGTGCATTTATATTACCATGCACTAGGGGGGTGACAGATCCTATTTAACTGTAAATTTAGCAAAGTGTTTATTTTTTCGGTGTACAGGGGAACTAGAGGCTTAGTATACAGCTTCCCAGAATGCAGCAAACACGCTGCATTCAGTTGTGCTGTCACTTTTTAAATCACAAGGGAGTGACAGGTACTCTTTAAGTTTTTACATTATGGCTGTACATTATCTAAACAATCTTTGACTATGTAAAAGAATGGGGTGCACCACCTTTCCTCTGTATTTCTTTATTTTTGATTTAGGGTACAATATGTGTCTTATTGCAAAAAAATATTATGCATTATCCATATTCCATTTTCTCTCTCTTATATGTGACTCTTATATCCAACTTCTTTGATCTTTGCATAGAAAAAACAACTTTTTCCCCCTTCTGTCACTGAACTACAGAGACTCTGACTTGGCACGAGCAGCCTCTTTCCCCGCCGCACTACAGTCCACGCATGTGCGCACACAGTGCCATGGCAACCGCAGTGAAGCTCCTTCGCAATCACTGCACAAGCGTATCATTATGCCTTGGTGATGACACGGTGCATGCACCGGCATCATCGCTTACATCTGGGTACCACTGGAAAAATTGCTTCCAGTGTTACCACAGCCACACACTGGGACATGCCGTCCGCTCACCTGAAATAAGGTATTTAAGCTCTGCCCTACCACATCTTGTACCATTCATAACTTTGTGACTATCTTTTGGATTCACATGTCAGCATTTGATTCTCTGTATACATAATATAGGGGAATGTGGGCATAATATATGGAAAATATCTATTATATAATTGCCGTAGCGACTTCCGTCGCGACCGGCGCTACTTCCTGTGGCTTTGTTCGCGTAGCTCGGAACTTTCTCCACGACTCTGTCCGTGGCCGCGTAGCGGCCACGCGACTCGCGAAGCAATGCCCGCAGAGCGGGCATTGCGAGTCGTTGCCGACTTGCGAAGCAATGCCCGCAAAGCGGGCATTGCAAGTCGTTGCCCCGCGAACAAAGCCACAGCATGGGGCTGTAGTGTACACCGCTATGGTATACTACAGCCCCATGCCCATACGCCTGTCAGCCCCGCCGCCTCCTAAGCCCCTACCCCCTAAGCCCCGCCGCCCCTAAGCCCCTACCCCCTAAGCCCCGCCGCCTCCTAAGCCCCCGCCGCTGGCGCTACCCTCTAAGGCCCAGCCCCATAACCCCCGCCGCCCCTAAGCCCCTACCCCCTAAGCTCCGCCGCATCCTAAGCCCCCGCCGATACTCCCTAAGCCACCCCGCCTCCTAAGCCCCTACCCCCTAAGCCCCGCTAAGCCCCGCCGCATCCTAAGCCCCCGCCGATAACCCCTAAGCCCCCCGCCGCCCCTAAGCCCCTACCCCCTAAGCCCCGCCGCATCCTAAGCCCCCGCCGATACCCCCTAAGCCGCCCCGCCTCCAAAGCCCCTACCCCCTAAGCCCCGCTAAGCCCCGCCGCATCCTAAGCCCCCACCGATACCCCCTAAGCCCCCCGACGCCCCTAAGCCCCTACCCCCTAAGCCCCGCCGCCTCCTAAGCCCCCGCCACTGGCGCTACCCCCTAAGGCCCAGCCCCATGCCCATACGCCTCTAAGGCCCAGCCCCATGCCCATACACCTGTCCGCCCGTAAGCTCCCGCTGCTGTCGCTACCCCCACCCCCTAACCCCCGCCACCCCTAAGCCCCTACCCCCTAAGCCCCGCCACATCCTAAGCCCCCGCCGATACCCCCTAAGCCGCGCCGCCTCCTAAGCCCCTACGCCCTAAGCCCCGCTAAGCCCCGCCGCATCCTAAGCCCCCGCCGATACCCCTAAGCCCCGCCGCCTCCTACATCCTAAGCCCCCGCCGATACCCCTAAGCCCCGCCGCCTCCTAAGCCCCCGTCGCTGGCGCTACCCCCTAAGGCCCACCGCATCCTAAGCCCCGCCGCCTCCTAAGCTCTCGCCGCTGTCCCCCGCCGCTGTCGCTACCCCCTAACGCGCTACACCCTAAGCCCCCGCCGTCCCCTAACCCACCGCCGCCGTCGATCACTTACATGTCTTCTTCTTCATCTCATCGTCCGTCCGATCCACAACTCCTCCGTCCGGCCAGGTGTCCTCTTCGTCCGGTCCCGGGGGTCTTCTCTCTTCTTTCCGCCATCGCCGGCTCCGACGTCCTCTTCACTTCTCATTGCGATAGAATGGACGAAAAATCCTCCATTCTATCTCTATGACAAGTGAGGCGCTCTTCTGATTGGTCGCTGTCTACTGCCGCCAGCCAATCAGAATAGCGCTTCACTTCACATAGACTTAGAATGGACGAAAATTCTTCCATTCTATGTCTATGGGAAGTGAGGTGCTATTCTGATTGGTCGCCCTCAGCACACAGTGACCAATCAGAATCGCGCCTCACTTCCCATAGACATAGAATGGGCGCTTTTGGACTTTCAAATTTACTGCTAAAAGTGAGGCGCGATTCTGATTGGTCGGCGGCAGCACACAGCGACCAATCAGAATCGCGACTCACTTCCCATAGACATACATAGCGGTGTGTCGGCGATTTTATGGCCGGAAAATAGAACCAGGCGCCCGGCCATTAATTTCGCGAGACGCCGCTAATGTATGTCTATGCGAAGTGAGGCGTGATTCTGATTGGTCACTGTGTGCTGCCGCCAACCAATCAGAATCGCGCCTCACTTCCCATAGACATACATTAGCGGTGTCTCGCGAAATATATTGCCGGCCTTCTGGTTCTATTTTCGGCCACGGGGCTCGGCTATTTGCGGTCCAAAAAAAATATTTTCTCTATTTTTGTATCTTTATTTTTATCTATTTTTCTATCTATTTTCTTATCTATCTATCTAATAATATAGATAGAAAAATAGATAAAAATAAAGATACATAAATAGAGAAAATATTTTTTTTGGACCGGAAATAGCCGAGCCCTGTGGCCCAAAATAGAACCAGAAGGCCGGCAATATATTTCGCGAGACACCGCTAATGTATGTCTATGGGAAGTGAGGCGCAATTCTGATTGGTCGGCGGCAGCACACAGCGACCAATCAGAATCGCGCCTCACTTCCCATAGACATACATTAGCGGCGTCTCGCCAAATTTATGGCCGGGCCCCTGGTTCTATTCTCCGGCCATAAAGTCGCCGACACACCGCTATGTATGTCTATGGGAAGTGAGGCGCGATTCTGATTGGTCGCTGTCTGCTGCCGCCGACCAATCAGAATTCCGCCTCCATTCCCTATAGACATAGAATGGACAAAAATCGTCCATTCTATCTCTATGGGAAGTGAGGCGCTATTCTGATTGGTCGCCGTCAGCACACAGAGACCAATCAGAAGACCGCCTCATTTCCCATAGACATACATAGCGGTGTGTCGCCGATTTTATGGCCGGGCCCCTGGTTCTATTTTCGGCCAGGGAACTCGGCTCTGATCCGTCGTTCCACGGGCCCGGAAACTCGCAATGAGCGCTTCGCGGACATTGCTCGTGCCTTACCAACGACTCGCAATCTTTGCGAGTCGTTGCTGATACGCTAGCTATCGCCGCGAAGCGCTCATTGCGAGTTTCCGGCCCCGTCGAACTACCGACCAGAGCCGAGTCCCCTGCCCGAAAATAGAACCAGGGGCCCGGCCATAAAATCGCCGACACACCGCTATGTATGTCTATGGGAAGTGAGACGCGATTCTGATTGGTCTGCGGCAGCACACAGCGACCAATCAGAATCGCGCCTCACTTCCCATACACATACATAGCGGTGTGTGTCGGCGATTTTATGGCCGCAAAAGAGAACCAAGGACCCGGCCATAAATTTCGCGAGACGCCGCTAATGTATGTCTATGGGAAGTGAGGCGCGATTCTGATTGGTCGCTGTGTGCTGCCGCCGACCAATCAGAATACCGCCTCACTTCCCATAGACATACATTAGCGCTGTCTCGCTAAATATATGCCCGGCCTTCTGGTTCTATTTTCGGCCACGGGGCTCGGCTACTGCCGGTCCAAAAAAATGTTTTCTCTATTTAAATATCTTTATTTTTATCTATTTTTCTATCTATATTTTCTTATCTATCTATCTATCTATCTATCTATCTATCTATCTATCTATTTCTCTCTATTTCTATCTATCTATATCTATCTATCTATCTATCTATCTATTTCTATCTATCTGTCTATCTATCTATCTATGTATCTTTTTCTATCTATCTAGCTATGTATCTTTTTCTATCTATCTATCTATTTCTATCTATTTCTATCTATCTATCTATATCTATCTCTCTATCTATCTATTTGTTTTGATCTATCTATCTATCTATCTATCTATCTATCTATATATCTATGTATCTTTTTCTATCTATCTATCTATCTATCTATCTATCTATCTATCTATCTATATATCTATGTATCTTTTTCTATCTATCTATCTATCTATCTATCTATCTATTTCTCTCTATTTCTATCTATATCTATCTATCTATATCTATCTATGTATCTATTTCTATCTATCTATCTATCTATCTATATATCTATGTATCTTTTGATATCTATCTATCTATATATCTATGTATCTTTTTCTATCTATCTATCTATTTCTATCTATCTATTTCTATCTATCTATCTATATATCTATGTATCTTTTTCTATCTATCTATCTATCTATCTATCTTTTTCTATCTATCTATATAGCTATGTATCTTTATCTATCTATCTATCTATGTATCTTTTTCTATCTATCTATATCTATCTATCTATCTATCTCTCTCTATTTCTATAAATCTATCTATATCTATCTATTTCTATCTATCTATCTATATATCTATGTATCTTTTTCTATCTATCTATCTATAGATCTATGTATCTTTTTCTATCTATCTATCTATTTCTATCTATCTATCTATTTCTATCTATATCTATCTATATCTATCTCTCTATTTGTTTTGATCTATCTATCTATCTATCTATCTATCTATCTATCTATATATCTATGTATCTTTTTCTATCTATCTATCTATCTATCTATCTATATCTATCTATCTATTTCTCTCTATTTCTATAAATCTTTCTATATCTATCTATCTATTTCTATCTATCTATCTATCTATGTATCTTTTTCTATCTATCTATCTATTTATATATCTATGTATCTTTTTCTATCTATCTATCTATCTATCTATTTCTATCTATCTATCTATCTATCTATATCTATCTATCTATCTATCTATCTATATCTATCTCTCTATCTATCTATATCTATCTATCTATCTGTTTTTATCTATCTATCTATCTGTTTTTATCTATCTATCTATTTATATTTTTATTTATTTTATTTTATTTACTCTACATATTCCATCTATTTGAAGTATGGCGCCATACAGCACATCGCTATTCTGATTGGTCGCCGCCTTCAGCGCGCCGAACAATCGCAATAGCAGCTGCCGCTATGCTGCCATATTTCAAGTATACTCAGTAAACTATACACACATTCTAGAATCCCGATGCAATCGCATCGGGCTCACAGCTAGTATATCATATCTCTTGTATTCATTGGACTACATTATTTTGCCACCAACTATATAGTTTTATATTACACCATACTGTTTATACTTGTGATAGGTTACTGACCTATCTTAGACACCCTGGCCTTATAAACATCTTTTAAGGAAGCTTTCATTTATGAATACAGGCACAAACCATCATAATCAGCATACAAGGAAGGGCACACAGCATTCTGTACCCTCCAGGTATTACTATATAGGGGGACCTACATTTTATATACGGTAGCATGCACTAGCTTTCGGATCAATAAGCTGTTTTCTTTTATATCTGCCCCTGCAGAAATCTACCAGACATTTATAACTATAAAGGCTAAAAGCACTAACGGACCATTACCTCCATCTGGATAAGTGAAGTATCCTCAGAGCGGTATGTTGTCCTCTTCCCCATGCTTGATCCTATCCTAGAACTTTTCGTTACTCCTTTAGGGTGCCATTACACCTGGCGATGGCATCGCCGATGTATTAGGCGACATAGGGACGTGGCCTATCAGCGCCGATATCACCCCTGCATCGCCTAATGTAAAGGGGCGATGTCGGCCTCAGTGATGTGAAACTAGGAGGCCGATCTGGGGCGATGTGTCCACATCATCCCATGTAAACGGCCGCCGGCGACCTAACAGGCGATGGGAGCCATAGGCTCCCATTGCACTGCATTGCCGCTGGGGTTTTGAGACACCCCGGCGCGTCAATGCCACCTGTCAGCGCGCCGGGGCATTGCCGGAGGTGTCTCCCCGTATAAACAGGGGGCGGTGACGCTGGTGGGGGCCCAAAAACATGCGTGCTCCTGCCACTCGCCGCCGACATCTCCGGTGCCGTCGCCAGGTGTGACGGCACCCTTACGGAAACATACATCTCATTTTTTCTTATCTCCTCTGTATTTCCTCTCAAAGGCCTCCTGCCCTCTTGATATACTAACGTTTGAAATATTTCCATTCATTCTAAAGATGTATTGACATGAGATGCTACCTAAGCACCTCTGGTGGTGTCATCACTATTATGTATATATTGTATATAGTATGTTATACCATGTAAAGGACAAGTAAATGTTATAATTTTGTAAAATTGCATATACTGATGGTGTTTTTTCTTCTTTTTCTAGCATCTAGCGTGAAAAAGACCAGAGAAATGGCTGAAACGCGTTGCGTAAAAGTTTCCTTATTTTTGCTTCAACAAGAAACTATCCTTTGCATTCAACAAAGAGTGTGGATTTGATTAATTTCCATTAGTATCCATATGGGTTAACCAAACCTCTTAAGTAGCACCTCCGAAATAAATTCTGGGTCTAATTCTGAGTGCACGCTAATACATCCCATGTTGAGCCTTCTCTGTAATATACTACTGGCAAAACAAACTAAAAATGGAATAAATAACAATTAGGGATTTGTACATCAAAGTAGTGTAAAGCACTTTAAAGTGAACCCATCATGTCATTTTGTCGTATTAAACTGCCCCGAGTGTGTTTTAAATTAAGCAATGGGCATCAATAACCTGGTTCTCTAAAAACAAAATTCTACATAGTTATCTTAAAAAAAGACTTTATATGCCGAGGTATGTGTACATACAGTATGTGGCTTCAGTCATGGGGGAGGCGCTTTTGATTACTGTCACTCAAGTTCATTCATGGTATTTTTTTAATTTTATCATGTCCCCTGCATTGTAATTGATTAACATCACTGCAGGATTTGGAGGACTAGTGGTGATGTCACGGCCACGTGACAGTAATGGGAAAAAACTAAGCTGGTCTGAACTGAAGACCCTTTGAAATTAGCTCCGCCCATTAGTCACATGTCGTGACATCACCACAGGTCCTCTATATCCTGCAGCGCAGTCAATCAATTACAATGCAGAGGACATGATGCAATTCAAAACATATCATGAATGAACTTTAATGACAGTAAGCAAAAGTGCCTCCCCCATGACTGAAGACAGGTATGTGTGTGCAGTCACCTCAGCATATATTGTTTTAAAAGATGAATTTTATTTTCAGAAGACCTTGTTATTGATGCACATTCTATCATTTAAAACACATTTGGGGCCATTTAATATTACAAAATCACATGACTGGTTCCCTTTAAATAGTTGCAAAATGTTGAGACTTTTGGCGTTTTCAGTCAATTCAAGAAGCTCTACCAAAATGGGTGGAGCTGAGGAGAAAGTGGGAAGGATTTAGCGTGAAAGTGTCTATCCCAAGAAATTCAAGGAAAGTATTGTCGGTTCTTACACCAGAAATATTAATCTAGCCCCAGAGTTGAGTAACAGTTCTGGTGAGGTGCACCGAGGCATAGGCCAAATTCATTTAATGGCATGCACCTCTCATAACATCATGCCCATTATTAGACTGGTGTAGAAACGCCAGCGTTAATGAGTTGGGGCATTACATTGAGGGTTCAAAGAAAGCAAGATAGCAGAATAAAAGTATGGGAAGGTTCACTAGAGATGGCAGGTTATCTAAAGGTCTTCCTTCAGCTGTCAAACAGATCAGAAACACACCAAGGAAGGAAAAGAGACTGAGCGGTGTATTTGTAGAAAAGTGACAAGACGCTTAGATAGCACCTACACAGCACATTTTATAATGTATATTTCCAATGTTCTGTCAAATACAGTGACATTAGCTCAGACACTGAAATGAGGATGTCTGGAAATCACCGGTACTGTTATATCAGCGGCTTTTAGAAGAGACTATGATATAATAAAGAGCATTTTCTGTGTCTTAATACTGTGAATAAAGAAGGGCTCCCAGCAAACATGATATTCTCTAATCCCCTATTAATCAGTATTTACACTTGTGTGGATATGTATGAATAATTGCTGCATGCTGTCATGTCCAATTTCCCATAAACGTTCCAATACTCTTCTGCATCTTGTGACCGTGAATCAGCTTAGCGTCCCCTGTGTGGACCACTAGTTGCTTTTCAAATACTGTATAAGCCTACAACATGTATAGGGAACCCCAGGCCTCGAGGGCCGCCAATATGTCATGTTTTCAGGATCTCCTTAATATTGCACAGGTTATAACTGAATCACCTGCACAGGTGATAATTCCAACCCCTGTGCAATGCTAAGGAAATCCTGTAAACATGACCTGTTGGCGGCCCTCGAGACCTGGAGTTCCCCACCCCTGAGTACAAGAATCACATTTAGGCTCTCATAGACTTACGTAGAGAAAGTGACTTCCAGACTACACAGAAAACCTTACATGAAATGGCTACTCTGAATTGTGGTGAAGTAATTCAGAAGATGATTGGAAAATCACTGGAAGAGACATTGGTAAGTATTTATACACATCCTCTTTACACTACATACATAATATAAGAGGAGACTTTGCTCAGATTGTTTCTGTAACATGTCCAATAGTAATCAGAGTCGTGGAGTCGGTGTCCATTTTGGTGGAGTCAGAGTTGGTGTAAAGTGGACCAACTCACAAAATCTACTATATAATTGCCGTAGGCATTTTCGTGTCGGACCCCGAAATCGCCGTGGATATGTCACACTCTGACGTCACCACGGCGAAGCATTGGCCGCGTAGCGGCCAATGCGAGTCGTTAGCTGCGCAAGCAATGGCCGCGAAGCCATTGCGAGTCGCTAGGTTTGTGCGAGCAATGGCCGCGAAGCGGCCATTGCGAGTCGCTGGCCGAAAATAGAACCAGAGGCTCGGCCACAAACTTAGCGATTTACCGCTGAGGTAGCGCGAGCAATGGCCGCGAGGCCATTGCGAGTCGCTACCTCAGCCGCCGCACCTGCCGCAACTCCCCCTATACTTTCAATGGGGATCTATTGCGACTCGCTGTGTAGCGCGAGCAATGGCCGCAAGGCCATTGCGAGTCGCTACACTTGCGGCGCGGTTGCGGTAATCCCCATAGAAAGTATAGGGCGAGTTTGCCCGCGAAAAACAAGTGGCTGACTGTGCTGTTGCTGCGTAGCAACCCATTCTAAAAAAAAATTTAAAAATATTCTAGACACCCGATGCATTTGCATCGGGCTCACAGCTAGTATATAATAAATTGGGAACAGTAGTTAAATGACATATGTCCTGAATTTGATTATTATGAATAATTATTATGTTCTATCTAAATAATCTTGATTATTGTATCATAATGATTAAAGCCTGATGTTACCATTGTACACAATGAACTTATCACTTAAACCTGAGCCGTGTATGAGGGAGTCGTGGAATTGGATTCATGGAAATTAAGGAGTCAGGGAAATCGAATGCTTTTAGAATCAATAAAGGAGATTTCATTAAAGTCTATGGTGGTTACCTGTCATGCAGTGCCTTATATTCGCTATTTTTTACCTTTTTTTTTTTTTAAACCTGAGTTGAGTCATGAGTTAGTCGGAGTCAGGAAATTGAGGAATTGGAGTCAGAAGTTGGAGTCGGAGTCAGGGAAATTAGAGGAATTGGAGTCAGAAGTTGGAGTTGGAGTCAGGGAAATTAAGGTATCGGAGTCAGAAGTAGCAGTCGGAGTCAGGGAAGTTAAGGAGTCGGAGTCAGAAGTTGGAGTCGGAGTCAGGGAAGTTAAGGAGTCGGAGTCAGAAGTTGGAGTCGGGAGTCAGGGAAGTTATGGAATCCGAGTCAGAAGTTGGGAGTTGGAGTCTGGGAAGTTAAGGAATCGGAGTCAGAAGTTGGAGTCTGAGTCAGAGAAGTTATGGAATCCGAGTCAGAAGTTGGAGTCGGGAGTCAGGGAAGTTATAGAATCCGAGTCAGAAGTTGGGAGTTGGAGTCTGGGAAGTTAAGGAATCGGAGTCAGAAGTTGGAGTCTGAGTCAGAGAAGTTAAGGAATTGGAGTCAGAAGTTGGAGTCGGGAGTCAGGGAAGTTAAGGAATCGGAGTCAGAAGTTGGAGTCGGAGTCAGGGAAGTTAAGGAATCGGAGTCTGAAGTTGGAGTCGGGAGTCAGGGAAGTTAAGGAATCGGAGTCTGAAGTTGGAGTCGGAGTCAGGGAAGTTAAGGAATCGGAGTCAGAAGTTTGGCTTTCCAACTCCACAGCCCTGGTAGTAATTTCCAATTCTGGATCTGTTTTGGGAATATGAAATTGGTAATTAAATGTTCCAGTGCAATTCACGTCAATGGGAACAAAAGTGTCTCTCCAGCATCTTTCCAGTTGCTATGTAGTCTGCACAAAATGTTTGTCTGAAGCAAAACTGGATCTGTTTGTTTTCTGTAACATTGAAGTCTATGGGAAGTTGATTATAGCCAATGTTTCCATTTTGCATCTGTATTTGCTAATTTTGTAGTTGATCAAGTTTTTTTTTTAATACAGGATCCATTACAAAGACATGACAGCTGGGCATTCTAGCAGTGTAAGCCAAACATCCGACTAGGGCTCCTCAATTTCCCTGAATCCGACTCCGACTCCACCATAATGGACACCAACCCAACAGTCAGGAATGTTAGGTGAACATTAAAGGGCTGACCCGCACCTTTTACAGATTCCTGAAAGATAAGTAAACCATGCAGCAATCTAGATGATACCTCTTCCTAAATAGGCAGACCGGACCTCCCGGAATATAAAAATACATTGGCCATGGTTGTGCCCATGGCGGCCACATTGTTGTCATCCACATCGTCAGGACTAAAAGTAACAAACAAATTGTTGAATATGATTTTAAATGACTTAATATACTGATGACTATTTTTTTATGATGTAAATGGCATGGGTAGACTTGCTTATGCTTATGGTATAATGTCAGCCTGCGCCATAAACACCAAGTCACCTCCTGACTAGTCGCCATTTATCATTGATCCCATTAACATTTCCTATGTGAAGCCGCCAATCTGTCAGACCTGCATGACTCCTTCCCTCCAGGATTACAATCTTGCAGAGGTGACGACTGGAACAGCGGAAAAACACAAGTATAAACAGCATCAATGTATCATAAAAATACAAAATATAACATTGAAAGACACAAGCAAGTGATGAAAGGAAAGAAATGTAATTGAGTAGGCAGGTATACATGTATCATGTATGGCAAAGGAGCTGCAGCCTGGCATCAGATCCCGATGATACACCCAGTATATACCGGATCTGCAATGGATTTTAGAAGCTTGGTTTCTGTGTTATATACACGCACAAGCTGTTGTCAAACCATAAAAATGCTAATGAGTAAACGGCAAGCTGTAAAGTGACATCAAAAAACAAGTGTGCCAACAGGCATGCGTCACGTGCTGCGTCAGTCCTGGCATGTCTATGTAATCCGCACTGGTATGGTCACATCAGTGATACATTTCATCAATTAGAAACATAAATAAAATGCCAAACACAGCAGTCTCCATGTCACATCTATACAGCTGTCACTATACAGAGACATTCACATCACAAACACGTCACAATAATACAGAAGAAGAAGAAAAAGAAGAAGAAGAAGACGAAGAAGAAGAAGAAGAAGACGAAGAAGAAGAAGACGAAGAAGATGGCCAAGAGTCCGAGCACCGAGCTGTCCAGAGCCAAGGAGAATCCTCCATCCTTTATGGTTGGGTTCTTCATGGATTTGTTTATTTATCAGATACAATACGGCACTTCACGCTATTTGAACCTGTTTTCTGATTCTTCTTTTATTTATTTAAATGTTGCTCCATTCTGACAGCAGTTATAATATTAATATTATCATCAATTATTAATATTGGTAATGGTGTATAATTCAGACACTCTTCAGGGTTACAACTTATAAACTTTGCCCCATCCTAAGAAGAATGATAAATGCCAAGGTGGTGTCTGCAAATTGTGGGACAGTTGTTAGCAGCATGGGGGAGATGATATTCTTTTCATCATTGTCCTTTTCAGTAATGTGGCCCAGGGTGAAGTCATCATATGATATACAGGAAAATCATATACGATATAGATAAGCGTTATCCAAACTGCAGCAAAGTGGAGCAGCGGCCATCAGTAACCAATCAGCTTTCAGCATTCACCTCTTATGTTTAAATGAAAGCTGCAGCCTTGTTGCTGTGGGAAACTGCTGAACAATTTACACAAGTTTTAATAACTGTTATCCAGAGCACACAGACTATTCACACAGGACCAGGGCATGCTAAGTGCCCGGCAGTGGTGCCAGTAAACAGACCAGCTTTATGCCCACCCCACAAAGGTCCAGCTTTATATCCCCCAAAAAGGTACAACTGTATGTGTCCCCCCCCACAAAAGTCCAGCTTTATATCCCCAAAAAGGTACAGCCTTATGTGTCCCCCCCACAAAGGTCAAGCTTTACATCCCCCTCAAAAAGTGAGGAGAGCAGCGGCACCGGCTTTATTGTGCTTTTTCAGGTTACATCTTAGGCGCAGGGCAGGGAGGTGCAGGGGGAGCAACGGTCCGTTTCGCGGTCTTCCGCTTCAACAGGCTCAGGGGGCTTTACATCCCCCTCCCCACACACAAAGGTTAATCTTTATGCCAACAGGTCAAGCTTGATAACCGCCATAAAAGATCCAGCTTTATGCCCCAACACCGAGGTCATAAGGGTCCATCTTTAAATCCCCCCACAGGTCCAGCTCTATGTCCACCCCCACAGGTTCAGCTCTAATGTGCCCCCCACAGGTCCAGCTCTATGCCCCCCCTCAGGTCCAGCTCTATGTGCACTCCACAGGTCCAGCTCTATGTCCACACCCCACACAGGTTCAGCTCTATGTCCACCCCCCCACAGGTCCAGCTCTATGTCCACACCCCCACACAGGTTCAGCTCTATGTCCACCCCCCCACAGGTCCAGCTCTATGTCCACACCCCCACACAGGTTCAGCTCTATGTCCACACCCCCACACAGGTCCAGCTCTATGTCCACACCCCCACACAGGTTCAGCTCTATGTCCACACCCCCACACAGGTTCAGCTCTATGTCCACCCCCCCACAGGTTCAGCTCTATGTCCACCCCCCCTCAGGTTCAGCTCTATGTCCACCCCGCCACAGGCTCAGCTCTAAGTCCACCCCCACAGGTTCAGCTCTAATGTGCCCCCCACAGGTCCATCTCTATGTGCCCTCCACAGGTCCAGCTCTATTCCCCCCCTCAGGTCCAGCTCTATGTCCACCCCCACAGGTCCAGCTCTATGTCCACACCCCCAACAGGTTCAGCTCTATGTCCACCCCCCCACAGGTTCAGCTCTATGTCCATCCCCCTCAGGTTCAGCTCTATGTCCAACCCCACAGGTTCAGCTCTAATGTGCCCCCCACAGGTCCATCTCTATGTGCACTCCACAGGTCCAGCTCTATGTCCACCCCCACAGGTCCAGCTCTATGTCCACACCCCCAACAGGTTCAGCTCTATGTCCACCCCCCCACAGGTCCAGCTCTATGTGCCCCCCACAGGTCCAGCTCTTTGTCCACCCACAGGTCCAGCTCTATAAACAGGTCCAGCTCTATAAACAGGTCCAGCTCTATGCACCCCCTTCCCCCCCACACACACAGGTCCAGCTCTATAAACAGGTCCAGCTCTATGCCCCCCCCACACACACACACACACACACACACAGGTCCAGCTCTATGTCCCCCATATACTATAATGACCTGTAGCTTATACACACAGAAATGTGACACATTTTGTGCCGTCCTGACACCTCCCAGTAAGTGACAATCTGCGACATTACAAGTACACAAAAGTGAGCAAACAGCTGAGAACAGTCGGGAGCCATTGGAGTTGTGTTATTATAAAGGCAGGTGCGACACGTCTGACAAAGTTGCGCCATTCGGCCGTATGTGAGGACCGGACAGCACATTCATTACCTCGGGGAAGATTAACTTGTGGATGCTCTCCGCTAATGTGTGCAGGTACACCCTGGTGCGGCTGCTCTTCCTCTGCGGCGGCTCCTCTTGCAGTCTCCTCTGCCGGACCGTGGTGTCAGTACAAATCGGTGCTGCAGCAGCTGCGGCCGGCACCTCCTCGTCAGCCTCCTCTGGTCCCTGGGTCAGCATGGAGAAGGGGCATTCTCCGGACAGCTTCAAGTCTTTGAGCTTGGTGCAGAACATGCTGCCGGCTCCTGTGCGCTCCTCAGGTGCTATCTAATCATGGGTGGAGGTGGAGCAAGTGCGCTCTGAGCCGGGGACACCGGGCTGCCTCCTCTGCTGTCTCCTCTGCTGTCTCTGCTGCCTCCTCTGCTGTCTCTCTGCTGCCTCCTCTGCTGCCTCCTCTGCCCTGCTCCCTCCTGGCTGCTATACAGTGCAGCCCGATCGCCATGTGTTGTATCCCAGTCCTCTGCTGTGTGATCGCCTCCCTCTGACCAGCTCCTGCCAGTGATCCCTGACGTCTGGTGACAGCTCTGTCTCTTCCCCCTCCCGGCAGATCTGGGTATAAACAGAGCTGCTCCTTGTGTCTCTTCCTGGGGAGTCTCTGCCTGACCTGGAGCAGTGGAAGCAGAGTCCTCATCTCCTCCCTCTCTCCCTCCCTCTGAAGACTCATTCTGGGAACAGTACAAGGCTCCATGTGGAGCCACCGGGTCTCTGGATATCGGCTTAATCCAGTTTAAGTCTTGAAGTCCACGAGATGGGACTATATGATAATAATGCAAAGTAACAAAAAGACAGCGGCACTCTGAAATACTAAGACATATAGAATCTAAAGGAATATAGAACAGCATTATAGGTAAGGAAATATAAAAAAAAAATGAGATCGTTTATAAATATGACCATATCCATAACCACCCAGTTGCCACGTTGAGGAGTGCCTCTGTGACTGGGCCCCTATACTCAGCCATAGCCTCTCTCTGGATTAGAAACCTCTATGTATATGGGCGAGTAGGAACCTGCAAATGTGGCACCCTGGCACCTTGTTGGGCACCACAGAAATCCTTAGGGCATGAATGGAGTTAACAGCAAAGCAATACTCACAACACACAACACCTTAGTACACCTGGTTTCACCCCCGAGCCTCTAGGGGGAGCTCCACTGGTCACTTTGAGCCAGTTTTCCCTATAAATAGAGTTTTGGAGGGAGAAACTTCAGAGTGTGCAGTCACTTTAGAACTGTGAAGAGTGTGTGCAGTCGCTACAAGAGCTGCCAGCCTGTGTGCAACCTCCAGGGGCGGAACTACCGTGGTGCAGCTGGTGCAGCTGCACCAGGGCCCCGGCCAGCTAGGGGGCCCCTGAAGGCTCCAGCAGCGGGTCCGTTCCGCTTTCTGATTACAGCGCTGCCGCCATTCACTCCCCTGTGGGATGCTATGCCTCACAGGGCTGACTCCAGTGAGGGGCCCGGGTTGCAGAGGCCAGGAGGGGGGCCTGGAGACACTGACAGCCCGGGCTCCTCCTTTGTCACTCTGCTGCTGGCCGAGCTCCAAGGGCAGGGGGCGGAGCCCAGCAGCGTACGTGAAGGGGTGCTGGGGGGGGCCCGGAGGTACAGCAGGTGGGCGCCGTCGGCAGTGTGAGTCGGACATTCTCTCTCTGAGCCGCCGTCAAACTGACAGCGGCTCAGAGAAAGTGCTGCGCCCGCCCGCTCACACTAAACAGCTGTACGAGCATCTAACTCGTACAATTGAAGCCCTGACCACGGACACTTCCGGGTCAGGGTGACGTCACCAGGGGTCATCACGCTGCCGACGTCACAGCGCCGCAGAGGCACGAAACAGCGGCGGTGGAAAGTGCTCCACTCTAATGGAGCTGAAGGACACGGAAGTCCTCATGCCAGCGTAATTGGGGGAGAGGGACATTATTATGGTCAGTAAATGGAGGCAGAGGGAGGGGGAGAGGAGAGATTCATCATCAGAGGGAGGAGGAGAGGAGAGATGGTCAGCAGAGGGGGAGAGGAGAGATGGTCAGCAGAGGGAGGGGGAGAGGAGAGATGGTCAGCAGAGGGGGAGAGGAGAGATGTTCAGCAGAGGGAGGGGGAGAGGAGAGATGGTCAGCAGAGGGAGGGGGAGAGAGAGATGGTCAGCAGAGGAAGGAGGAGAGGAGAGATGGCCAGCAGAGGGGGAGAGGAGAGATGGTCAGCAGAGGGAGGGGGAGAGGAGAGATGGTCAGCAGAGGGAGGGGAGAGGAGAGATGGTCAGCAAGGGAGGAGGAGAGGAGAGATGGTCAGCAGAGGGAGGGGGAGAGGAGAGATGGCAGCAGAGGAAGGGGAGAGGAGAGATGGACAGCAGAGGAAGGGGAGAGGAGAGATGGTCAGCAGAGGGAGATGGGCAGAGGAGGGGAGGAAGATGGTCAGCAAGGGGGGGGAAGAGGAGAGATGGTCAGCAGAGGGAGGGGAGAGGAAGATGGTCAGCAGAGGGAGGGGGAGAGGAGAGATGGTCAGCAGAGGGAGGGGGAGAGGAGAGGATGGTCAGCAGAGGGAGGGGGAGAGGAGAGATGGTCAGCAGAGGGAGGAGAGAGGAGAGTGATAGTCAGCAGAGGGGGGAGAGAGGAGAGTGATGGTCAGCAGAGGGGGGAGAGAGGAGAGTGATGGTCAGCAGAGGGGGAGAGGAGAGATGGTCAGCAGAGGGAGGGGGAGAGGAGAGATGGTCAGCAGAGGAAGGAGGAGAGGAGAGATGGTCAGCAGAGGGGGAGAGGAGAGATGGTCAGCAGAGGGAGGGGGAGAGGAGAGATGGTCAGCAGGGGAGGAGAGAGGAGAGTGATAGTCAGCAGAGGGGGGAGAGAGGAGAGTGATAGTCAGCAGAGGGGGGAGAGAGGAGAGTGATGGTCAGCAGAGAGAGGAGAGTGATGTTCAGCAGAGGGGGGAGAGAGGAGAGTGATGGTCAGCAGAGGGGGGAGAGAGGAGAGTGATGGTCAGCAGAGGGGGGAGAGAGGAGTGTGATGGTCAGCAGAGGGAGGAGGGGAGAGGAGAGTAATGGTCAGCAGGGGGTGGAGAGAGTGATGGTCTGCAAATGGAGGGGGGGGGGTGCATGTGATGGTTTGTAAATGGAGGGAGGAGGAGTGTATCATGTGCAGCAAATGGAGGACAGGATTTGAGAACAGAGAATGGGGAGCAAGTGGGTAATAGGTGCAGGCACAGTATGGGGAGCCATAGGCTAAATCTGAGTGCACAGTATGGGCATGTGTGCAGACAATATGAGTAGTTAGGGGGAATGGGTGCAGAAAAAGTATAGGAAGTGAGGGGAGGTGGGTGCAGACACAATATGGGGAATGAGGAAGAATGGGTATGGACACAGAATGGTGGGTCAGGGGGTGTTGGGTGCAGTCACAGTATGAGGAGAAAGGAGGGACGGGTGTGGACTCAGTATGGTGGTGAGGGGGTATTTTGTGTGCAGACATAGTATGGGGAGCAAGTGGTTGATGAGTACGGAGGTAGTTTGGAGAGAATACGGGATAAGAAAAATGTGAGGTCAAACATAATAAAGACTGGGTAGCGGGGGGCGGGATGGATGCAGTCACGACTGGGTAGTATTTGTTTGTGTGGGGGGTTGCATGGGGTAGAGGAGGCTGCATGGGGTGACAGTGTGAGGCCACAGCAAGGATGAGAGAGTATGTTGAAGAGAGAGAGTGTGATGAGAAGGTACAGTATAGAGGACACAGTGTGAGAGGACAGTGGGATTATTTGTTCAGGAGTGCAGTGTAGGGCAGATATTTTTATTTAGACAGAATTATAATGGCACTCTTATTTGTAAGGGCACTGTGTCAGGACGTGCTGCAGAAAAGTGGAGAAGATGGAAGCCTGCAAAGACGTGAAAAGTCATCATGGCGTCGGACAAGATGAAGAAAAGAAAAAGACGACCCTGATCAGACACAAGGTCATCTATAAGGTACCTGGGTGGAAATGATATTTGTATGGGGGCGGGAGGGGCGGCGGCGCGGGTGGCGGTGAAGGGGGCCCCCGAAAAATTTCTTGCACCAGGGCCCACTACAGTCTGGGTCCGCCCCTGGCAACCTCCATCCTATGAGGGACACACTAGGCCCCACCAGCCAGCTAGCAAGTGAGGAAACCCTTGCAATTGGGGTCAGAGGAAGAAGGAGAACACCTCTCTAGGAAAACAGAGTTATTCTGACTCTTTCCTTACTAACCGGTTACTGGAACCGAAGCTGTGAGAGCTACCCAGCCACCACAGAGAACCAGCCCGTCTAACAGGAGGTTTAGCCACCTGTTCCACCTGATGCACCTACCTACGAGAGCCCAGGAAGAGTACTGATCCTGCTCAGACCCTTTTTCAGTGCTGCTAACCAGGTGAAGCAAGTTCCATCGAACACACTGCCCGGTCCGGCTGGATTCCACATCCACCCGACCTTAATCAGAGAACTAGAGAAAGGAAGCCTACAACAACTGCTTGCTGTGAACCTCCAGAAGTGCCGACTTCACTATCCCGGTCCGAGTGTACCTGATTACCACCCAGTAAAGGTACCTAAAAGAGACTTTGTGTGGTTGTGCGTTACTTCTGGATTTGGCGCGCAGCACCCCGCAGCTGCCTCACAACATCTTGTGCAGCTCCCGGCTCCGGGGACTCCCGCTCATCCTGTGGTGAGCGTTCAATCTTGCTGCCTAACATCCCCCGGAGGCCCAGCAGCGTCGATACCGTTACCGAACACCCGCAGGTGGCGTCACGAAGACATTTAACCCCTACTGTTCCGCCATTCCCCCTATTGATCTGGACCACCGGACCCCACAGCCGCAGGCGCGGTTCCGTGACAGAGGAGAAGCAGACGCCTGCAACGTGAACTACCCGGCTACGGTGAGTCAGAATTTGGCGTCAGGAACAGGATACGAGCAGGCCCGTTATCACGGGTATTGTGTGCTATTTATTGACTGTAAATATTGAACTGTAAATTTGAACCGCCATTGCTGCCCGAAAAGGCGGGAAAAGAAGGGGCGTGACTGTGCAAAGGGCGTGAAGATTGGCCCCGCCCCCACGCTCTGACGACTTCCCCTGTACGCAGCAGGAACCAGAAACTCCCGTGGTGCCTCACTCCTCACCGCGAGGCCGACACTTCCGTTTGAAACCGAGGGAAAGGCTGCGCTTAACTAAGGGGGAGCGACCATGAGTAACCCGGCTCCCAACAACGCGGTACCCCCGCTAAACCAAGCGGCACCTCAAAACATACCTTTTGATGGACAGCAACAAGTCGGCGGTATGCTACCGCAACCCGCCCGATTATGCCGTTATCTCTGCCTTACGTTCCGAGTGCGAACTGGTTACCCAAGTACAGCGGTGTACCCAGCACCTTGGAGACCTTCCAGAGGAAGATATGCCAGACGCTGGACATGTACGCTATGACCGGTAAGCAGAGAGCTTCAGTTGTTATGGGACAGTTAACCGGCGCAGCCGAGCTGCAGAGCCGCAGCTGGCCTGTAGAAACTCAGGAATCTGTGGAGCAGATATTCGCTAAATTAACCCGGGTTTTTGAATGCCATACCGAAGCTGAATTAAGACTGTCATTCTATCGTTGCAACCAAGGGGCACAAGAAAGTGTTCTAGATTATTCACTGCGATTGCAAGAAGCATTCAAACTGTTAAAACAAGTTGATCCTGACGGTGTCAGAGATGAAAACAAAGCGTTAATTGGACAGTTTATTGTGGGCCTTAGACTATCTGAAGATAGAAAGCAAGCAAGCTGGTGGTCCATACAAAATCCTGGCGCAGAGTTTGATACCTTGAGAGACTTAACAGTTTGGGGACAACGGCTCGCCGAAGTACCCGATCCCGCTTCTCAGCAGCAGCAGTATACTGACACCCCTTCCGTGCCGGCAACAGCATCTCCAATCCCTGCGGTTCAGTCCAGACTGTAACACCTGACCGGTTTGAACAACTGTGTGCTAATGTCGAGCAGCTGATGAAAGACGTGGCCAAGCTAAAAGCTGGGAGAAAACCCAAGACAGATGCAAGGTCATCGGACAAGATTCTACTCGCTGACAGCCCTGACGATGTCCCGTGGATGAGGAGAAAGACACAGCTGCCGCGAGGAAAACCTGCAGACCGCCGCAGTCCTGACCGACGCCGCGCCAGTCAGCAGAATGAATTAGGAGGACGTACTTCACAGTCTCGTCCTTTAAACGGGCAACCCCTGGGCGAGAAGGGCCAACCCCAGGAGTAGACTGTCCAGGCCCAACGACCAGCTGGGAATACAAGTATGTAGGAGACTGTCCATATCTACCGATCATCATCGATGGCATCGCTGCATCCGCCTTGATAGACACTGGATCCCAGGTGACAACCATTCCCAGTACCCTTTACAAGCAGTTCTGGCCTGATGTTAAGCTACAACCCCAAACCCTGATTTGAACCTTCAGGCAACTAATGGTTTGCTAGTTACAATAGAGGGACAATGGGAAGCTACAGTAAAGGTGGAAAGAGTCCAGCTGAAGAACCAGGGTATCTTAGTGGTTCAGGATAAACCTAACATCAAAGATCCATATGTAATACTGGGTACTAATGTTATGGTTAAATGCATCGATGAAGTGTTGTTCTTACTCCAACAGAGTGTTGAAGCTGGTAGAACCAGAGAGAGGAGAGCCATCCAAAAGCAGATCCGAGCTCTGGTTTATCAACAACAGGTAACATTGTCTAATGGTGAAATTGGCAGAGTGCGGGTTACAGATCCCATTCCAATTGTGGTATCACCCAGAAGTGAAATGATGATCTGGTGTCGAGCAGCCATAGGCCTCAGAGGGCAGGACTACCAAGCTGTAGTAGAACCTGTAATGTCTGATAGTAGTCCTACGCTCTTGACAGCCAGAGGGTTGGTCGATGTGAGAAAAGGGAGAGTCCCCGTACGCATATTGAATTATGGTGATGACGAGGTCAGACTGCCAAGATATGCAACTGTCGCAAAATTGTACCAGGTAAAAGATGATGCTGTAATTGATGTAAAATCCTCTGCACAAACAGTCACTGATGAACCCCCTCACTCCAAAGTTCAGTTAGACAAATGGTGTCAAGAGCTCAGTGTAGGAACTGACAACACACCTACTCACCAGAAAAATGAAGTATACCGGGTAGTTCGGGAATATGAACAAGTGTTCAGCAAACACCCACTTGACTTTGGAGGATTAAAGGGGTACAACACCATATCCCCACAGGCAACCATGCACCTATCAAAGAAAGGTACAGGCTTATACCACCCACACACTACCAAAAAGCAAAAGAGATGCTTCAGGACATGAAAAATGCATGAGTCACTAGGGATAGCTATAGTCCCTGGGCAGCACCCCTAGTCCTGGTTAAAAAGAAAGATGGTAGTATGAGGATGTGCGTAGACTACAGACAAATCAACAAAGTCACACACAAGGATGCATACCCGTTACCCCGCATAGAAGAGTCACTAGCTGCACTCAAATCTGCCAACTACTTCTCCACATTAGATCTTACTACTGTGGGTACTGGCAGGACTCCGTTGAAGAGGAAGACCGTGAGAAAACAGCCTTCACGACTCCCATGGGACTATGCAAGTTCAACAGTATGCCATTCGGGTTGTGCAATGCCCCAGGAACATTTCAGAGACTAATGGAGTGTTGTTTGGGCCACAAAAACTTTGAGACTGTCCTGTTATTTATACTTTGATGATGTCATTGTATACTCTCAGACCTATGAAGATCACCTCCAGCACCTGAGTGAAGTGTTCGAGTCACTGTCCAAGTACGGGATGAAACTGAAACCGTCCAAGTGCCACCTGCTGAAACCCAAGGTCCAATACCTAGGACATGTGGTCAGTGCCGAAGGCGTAGCACCGGATCCGGATAAAGTCACCGTCATCAAGGACTGGCCAGCACCAACTTCTCACAAAGAGGTACGTCAATTCCTAGGACTGGTCGGGTACTACCGACGATTCATCAAAGGCTATACCAAGATAGCAGCACCTATGCAAGATCTCTTAGTAGGTCAATTCAAAAACGGCAAGATCAGGGGACCCCTGTTCCACTGGGGGCCAGAACAGGACCAATCCTTCCAGACGTTAAAAGATGCTTTAACAGGAGAAGAAATCCTGGCCTACCCCGATTACAATCTCCCGTTTTTACTGTACACTGATGCAAGCAATGAAGGTTTAGGAGCAGTCCTAGCTCAACGCCAGCAGGGCAAGGAGAAGGTGATAGCCTACGCCAGCAGAAAGCTCCGTCCCACAGAAAGGAACCCGGAGAACTACAGCTCCTTCAAGCTAGAGTTCCTGGCCCTGGTCTGGGCAATCCAGAGCGTTTCAAGCATTACCTGGCTTCCGCCCCGTTCACAGCTTTCACAGACAACAATCCTCTAACACACTTAGAGACTGCAAAGCTGGGAGCCCTGGAACAGCGTTGGGTAGCAAGACTCTCAAACTATGACTTCACTGTAAAATACCGGGCAGGTCACAAGAACAGCAATGCTGATGCCCTGTCCAGAATGCCTAACCTTCCTGAAGAGGGAGAAGACATAGATGACCTGGAAGAGATTGAACTACCTGCTTTCCACCGTTCGGGTACAGCAATGTGTCATCAGAGAAACCAGAAACGTGTAGAGAGGACCGTGAACCCTTTACCTCACCATGACTGGAAGGAGGTTCAAGCCAACGATCCAGATGTGAGCCTGGTAAGGGACCTGATCACTCAAGAACACGCCAACATGGACCCTGATGCCTCCCCAAATGCTAAACGCCTATGGAAAGAGAAAGGAAGGTTGTTTGTCTACCAAGGTAAACTATGCAGAAGATACCTCAATCCAAGAACCCATGAACTAATCTGGCAGATTGTAGTTCCCAAAACTGAAGTCCAAATGATCTTTGAAGCATACCATGATGATGCCAGACACTTTGGATGGAAGAAGCTGGAGAGACTCCTGAAGGATCAGTTCTACTGGGTCGGTATGCGAGGCTCAATTGACAAATGGTGTAAAAACTGTGGACCATGTCACCTTCGAAGGAAAGACCATCTAACTCAGAAAGCTCCGTTGCAGCCAATTGTTACCACCAAACCTCTTGAAATAGTTGCTTTCGACCACGTGAAGCTTACCCCAAGTGCACCAGGTACACCTACGCTCTCACAATTGTTGACCACTATTCAAGGTTCCTCGTAGTAGTTCCAGTTAAGGACTTAACTGCTGAGCGTCGCAGCCAAAGCCTTCCAGAGTTACTTCTGTCGCCCCCATGGGTATCCAGACCAAGTCTTAACTGACCAAGGGCCAGCCTTCGAATCAGCTCGGTTCCAAGAATTCTTAGGGCTATATGGGTGTAAAAATATCCTCACCACACCTTATCATCCTCAGACGAACGGTTTATGTGAGAAGATGAACCACATAGTCATTGACATGCTCAATACCTTACCAGTTGATGAGAGAAATCAATGGCCTGAGAAACTTCCAGATCTCGTGGACATCTACAACCACATACCAGTCAGTTCAACCAACTACACACCTGCTTACTTGATGCGAGCAAGACCAGGTAAATTACCTATTGATTTGCAGATGGGAACTATCGAACCCACAGAAGATTCTTCTGATGAAGATTGGGTCAGTCAACGCCAAAACAGTACAGAAAAGTACAGTAGAGTGTTGAAAGAAACCTAGAAATCAGCAGAACCAAGCAAGAAAAAGACTTTAACAAGCACGCCTCAGCAGAACCCTTTGCAACAGGTGACTTAGTGCTAAAAAGAAAAAGAAAAACCAACAAACTGGATAACAGTTGGGAATCAGAACCCTACACCATTATGCCATCACAGTATGACAATTCCAAAACTTGCGTCATTAGCAAAGATCAAGGAATTACTTTTGTAACTGTCTCAAGGGACCATTTAAAGAAATGCCCAACACAGTTAATCCCACAAGTAACCAGTTACCCTACAGTAACTACAGAAGAAGAAAATCAAGAAAATCTAGTCGTTACAGACATTGGATAATTACCAGCTGACTGGCCACAATGCGGTGATGCATACATCATACCAGTTTTGCATTTCTACCAACCTGTAGAAGACCAGCAACCAATTCCAAATCAACCAATTCCAGTTCAACAAGAACAAGTTCAAGTGCAAGATATGCAGCCTGTTATACTCAAACCTGAGATTACTGTAATCGGTGAATCTGCTAGTCCCACAGTAAGAGAAGCCATTCCTACTCAACTACCTTCAGAGGATAGTCCAGTAGATAGACTACGTACTTACTATGGTCTTACACGCAGCAGAAGTAGAGAACTAAGAACCACTTCGTACACTACACCAACAGCTTTGGAAACACCCACACTACGCAAATCCACACGTAGTACATTAGGACAACCCCCACACAAGTTTGGAGAATGGGTTTAAAATATAGTGGAAGCATACTACCTGTAAGTGTTTGTAAATAGTAACTGTTTTCAAAACCTGTAAAAAGTAGTGTACAGAAGGGTGGAAGAACTGGGCCCTGTCCCAAGTATATCAAGTTGGGTGACAGAAAGTGCCTGGTACGGTAAAGAAGGTTAGACCGGCCTCCCAAGCAGAGACACCCGTAGGGAATGTATAAAGTATTTCTGGACTTTACTCTTTTTCCCTTTTCATAAACTTTGGAAAATTGTCACAGGACTTGTGTGACCTATAACTTTACCTTTTCCAGCCTGCGGCAGATGGACTAGTGCCGTATGGACTGCTTTTCACCTTTTCATATTTTTCCCTTTTTCTTTTTAGTGATTTTTGTATTTTTCTTTAAGACTCTGTTATTGAATGTTATAAAATGCATAGTGTTAAGTTGTAAAAAGAACTTTTTGCTCAGCCGGGAGAACTGAGGTTAACTAAGGGGGAATGTGGCACCCTGGCACCTTGTTGGGCACCACAGAAATCCTTAGGGCATGAATGGAGTTAACAGCAAAGCAATACAACACCACAACACCTTAGTACACCTGGTTTCACCCCCGAGCCTCTAGGGGGAGCTCCACTGGTCACTTTGAGCCAGTTACCCCTATAAATAGAGTTTTGGAGGGAGAAACTTCAGAGTGTGCAGTCACTTTAGAACTGTGAAGAGTGTGTGCAGTCGCTACAAGAGCTGCCAGCCTGTGTGCAACCTCCATCCTATGAGGGACACACTAGGCCCCACCAGCCAGCTAGCAAGTGAGGAAACCCTTGCAATTGGGGTCAGAGGAAGAAGGAGAACACCTCTCTAGGAAAACAGAGTTATTCTGACTCTTTCCTTACTAACCGGTTACTGGAACAGAAGCTGTGAGAGCTACCCAGTCACCACAGAGAACCAGCCCGTCTAACAGGAGGTTTAGCCACCTGTTCCACCTGATGCACCTACCTACGAGAGCCCAGGGAAGAGTACTGATCCTGCTCAGACCCTTTTACAGTGCCCCCAGTGCTGCTAACCAGGTGAAGCAAGTTCCATTAAACACACTGCCCGGTCCGGCTGGATTCTACATCCCCCGACCTTAATCAGAGAACTAGAGAAAGGAAGCCTACAACAACTGCTTGCTGTGAACCTCCAGAAGTGCCGACTTCACTATCCGGTCCGAGTGTACCTGATTACCACCCAGTAAAGGTACCTAAAAGAGACTTAGTGTGGTTGTGCGTTACTTCTGGATTTGGCGCGCAGCACCCCGCAGCTGCCTCACAACATCTTGTGCAGCTCCCGGCTCCGGGGACTCCTGCTCATCCTGTGGGGAGCATTCCATCTTGCTGCCTAACATCCCCCGAAGGCCCAGCAGCGTCGGTACCGTTACCGAACACCCGCAGGTGGCGTCACGAAGACATTTAACCCCTACTGTTCCGCCATTCCCCCTATTGATCTGGACCACCGGGCCCCACAGCCACAGGCGCAGTTCCGTGACAGAGGAGAAGCAGACGCCTGCGACGTGAACTACCCGGCTACAGTGAGTCACAAACAGAGAACAATAACACCTGTGGCTTGTGGGGGAAGGGTGCACAGCAGAGGTCGTGACCCCATAATCCAAACAAGATAAAAAAGCGGCACTCCATTTTGTAATGTGTACAGGTGCGACGCTGAACCCGCACATTGTAACAAAAATACAGCAGCACTCTGAATTCTAACACATAAAGGAATATGGAAAAGCATTATAGACTGAAAATATGAAAAAATGAGAAACTTAGCTTATAAATATGGACATATCCGTCACCACCCATTAGCCAAACCGAGACATGTCTCTTTTACTGGGTTCTTGTTGTGTCCCATGAATGGGAACAACTCCTGATGTATATTTTCTACGTTTTACATTACTAGGCAGAGATTTCCTGCTCCCTGAAGTTGGACCCTATGTCCCTCCTGTAGTTGTTCATGTATTAGTTTGCTCCTCCCTTTTTCCCAGTGTTCAGTTTGTAGCAGCAATTGTCTGGACCACATGTATACTTCCCTATAAGGGTTATTCTTTTCACCTGCTACTGCATTGTACTTAATACAATAAGAAATCAGCTCAATTTCTCCTGGTCTTTACTACTACAACTCTGTGCTGAGTTGAACTGTCTGAGGATGCCTGGCATGTGAGTACAACAGCTAACAATTATTTAAGGAACTGATGATTGGAACGCTTAGAGATTCATAGTGCCTGGAAGATCCAGAACAGTCCATAACGCTCAGTTATAACCTCTCTTTTGAT
The DNA here is from genome assembly GCA_033576535.1 of Allobates femoralis. Lineage (NCBI taxonomy): Eukaryota > Metazoa > Chordata > Amphibia > Anura > Aromobatidae > Allobates > Allobates femoralis. Next base: position 171,476,005 of record JARQOC010000003.1, read on the forward strand.
TAAAAACCTCTCTGTGTATGGGCGAATAAAAACCTACTAACAGAGAACAATAACACCTGCAGCTAGTGGGGGAAGGGTGCACAGCAGAGTGCGTTACCCCATATTCTAAACAAGAAAAAGCTGCTGCACTCCATCTTGTAATGTATACAGGTTACTAAGTGTCTCATTTTTCATATTTCCTTATCTATAATGTTGTTCCATATTCCTTTTGATTATGTCTTAGTATTTTAAAGTGCCACTGTCTTTTTGTTACAATGTGTTGTGTTCACAGTTGCACTTTGCATTATCACAAAGTCTCATTTCGTGGAATTCAAAGAATTAAATTGGATTAATTAGATATCCAAAAAGATCCGATCACACTCACTTGGAGACTTGCAGTGTTTCCAAATTTAGTCTTCAGAGGGAGGGAGAGAGGGAGGAGATAAGAAGAAGATGGAACCATGTTACTGAGTCGGTTGACAGGGTAAGGAGTACTCGGATACTGGGACAGGGGGTTCACTTCGGTAGGGATACACAGCTGGTCGGTTCCCGGTTCCGTGCCCTGGACCCTCAGTGGCGGGGTGGGGGTGATGATGATGGGGGATTTATAACGTGACGCCACCTGTGGTATCTGGTAATAGGGTTAGCAGCGCTGCAGCCGGCTGCTGAGGTTATTTAAATGCAGCTTTGGTAGTACAGCTCCTCACAGGTGGAGCTTTACCACAGGGCAGCGGGGTGAATGAAGGGAGTAGTAGTCCTCATCTCAATGATACTGTAGAAGCCCGCCAGGCAATGAATAGAAGGAGACCAGACACCAGATCAGCTCAAACAGTTCTTTACTTGCACCAGGTGGGAAATGGTACACGGTACAGTCTGGTTGAACGGGGTTTGTAGCCGCAGATCTTGGAGAACTTTCCAGAGTCTGGCAGTGTTACCCTTTATATGGCGTTCCTGGTCCTGCTCCTCTCTCTCTGTGCCTTCCGCTCTTGAGTCAAGTCTCTAGTCCTCGGGGTCTGTTACCTAAAGTCTCTTACTTGTCGGTGTTGTGGACCCAGCTGCGGGACCGATGTTGGACTTCTTTAGGGGTGCTGTGGCTCCCTTGTGTCGGGCCCTCGGCCTGCTGTTCTGCAGTCAGGGATAGACCTTTGACTAACTACCTCGGCTCCGGTATGCCGGTAGTGACCTGGGTCTCCAGCTGGCTCCACCCAGTCCTGGATTGACCCCCTTTCACATCTGGGTCACCCCTCTCCTAAGAGGTGTCCTCCTATTACAGCAGCAGGGTTCCCTGTGTCTGTCTTCCTCGCTGTCTCACACCATCTGCCTGACACTACTGTCACTCCCCGTCTCCCGCTCTCTAGGCTCCACCCCCTGGGACCTACTAAATATCCGGTCCCCTGTCCTAAAGTGGCCTACTGTATGGATGCAGGGTGCAGACTCTATAGGGTCTTCCATGTCCACGGCTACGGAGGCACTACACCTTCTGTTTGGGGTGCATTACTTCCCTGTGGCGCATTGCTATAGGGGCGCCTCATTACCCTGTCGCCAACAACACAACAAGGAATTGGACCTTATGGATTCGCAAGACATATGTGTGCCTTCTTGCTGCTAGTGATGAGCAAGTATACTCATTACTATTCTCTACTCGCATGAATAGAATGGTATTTGGGATACTTGGTACTCGGCAAGTTTTTTTTATTTTACTCGTGATATTCAAGTGAGTTGAAGAGCATGTTTCCTGACTGATTTTCAGCCAATAAACATGCTGGGATTGCTTGCCAGTCATAGTAATGCCATATTCATCTTTGATAATGTCATTACTGTGATTGGCAGGCACAGTATAACCAAAGAAAGAAAAGATGCTCTAACCAAATAGCGATGAGGTCTGGAAGGGGTGCGAAAATGCAGAGATGGGTGAGAATGTACTCAAACTGCATGAGAACAGTATACAGACATGATGTACACTGTTTGCATACTGTTCTGTAATACAGCTGTGACAGGACCTAGTGAAGACAGATAGAAGAACCGATAAATTGGGTTTAACAGACTCCTGCTGCTGCTCCTGGGGCCTCTCAGTCTCCTGCTGAATCACTTCCAGGGCTATTAAAGGGAACCTGTCACCTGGATCTAAGCCCCTACACTATCACTACCTGTCCCTGCACCTTCCTAGCTGCTCCCTATCCATCCCTCTCTGAGCTAAATCCGCCCTATAAAACAGCAGAAAAATAACTTATAACTTACAGCAGTCCCTGAGGCTGGGGACTGAGAAGGCGGCGCCAGGCTCTATTCTGCCCCTCCTCCATGTAGCAGCACACGCCCCGCTGGGCGGCATTATTCTTTCTTCATCGCCGCCTCCTCCATTTGGAATCTCTGCTTTACACCTGTCATATTGTGGTGATGCGACCTCGATGTGTCCCCTGACTGAGACACAGCATATGGGAGATTGCATCTTCTGCTCGATAGCAGTACACACAGGGTTAGCTGCTACTGGAGCTAAGTGCTGATTGAAAGCACTGACGCCCAGGTGTGCGGGTGAATAGGAGATGATATGAGCTACCCTGGGCTGTGGGGAGGGGGTGGAGTGTGTCAGGACAGCAGCAGGAGATGCTGTGTAGAGAGCAACACATGGGGACCCGAGGCAGCACAAAGAGGCCCCATGCAGCAGAAAGAGGCCCTACGCTATATACAGGGGCCCCAGGCAGTGCTAGGGGCCCAGGCAGTGCACAGGGCCCCAGGCAGCACAAAGTGGCCCCAGGCAACATATAGGGGCCCCAGGCAGCATACAAGGGCCCCAGGCAGAGCACGGGGCCCCAGGCAGTGCACAGGGCCCCAGGCAGCACAAAGTGGCCCCAGGCAACATACAGGGGCCCCAGGCAGTACTAGGGGCCCCAGGCTACACACAGGATCCCAGGCTACACACAGGATCCCAGGCTACACACAGGGGCCCCATGCAGCATACAAGGGCCCCAGGCAGTGCACAGGGCCCCAGGCAGTGCACTGGGCCCCAGGCAGCACACAGGGGCCCTAGGCTACACACAGGATCCCAGGCTACACACAGGGGCCCCAGCCAGCATACAAGGGCCCCAGGCAGTGCACGGGGCCCCAGGCAGCACAAAGTGGCCCCAGGCAACATACAGGGGCCCCAGGCTACACACAGGATCCCAGGCTACACACAGGGGCCCCATGCAGTATACAAGGGCCCCAGGCAGAACAAAGGGGCCCCAGGCAGCGCATGGGGGCCCGAGGCAGCACAAAGTGGCTCCTGTGCTGCCTGGGGCCCCTGTGTGCTGCCCCAGGCCCCCATGCGCTGCCTGGGGCCCCTGTGTGCTGCCTGGGGCCCCTGTGTGCTGCCTGGGGCCCCCATGCGCTGCCTGGGGCCCTAGGATTGCCTGGGGCCCCTGTATGTTGCCTAGGGCCACTTTGTGCTGCCTCGGGCCCTCATGCGTTGCTTGGGGCCCTGTGCACGGCTTGGGGCGCTGATCTACAGCTGCTGTGGTATACGGAGAGTTATAATCTGGCCTAGGCCTGTTTATACCCCGGGGTATAGTTTGGGCTAGGCCAGAATATACCCAGGGTATATTCTGGTCCAGGGGGTATATTCTGGGCTAGCCCAGTTTATACCCCGGGGTATAAACTGGGCTAGGCCAGAATATACCCGGGGTATAATCTGGGCTAGGCCACTTTAACCCCAGGTATATTCTGGACGGGGGGCTTAGTCTGGCCTATTAACACCGGAACCTGGAGGTCTGTGAATACCTGAACTGTGCCATTAAACTGTGTGCTGTGTGAGTAAATACCTGAGTCACTGCCTTCTGTCGTGCCGATCCTAACCACTACCTTACAGTGTAAAGTGGGTGGGAGATTCCAAATGGAGGAGGCGGCGATGAAGAAAGAATAACGCCACCCAGCGGGGCGTGTGCTGCTGCATCGAGGAGGGGCAGAATAGAGCCTGACGCCGCCTTCTCAGTCCCCAGCCTCAGGGACTTCTGTAAGTTATAAGTTATTTTTCTGCAGTTTTATAGGGCGGATTTAGCTCAGAGAGGGATAGATAGGGAGCAGCTAGGAAGGTGCAGGGACAGATAGTGATAGTGTAGGGACTTAGATCCAGGTGACAGGTTCCCTTTAAGTTACTTGCATATTCACTGCACTGTCAGGAAAACAGCCAATCACAGACTCTCAAACTCTGGGAGCGTGTGTGTGATTGGCTGTTGCAATCAGAGTGCATTTCTACAATTTGGACGGTGATTGTGCTTGGTGTACTTTTAACCCCTTAGTGACGAAGAAATTTGTCATTTTTCATTTTCGTTTTTTCGCTCCTCGGCTTCCAAGAGCCATAACGTTTTTATTTTTCCGTCAATATAGACATATGAGAGCTTGTTTTTTGCGGGACGAGTTGTACTTTCAGATGAAATAATTTGTTTTACCATATAATGTACAGGGAAATTGCAAAAAAATTCCAAGTGCAGTGAAATTGCAAAAAAAGTGCAATTACACGTTTGTTTTTTGGATTTTTTAGTCGCCGTGTTCACTATATGGTAAAACTGACGTGACAGTGCGATGCCTCGTGTCAGTATGAGTTTGTAGATACCAAACATGTATACCTTTATTGGTATCTAGGTGGTGGAAAAAAATTCAAAAGCATGAAAAAAAAAAACATTGCACTTTTGCGCCATGTTCTGCGACCCGTAGCGTCCTCATTTTTCGGGATCTGGGGCTCGGTGACAGCTTATTTTTGCGTCTCGAGCTGACGTTTTTAATGATACTATACTTGGGTGGATGCGCTGTTTTGATTGCCCGTTATTGCATTTTTTAGCATTGTTGCAGCGACCAAAAAAACGTAATTTTGGTGTTTGAACCATTTTTTGCGCTACGCAGTTTACGGCTCTCATTATTTGATTATTTATTTTGATAGATCGGGCGATTCTGAACGCGGCGATACCAAATATGTGTATTTTATTTAATTTTTTAATACTTTTATTGTGGATGGGAGAAAAGGGGGGTGATTTGAACTTTTATGTTTTTTTTTTTTTTTTCAACTTTGTGAAAACTTTATTTGTTTATTGCTTCTTAATTTTACACTGCCCCATAGAGAGGCATGCAGATGCACAGTCCGATCACTTCTGACACATACAGAGGAGCTGCAGCTCCTCTGTATGTGTCAGAACCGCGGACCTGTTGTGGTTGGCAGCCCCTGCCAACCACAAGCAGGAAATGCTCCATGACAGGTTCCAGGGTCAAGCCAGGACCCTGGCCTGTCACATCAGCACGCGAGATCCTGCGATACTATCGCGAGATCTCCCTTGGAGCCCGGTAAGTGCGCGCTGCCCGCTCCGGCTCCCTTAGATCCCGCTCTCAGAGATTGAGGGCGGGATCTAAGGGGTTAATAGCACCGATTGGATGGCGGGACCGATCGGTGCTGTTAGACCGACATCTCAGCTAGTGAGATCAGCTGAGATGTCGGAGGTTTGAAGTGAGCTCCACGCCGGAGCTCACTTCAAACACGGGGGTAATGACAGCCGACGTCTAGAGACGTACGGCTGTTGTTAAGGTGTTAAGTGTGCTGCATTAATCTCCACATTTCAATATTTAACCTCTAGTGCAATTGTTGTCACTTTAGTGGTGGCTGTGCCTAATCTTTGAAAAAGTGGGGACTTGTTATGGCCACTTTACACGCGGCTACATTTCTAGCTTATCCGCAGGTAACTTACTGGCTGCAGTGAAATCATGGAGACATGGTTCTATCTTGTTGCTGTGTACAAATGGAATAATGTCTCCATGATTTCACTGCAGCCAGTAAGTTACCTGTGGATAAGCTAGAAATGTAGCCGTGTGTAAAGTGGCCATTAGGGTCTCCTTGCTGTGTGGTGCATTGCTTGGGCAGGTTTCTCTGAGCACAATACCTGCTCATGACACTTATGTACTATTTCCTAAATACTCAACCTCGAAATGCGGGGCCCAGGCCTTCAGCATTTCTGCCATTGTGGCCCAATACATAATGTTTCATTGGAAACATACCACTTTGCTGTGGTGTAAACCTAATTTTTGGAAAAGTGGGTACTCTTATTAAGGTCTCTTTGCTGTGTGGTGCATTCTTCCAACAGGGCTCTCTGAGCACAATACCTGCTCATGACACTTGTCCACCACTTCTTAAATTCTCAACCTTGAAATGCCGGGCCCAGGCTTCCTGCCTTGCTGCTATTGTGGCCCAATACATAATGTTTCTATGAATATATACCACTTTACTCCTTGCTATGTGGTGCATGACTTGAGGAGATCAGCATACACCTGTAACTCATTCTCATTTTACTCCTCCTCTTTTTACTTAATGTGGAAAGCTGCTGCTGCTGCTGCCACTTTTCCCCTGTAACTCATCCATCTGTCAATTTAGGCTATGTTCATGTGGCGCCCTGCTCAGACAGGTAGCCACAGACTTCCCTAATGCACAGCTGGGTTTCCACAGCAGGTACCTACTACATGCAACATCTTCCACCCCGGCTCAGTAACTTGCTGACCTTAGGCAAGATCCCCTATAAATACTGCTGCTGGGGGAGGAGTTAGTCAGAGTGTGCAGATGCTAGGAGAGCTGCGAAGACGTCCTGGTGGTCGGTGCCGTGGTCAGGCCCGAGCCAGTGACCCGGAGTGGCCCTTCTGATGTCCCGCAAGCCTGAGTGTGGACAGAAGTCAAGGAGTAATGAGCCACAAGGGAGTGAGGAACTAGTGGAAGTTTGCCCAAAGACGTACCGGACATCGGGGATCCGCACCTGTAGGATACTCCAGGACTACAGAAATCCCCATCACACCGTGGAGGCTTCAGCCACCTGGTCCCCCTGTGGGTCAGAGAGAGGGAGCCAGTGTTCGACCGCAGTGATCAGAGAGGGTAACCCGTGGACCGCACAGGAGGAGAGAGCAGAGAGCAGGGACAGGAAGAGTGAGGAGGCTAGTCTGGCTGCATGCAGGCTGGGCTTCAGTAACCACAGAGGAACTGAGGAGGCCTTATACCCATTTGCTGTGGGGACCCACTGTGCACCTGGTCACCTGTCAGTGCCCTGGACATCTTTACTTGCCGTACCAACAGTAAAAAGGTAAAAGAGACTTCTGCAGCGTGTGTGCGTCATTCCTCTCCGCTCCCGGTGCCCCTCATAGACTGCTCCATCACTCCCCAGCCTGTCTATAGCTCCACTCCAAGCTGCCCCTTCACACTACGCTGCCCCGGAGGTCCAGCCCTACCTGTAGGGGACTTTACCAACTGAGCCGCACTACCATCTACCTCCGGCGGACTGTGGCGGTGCTGGTGACCCATGACCAGACACTACAGGTGGCGTCACATGACAAAAACTCTTATCCCCTGTAAATACACCCTTTTTTGAAGTGTCACCCAGGCCACGGGATCAGGCGCGGCCACCACTCCCCGTGACACAGGAGCGTTAACCCCGTGGAGCCTGATACCTGAGTACCCCACAGCGTGGGGCTCGACATTCACAGGTAGCATATTTGCTGCGTATTTATGCTGTTGCACAGTTTTGCCCGCACTTTGCACAAAAAAGCGCAACTGGATTCACACACCATGCTTTTTCAGTTGCGCTTTTCCTGAGCCCATTTTATAATACTAGCTGTGAGCCCGATGCAAATGCATCGGGATTCTAGAACGTGCATTAATTTGATTATAGTAGTTATAGCTGTTAGCCTGATGCAAATGCATCGGGTATCTAAAATATGTTTATTGTTTTTTTAAACATTTTTAAATAATAATCGCATCATCAATAGCAATAATATAAGCCATAGCATTATTATTAGCAGTAATAGCAGTATTAATAGCATTATTAGCAGTATTATGAGCATTAATAACAGTATTAATAGCATTAATAGCATTATTATTAGCATTAATAGCATTATTAATAGCATTATTAGCATTAATAATAGCATTAATAACATTATTAATAGCATTAATATCATTATTAATAGCATTAATAGCATTATTATTAGCATTAATAGCATTAATAATAGCATTATTAGCATTAATAATAGCATTAATAACATTATTAATAGCATTAATAGCATTATTATTAGCATTAATAGCATTAATAATAACATTATTAGCATTAATAATAGCATTAATAACATTATTAATAGCATTAATATTATTATTATTAGCATTAATAGCATTAATAATAGCATTATTAGCATTAATAATAGGATTAATAACATTATTAATAGCATTAATAGCATTATTATTAGCATTAATAGCATTAATAATAGCATTATTAGCATTAATAATAGCATTAATAACATTATTAATAGCATTAATAGCATTATTATTAGCATTGATAGCAATATTAATAGCATTAATAGGATAAATATTAGCATTAATAGCATTAATAGCATAATTAATAGCATTAATAGCATTATTAATAGCATTAATAGCATTATTATTAGCATTAATAGCATTAATAATAGCATTAATAGCATTAATAATAGCATTAATAACATTATTAATAGCATTAATAGCATTATTATTAGCATTAATAACATTAATAATGCCATTAATAGGATAAATATTAGCATTGATAGCATTAATAGCATAATTAATAGCATTAATAGCATTATTAATAGCAATAATAGCAGTATTATTAGCATTAATAGCATTAATAGGATAAATATTAGCATTAATAGCATTAATAGCATTATTAATAGCATTATTATTGGCATTAATAGCATTAATAATAGCATTATTAGCATTAATAATAGCATTAATAACATTATTAATAGCATTAATAACATTATTAATAGCATTAATAGCATTATTATTAGCATTAATAGCATTAATAATAACATTATTAGCATTAATAATAGCATTAATAACATTATTAATAACATTAATAGCATTATTATTAGCATTAATAGCAATATTAATACCATTAATAGGATAAATATTAGCATTAATAGCATTAATAGCATTATTAATAGCATTAATAGCATTATTATTAGCATTAATAGCATTAATAATAGCATTATTAGGATTAATAATAGCATTAATAACATTATTAATAGCATTAATAGCATTATTATTAGCATTAATAGCATTAATAGCATTATTATTAGCATTAATAGCATTAATAATACCATTAATAGGATAAATATTAGCATTAATAGAATTAATAGCATAAATAATAGCATTAATAGCATTATTAATAGCATTAATAGCATTATTATTAGCATAAATAGCATTAATAATAGCATTATTAGCATTAATAATAGCATTAATAACATTATTAATAGCATTATTATTAGCATTAATAGCATTAATAATAGCATTATTAGAATTAATAATAGCATTAATAACATTATTAATAGCATTAATAGCATTATTATTAGCATTAATAGCATTAATAATACCATTAATAGGATAAATATTAGCATTAATAGCATTAATAGCATTATTAATAGCATTAATAGCATTATTATTAGCATAAATAGCATTAATAATAGCATTATTAGCATTAATAATAGCATTAATAACATTATTAATAGCATTAATAGCATTATTATTAGCATTAATAGCATTAATAATAGCATTAATAACATTATTAATAGCATTAATAGCATTATTATTAGCATTAATAGCATTAATAATAGCATTATTAGCATTAATAATAGCATTAATAACATTATTAATAGCATTAATAGCATAATTATTAGCATTAATAGCATAATTATTAGCAGTAATATCATTATTATTAGAATGTTTTTTTTAAATGATTATTTTTTATTTAATTATTTATTATTTTTTATTTATGTTTTTATTATTTTTTAATTATTTTTTAAATATTTTTTTTATTATTAAATTTATTTATTTTTTTAAGTCAGACTGAGACGCAGTTCTCATTCAGGTCCGCCTTTTTTTTTTTTTTTTATTATTATTTTTATTTAATCATTTAATATTTTTTATTTATTTTTTTATTATTTTTTAATTATTTTTAAATTATTTTTTTTATTATTTAATTTATTTATTTTTTTAAGTCAGACTGAGACGCAGTTCTCATTCAGGTCCGCCTTTTTTTTTTTTTTATTATTATTTTTATTTAATTTTTTATTATTTTTTATTTTTTTTTTAATAATTTTTTAATTATTTTTAAATTATTTTTTTTATTATTTAATTTATTTATTTTTTTAAGTCAGACTGAGACGCAGTTCTCATTCAGGTCCGCCTTTTTTTTTTTTTTTTTATTATTATTTTTATTTAATTATTTAATATTTTTTATTTATTTTTTTATTATTTTTTAATTATTTTTAAATAATTTTTTTTATTATTTAATTTATTTATTTTTTTAAGTCAGACTGAGACGCAGTTCTCATTCAGGTCCGCCTTTTTTTTTTTTTTTTATTATTATTTTTATTTAATTTTTTATTATTTTTTATTTATTTTTTAATTATTTTTTAATTATTTTTAAATTATTTTTTTTATTATTTAATTTATTTATTTTGTTAAGTCAGACTGAGACGCAGTTCTCATTCAGGTCCGCCTTTTTTTTTTTTTTTGTTATTATTATTTTTATTTAATTATTTAATATTTTTTATTTATTTTTTTATTATTTTTTAATTATTTTTAAATTATTTTTTTTATTATTTAATTTATTTATTTTGTTAAGTCAGACTGAGACGCAGTTCTCATTCAGGTCCGCCTTTTTTTTTTTTTTGTTATTATTATTTTTATTTAATTATTTAATATTTTTTATTTATTTTTTTATTATTTTTTAATTATTTTTAAATTATTTTTTTTATTATTTAATTTATTTATTTTTTTAAGTCAGACTGAGACGCAGTTCTCATTCAGGTCCGCCTTTTTTTTTTTTTTTTTATTATTATTTTTATTTAATTATTTAATATTTTTTATTTATTTTTTTATTATTTTTTAATTATTTTTAAATAATTTTTTTTATTATTTAATTTATTTATTTTTTTAAGTCAGAGTGAGACGCAGTTCTCATTCAGGTCCGCCTTTTTTTTTCCCCATTGACATACATTACCGGTGTGTCGGCGATTTTATGGCCGGCCACCTGGTTCTATTTGTCGGCCCTAAAATCGCGGAGACACCGCTAATGCATGTCTATGGGCAGTCAGCTCGAATTCTGATTGGTCGGCGTTCAATCCGAAATCGGGCTGACTGCCCATAGAGATGCATTAGCGGTGTGTCCGCGATTTTAGGGCCGACAAATAGAACCAGGTGGGCGGCCATAAAATCGCCGACACACCGGTAATGTATGTCAATGGGGAAAAAAAAGGCGGACCTGAATGAGAACTGCGTCTCAGTTTTGAGGGGCTCTTCTGATTGGCTGAGGGCAGTATCCAGCGACCAATCAGAAGAGGGCCTGAGATCTCATTGAGGTAGAATGGGGGATTTTTCTTCCATTCTATCTTAATGAGAAGGAAGAGGACGTCGGAGGTGGAAGATCCCCGGGGCCGGACGAAGAGGCGGAGATGGCGGAAAGAAGAGAGAAGACCCCCGGGGCCGGAGGAAGAGGACGCCTGGCCGGACGGAGGACTTGTGGATCGGACGGACGATCAGATGACTTGAAGGCATGTAAGTGATCGACGGGGACGTTAGGTTAGGGGACGGCGGGGGCTTAGGGTGTAGGGCGTTAGGTGACAGCGGCGTTAGGTTAGGGGACGGCGGGGGCTTGGGGTGTAGGGCTTTAGGTGTTAGCGGTGTGAGCTTAGGAGGCGGCGGGGCTTAGGGGATAGGGGCTTAGGTGCGGGGGGCTTAGGGGGCAGGGGGGGTAGGGGTTTAGGTGCGGAATCGGGGGTAGGGGGTTAGGTGCGGCTTAGGGGGTAGGGGCTTGCGGCAGAGGGTAGTGGCTGCGGCGGGGTAGTGGATTAGGGCGTCAGGGGGTAGGGGCTTCGGCGGCGGGGTAGTGGGTTAGGGTTTAGGGCGGCAGGGGGTAGGGGCTTCGGCGGCGGGGTAGTGGGTTAGGGGTTAGGGCGGTTAGGGGTAGGGGCTGCTGCAGCGGGGTCGGCGGCGGGGTAGTGGGTTAGGGCGGCAGGGGGTAGTGGCTTGCGGCAGAGGTCGGGGTAGTGGCTTAGGGGTAGGGGCTGCTGGTTATGGCGGCAGGGGGTAGTGCTTAGGGGTAGGGGCTGCAGCGGCGGGAGCGGCGGGGTCGGCAGGGGGTAGGGGCTTGCGGGGTATTGGCTTAGAGGTAGGGGCTGCTGCGGCGGGGTCGGCGGCGGGGTAGTGGGTTAGGGTTTAGGGCGGCAGGGGGTAGGGGCTTCGGCGGCGGGGTAGTGGGTTAGGGGTTAGGGCGGTTAGGGGTAGGGGCTGCAGCGGCGGGAGCGGCGGGGTCGGCAGGGGGTAGGGGCTTGCGGGGTATTGGCTTAGAGGTAGGGGCTGCTGCGGCGGGGTCGGCGGCGGGGTAGTGGGTTAGGGCGGCAGGGGGTAGGGGCTTTCGGCAGAGGTCGGGGTAGTGGCTTAGGGGTAGGGGCTGTGGCTGGGGGGTCCAGCGCGATGGTATACTACAGTCCCATGGCGCTTATGGGCATGGGACTGTAGTATACTATAGCGGTGTACAGTAGTATGGGCTTAGGGTAGTGGGAGTTGTGCGACGGTGTACAGCGCGATGGCTGTAGTGTACAGCGCGATGGTATACTACAGTCCCATGGCGCTTATGGGCATGGGACTGTAGTATACTATAGCGGTGTACACTACAGTAGTATGGGCTTAGGGTAGTGGGAGTTCTGCGACGGTGTACAGCGCGATGGCTGTAGTGTACAGCGCGATGGTATACTACAGTCCCATGGCGCTTATGGGCATGGGACTGTAGTATACTATAGCGGTGTACACTACAGTAGTATGGGCTTCGGCTTCGGTGGCTTGGTTAGCGGTGTAGCGACTCGCAATGCCCGCTTCGCGGGCATTGCTTCGCTAGGCTGCAACGACTCGCAATGCCCGCTTTGCGGGCATTGCTTCGTGAGTCGCCTTGGCCGCTACGCGGCCACGGGGAGAGTCCAGGAGAAGCAGCTCGGACTCGCTAACCAAGCGACCGGAAGCAGCGCCGCTCCGACGGAAGTCGCTACGGCAATTATATAATAGATGGTCTATGGGAAAAGCACTCTGAAAAAGGCACAAAGAATTGACTTGGTCATTCTTTTTGCGGAAGTGCTTTGCAGTGTAAGTGCGTCTGCAAAAAGACACAAAAATACGCAGGATCTGAACACATTTCACCAAAAGCCATTGCTTTTGCTGAGTTGCGCTTTCAGCGATGAGTTTCACTGCATTTGCGCAAGTGCAAAAAAGCGCTGCGTAAATGCAGAAATACGCAACGTGTGGACGCATTAGAAAACAAATGTTTACCCTACATATGTCATGCCTACATGTCACCCTACATATGTACATAACATATAGAAAGATAAGAGGAAGGTTTTCGCCCCTATACATGTCAGATGCTATATAATGACTACCACTGCAATTTGATGAATACAAAATGAATTTTAAAGAGGACCTGTCACCCCCCATACATGATGATCTAATTGCAGCACTGAATGCAGCATGTATGCTGCATTCAGGCAAGGGGTCCCCTATCCCTTGAGTCCCCCTGTACTCCGAGATAATTGAATTAAAAAAACTTACAATGTGGAGCCAAAGTGGTGGGGTGTAGTGGCTGGAGCCACTTCTCTTCACAGGGCAATTTTACACCACCTGTATGTATTATCCTCCCTCCGCCGCCTCCCTCCTGTCACTCATGTTATCCACAGAGCAGGGCGAGTAAAGGAGCGGATGTCACCGCAGGAGGCGGGGCAGGCGGCCAGCGCCTCCAAAAAGGATCCCTCGATCTGTGCCTGCGTCCAGCTTCTCATGCAGCAGGCGCAGGAGAGGGAGGCCATGAGTGACAGGAGGTAGGCGGTGGAGGGAAGATAATACATACAAGGGGCGTGAAATTGCCCTATGAAGAGAAGTGGCTCCAGCCACTACACCCCACCTCTTTGGCTCCACATTGTAAGTTTTTAAATTCAGTTATCTCGGGGCACAGGGGGCTAGAGACATGGAGGACTCTTTGCCTGAATGCAGCAGACATGATGCATTCAGTGCTGCAATTAGATCAGCATGTATGGGGGTGGGGGGGTGGGTGACAGGTCCCCTTTAAAAACATACAGAAAATCGAATTTTGTCATTGCAGTACTGATCATTCTTCAATTGCGTCATTTTACAATAATTAAAGTGACCGGTGCACAATCTGTGAAAAAGAGTCAACAAATCCTTTAGAGGTCTGACCTCTCCATTTTCTTATTTAACTATGGGTGCTGAACCTCCTATTGGGGGAATCATGACTTCCTATATAGTCAGGCTTTCTATGGTGCTCAGTGCAGCTAGTATGTTGTGTGGCTCTAAATCCACAATCAAACCACTCAAGGTATCCCCTTACAGCTGCCAAAGCAATAAACACATGCACTGCAATAAGGACACTTCACAGCTATACAGCCCCAGATGGTTAGGTTAAAGCTTACTCGTATTCTTTATAGGAGAGGTGGAAGTCTGGGTGCCCCCCAAAACTTTTATCTTTCTATAAGTTATGTAGCGTGTGAATAACCCGCCCCAAGGCATGGGATACTCGAATTCTGGGCGTTGGAAACTGGGGATGTCACAGGTGGTTGTTGCCCGGGACCGTGCCTTGGGGGGTCGCTTTACAAAGGGTGAATTATTTACAAGGATTTGATTGTAGATGCCGTGATCCCACCTACAGAGTCTGGTAATGGCACCAGCGCTGCGGCAGACCACTGGGGATGTTGGATGCGCAGCCTGATGGTATAGCTCCTCGTAGGCGGAGTGGGTCCCCGGGGCAGTGATGTAGGGAGATGAGTCGGTACAGGGATGAGGCTCTGCTGGCGGGAGGTAATTACAGTCTCTGTGCTGGACAGTACCAGGGCTGTAAGAACTGACACGCACACAGGAAGTATTAGTTTTCCGTACCTTTACTGATGACAAACCGGCATTGTCCAGGGTACACTCCAGGTGGTCAAGATGCACTTCAGGATTTCCACAGCGAGTGATTTATAAGGCCTCCTGGTCCCTTCTTTTACGTGTGGTGAAGCCCTGACCTGTATGAAACCTGGCCTGGCCTCCTGCACTTTTCTCTTCCTCTGTAACTCTGAGCTTGTGTAAGAACCTTCTTTGGATTACCGCTACCTCTGGGGATTTTCTGAGGGTCCTGGCTCTTTGTTTGTTTTTTTGGTTAGAGGTGACCAGGGAAACCGAACTCTCCTTAGTCGGACTGGTGTTCTTCTGATGGGCTAAATGCTCCTTAGCAGACTTGGACTCCGGTGTCCGGGTTGCTTCCGTAGGGTGAGCCGGTATGGCTCCTCTGCCCCCAATTCTACTTTTTTCTCCCTAGCCTTGCCTCTGAACCTCACTCTCAGGTACCTCACTGGCTAATCTGTCCTCTGGTTCAGGCCCAGCGTGGCTCTGGTACCAGGTTGTCCTCACAGTACCACTCTGTACTGCATAGACTGACTAACTCTGCTCCCACCACCGGTATTTGTAGGGGATCTTGCTTAAGGGCAGCAAATGGAGCTCCCCCTACAGGCCTGGGGTGGAAGGTGTTGAGTGTGAAGGTTACCTGTTGTGGAAAGCCCTCCATGCACTAGGATGTCCTGTGGCTGCCTGTTAGGGCAGGGTGCCACATTCCCCGCTAGTTAACTTCAGTACTCCTGGACTTAGAAAACAATTTTACATTCAACAATAACAATAACAGGTATAATAACAGAGTCTTAAAAGGGAAAAATTTACAAAAACCACTGAAAAATGGTGAAGAAGAAGTGTATGCAGTCCATACGGTGCTAGTCCATCCACCGCAGGCTGTAAAAAGTTTGTTGTCACAACCAGTGCTGTAACTTTGGTCCATATTAATAAAATAGGGAAACCCAGGGAAAATGTTAGAGTCTGTACAGTATAGTCTCTATAAGTTCAGGATCTCAACGGGTTAAAGTCTTTCAAGTCCACAATTTAAACATACCAAATAAACATTTTCCCTATGGGCGTCTTGGCTTAGGAGACCTGTTACCTTCTCTCCAGCCCAGGCACTTTCTTTTCCTAACTTAATATGCATGGGGCTGGGCCCAGTTCCTCCACCCTTCTGTACACTAATATCCACAGTTAATGTACACATTTTCATATTTACACTATTTCCTTTTTATCAATTTACACTTATTCTCACTCTCCATACCTGGAAGGGAGTTGACCTTGATTCCTACGACAAGACCTACGTAGTACTTGTGTCCCAGGTGGTGAACTCAACACTATGTGATGTGTGGAAGTGTATGTACTCTGGGTAGACCTTAGTCTCACTACAGGACTGACAGATGCACTGATTGCAGGGTCTTCAGGTTCTGCTACAACACGTGATTCTTCCTGGATCTAGACAGGATCTTCTTGTCTTCTTTGTTCTTCATCTGGTTGAAAAAAGTGGATTACAGGTACTTTCACTGCTCCTTCACATTAAGGCCAGTCTTCAGGAAAGTCTCCTTGTACTGTATATATTACCTTTTCTTTCTTTTCTTCCTCAGGGACTCTACAAGGCTTCTTCTTGAGGTCTTAATTGTTCTGAACATATTTTTAGGTTATCTGGAAATTGTAGCAATTGTTTTTCCTCAATCTTTTCTGATGACACAAGTTTTGCTGTTTTTAAAGTTGGACTGTAACATAGTATAGGGTTCTTGTTCCCATTGATCATCTAGCTTATGGGTTCTTCTCTTTCTCTGAGTACCATCTCTCCAGGTGTTAGAGGTTCGGCTTGAGCACTCTTGTTGTAATTTCTTTCCTGTTTTTCTCTTGTCTGTTCAAATCTGTTTGCTACACAGGCTTGTACCATTTTATATTGTTCTTGGCGGTTGGAATGCCAATCTTTTTCAGATGATTCTGCTTCTGGTACTACGATTCCCATTTCAAGATCTACAAGCAATCTTCCCGGTCTTGCTCTCATGAGGTATGCTGGTGTGCAATTGGTGGAACTCACAGGTATGTTATTATACATGTCCACTAAATCAGGCAACTTCTCTGGACATTGATTCCCTTCTTCTAACGGCAAAGTCTTCAGCATATCTATAACAATGTTATTCATTTTCTCACACATACCATTGTTTGAGGATGGTAAGGTGTAGTTCTGATCTTTTTACATCTGTAGAGATGACAAAACTCTTGAAGTATTTCTGCTTCAAAAGATTAATCTTGATCAGTCAATACTTGCTCTGGATACCAGTGTGGTCTACAAAAGTAGGTTTGAAAGGTTTTTGCTGCTGTCTCCACAGTTAAGTCTTTTACTGGAGCTACTACCAGAAATCTTGAGTAGTGATCCACCATGATTAAGGCGTAGGTGTAACCTGATCTGCTTGGAGTTAGCTTCACGTGGTCTAAGGCTACTATTTCAAGTGGCTGTGTGGTCACAATTGGTTGTAATGATGCTCTTTGACTTTCACGATCCTTCCTTCTCAAGTTGCATGGCCCACAATGTTTATACCATCTTTCTATGGTTCCTCTCATGCCAACCCAATAGAATCGATCTCTCAGCAACAGCTCAAGCTTTTTCCATCCAAAGTGGCCTGCTTGGTTATGATAGGCATCCAAAACCATCTCGACATCTTTCTTTGGGACCACTATTTGCCAGACCATCTCATGTGTTCTGGGATTGACGTAGCGTCGACACAACTTTCCTTGATAGATGAACATCCTGCTTCTTTCATTCCACAGGTGTCGTGCTTCTGCTGGGGCATCTGGGTTAACACGTGAATGCTCTTGGGCTATCAGCTCCTTGACTAAACTAATAGCCGGGTCACTGTATAGGGTCTCTTTCCATTCATTTTAAGGCAGTGGGTTGATGCTCAGCTCACCAAGTCTTCGGCACGCCTGGTGACATTGAGATACTCTGTGACAGTGGAATGCAGGTTGCTCTACCTCTTCCAGCTCATCTACATCTTTTCCTTCATCAGGTAAGTCAGGCATTCTGGATAAGGCATCTGCATTGGCATTCTTATGGCCTGCCCGGTACTTGATGATGAAATGGAAGTTGGACAACCTGACCATCCAGCGCATTTCCATTGCACCTAACTTTGCGGTTTCCTAGTGTGTAAGGGGATTGTTATCCATGAAGGCGGTGAACTTTGCCGATGCCAGGTAATGCTTAAATCGTTCTGTGATGGCCCAGACCAAGGCCAGGAATTCCAGCTTGAAGGAACTGTAGTTCTCAGGATTCCTTTCTGTAGGACGGTGCTTCCTGCTGGCATAGGCAATTACTTTTTCTTTACCAAGTCGTTTCTGGGCCAAGACAGCTCCCAATCACATGTTGCTGGCATTGGTGTTTAACAGGAACTGTGAGATGTAGTCTTGGTAGTCTAAGATCTCTTCTCCTGTGAGGGCTTCTTTCATCTGCTTGAAGGACTCTTCTTGTTCCTTGCCCCATTCAAATGGAGGACTTTTGCACTTGCCTTTCTTGGACTGATCTACCAGGAGATCTTGCAAGGGTGCTGCCGTCTTCATGTAACCCTTGATGATTCTTCTGTAGTACCTTACCAGCCCCAAGAACTGACGTACTTCTTTAACATTGGTTGGTGTTGGCCATTCCTTGATGACGGCAACCTTATCTGGGTCCGGTGCCACTCCTTCTGAGCTGACTATAAGTCCACGATACTGAACTTTTGGCTTCAGCAGATGACATTTTGACGGTTTCAGCTTCATCCCGAACTTAGACAATGCTTCCAATACCTCCGCCAGGTGCTTCATATGTTCTATATAGGTTTTCGAATACACTATGACATCATCCAGGAAGAGTAGCACAGTCTCAAAGTTTCGGTGCCCCAGGCAACACTCCATAAGTCTTTGGAATGTTCCGGGTGCATTACAGAGTCCTAATAGCATGCTGTTGAACTCACATCGGCCCATGGGTGTTGGGAATGCTGTCTTCTCGCGATCTTCGGGTGCAATGGAGACCTGCAGTACCCTCTAGTGAGATCTAGGGTTAAAAAGTAATTAGCAGACTTCAATGCAACTAGTGACTCTTCTATGTGGGGTAACGGGTAAGTATCTTTATACGATTGACCTGTCTGTAATCTACACACATTCTCATGCTGCCTCTTTCTTTCTGACTAGGACTAATGGAGCTGCCCAGGGACTTAAACTATCTCTTATGACCCCTGTATCCTTCATGTCCTGCAACATCTCTTTGACACGCTGATAATGAGCTGGTGGAATTGGTCTATATCACTGTTTGATGGGTGGATGGTTTCCTGTGGGTATATGATGTTGTACCTCCTTTATCTTCCCAAAATCAAGTGGATGCTTACTGAATACTAATTCATACATACTGTACCACCCGGTAGACACCATGCTTCTGGTGTGAAGGAGTGTGTTCAGTTCCTACATGGAGCTCTTGACACCAATCCTTCATTTGCCCTTTGGAACTGTTACCCTCGCTGAGTCAGGCGGGGTCAAGGGTTCCACTGCATGTATGGCATTTTTATCTACAGTGTATGGTTTGGCAACGATGGAGTACCTGGGTAATTTGACCTCATCTTCCCCACAGTTTAAGATGCGTATGGGTACCCCTCCCTTGCGTACATCAACCACCCCTTTGGCTGTCAGTAGTGTAGGCCTGCATTCTGTGCACATGGGTTCTACTACTGCCTGGTAGTCCTGCCCTCTGAGGCCTATTGCTGCTCAACACCAGATTAACATTTCACTCATTGGAGGTACCACAATGGGAATCGGGTCTGTTACCCGTACACTACCAATTTCTCCACCGGTCAGATTTACCTGTTGTTGGTGCTGGAGGGCTCTGATCTCCTTCTGAAGCACTCTTTTCTGCAGGGAGGTGCAATATCTGCAATCTGTTGGAGTAAGAACAACACTTCACCCAGACAATTACCAATTACATTTGTACCAAGAATAATGTATGGATTATTTACACTAGGGTGTGTTTCAGCCACTATGAGTCCTTGGTCTTGCAACTCCACTCTCCCCACTTTTATTGTTACCTGTCTAACCCCTACCAGTTTAAGTGGTAAACCATTTGAATCATGCACAATGAGATTAGGATCTGGTGGTTCAAGTTCAGCATCAGACCAGAATGTCTTATAAAGGATAAGATGGGATAAGGGGGATGCTGGTCACCTGCAAACAAGTGTTCAGCAATGCCAGTGTAGGTACGCCATCTAGCGTGATGGACAGGTATGGTCGTCCCCCATAGTACTTGGCATACCAGTCTGGCGGGTCTGATGAGTCTACTCCTGGGGATTTGCCCGTGACCCCAGGGGTTGCTGGTTTAAAGGACACTCTCTTGCGAAGTGGCCAGTCTTGTTGCAGCAGCGGCAGGTGGGTTCTCCTGAAGAGCTATAACGATCATTGGTCCTCCCACAGAGCAACATGTTCTTCTTTCCTCTCATCCACGGGACGTCCTCTGGGCTGTCAGAAAGCAGGATCTTCTCTGAATGCTGTACCTCCCTCTTAAGCTGTAGGGCTTTCAGGACTGTGGTCATGTCTTTGCTCAGTTGGCACACCTCAGAGCACAGGCTGTCAAACTTGCTAGGGATCACAGTCTGGACATTTGTCTCTGTAGCATGGGAAGAGGAAGGTGCCTCTGATGCAGGAGAGGGACTACCCTGCCACTTTTGGAGTGCAGGATCTTGGGTTGCTAGGAGTTGCAGCCCTTTGATGGCTAAGTCCTTTAAGGTAGCAAAGTCTGCATCAGGGTGATCTAGGGCCCACCAGCGCACATGTCTGCTGTCTAACTGGTGACCGTAACCCCCTGACAAACTGTTCAACTAACATCTTATTTTTGTCCTGTACACTGGCTGGGTTTACTTGTTTTAAGACTCGCAGCGCTTCCTGTAGACGTAAGGCATAGTCTCTTATGGTGTCTTGCGGCCTCTGTTTACAGTGGTAGAATCTCATCCCCAAGTCAGCCTCAGTACGGTTCTCAAAAACAGCTTTAAGTTTGTCAAATATGATGGTAACTGATTCCTGATCTTCATCTGACCAGGTTTCTATCTCCAGCTCTGCTACACCTGTCAACTGTCCCAATACAATAGACACTCGTTGTTTACCAGTCATTGTATACGTATCCAAGATGCTGCATATTTTCCTTTTGAATCCAGCTAATATGTCTGGCCGGCCATCATACTGAGGTAACCATTTGGCTCCCGGGACGTATAGTAGAGAGATGGGCATGATCGGTACTGCAGCCAAGGGTGCTGCAACGGCTCCACTAGCTGAAGTCCCAACTGGTGCTGGATTGCCAGCGACATTTGGGCTGGAAACTGCTGCATCCCCCTGCTCGGACATTCTCTTTCCCCCTTAGTGATTTGCAGCCAGTCTCTTTAAAACAAAGCAAAGGTGGCTCCGCAGGTGGAGAGCTGAGCACTTGGGAGTTTCCAGATCAGGTCGTTGCGCTTCGGAAGTTCTCGGCAGAACGTGGGGCAGGACCTGTCTTCGTGACCTTTCGGCCATTACGCCCCTTTCTTCCCGCTCTGTGGCGCAGTAATGGCGGCCCGATTTTAACAGTTCACAAAACACAGTCAATACACGGCACACAGTACCCAGGAATACCGGGCATGGAATCCTGTTTGTGACGCCAGGAAAGCTGACCCTCCCAAGGCGTGGGATACTCGGATCCCGGGCTTTGGATATGTGGTGCCCCTATGGCAAGGCAGCACAGGGAGGTACTGCACCCAAAACAGAAGGTGTAGTGCATCCATAGTCACGGATATGGAGGAAATGACAGAGTCTGCACCCATCACCCACACAACAGGACACCTTAGTACAGGGGACCTTATATTCGGTAGGTCCCAAGGGGTGGAGCCTAGAGAGCAGGAGACTTGGAGTGACAGTTAGGAAACTAGTCAGTTGGACGGTGTTAGGAAGAGAGAGAGGACGGATGCAGGGGACCCTGCGGCCGTGACAGGAGGGCACTTCTGAGGAAAGAGGTGATCCAGACGACGAGAGGGGCCACTCCAGGACTGGTCGGAGCCAGCTGGAGACCCAGGTCTATCACCGGCACACCAGAGTAAAGGCGATTAGTCACAGTTTATCCCTGACTGCAGACCGGCAGGCTGTGGGCCTAATAAGTAGGAGCCACAGCACCACCAGACTAAATCCCCACCTCTGTCCCAAATTGGGTCCGGGACACTAATAGATGGCGTGAAGGTTCACCTTACACAGCTCCCGTTCGTACCGGAAAGGGCCAGAAGTACCTTTTAGTGAACAGACCTGGGGACCGGCGAACGGGCTCTTTAGTGTGGTTGAGAGCAGTGAGCCAAGAGCCACTGGGAGTAGAGACCAAGAAAGCCATTAGAAGAACACCTCTGACAGACTCTGTAAAAAGCCTCCTGAATCCGTGGCTACCAACCCCATTAAACCAGACTGTACTGTGTACCGATTTCACCTGGTGCAAGTAAAGAACTGTTTGAGCTGATCTGGTGTCTTGGCTCCTTTCAACCACCGCCCGGAGGGCCTCTACAGCATCGCAGAGGTGAGGACTACTACCCCCTCATCCACCCTGCTGCCCTGAGGTAAAGCTCCACCTGTGGGGAGCTGTACTACCAAAGCTGCATTCCCATCACCTCAAGGGCCGGCCACAGTGCTGGTAACCCTATTACCAGGTACCACAGGTGGTGTCACATTATAAACCCCCCATTATCATCACCCCCACCCCGCCACTGAGGGTCCAGGGCACGGAACCGGGAACCGACCAGCCGTGATCCCCACTGAAGTAACCCCCTGTCCCGGTATCCGAGTACCCCCTACCTGTCGACCGACTCAGTTCTGGTGTCACAAACAGGATCCCGTGTCCGGTAAAAACCGTGTACTGTGTGCTTAAATTGGACTTTATTGACTGTTTTGTGAGCTGTAAATTTGGGCCGCCATTGCTGCGCCACAGAGCTGGGAAGAGCATCGAGGCTGCGGGGCTGAAAGGCGCGAAGATAAGTCCCGCCTCCCCACTCTACCGAGGATCAACAAGGTACAGTGGCCGGCCCCGGAAAGACCCAAAGGCTGATTGACTGAACTTTTCCAATTAAGCGGGTCTGAATATGTAAAAGACTATGTGTTGGCCCAGGGGCATGCCTCGGCACCTTAATGAAGTAGGGCCATGCAAGAGGCGCCAAATTATCTCCCCGCCCCCCTTGCCATCAAACAACCAAGGGGGCGGGTTGAGAACCGAACCAGAGGATCCAGCGAGCGTAGAGCCTGAAGAGGAGGAAGCCGCCGAACCGGAAAACCTGATCCGGTTCACTAAGGAGCCCCACTTGATTGTGGAGGAATTCGAGGAAGAAAGATCCAACCACCAGGTTCCGGGGAGGAGGACCGAGAGGAAGGAGCAGCCGGCGGCGCAGAGGTGTCCGGGCCCCGTGAGCTATGGTGGGCCGATCACCTGGAACAACAAGACCAGGTCGGTATGGAGATGAGGCGGCTTGAATACCAGCCTTCAGCCACGATTCCGCACTCCTGGCAACCCGTCGGGAGGCCACAGTTCCAGGATGACCGGAAAGGCGACATTGAGGAAGTCAGGGCATCCGGGCCCCGCAAGGAGCTCCAGCTACACGAACAGGATTGACAGGCCGGTGTAGCCGCAATCACAGGTGAGCGGAACCGTGCACCAGCTCCGGAGCACCCAGATCGGGACTTGTACCAGAATAACTGGGCTAGCTATGAGCAGCACGCAAGGCCGAGAGGATGGTACGTCCTGTGTGTTCACAAATAGTGGACTAGAGACTGCAAAACCTGGTCATGTATATAGTTGTTTAATGTGTGCTTTTTGCCTTTTTAGTTATAAGACCCATAGACTTTAATGAGGACTGTTTGCAACGTTACAAGAAATGCGCCTCCCGGACGGGAAGATCAAGATTAATGCTTGTCGTTATTAAAAGTGTTTATTGTTTGATTTGCATATAAAAAGTAAGATCAAAACTGGTTTGGTTGTAATACTCGCGGACGAGTGTAATTCACCAAGGGGGTGTGTGGCGTCCCTATGGCAAGACACCACAGGGAGGTACAGCAACCCAAACAGAAGTTGTAGTGCCTCCGTAGTCACGGATATGGAGGAAACAACAAAGTCTGCACCCATCACCCACACAACAGGACACCTTAGCACAGGGGACCGTATATTCAGTTACTGGGGATGTTACAGGCGGTCGTTGCCTGGGACCGTGCCCTGGAGGTCGCTTTAAAAAGGGGGAAATATATATGGTGATGGCACCAGCGCTTCAGCAGACCTCCGGGGATGTTGGATGGGCAGCCTCATGGTATAGCTCCCCATAGGCGGAGCAGGTCCCCGGGGCAGTGATGTAGGGATAGGAGTCGGCACAGGGATGAGGCTCTGCAGGCGGGAGGTAAATACAGTCTCTGTTCTGGACAGGACCAGGGCTGTAAGAACTGACACGCACACTGGAAGTAGTAATTTTCTGTACCTTTACTGATGACAAACCGGCATCCGGTTGTTCAGGGTGCACTCCAGGTGGTCGGGATGCACTTAAGGAGTTCCACAGCGAGTGATTTATAAGGCCTCCTGGTCCCTTCTTTTACTTGTTGTGAAGCCCTGACTTGTATAGAACCTGGCCTGGCCTCCTGCGCTTTTCTCTTCCTCTGTAACTCTGAGCTTGTGTAAGAACCTTCTCTGGATTGCTGCTAACTCTAGGGATTTTCTGCGGGTTCTGGCTCTTTGTTTGGTTTTTGGTTAGAGGTGACTGGGGTAACCGAAATCTGTCTCCTTGGTCGGACCGGTGTTCTTCTGCTGGGCTAAATACTCCTTAACAGACTCAGACTCCAGTGTCCGGGTTGCTTCTGTGGGGTGAGCCGGTATGGCTCCTCTGCCACAAATTCTACTTCTTTATCTCTAGCATTGCCTCCGAACCTCACTCTCGGGTACCTCACTGGCTAATCTGTCCTCTGGTTCAGGCCTAGTGTGGCACTGGGACCAGGTTGTCTTCACAGTACTACTCCGTACTGCACTGACTGACTAACTCTGCTCCCACAACCGGTATTTGTAGGGGATCTTGCTTAAGGGCAGCAAGTGGAGCTCCCCCTACAGGCCTGGGGTGGAAGGTGTTGAGTGTGTAAGTTACCTGTTGTGGAAATCTCTCAATGCACTAGGTTGTCCTGTGGCTACCTGTTTGGGCAGGGTGCCACATGAATGCAGCCTCAAACTGAGTTTCACCCACCTTTGAAATTTAAATGAATTTGAGCCACCGCCTATTTTGAATTGAATTTGAGGAGGATGCAGGCTGACACAGACTGTGTCTCATGCATCCATGCTACGCCATGAGACAATTTGTACTCTAGGTCAATTGTTGTCCCTTTTCCTGGTATCGGGCACTAATATGAGTAGTTTGGCAGCTTTTAGACACCTTTGAAGGTATTTTTTATGTGTTTCATGTTGTCCACCATTGATTTCAATGGGGTTTGAAAGGTTTGACAAACATCCCGGCATTCGGCGCAATCCGAATCCTCAGGTGTTCGCTCATCTCTATCGTCCAGTGACCACCCAGTTCCCCTGACCATTACTGATAACTGGGTGGCCACTTTGCTGGATGCCCGCTACTACAGCAAGGTGCCATGGTTACTTCCACCGGTGAAGAGTGGCCAAGATGACTCTTAATCATGGACATAATACCACCGAACCAAAAGAATGGAAACAGAGTCTAAGGGCCCTTTCACATCAGCGTTTTTTTCAAATCGCGGCAGATGCGGTGAAAAAACCGCATCTGCCGCGATTACCGCATACCGGCTGCACTTGCGGCGCGGTTGCGGTTTTTTCCATGCAAAGTATAGGCGGACTTGCGGCAGGTGCGGCAAGTGCGGTTTTGCACTTGCGGCAGGTGCGGCCGCGAAAAAAACCGCGGTCAGCCGCGGTTTTTTTCGCGGCCGCATCTGCCGCAAGTGCAAAACCGCACTTGCCGCACCTGCCGCAAGTCCGCCTATACTTTGTATGGAAAAAACCGCAACCGCGCCGCAAGTGCAGCCGGTATGCGGTAATCGCGGCAGATGCGTTTTTTTCACCGCATCTGCCGCGATTTAAAAAAAACGCTGATGTGAAAGGGCCCTAATTCCATTATTCATAGCTGCAGTATTCAGTCATGGGCTAGCTGCCTGCTTGCAGGCCATATTTGGGTGATATTTCATGGGTGTGTTTGAAAACCCTCCAAATAGTTTCTGTTGGGGCTTCTTTAAAATTGTGGTCTCAGTTGTGGAGCTCGGGCATTCTTGGCTATGAGGGTCAACAGGCAAAAGAGGTAGTTTTAGGCCTTATTTAAAATATGGTGCTTTGTGGTGGATCCCTGTCTATTTTATTATTATTAATAATAATAATAATAATAATAATTTTGATTTAGATATCACCAAACATATTTCAAGGCACTTTACAAATCAGAAGGGACATGTACAGACCATATTAGACAATACAGAGTAACTAAATTCAACAGTATCAGCAGATGTGAGGTTGCTACTCACAAGCTACAATCTATGAAGAAATAGGGGAGGCACAAAAGGTTAATGGTAAAAATTGCTTGTGATTTATGTTCTTGCCATCAATATAATAAATAGGGGGATTAAAATAATGCTGCATGAACTGGTCACCAGCCAGGATCTCTACAAGTACAGATAAAGTTCTATCATCAAGTACATGCAGGGTGTGCAACCGAGTTATACAGGGGCTGTTAGGGTCATCTAGCAAAGGAGGCTGTTTAAGGACTTGGGTGCTCTGGGGTGAATGCTTGGCTGTGATAGTGTGGCAACAGGCTCTGCAAGGGCCTTTTAAATCTTGGGTGCTCTGTAGTGAATCTTAGGTAAAGAGGCTGTTTGGGGGGGGGGGGGATTCTTTAAAATTGGGTGCTCTGTGACAAAGCTCTGGCATTCTTAACTCTGAGGGTCAACTGTGTTAATAGGCCCCTTTTTGAAAATCGACTCTGAGGGGGTTTTCATAAAATATAGGCTGTGGGGACATTTGTGCCTTTTTGCGCTGCTTCGAGTACTCCACAAACATGGAAAATGCTGATGACTGAGGGTGGACAGCCAACTCGATCATAAATCCACCCATGAGTTTTTTAAATGCTGCAACTGTAATGTAAGCTACTGTATCTGACCATTGGTTCTGGGAGAGAATTGCTAAAACAAGCATCCTAACAATCTTTTCTCTGCTGAACATGCAGAGTTGGCACCTGAAGACCAAGGGCATCTTTTTTCACAATTACACCCTTGTAAAGCAGCCAAGTAGTGTGTGACTCACCAGTCTTTTTTTGCGCACTCCACTGGCTGTGTTTCCATGGCCCGTGAAATGTAAAATTGGGTGCTCTGTGGTGGATCTCGCATAATCTTGGCAGTGAGGGTCAACAGAGTAAAGAGACTGTTTGGATGCCTTTTTCAAAATTGGGTTCTATGTGTTGTATCGCGGCCAATCATTGCTCTGAGTGTCAACACGGAAAAAGTCAGTTTAGGAGCTTTTTTAAAAATTAAGTGCTCTGGGATGGATCTCAGGCTATCTTGACTGTGGATGGCTAAAAGACAAAAGAGTCTGTATGGGGGCCTTCTTTAAAATGGGGTACTCTGTGTAGTGATATTAATTCAACAGCACTTTACAAACATGATCATAGTTGTCTACATTGCTGTCCACATTGGAACTCACAATCTAAATTTCCTATCAACAGGTCTTCTGAGTGTGGGAGAACACAAGATTGCTAACCTTTGAGTCATACTGCTCCCTTTTTTTAAAATTGGGTGCTCACTCACATGTCATACTCTCTGTAGTAGGAGTAGACAGCATTTAAACTACATGATGGAAAAGTATGTGTCTAAACATAAGTGAATGTAACGAGTGATGGGTCTGCCCTTTATAGTTACAGTTCATGCACTTTGTCTTGCACCTGGTCCACTCTTAATTAAAGCCCCATCACCAACATTACCAACAACAAACAATGACAACTGATTGCTATTCCAGTATTCATAGCTGGCTGTTTTGAACAATAATTTTCCAAAAAGAATACTTTGGGTCCCCAGGACACTCAGTGGACAGCAATGGGGAGGTACACAAAGGCAAAGGGTATGAGACTGTCAGTAGCAAGGTTACCTACGGGACCGCAAGCACTTTCATATATACAATTTATGCTTTTTAACTGCAATTGCTAGAATTTACCCAACAGGATCAAAAAATTAGGCTCTGTAGGGGGAGCTGTAAAATAGGCTTTATTAGGGGCTTTTATTAACATTCTTTCTCTATGGTGAAACTCTGAAACCTGTCAATGTGGGGCGTGATTTAAAATGTTTAATTTCCCAATTTACTTGCTATGTAATCAGGATTGAAATGGTGACAGAACCCATTTAAGTAATTTACTTATCCACATTTGTTTGTAGGGCAATTGTCCTGCTCTTACCCTCCTTTTCTTTCATTTTAACCCCTAGCCCTTACTACAACGAATTTTCAGTGCTCAAGTTCGGGTCCCCATTGACTTGTATAGGGTTCATTGTCTGGAGTCAACTTCGGGTCAAGTTCAGTTCCTAAAGCAAACAGTTCTTTTTTGTCCCTGGAACCCATCGAACTCGAATATCCACAGGTCTGCTCACCATTACTCCTGAACACTACTGATGAGCAAATACGAAAATATTTGGGTTGGATTATTTGTGTTGAATATCTAATATATAATTGTCTAGTGGCCACTTCCGTCTGAGGCCGAAATTATGCGCCAGCGCTCATTGGCAACCGGCAAACACGGCGACCAATGAGTGCAGCCTATGCAGATTAGCCGCGCGCGCTCAAAATTCGTGCAGCGGCTCATGTGCAGAGGTACGCGCGAGCCAGCCGCGAGATGACCGGTGTCAGCCAGTCATCTCCAGGCTGGCGAACCTCTGACCTCTGTGCAGCAGTAGCTCAGTCGCGGCCACCTGCTGCACAGAGGTCCGCAGCAAGCCAGCCGGGAGATCTCCCCGTGCGGCATTCAAACTGCAGCGCCAAGCCGCAATACTTCATTGATTGGCACGCGTTTGGAATGGCGCGCCTTTCATTGGTCGCCGCTACAGCGGTGGTATTTCAAATATGGCGCCATGGCGCACACTGCTATTCTGATTGGTCGCTGCTGAATGCGGTGGCCAATCAGAATAGCGGCACGCGCCATGGCGCCATATTTGAAATACACTGTGCGGCGCACCAATCAGATATGCAGCATTTAAACTGTGCGCCAAGCCGCGCACCGCGTCTCTCATTGGTCGCTGTGTCGCAATGAGAGACGCGGAATTCAACTGCGCGCCAAGCTTTGCTAATTCTCTGGTCGCCGCAGCCGCAGTGACTAATCAGCGAAGCGGCGCAGCTTGGCGGGAAATATGAATCCTATGCTGCTGATTGGTTGCTGCTCTCAGCAGTGACAAATCAGCGGCGCGGGATTCATATTCCCCCAAGCCTCGCGCGCTTTGCTGATTGGTCGCTGCAGCCGCGGCGACAACTCAGAGAAATAGCGCGCTTGGCGCGTGGTTTAAATTCCGCGTCTCTCATTAGTCGCTACGGTGACCAATGAGAGACCGGCACGCGGCTTGGTATTTTGGCGGGCAATTTGAACTGCCGCTCTTAGTGTGACTCAGTTCACTCCTGTTTACAAGCCTGTGGTTACTGTGACGCAGTTCAATCCTGTCTACAAGGTCTGTCAGTCACTGTGACAAACTTCACTGCTGTCTGCAAGCCTGTCAGTCAGTGTCACAAATTTCACTCCTGTCTATAAGACAGTCAGTCAGTGTCACAAACTTTACACCTGTCTATAAGGCTGTCAGTCAGTGTGACGCAGTTCACTCCTGCCTATAAGGCTGTCATTCAGTGTGACGTCCTTCACTCCTGTCTACAAGGTTGTCAGTCAGTGTGACGAACTTCACTACTGTCTACAAGGCTATCAGTCATGTGTGACAATCACCTCACCTCCTGTCTACAAGGCTGTCAGTCAGTGTGACGAAACTTCACTCCTGTCTATAAGGCTGATCAGTCGGTGTCATAACTTTACTCATGTCTACAAGGCTCGTCAGTCACTGTAACGCATTCACTCCTGTCTACAAGGCCTGTCAGTCAGTGTCAAAAATTTCACTCTGTCTAAAGACAGTCATCAGTACCATTCACAAACTTTACACCTGTCTAATTTAAAGCTGTCAAGGTCAGTGTGACGAGTTCACTCCTGTCTATAAGGCTGTCATTCAGTGTGACGTCCTTCACTCCTGTCTACAAGGTTGTCAGTCAGTGTGACGAACTTCACTACTGTCTACAAGGCTATCAGTCAGTGTGACATCCTTCACTCCTGTCTACAAGGCTGTCAGTCAGTGTGACAACTTCACTCCTGTCTATAAGGCTGTCAGTCGGTGTCATGATACTCATGTCTACAAGGCTGTCAGTCACTGTAACGCACTTCACTCCTGTCTACAAGGCTGTCAGTCAGTGTGACGAACTTCACTCATGTCTAAGGAAAAAATCCAAAAATTGAGTTTTTTTTTAAAAAAAGCGAGTTTTATATTTTTTCTCAAATGCATAGGTGCTTTTACTTCGATCTGTATGTCCGTAATTACACATGATTAGTAGTGACTGTGTGCTGCTGTAAATTTTTTCTGTGTATTGTTCAGTATTGCAGCTTGCACCAGTTCAGACTATGCCTTGAGTGCTGTTTAGCTATTTTTTTGTAGATAGATAGATAGATACATAGATAAAACATGTATAGAGAGATGATAAATAAATATAGCATACATAGACGATAGACACATAGGTAGATGATAGATATCGTGTATTCATTGCATTATTTTTAAATCTTCATAAATAAACTACAGACATATTCTAGAATACCCGATGCGTTAGAATCGGGCCACCTTCTAGTTTTATAATATTTGTGCATTTATTACGAATAACCAATCTAATGCAAGTCAATGGGAAACTCAACTAATTTTCGGCGGACCATTCCAGCAGATCTGGGAGGGCTGTAAAAAGCTGAAATGAATGTAAAAAAGCTGAAAATGAGTGGGATCAGCTTGGAGAAGATGCCGGGATACATTTTTTACTCACAGCTGTGTGCTGTGATTGGCAGGCTCAGTGAAATAGAAAAAAAAGGTGGGTGTTCCCCTTCTGATTTCTGATAGCCAGCACAAGTAATGTAGACAGCTGCGGGCTGTAGCCTCCAGCTGTGTGCTTTATCGTGGCTGGTTATCAGAATAGAGACTCCCCCACTCCTTTTTACAGATTATTTAAATATACAATAATAAAAACAACATGTGGGTCAGATAAAGCAGACAGCTATGGGTTGGTATTCTCAGGCTGAGGACGGTCATGGTTATCAGGTCCTCATCAGCTTAAAAATAGCCGCCCACATCCACCTCCAGAATTCCTCATCCATTTGATGTGCCAATCCTACTGCTTACCTGACTGATCTCGATTGCCTTGGTCCGGTGACATTCAGGGTAATATAATAAGTTAATGACTGCTGTGACTTGTGAAAAATCTCAGCTAACATCAACCCCTGGGTTGATAATGTCTATGAGTCCCCCTCCCCCATTACCAACTCTGTAAGTAAAAAGAAATGATCTCAGGTGAACTCAGTGCTGGACTATCGGAGTGTGTGTATCACAGTAGCAGTGAATACACAATAAGTTCACCTGAGGTCACTTCTGATGGTTCTCAGAGTACCTACTATGTGAGCCGCCAGTTGTGACCTCAGGTGAACTCAGTGCCGGACTTTTAGAATATGTGTTATGGTAGCAGTGCTATTTTCACTCAGATTCAGGTGCACGGGTGGATTGCTCTCTGCCCGCGCCCCTAGTGCTCCCTCTGTCTCTCTTCCAGTCAGCTGTTCTGGACCCAGGACAAACTTCTCGCTGCTCAAGTCCTCCGGATCCTTCTCCACTTGCTATTCCTCCCGACTGCCTGAACTAACTTCCCGCCCTCCCACCTTTCTTCCCTCCATCCCACTGACTGACTGAGCCCTCCCTCTATTGGGTCAGCTAGCCGTCCCGGGGTCCAGGTGTATTGGGTGCTTTTGTGGGTGTCCGGATTTACCATCCCGTTTCCCTGAGAACAGGAATGCCACACCCGTGGGATGGGTGCAGTACCCCTTTGTGGCGACCAGACCGCAGGGGTGCCAGAGAAGCATTTTATGAATTAATTATTTGATGAATGGGGTAAGGTTCTTTGGTGAGATGTTTTCAAGTATTGTATTATAGGAGAAGAAAAGAAGTCGCACTCAGAGCTTCTATAAACAGCGGTTCTTTATTGTGCTTCAGTGCACACAGCAGGTGGTGGCATGCGGGTGAGAGGACGGGGGGCACGACGTTTCGCGCCGTATAAGGCGCTTCAGCAGGTTAGTCCTCCTAACCTGCTGAAGCGCCTTATACGGCGCGAAACGTCTTTCCCCCCGTCCTCTCACCCGCATGCCACCACCTGCTGTGTGCACTGAAGCACAATAAAGAACCGCTGTTTATAGAAGCTCTGAGTGCGACTTCTTTTCTTCTCCTATAATACAAAACTGGATGTGACGTATCGGACTTTTGGGAGTGAGCACCAGAGCGTGCAGAGCGGTGCAGCAGGGAGGACCCTCCTCATCATCCTCCATAGCCAAGGGCTGAAAGCTTGCAGGCAGCGGTGAAATCTCCCCAGACTGTATGGGAGACGCTGCAAGGTGGTGCTGACCCCATCCTAATCTTCAAAACCGTGATGTTTTCAAGTATACCTCTGAATTTGACATAATTACTAGCGATGAGCGAACCTTTTGTTGTAGAATTCAGTTCAGTTCGCCAAATGGGCATATGTTTGCCGACTTGTTTTTCGACTAGTTCACCGAACCTTTGAACCCCATTCAAATCAATGGGAGGCAAAATTAAGGTCCTAGAAACACCTTTAAAGGGGTCCAAAAGCTGTCAAACACAGCTCAAATCATTTTACAATAGAGTCCCGCTGTTTTGTCACAGGTGTGATCTTCCTACACTATTACTTAGCAAGCTTCAATGCCGCTGACACACTCACCATGCTTCCAGGCCTGCTCACAAACCTCAGACATCTTTATGACTTCCCTGAAGTTGTCTCAGGTTACACAATGGGTATCACGCATCAGGGAATACTGCTCTGTGATCTGAGGTAACCTCAGTGGCGTCAGCGCTTATAACACTAGCAGTCTTGTGAGCACCGCAATATAGCATGAGATCATATGAATACATCTTGCTGGTATCGTGAAACAGTGTGTGTGAGGAGCGGTGACATCAGGGAGTGCAGCACAGTTCAACCTTGTGGGACAGCTCCTGTGTGAATCCTTGAGTCTGAAGTGCAGTAATGTTTGTGATGGCACCTCTTCTCACAGTCTCATGCATGCCTGGGTGCCTCCTCTAACAGCATGTGAAAGATGCTTTCTGTGCACGTGAACCCAACCATATTGTCGTAAGTCCTCGTGCCCATGGTATGTTGTTTGATGATTCTTTTAAAGCAGATTTTGAGAATATGCATCAAAGTCTGCATGTCTATCCTGAAGGCAGCAAAGTCTGAGAATTCAGAAGTGCTGTGCCAACATGTTTTTTTTTTTCCTTGCAGGTTTGGTCCAGAGTTTGAGGCAGAAAAAAGCTTCTGAACCATGTGTACAAGCAGGCCCGGCGTCAGCACCCGGTGCACCAGGGCAAGTGCCGGGCCCGACTGCTTGGAGGGGGCCCACCGGGCCCCTGAGGGCTAGGGTCACACTTGCATTGTGACCCTAGCCTGACGCAAGTATTGTCTGCTGCAGCGCAGAGCTTTTAATGCTATGCGCTGCCAGAAACGGAGCCCATAGAAACCCGATGTTTACATTGACAACCAATGGTTGGCAAGGTAAGCATCGGGTTTCTATGGGCTCCAGCGCATAGCATTAAAAGCTATGTGCTGCAGCCGAAAATACTTGCATCAGGCTAGGGTCACAATGCAAGTGTGACCCTAGCCTCAGGGGCCCCTGAACACACTGCCCCCAAAGCCAGGGCCATATCCATGGGGCAGCTGGGGGGTCATTTGCAGGGAGGGCGCACTCAGCCTCCTGCAGCTCCGGAGATCTCCCTCTGTGGGAGCCGACAGAGCTGCACACTCTGGCCTGACAGGACCTGTGATGATGTCAATGGAGGGTGGAGTCAGGGGTCACATGACCAGCTCCTCAGTGAATGCAGGACTCTGAGCATCATGATGGCCAGCATAGCAATTAGGTGAAGTTTATGTGTGGGGTCAGGAGGGATTTACAGTGTGAATGTAGCAGAGGCGAGTGTGTACTAGGTGTATGGCAATTTAGTGAAGTTTATGTGTGGGGTCAGGAGGGATTTACAGTGTGAATGTAGCAGAGGCGAGTGTGTACTAGGTGTACGGAGCGGAGCCGAGTGTGTACTAGGTGTACGGAGCGGAGCCGAATGTGTACTAGGTGTATGGAGCGGAGCCGTGTGTGTACGAGGTGTACGGTGCGGAGCCGAGTGTGTACTAGGTGTGCAGAGCGGAGCCGTGTGTGTACGAGGTGTACGGAGCGGAGCCGAGTGGATACTAGGTGTACAGAGCGGAGTCGTGTGTGTACGAGGTGTACGGAGCGGAGCCATGTGGGTACTAGGTGTACGGAGCGGAGCCGTGTGTGTACGAGGTGTACGGAGCAGAGCCGTGTGTGTACGGAGCGGAGCCCAGTGTGTACGAGGTGTACGGAGCGGAGCCCAGTGTGTACTAGGTGTACGGAGCAGAGCCATGTGGGTACTAAGTGTACAGAGTGGAGCCGTGTGGGTACGAGGGGTACGGAGCAGAGCCACGTGGGTACGAGGTGTACGGAGCAGAGCCGCGTGGGTACGAGGTGTACGGAGCAGAGCCGCGTGCGTAGGAGGTGTACGGAGCAGAGCCGCGTGGGTACGAGGTGTACGGAGCAGAGCCGCGTGCGTAAGAGGTGTACGGAGCAGAGCCGCGTGCGTAGGAGGTGTACGGAGCAGAGCCGTGTGCGTAGGAGGTGTACGGAGCAGAGCCACGTGCGTAGGAGTTGTATGGAGCAGAGCCGCGTGCGTACGAGGTATGTGTATCAGTGGTAGCCCCCTGCGGATTCCGCTCCTATAGTCTCAGCCACCTTTGCCAGCAGCATTCTTCTCCATAGTCTCTTCTGCCACTGTCTGCATTCTGCAGCTCAGCATGGAGGGGCACGATGTTGTCATCACTGTGCTGATATGTGCAGAGCGAGCGGAGGAGACCGGATCGGCTAGAAGAAAGGTGAGGAGAAGAGAGATCCGGACGGCCAGACACTCCGCTTGGCTGCGGTGCCACCCATAATGCAGTGTGGCTCCATTGAGCTGCTTGCATTATTTGTGTGCTTGAGGATGCTTGTGTATATACCAAGCATCCTCAGACGCACAAAAATGCAACATTTTGCATTTGAAGGGTATTTTTAAAAAGCGCAAGAGAATGCAAACGCATTTTAGCCCGCTCCTAACAACGTGTAATATACTCACTGTCAGAAACAGCTCTTGCTGGTCTCGGCAGTCACTGTTCCTGTAAGGCTGCCTTCACATAGGCGTTTTTTTTAAATGTGGCAGTTGCGGTAAAAAAATCTGCATCTGCCGCATTTTCCGTCTAGTGGCTGCACTTGCTGCACATTTGCGGCAAGCCCCATGCATTGTCTATGGGGCTTGCGGTAAGTGTGCGGCAATATATATATTATAGTCCATGATATGTACTAAAGGGGGCCCACTGAGACTTTTTCGCCCAGGGCCCACAGAAACCTGGAGCCGGCCCTGTGTACAAGGAAAGAAAAAAGCAACGTGGCACAACGCCTGTCATAGATTTTGCTAGCCTCAGGATAGACATGCAGATTTTGATGCAGATTCTCAAAATCTGCATAAAAAAAGCACCAAACAATACACCGTGGTCACAGGGTCTGAGGGGGTCCAGTGAGAGCCACAGTTATGATGATAGGGCTCAAGGATTCCTGTTGTCCCCTTGCTACTTCCAGAGACTTTTAGGGCAGGGGTGGCTAACTACAGTTCTCAAAGTTTGAAAACTACAGTTTTCAGGAATTACATAGCATTGTACAGTTGCTAATTTCATTAACTCAGAGGTCATGATTCCAGCACCTTGTTCAATGATAAGGAAATCCTGAAAACATGCACTCTTTGTGGCCCTTGAGGACAGTACTTGGCCAGCTCTGTTCTACTGAAGTGTGTGTGTAGTGGCTTGCATTTTCTGCACCTCAGAACGTCAGGCCAGAGGCCGGTGGCTTGTTCACCAGTCTTTGTAGGGCAGTATGAAAGCATCTGTTTGCAGAAACAGTCCAGCACACAAGGAGTGAACTAAAAAAACGTTTCTGTAACTCACGGACTAAGGGCCCTTTCACATCAGCGTTTTTTTCAAATCGCGGCAGATGCG
Source organism: Allobates femoralis (assembly GCA_033576535.1). NCBI lineage: Eukaryota > Metazoa > Chordata > Amphibia > Anura > Aromobatidae > Allobates > Allobates femoralis. Next base: position 171,512,334 of record JARQOC010000003.1, read on the forward strand.
GTGAAAAAACCGCATCTGCCGCGATTACCGCATACCGGCTGCACTTGCGGCGCGGTTGCGGTTTTTGCCATGCAAAGTATAGGCGGACTTGCGGCAGGTGCGGCAAGTGCGGTTTTGCACTTGCGGCAGGTGCGGCCGCGAAAAAAACCGCGGCTGACCGCGGTTTTTTTCGCTGCCGAACCTGCCGCAAGTGCAAAACCGCACTTGCCGCACCTGCCACAAGTCCGCCTATACTTTGCATGGCAAAAACCGCAACCGCGCCGCAAGTGCAGCCGGTATGCGGTAATCGCGGCAGATGCGGTTTTTTCACCGCATCTGCCGCGATTTGAAAAAAACGCTGATGTGAAAGGGCCGTAACTCTCAGTACATAGTATAGTATATAAATATAACAAATGTCCCACAGGTATCAGCATCAGCACACAGACTGGAGGGCAGAGTCCATTAAGTCTCTCAGTTGGACCCCAAAGTCTGAATGCATGCCCAGTAGAGCGAAGCGTAAACGGCATAAAATGTTGGGAGCACAAATATAACTTTACCAAAAGCACAGGCCATGTTCAATGAATAACTGCAAAAACAACAATAGCCTTCTCTATCCAAAATGGCAACTAAGGGAATGGTCACAATCTTACTGATCCACCAGCATGCCTTTACTAACATTCAGTGTCATTTTCTCTTGCCATTTTCATCTATGCCCTGGATGGTTGTCAAAGTTGTTCATGGTGCTCAGCTGCCTGACAGTCTTGGGTGGTCACAGGAGCTACTCTTTAGGGGAATTCTCCGCTACCACTTACCCCCAGCACACTCCATCACGGCCACCACTGGAGGACCTAAAGGATGACCAAGCCCAATAGGACAGAGAGGACCAGCTTTGGGAACACAGACAGGCCCTCGGATACATCTGGGTTGCCAACCAAGAGACATCTCGATGCCAACTTCTCTCAAGGTCGGCCTCCTCCTGCCAATTCTCAAATTGGTCAATGATGGCAACCCGACGTACGCCAACTGAAAACCACCTGCATAGCCACAGTAAAGAGCCTCATGTGCTTCATGTGTACCACACGCCAACCCCTCTTCCTGTCCAGAAAGTAGCCGATCACATGGATCGCCACATGGGTGTGATGTTCACCGCTGGTCGTCCATCCGAAACGCGTTGTGAGGAGAGCTTGACCAGTAAAAAAAATTATATCCTTTAAATCAGCTGTTTGTTCCTTATTCTGAGTTCCCAATATCAGCTGCTTATCTTTCCTATATAAAAGAAAGACAAGGAGGGGCGCTCCTGGTGTAATTCCCGGTGGTCTAGTGGAGGCAATGGGGGAGATGCACTAACCTTAGTCGTTATGCTCTGGCATAACTGCGGTACAGAGCCTACGGTGCCTCTCGTGCACCCGCCGCCGCTGTCAGGCCAGACAGCCTGTCACGTGTTGGATCACAGGGTTTCTGACATCACCGCAGGTCCTTGATTCTCCTATTATTCTCCCCACAGGTGTCATAGAAGCTTTCCTCCAGCAGCACCGCACTGCACACCCACCAGGGTGTAGAGACGTGTAAATTAAGGAAGCTTTAGCGTTTTTTTGAGTGGGCGCTTGGAGATAAACCACAGAGACAGCTTTTTAGTACCTTCTCTTTACTTGCCCAAATGTGGACTGGTCATCCTCACAACATGTTTCAGCAACTGATACCGCCTTCATCTGGGTACCTGATGAAGGCGGTATCAGTAGATACGACACTGGCTGGAAATCAAATCTAGCCAGACATGCTGCAAGATCATGGACAGTCTGACATGTGGTGCTCCTGATCCTGGATGCCATAGGGAAAGTGTAAACTGACTGCTGTGACTTGCTCCTCAGGTCCAAGTCTGGAATCAGATCCAAGGATTGTGGTGGAGCTCCAGGTGACATATGTCTCCATCTCCTCTACATGCCATTGTGGGTCTGGTTCTCCTGAGTCCGACCTACCTTCTGCCCCTGGGGTGGTTAGAAAGATGACATCCCCCGAGTTCAGATCAGCCTTGCCCTGCAGGGGATCCATCTCTAAAGTACTGTGTAATGCTGTCACAGTACCAAGTTGAACCGTAGCAGCAGGCAGTGTACCTGTCTGTGTGAAACTGGAAATGCAAAGGTAAGATGGGAGACGCTGACTGAGATCCACAGGATTGATTTGCTTAAGGAGCACGCCTCTTCCATTGAGTGACATGCTTCAGACCCAAGCAATCAGTACTGGAGTTAAATGCTTGCACACTCTTGTTGCCTAATGCCTAGCTCCTAATTAACCCCTTTATGTGATGCTTTGGAGAAGTAACATCACTCAAAAATCAATTTCCTCAGGTCACAAGGTATAACTGAGTTGCACTTAGGTGCAGTAATTATTGAAGCATAACATCTTTGTAGGAGACTTAATGTCGATGAAAACAAATGAGTTTAATGACCATTCAAAATCAATTCATCTGGAATGCTGAATAAGGCTAGTGGGCACTGGGCACTGCAGGAATGCAAAAAAAACTGTAATATAAATTATACATATAGCACAGTTATTCACTTTCCAAAAGTCTGTATTGTAAATGTATAGCATGATATGTGAACCCAAATGGGAACAGTGTAGCACTATGTTGTAAAACACTATGGAATTAACTGAACTATATGATTTTAAAAATATTATTATTATTATGACATGATGCAGTGATTACACATTTTCAAGAAACTATCCATACTATGGTGTTTCATCAGTGTGAACAGACCTATAAAATCATGGATGTGAAGGATATAATGGCCATATGCTATTTTTATATGAATCGATATCAATAAGTGTAGAACAGATGACCTCGCATGCTGCTGACCCTCTGCAATAATAAAGGCTTGCTCTCCAAAAATAAATAAATCAATAAATAATAATAAAAATAAAATAAAAAGTATATAAATATTTTTAATCCCTAAAAAAGATTAAGCTCTCTTAAACTGATGTTTTAAGGACATTGTAAACTTCCTGGACTTTCCAGCTGCTGCTACGTCTGGAACTGTTTCCAAAATTAACACCCAGCAGGTGTCAGAAACACCTTCAACTCCAGGAAGCTTAAAAAAATTAATATAAAGCTCCAACAAATTCTACAGCTTGATACAAGCCAGTAGACCAAATGGCTGGGCACACTCTTAACCTTCTGATAGTGTTGTTCTCAGCCAGTAGGTCATGCGGTAAGCATTTTGTCTCCAAACAACAGGTAAAGTTTTAGGACCATTTTAACTTTCAAACTTTTTACTGAATTAAACCGCATTTGCCGACTTTTGGGGAAAGCATTCGTGTTCCCAATCCCGTAACCAAATCAGCCATGTTTTGAAATTGGCAAACATGTTCGAGCAAAGTTTACTCATCGCTATCTGCGGCTGATAAAATCCTATTTTTGTGTAGCAGTGGAGATAGAATTTAGGGGTGCTTTTCTTTGATTGCTCTTGAACCTCATAGTGCTATCCAATGCACTATTATTATCTGTTATTCACATTTGTTGCCTTTGGGGCACAGTGTGTGAAATTTCTGCTTGCAGACCCACTGGGGGTGTTCTCTTTCACCTCTCCCTCCCAAACCATGCCAAACACAGCAGTAACAACTTCAGATGATAATGAGGTTGTATTGTGTGATAGGAGATAATGTGTGTGCTTCAACACTTATGTACGTGTTGGCCAAAAGTATTGACACCCCTGCAATTCTGTCAGATAATACTCAGTTTCTTCCTGAAAATGATTGAATCACAAATTCTTTGGTATTATTATCTTCATTTAATTTGTCTTCAATGAAAAAACACAAAAAAGAATGAAGCAAAAAGCAAAACATTGATCATTTCACACAAAACTCCAAAAATGGGCCGGACAAAAGTATTGGCACCCTCATCCTAATACTTGGTTGCACAACCCTTAGCCAAAATAACTGCGATCAACCACTTCCGGTAACCATCAATGAGTTTCTTACAATGCTCTGCTGGAATTTTACACCATTCTTCTTTGGCAAACTGCTCCAGGTCCCTGATATTTGAAGGGGCCTTCTCCAAACTGCCATTTTTAGATCTCTCCACAGGTGTTCTATGGGATTCAAGTCTGGACTCATTGCTGGCCACCTTAGAAGTCTCCAGTGCTTTCTCTCAAACCATTTTCTAGTGCTTTTTGAAGTGTGTTTTGGGTCATTGTCCTGCTGGAAGACCCATGACCTCTGAGGAAGACCCAGCTTTCTCACACTGGGCCCTACATTATGCTGCAAAATTTGTTGGTAGTCTTCAGGCTTCATAATGCCATGCACACGGTCAAGCAGTCCAGTGCCAGAGGCAGCAAAGCAACCCCAAAACATCAGGGAACCTCCGCCATTTTGACTGTAGGGACCGTGTTCTTTTCTTTGAATGCCTCTTTTTTTCTCCTGTAAACTCTATGTTGATGCCTTTGCCCAAAAAGAGAGAACATTCTTCCAAAATGTTTTAGGCTTTCTCAGGTAAGTTTTGGCAAACTCAGCTTGGCTTTTTTATGTCTCGGGGTAAGAAGTGGGGTCTTCCTGGGTCTCCTACCATACAGTCCCTTTTCATTCAGACGCCGACGGATAGTGCAGGTTGACACTGCTGTACCATCGGACTGCAGGGCAGCTTGAACTTGTTTGGATGTTAGTCGAAGTTCTTTATCCACCATCCGCACAATCTTGCATTGAAATCTCTTGTCAATTGTTCTTTTCCATCCACATCTAGGGAGGTTAGCCACATGCCATGGGCGTTAAACTTCTTGATGACACTGCGCACGGTAGACACAGGAACATTCAGGTCTTTGGAGATGGACTTGTAGCCTTGAGATTGCTCATGCTTCCTCACAATTTGGTTTCTCAAGTCCTCAGACAGTTATTTGGTCTTCTTTCTTTTCTCCATGCTCAATGTGTAACACAAGGACACAGGACAGAGGTTGAGTCAACTTTAATCCATGTCAACTGGCTGCAAGTGTGATTTAGTTATTGCCAACACCTGTTAGGTGCCACAGGTAAGTTACAGTTGCTGTTAATTACACAAATTAGAGAAGCATCACATGATTTTTCATAAGGGTTCCAATACTTTTGTCCACCCCCTTTTTTATGTTTGGTGTGGAATTATATCCAATTTGGCTTTAGGACAATTCTTTTTGTGTTTTTTTCATTGAAGACAAATTAAATGAAGATAATAATACCAAAGAATTTTTGATTGTAATCATTTTCAGGAAGAAACTGAGTATTATCTGACAGAATTGCAGGGGTGTCAATACTTTTGGCCAACACTTAATTTAAATGATTATGTCAGTGATTGACAGTTATATCTGAATGCTAGACAAAGGTGCCAACTAAATAGTAAAGAGCAGATTATACAGTTTCACCGATATTGACAAAAGAGTTCAAAAAGATCTATCACCAGATCTTTGTCACGTGTTGACTGCTTTGCAGTGCATGAGTGTTGCTGCTGTGATTTAAATCTGAGTTTTTTTTTCCTTTAGTAAATGCTGTTGTCTCTGCTTTGTGCAGCTCTGCAGGTGAGGTGGAGGGGGTGTCATAGCAGTCAGATGGAGGTGGAGTTGGATAGAGGTATCTTAGCATTCAGATCACCACTCCCTTAGCCTGGAAGTAGCTCCACTTCCCTCTACCGAGTGTCACAGATAGAGTTCAGTATCTACTTGAAGCCTGTGCACTAAAGTAGTGGCATACTGTGCTGCTGCTTTTCCCCTTCCGTTAGAGTTGCTGGATTTTCCCAGTTTGTGGGTGGACATAGGGGCTCTTAGCCTAGGGCCGATAAGGCACAAAGGGCATGAGTGGTGACCTGAACATCTTACCTTCAGTGGTAACTCCAGGAACAGGGTGAGCCTGGGACCCCCTGTCAGGGTCAAACTAGTTCCCCAGTTTTGCCTTTGCTCATCTTACCATCCTGCCTCCTGATTCCCTATTCACTATACGACCCCTGACAATTTTACAATACAAACTGCACAAATGGCCAAATAGATCTTTTAGACCTCAAATCCTGACATAATTGCTTTCCTCCCACATATCCTGATGGATAACTCTTAAGTGTTCCTCCAGATATTGAGATCTTACTCTGATCAGTGAAACTGAATACACTTGGACTCATGAGCTTACACTTTACTGTTCTCATAAAATGCTCATAAATATCAGGCTAATACAGGCATTCTGACATTGGTTTTCAAAGGAATAGTGGTGGTGGTGATGGATAGATTTGAAGCTTGCTTTCCCTTTTGAAGCTCTGAAAATGGTTGTAATTTGGATGCTGTTCATCATGACATTTACTTTGAAGCTCCTTAGTAAGGCTGTTTTATAAAGCACTTCATCTGTCCAAGATCCGTTTAAAGAAATACTTGACAAATACAGGAAACAAGGCCAATAGAACAATAGTACATCAACTAAACAGATTTCCTGTATCTGGAAAATTTCTTACTGCTGTATCATTTTCTATTAGCTACTTGGTAAGAAATGCTGAGGTTATAGAATATAAAAACTAAAAAACCTGCAGCACCAAACATTGTAGTCAAGTTTAAAGGGAACCTGTCAGACTGTTTATGCCCATCCAGTTATCACTGTCTCCACCTGTAGCTTCATAATATATTCTAATCATCCCTGTCTGAGCTCATAGTGTAATGTGAAAGGTGAGAAAAAAGCATTTTACACTTACATTTCCTTATGTAATGAGGCAGTCAGTCCCCAGCTTGGAGGACGGGGACTGTTTGGCAGGTTAATAGTTAACATTTCAGCCTTGTGCTAGAACATGTTGGGAGACCTGATGTGATGTCACAACTATGTGACTACAATAGGCGGAGCTAAGTTCTCATAGAACATAATATGTTTGCTGTCTTAGCTCCACCCACTATGGTCACATGATCGTTACATCATACAGGTCCTTTAGCCATCCAAGTTAAAAGTGAGTTAACTATTATCCTTCCAGGCACTCTCCCTCCTCCAAGGTGGGGACTGAAATGTAAGTGTATAAATGCTTTTTTTTCACCTTTCACATTACACTCTGAGCTCAGACAGGGAGATTAGAATAGATATGAAGGCTGCAGGTAAGATAGTGATACTGGGGGGCATAAATCACCTGACAGGTTCCTTTAAGCACCATGCCTATCACAAATGTTTCCTTTAACACTAAAGATACAGAATCTAATTGACCTATGGCTCAAGTCTCCAAGTTATATACAGGTGCATCTCAATAAATGAGAATATCATCAAAAAGTTAATTATTTCAGTAATTCAATAAATAAAGTGAAATACATATAATATATAGAGTCATTAAAAGACAGAGTGATCTATTTCAATTGTTTATTTCTCTAAATGTTGATGATTATGAAATACAGCCAATGAATCCCAGAATCATTATCTCACAAAATTAGAATATTATGTAAGACCTACTGAAAAAATGATTTTTAATCAAAGAGGCCTAATAAAATATTACAGTAAATGCCTCAATACTTGGTTGGGGCTCCTTTTGCATGAATTATTGCATGAATGCGCTGGCATGGAGGCGATTAGCCTGTGGCACCGATGAGGAGTTATGGAAGCCCAGGTTGCTTTGATAGCACCTTTTCAGCTCACTGCATTGTTGGGTTGGTGATATCTCATCTTCCTCTTGAAAATATCCCATAGATTCTCTATGGGGTTTAGGTCAGGCGGTTTGCTGGTCAATGAAGCACAGTGATACTGTGGTTAGTAAACCAGGTATTGGTACATTGGTGCCAAGTCCTGCTGGAAAATGAAATCTCCATCTCCAAAAAGCTTGTCAGCAGAGGGAGCATGAATTGCTCTAAAATTTCCTGGTAGAGGGCAGCCTGACTTTAGTCTTGATAAAACACAGTGGACCTACACCAGCAGATGACATGGCTCCCCAAACCATCACTTCATGTGAAAACTTCACACTAACCTCAAGCAGCTTGGAATTGTGGCTTCATCCACTCTTCATCCAGACTCATGGCACCCTGATTCCAAATGAAATGCAAAATTTACTTTCATCTAAAACAGCACCTTGGACCACTGAGCAACAGATCAGTTCTTTTTCTCCTTGGCCCAGGTAAGACACTTACTTGCATTGTCTATTGTCATGAGTGGCTTGACAAAGGAATGTGACAGTTGTAGCCCATGTCCTGGATACGTCTGTGTGTGTGGCTCTTGAAGCACTGACTCCAAGCAGCAGTTCACTCCTTGAAATCTCCCCCAAAATTTTGAAGGACCTTTTCTTAACAATCCTTTAAGGCTGCGTTATCCCAGTTGCTTGTGCACTTTTTTTCTATCACACATTTTCCTTCCACTAACTTCCATTAATATGCTTGGGATACAGCACTTGTGAACAGACAGTTCTTTAGCAATGCCTTTTGTCTTTGTGGCTTACCTTCCTTGTGGAGTGTGTCAATAACTGCCTTCTGGACATCTGTTCAAGTCACAGTCTTCCCCATGATTGTGCTAGCCTACTGAATTAGACTAAGGGACCATTTCAAATGCTTAGTAAGACCTTTGCAGGTGTTTTGTGTTCAATTTTCAAATTTCCTGAGATATTACTTTTGGGTTGTCATTGGCTGTAAGCCATAATCATAACATTCACAGAAATAAACACTTGAAATAAATCACTCTGTAATTACACTATAGCAGTATAATGTGTTTCACTTTATGAACTGAATTACTGAAATAAATCATCTTTTTGACGAAATTCTAATTTATTGAGATGCACTTGTAGTTTCAATCCTACCTCTGTTAATGGTTAATTAGCACCGACTGGCAGAACTTTTTCTTCTACACATGAAAAATGAGTGACCTTTCAGTTTCACCATAGCAAACGCATATGCAAACCTGATTATGTTCATCTTTGACTCAACATTGCACAAACTATAACACCTGCTACCTCAAAAGGGATATCTGTTCATAAAAAAAACCTCACTTTCTCTTTTAATGGTCTGTGAAAATATACATCCATTAACCTATCGTCTGATGAGTGTCTTCACTCGCTGTTAAATGAATATTTCAAAGTTCAGCAAGGTCTACCTCTATTGTTTTAAGATGATTTGTAACTGTTCTGGTTCCACTATCACAAAGTATTGTCAAAGGTTTAGCTTTTATTATTACCATTACAGTGCTGCTCACCATTAGATGCAATCTTTCATTTTCTTCATAGACTGTACAATATCTTCAAAAATAAATGGAAATGTACCAAAGTTATATCCTCAGGATTTTTGGATTAGTGTCCAAAGTAACCCAACAATAAAACATTGTTTGTCAAATTACATGTTTCTATTTTAAAGAAGAAACAGAATAAACAGCATGTGCAGCAATAAAGGACCCTCTAATTAATACAGTGGAACCTTGGATTACAAGCATAATTCGTTCTGGGAATGTGTTTGTAATCCAAATCACTTGTATAACAAACCAAGTTTTCTCATAAGAAATTATTGAAATGCAAAGGATTTGTTCCACAACCCAAAACAGTTCTGGAATTAATTGCAGTTCTATGGTTTATACAGTATACAAATGCGCAGGAAGTGAATCAGTTACAGTATCTAAAGTTGGTTTAGTAGCAGTATCACACATGTACAGTATCTTGCTGTATGTTCGTCAAATGTTCGTCAAATGTTCATCGAACACCATCAAACATGTCGAGCACCATTGAAAATCAATGTAAAATGTGTTATAACGTTAGTATCGGGCGGGTGGAGCAACTACAGGGAGGAGGGAGCATCAGGGAGCAGGGAGTGCAGCACAGAGCAGGAAAGCCGGCGGTGAAGGCATTGCACTATTTGTTGCTTTTCGGCAGCAGAGAGATCCTTTTTTTTTCCCATGTTATTTGAAAACCGTGGCCTGCTTAATATTGTGGAACACCCAGTTTTCCTTTTATTGGGCTCACCTGCCAAACTAATTATCACAGGTATCTGAAAATGCTTTCAGTGATCCAAAGAACCCTGAGACACAATCCCATCAATGGGTTTCATTAAGAAAAAAACTAAACAAAACCCTATGACACTTAAAACCAATTTGCATAATAATTTCGAACATGATTTATAAGGGATGGGAAGGGCTGGAGGGGGTTGGAAATCATAAGCAGAAAGTCGTCCGCAAATGCTAGTGTCTTAATTTCTAAGTCTTTGGTTTTTAAACCTTGTATAGTGTCATTTTGTCTTATTCTCTGCATAAGTGTTTCCATAAACAAGACGAAAAGGGCCAGAGACAAAGGGCAACCTTGGTGGGTACCATTCGAAAATAGAGAGAGCTCTGGGAAAGCACCCCATTCACCTGGACCCTAGCAGAGGGCCGTGAGTAAAAAGAGAAGATAGCTGTGATAAAGCCCGGAGGGATTCCAAATCTTTTATGCATTATATGCATGATGAAGTTGTAAATATTGATAAAAAGATTTTTATGAAAGGTTAAATTCCAAATGAATTTGTTCAAAGCTTTTAAGCACTCGGTCACTTATTATTTGCATTGATAACCAAATCCTTTATTTTCCCATTCATGAAAACCTTTTAGTTTGTGAATTTCAGATAGATACTGCCACAGATGTAGACCTAACATATGTCTACCCCTATACCAAACTTTATATGTCACTAGATTGTGGCCCGATTCTAACGCATCGGGTATTCTAGAATATAGAAATAGAGATTGCATGGGGAAGGCGGTGAGGGCTGAATTGGGATGAACTTTGAAGAAGGAGCGGCATGGGAAGGACGGCGAGGCAGGGGGGAGGAGGGAGGACAGAGCAGCAGGGGGGAGGAGGATGGAGGACAGAGGAGGTAGCGGCGGGGTGGGGGAAGATGCAGCGGCACAGGCAGGGGGAGGATGAAGCGGCAGTGGGAGGCCAGAGCACAGAGCTGTGGGGGAGAGGAGGATGGAGGACGAAGTGATGGGGTGGGGGAAGCCGGAGCAGCACAGGCAGGGGGAGGATGGAGCGGCAGGGGGAGGACGGAGTACAAAGCGGCGGGGGAGAGGAGGATAGAGGACAAAGCGGCGGAGTGGGGGAGGCCGGAGCAGCAGAGGCAAGAGGAGGACGGAGGATGGAGTGTCGGAGGGGAGGCGGACAAAGGAAGGACGAGGAAGCGGTGGGGTGGGGGAGGACAGAGCGGCAGGGGGAGGATGGAGCACAGAGCGGCGGGGGGGAGGAGGACGGAGGACAAAGCGGTGGGGTGGGGGAGGACGGAACAGCACAGGCAGGGGGAGGATTGAGGATGGAGTGGCAGAGAGGAGGAGGACAAAGGAAGGAGGAGGAAGTGGTGGAGGTGGATGGAACGGCACAGACGGGGAGGACGGAGCACAGAGCGGTGGGAGGAGGATGGAGGACAAAGCGGCGGGGTGAGGGAGGATGGAGCACTGTACGGCAGCTCAGTGGTTAGCAGAGTATACAGGGGCTCAGTGGTTAGCAGAGTATACGGTGGCTCAGTGGTTAGCACTGCGCGGTGGTTCAGTGGTTAGCACTGCGTGGTGGCTCAGTGGTTAGCACTGCGCGGTGGCTCAGTGGTTAGCACTGCGCGGTGGCTCAATGTTAGCACTGCGCAGTGGCTCAGTGGTTAGCACTGCACGGTGGCTCAGTGTTTAGCATAGTATGATCGCTCAGTGTTTAGCACTGTACGGTGGCTCAGTGTTTAGCACTCTACGGTGGCTCAGTGGTTTGCAGTGAGTGTGGTGGGCAGAGTGATCAGCGCAGTGCGGTGGGCAGAGTGTTGAGCGCCGTGCGGTGGGCAGAGTGGTCAGCGCTGTGCGGTGGCTCGGTGGTCAGCGCTGTGTGGTGGCTCGGTGGTCAGTGCTGTGCAGTGGCTCGGTGGTCAGCGCTGTGTGCTGGCTCAGTGGTCAGTGCTGTGCGGCGGCTCAGTGGTCAGCGCTGTGTGGACACATGCACACACACACATACACACACACACATACACACACACACCTACCTCCATGCACTGTCCGCTATACTTACCACCGGCCCTGCATCTTCCCTGGCGCCGCCTGGATCCTCAGTCCTCCGTTCCGCCGACATGTCGCCGCTCCCGGAGGACTGGATCCAATATGGCATCCGGGAAGTCTTGCGAGACTTTTAACAACCAATGCTTTTTTTCCACCATTCCAAAAAACATTGCATGCAGCGTTTTTTGGGTGCTGTAAAAAAACGCATGGGTTGTTGAAAAAATGCATGCATTTTTTTTTAACAAGGGGCCCTATGGGAAACGCATGCGTTAACGTATGGCACATATAGGCACTTGCATTAACGCATATGCGTTTTTAATGAAAAAAAGTCCAAAAACTTCCCAAAAACGTTCAGAACCAAAGGGGACACTATTTGGCACACTTAGAAAAACTGATCAGTGTTTCTAAGGGCAAAACGCATTGGTATGTGTGAACAAGGCCACATTCTAGCTGATTCTTTTTCCATATGATTTCCCGGAACATTAAGTGTATCTTGTAGAAAAAAATACATATAAGTTCACAATGGAGTATTATGCAGAAAATGTAGAAGTTGGGGCATTAGGATAATTTGTATAAGATTACTCTTCCCAATGATGATAATGGGAGTCAGCAACAGGTGTTAAATTTGGATCTAAATTTCATCAACAAGGGAACTAATTGAAGTGAATAAAAGTCTTGTGGCCTTGCTGGTACCATTACCCCCAGGTATTTAACATTTTAAACAATTTGAATTTGTGTATGATCTATAGAGTAATCTAATAGTGTATTGTCAACTGGCATGATGACTGATTATTCCAATTAATTAATAGACCTGACGATTTTCCAAATGTTTTGATTAGATCCATGACTGGACCAATAGATATACTCAGATCCCCCAGAGAGCGCATCCTGTCATCTGCACACAGGGATATCTTCATTTCCACAGAACCACATCATAAGGCAATAATATACAGAGTGGCATGCACCAGGCTTTGTCTTCTGTACTTTCCTTAAAAAATAACTAGACTGTGGAACACCTTGTACTGTGATTTGGCCACATGGGAGTGCTCTGAGGAACAGTTGACCTCTTTCTCCCTCTGGCCAACCCACTGCCTCTTCCTGCCTGATGCTTCGCCATGGATCCCTCCCACTCTGTGCTGCTGAGTTTGCCATGCATGCTACCTTGCCTGGTTGGGTCAGGGGCTTCTTTATCCACCACCTCATCTTCCATTTCCTTACTGTGGTTTGTTAGAGAATGGTCAATAGTTAGACCTGTTCACACGCTTGCCCCAAGGGTTTTATTCTAGTCCAATTTATTTCCATCAGGTGTTGGCACAGGTATTGGAACCACTGGGGTATGGAGACAAAAAGTCCTGCAATATGTCAATGATTTCTTTATTTAAAATGTATGGGCTCAAATTGTTGATGAAACTGAACACAAAGAGATTTAGTTCAATATTTGTGATGCATTGTGCAACTCAATATTAAATGTGAGTCCGGGACAGAGTACAGCTGAATGCAACCAGAGGTTAAATATTTGGGTGTGTCAGTTTCAAAAGAGGGGAAATTCATTCAAGCTGTACCTGTGCCAAATCAATATCACAGAACTCAGAGAGTTTCTAGGTCTTGGGAATTTTTCCAGAGAATTTATTGAAAATTTTGCTTGCCTTGCTAAACCTTTGTATGATCTCCTAAAAAGTATTGAAAATGAGTTTACCATGATCACAATAGAGGGAGAAGCCCTGCAGGCTTTTGAAAATTTAAAACATGCACTTTAATTGGCTTTTCACCTTGATTCTGCAGACCCCCCATGTAACCTTAAAAACACTGCTTACAGGCAAAGCTTGGGGTGTGAATTCTCAGAGACGTAGCCTCAAAGTCAACAGGAATTTCCTTTTGAGCTGATGACAGGAAGACAGATGCCTGTCTTGTTGTCTAGTGACATTGTGCTGCTCAGCCCGCAGCAAGGTGTATTACAGTTGTGTAGAGCCTACACAAAAAAGTTATATGAGTCCAAATTTGTTGTGGGAGCTTAGCTCATGGTTAAGAATTTAAGGAAAAAAAGGACCGTGGGATTCCAATTACAAAGGCCCATTTGTTATCACACAGGTGATAGGCCCAACTGTTTTGGGAGTGCTAAGGATTAGCAAGCCAAGAAACAAAGGTGTTAAAATTGTTCACATTGATCAATGTAAGCTTCTTATACTGCCAGTTGAGAATCCTAGTGATGCTGGTGAGAACTGATACTGTGCTTTTATTTTATTTTTCAGGTCCCCTATTAGATTGGGATCCATAATTCCGCCTGTTTCCCTGGAGATGACATCTCACACCATCCAGTGGGACCCGGACAGTGTGATCGAGGGGGAAGACCGTGAAAGATCCGAGGGAACAGAACAAGATCGAGAGCCACTAATCAAAGGACTCAGAGACTGTTATGGGACTTGGGACTCGGACACTTTAGGTTTTTTTCACTTCTGTGATGATTTTTTTGTTTTGTCGTGTTTTTTGCTTCTTTTTAGGACTATTTGCCCACACCTGAACTGTCAATAGGCCCTTAGGAGCCATGGAACAAAGAAAATTTTAGAATTTTTGAAAGATTGTAACGGGACTCATTAATACTTAAGAACTCTTACGTTGGTGATATTTACTGTAGATTTTTTTTTTGGCTACTTTGTTTGTTTTTTCCTATATGTGTTTAATAGGTAGTAACCTAAAAGTTTAAAAGTTTTTCAAAAAGAATATGGCTTATGTTGAGGAACTACATAACTTTCAGACCCGTGCAATAACACATAGTACCACTTTTATCAGACCATACCGGAGACCTAGCGCGGGTAGTGTACCTACTGCCAGACTACGCTCACTTGTAGGTGGTACACCTATTGTTAGGGCCCTTCTTCCAAGGGTACCTTCTGTTCCTCCCAACACTCCTACTGACCAGGGAGTATACGAAATTATGCATTCCCTCAATACTATATATGAGAACTAGGACTAGACTCATATGCCAATTTGTACTTCGGGTAAATTACCAAATTACCATAAGTACAACAGGGGGATTTGTTAGAGAATGGTCAATAGTTAGACGGAAGCCATAAGTACCAAGGCCTTCGTCAGCCATATTGTCTTGTGTAAGTTTTAGTGTAAGCTTGAAAATAGAACTACTGAACTTTTGCTATAAGTCTCAGGTAATAAAAGAGATCAAGCCCTGGAAGAAAAACAGGCATGGAGTTAATTAGGTTTGGTCTGAGCATATACCAAAAGCTCATCATGATAATAGTTAACCAATTCATTATATATATTCCTTTTTTACAAGTATTTCTCGATATTTTACGGTGTAGTGTATCCCTCAAGGCCATATGACGTTTCATATAATCAAGAACAGAGCTGATTAATGTCAATAAGTTGTGATTTGTGCTTGGTCCCAAAAGGCTATTATGAGATAATTTGTATGGATAAACTTAAGTGTAGTATGTAGTTAGTAATGAAATTAGTGTGCTTTTTTCATGTCAACCTATATTCTACGTGAAATGTAAGTATTGCCTTTGTCAGGATGAGGTCATTATGTATCCATTGAAAATAATGGCCACTAACGTTATCCAATGGCAGAAAATTGTATAAAAATCCCCTGCTTTGGACAGGCACTTTTCCATCCTGTGTGCCACGTGTGCCTGCCATTCTGAAACCTGTCATATTGCCTTGCCATATATCTCTGTATGATTTCCTGCCCGAATAAAACCCACTTTTGGTTCTGAAGACGCAGTCTATGGAGTTTATCGAACAAAGGAAGAACTAACAAACTATCTCTTTCATGGTTCTCCTCATGAGTTGTGAACTTTAGCTGACTCGATGACAACTGTATCTCAACAATCTTGAACAGTGGGCAGCAACTAACATAATGGTTTTTAACAGGAAGAATCGTAAAGTCCTACATCTATGCAAGAAAAATTAAAAAAGGATATATAGAATGGGAGGAATAGGGCTAAGCAACAGCAGGGGTGAAAAACACTTGGGCATACTAATAGATCACAGACTGGACATACAGTTAGGGCCAGAAATATTTGGACAGTGACACAAGTTTTGTTATTTTGGCTATTTACAAAAACATGTTCAGAAATACAATTATATATATAACTAGATGGGTGCCCGATGCACAATGCATCGGGATTCTAGCAGAGCGAGTCTCTGACTCGCAATGGCCGCTTCGCGGCCAATGCTTCGCGCTGCTAAGGCGACTCGCCATGCCCGCTGCGCGGGCATAGCGAGTCGCCTTAGAACTGCTCGCAATGGCCGCTTCGCGGCCAATGCTTCGCGCTGCTAAGGCGACTCGCCATGCCCGCTGCGCGGGCATAGCGAGTCGCCTTACAACTGCTCGCATTGGCCGCTGCGCGGCCAATGCATTTTTCGTATCCACATGACCACGCTGACTCGCAGCGAGTGCGGTCTCAAAAGGGGCACTCGCTCCATTCGTGATTATATAATAGATTATTTATTTGAAGTGAGAGAGAGTTCTTGTTGAGGTGCGGTAAAGGGCTCATATGATTAGCATTAATGTAAATTTTTTATTAATTTTTTTAATGTATTTATTTATTAAATTTTTTTTGTATTATTATTTTTAGATTATTTTTTAATATAGATTTTTATTTATTAAATGTATTTATTTTTTGTAAGTGAGAGTGAGACAGAGTTCTTATTAATGTCCTTTTTTTTTTTTTTATTATTATTATTATTATATTTATTTAATTATGTGTAATGTTTTTTTTTTTTGTTTATTATTTTTTATTTTTTTTGTTTAATTATATTTTTTTATTATTAAAATAATTTATTATTTATGTTATGTGAGACACAGTTCTTATTTAGATCTGGTATTTATTTATTTATTTAATTATGATTTTGATGTAATATGTTATTATTTTTGTAAAAATATTTTGTTATTATTTTTTAAATATTTGTTAATTATTTAATTTATTATTTAATTTTTTGTTTATTTTAAGTGAGACAGAGTTCTCCCTTAGGTCCGTTATTTCTTTATTTATTTTATTATTATTTGTATTTAATTTTGTATTATTTTAAAAATATTATTATTTAATATTTTTTAAATATTTTTTAATTATTTAATTTATAATGTAATTTATTGTTTATTTGAAGTGAGACAGAGTACTCCTTTAGGTCCGATATTTTTTTATTTTTATTTAATTTTGTATTAATTAAAAAATATTATTTTTTATTAGTTTTTAAATATTTTTTAATTATTGAATTTATTATTTAATGTATTGTTTATTTGAAGTGAGACAGAGTTCTCCTTTAGGTCGGGTATTTATTGATTTATTTAATTATTATTTTTATTTAATTGTTTCTTATTTTTAAAATATTATTTTTTAATTTTTTTTAAATATTTTTAAATTATTTAATTTATTATTTAATTTATTGTTAATTTTAAGTGAGACAGAGTTCTCCTTTAGGTCCGCTCTTTATTGATTTATTTAATTATTAATTTTATTTAATTTTTTATTGTTTTTAAAATATTATTTTTTATTATTTTTGAAAGATTTGTTAATTATGTAATTTATTATTTAATTTATTGTTTATTTTAAGTGAGACAGAGTTCTCCTTTAGGTCCGTTATTTTTTTATTTATTTAATTATTATTTTTATTAAATTTTTTATTAATTGTAAAATATTATTTTTTATTATTTTTTAAAGATTTTTTAATTATTTAATTTATTATTTAATTTATTGTTTATTTTAAGTGAGACAGAGTTCTCCTTTAGGTCAGCTATTTATGGATTTATTTAATTATTATTTTTATTTAATTTTTTATTATTTGTAAAATATTATTATTTATTAATTTTTAAAGATTTGTTAATTATTGAATTTATTATTTAATTTATTTTTTATTTTAAGTGAGACAGAGTTCTCCTTTAGGTCCATTACTTTATTTATTTAATTATTATTTTTGTTTAATTTTATATTAGTTTTAAAAGATTATTTTTATTATTTTTTAAATATTTTTTAAATATTTAATTTATTATTTAATTTATTGTTTATTTTAAGTGAGACAGAGTTCTCCTTTAGGTCCGTTATTTTTTTATTTATTTAATTATTATTTTTATTAAATTTTTTATTAGTTTTAAAAGATTATTTTTATTATTTTTTAAATATTTTTTAATTATTTAATTTATTATTTAATTTATTGTTTATTTTAAGTGAGACAGAGTTCTCCTTTAGGTCCGTTATTTTTTTATTTATTTAATTATTATTTTTATTAAATTTTTTATTAATTGTAAAATATTATTTTTTATTATTTGTTAAAGATTTTTTAATTATTTAATTTATTATTTAATTTATTGTTTATTTTAAGTGAGACAGAGTTCTCCTTTAGGTGTGTTATTTATTTATTTAATTTTTATTTTTATATAATTTTGTATTATTTTTAAATTTTTATTTATTATTATTTTTTAAAGAAGTTTTAATTATTTAATTTATTATTTAATTTATTGTTTATTTTAAGTGAGACAGAGTTCTTCTTTAGGTCCGTTATTTATAGATTTATTTAATTATTATTTTTAATTAATTTTGTATTATTTTTAAAATAGTATTTTTTATTATTTTTGAAAGATTTTTTAATTATTAAATTTATTATTTAATTAATTGTTTATTTTAAGTGAGACAGAGTTCTCCTTTCGGTCCGTTATTTATTGATTTATTAAATTATTATTTTTATTTAATTTTTTATTATTTTTAAAATATTATTTTTTATTAATTTTTAAATATTTTTTAATTATTTAATTTATTATTTAATTTATTCTTTATTGTAAATGAGACAGTTCTCCTTGTGGTCCGCCTTTTTCTGCCCATTGACATACATTAGCGGTATGTCGGCGATTTTATGGGCGCCCACCTGGTTCTATTTGTCGGCCCTAAAATGGCGGATACACCGCTAATGCATGTCTATGGGCAAGTGAGCTCGAATTCTGATTGGTTGGCGTTCAATCCGAAATCGGGCTGACTGCCCATAGAGATGCATTAGCGGTGTGTCCGCGATTTTAGGGCCGACAAATAGAACCAGGTGGGCGGCCATAAAATCGGCGACATACCGCTAATGTATGTCAATGGGGAAAAAAAGGCGGACCTGAAGGAGAACTGTGTGTCAATGAGGGGCTCTTCTGATTGGTCGCTGTTTTACTGTCCTCAGCCAATCAGAAGAGCAGCTAATATGTCATTGACATACAATGGCGGATATTTCGTCTATTGTATGTGAATGAGAAATGAAGAGGACGGGAAGCTAGAAGATCCCCGAGGCCGGAGGAAGACCTGGAGATAGCGGAAGGAATCGAGAAGACCGGAGGGGTCGGAAGAAGAGGACGCCTGGGCGGACAGAGGACTTGAGGATTGGACGGACGGACGATCAGATGTCTTGAAGGCATGTAAGTCATGGACGGCTAGGTTAGGGTAGGTCCTTAGGTGTTAGCGGCGGGGGGATAGGGGTATAGGGGCTTAGGGGATAGTGGCTTAGGGGATAGGGGCTTATGGGATAGGCTCTTAGGTGCGGCGAACTTAGACTGAGGGGGGGCTGTGCGGACATTGGCGGGGGGGGGCTGTGCGGACATTGGCGGGGGGGGGCTGTGCGGACATTGGCGGGGGGGGGGCTGTGCGGACATTGGCGGGGGGGGGGGGCTGTGCGGACATTGGCGGGGGGGGGGGCTGTGCGGACATTGGCGGGGGGGGGCTGTGCGGACATTGGCGGGGGGGGGGCTGTGCGGACATTGGCGGGGGGGGGGGCTGTGCGGACATTGGCGGGGGGGGGGGCTGTGCGGACATTGGCGGGGGGGGGGGCTGTGCGGACATTGGGCGGGGGGGGCGTGGGCATGGGGGGGGGGGGCTGTGCGGACATTGGCGGGGGGGGGGGGCTGTGCGTACATTGGCGGGGGGGGGGCTGTGCGGACATTGGCGGGGGGGGGGCGTTTGCGGACATTGGCGGGGGGGGGGCTGTGCGGACATTGGCGGGGGGGGGCTGTGCGGACATTGGCGGGGGGGGGCTGTGCGGACATTGGCGGGGGGGGGGCTGTGCGGACATTGGGGGGGGAGGAGGCTGTGCGGACATTGTGGGGGAGGGAGGGGGCTGTGCGGACATTGTGGGGGGGGGAGGGGGCTGTGCGGACATTGCGGACATTGTGGGGGGGGAAGGGGGCTGTGCAGTAATTGCGGACATTGTGGGGGTATAAGGGGGCTGTGCGGACATTGTGTGGGGGGGGGAAGGGGGCTGTGCGGACATTGTGGGGGGGGGAAGGAGGCTGTGAGCATATTGTGGGGGGGGGGGGAAGGGGGGCTGTACGGACATTGTGGGGGGGGGGAGGGGGCTGTGCGGAAATTGCGGACATTGTGGGGGGGGAAGGGGGCTGTGTGGACATTGTGGGGGGGGAAGGGGGCTGTGCATACATTGCGGACATTGTGGGGGGGGAAGGGGGCTGTGTGGACATTGTGTGGGGGGGGAAGGGGGCTGTGCGGACATTGTGTGGGGGGGGAAGGGGGCTGTGCGGACATTGTGGGGGGGGGGAAGGAGGTTGTGCGGACATTGTGGGGGGGGGAAAAGGGGGCTGTGCGGACATTGTGGGGGGGGAGGGGTGTGTGCGGAGATTGTGGGGGGGGAGGAGGCTGTGCGGACATTGCGGACATTATGGGGGGGGAGGGGGCTGTGCGGACATTGCGGACATTGTGGGGGGTGGAAGGGGGCTGTGCAGACATTGTGGGGGGAAAGGGGGCTGTGCGGACATTGTGGGGGGGGGAGGGAGTAGACTGTGGATGGGGTGTGGCGGCGGAGGTGAGGATAGGTGTGTGCGGTGCTGGGGGCTGGCGGCGGAGGTGAGAGGGTTGTGCGGTGGTGGGGACTGGCGGCGGAGGTGCGGAGAGGGGTGTACGGTGCTGGAGGTCGGTGCGGGTGTGTTGATCGGTGCGGGTGTGTTGATCGTTGCAGTGCTGTGGATCGGGGCTGGAGGGGAGACACAGGGGCAGCTGCGGGGCTGGAGGGGAGACACATGGGGCAGCTGCATAGTGGGAGGTGGGGTGTGAGTAGCGGGGAGCAGAGGCGGCATTGTCGGCAGCGAGTCGCTGCATAGTCCTGGGGTAGGGATTTACCGCTGATGTAGCGACTCGCAATGGCCTGGCGGCCATTGCTCGCGCTACCTCAGCGGTCAATCGGTAAGGTTGTAGCCGAGGTTGTGGAGCGAATTTGGGCCAGCGACTCGCAATGGCCGCTTCGCGGCCATTGCTCGCCCTGTGCCAGCGACTCGCAATGGCCTCGCGGCCATTGCTCGCGCAGCGTTGGGCGCTTCGCGCCCAATGTTAAAATCGTATCCACATGACCACGCCGGAAGTGCGCCGAAAGTGCGCGTGAAGGGGCGCTTTTTCGATTCGCGATTATATAATAGATATGGGCTGAAAGTGCACACTCCCAGCTGCAATATGAGAGTTTCCACATCCAAATCGGAGAAAGGGTTTAGGAATTATAGCTCTGTAATGCATAGCCTCCTCTTTTTCAAGGGACCAAAAGTAATTGGACAATGGACTCTAAGGGCTGCAATTAACTCTGAAGGCGTCTCCCTCGTTAACCTGTAATCAATGAAGTAGTTAAAAGGTCAGGGGTGGATTCCAGGTGTGTGGTTTTGCATTTGGAAGCTGTTGCTGTGACCAGACAACATGCGGTCAAAGGAACTCTCAATTGAGGTGAAGCAGAACATCCTGAGGCTGAAAAAAAAGAAAAAATCCATCAGAGAGATAGCAGACATGCTTGGAGTAGCAAAATCAACAGTTGGGTACATTCTGAGAAAAAAGGAATTGACTGGTGAGCTTGGGAACTGTAAAAGGCCTGGGCGTCCACAGATGACAACAGTGGTGGATGATCGCCGCATACTTTATTTGGTGAAGAAGAACCCGTTCACAACATCAACTGAAGTCCAGAACACTCTCAGTGAAGTAGGTGTATCTGTCTCTAAGTCAACAGTAAAGAGAAGACTCCATGACAGTAAATACAAAGGGTTCACATCTAGATGCAAACCATTCATCAATTCCAAAAATAGACAGGCCAGAGTTAAATTTGCTGAAAAACACCTCAAGAAGCCAGCTCAGTTCTGGAAAAGTATTCTATGGACAGATGAGACAAAGATCAACCTGTACCAGAATGATGGGAAGAAAAAAGTTTGGAGAAGAAAGGGAACGGCACATGATCCAAGGCACACCACATCCTCTGTAAAACATGGTGGAGGCAACGTGATGGCATGGGCATGCATGGCTTTCAATGGCACTGGGTCACTTGTGTTTATTGATGACATAACAGCAGACAAGAGTAGCCGGATGAATTCTGAAGTGTACCGGGATATACTTTCAGCCCAGATTCAGCCAAATGCTGCAAAGTTGATTGGACGGCGCCTCATAGTACAGATGGACAATGACCCCAAGCATACAGCCAAAACTACCCAGGAGTTCATGAGTGCAAAAAAGTGGAACATTCTGCAATGGCCAAGTCAATCACCAGATCTTAACCCAATTGAGCATGCATTTCACTTGCTCAAATCCAGACTTAAGACGGAAAGACCCACAAACAAGCAAGACCTGAAGGCTGCGGCTGTAAAGGCCTGGCAAAGCATTAAAAAGGAGGAAACCCAGCGTTTGGTGATGTCCATGGGTTCCAGACTTAAGGCAGTGATTGCCTCCAAAGGATTCGCAACAAAATATTGAAAATAAAAATGTTTTGTTTGGGTTATGTTTATTTGTCCAATTACTTTTGACCTCCTAAAATGTGGAGTGTTTGTAAAGAAATGTGTACAATTCCTACATTTTCTATCAGATATTTTTGTTCAACCCTTCAAATTAATCGTTACAATCTGCACTTGAATTCTGTTGTAGAGGTTTCATTTCAAATCCAATGTGGTGGCATGCAGAGCCCAACTCGCGAAAATTGTCACTGTCCAAATATTTCTGGCCCTAACTGTAAGTCATCAGTGTGATGCAATAGCAAACAGGGCAAACACCATTCTAGGCTGTATTGATAGAAGCATAATGTCTAGATCACATGTAATTATTACCCTCTACACCTCTTTGATCATACTTCATCTGAATACTGTGTCCAGTTCTGGGCACCACATTTTAAAAAAGACATACAAAACCTGGAGCAAAAAAACATCGCTTGGGTCCAACTGTGGGAACATTGGATGCTAATTATCCACATATCTCAGTCTCTGTGTGGCGCCCCGCAAAGCAGGCGTCACAGAGGGGTACTGCACCCATAAAAGCGGTACAGATACTCCAGCTGCAAGTAGATTTCAGGCTGATGGGTGGAACCTACACACAAGCACCCCCACACTAGATCACATGGTGGGAGGTACCCGGGAGGGAATAAAACCACCTCTAGGGGGAGTTATAGGAGTTCAGAGTTCAGTCAGCCAGGCAGTGAGCCTGAGGGAGCAAGGAGGGTCTTTCGGCTGAGGGACCCGGGAAAGGCTAAAGATAGATCCCAGGTCAGCCTGGGGGAAGAGAGGGACTTCAGAGAGTCCAACCACGGCAGCTTATCGGGCACCGGAGCCCGCACCTGTGGGATCCTCCAAGGACCACAGAAAATCCGGTGATCTGAGGTTATATATATATACTGCTCAGACTCTCAAGCAACCAGAAGAGGGTACCAGGATCGCCTGAAGGTTCGGCGGTCCAGGAGAGGGTAACCCGACAGGAGTGAGGAGAGTGAGAGACAGCAGGAGGCCAGATCCACTGTTTGGGGTCAGACTTCACACAAACTACTGGGAAGCAGGGAAGAATTGAAAGAGAACAGGCACACGCTGAGGGTTCCATCCAGCTACATGAGATCCGCTTGCAGCCACCCGTTAGCTACTTGCCTGTGTAACATCTTATTGCACTGAGGACTGTAACCATTGCTGCTAAAGTTCCAGTAAAGTACCCGGAGTGAAGTGACTTCGACTCTGTTGCATCTTCTTTTTATGAACTTATTCCTTCCACAGGATTGCTGCCCCTGAGGTCCTGTCCTGCCTGAGGAGGATTACACCATCTCAGCAGCAATACCACCGACCTCCGGAGGACTGTGGCTGCCCTGTGCTACTTCTCCAGGAACTGCAGGTGGCGTCACGACAACTAACTTTGTAAATAATCCTTTGTACATTACCGCTTTTTTAAGAGAATAGTCCCCCCGGAACACGGGATCAGGCGCGGCCGCCATTCCCTGTGACACAGTTAACCCCTTCTGCCGCCTGATACCCGAGTACCCCACACCCTGGGGCGACACACTATGCAAGAAAAATTAAAAAAGATATAAAGAATGGGAGGAATAGGGTTAAGCAACAGCAAGGGTAAAAAACACTTGGGTATACTAATAGATCACAAACTGGACATAAGTCAACAGTGTGATGCAACAGCAAACACCATTCTGGGCTATATTAATAGAAGCATAATGTCTAGATCACATGTAATTATTACCCTCTACACCTCTTTGATCAGACTTCATCTGGATACTGTGTCCAGTTCTGGGCACCACATTTTAAAAAAGACATACAAAACCTGGAGCAAAAAACAGCGCTTGGGTCCAACTGTAGGAACATCGGATGCTAATTATCCACATATCTCAGTCTCTGCACACCTTGCTCGTGAAAGTAAAAGTAAACTACCTGCCTCAGACAATATAAGCTCCTGCGTCATCTTGCCTGGAAAACCCTATCTGCCTCTGTTTTAGCTTTACCAGAATTTGTGGTAGACTGAGTGGCAAATTGCAGAGGAGTCACAGAGACTCCAGCTAAGCATTCAAATCTTCCCACGGTGTCCGCTTTTCTATCCCTGGCTACTGTGTTGGACACTGGTGCCACCTTGGACATCATGTCCTCCTGCAGCTGCACTTCTTTCCCCATTAATTTCTTGTGCATGTCTTTTCCAGGAACGATACCATTACTCCACAGCACAGGGGTAAGAGAAGCAGGATGAATATTTTTAGGCTGGTAATTATTGTAATTTTCCTGATAGCTAAGTATTTCTAAGAACTAGATGTGAGTCCAATATTATTGTATCGGGAGGGTGGTAATATCATGATTTAGATGGGCTCTGTGTTGCTGGAGGCACTGACCATCTCTTCCCCTGTGCGCTCTTCTTTCTGCTCTCTCTCCCCCCTGTGCTGTGTTCTTCCCTTTTTGCTCTCCCTCCCCTTGTGCTGTTTCTCCCGCATGTGCTCTCTCTTCCCACTGTGCACTGTCCCTGACCCACTGTGCACTCTCTCTCCCCCCTCTGGGCTGTTTCTCCCCCTGTGGACTGTCTCTTCACCTTGTGTACTCTCTCTCCCCTTTTGCTGTTTGTCCCCACTGTGCTGCCTCTCCTCCCCATGTACTCTCTCTCTCCACTGTGTGCTTTCTCTGCCCCCTTGTGTCCTTTCCGCTGTGTGTTTTCTCTCTCCCGTACTTACTCAGGCAGAGATTATCAGTGTCAGTGTTAGTGGTTGCTGGTGGTGGTTCCTGGCATTGATTTTGTTTGTGAATGGCAGTGGAATGTGCCAGTGCCGCCAGTGGGTGGCATATTTGCACACCGATTAATTGGATATGCAAATATGGCAGCTGCTGGCATATGATAGGACATTGGGACTGAAGTTGATGATGAATGGAACAGGAGGATTATGGAAGTAGATGGGTGTGTGTATACGTGTGTCTATATGTGCATGTGTGTGTATATATGTGTATATGTGTGTATATGTGTGTGTATGCGTATGGGTTTATGTATATGTATGTGTGTGTATGTGAATGTGTGTGTGTCTGAGTGTGTACATGTATGTGTGTATATTCACGTGTACGTTTCTCTGTCTTTCCCCTCTGGTCAATGCTGAGCTCTCCCACTGCTTCTGCCATTACTTCTTGCAACCACTAGAGGGCACCCTGCAGTATACCTCCTCATGCGCAGGTCACAGAGCCTCGGACTTTCCTGGCGGCTGTGTGAGGTGGTGGGTGCTGAGGGCTTGGTGCTGCAGGCTGCAGGTGGTGGTTCCAGGCATCTGTTGCAGGTGTCGTCAGTTGCGAAGGTCGATGTCACTATTGGTGGTATTGAGCGAGGTGCCCATATTTGAACTCCCACCATTTATGAAAAAAATTCTGGCAGCACAGTATTAAAAGGACAGTCACCAAATATATTGAAGTTGTGCTATTATCCAGACTTTGCAGAATAGTGTCCACCTGAATGACTGGAATGAAGTAAGATGAAAAGGCGCTCCTACCTACTACACTACAAGAACATCATTTAAAACTCAATAGCACACCCTGTATGTTCTTGCCATTAGTGAGGGTCTTTTGTGTTGACAGATTTCTTTAAAGCACCACTCTGTTTTTTTTTTCCAGAGCTTGAGTGATGCTTTAAATGTAAGTCCCATACACCATGCCATATACTCACCTTCTGGCGGCTTCACCTATTGCCAACGCTAGTCCCGGACCTGCGGCTCCATTTTGTAACTGTAACTTCTGACTGGTCAGAAGTCAGAAGTAACACCAAAAGCACTTAATACAACTCTATGAGGGCCAGAATCAGGCCAGAACGAGGCACTTTTAGAGATGTTTTGAGTTTGTATCCTCCTGTGTGCTCCATTGAACACTTTAGCTGCTGGCAGGTCACAAGTCTTTGGAGCGGCTGCAGTAGAAGATGAAGCTGCTGGAATGTGAGTATCAAATAGGGGGCAGGGGCTTATATTCAAAGCACCACTACATCCTGCAATGAAGAAAAAAATACTGGAGTGCTGCTTAAATTTCATGTAATAAAAATAAGTATAAGATTTGGATTGAAGATTGACTTTCATCAGGGAAAAAGTCTAGCAATGTGTTTAGATAGCTTGCTCCAGTATTTGTAGCAAAACACAACCATAGAGCAAAGAAGTTTTAATTTTGGATTTTCTGATAGTGAAGTGACAGGCACCGCGCCTATTTATGTCTGAGTTTATCTGCTATAAACAGTGCTTCCAGCTGACAGAAAGGATCAAGTTGTGCGTGGTTTTGGGTGTTGAAAGTGTAAACTGAAGTCAAATAATGTAATGCTACTTTACACAATATATCTTCAATCTGATGTTTAGTCTCACCATCTCTGTCTCTGAAAGCATAAACCTCTGAAGAACGCATTGAATGTTTGTTAAATAATGACGAAGAATGTAACAAAAGACTATTAAGACAATGCCAGTGATCTCATGCCAATTGTGATAAATGTGGCTAAATGAGGGCTGAGAAAAGACTGATGGTAAGTCTTGTCACGTCTCCAAACAATATGAATTATCTTGAATTTCCACTTTGAAAAACAGCTTCATATTTAACTACTAAGTTAATTAAAGCAGAAAAACAAAAAAAATGCATTATAATTATTGTATTTATCTTAAATCAACTCAATCTCGAGCCTTGATGACAAATGTTCTGTAGGAGGATCGATCTTGTGCGAGCCTAGTTAGGTCCACCAGGGTTTCCTCTACCGTTATCTTGACAGTATCAAGCCATTGGGTTGCTGGTCTTCCTCTTCGCCTTGTACCTTCTGTTCTTCCTACCAAAATGTCCTTCTCTAGTGGTTTTTCTCTTTGTGTCATGTGTCCAAAGTAGGCAAGTTGTAGCTTATGATCGTTGATTCGAATGACATATCCGGCTTGAATTGTTCCAAAAGGGATTAGTTTGTTCTTCTTGCCCTCATGGTATTGACAACACCCTTCTCCAGCACCACATTTCAAAGGTGTTGAATTAATTCCTCTGTGATACTACAGAAAAGACAAAACTATGTACAAGCTAATACAAGCCGAAATAAACTTGGCCATTGAAGCTTTCTTTTACATAGATTTTTTAGCCAGGAAAATCCAGAAAAACCCCTCAGTGTGAACATACTCTTACTGAGCAGATATAATTTGATCCCCCCTTGCAGACAAATTGTAGGCAGGTTTGAGTTGTAGGTTTGAGAGTGAGTGTTGTATTGTAAAATGTAATATCTGCACTTTTTCTTTATGAAAAAGTGTATTTAATATTTAAGAGATTGTGGAAACAGCTTTTCAATCGCATTTAGTCTTTTTATTGTAACATAATTCATTGTTTTTCACATATATTGACATTAAATCAGAATCCATATCTACCATTTTAAATAACAGGTGTTGTTAATCCATAACAATAACAGCAAGTTTTACAGTCCTGACGTAGTGTTTTTGGAGGGCATTCATCTCTGGATAAATTGATTTTGACAGAATCCGCATCATATTAGGCAACAATTATGTGCCTGAAAGCATATGCCATAATAACTTGAGTGCTGGACACTACTGATGTTGTGGTCCATTCTTTATATTTTGACTCAGGCAATTTACATATAATAAAATAGTTGGATGATACAATGTGAAGTCACAGTGCATTTTTGTTAAAGCACCACTTCAGCGTTTCTTTTATTGCACCGCTGGAATGATGCTTTAAATATAAGTCCCCAGACCCCTGTCTTATACTCACCACTGTAATCCTTTTCCAGTTGCGCTCTGGATGGTTTGTGGTAAAAAGTGACTACCCGGTAGCTCCTGTGTTTCATGGAGCTCCCTGGAGGTCACATTTCACTACATCTCTATGGGAGCCTCATTTCAGCCTCATTCTATCTCTCATAGAGATGCATTGAGTGCCTGCTACGTACCTTTGACTTCTGGCCCGTCAGAATCTATAGGCACAAGATGGCGCCGTTTAACCAGAGTGGTGTCGGTAAAGTATGAAAACATCGGAAGGTGAGTATAAGACACAGGGTTACATTTAAAGCACCACTACAGCAGTGAAGAAAAATGCTCTAGTGGTGCTTTAAAGGGAATCTGTCAGGTCAAAAATCCATATGTAACTGCTATTATTTTCTAATTCCTCCCTCGAAGCTTGCTCTATTAATATATTTCTTTAATTTATAATATATTTATCCTGTGTAAAGTGCAAATGGCGAGATCCATTCCATCCTTCAATCATAGTGAATGATCCAATTAGTTCTCTGCTGTCCCCTCCCCATGGGGGAAATATTCATGTCACCTATTCACATTACTGCACTGCACAGGAGATCAGTAGAAATCACTCCATTGGTGGGCACTGTATCCTCCTCTGTTCTTTTTGCAGCAAAACAAGAGGTCAAATACAACACAGAATCTTCCACAGGACAGCAGGGATACATGCTTAAAGAAACAAATGGAGTAGATACCTTATCTAGATCAGGTAAGGCAGAGGTGTGCCTGCAATAGCTCCCTCCTGTCTCCTCATCAGAAACTCCTAAAGAAACTCCTAAATAAACCTCAAAACTGACAGTCAGAGCAAAGGGAGGAGGCAGGGGAGAGCTGCCTGAGAAGAATTGACTAATAAATGACCTAGCAGGACTAATCAGCTGTGAAAGTAATGGACTTTACTAATGTAGTAGCTTCCTGCGGGGTGTAAAAATGCTTACAGCAAGGAAACTATAAAGGGTACAATAATGATTTTTACATGTTTTAAAAGGTCTGCACAGGCACTATTCAAGGATAATATTAATATCATACTGAAAATGACCTGACAGAATCATGAAAATGACATTGTAGTTTGGAAAATAAGTATCCATTAGTAAATGCATATTTATTTCTGTATTCAGAGCAATTTACTCTGATGTATGTGACTCATGGAATAAATGCATATTCAAAGCTTTCATATTATTTTTATTATTATTATTACTATTATTATTATTATTATTATTATTATTATTATTTCTAACTTACATGCAGGTCATATTTTCAACTGCTAAAAACATTTTTTGATATAAGTAACCTAACTTTTTTATCATAAATGTTGTGAGGTTATAGACATAGTACTGAAGGGCAATTTAATGGAAGTAGAATAATCAATAATTTTGTTGCAAATCTGTTCGAGCCACTGCATCCATAAAACAGCGGGTCATAAGAAACACAATTTAGTTCTCATGGACTGAATTATACAATTCCTTTGTCTATTTGGGTCCAGAATAAGGATGAATGCGTCTACCAAAATTAAAATTCAGCAAATGTACTCAAATTAAGCCATTAAGGTCAATTTTTATCAAACAAATTCAATGAGAGTCTAATTTCCGAGACATTCAAGCAAAATAAACATATGTTAAAAAAAATTATACTCACCCCAGTACTCACCTTACCTAGTACAAAGACCCACAAACCACTTATTTTCTAGGGTCATGCCTTAAGTGGTGTCTTTGGCATGTCTAGAAAGCCTAGTGCAGATCTTTACTAAGGGACACAAAATGGACGGGTAAATATAAAGGTAAGGGATGAATGAGTATACATTTTTAATGTATAAGCATTTCACAGCATTCTATAATGTAATGAATTGCTGGCAACCAATTTAATGAAATGGCAAGTTGTGTACACCCGAAAAAAATTGATTCTTGTGAATCGAAATTTTTTTAAAGATTCAATCATCTCAAGTATTTAAAAAAAAATGTTATCTGAGATATTGTAATTATAAAAAGAGGACCTAAGTACTAACAGACAGGTAATTGCTAACTGTCCTGTCTGCCAAATGCCCTCTCTTTGCTGGCACAGAGCAGTCACAGACCACTCTAGCCAATGATTCAGCCTCTTCAGCTGATGTCATCTCAACAGAGCATCGGCTTCTTTTCTGCTCTGTTGACAGGTACAGATTGCTGTTGACATGCTGATTTACAGCAGGCAAACCCTGCTTAGGAAGTGGGGAGTCAGCTGTCAATTAGCACAATGTTGGCAGTTCCGCTCTTTCAACAGAGCAGAGGAAAAGCTGATGCCTCTCTGTTTACGAAGCAGCTGAATTTCTGTCAGGAGCTGTTTGGGATCACTATGTGTATTCAAAGAATGGCGTTGGGCACAATAGTCCGTTAGTGAGGTCTTGCTTCTCCTTTTCAAATTATCTTGAGGCCCTAATTCAGCAAAGCAACCATAACTAAAATTTAGTGATGAGCAAATAGTAAAATATTCAAGTTTGGATAGATCAAACTGAATACTTTGAACAAGTAACGAGTAAAAAATCCAATGCAAGCCAAAGGGGAACTCACTTGGATCTGAATACTGAAACAGTTCAAAGTATTTGATTAAAGCTATCCGTATCCGAAAATCTTACAACTCGCTCGTCACTAGTAAAAATGATCCACCATTGTGCTTTTTAGTTCATATCAGAATCTTGTTGAAATTCTATCTTTTTTTTTAATATACTCTAAATTTTCTATTAGTGTGACCAAATTACTTCATCTTCGCTTTGCCTGTCCAAAGAATGTTTATCCAGAAAAAATAATGCTTTTCTTGATATCCACAGACAGACTAGAAATTTGGTTTAATATTCTTCAAGGACAGCAATGGTTTACTTCTGACCTTCTAAGTGAATCTAATGTAATGCACATTGACCTAAACAGTGTGGATAGCCAAGTTTAGGTTTTGTGATCAATTTCAGTTTTCCTTATACTTCTTCTGGGGGAACAGCTATTCTCCTTGTGGAGAGTATTCTGCCAACCGGCAGTGAAGAGAATTAAAGCCACAATGCTCCTCTGAGAAATTGCATGTGCAAATTGTCACTTCAGGAAGTAGACAAACTCTAATGCCACCTAATAAAGGTAGCCATACTAAAAGTCGTAATTGACTCTTTAACAATCTTTTTAATATGACTTAGGATTTGTGCCAGATCAGATCCCCAAACTGCAGATGCTGCATTTCAGAGTGATTGCCCCTCATCAGTGCAGTGTGTTGGAATTATACTTCTTGTGGCATCTTCTAATTTGCTCTCAGACTAAACTTGCTAGAATGGCTTGACCCCGATGAGATATTTAAATAATCTGTACAGTGGGATGATTGATTTTTCATGGTTTGATAATGTTTTCGAATATCTTTCAGGCCTCGAGTGCATTAATAACTTTTTCGTAAGTCTCAGGCAACCCTTTGGAATGGTTTGGTGTTACATATAACCAAAAATTAGATATAACGTCCTCCAATATTCTTCCGTATAATTATGTAGATACCATTGAATCAAATCAGATTGCAACCTTAATTCGGACACTAAAATGTGGCTGCCTTAAAACCTAAGATACTGTTAAATGTAGGGAGGTAAACCAACTTATTCTACATCTTAGATTTTATTGTACAGTCATTGTAAACCTAATTATTTATTTTTAAAATTAAGTTCTACTCAAGGAGGCAAATGTGTTTCTATTTTCTCTCCTTAAAGTTAGACTGTATAACCAGGCTATTCATGTACACAAATTACAGATTTGTCTGCTTCAGTATGTTGCTTTTGTACATGTTCACGTGTTTAACCAAATGATATCTGAAAAATACTAATTACAAAAAAAAGGCCCCATAAATATATGCAAAAAAGAGATGCACTGGCATGTTCAATACATATAGCAAATATTAATAGTAAAAAGCAGTCAATAAACAGGAACAGATATAGCCTATATAAATGTAGGGTATGATAGCTAGTAGGCACATCTGAAGTAGTAATAGTTACAAACCAATATTGACACAAATGCAATCCTTAGGGAAACATTATTTGGTTGTTTAACTGAAGGCCCATTTAAAATTTTGTCTAGTAAACAAGGTATCCCACAAGAAACATCTCATGATGGGTGAAACCAGTGAGCTGACTCAAGACCTTTGAAAACTTAATGTTGCAAAACATCACAGATGCAGTGGTTGACTAGGATTTCTGAGTGCTGCAGATGAAATACACATGTGATGCCCTCGACTGCGAGGCCGGTCTCTGCTAAGCGGGGAGATCGGCGCTCACCACCCAGTTCCACTGGTTCTGTTCACCCTGGTCATGGTTCCATGCGACTGGCTGTCTCCTTCTCTGCTAGAAACCTGCGTTATCTAGGCAGGTCTCCTGGGAATGTTCTTAGGATGCACGCCTAGCATCCTGCACACACTTATAGGAGCAATACACCTGTTCCCATTAGCTCTCTGCTTAAGTGCTGCTGCTCTGAGCATAAAAAGCACCATCTCCCTATGGAAGGTGCCTGGGCAACTTGTTCCTTCTCTTGGACATTGCCTGTCCAGGTCACAACCTATTATGCTCTGTGAAAGGAAGACTGTTGCTTTGCATGTTACTAATTCCTGTGTCTCCACAATATCTGCTGCTGGCAGTTCCTTGTCCTGGATCCCTCTGGACACTCTGGATCTTACCCCTGAGCTGGCCTAACCTTGTCTTACGGAACCCTCCGGATACCTCTACCGGCTGGACAAGCCTATCCGAGACTACACGGAGCTCCCAGGATCCTCTCCACACACAGAGCTAGCATTCCACAATCTCTCTGCTTCTATGTTCTGGCCTGTACAGGTTGCCCCTCTGGTCTGTGATTCGCTGCATTTAGGCCTTCTGGTGCTGTAACGGGTTTATGCCTGTACACGTGTTACCTCTGCTTGTGCTCCACTATGTGGTACAGTGTCACGATCCAGTGGGTCCTCACTTCAGGCACCTTTCCCCTTTTTGTTAAACTATCCTCAATAAATATTTTTGATTTTATGAAAGTCACTCTCTTGTCTCTTGAGTATCGGATATACAGCTACCACTGCACCTCAAGTGGTCCAGTGAGTCCACTTTACATCATCACGCCCTGTGGGTGTAACACAATAATGCTTACTTCCCTTGAATATAGAAGATGTCCAGCAGTGCCATCTACTTAGAACTGCAAAAACTACTGATACACAGCTACAGGTGAAGATTTTTGCAAGATGTTTGATAACACTTCTCTGTCAAATTTCTTCAATAACTATGGGCAGAAAACTTGATGATGTTTTAAGGCAAAGGGTTCTCAGGTCACACCAAATATTTTATTTAGATCTCTATTTTATAAATTCACTTTGCATTTCCATTAGTTGTTAACATTTAACTAGCCCTACTATTTCTAAAAGCAAATTTTCCATATGAGCTTAAAACCTTTGTACTGTAATCTCTCTCTCTCTCTCTCTCTCTATATATATATATATATATATATATATATATATATATATATATATAAAAAAAAAAAACTGCATAGCACTCACAGACTAATGTGAACCGGTGCCAGCAGGGCTGCTGGATCAAATAACTAGAAAAAAATACTCTGCAGCACTCGGTTACTACCAATGATGTTCATATGCTAATAAGCTATATATATAGGAGAAAAAAGTTAAAAACTTACGTTTTTTCAAAAAACTCAAAATCTTATCTTTTTTTTTCTGAAGTTCTTGGTACACACATTGGCCAATGTCTGTTTGCTCGTCGACTGCGACAAAGTGACTTCAGGTCCGACGAGTCCTAACGCTGACATCCCTGTCCTCCTTGTCCACCCCCCACTTCTCAGTGGGCAGACTCCATCTCGACCCTAGATCACCTGTGGTCAACAAGGGTGCAAATTGCAGCATGGAGCCAGCCACTCCATAAGATACAAAACAGAAAAAAAAAAAAAACTGCATAGCACTCACAGACTAATGTGAACCGGTGCCAGCAGGGCTGCTGGATCAAATAACTAGAAAAAAATACTCTGCAGCACTCGGTTACTACCAATGATGTACATATGCTAATAAGCTATATATATAGGAGAAAAAAGTTAAAAACTTATGTTTTTTCAAAAAACTCAAAATCTTATCTTTTTTTTTTTCTGAAGTTCTTGGTACACACATTGGCCAATGTCTGTTTGCTCGTCGACTGCGACAAAGTGACTTCAGGTCCAACGAGTCCTAACGCTGACATCCCTGTCCTCCTTGTCCACCCCCCACTTCTCAGTGGGCAGACTCCATCTCGACCCTAGATCACCTGTGGTCAACAAGGGTGCAAATTGCAGCATGGAGCCAGCCACTCCATAAGATACAAAACAGAAAAAAAAAACTGCATAGCACTCACAGACTAATGTGAACCGGTGCCAGCAGGGCTGCTGGATCAAATAACTAGAAAAAAATACTCTGCAGCACTCGGTTACTACCAATGATGTACATATGCTAATAAGCTATATATATAGGAGAAAAAAGTTAAAAACTTACGTTTTCTCAAAAAACTCAAAATCTTATCTTTTTTTTTTTCTGAAGTTCTTGGTACACACATTGGCCAATGTCTGTTTGCTCGTCGACTGCGACAAAGTGACTTCAGGTCCGACGAGTCCTAACGCTGACATCCCTGTCCTCCTTGTCCACCCCCCACTTCTCAGTGGGCAGACTCCATCTCGACCCTAGATCACCTGTGGTCAATAAGGGTGCAAATTGCAGCATGGAGCCAGCCACTCCATAAGATACAAAACAGAAAAAAAAAAAAAAAAAAAAACTGCATAGCACTCACAGACTAATGTGAACCGGTGCCAGCAGGGCTGCTGGATCAAATAACTAGAAAAAAATACTCTGCAGCACTCGGTTACTACCAATGATGTACATATGCTAATAAGCTATATATATAGGAGAAAAAAGTTAAAAACTTACGTTTTTTCAAAAAACTCAAAATCTTATCTTTTTTTTTTCTGAAGTTCTTGGTACACACATTGGCCAATGTCTGTTTGCTCGTCGACTGCGACAAAGTGACTTCAGGTCCGACGAGTCCTAACGCTGACATCCCTGTCCTCCTTGTCCACCCCCCACTTCTCAGTGGGCAGACTCCATCTCGACCCTAGATCACCTGTGGTCAACAAGGGTGCAAATTGCAGCATGGAGCCAGCCACTGCTGGCACCGGTTCACATTAGTCTGTGAGTGCTATGCAGTTTTTTTTTTTCTGTTTTGTATCTTATGGAGTGGCTGGCTCCATGCTGCAATTTGCACCCTTGTTGACCACAGGTGATCTAGGGTCGAGATGGAGTCTGCCCACTGAGAAGTGGGGGGTGGACAAGGAGGACAGGGATGTCAGCGTTAGGACTCGTCGGACCTGAAGTCACTTTGTCGCAGTCGACGAGCAAACAGACATTGGCCAATGTGTGTACCAAGAACTTCAGAAAAAAAAAAGATAAGATTTTGAGTTTTTTGAAAAAACGTAAGTTTTTAACTTTTTTCTCCTATATATATAGCTTATTAGCATATGTACATCATTGGTAGTAACCGAGTGCTGCAGAGTATTTTTTTCTAGTTATATATATATATATATATATATACATATATACTGTATATATAGAAAAATATTAGAATCTGAAAGTCCCTCAGTGGTTGATACCTTTTAATGGCTGACTAAAGAGATGGTAAGCATAGCAAGCTTTCGGGACACAAAAGGGGCCATCACACGCGTCAATATCGCTGTCAATGTCGCTGCTGCACGTGATGTTGCAGCGATATTGACGCGTATGACATGGTATATCAACCAGCGATTTATGGTCGCCAGGTTTTTGGACAGGACCGAAAACCTGGCGATGGAAGCCCGGTGGACACACAGCATCGCTGCGTGTGACACCAGGAGATGCGCAATCAGCCAGCTCCCAGCACCTCTCAGCAAACGCTGGGAGCTGGTATCCATGGTAAACTGTGGGTATCTAGGCAGCACGCGCTGTCTAGATCCCCAATGTATACCTTAATTACCAGCCTTCTCCGCTCACAGCTGGTATCCAAGGTACACAGCGCGCGCTGCCTAGATACCCGCAGTTTACCATGGATACCAGCCTGCTCCCGCTAACCGCAGCCTGGTAGCGGGAGCAAGACATTGTGGAAATTATATTTAAATCATTTCCACGATGTTGCTGGTCCACTGATCGCTGGTGAGTCTGCCTGTGTGACAGCTCACCAGCGATCAGCCGTCAATGTCGCCAGCGATCAGATCGCTGACGACATTGACGTGTGTGTGACGGGGCCTTTAGGCTCCTTCGTCAGGCTGATAATGACACAAATTCTGAAGATACATACATATGGTATATACATAGGCAGAGTGAGATACACTATCTACTGGCTAAAACGGTTTAAACATTCCTTATATATATATATACAGTTAGGGCCAGAAATATTTGGACAGTGACACAAGTTTTGTTATTTTAGCTGTTTACAAAAACATGTTCAGAAATACAATTATATATATAATATGGGCTGAAAGTGCACACTCCCAGCTGCAATATGAGAGTTTCCACATCCAAATCGGAGAAAGGGTTTAGGATTCATAGCTCTGTAATGCATAGCCTCCTCTTTTTCAAGGGACCAAAAGTAATTGGACAATGGACTCTAAGGGCTGCAATTAACTCTGATGGCGTCTCCCTCGTTAACCTGTAATCAATGAAGTAGTTAAAAGGTCAGGGGTGGATTCCAGGTGTGTGGTTTTGCATTTGGAAGCTGTTGCTGTGACCAGACAACATGCGGTCAAAGGAACTCTCTATTGAGGTGAAGCAGAACATCCTGAGGCTGAAAAAAAAGAAAAAATCCATCAGAGAGATAGCAGACATGCTTGGAGTAGCAAAATCAACAGTTGGGTACATTCTGAGAAAAAAGGAATTGACTGGTGAGCTTGGGAACTGTAAAAGGCCTGGGCGTCCACGGATGACAACAGTGGTGGATGATCGCCGCATACTTTATTTGGTGAAGAAGAACCCGTTCACAACATCAACTGAAGTCCAGAACACTCTCAGTGAAGTAGGTGTATCTGTCTCTAAGTCAACAGTAAAGAGAAGACTCCATGACAGTAAATACAAAGGGTTCACATCTAGATGCAAACCATTCATCAATTCCAAAAATAGACAGGCCAGAGTTAAATTTGCTGAAAAACACCTCAAGAAGCCAGCTCAGTTCTGGAAAAGTATTCTATGGACAGATGAGACAAAGATCAACCTGTACCAGAATGATGGAAGAAAAAAGTTTGGAGAAGAAAGGGAACGGCACATGATCCAAGGCACACCACATCCTCTGTAAAACATGGTGGAGGCAACGTGATGGCATGGGCATGCATGGCTTTCAATGGCACTGGGTCACTTGTGTTTATTGATGACATTACAGCAGACAAGAGTAGCCGGATGAATTCTGAAGTGTACCGGGATATACTTTCAGCCCAGTTTAAGCCAAATGCTGCAAAGTTGATTGGACGGCGCTTCATAGTACAGATGGACAATGACCCCAAGCATACAGCCAAAGCTACCCAGGAGTTCATGAGTGCAAAAACGTGGAACATTCTGCAATGGCCAAGTCAATCACCAGATCTTAACCCAATTGAGCATGCATTTCACTTGCTCAAATCCAGACTTAAGACGGAAAGACCCACAAACAAGCAAGACCTGAAGGCTGCGGCTGTAAAGGCCTGGCAAAGCATTAAGAAGGAGGAAACCCAGCGTTTGGTGATGTCCATGGGTTCCAGACTTAAGGCAGTGATTGCCTCCAAAGGATTCGCAACAAAATATTGAAAATAAAAATATTTTGTTTGGGTTATGTTTATTTGTTCAATTACTTTTGACCTCCTAAAATGTGGAGTGTTTGTAAAGAAATGTGTACAATTCCTACATTTTCTATCAGATATTTTTGTTCAACCCTTCAAATTAAACGTTACAATCTGCGCTTGAATTCTGTTGTAGAGGTTTCATTTCAAATCCAATGTGGTGGCATGCAGAGCCCAACTCGCAAAAATTGTGTCACTGTCCAAATATTTCTGGCCCTAACTGTATACACACACAAACATTTTTCACATGATTTGTCCATTGGTCATCATTCCTTTATAATTTGCGATTGGTACTCAACTCCTTATTAAATAAATGGGAGATAATCTAAGCTACCCAGGAGCAAAAACTGAATAAGGGTGCCTTCACATTTGCGTATGGGAAAGCAGCGTATGCTGCGTTCCCATACGCAGTCAAATGCATGCGCACTGCGGTTCCTATGTTTAATATAGGAACGCATAGTGCCTGCGTTTGCTGCGTTCGGGTGCGGATGCGGACGATATCTGCTCCTTCCGGTGTCCAGCATCCGCACCCGGGACGCAGCATGTTGCATTTTTTGTGCGCTCGGGGAGCTTGGAAAATCGGCAAGCGTCCCCAAGCGCACAAAACATGCATTGTCTTCAATGGGTCCGCAGTGTTCAGCGCTTGACAGTGCGGGAGAACGCTGCGGACCCATTGAAAAATCTCCCGGTGGCCGCCGATGTCACAGGAGCTCACCGACGGCCACCGGGAGATCAGCTGAGCCACTGCTGTCCTCCTCCTCCCCGCCGCCGGTAAGCACCGGGACCTGTCGGCGGGGAGTACAGCTGATTTGACAGCTGTTTGAATCTTCCCGCGCCGACATCTCCTCTCGGTGTCAGCGCGGGAAGATTCAAACAGCTGTCACATCAGCTGTACTCCCCGCCGACATGTCCCGGTGCTTACCGGCGGCGGGGAGGAGGAGATCTCCGGCGCTGAACTCCTCCTCCGGCCCGCCCCCGGACAGCGCCGATTGGCTGCCGGGCTCCCTACTGATGTGTCCGCAGGCGGACATTATCCGCTGCGGACACATCATTTCAACACTGCTTTTGACAGCGTTTGTGTCTGCATGCCATCAGCATGCAGACACAAACGCTAATGTGAAGGCAGCCTAAGGTATAGAGCTATATTGTTTCACCTCTGAACAATGCTTACATCTGCC
Organism: Allobates femoralis; assembly: GCA_033576535.1. Taxonomy (NCBI): domain Eukaryota; kingdom Metazoa; phylum Chordata; class Amphibia; order Anura; family Aromobatidae; genus Allobates; species Allobates femoralis. The sequence continues at coordinate 171,551,719 of JARQOC010000003.1, forward strand.
CAGATAACAGCTGTTGGGATATTGATGAACTATCGAATAAATAGGTCATCAGTATGATAGGGACAATAATCAAACTCATTTTTAGAGGTATGCAGCAGCTCATCTACGGATATAAAAGGGTTACAGGAACCCCATTCACATCATGTTAAAGGCAGTGATCTGGTCATAAATCTGGTGACATCTTCCCTTTAAATAATAAAATATAAAACTGCAAATAGACTCATGTACATGAGATACAAATCCCATCACGTAAACAGTCTGTAGCAACAAAAGCAAATATGTAGGTAACTCCTATTCTCTATATCCCTGACTGTTTTGAACAAAACTGTATTTGAAGATATAATAAATTTAATCCGGTCTCCTGTTGCCACAAAAAATGTATTCAAGGACTAGAAATATGCACTCTATTTACATGTTCATTCATGCAAATTACCAAACACATTATCCTCTACAAACAGAATCAGTGATTTTATTTAGTTTCTAGTGATAAGTATAGTGGAAAAACAATTATGACCTCAAACAACAGTAGTTATGCCAGAGTGGATTAGGAGAGTTTAGCTTTGTATGTAAACAGTTATGTAGCAAGTTTAAAATAAGAATCTTATCATAATATTATCTTTATTTTACGACACATTTCCCATCAGAATGGCTTGGATTAGATTAATTTTACATGAATAACAGATCTGTGTTTGCCTGAGTAATGATCTTTCCTTCCAGACAGTGTAACCTTTGGAGGACATTTTAAAGATCAGAGGTAAGGTGTAAAAAGTCAAGTGATCACATTTCTAAAATTCATCATACAGGGAGTCTAAAAAGTTGGAATGAACAGAATAATAATGCAGTGAATAAAGTATATTCCAACACATTGGACTTTCAACATGAATTTTATTACCCAAACAATTAAATACCATTGTCTGCAAAAGGAACGACTCCGAGCTTTGATTTGCAGTTGTTGATATTGATAGTTCCAATGGAATGTACGTTGTAACACTATGGCTGGGTTAAAAACAGATCGTGCCTACCAAATGACATCATTTGACTTTTATTAGTCCCTCTGCTGGTCAACTGACATACTTAACAAGGGACGCTAAATTCCACATAAAAATATTCAGCTGTTAAAATTTAGCTACCTGTGTACTGTTTTCAATTTGTGAAATCTTTTCTAAAATACAGTTTTAACCCCTGATACACCTTTTTTTTTTTACTGCAGTGATTAAAGGGCCTTAATCTTTAACACCACTTTTTTATGGTGCTCAGCATTTAGTAAATAGCACAAAATCAAGTGGGGTAATTTCACCCCTAGATGCCACTGTCAATTGCAACCATGGCATCTACTTTAGATGGCTATCTGAACGAGAGGGTACCTTCATTAACCCTATCAAAACCCCGTGATAACAATCTATTCCAATCTCTAAGGCTGGTTTCACACTACGATTTTTCTAAATCCGATGCTGTCCGATGAAAATCGGACAGCATCAGATCCGATTTTGGGCCCCATGTTATAGGGATCGGGTCGGATCGGATGTGCACTAAATGCCATCCGATTCTGTCCGATTTTATTATCGGTGCAAAAATCGGAGCATCTGATGTTTCCTCGGACCCTATTTTAGTGTATTGAGCATGCTCAGTACATGCTCAATACACTAAACCTATTGTGTGCCGCCTAATTTAACTTCTGCAATGTATATACATACATTGCAGAAGTTAAATATAAGTTTGTCCTGTACACCCGATCGGCTGCAGCTGGAGACGCCGAGGGAGCGCTGGAAGGTGAGAATAAACATTTGTTATGTTGAAATGACAGCAGAGGGGACATGAGGGGGGACATGAGGGAGGAGAGGGGACATGACAGGGGACATGAGAGGGGACAGAGGGGGGACAGCAGGGGACATGAGGGGGGACATGAGAGGGGACAGGAGGGGGGACAGCAGGGGACATGAGGGGGGACATGAGAGGGGACAGGAGGGCGGACAGCAGGGGACAGTAGGGAGAGAGTAGGGGGACAGTAGGGCAAAACAGGGGGGCAGTAGGGGGACAGCAGGGAGACAGCAAGATGACAGGAGGGAGAGAGGAGGGGGAGCTAGGTGACAGCCCAAACTGATCCTGCAAAAAGTAGGATTCGGATGCCTATTTGGCATCCGATTGCAGGATTCAGTTTGGATCCGATGCTGTCCGATTTTCATCGGACAGCATCGGATTTAGAAAAATCGTTATGTGAAAGTAGCCTAACATGGTGCCCCGAAGCCAAGTAGTGGCCTCATGGTATGGTGTCCTCTTTGATTTTGCCATGAGCAGGGTCTGAAAGGAAATGTCATTGTGAAATTGAAAGGTTTCATGCACTGCAGTACAAAAGAATTGCAGTGTATAAAATCAATGATAAAAGTGAAAAATATAAACCGTTCAATAAAATAATGGGAACCTGTCAGCTCGTTTTACCCCTATATTCTACCACTACCTTTCCCTGCACCTTGGTAGCTCATCCCTAACCATCCCTCTCAGACCTAAAAGTGCCCTATAAAGGTTCTGAAAATGATTTATACACTTACATGTAGTCTACATCCGTAGACTGGATAGGTGGACTTTGGGTCTCCATTTTTTCCCCCTTGCAGGCTCTTATCACGCCCTGTTAGGCGTCATCAGTCCTTCTGCTGATCCTCCTATTTTTTAAATTCTCACCTCCTCCCGTAATATGACGCCGAACAAGAAAGTCATATCCAGTCCGGTGCATTGTGGGGGCTGATCATGTGTATGGTCCGGCATTGGCGCACGTTAAAGCCGAGCCGTACAGATCATAAGTATTTAGTAAATTGCTTAGTAAATTGTTTTTAATTCTTATTTTTGCCCAATAAATGTTAAAAAACTTGGAGGACTTGGATCATTACTATATGAGGAGCGCCGGCATATAACTGGATATCCTTATTTTCCTTATCCACTTCTATGAATGTGCCATGTTCCAGGGCAGCTGCAGGCTGCAATTCACAGTTCAGAACACTTGGGCCTCCCCACGCTGAGGATTCCAAGCCCCCAGCTGCCTAGTTGTACCTGCTTGGCAACCAAAAAAAAATGGCAAAGCCCCACATAATTTTTTTTTTGTTAAACAGAGAAAAGTACCCAACCCGCACATTTTAATAAATGCCTAGTTGGAAGGAATCTACCCTCCTAAGCAAAAAAAAAAACACCCTATATGGATCATACAATTTGAAACAGAGGTCAAATATGGATAATGTGGCAAAATAGAACAAGTTTTTAATAATACAAGTTATGACATCAAACATTTAAACAAATGGACAGAAGTTGTATTTGAAAATGTATATCACAGATATTATGGCAGGACACAGATTACCATGAGGCACTCTACATTATGCTTCATGAATTAATACAGATACCACAAACGCATCATGCACCATAACATATAAAGACCCTTAGGCCAACATACATGAATATCTGTCCCGCAGGGTTACAACATAACCCTTAACGTAACGGGATCATATAGTACACGTGAATTGCAGACTGGAATCATACCATTAGAAGAAGCATCATTGTAAACAAATACACATATGGCACAAAGAGTAAATAAAGTGCTGGTGCTTACATGCCAATCAAGGGTGACCCTGAAACACCTCCTACGTATGTTTTGCTGTTGTTGGACACCGCTTAGTCATTGAAGTAACAGGGATCACTTCACCGGATTCTTAAATCCTATCATGCCCAGTCACAAGACCGGAACCGTCCAATCAGAGTGTATTTGCTGGTGCACTCCAACCCGGACATTCCACGTCATATCCGCTCGCGTCACAGGTACATGACATACAATGCAACCCGACAGTGTTGTAGTAACCCATCGTTCCACACACTTGTTCTATTTTGCTACATTATCCATATTTGGCCTGTGCTTCAAATAATATTTTTTTTATTATTTCAAGAAATCATTAAAAAAAAAATGGTTCCCTGTATTTTTTATTACCAGCGAGCTGGGGATTGGTGACAGCCTGTACCTGCCTGTTGTACCTGTGCTGGTGACCAAAAATACAGCAGAGCCCCATCAGTGCAAAGTGATGGACATATGCACTTTTTATCTCAATTGCTAGAAGATAATTGTAGAAGAGGTGGCCTCGCACGCTGCTGACCCTCTCCAACAATAAAGGTTTGCTCTAAAATAATAATAATAATAATTAAAAGAAATCTTTAAAAATTAAAAAAATATATATATAAAGCGCTCTTAAACATATGCTTAAGGGACATCGGAAGGTTCCTGGAATTCACAGCTGCTGCCACTGTTTCAAAAGTTCATACCATGCAGGTGTCAAATCAACTGAAAACACCAGGAAACTTAAAAAATTATTTTAAAGGTGCAAAAAGTTCTACAGCTTAACACAAGCCTGTAGACTCGATGGCTGGGAACACTCCTAACTGGAAGGTTAGGTGCTGTTCCTAGCCAGCAGGTCTTCCAGTTAGCATTTTGGCCCCAAACAAACAGGGGAAGTTTTAGGCTAGGGTCAGACTTGCGTCTGGCCCTGAGCCTGCAGTATCCGGCAGAAACTTAGTTTCTCGCCGGAGTAACACATAGCATTACCAGCAGGTAATGCCATGCACCACCTGTCAATTGATCTCCATGGTAATCGGACGCTTACTGCAGGCGCTGGCTCCACAGAGATTTCCAGGATATGCGCTTTTGCAGAGTGCACAGGAAAACGCTGCAAATAGCATTTCCTGTGCGCTCTGCAAAAGTGCATATCCTGTGGATCTGGCGGCTACAGTAAGTGTCCGGCTGCCATAGGGATCAATAGACATGTGGCGCATAGTGTTACCTGCTGAGCCTGAATTTTTCTAAGTTTCAGGTGCATCTGGTAGGCTAGGGGCAGACGCAGGTCTGACCCTAGCCTTAGGGCAATTTTAAATTTTGAACTTTTTTCCTGAACAAAGCTGTGTTCGCTGATTTTTTGGGAAATTTTTCGAGTTTGTAATCACAAACCGATATTCGTGCCAAATTTGAAATTAGCAAACAAGTTCGGAAAAAGTTTGCTCGTCTCTATTTATCACTTTAACTTATAGTAAAAGAATAAAAGAAAAAGAAAAGAAAACAGTGCCAGAGTTTCTATTTTCTTCATTCTGAATAATCTGAGTAATGCAATTCTAAATATTATATATGATACCTCATAATAAAAACTTCAACTCATCCCGCAAAAAAATCAAGCTCTCATACATCTCTGTTGGCCAAAATTTAAAAACTTATAGCTCTTATGGCTTTTGACAAAAAGTACATGTGAAAAAATAATGTTTACTTATTTTTTGGTCTCCAGAAGCAGAATTGCCTAGGATTCACTGGTTGAGGCTTTAGCACCCAGTGTTTCTGACTGTCTCCTGGATCAGTGATACTTTGCATCAGAACAGTATAAGGCAGAGAGTACGTGGTGCATGTGAGTATATATACATACGCATGTAATTAATAAACATAATCATTTTACTTACCGGGTCCCTCGACATGTGTCCTGCTTACCGCTGTTCCAGCCACTTCTAGTAATTCCGCGGCTGCTCATTAACTTCCAGGGATATTCACTGCACTGCTGAGAACTCAGAGTTGTTCAATAGTTTTCGGCTGTGTTCATGGCGACGCAAGTTCATGTCTCAGCTACGAACTCGACTGAACTCTGACTGTCACTGTCAGTCTCAGACTCCTTGTCTTTCTGTACAGACGCTTGTCTGTTCAAAGCAATGAAGCAGAACTGACATTGCTCTGCCTATGGACTATGTCGGATAGAGGGTTTTTTCTATTAAAGATCGAGTCTCTAAAAGTGTTTTTTGTTTTTTCTAAGAAAAAAAAATTCTGTGTTGTATTTTTTTTTAATGTTTACTAGAAATTCATGGTGGCTGGGTATAATTTGGCCTGATGCCATCAATTTCAGGCTTAGTACCAGCTGAGAATACAAAGCTGGTATTAACTCCTTATTACCCAGCGGGCCACCCCCTTCACCAAGGCCAGTGCAAGAGCTGAGTAAAACACCTGGAAATGGTGCTATGATGAATGTGCCATTTTTATGGATGGCTGTGGGCTTTGTTTTTCAGCATAAGGGGCCCAGAAAGTTTGGGCCCTAACACATCACATTGAGGATTCCAGCCTTCAACTGTCTGGTTTTAACTGGCTGGCGATTAAAATATGATGGGAGCCCACATATTTTTTAATTATTTATTTAAATGATTTTGTAAAATATTGGCTTCCCTGTATTTTAATTGCCAACTAAGGAAAAGCCAGGAAGCTGGGGGTGGCAGCCCATAGCTGTCTGCTTTATCTGTGCTGAGATTTAAAAATATCGCAGAGCCCTACGTCATTTTTTTAAATGATTTATTTATTTTTACACTACATGTGTGAGGGACCCAACAGCCAATCACAGATGCTGTGACAGAGAATGGCTGTTGGAATAACCTGGAATTTACCCATACATTCTAGATGCTAGAATGTGTGGACTAGTTTCAGGTTAATCCAGCAGTCAATCACAGACACCCGTTCTCTGTGACAGCATCTGTGATTGGCTGTTGGGCCCTTCACAGAGTAACTAACATCATAGTTATGTAAAAAGAAATAATTAACTGTATCCTGATTTTCAGTGCAGGTGCACTGGTAAGCTAGGGCAGCCTGACCTTTAGCCTAGGGCTTTAACTTTGAACTTTTATCCATGAACAAAGCCCATATTTTTTGAATTTTTAGTTTAATCAACCTATCGTAAATTAAAAAAACTAATTTGGGTTTCCTCGTTTATTATATTTTGATCACCAGACAGGAAAGACCAAGCAACTGTGGATTGTATTCTCTCGAATCTGGTAAGGCTCCAAATTATAGGATTACCCACACTAAAAAACTTGCAGCCACCCGCAAAAAAGATCAGCTCCATACATTTTGCCAAATTTAAACTATAGCTCTTAGGCAGTTTGGTGAAAAACGTCAGTAAAAAATAATGTTATACCATTTTGTATTCTCCAAGCGGCACTAAGTGCCAGGAATTTCACTGGTGTGCACCAATTAACAATGCCACCATGTTTCTTGGAACTGTTCCTGACAGTGAAACTTTAACAAAGAAATAGCAGTAAACAGAGAGTATATGTGAGTCAGGGAGTTATATAACATAGCATGTAAAATAAATAACTTTATTACCGGGTCCCTCGACAGTCCTCTCCCTGCCACCACTTTAGTATTCCGCGCTGCTCATTAACTTCCAGGGATATTCACTCCTGTGAGAACTCAGAGTGTTCAATGTTTTCGGCTGTGTTAGGCAGCAAGTCATTTAGCAACTACTGTTGACGTCACTGTCATCTCAGACCCTGTCTTTCTGTAGCGCTTGTCGTTCAAAGCAATGAAGCAGAGACATGCGCCTAGATATGTCGGATGAGGTATATTCTTTAAATGCGAGTCAAAAGTGTTTTGTTATTTCTAGAAAAAACGTGTGTTTTTTAATTACTAGAAATTCATGGTCTTATAATTTCCTAGCTCTTGCTAACACTGAGAACAAAGCTGGTATTAACCTTATTAAGGATTACCACATGAAAGCTAGAAAACACCTGGGTGGTGCGATGATGTGATTTATGTGCTGTCTTGTCTTTTCACAAGCCCGAAGTTGGCCCTACATCCGTGAGGTTCGTCAAGTTGGAACTGGTGGGAAAAAAGACTGGACCACATATTTTTATTATTTATAAATGAGTAAATTTGTTCCCTCTATTTTTGCCAACTAAGAAAGCAAAGCTGGGTGAGAAGGTCGCTTTATCTGGAAAAAAATTCGAAGCCTCTCTTTTTTTTAAATGATCTCCTTTTATTCTTTCATACATGTTGTATGGACCCACACCTCACAATGGGAGAAATGTTTGAATCTGGATTACCCAACTCTAGATGTAGTGTGCTCCTGGACTTGCATTCAGGTTAATCCAGTCAATCACTAGACACTCCGTTTTGGACAGCACGATTGGCCTTTGGCCACTTGAGTAACAACATCATAGTTATGTAAAAAGAAATAATAATTATCTGACTCAGGACTAGATAAAGGGACAGGACGCTGGGCTGCCCCTTTAGCTGCCGGGCTTTACCTGGCCAGCAAAGATAACAAGCCCAATTTTATTTAATTATACTCATAGGAACAGAAAAATGTGGGTCTCTGATAGTTTTGAACCAGTCCAGGTAAAGCCAGCACCTGGATGGGCATTGAAGGCCCAAGTGCCTGGGTTCCCCACTAAACACCACTTGCAGCACCACGCTGAAAGTACGCACCTTTCCATGTGACTGTTACTAGGGCTTTCAGATGGGCATGAACGCTAGGAAAAAGGTAATACCATCTTGATCTCAGCTGCACTAAGCCGAAATACATTGTCACACCAGAGTTCATGGCCACCAGAATTCTACATAAAAAATAAAAACACGGAGAAAAGTTTTTTGATTAACACAAAACCATTATGGGGACTCCTTTAAACAGACTGTCCCCGCACGGTGCTCAAAAGTGGCGCACGAACAGACAGCAGCGTTACCAGTCACAATGTTTAAAGGCTACCCTGTACCCAAAACAATTGCAAACTTTCGTTCCGGGGTCGTCATAAAGTACACTGCCAGTCCTCTTCTCACCTTTTCAGTGTCTGCCCTACGTGCGCGTCTTCTCCCCACAGGACCCTCTTTGCTCGCTCTGTGCAACATCAGGAGTGACAAGCGGGTCATGGGGCCGTGCTAAAGGCGCATGCTTAGCATCGGCCCTGATGTGAATCACGCATGCACCACAACCGTACTGAGTGGCTCAGCCAAGCATGATCCCTGGTGATGTTACAAAGCAGAGCAGAGAGACAGACCCAGAACAGCTGCACACATAGAAGCGACCAGGTGATGGGGGGTGTTCCATACAGGACTGCCAAAGTGTGCTGTCACTTTTGAGACGGCGGACAGGCCATGTACAAGAACCTATAGCCAACGTAATCCAGGTCACTCATGCAGCCTTACATCGAGAACGAAAGACGTTCTGGCTAGGCTACACAGAATGAGTGCGGTGCTTAATGAATGGTTATCGGACGATCCAGCTGTACCCCATAGGCCAGCCGCTAACTGGTGCAGGTGCCGGACCGGAGTTATCTGCTTACATGTAAACCGATCCAACCTTCACACATGCACCCGGCTATCATTGTCCTTCTCCTTACTGTAGCAATGTCTTCTTTGTGCGAGAGTACAACTGAGTGACAGCATAGAGACTTGATTACATCCGAGAACCGGCTTCTTCTTGTCATTAAGACTGGATCTCTAGTCATGGAGTCCCCACTTCCATTTTTCACAATTGTGCAAAAGACTTTCGTGTTAAATCCCGTCAAAGGGCATTTCAACCTTCCTTACGATACTTCTCAGTATATTGGAGTCCTCCCTTTAATTTGCCGACCGTTGCATAGAGTCGCAAGCACTTTACTAGCTAGGAGTCCCATCCAACAATGAGAAAAACTTGTTTGATCAACATACGGAACTGTTTCATTTTTGGGCTCACCCGGACCGTCTAGATGCGCAGCAATCGGAAGGCGGAAGATACAAACCCACAGCACCGCTGAGGATTGACACGGCCCTTGGGAGACAACAAGGGACTTCTCCGCATACAGTGGCGCACACAGGTGAGGTATTGCAGCCGACAATCATTCCCTGCCGTTCCAGGTGCACGAACAGCAGTGATATAGTTAACTTTGAGATCCAACCCAACATGCATCACCTAGAACAGAGGGCCAATCCTAGGTCCTGGTGGGTGAGTGTTAGGGAAGTGTAGTAGAAACACAATAATCTAGACCAGAACAGAATAGCCTGGAATCTAGAGCAGAGCCTAGAACAGAGCTTGGAGAGGAGCGGGGGCTCCGCACCCCGTGTGGGCCCCTGGGCCGTCACCGGTCGGGTGTCAGCACCTGAGGCCTTAACTACCGGGATTGGGCATTATCTACACGGGTTCCCAAAAGACTCCCGTGCCCACAACTCACAGCCGGTTCACTGGTACCGAAGCTGGCAGAAGTTCACCTCTGCTACGCGAACCAGAAAGCGTGGAGGAGCAGCTTCACAGGAGCACCCCACCACCAGCCAGTTTCCAGTCGTCTAACCAGCGGTGTACCCACTGAGGGATCCAAGGCTCCCCAAAGCATCCAGAACGTACATCATGGATAGGGCATTGAAGCAGCCTCCCCGTACCCGACCTGGTATTCCTGGGCGACACTGGCAACAAGTTAGGTAGAATGGAGGAACACTTGCGGATCTCTGAGGGACACTATCACTGCTGAGTCCACCCGGTCTACTACTCAACCACTGTATGCCATGTCTTGCCTACTGGTTACAGTAAAGACCCGTTATAGAGACTTTCTGTGTCTGTGCTTCCTTATGAACTGTCCGTCCGCACAACAAGGTAACCGCAGCTGCCGCACAACATCTTGAGCAGCTCCAGCCTCCGGGGATCACCGCTCAGCCTGTGGGGAGCGTAACATCTTGCTGCTGTCCATCCCCCGGAGGTTCCGCAGCGTCGGTAGTCCTTACCGAATCTACTCATAGGTGGCGTCACGAATAAATTAAAACCCCTTTAATCTGTTCCAGCAAGACGTCTTCACTTTTGATCTGCACTACACCGGGCCCCACTACCGGCAGGCGCGGTCCACCTGTGACAAGGAGGGAAGAAGAATCACCTGTCTAAACCGGAGTCCCGGCCACGGTGAGTCAGAAAATGGCGTCACGAACAGGATACGAGCAGGCCTGTTACCCAACGGGTATATTGTGCTTAAACTGGACTTTATTGTCTACAATTTGGACTTTGTTCGTCCCTAAAAGAACTTTCCCGCCTTTTCACCATTGGGTCAAGATGGCGCCCAAGATGGCGTTCCCGCCACAAGAAGCTGCCACGTGCAAGCCCAGGAGTGAGTCAACCCCCCCTCATCGTGGGAGGGCTAAAGACAAAAGGCGCCAAACTCTTTGTCCACCCTGATTGCTCAAATCAACCATGGGGGCGGACCCCAAATACTTTTCCCACGATTGGACTACAAAAGCCCAGAGGAAATGGGAGTGTCACAGACAGACAGAGAGAAGTTCTTGACCAGCTCTACAAGAACGCTTACCGGTTGAACGGGTGTGGTTTCCCTCCAAGGAAGAATGGCCAGCATGAGACTCCAAGACTTGATGCAGGAGGTCGAGGCGGAGGCCAGAGCAGCCATTAGCCAACCGGGTCCAGATCCTGCCCTTACCATAGACGGCAGCCCCGACTTCTGGCTCGAGGCTCTACAAGACCTCCGAGTGCGGTTACTAGAGACTGTGGAATGGACGATTCGCAGCTGGAGTGCGACCCTAGGCAGACGACTACACCATGCGATGCAGCAGAGCCGACCGGGTACAGCTTCTCCAAGCCCAGACGACGTCACCAGCTTCTCAACTGCCTCACCATCGCCCACCACCTGTCCTGCTCCGTCACCAGAGCCAATAGACTGCGTCATTCCGGTGGAGGCCACAACTCGACCCGTTCCAGCGACTAATATCGTAACCGATCCCGTTCCTGAACCGGAGCTTCTATCGCGCTCCATGGAAGAACTTGATCTCTACCAGGTTCCCACCGAGGAACCCGCGACGTATTTCACAAGTACAGAGACTGTCGCCTGTTTTATCCCCGTACCGGAGGCTTCCCTTGCCATTGCCGAGGCCTACCTGGTAACCGGAATTGAAACACCTTTACCTGCGGAAACAGATGAAGAGGCAGGCAGCCTGGAAGCCCTGCAGGACGTCCCTACGGAAGGATCCGCAGCACCACCGCCCTGTTGTACAACGGAACAAGCTTCAACATCTCCAGCCGACGAGCAGTCTGATGTGGTCATCGAGGAAGAGGTCGGAGAGGATGACGACGAGACCCACAGCACCGCTGAGGATTTCGACACCGGGTTCGCTTGGGGAGACAACAAGGAACTTCCTACCGGGCATACAGCTCGGGTACACTGGTCGGGTGCAATGCCGACACCTTCCCCTGTGCCGTTCCACCGGGTGCCGATACAGACAGCCCGCCAAGTTCAAGCTTCCCGCCAAACCACCAGCTCCACTACTCATCTCTACACCCCGAGCCGTAACGACGGAGATGTATGCCAGAGACGACGAGAGGAGTGGCAAGCCTGAGAACGCGCCAACATGCAGGCCCGTGCCGAGGCTCGCCGCCAGCCGCCGCTGTCTGCTGAACTCCGCCGTGAAGGTAGAATTTCCACCTTTAATTTACATACCGGGTGGGAGTTCACTTGGGAGGTGGGTTTGAATGAGGAGGTGTTTGTGGGCGCCCGGGATGTTGAGTCAAACTTGCCAAGAGGACATCCCGATCGCGACCTATACCGGGGCGATATTATCACCTACGAGCGTTACGCTTGTCCAGATGGGTGGTTCGCTATCCGGGTGCGCCATCGTTCTCCGTGCCAGTGACTTTAAAACTTGAACTCCCTCAATGACTCTGTTCCCGTTAATCACTGACTGTGAGATCTTGCGGCTACAGCCTGGACTCTAGTTAAAGGACAGCCGACCGCACGCCGGGTCCGCACAAAGTGATTACCTGTTTCTTTGCTTATGTCAACAAAGCATGCCTTTACCTGTTTTCATTTTAATAAAAGTGTGTCGTATATGTTATAAAAATACAAAAACCTCTCTAATGTGAGTAGTGTGACGCTTGGGGACAAGCGTATTCAACCAAGGGGGAGTGTGGCGCCCCGCAACGAGTGCGTCACAAGGGAGTATTGCAGCCGCAATATTCTCTGACACAGCAGTGATATAGTTAACTTTGAGATCCAACCCAACATGCATCACCTAGAACAGAGGGCCAATCCTAGGTCCTGGTGGTGGAGTGTTAGGGAAGTGTAGTAGAACACACAATAATCTAGACCAGAACAGAATAGCCTGGAATCTAGAGCAGAGCCTAGAACAGAGCTTGGAGAGGAGCGGGGCTCCGCACCCCGTGTGGGCCCCTGGGCCGTCACCGGTCGGGTGTCAGCACCTGAGGCCTTAACTACCGGGATTGGGCATTATCTACACGGGTTCCCAAAAGACTCCCGTGCCCACAACTCACAGCCGGTTCACTGGTACCGAAGCTGGCAGCAGTTCACCTCTGCTACGCGAACCAGAAAGCGTGGAGGAGCAGCTTCACAGGAGCACCCCACCACCAGCCAGTTTCCAGTCGTCTAACCAGCGGTGTACCCACTGAGGGATCCAAGGCTCCCCAAAGCATCCAGAACGTACATCATGGATAGGGCATTGAAGCAGCCTCCCCGTACCCGACCTGGTATTCCTGGGCGACACTGGCAACAAGTTAGGTAGAATGGAGGAACACTTGCGGATCTCTGAGGGACACTATCACTGCTGAGTCCACCCGGTCTACTACTCAACCACTGTATGCCATGTCTTGCCTACTGGTTACAGTAAAGACCCGTTATAGAGACTTTCTGTGTCTGTGCTTCCTTATGAACTGTCCGTCCGCACAACAAGGTAACCGCAGCTGCCGCACAACATCTTGAGCAGCTCCAGCCTCCGGGGATCACCGCTCAGCCTGTGGGGAGCGTAACATCTTGCTGCTGTCCATCCCCTGGAGGTTCCGCAGCGTCGGTAGTCCTTACCGAATCTACTCATAGGTGGCGTCACGAATAAATTAAAACCCCTTTAATCTGTTCCAGCAAGACGTCTTCACTTTTGATCTGCACTACACCGGGCCCCACTACCGGCAGGCGCGGTCCACCCGTGACAAGGAGGGAAGAAGAATCGCCTGTCTAAACCGGAGTCCCGGCCACGGTGAGTCAGAAACAAAACTAGAAAACACCAAGTTAAATTAGCCAGTCAGCCAAGTAAAGTTGAGGAGTCAAGTCCAGTCAAAAGGAGAGGCGAGAATATCAACAACAGGACTGAAAGGACACAGACCTAGCAGCCTGTGCCACTATGAGGCTTGTCTGGGTCCTGGACTGCAGACCATAGGGAAAGACAGAAGGAGTCCTAGGTGTGCTTGAATTAGCAGGGACGCTGAGGGACTAGGGCAGAATCCAGGGTGCCAGCTCTGCTGAAGTGGCTAGGACATTCTACACTCCAACCACAAACACTGGCGGGGTGTGGGATCTTTATGCCCCGTGACCCAATCTCTGACGCAGTAAAAAGAAGATCACCATACTAGGGCTACGGGACCAGGCTGGTCGCCCACCAGAAATCCTGTGGCAGCTGGATCGTAGCTTGCATGCGGACAGAAAGGGGGTGATTTGGAAGAGCTGTCCCGGCTGCTATAAACCTACTGGAGCCGCCACTGCACTACTTTGTAACCATCTGCCGAGAAAGTGACGTGAACCCGGTTGAAGCTAAGCACTGTGGAGATTGTGATTTCCGCGCCTGGGGAGATAGACTGATTCGCCGAGCAAGCAGTGGCAGCCTGCCTGAGTGTGACTTTGAGCTCTGTCAGCAGCACAGTCCCGCTGGCCGACTATTACCCTTACCATCTCTACAGAAATTATCGTTACCCTGGGGACCTGCTCTTCCCATGGAGAGCTGAACTATCTTTGCAGAACTTAAGAAGAAAACAGCAGCACTACGGGATCCTTTATTCCAAGAACAGCTTTATTCCAAAAGTTTATATCGGTGGGTGCAGGGACTCGCTAAAGTGTGCAGAGCACGCGAAACGGTCACCGTCGTCCCTCCGTCCTCCCTTCCCTGCACCCACCGATGTAAACTTTTGGAATTAAGCTATTCTTGGAATAAAGGATCCCGGCGTGCCGCTGTTTTCTTCTTAAGTTCTTAATTGATCCCTGCATCTACAGCTGAGCAACCCAGATCCATGAACACCTCTGCACACAGGACTTCAATGCAACAAGGTCAGTGCCCGGTTTCTTTTCTCAACTAAGTGTTTGAACTATCTTTGTTGCTACTCCCATCATCCCCAGAGGTCCCAACGGCAGCAGCGGCTATTCCGGTCGTATTCCACAGGTGGTGTCACGACAAAAATGTTTATTTTTAATATTTTTCTCTTATCCAATTTTTCACTTCCCCTTTTAAACTGATCACCTGACGAGGGGATCACGGACTGGGTCACGCCACCGTGACACCCGGCAGCCCCTAACAACAACGAGAGTACCCCATGGCCCCCGCCAGGGACGAGTCAATTGATTAAATGACGCTAAGAACCACCATCCTCCCTGGCTTCTTCGGTGGCGCCCGGATATACTAATATCTTAATCTTCAGCTGCTATGAGTAAAAATTGACCAACCATACTTTATGAATAAAAAGTGAGTCAATGTGCATCCCAAACATAAACTGAGCCACTGTTCTCCAGAATAATTGAAAAAAAACAACTCACCTCCCATCCAAATGACCTTTGCAGCATCGCCTTGCAGCAACTCTCCCAATGAATCATTATAAAGAATGAAGGCAATTATGGCTTCTTGCAGACCCCCTGCTATTTTCAGTTATATTTGTATTTTAATGATGGGGATGTAATGGAATCTGCAATATGTTAGTGAGACTGCAAACTGCTCTCTGCATTCAATTACCCCCATAGGCCGCTGCACAAAACAAAGTCTCTGTGGTTCATATCCAAGTAAACATTTATGTGCTGTAGGGCTTAAAATGAACTTACGGTATCATGCCAATTTGGTATATTAAACAATCCCCAATATGTTTTAAATGATGCAATGTGCATCACCAACATGGTTTTCTAACAAAAAAAAATCCACACATTAAATACCTTGCTCTTCAGTCATAGGGGAGGCGCTTTTTTTTGCATCAGGCACTGTCACTCATGTTATTTTTTTAACTTCCTGAAAGGAAAGGGGTGCACTGCTGGGATAAAACACAATAGAGTCTAAAGAGGTGCTGCATGCCAACATGGTAATATAACACGGGAAGAAAAGAATTGGCACTATAGACAGCACACCACTAATAATAAAATAGAAAGCTTTATTAAGGACACATGAACAACCATGTAGGTTAAAAGCAGTTAAAAATATACAACCAAGAAATTGCTCACTAGGACAGTCCCAAGCCCAACAAGGTGACAACTTAATGGTATATGAATTGCAGACTTAGCACATCAATTTATATACCAAACGGCAGAAATTCACACAAATATACAGAAAGCAGTTTGCGGACATGGTTATAAAAAGCCAAGTATATTGCAAATGCAAGAAAATATTCCCATAAAATTGAGGAGGCTAGACAGAACACTAAGGGAAAATGAAACCCCCCACACATGCACACCTGTCCTTGCACAGCAACTGCTCGTTAATGTAAAATCACAATCAACATGTTTAATAATAAGATGCTATACAAAAAAAACGGCCAAACAAGGTTGCCTATAATGGCAACCCAAGGTAAATATGGACCATTTTGACAGCAGGATTAGGACACATTTTTATAAAAACAGAGTATGTTCAAGAGCCCAAATAGACCAAAGAACCTGCCAAAAAAGAACAGGTACAAACCATGGTACCTAATGGTGCCTTTATTAGGTAAACCTGTAAGAGACCATAGGCCACAATAGGGGCTGGAGGTCCCAATCATGGCTTCACCAGGGAGGTGTGGCTAAGGGTCAAAGCATGCACCTTTTAATCTAAAACAAATTGGTCAAAGATACTTGCCGGTGTGTACTTCCGACTAGGTGACATGGGTAGTTAGGAAATAGTGTCCCGGAAGTTCCTGGGATATTTTGCGGTTCCCCAAAAATACGGGATGGGTGGGTTATTTGAACCCCAGTGAAAAAAAAGGCCCTTTTTGAGCTTAAGAACAACAATTCTTTAGTCATTAACGAAATGGACAAAAGGTGGGCATGTAGTGATATGGTCTGCCAATATGTACCTGGAGGAGGCCAGAAGGCAGTTGAATTACACCAGGTTTTATTTAAAACTGCTGTCTGACCCCAAATTCTCAGACCCACTAGACTCCGCATTGAAACACGGGGCGAATAACCAAAAAAGAGAGGGACTTTCTCTGGATAGCAAATCTCAAGCAACCCACCTTCTACCTTCTTCCTAAGGTCTACAAGAGCCTTTGCAAATCATCGGATCGACTCATCGTGTCATTTATCAGCAGTATTTGTGAGAAGGCTGGCTCCTGCATTGATTACTATCTTCAACTGGTTGTGAATTAATTGGATTCATATATCAAGGACTCAATGGACTTCATCAAGAGGACGCGTGACCTTCACATCCCCTCAGGTACACTAATTGTCACATGTGATGTTGAGTCACTTTATTAGAATATTGCACGCAGTCAGGGTATGAAGGCAATCACATACTTTTGGAACACCAGGCTGGGACAAATCGGCTTCATGATTCCTTCCTCCTAGATTTCCTACTGACGCACAACTACTTTGTGTTTGATTCGCAGTTTTTACTGTCAGATCTCCGGAGTAGCTATGTGGGCACACTGTGCGCCGGTTTTTACTAACCTTTTTCTAGGTTTGTGGGAGGAGCATTGTATACCACCATGTCGTCTTTTAAAACCCTTGTCCTAGCCTGGTTCTGATACATTGATGATGTGAACTTCTTGTTGAGGGGTGACGAGGCCTCTTGTAGGACTTTTATTGAGGAATTGAATTCAAAATTGTTAACACCTTCCTCACATTTAGTCTGTCCCTGACAGAGGGCACTTTCTTGGATCTAAAGATTCTTTGTCTGGAGGAACATCTGATTATGGACCTTTACAGAAAGCCTACAGCAACCAATAGCTTGTTGCATTACTCCAGTTTCCACCCAGCCCACTGAACAAAAATGATACCTGTGAACCAGTTTCTGAGGGTAAAGCTTAACTGCACCACCGATAAGGACTTTTGTATTCAATCTCACACCCTCACAGAATGGTTTTCTGTCTGACAGTACCCAGGCATGTACTCTCCTCCGCATTTCAAAGGGCTCAAGCCAGCTCGCAGGAATCGTTTCTTCAACCATGGATGAGACCATGTGATGAAACGCTACGTAGTGTGATGGATTATCACAAACAGTGGATCAAGGTGTGTACCATCCTCAAGACTCATTGGGATGTCCTATTGTTGAATCTAAGGTTTAAACCCCTGATTGGGGAATAACCCATGCTGACGGCATGGAGAGCTCCTAATTTGGCAGATCACTTGCTTAGGATCATTTCAGGAGGCCAACAAGGGGGTGAATTTGAGGGGTTTATTCCTTTGTGGCTCCTATAGTATTTGCGAGTTTAAGCACCCTACCTGTGATTCTTTTACCAACCCCAATAACAATAGGAAACACAGAATGAAGCACTATATAAACTGCAGGATGACTTGAGACATTTATGCAATTCTTTGACCCTGCAACAAATTCTATGTTGGCATGACGGGGCAGGAATTGAAGAAGCGCATCCAGAAACATATGTTAACCATCCAATTGGCAAGCCGTGACCACACCAAGGATTACACATTTTTTCGGTCGCTTCCCATTTCCGCACCCACCATCAAGGCTGCCCGCTGGCAGTCGGGTCATTGGTCTTGATAATTTATAACCTAACATCTGGGGGGATTGTCAGAAGCCACTTTTTGTGCAGTCACTGTGGATTTTCCTGCTCAATTTGGTGTCACCATTGGGCATCAATGAGGAGCTCCTGTTTACTTGGTTCCTTGGGGAACAAATAATAAAAAGAAGGGCTGTTTATGAAATTTTGGACAGTTTGTGTTTGAATTATATGGGGTCTTAATATCATTCTTTTTTATTTTCCTCCCCTTCTCTTTCAGCATTCTCACCATAGGCCACAGGACCAGGATACATTAATCATCAGTCTGGACCCCAATCTTCAAATGTGATTTCAACTCATTTCTATGTGTCCGACATGGACTTGCCCAACAAGAATGAACCAGCATTTATCTTACATCACCTTAGATTCTGCACTTTTCATTTTGAATTGCTTGTTCATGATGGTATTGTTTGAGGTTTTTTTGTGAATTCCTCATTTGCTTGAAATTGACAAAAGCACTAAGTCCTTTCCATCAGTCTTGTATAACACATGCTGTATTTTAATATTGTGTTATCACTACCATTTCTAGCTTATTAAGCATTATCTAGCCTTTGGGCAAGCTGTACTTTCATGACTTGGGTGTTTTAATCCTTTGATACAGTCTTAAAGTGTCCCTATATATACTTCCCAAGGGGTCCCCCTGGTTTGACCCCTGCTCAGGTTCCCACTCTTACCTGGTCATGTGCACATACGTTGTCTTAAATTGTTGTGTATTCCCAATTGGTGGCTTAAATAAAAGGAGGTTTCATGCTATTTCCATGTACTTCTGCTATTGGTTGGTATACAGCGTGGGTCTTTCACAAGTGATGTGATTTTAGGTAACTTAATTTAGGTAGTGGCTGCCGTACTTGTGACAACATACGTGTTAACTGATTGCCTGTTTTCTGTAAATCCATTCTACAATGGTACTAATTCGTTTTTTTTTTTTTTTTTTCTTTTGTTTGTTTTTTTAAAAGAGGGGGGTTCATAACATGGAGATAGGTTCAATGACATATATTTATGTAAAAATTATGCTACCAGCTGGCTTTTCGTAAAATTCATTGCCAATGGTATTAAACTGGTTTATGACTCTGTATGTGCTGTAGAATACGATATTTTCAGCCACGTCTTAACCTAGCAGGGTCACTATCCACTGTATTACCCGCATCAAACAGCACCTTCATATGTATATTTGTTATTGGGTAAGCCTCTGGATATATATCCCTCTTTCAGGTTTATTTATCCTTTTTTGACCTGCTCCGTTTCAGGTTTATTTATCCTTTTTTGACCTGCTCCGTCTTGAGCTACGTGCTCCTTGATACCTTATATAGCTTATACATGTGTGACATCTATGTGAATTTTGCTTATTCAATTCCTATGGATGTCTTGTTATGTCTGGATTGTATATACATATGTTAAATGTATAGTATTTGACTATTTCCAAATTCTTCGTTTGTTTTGCCTTGTTTCATGTAGCCATCCTTTTAGATTACCCCGCTCTTGCTTAGTATTAGCTATTACCTGGCCTCAAAGATGTAAGTATTGTCTATTTATGGCAAGTGTGGGCTGTGTTAATGGCACTTTAAAAGATAGTGCCACCGCATGGCATAATAGCCTACTACGACTGATATCATGTGATGTGATTAGGGAGCATGATACATATATGTGCACGTGACCCAGGAATTTGGGGACACTATTTCCTATTTCCTGGTTTTCCACATCGCCTAACGACGCAACACACCTCACACTTTGACATTTAGCCACACCTCCCTGATGAAGCCACCGTAGTGGTGATACAAGTTGGATTGGGACCCCCAGCCCCCTCTTTTGGCCTACGGTCTCGTCAGGATTATCTAACAAGGGCACCATTGGGTATCGTTGGTTTGTACCTGCTCCTTCTTTGGCAGGTTCTTTGGTCTATTTGGGCCCTTGAACATAGTAATGATTCTGTCTTTACAAAAATGTGTCCATATCCTGCTGTCAAAATGATCTGTATTTACCTTGGGCTCCCATTATAGGTAACCTTGTTTGGTCATTTTTTTTTGTATAGCACCTTATAACTAAACATGTTGATTGCAATTTTACACTAACGGGCAGTTGCTGTGCAAGGACATGTGTGCATGTATGGGGGATTATTTGTCCCTAGTGTTCTGACTAGCCTCCCCAATTTTATGGGAATATTTTCTTGCACTGGCAATATACTTGGCTTTTTATAACCATGTCCACAAACTGCTTTCTTTATGTTTGTTTGAATTTCTGCCTGTTGGTATATAAATTTATGAGTAGTGTGTGCTCTTGAGATTAGAACATCCAGAGTTGTACCAGAGTGCTCCCAGAAACGAGGGTCCGAATTATTCATTTTTTTGTGATTTTTATTTTGTATAAAGATAGTAAACAATTGCACATACAACGCGTTTCGGCTGGGAGGTCCGCTGAATCCGGAACCAAGCTGCATACCAGACCGATGGGATTCCTGCCCTGACATCTCTACTGGGGAGACACGCATGAGAAATAGACACCATAAAGGTGAGGAGATAAGCCTTATTTGATCATCATAATTGCTATATCATCTGCACTTAAATCTGCACCTTTCTTTCATCTTTCCTTCGCTTTCTAGACCCCACAGCCATTTGAGGTCAACTCTATTCACATGTGTACTATGTGCAATTCATATGCGATTAATTTGTCACCTTACTTGGCTTGGACCTGTCCTATTGAGCAATTTCTTGGTTGTGTATTTTTAACTGATTTTAACCTACATGGTTGTTCGTGTGTCCTTAATAATGCTTTCTATTTTTTTATTAGTGGTGTGCTGTTTATAGTGCTAATTCATTTCTTCTTTTGTCATTTTTTGAACTTTGTCATGCTCTCATGCATTGTACTTGAGTGTTATCGTTGCAGTGTAGAAGAAGAGGATTAAGGACTTTCGTGGATGTCTTGACCATGCTGGCTTCGCTAAGCCAATTAGGGTCCGATGGTCGTGACATCACCACAGGTCTTGCAGAAACTCAATCATGCGGAGTTCCACTCATTAAGGTCACATAGGTCCTTCTATACTGAAGTAATAGCACACAATTACAATGCAGGGGGCGTGAAGACGTTAAAAAGAAATCATGGCTAAACTTGAAAGATAGTGAGTGCACCAAACAAAAACCTTCTTCCCTATGACTGGATCCAAAGTATTTACTGCAGTCTCCTTAGCATATAAAGTCTTTTTTACGGATAAATATGTGGAATTTTGTTTTTAGAAAACCATGTTCGTGATGCACATTGTATTATTTTAAACACATTAGGGGCCGTTTAATATCACCAAACGACATTATTTTTACCCATATGATCATTTCAATAGTTTTTTTCGATTCTATCACCATAAAACATAGATTTTCTTTTGCAATATGAAATGGAATTACAGAAATAATAATTGTCTTACATAGCTATTTAATTATAAATAATTATGAGTAATTGCAGTAATTAGTAAATGAAATTTCTATTTAAGGTATACTACTTGGCATCGGTTGACCTAGGGTGAAATTACACTTTGAATCTTGTATTCATTTATAAAGTTAAGTCAACCCAAATTGATTTTGGACTTTTGCAAATGTCACCATCTGTCTCATAAATGCATGTGGTCCTCGAAGGCCATTATCTGTCAAGTTTGTCCACAAACTTTTAAATACCAGAAGAGTTAAAAACTATTTTAATCATCCTAATTATACTATTCATCCTCAATATTGTTAGATATTATTATTATTATATACTTCTGAATATTAGATTTAAAAATATTGTATCAACAGATTTTTAAGAAAAGAGGCAAAACCCTGATCTTGTTTGTTGTTTTATCATCAAGTGCTGAAGAATAATGTTTGAGAATCAAAATAAAAATGCTATTTTAACATGGTCTCCATCAATTATTGACCTTGAACTTATTTTTTTTTAAATAGTTCTGTGGGAAAAAGAATTGCTATGGCAAGCTATGTCCAAGTCAAATAAAGACAACATAAAAATGTGATTTCATGTGCTTGAAAACCAGGGTTAAAAGGGTATTTTTCACTGGGAAAGTGACATAGTCTTCCTCAATAAACGTCAGAAGACCTGTGTACATTGGCTTGAGTGTCTGTGAAAGGTGTTAAACATTTACAGCTAAAATCAATACAGTGTATGAAATGCTTAGCTTGAGATTTCATTACACTCCTATAAATGCATTTTTATAAAAGGTATTGGAGATGCTTTTCAAAGTCAAATCTTTAAGATAATAAATGTAAATAAAATTGATCTGTAAAATATGTTAAAAAAGTTATTCTATTAAAAGCAGAAGCTGGCTTTTACCACAAGCTTCCGTATCTCCACAAGGACGTCGATGCTTTAGGGAATGCTGAATGCCCACTGACCCAAAAATGCTCCAAAAGTGGTTTGTAAAATATCCAACAAGAACCACACGATATGCAGTGTGATTTGTATTTCCCCATGGACTTACAGATCGCACCTGGCTCTAGTGTGTAAAAAAAAAGATTTAAGGTTAAATGCATAAAAACACTACAAAAATATAGTATACAGTGGGTATAGAAAGTATTCATACCCCTTTAAATTTTTCACTCTCTGTTTCATTGCAGCCGTTTGGTAAATTCAAAACAGTTGATCTTGACTAAAAAAAACTGAAATGTAAACATTTTTGCAAATTTATTAAAAAGCAAAAACTGAAATATCACGTGGTCATAAGTATTCAGACCCTTTGCTCAGTATTGAGTTGAAGCACCTTTTGAGCTATTACAGCCATGAGTCTTCTTGGAAATGATGCAACATGTTTTTCACACCTGGATTTGGGGATCCTCTGCCATTCTTCCTTGCAGATCCTCTCCAGTTCAGTCAGGTTATTTAGTGAATGTTGGTGGACAGCCATTTTTAGGTTCTCCAGAGATGCTCAATGGGGTTTAGGTCAGGGCTCTGGCTGAGCCAGTGAAGAATGGTCACAGAGTTGTTCTGAAGCCACTCCTTTATTATTTTAGCTGTGTACTTAGGGAAAGTGAACCTTTGGCTATGTCTAAGGTCCCGAGCACTCTGGAAGAGCTGTTTATCCAGGATATCTCTATACTTGGCCACATTCATGTTTCCTTTAATTGCAGCCAGTCATCCTGTCTCTGCAGCTGAAAAACACCCCCATAGCATGATGCTGCCACCATCATTTTTCACTGTTGAGACTGTATTGGGCAGGTGATGAGCAGTGCCTTGTTTTCTCCATACATACTGCTTAGAATTATCATCAAAAAGTTCTATCTTTGTCTCATCAGAAGAGAGAATCTTATTTCTAATAGTCTGGGAGTCCTTCATGTATTTTTTTTGCAAACTCTTTGTAGGCTTTCATATGTCTTGCACTGAGGAGAGGATTCTGTTTGGCCACCACTCTGCCATAAAGGCCCGACTGGTGGAGTGCTGCAGTGATACTTGACTTTGTGGAACTTTTTCCCATCTCCCTACTGCATCTCTGGAGCTCAGCCACACTGATCTTGGGGTTCTTCTTTATCTCTCTCACCAAGACTCTTCTCCCACAATCGCTCCGTTTGGCTGGATGCCCAGGTCTAGGAAAACTACTGGTGGTCCCAAACGTCTTCCATTTAAGGATTATGGAGGCCACTGTCCTCGTAGGAGCCTAGAGTACTGCAGAAATTTTTTGTAACCTTGCCCAGATCTGTGCCTTGCCACAATTCTGTCTCTGAGCTCCTTGGGCAGTTCCTTTGACTTCATGATTCTCATTTGGTCTGACATGCACTGTGAGCTGAGAGGTCTTATATAGAGCAGGTGTGTGCCTTTTCAAAACAAGCCCTTTCATTTTAATTAAACACAGCTGGACTCCAATGAAGGAGTATAGTAGAATCATCACAATGTGGATCACAAATAAATTGCCTTCATGTGACATAAATATGAGTGTTTGAGCAAAGATTCTGAATACTTATGATAATGTGATATTTCAGATTTTCTTTTTGAATAAATTTGGAAAAATTTCTAAATTTCTGTTTTATTTCAGTCAAGATGGAGTGCAAAGTGTACATTAATGAGAAAAAAATTACTTTTTTGAATTTACCAAATGGCTGCAATGAAACAAAGAGTGAAAAATTTAAAGGGGGCGGAATACTTTCCATACCCACTGTATTTCTCAAAAGAAACTGCTACAATATTATGACCAGATAAGGGCAGTATGAGATATGAAAGGAGTTGTCCGGTCTAAAATGATAATTCTGCGGTCACTCATGTGACTGAAGACCTACCAATTCACCCAACACATGCACTGTGCACTGCAAGGGTTCACAGTTTCTTAGTCTGGAACGGACTGCAATTCAGTTATGTGATATGCATGTTCCCGGCAACAACAGGACTAGTGAGGGCGGTCTCACTCAATACATGTGTATGGAGCTGGCATGTCCGACTAGTGGATGTGGCTCCATGGGAATGAATGTGTGTTATGGGTTATTACTCTTTTGATTATGTCGGAACTTCCAAGATTTATTTTGAAGTAATAAACTGGTGATCCAAGGCTCGTGAAGGGGAATCATTATTCATAGAAACATTTTACCACTGTCTGTTGCACACGCATAACCCACGTCAAGGGTCCTCACACTTACGAGTCCCTAACACTGAAATACTGAAAAAATTCACAAAAAGGACATAATTTCAGAAAAACTCACCATAAGCAGCCAAAAGGTCTGATACAAAATGCACCTAGCAGGTTGCAGCAAGCCCCAACCTGCCATATTGGGGTAGGTGATTGGTGGTATTTTGTGAATTTTTGGAATATTTTATTAGGGACTAATAAGCGTGAGGACCCTTCACGTGGGTTGTGAGCTTGCGTGTTTTGGCCAAAATATCCACCAATACCTCACATTATTATTCATATTCTATATAATTTTTTGCATTTATTTATCTTTATGCAGGATGCAGCCGGGCCCTTAGAGTTGTCTGTCCTATGTGGTGCATTTGTATAGGGCTGGGCAGCCCACCTGATCTAATAGCATGGGTGTAATCAATAGGCTACATACATGCACTTTGCATCGTATGTGCTTGTGTGACTGACTCTCTATGGAAACCTTATGTGACAAGCCTACAACCTGCAATGAGACCCAGTCCACCGCACTGTCTAATGTTCGGCACTACCCCCTCCTACTGTATCCCCTCCAGTCCCCCATAGACTGTGAGCCCTCGCGGACAGGGTCCCATCCCCTCCTGTTCCTCTTTGTCCGGACTACACGAATATATTGAACTTGTCCTCGTCTCCTCTCTTATCATGTAAAGCGCCATGGAATCTAATGGTGCTATATAAATAAATAATAATAATAATCTGTGTGTATATAAAATACCACTAATCACCTCCCCCATGTTGTGGCAGGTTGAGAGTGATTTTTGCTTTGGTATTATGCACCTGAGTTGCCTTTATCATTGGGGCCTGCTGCATCCTGCTCAGTGCAATTGGTAACAGATCTTTTGGCTGCTTATAGATATTTTTTTCACCTTTTCCCTCCACCAGGAAATTTTCTTCTACATTATACTTAAATTTGGAGATGAGCCGACTGATTCACAGAGGATCAGGTTTGAGTCGAATTTCCTAAAATTCACAGTTTCATGCACATTCGAGCATTTTGAAATTTGATTAATGGTTCACAACGAAAAATAAACACATTTGAAGCAAGTGCAGGCTCATGCTATTGTACATTGTCATGTGGCACTCCTCATAATTCCTGTAGCAATTATATCTTACCTATTGTAGTACTTTGCACAGTAGTGGTTTGTATCTTGGCCACCTGAGATCAGCAGTTTCTACTGGAGCACAATTTGTATGATAGAGTAATTTTCCATCTCCTAAGTAGAGATCAGCCACCACCCTATTGTTTGATTCATCGAATTGGCCGGTGTGTTCGTCGAATGTTCGTCGAACACCATTGAACACCAATGAATCAGCTGTGCGGGGCACTTTCACTTCCGCAATGTATATACATACATTGCGGAAGTGAAATTAAGTAAAAGAAGGGGTTAAAAATAAAAAAATCTCTATGCTCACCTGTCCGGCGATCCACCGATGCCTCCAGCACCTCCGTCCTGATGCCTGTAGGACCTGCCGTGATGTCACAAGCCAGCAGCATCATTGGGTCACATGACTGCAGTTACCATGGTAACCAGTCATGTGACCCGATGAAACTGACAGCTTTTGACATCAAGGCAGGTTCTACAGGCATCAGGATTCCTGATGCCTGTAGGACCTGCCATGATGTTACAAGCCGGCAGTGTCATCGGGTCACATGACCGCAGTTACTGCGGTAATCGGTCATGTGACCCGATGACGCTGCCAGCTTGTGACATCACGGCAGGTTATACAGGTATCAGGACGGAGGTGCTGGAGGCATCGGTGGATCGCCGGACAGGTGACCATAGAGATTTTTTTTTTTTTTAACCATTTCTTTTTCTACATTTCACTTCCGCAATGTATGTATATACATTGCGGAAGTGAAAGTGACCCAGCACAACTCATTCATTAGGTGGAAAATGCGGCAGTCGAAACGTTATCGAACATAACCTCGAACTGCCAAATTTGAAGCTAATTGTTCGCATTCGTCGAATGACTCGAACACCGCCCAAAACAGCTTGAATTTGAGATTGGCGAACAATTCGAATCGAACATCGCTCCTACTCCTAAATCAAAGGGTAAGTTTCTCACTGGTTGAAGAGGCCTTTTCAATCCCTCGCCTGGGGAGTGTACACTGTTATGATCAAATAGTCAGTGGGGTTCTCTCTCTTTCTGGCCATTAAAGTGTAAACTCTTATGGTCAGTGTTGTCCTCTCTCTCTGAGGCCAGCAAAGTGAAGGCTATTATGGTTATCAAGGTTCTCTCTCATTTTTTTCTCCTACATGTGTATTCTCTAAACAATTACAATATTTCCGGTACTGAGATTCAGGCAAATTTATTTGTGGCAAATAAAATTTTTGGGTAATCTCTTCGAAGTTGTCGTAATTCTAATTTCAAAAGCTCCATTCATCTCTACTTACAGTATATGGTAAAGTGAATAGTGTCATTTGAAGATCATCCTGCGATAAAACAATCCCTTATTCAACTATGCAAATGGAATATTAAAAGCGTTATGGTGTTTGGGAGAAGGAATGGAAAAAAAAGTGCAAGAGTTTAAAGAAAACCTATCACATGATTCATGCTTATCAAACCACAGGTAGCATGAATCAGACAATACCGGAGCATTTAGGAGAAAACATAACTTGATGAGCCGAGATGTGACTAGTCCAGCGCCTCCCCGCACTGACAGCCACACAGAACTTTTATGGTAATGTCTCCAACCATAAACATTTGGAGTCTAGATTATCTCAGTTTAATTTCATTATCATGTAGTTCTGAGTGTTACGTTTATTTGTCCTTGTTTAACGTAAACATTTAGAAAGATCGGTTATTTCCATGATGAGGGAGAAGTTCATTATGTATGACAATAGGTGAAAACTAATTTATTGCACATTATATGCGGATAATGACCAGTCTAAGAATTAGAAACCTTAGAGTTTACAATAATGGTTAGGTTTTGCAGCATTAACGTTGTGTGAACGGCTCATGTTTACATATCTGCTCACTACTAAAAGAGCATGAATGTGATTTCAAGAAGACTCACACTTTCACTGGACAGGCCAAAGTAAATATTTTACTCTTGGGTTTTTTTTTTTATGGAAAATTCTGACCTTTCACGATGTTAAACAAAAGGAACATTCCTTGTGAGAAGCAAAGTACTGTAACTTAAAGAAAGGTGACAAAATCCTAGATAGAAAATCTCCCTGGCAAGGAATGCAGAAAGACTGTTATATTTAAAGTTGATTTATATCCTGTTACTTCATAATAATGAGACTGTGATGTAGGTAATCATCATAATAGTAAAAGCTTCTCTGTACTGGGTTACAGCAAATGTTTATGGAATATGCTTTTTAGAGAAAACATTAAAAACACACACATATTCAGAGTGACAGTACTTGCCAGCCTATCGCTGCCATTGGGACAGAGCACCATTTCAGAACAAAAATAAGTGGAGGCACAGGGTTCAGTGGGTGCTCTCTAACATATATTTACTACGTAGCAGACAGGTCTGTGTCATTCTGAGCCCCATGTGCCCAGCTGCAGGAACATTATGAGCCAAGCGCAAGAGTTGGGGTCTGTACTGCTGGAGTACCGCAAGCTAATGCACACAGAGTCCCTTCTCCCATCTATTCACCTCCCCATGATTTCCTTTTCGAGGTTGAGCAGCCTCACTGCGGACAAGCTCTAAGGTGGGGTCCATAAGTTGGGCTTCCCTAAACTCCTTGCGATCTATTTCCCCCTAGCCAATGACAATACTCAGATTAGGTATACTCACTATTGTTGGCTCTGAGGAGGAGGATGATGGAGGCTGACTAGGTGGGTAGTCCTCAGAAGGGTTAGTAGAAGGATCTGCAAAGGTTGCTGCTTGGCTTGGCTGCATGTGATGCTGTGACAAACTGACTGGATAGCCCTCGTCCGATGTCTCCAAAATTACAGGTGTGGGTAGGCCGTCCATGAGCCCCACCTCAATCTCCCCCTGCTCGGTCCCTGAGTCTAATTGTACATGTGCAAGAGGGATGTTCTAGCGCTGGCCCCCCAGCAAGGGAGATGGTCACTTGGCAGCTTGATAAATGGTGTTCTAATGGAACAATATTTGGGCTGACCAGGATGATTGAAGATCCAGGGTCTCAAAGTCCCTTGGCCTGTATGACACCGACCTTGACAGGCTGGATGTGGCGATTGAGGATAGCTTTTGTATTGTGTCTGACCTACCATAGGGTGTGGACAGTGTACATTACTTCCTCCGCTGCTGGTGTGTCCTAGGGGTAGCATCCCCCAGACCCCAGTGTCTCGTCATGGCCCCGATTTTGAAGAAAATTTTTGGCAATATGTCCAAGATGCCCACATGTGTAACAATGCCATGAGTTAGGCAAGTCCCAGCCCTGCTTGTAAATATTTGTCCTGGTGGCTTCTTGAATCTGTAGTTTAGGGGCCTCCTGGGATCGGTGAGACTATTGGGTCTCTAGCTGGGTCGGTTGGCTGTAAACTCGTCAGCCAATCAGGATGCTTGCTCTGGGGCATCAGGCTTCCGGTCAGCTACCATTGTCGTATTTCCAGGTCCATCTTCTTCATAAGTTGTTCAAGCATTATCACGTCCCTGATGTCAGCAGCAGAGTGCGCAGCCTGACCATTGAGCCAGCAGTTAAAGAGTTATTGGTGTCAATTGTCAAATTCTACACAGGAAGCACCATAGAGAAACAAAGTCCAGAACTTGGTGCCATAGGGTTATGGTAAAAAGGGCTAACAGGGTGTCCTTAATAGCCATATAGTCCAGGAATTCCTGAAGCCTACGTGATGAGACAGCCTCCTGGGCCTGGCCAGTCAAACTAGTCCACAGGTATTTGACCCAATCAGTTCATCTACCTCAGGGCTGGACTCTAACACTGGCACATCCCTGTAGCGAAGATAATTTCCTTGGTGGAGGACCATCATGGAGGTAGTCTCTGGCGGTATAGAAATTGGAACTCCAAAAATTGATTTCATAACACAGGCCCTCTCTTCTCTTGAGACTTAAGGACCCAATGCAGCCAACAGACCCTTGACTCGGGCTGCTGGGAACAGTCTGTTTCCAGATTGTCACTGGATCTATCATGTGGCACATAGTTTAAATCATCTGGGTCAATATTGTTGGGGTCCTCATCATCCTCTGCATCCTTCTGGGCATTCCAATGGTCCAAATTCTGGATCAAATCTGACTGACTGTTAGTGTTCCTTTAATCAATCTTTTGCATCTGGCACAACTCCTGTAACATCCATTTACTGCTGAGGCCATATCTCCACTCTAGTCCTTGTCCCATGGCTGAGCTGGTGGTGTTGGACATGGCGGTGTACGAACCTGCCTCACCTATGGCTTGCTGGGTATGTCTATATGCCTCCCTGGTTATTGAGCCCTTGGATGGTGCCCACGTACACCAGTCCTCTCCAGGTCCCCTGGATAAACTAGGCTGAGTATATCCCACTGCTGCCACCAATTTTGGAGACATAGGGGTCAGTGGGTTCTCTTGTCTCCTGACACGACTGCCTTTAGAAAGACCATATAGAAAAGGGTTCATCCCAACTGAATGCCCGAACTCCTTAACCCTGGACGGAACACTACTCAGACAACACAGGGTTAGGGAACCACATAATGGTAAAGCTTTACTGGATCCCCAACAATCAAAGGCATATAACAAATAACCAAGCAAAACACACAATGTAACAGACAACAATTCTCACCCTTCCTCTCGCTCATGAGGTTTAGAATGTTTGTTCCGCATGGCTTCCAGGGCAATCTACTCCAATGCAACTGCACCCTGCTTTTAGCGGCCACCCACCAAGAAAGGTATAGGACCAAACGTAGGAAGCTGAATATGGCAAATTCTGTAACCAGGTGACCGAATTGTTCCAACATGGATATCTCCCTTAAGTAGTCGCTGATATTTCAGCCGAATCCTAGGTTGATATTCTGCAGAATATAATCCACTTCAGGTGGTCTTCTAGTCGGCGATGAGGTCACAAAATATATGACAACTCATGAATGATGTAGGCACTCATATATCCTAAGCACTCATCTCAGGACATTGAGATCTTCCAGGATTGGTGGAATAAAGCTGAGGTCTTATTGGTTGGCATTTCAATCCAATATCTGCATAATTCTCCTCTGAGTGATGACCGAGTCTCTGCCAGAGGGGGTGAGATAATTTACATTAAATTAGCAATACACAAACTTGGACAATGGAAGACTCCGAACTGTATGGGAAGAACAATGACTTAGCAAGCATGAGATAGCAGGCAAAAGATCAATACGTCTGGCTAAATTAAGAGCTTTAACCCCTGGCATGCACTGAAAAACAGCTGTGTTTTCACAACAAGCAGCACCTTTCTTTTTTTTGCCATATGCTGTACTGACAAGCATATTTCCAATACTAATTATTACTAGTAATTTGTTTGATTATTATACTTCATTTTACTGAATTGCAGAATATATAAACACCAGGATGTTGTCATAATAAGTACCCTGTAGATAACATTTTTATTGTAGAATTCTGAAAAATCGCTTAAAGTGTAACCGTCATTTAAATTTTTATTTCATTATAATGTAGAGCAAGTGATTACAATACAATTTCAAATATACTTCATCAGATAAATCTGGAGGAAAACCTTTTAAAAATCTTTCAGAAGATGTCCCACTAGGCTGTTTCTTAACCTGACTTATGCTGGTTGTTTTAGAGTCAAGTCTTCAGTTCCACACATGAATACGGCCATATAAGGGAGTGGCTACACAGCATTCACAGCTGATCAGTGTATCAGTTTATTTCAAGCACAGGAAGCTCCAGACTGTCAGCACACACAGATCACAGCTGTGATTTAATCTGATAATATCAGGGATAAAGGTTCCTGGCAATGGAAAGGTGAGGATGAGGTTGCTTTATTATTTATTTCTCTTACAGGAGACACTGGCTTTAGCTGGAATAGGCGAGACAGTAAATGGTTTAATTAAGAACAATAAAGGAATATTGTCTTTATTTCAAATAAAATATTTTATACTGGGTGTCTGTGTTTTTTTTCACTTTTTGACTATGGGGTTAGTAAAGGGGGTGTCTTATAAATGCCTCTCCATTACTAACTTGAGCTTGATGTCAGTAGGCATTATAAGGTGACATCCACCCCAAACCCATAACCCCACTGCCACCGCTACAGGGCAGTGTGGCAGTGCTGGGCTAAAGTGCCAGATTTGGCGCATCCCATGGATGTTCCATTTCTGGGACGGCTGAGGGCTCTTGGTTTTAGCCTTGGAGGGAGCCAATATTCTTGGTCCCTTCCTGGGCTATTAATAGTAGCCCCCAGGTGTCTGCTTAGCCTTTGCTAGCTGTTAAAATAGGAGGGACCCAACGCCATTGATTTTCAGAGGGTCCCCCATTTTAATAGTCAATAAAGGCTAAATATTCATCTGGGGGTTGACATTAATAGCCTGGGAAGCTCCATGGGTATTACCTTCTTCCCAGGCTTCTAACATCGGCCCCAGCTATCTGCTTAGCATTTGCTAGACTTGAAATTGATGGGGTTACCTGCGCCAATTTTTTTAACATATACATAGGCGGCCTATACTATTATTAGAGAGCCATCGGTGGGCTATTCTTTCTTGTTCCCATTATTAAACAGTTGGTTTCCTGTTTGCTGGTCTACTGTTATTGTGTATGCAGTGAGTGCCAGGGCTGCCAAATATTGGGTGGGACTCCAATGCCCCTTGGAAGAGATGTGTAGGAGGGTCTCATAAGATAAGTTTCCCATTATTAGGTAGTGGGTTTCCCATAGTGTTGCTCAATGCAGGGCTGCCAAAAATAGGGAGGCACTCTAATGCTCCTTGGAAGAGACGTTTAGGAGGACCTCATAAAATATTGTTCCCACTATTAGGAAGTGGGTCTCCCATAGTGTTGCCCTATGCAGGGCTGCCAAAAATATGAATATACTGTATAACTTTTTCTTTTTCTTATGGGCATCATAAACACCCTTTAAAAATATTATGTGGGTGTTGCATCATCGACCATGGTCACCCTGGTGATATAGTGGTGGAGGATGAGGAGACGGAGGAGGACTACAACAAATAGCCAAAATTAGGAAGTGTATACCCATGTGTGGGGTGAAGAGGAGCAAGGGAATATACCTCCCCAAAAAGACACTGGCTTTGATTTTAAATTACGCTGCTATCATTTGATGGTGTTGAGAGGTCTGGCCCAATCCAGCCCTTATTCATTTTTAAAAGAGTTAGCCTATAAGCATTTTCAGTTGACAGGCGGGTGCGCTTATCAGTTATAATTCTCCTTGTGGCACCAAAAACCCGCTCTGACAAAATGCTAGCGGCAGGGCAGGCCAGGCCAGGACTTTCAAGGCGTAGAGAGCAGTTCATGCCACGCGTCCAGCTTGGATACCCAATAATTATAAGGCACAGAGGAATCACGGTGGACTTTGGTGCAGTTGGTAAGGTACTCCTTCAGCATCTTCCCAAACTTTGCACTCCTTGAGAGAGTACCCCGCGCTTCAGGACCTGTGACATCAGAGGGGCTGAGAAAACTCTCCCAGCGCTTTGACAGTGTTCCCCTGCTTCTGCTGGATTGCAGTTGTGTCTCTCTCGCCTGTTCTCCTTGGTTGTCCACCAAACTGTGACCTCTGCCGCCAGCGGTTTCAGATGGGAATTTTTTTATATTTCCGCAACATGGGCCTTCTGGTACTGCCCCATTGTTGTAGACATCTCTGCCTCAGGAATAAGAGATGTAAAGTTCTTCTTCTAGCGTGGTTCTAAATGTGTCACCAACCAGTAAGACTGTCACCCAAAATTTTGAGAATGCGAGAGTCACGGGAAAGGCAGTGTAACATAAACTCAACCATGCGCACCAGACTGGTAACAGGCAATGCTTCTGTGTCCTCACCGAGAGGACTACTGACCATGCTCTCCTCCTCCTCCTTCCTGTCTTCTGGCCATACATGCTGAACAGATGGTATGACAGTTGTGCAAGTAGTACCGTCTATATCGCATGAAACTAGCTCCTGTTCTTCCTCCTCCTCATTGTCCCCTAATCCATGTTGGGATGAGATGAGGCTGGGCTATGTGTAATCACCCTGTATGGTTCCTTGCTCCATCTCATTGTGCTCTGCCTGCAATGCATCCTCTTTGATTGTGAGCAGAGAGTGTTTCAGAAGACAGAGAAGCAGGATGGTGATGCTAATGATGGCGCCATCATTGCTCACCATCTTGGTGGAGTCCTCAAAGTTTTGGAGGATGGTACATATGATGGACATCCATGTCCACTCCTGAGGTCTTATGTGTGGAGTCTAAACTGAATATTGATGGCCTTGTTGATGCTGGCAGTCAACAACTGCCCTCTTCTGCTCACAAATCCTGACCAACATCTGCAGTGGGGACATTACACATCAGTCTGTGAGGCCGAAGATGCAAATGCTGCTGAAACCTTGCAAGGATGGCCGAAGTAGTAGGTAACTTTCTAAAATGGGCACACAGGCAGCGTACTTTGATGAGCAGATCCGACAGCTCTGGGTAGGATTTAAGAAACTGCTGAACCATGAAGTTGAGTACATGGGCCAGACATAGTACACGTGTGAGCTTGCCTCGCCTCAGAGCCGCCACCAGGTTCCAGCCATTGTCACACACGACCATGCCTGGCTGTAGGTTCAGCGGTGTGAGCCACAGATCTCTCTGCTCTTTCAGAGCTGTCCACAACTCTTCAGCATTGTGTGATTTGTCACCTACACATATTAGCTTCAGCACAGCCTGTTGCTGCTTGGCCGAGGCAGTGCTGCAGTGCTTCCAGTTTTGACTGATGTGGAGGCTGAAGAGGAGGAGGAGGCTGAGGGGGATGACTTGCAGGAGCTGTAGACTGTGGGGGCAACCCTGATTGAGCTAGGGACCGCAATCCTCGGCATCAGGAGGACGTGTTCTGTCCCAAGGTCCGACTGGGTCCCGGCTTCCACTATACAGTTAGGGCCAGAAATATTTGGACAGTGACACAATTTCGCGAGTTGGGCTCTGCGTGCCACCACATTGGATTTGAAATGAACTTCTACAACAGAATTCAAGTGCAGATTGTAACGTTTAATTTGAAGGGTTGAACAAAAATATCTGATAGAAAATGTAGGATTGTATACATTTCTTTACAAACACTCCACATTTTAGGAGGTCAAAAGTAATTGGACAAATAAACATAACCCAAACAAATTATTTTTATTTTCAATATTTGTTGCGAATCCTTTGGAGGCAATCACTGCCTTAAGTCTGGAACCCATGGACATCACCAAACGCTGGGTTTCCTCCTTCTTAATGCTTTGCCAGGCCCTTACAGCCGCAGCCTTCAGGTCTTGCTTGTTTGTGGGTCTTTCCGTCTTAAGTCTGGATTTCAGCAAGTGAAATGCAGCTCAATGGGTTAAGATCTGGTGATTGACTTGGCCATTGCAGAATGTTCCACTTTTTTGCACTCATGAACTCCTGGGTAGCTTTGGCTGTATGCTTGGGGTCATTGTCCATCTGTACTATGAAGCGCCGTCCAATCAACTTTGCAGCATTGGCTGAATCTGGGCTGAAAGTATATCCCGGTACACTTCAGAATTCATCCGGCTACTCTTGTCTGCTGTTATGTCATCAATAAACACAAGTGACCCAGTGCCATTGAAAGCCATGCATGCCCATGCCATCACGTTGCCTCCACCATGTTTTACAGAGGATGTGGTGTGCCTTGGATCATGTGCCGTTCCCTTTCTTCTCCAAACTTTTTTCTTCCCATCATTCTGGTACAGGTTGAATCTTTGTCTCATCTGTCCATAGAATACTTTTCCAGAACTGAGCTGGCTTCTTGAGGTGTTTTTCAGCAAATTTAACTCTGGCCTGTCTATTTTTGGAATTGATGAATGGTTTGCATCTAGATGCGAACCCTTTGTATTTACTGTCATGGAGTCTTCTCTTTACTGTTGACTTAGAGACAGATACACCTACTTCACTGAGAGTGTTCTGGACTTTAGTTGATGTTGTGAACGGGTTCTTCTTCACCAAATAAAGTATGCGGCGATCATCCACCACTGTTGTCATCCGTGGACGCCCAGGCCTTTTTGAGTTCCCCAGCTCACCAGTCAATTCCTTTTTTCTCAGAATGTACCCAACTGTTGATTTTGCTACTCCAAGCATGTCTGCTATCTCTCTGATGGATTTTTTCTTTTTTTTCAGCCTCAGGATGTTCTGCTTCACCTCAATTGAGAGTTCCTTTGACCGCATGTTGTCTGGTCACAGCAACAGCTTCCAAATGCAAAACCACACACCTGGAATCCACCCCTGACCTTTTAACTACTTCATTGATTACAGGTTAACGAGGGAGACACCTTCAGAGTTAATTGCAGCCTTGGAGTCCATTGTCCAATTACTTTTGGTCCCTTGAAAAAGAGGAGGCTATGCATTACAGAGCTATGATTCCTAAACCCTTTCTTCGATTTGGATGTGAAAACTCTCATATTGCAGCTGGGAGTGTGCACTTCAGCCCATATTATATTATAATTGTATTCTGAACATGTTTTGTAAACAGCTGAAATAAGAAAACTTGTGTCACTGTCCAAATATTTCTGGCCCTAACTGTATTAACCCAGTGTGCCATCAGTGAGATGAACCCTCCCTGCCCACAAGCACCTGTGGTTAGGTGGACTTTTCCAGTAACTGCATTGTTGAGGGCACAGCTAATGTTTTGGGACACGTGTTTGGGTAATGCAGGGACAGCACACCGGGAGAAATAGTGGCGGCTGGGGACCGAGTAACGAGAGATGGCCGCTGCCATCAGGTTGCGGAATGCTTCAGTCTCCACTAGCTTAAAAGGCAACATTTCGAGCACAAGCAGTCGAGAAATCTGCATATTCAGTAGTGTGGCCTGTGGGGCGTTGGCTGCTTATTTGCACTTGCATTCCATGGACTGGGGTATGGACAACTGAGCGCTGCACTGGGACAAGGATGTGGACATGGTTGCTGATGGTGCTATTTTACATTGTGCAATGACAGGTGCTGGACAGGAGGCATCTTCGAATGCACTAGGACAAGGGATTGCCTTGCATGCACAACAGTGGAAGAACCAGTGGTGTCACCCACAGACACTGTTTCTGGACCCTGGGGTTCAGCCCACAGTCAGGTGCTTTGCTGCCATGTGCCTGATCATGCTGCAGTCATCCTATGGTCAGGCTGTTAGTTTTGCTACCCCTGCTGATATTGGCACGGCATGTGGTGCAAATGGCCTTTTTGGAATTATCGGCAGAGTCCTTAAAAAACAGCCAGAGTCGGGAAGACTTAACAGTTGTACTGGCAACTTCCATCGTGTTGGTGTTACCGGGAATGGTTGCCTGCCTTCTGTCTGCGGCCACTACACTGCTTCTTCCTGCATGTTGGGGTGCTACACCTCCCTCCCCTGTGTGCTGCTGTCTTCGCTCTGCATATCCTCCTGCCAGGTTGGGACAGTTACTATATACGTCGTCTTCCACTTCTGCATTCTGGTCCTCCTCCTGACTTCCTGGCAATTGTGTCTCAACATCGTTCACCTCTTGTAACACTTTCCCACCATCACCTTCGTGCGACTGTAGCTGACCAAATATTTCGGCATTGCTACATGCGATCTCCTCTTGCCCCCCTTCAACTGGAGCGGACGAGAGACCCGAATCTATAAATGGAAAAGTGAACAGCTCTTCAGAGTGTCCAAGTGTGGGATCCATTTTGTCCGGGCTCTCGGCATGGTGGGAGGAAGTAGGATCAGGGTGAGGAACATGCGGTCCAGACTCACGGCTAATGAAACTTGACCGTGTGGAAGACAGGGTGGTTGTGGTCAGGGCCGGCTCCAGGTTTCTGTGGGCCCCGGGCAAAAAAATCTCAGTGGGCCCCCTTTAGTACATATTGCTGCATGTAGGTGTATGTATATATATATATATATATATATATATATGCCTCACAAATTTAATCCCTACCATGCTGTCTCTCCACCCTGAATGCTGTCTCTCCCATCCCGTGCACTGTCTCTCCCCTCTCTGTGCATATCTCTCCCCTTGTACAGTCTCTACTCTCTGTGTGCAGTCTCTCACCCCTGTGCACTGTCTCTGTCTCTCCCTTGAGCCTGTCTCTTACCTGTGCTTGTTCCCCTCCCTTTGCGCTGTGTATCTCCCCTCGACCTGTCTCCCCTTGTGCCTGTCCCCTTGCTGCGCGTTGTGCCCCCCCTGCGCACCTATCTCTCCCTGTGCGCCTGTCTCCCCTTGCGCACTGTGTCTCTCCACTGCACCTGTCTCCACCTGCACGCTCTCTTCCACCTGCGCCAGTCCCCTCCCCCTGTACGCTGTGTCTCCTCCCTGCACATTGTCTCCCCCTCTGCATGCTGCCTCCCACACTGCATGCTGTCTACCCCCTGGTGTAACTTGCCCCTGACAGGGCCCCATGAATGCTGCCCCACACCCCACCCTCAGGGGCCCTGCGCTGCCCCCACACCTCACCTTTGGGGGCCCCTGAGCACTGTCCCCCACAGCAGGGGGCCCCTGAATGCTGCTCCTACACCGGGTGGCCCCTGAGCGCTTACCCCCAACACCGGGGGGCCCCTAAGCACTGCCCTTACACCAGGGGCCCCTTGAGCACTGCCCCCAACACCAGGTACCCCTTTGCGCTGCCTCCCCCTCCTCCCTTCTAACCTTAGCTGCAGCCGCTGATCTCTCAGACTCTCAGGCCGTACTGTAGCGTGAGCTGCAGCTGCTTTATTTCCTGTGTGTACCCTGAAAACGCAACATGTTGCATTTTTGTGCGTCTGAGGATGCTTGATATATATGCTAGCATCCTGAAGCGCACAAATAATGCAAGCAGCTCAATGGAACCGCACTGCCATATGGGTGGCACCGCAGCCAAGCGGAGTGTCTGGCCATCCGGATCTCTCTTTTGCCTTACCTCTCTTCTCGCTGCTCCGGTCTCCTCAACATTTGCTCTGCCGCTCTGCACATACCAGCACACTGGGCTCAGTGATGACAACATCGTGCCCCGCCATGCTGAGCTGCAGAATGCAGACAGCGGCAGAAGAGACTCTGGAGAAGAATGCTGCTGGCAAAGACGGCTTGGACTGTAGGAGCGGGAGCGGAATCTCCGAGGGGCTACCACTGGTACACATACCTCGTATGCAAGCGGCTCGGCTCCATTCACCTCCAGACACCTTGTAAACACTCAGTTCCGCTCTGTACACCTTGTACACACTCGGCTCCACTCCATACACCTCGTACACACTCGGCTCAGCTCCATACTCCTTTTACACGCTCAACTCTGCTACGTACACCTCGTACACACATGGCTCTGCTCCATACACCTAGTACACACTCGGCTCCACTCCATACACTTAGTACCCACTCGGCTCTGCTCCATACAAGTAGTACCCTCTTGGCTCCGCTCCATACACCTAGTACCCACTCGGCTCCGTTCCATACACTTAGTACACACTCGCCTCTGCTACATTCACACTGTAAATCCATCCTGATCCCACACATAAACTTCACCTAATCCAGCATCATGATGGCCAGCACAGCACAGTCCTGCATACACTAAGGAGCTGATCATATAACCCTAACTCCTCCCCTCCATTGACATCATCACAGGTCCTGTCAGCACAGAGATCTCCGGCGCTGCAGGAGGCTGAGTGAACCCTCCCTGCAAATGGCCCCCCAGCTGCCCCCTGGATATGGCCCTGGCAGTGGGGGCATTGCTCAGGGGTCCCTGAGGCTAGGGTCGCACTTGCGTTGTGACACTAGACTGACACAAGTATTTTCCGCTGCAGCGCATTGCGTGTAATGCTATGCGCTGGAGCCCATAGAAACCTGCTGTTTACCTTGCCAACCACTGGTTGGCAACGTAAACAGGGGGTTTCAATGGGCTTCGTTGCATAGCATTAAACGCTCTGTGCTGCAGCGGACAATACTTGCGTCAGGCTAGGGTCACAACGCAAGTGCGACCCTAGCCTTCAGGGCCAGGTGGGCCCCTTCCAAGCAGTCGGGCCCCAGCACTTGCTCAGGCGCGCCGGGTGCTGATGCCGACCCTGGTTGTGGTGGTGGCAAACTGACTGGAAGCATTATCCACTATCCAACCAACAACCTTTTCACACTGCTCTGGGCTTTATATTGGTGTGCTGCAAGTCCCCTAGGAATGAGGACAGGAAGGTCGGGCGAGAAGATGTGTTAGTCTTTGTTGTGGCACAATTGTAGCTTGCCTATGGCCTCAGCCTCTGCATGCAGCATCACGTCCAGTTCCTCGTCCCTTGCCAAGTGACTTGCGCATTTTAAACGGAGGACAATATTTTCCACGCTCAGTAGAAATGGCTGAATTTAGAGCGAAGTTATATGTGATCCGTGCAATGGACAAACCAGTTTTAAGTAGCTGTATTTTTTGCTCTGTTATATAGAAAGGACCCGCCTGTATTCTGCAGTGCCAACAAAGAAATACCGCAGATAAATGGTGTTCCGTAGATTGCTTTTGATGCAAATAATGATTACAATCCCTCAAAAAATATTCTTGGCCCCTGATACCTGGGGCTATATTTCCAGATGTGTAACAGGCTACAGAAGCAGCAGCCGTGACTGGAATGGAACCTCCTGCGTTATACACACCGCAGACTGCTATATACCCTGCCTGCCTATATACACTGCCTGTATACAGCTGGATTAGTCCTGAAAAGGACTGTTTTTATAGATAGATATGTGTAACAGGCTACAGCAGCAGCAGCCGTGACTGGAATGGAACTTCCTGTGTTATACACACCACAGACTGCTATATACCCTGCCTGCCTATATACACTGCCTGTATACAGCTGGATTAGTCCTGAAAAGGACTATTTGTTTAGATGTATTGTTTTGTTTACACTACCTGGTACCTACAATACCTAAGGCTGGTTTCAGACTTGCGGACCCTCCGCAAGCTGAGCGCAGGCACCGCAAGTCCCTATGTTTAACATGAGGACGCAGTTGCCTGCGCTCTGATGTATGATTTGTACGCATGCGGATGCCTGTGCACAAATCACACACTCTCGTCCTCACCCTGAATGCGACATGTCGCGTATCTGGTGCGGACGAGACTGTGTGATTTGTGCACAATCATCCGCATGCGCACAAATCACATATTGCAGTGAATGGGTGCGCACGGCCATCTGCACCCGAGCGCAGGCACTTGCATCCCCATGTTAAACATAGGGACTTGCAGTGCCTGCGCTCAGCTTGTGCTTCCCCGCCGCAATACGCTGCAGCGGGGAGCGCAAGTCTGAAACCAGCCTAGGACACACACTAAATCTGTCCCTAGCTCAGCAGCACCTCTCCCTACACTAGCTGACTGTGGATCAGAGTGACGAGCACAGCGCCAACAGGTCTGCTATAGACTAGGGATGAGCGAGTAGTCAAATACTCTGACTCGCTATACTCGTACCAAGTAGATCGTAATACTCGGGTATTCGGTACGAGTAGCGAGTCCTATGTTAGTCAATGGAAAATGCAAGTAATTGTCTGCTGGACCCAAAAAAGTGGTCTTGGGGCTGAGGAAAAGGCTGAAATGCACGCATGTTTGCTTTAAGATCGAGTGATGATGGAGGCGATCTTCTGACAGCTCAGTGTGTAAGTGGTGTAAAGAGAATGATCTGCCCTAGGGGCTGTGTGATGGTTAACGCAGGAAGAAGCCATACATCATCATCATAAAGGCTTCACAATTATAAAGCTTGGACTACTGTCATTGTTGTTCCACTGCCACTACACAATGTGCAGGCATAGTGTCTCCAAAAATTAGCCCAAGGAGCTGTATCATGGTTGATGAAGAAAGCACGCCTCAAGGGCCAAACAATTATGAAGCTAGGACTACTAGGACTACTAGCATAGTTCTTGCAGTGCCCAATGTGCAGGCATAGCCATAATGTCTCCAAAAATTAGCCCAAGGGACTGTATTGTGGTTGTTGAAGGAAGCAGGCCTCAAGGGCCAAACAATTATAAAGCTAGCCTAGGATGTCTAGCACAGTATTTTCAGTGTCCAATGTCCAGGCATAGCCATAGTGTCTCCAAAAATTAGCCAAAGGGGCTGTATAATGGTTGATGAAGGAAGCAGGCCTCAAGCGCCAAACAATTATTAAACTAGCCAAGGACTACTAAAACAGTAGATGCAGCGCCCAATGTCTAGGCATTCAGATTAAAAAGGAGACACAAAAGGGGCAAATTGGTCTTATCGTTTAGATAAGATGACTCTCCCATGAGTGTATGTGCTCACCTGGCTTGGTTGGGATGACCCACAACTAGTATATTCACATAGATAGCTGCTGCTGGATCTGCACTTCCACGTGCACAGTGGTGTCGTATCCAGAATTCAAAGAGAGTTTAGTGCTTGTATGATCCGCGTTGCCGTCGGGATGAAAAGACCAGGGAGACAAGGCTCCTTCAAATAAGATTGTACCCCTGAGGAAGGTGCAGGGACAGCACTGAAACACGTAGGAAAAAAAGGAGCATTTGAAGGAGCCTTGTCTCCCTGGTCTTTTCATCCCTACGGCAGCAAGGATCATACAAGCAGTAAACGCTCTTTGGATTTCTCAATGTCCAGTCATAGCAATAGTGTCTAAAAAAGTAGCACAAGGGGTTGTATCATGGTTGATGGAGAAAGCAGGCCTCAAGGGCCAAACAATTATGAAGCTAGGACTACTAGGACAACTAGCATAGTTCTTGCAGTGCACAATGTGCAGGCATAGCCATAGTGTCTCCAAAAATTAGCCCAAAAGGATTTATTATGGTTAATGAAGGAAGCAGGCCTCAAGGGCCAAACAATTATGAAGCTATGACTACTAGAACTACTAGCATAGTTCTTTCAGTGGCCAATGTCCAGGCATAGCCATAGTGTCACCAAAAATTAGCCCAAGGGGCTGTATCATGGTTAACAAAGGAAGCAGGCCTCAAGGGCCAAACAATTATGCCAGGACTATTAGCATAGTAGTTGCAGTGCGCAATGTCCAGGCATAGCCATAGTGTCTCCAAAAATTAGCCCAAGGAGCTGTATTATGGTTGATGAAGGAAGGGGGTCTCATCACAAGTGCCTCCGATGGCAAATATTAAATAACAGAACATTGTTTTTAACTTATTGACCATGAGGTACATGTGGTAGAAGCCGGAATTGAAAACATGTATAAGTAGAAGAAAAGGGGTTTGTATGGGAAGGGATGGATGTGATCACCAGTTGCATAAAATAACATTTTGGGTGACTTTAAGTTGGGATGCTGTCATCAGGAGGGCTTAAATAATCTGATAAAATTTAACAAGGACTGGATTTTGCAAGAGTCAACCTGTCTGTATTCTCTATAGTCAGCCATGTGCGTGTATCTGTGATGATTGCTCCAGCGGCTCTGAAAATACGCTCTGACATCACACTAGCAGCAGGGCAGGCCAGGACCTCCAAAGCATATAAGGAGAGGTCTGGCCAACTATGCAGCTTGGATACCCATTAATTAAACAGAACAGAAGCGTCAGCTAGGATGCATGTATGGTCACTTAGATAGTCATTGACCATCTTGCTCAACTTCTCCCTCCTTGACATTGTTACTGGTCCAGCTAGCCCTTGCTAATGAGCCAGTTTATTGAAGATGGCTCAGTTTGTGGACATTTTACCACCATCTCTTTGGACCCACTGGGAGTGTCTCTCCCCATTAATGCATGCTGTTGCACAGAGCTGGTACCTCTGCTAGCAGCGGTGTCTGAGGGTGATGTTGCCATCAAATGATCGACAATGGCCCTCTTGAAGGATTCAATTGTGAAACCCCTTGGTGACTGCAATAGTAGCGAAGGAAATTTGTCCTTGTACCGTGGGTCTAGAATGGTGGCCAACCGGAATAGGTTGTTGTTGAAAATGTGGATCACATGAGGGTCTTGGCACAGACAGTTAGGCTAGGGTCACACTTGGCATGAGTTTTTTTAGTGCCTTAAAAAAAGCATGCGTTTCTGCATGCTTTTTTCAATTTCTGCATGCGTTTTTTAAGGTGTCTGATGGCATCCTGCG
This sequence comes from Allobates femoralis, assembly GCA_033576535.1. NCBI lineage: Eukaryota > Metazoa > Chordata > Amphibia > Anura > Aromobatidae > Allobates > Allobates femoralis. Next base: position 171,595,817 of record JARQOC010000003.1, read on the forward strand.
TTTCTGCATGCGTTTTTAAGGCTAGGGTCACACTTCCGTTTATTTCATGCTTTTATGGAGACCTGTGTTTTTAAAAAAGCATGTAAATACGCACCCATAGGCCCCCATGTTAAAAAACGCATGCCCTAATAGCAAAAACGCATGTCTTAATTGCAAAAACACGTCTAAAGTGCCATGCGTTTTTGGCATGCGTTTTTGCACTTATGTCAGTAGCTGACATCAAAAACGCATGCAAAAACGCATGGTACATTAGTACCATTTAGTACCATCCAAAAACGCATGCGTTTTCCATAGGGGCCCATGTTAAAAAAATGCATGCGTTTTCTAAAAAACGCATGCATTTTTAAAACAGCCCCAAAAAATAGTGCATGCACTATTTTTGGGTGCTGATTTAAAAACGCATGCAAAAACGCAGGGAGCCATCAGACACCTTAAAAAACGCATGCAGAAATGGAAAAAAGCATGCAGAAACGCATGCTTTTTTTTAAGGCACTAAAAAACTCATGCCAAGTGTGACCCTAGCCTAAATCAGCACCCAAAAAAAGTTCATGCACTATTTTTTGGTGCTGTTTTAAAAACGCATACGTTTTTTAGAAAACGCATGCGTTTTTTAACATGGTCCCCTATGAAAAACGCATGCATTTTTGGATGGTACTTAATGCACCATGCGTTTTTGCATGCGTTTTTGAAGTCAGCTACTCACATATGTGCAAAAACTCATGCCAAAAACGCATGACACTTTAGGGATGCGTTTTTGCTATTGGGGCATGCGTTTTTGCTATTAGGGCATGCGTTTTTTAACATGGGGCCTATGGGTGCGTTTTTACATGCTTTTTTTTAAAAACGCAGGTCTCCAAAGACACATGAAAAAAACGCAAGTGTGACCCTAGCCTTTGATATGAAGTGTGCCATGTGTGCCAAGCTGCAAAGAGGCAAATGTTCTGTGACCCCAGAAGGAGGAACAATACCCATGCTCCTCTCCAGCCCACCCATGCTGGACAGACATGAAGCTGGGGTTGGGAGTCCCCCCTGTAGCATGAGGGGTCCCCTCGGTACCACTGAAAAAGAAGTCCTCTACCTCCTCATCTTCCTCATCATCTTCATCCCCCAATCTTGCCTGATGAGATTGGCTGGGCTGTGTAGGATCACCCATTGTGAAATCTTGCTGAATACCCAGCTGCTGGGCACTCAAAGATTCAATATTTAGATTATGCATCGATTCTTTCAACAGACATATTATAGGGATGGTTACGCTGAAAATAGCCTGATTACCGCTGTCAAGCTTGGTGCAGTGCTCAAAGTTATCAAGCAGCTCACAAATGTCAGCGATCCACACCTACTCGACTGTTGTTATGTGTCTTGGCTGAGTCTCAACCTGTTGGGCTGGTAAACTGGTATTCAGCAAGTGCCCTCTGCTGCTCACTTATCCTTGCCAACATATGATATGTTGAGTTCCACCGTGTTGGTAGGTTGCAAATGAGTCAGTAGTTTGGCAAATTAAATTGCTTTTGAAGTGCTGCAAGATCGGCAACAGCGGTTGAGAAATGGTGGAAATGGGAGCAAATACGGCGCACTTTCTCAAGTAGATACGGCAAGTCAGGGTATGTTTTTATAAGTTTCTGCACCACTAGGTTCAGCACGTGAGCCATGCATGGCACCTGTACCAGCTTCCCGAGCTTTAAAACCACCACCAGGTTCTGCTCTTTATCGCAGACCACCAAACTTGGTTGGAGTTGCATTGGGGAGAGCCACTGATCGGCCTGTTGTTTTATTCCTTGCCACAGCTCTGCTGCAGTGTGTGGTGTTTCACCTAAGCAGATGAGCTTCAGCAGAGCGTGTTGCCGCTTTGCCGATGCGCTTCTGCTCAACTCCCAACTTTGGAGTGATGTGGAGGTTAATTTAGCATAGGATGATGAGGCGGAGGAGGAGGAGGAAGAGAGGAGACAGGACGCATATGATGACGTGGAAACCATGATTGAGGTTGGGCCCGATATTCGTGGCATGGGTATGATTTGTGGTGGTCCAGTTTGAGACTTTGTCACACCCTCCACCAGGTCGAGTCAGTGTGCAGTGACAGAGATGTAACATCCGTGTCCACAAGTACTTGTCCACATGTCTGTTGTTTGGTGGACCTTCCTGGTTACGGCGTTGGTGATAGCACTCACTAGATTGTTTAAGACGTGCTGGTGTAACGCGGGGACGGCACACCGGGAAACATTGTGCCGGCTGGGAACCGAGTATCGTGGGGCAGCCACCGCCAACAAATCACGGAAAAACTATGTCCCAACAAGCCTAAATGGCAACATTTCCATGGCTAGCAACTTGGCAATGTGTGCGTTCAGTATTTGTGCTTGTTGGTGCGTGGCTTGGTATTTACGCCTCCTTTCACAGATCTGGGGCACGGACAACTAGACGTTTGGCTTGGACAAACAAGTTTATGAGCTTGTTGTGTCTTGCGTCTGTTCAACCGCAGCTTGTGAGCAAAAGGTATGATCACCTGCTTCCTGCCCAGCAGATTTGGAAGGATGGTCCACAGGCGACATGGCAGTGGTTTGACCCGCAGACACCGATTTGGTACCCTGTTATTCCGCCCACCGATTAGAGTGCTTGGCTGCCATGTGTTTCCTCATACTGGTGATGCTTTGGCTGCCTTTGCCCTGGCCTCTACTCAGCTTTGTATGGCAGATGCTACAGATCACAACATTCGGTTCAGAAGGACTATCTGAAAAAAATTTCCAGGCAGTGGCTGAACGCGCCCTTGCCTTGACTTGAGGCACAGAGGGATTGCTCTTGGCAATAGTTGACACACTTCGCACTCAGCTCAAACCAGTAGCGCTTGGTGCCTTTGTTGGTGCTACATATCCACCTTCGTGCTCTGTGCTGCTGTGCTGGCTATGCATGCCAGCAGTCCAGGTCAGATTGGTGGTCTCATCATCGACCACCTCGTCGTCCATGTCGTCCGCCTCCCATGTTGATATTGTCAGCTGGCCAGATGGCAACTGTGTGTCATCACTATCAGCCTGCACCTCTTCACCCAGTATATCACGTGGATGAAAGTGGCTTTCTTCTGGCTCTGGGTATTCAAATATTTGACCATGAACAGACGATACCTCCTCTATGTTCCTCTTCAATGTCACGCGGTGAAAGGCCAAAGGCAACTAAAGGATGTTGATCAAACAGATCATCGGAGTGGCCAAGGTTGGGGTCACATGTGTCCTGTGACTCCTGATGGGGTGATGAACTAGGAACAGGTTGAGAATAGGATGACCCAGCGGTCTTTGTATGGACAGGAGACTGTGTGGTCGTGGACGATTGGGTACTGCTAGAACATTTTGTGGAGGCCTTATCAGCCATCCAAGACAGTATCTGCTCTTGCTCTCCTGGCTTCCAGACCCATTTATGTTCCAGACCGGGAAATTTCGCCAGGAACATAGATGCATCAACCTTCTTCTGTCTCCCAGACCCTGTGCCTTGTTGGGCACCACTGACAACCCCATGCTCACATCCACGTCCATGTTCCTGTCCCTTCACAACAGCCTTTTTAGGAATTTGTGTTTTTTCTGACGTAGCTGCAGATGTTTAGATGCAGATATTAGGGAACAAGGAGCAGTTAGTGCTTTGTGGAAGGTAGCACTACAGCCTAGTACTGCTTTGTGTTTTGCACACAGCACTGCAACGTCACCAAAAAAGTTGCCCTGAGGTTTAAGGCGAAATATTATGTGCGGCAGTCACCACACAAGACAGCAGTGCTGGCTGCGTGTCAGTTGTGCAGTACCATACGTGCTATTCGGTGTGAACACAGCACCCCAACAGCACCAAAAAAATTGCCCTGAGGTTTAAGGCCATATATTACGCGTGCCAGATACCACACAAGACAGTGGTGCCACCTGTGTGTCAGTTGTGCAGTACTGTGCATGCTATTCGGTTTGAACACAGCACCGCAACAGCACTAAAAAATTGCCCTGAGGTTTAAGGTGATATATTACACGCACCAGTCACCACACAAGACAGTGGTGCTGGCTGCGTGTCAGTTGTGCAGTATCGTGTGTGCTATTCAGTGTGAACACAGCAATGCAATGACAAAAAAATTGGCCTGCAGGGGTAAATGTGACCCCAAAAATAACTGGGAAAACTGTTACTAGTCCCTGACCTTATACCTTCAGCTCTGAGAAGAGCTGAAAGATTGCTTATTGTACTATGTGGTACTGTAACGCTCCTGCCTGTCTCCCTGCACTATAGTCACCTAGTACTACAATACTGGTAGCTCTCACAAAAGCTTATGGGTTTTATAGAGGATTTCTGTACAATTTGCACAAGCACAACTCTCCCTAGCAGCTGCTCACACTCTCCCTACACTAACTGTGTTCTGCATGCAGTGTGCAGAAAATGGTGGTGGCATGACCTATATAGAGCCTATGAGTCATAGGCTATGTCTCATGTATGACGCTGGGCGGCCAGCCAATCATAGTAATGCTACAACCAAGAAGGCTGTGGCATTATTGTGATTGGCTAATGCTGGGTGGGATATCCGAATATTGAGAGGCGAGTAGTGAAATACTCGGTATGTTCTGAGTACCACATTAGTTGGCGAGTACCGAATACTTGCGATTATACTTGCTCATCCCTAATATAGACCTGATGATGCTGGGCAGCCGGCCAATCACTGTATGCCTCAACCAACATGGCTGTGGCATTACAGTGTGTGGCAGCCAATCCTTGCATGTGGGCTGGCTCTGTACAGAGCACCAACATGCAGGGAGAGGGATCTGAGCATGTGCCCGAGCATCTTGCTGCTACTCGGGAGTGCCGAGCATCTAGACTATTGAGATGCTTGGGTGAGCACCGAGTACTGGCGAGCATGCTCGTCCATCCCTACTTATGAAGTATATTTGAAAGTTTGTTATAATCACTTGCTCTACATTATTTTTGTATAAAAATTTAAACGGCGATTACACTTTAAAGCAGTGCAAATATTTTGTGCGGCTTGAAGTAGTGCAAACATTTTGTGCGGCTTGAAGTAGTGCAAACATTTTGTGCGGCTTGAAGTAGTGCAAACATTTTGTGCGGCTTGAAGTAGTGCAAACATTTTGAGACTTTCACTTTTACACCATAGCTGGCCAGCTCCTGACATTTTTTTTTTCCAAAAACGGACGGAGTTCAGACGGGACATAGGGCAAATTTTTTACAAAATTAGCTGACTGGAATACATTTGTAGAGGTGGCACATAGCAATTTAAAGATAAGCCAAATTCAACCCCAAATAGTGCAGCTATACAAGTAATATGCTGGTGTTAAATGAAAAACTCCTAAAATATTACCTTAAAGAGCTATCAATATGGGCATACAGGTATAGAGGTATTGTCAGATGTCTTGATGTGGAGAATTCATCTCTTATCACTTTATATAAATGAGCTGTTCCAGGCTAAGGGGAAGATGCTGCCTGGAAAATAATGCCGGCTTATTTTAACCCCTTCAAACTGGGCAATTTTCCTATTTCGTTTTCCTTCTACTTCTTCCAAGAGCCATAACTTTTTTATTTTTCCGTCAATGCAGACGTACAGGGAAATTGGGAAAAAAATTCCAAACGCGGTGAAATTGCCACAAAAAGTGCAAATACATAATTTTTTTTTTTTCATTCATCATGTTCACTATATGGTTAAACCATAATACATGTCTGTATGATGCCTCAGGTCAGTACAAGTTTGCTGATGCTTTTACTTTTTTCAAAGTGGGGTAAAAATCAAAAAGTTATTAAAGAAAAAGAATTGCGCTTTTGGTACCATTTTCCATTTTGATCGTCCATTTTTGTATTTCAATGCAATGTTGTTGAAATAAAAAAACTGTAAGTTTGGCATTTGTGTTTTTTTCCATTATGCAGTTAACAGATCTGATTAACTGATTTTATATTTTCATAGATTGGGCATTTCTTAAAGCAGTGATTCCAAATATTTGCATTTTTTTTTCTTTATTAGTTTTATTTTCAATTCAGCAAAAGGGGGTGATTTCAACTTTTGTTTTAGTTTTTTTTTATATCATTTCCTTTATCTTACTTGGCTCCTTAGGGGCCAGTGTCCGATTACTTGTGTTGTGCAGAGAGATGATTTAGCACCCCTCTTGCACAACACAAATGATCCCATTCTGTCAGTGACACCGCTCAGGCATTGCGGGCAGGAAGGGAGTCATGAAAGCATCTTGAGTCATCAGCTGATCCAGTGATGTCATGGCAACGCCTTGAAGCTGCCAATGCCAGAAGGGAACAGCGTGATCCTCATGGCGGTGCTTTAGGTCACGCTGTCATTGACAGCACAATCTAAAGGGTTAACAGTGCCAATCTGATCGATCCTGTTAGCTACACATGTCTGCTGATCAGCTCAGGGACATGTTCAGTGAATGGTGCGAGCAGGGCCGGCCCTTGGCATGTGCGAGTCGTGCGGCCGCACAGGGCGCCACGCTCCAGGGGGCGCCGCAGGGAGACAGCTGTCATTGTTATTTGCTGCCCTGCTCCCGCTCCCAGGGGCTTTGCTAGATCTGTGCGGCTGCTAGAAGACAGAGGACGGCATCCGCAGGGGCGCCCGGTGGTAGCGCGGGCTCCCTGCTGATGCCACTCTCTCTACTATAGTCCTGGCCGCTGCCGCCGCGTTATCCCCCCCCACCCTGCAGTGTGAGCCCACCTGTGGAGCTGCACAGGCCTGTGCTTACAGGACCTGTGATGATGTCAATGAAGGGGGAGGAGTCAGGGATCACATGATCAGCATCTCCGACTATGCAGGGCAGCTTCCACCAAGCAAAAAGTGAAGAGGTAAAGAAATGAGTTTGTGAAAAGAGGTGAGTTTGTGGGATGTATAGTGTGAATGTAGCAGAGCTGCGTGTGTATGAGGTGTAAGGAGTGGAGCCGAGTGTGTACAAGGTGTATGGAGCTGAGTGTGTATGAGGTGTTCGGAGCGGAGCCGAGTGTGTATGAGGTGTATGGAGCGGAGCCGAGTGTGTACGAGGTGTACGGAGCGGAGCCGAGTGTGGACGAGGAGTACGGAGCGGAGCCGAGTGTGCAAGAGGTGTACGGAGCGGAGCTGAGTGTGTATGAGGTGTACTGAGCAGAGTAACGTGTGTACGGAGCTGAGCCACGTGTACGAGGTGTGCGGAGCCGTGTGTTTCCAGAGTGGAGCCGAGTTTGTACGAGGTGTACCAAGCAGAGCCATGTGTGTACGAGGTGTATGGAGCGGAGCCACGTGTGTACGAGGTGTACGGAGCGGAGCCGTGTGTGTACGAGGTGTATGGAGCGGAGCCGAATGTGTACGAGGTGTATGGAGCGGAGCCGAATGTGTACGAGGTGTATGGAGTGGAGCCGAGTGTGTATGAGGTGTATGGAGTGGAGCCGAGTGTGTACGAGGTGTATGGAGCAGAGCCGCGTGTGTACGAAGTGTACGGAGCGGAGCATTATACTATATGGAGGAATGTGGTGGTGTATTGTACTATATGTCATGCTTTAAGTGTGCAATATACTATACGGAGGACTGTGGCGTGCATTATACTAAATGGAGGACTTTGGGTGTGCATTCTAGATAGAGAACTGTGTGGGTGCATTATTCTATATGGAGAAATGTGGGGGTGCATTATTCTATATGGAGGTCTGTGGGTGTGCAATCTTGTATATAAAAGCCGGAAGGATTTGTGACCTCACATCCGTCACTTTGTCCCAACGTCCGGCAGAGCTATACCCGCTCAGGGTGAGCCAAGATGGCGGCCGTAAGCGGGAGCCGGGACTCATAGAGCCCGCTACGCTTATGGCAGCCCCTAACACATACACACACCACACACACACCACACACACAACACACGCACACACAGTCGCCTATACTTACCACCTCTCCTCCGTCTTCTCCACCGCCGACATGTCGCCGCCCCTGGAGAACTGGATCCAATACGGCGTCCGGGAAGTCTCGCGAGACTTCCCGGACGCCATATTGGATCCATGGCTCCAGGGGTGGCGACATACTTTCTCCAAGATGGCATCCGGGAAGTCTCGCGAGAGTTCCTGGACGCCATATTGGATCCAGTCCTGGGTGCAGCGACATGTCGGGACTCAGGAAGACACAGGCGCCAGGGAAGAAGCAGGGACGGTGGTAAGTATATCGGAGTGTGTGTCCGTCCGCTCCACCGCTGACCACTCTGCCCACCGCTGACCACTCTGCCCTGCTCTGACCACTCTGCCCACACAGCGCCGCTGCGCTGACCACTCTGCCCACACAGCGCCGCTGCGCTGACCACCCTGCCCACACAGCGCCGCTGCGCTCACCACCCTGCCCACACAGCCCCGCTGCACTGACCACCCTGCCCACACAGCGCCGCTGTGCTGACCACCCTGCCCATACAGCGCCGCTGTGCTGACCACCCTGCCCACACAGCGCCGCTGCACTGACCACCCTGCCCACACAGCGCCGCTGCACTGACCACCCTGCCCACACAGCGCCGCTGCGCTGACCACTCTGCCCACCGCACTCGCTTCTAACCACTGAGCCACCGCGCAGTGCTAACCACTGAGCCACAGCCCAGTGCTAACCACTGAGCCACCGCGCAGTGCTAACCACTGAGCCACCGCGCAGTGCCAACCACTGAGCCACCGCGCAGTGCTAACCACTGAGCCACCGCGCACTGCTAACCACTGAGCCACCGCGCACTGCTAACCACTAAGCTGCCTTACAGTGCTCCATCCACCCTCACCCCGCCGCTTTGTCCTCCATCATCCTCCTCCCACCGCTCTGTGCTCCGTCCTCCCCCTGCCTGTACCATTCCATCATCCTCCATCGCTTCCTCCTCCTTCCTTTGTCCGCCTCCTCTCCACCACTCCATCCTCCCCCTGCCTGGGCTGCTCCATCCTCCTCCACCCCACCGCTTCGTCCTCTGTCCTCCTCCTGCCGCTCTGTTCTCCCCCTGCCGCTCTGTCCTCCCCCTGCCGCTCTGTCCTCCCCCTGTCGTTCTGTCCTCCCCCTGCCTGTGCCGCTCCATCCTCCCCCACCGCTTCCTCCTCCTTCCTTTGTCCTCTTCACCTCCGCCACTCCATCCCCCGTCCTCCCCCTGCCCGTGCTGCTTCGTCCTCCCCCACCTCGCTGCTTCATCCTACACCCTCCTCCCTCCCGCCACTCTGTGCTTAGTCCTCCCCATGCCGCTTCGTCCTCCCCCTGCCTGTGCCACTCCATCCTCCCCACCCCACCGCTTCCTCCTCCTTCCTTTTCCTTCCTCACCTCCGCCACTCTATCCTCCGTCCTCCCCCTGCCTATGCTGCTCCGTTCTCTCCCACCCCCCGCTTCATCCTGTCCTCCACCCCCCCCACCGCTCTGTGCTTCATCCTCCCCCTGCCGCTCCATCCTCCCCCTGCCTGTGCCGCTCCATCCTCCCCCACCGCAACGCTTCCTCCTCCTCTCCTTTGTCCTCCTCCCCTCTGCCACTCCATCCTCTGTCCTCCCCCTGCCTGTGCTGCTCCATCTTCCCCCACCCCGCCGCTTCATCCTCCGTCCTCCTCCCCCTGCCGCTCTGTGCTCCATCCTCCCCCTGCCGTTCCTTCCTCCCCCTGCCTGTGCTGCTACATCCTCCCACACCCCGCCGCTACCTCCTCTGTCCTCCATCCTCCTCCCCCTGCTGTTCTGTCCTCCCTCCTCCCCCCTGCCACGCCGTTCTTCACCGGCCGCTCCTTCTTCAAAGTTCCTCCCAATTCAGCCCTCACCGCCTTCCCCATGCAATCTCTATTTCTATATTCTAAAATACCCGATGCGTTAGAATCGGGCCACCGAGAGTTCCCGGACGCAATATTGGATCCAGTCCTGGGTGTGGCGACATGTCGGCAGATCAGAGGACTCAGGAAGACGCAGGTGGCAGGGAAGAAGCGGGGACGGTGGTAAATATATCGGAGTGTGTGTCTGTGTGTGTGTGTCCGTCCCCCCCACCGCTGACCACCCTGCCCACGGCGCTGCGCTGACCACCCTGCCCACGGCACTGCGCTGCCCACTCTGCCCACGGCGCTGTGCTGACCACTCTGCCCACGGCGCTGTGCTGACCACTCTGCCCACGGCGCTGCGCTGACCACTCTGCCCACGCACTCACTGCTAACCACTGAGCCACCGCACTCACTGCTAACCACTCAGCCACCGCGCAGTGCTAACCACTGAGCCACCACCCAGTGCTAACCACTGAGCCACCGCGCAGTGCTAACCACTGAGCCACCGCGCAGTGCTAACCACTGAGCCACCGCGCAGTGCTAACCACTGAGCCACCGCACAGTGCTAACCACTGAGCAACCGTATACTCTGCTACCCACTGAGCCACCTGTATACACACAATTCATTTCATCGCACTCCCCTAACTATTAGTAAATAAACTATATATGGATTCTAGACTACCCGATTCTTTAGAATCGGGCCGCCATCTAGTATACTATATGTAGGACTGTGGTGGTGCATTATTCTATATTGAGAACTATGGGGTGCATTATATTATATGGAGGTCTATTGGGGTGCATAATATATGGAGGAATTTGGGGGTGCAATATACTATGTGGAATACTATGGGGGGGGGTTCTGTCAGGGATCAAATCTTGCTGGAGACTAGTCAGAAAGTCTGTTCCCTGAAGGCTTCTCCCTGCTGACTGCCTTGAGTGACCGGTCTCTCCGTATACACGCAAATGGGGTGAATTCACCAGGGACTAGCCTTTCTTGCTACTCTCCTATCTGTCTCGGTCCCCAGAAGCTTTTGGAGTATGTTCTTATTTGAAATGCTGCATTATTTAAGAGTCAACACCTCTATATACAGCAGATAAAACAGGATCCACCATTCACAATAGATGATGTCACAGCTCACCTCCTCCTCCTGTACAATGACTGATAACACCTCTATATACAGTAGATAACACAGGATCCACCATTCACAATAGATGATATCACAGCTCACCTCCTCCTCCTGTACAATGACTGATAACACCTCTGTATACAGTAGATAACACAGGATCCACCATTCACAATAGGTGATATCACTGCTGACCTCCTCCTGTACAATGACTGATAACACCTCTATATACAGTAGATAACACAGGATCCACCATTCACAATAGATGATATCACAGCTCACCTCCTCCTGTACAATGACTGATAACTCCTCTATATACAGTAGATAACACAGGATCCACCATTCACAATAGGTGATATCACAGCTCACCTCCTCCTGTACAATGACTGATAACACCTCTATATACAGTAGATAACACAGGATCTACCATTCACAATAGGTGATATCACAGCTCACCTCCTCCTCCTGTACAATGACTGATAACACCTCTATATACAGTAGATAACACAGGATCCACCATTCACAATAGGTGATATCACAGCTCACCTCCTCCTGTACAATGACTGATAACACCTCTATATACAGTAGATAACACAGGATCCACCATTCACAATAGGTGATATCACAGCTCACCTCCTCCTGTACAATGACTGATAACACCTCTGTATACAGTAGATAACACAGGATCCACCATTCACAATAGGTGATATCACAGCTCACCTCCTCCTGTACAATGACTGATAACACCTCTATATACAGTAGATAACACAGGATCCACCATTCACAATAGGTGATATCACAGCTCACCTCCTCCTGTACAATGACTGATAACACCTCTGTATACAGTAGATAACACAGGATCCACCATTCACAATAGGTGATATCACTGCTGACCTCCTCCTGTACAATGACTGATAACACCTCTATATACAGTAGATAACACAGGATCCACCATTCACAATAGGTGATATCACAGCTCACCTCCTCCTCCTGTACAATGACTGATAACACCTCTATATACAGTAGATAACACAGGATCCACCATTCACAATAGATGATATCACAGCTCACCTCCTCCTGTACAATGACTGATAACTCCTCTATATACAGTAGATAACACAGGATCCACCATTCACAATAGGTGATATCACAGCTCACCTCCTCCTGTACAATGACTGATAACACCTCTATATACAGTAGATAACACAGGATCCACCATTCACAATAGGTGATATCACAGCTCACCTCCTCCTCCTGTACAATGACTGAGAACACCTCTATATACAGTAGATAACACAGGATCCACCATTCACAATAGGTGATATCACAGCTCACCTCCTCCTGTACAATGACTGATAACACCTCTATATACAGTAGATAACACAGGATCCACCATTCACAATAGATGATATCACAGCTCACCTCCTCCTGTACAATGACTGATAACTCCTCTATATACAGTAGATAACACAGGATCCACCATTCACAATAGGTGATATCACAGCTCACATCCTCCTGTACAATGACTGATAACCTCTATATACAGTAGATAACACAGGATCCACCATTCACAATAGGTGATATCACAGCTCACCTCCTCCTCCTGTAAGATGACAGGTAACACCTCTATATATGGGAGGGTTGGTAATGACAGGTGGGAGAGGATATAGGTCTTGGGTCCCTGATTTTTTCTGACCCTAGCATAGCAACGCCCCTCCCTGCTCTCCTTGAAGACCATGAATAGATCATGTACAAACATGTATGCTCATGTGTTCTGAGTAAGTAATGGCGTGGGGGCGCCATAAGGCAAATTCGCACAGGGCACCATTCAACATAAGGCCGGCCCTGGGTGCGAGCATAGCTCATCAGCTCGCCTCAAAGGGAGAGAGGCATCCAATGGTGTACATATATGCCCTAGGTCATCCAGGGATTAAATAAAAGGAGAGTTACCAGTGTGAGGCAAGTAACTGACATGGAACAGGAGAAATTAAATTTGACTTCTTGCAAACACCGAAATGTAAGTTATAATCGCAAAACTCCATAGTAACATCAGTAGAGCAGAGAGGGGTCATCACATTTCACACTGGTAATACCTCCTTTTATTTAGAACTAGATGGTGTCCCGATTCTAACGCATCGGGTATTCTAGAATATGTATGTAGTTGACATACTGTGACTGACAGAACTTGTTCAGTGAACTTGAGTGAACTACACCGCTCCTCCTGTCACCGCTCCTCCGTCTCTCCTCCTGTCCCCACTCCTCCTGTCACCGCTCCTCTGTCTCTCCTCCTGTCACTGCTCCTCTTGTTACCGCTCCTCTGTCTCTCCTCTTGTCACCGCTCCTCTGTCTCTCCTCCTGTTCCCATTCCTCCATCTGTCCTCCTGTACCCGCTCCTCCTGTCACCGCTCCTCCGTCTCTCCTCCTGTTACCGCTCCTCCTTCGCTCCTCATGTCCCTGCTCCTTCTGTCACCGCTCTTCCTGTCACTATTCCTCCTGTCCCCGCTCCTCCTGTTACCGCTGCTCCGTCTCTTCTCCTGTCACCGCTCATCCTGTCCCCGCTCCTCCATCTGTCCGCCTGTCACCGCTCTTCCTGTCACCGCTCCTCTGTCTCTATCCCTGTCACTGCTCCTCCTGTCCCCAGTCCTTCGTCTCTCCTCCTGGCACCGCTCCTCCATAGCTCCTCCTGTCCCAGCTCCTTCTGTCACTGCTCCTCCTGTCACCGCTCCTCCGTCTCTCCTTGTGTTCCCGCTCCTCCGTCTCTCCTCCTGTCACAGCTCCTCCTGTCCTCGTTCCTCCATCTCTCCTCCTGTCCTTGCTTCTCCTTTTCCCGCTCCTCCATCTCTCCTCCTGTCCCTGCTTCTCCTGTTCCTGCTCCTCTGTCTCTCTTCCTGTCACCGCTCCTCCTGTCACCGCTCGTCCTGTCATTGCTCCTGCTGTCACCGCTCCTCCTGCCGTCTCTCCTCCTGTCACCGCTCCTCCTGCCACTGCTCCTCTGTCTCTCCTCCAGTCACTGCTCTTCCTGTCACCGCTCCTCCTGTCTTCTCTCATCCTGCCATCTCTCCTCCTGCCGTCTCTGCTCCTGTCACCGCTCCTCTTGCCGTCTCTTCTCCTGTCACCGCTCCTCCATGTCTCCTCCTGTCACCACTCCTCCTGTCCCCGCTCCTCCATCTCTCCTCCTGTCACCGCTTCTCTGTGTCTCCTCCTGTCTCCGATCCTCCTGTCCCCACTCCTCCATCTCTCCTCCTGTCACCGCTTCTCTGTGTCTCCTCCTGTCACTGCTCCTCCATGTCTCCTCCTGTCATCACTTTTCCTGTCACCGCTCCTCGTGTCCCCACTCCTCCATCTCTCCTTCTGTCACCGCTATTGCTCTTCCCACTCCTACGCCTCTCCTCTTATCCCTACTCCTGTTTCTCCTGCTATCACATCGGAGGGTGGTGTGTTTGTGCTGTCCCTTGTCTCTGTGCCTGTCTCCCCCGTCTGCGCGGTCTCCCCTGTCTGCACCCCCTGCCTCTATGCCTGTCTCCCTGCGCCCAACTGTCTCTGCGCCTGTCCCCTGCGCCCCCTGGCTTTATGCTTGTTTCCCTGCCTCTGTGTCTGTCCCCCACACCCCCCTGGCTCTGTGCTGTCCCCTGCACATCCCCATCTCTGTGCCTGTCCCCTGTTTCCCTGCCCTGTCCCCTGCGCTTCTCTGCCTGTCCCCCTTGCGCTCCCATGCCTGTCCCCCTGCCTCAGTGCCTGTCTCCCTGCTCCCCCTGCCTCTGTACCTGTGCCCCTGTCTCTGTGTCAGTCCCCCTGTCTCTCTCACTGTGCCCCCTGCCTCTGTGGCTGTCCCCCTGTGCCCCCCTTCCTCTTTGCCTGTCCCCCTGTGCCCCCCTGCCTCAAGGCCTGTGACCCCTGCCACTGAGCCTGTCCCCTTGTGCCCCTCTGCCTTTGTGGCTGTCCCTGCACCCCCCTGCCTCTGTGCCTGTCCCTCTGCACATCCCTGTCTCTGTGCCTGTCTCCTGCACCCCCCTGCCTCTCTGCCTGTCCCCCTGTACCTCTCTGCCTGTCCCCCTGCCTTTGTGACTGTCCCCTTGCGCCACTGTCTCTGTGCCTGTGCACATGTCTCTGTGCCTGTCTCCCTGCACCTCTCTATATCTCCCCCTGTGCTGCGTCCTCGCCCCCCAACCGGTGTCACCGCCGATGGCAGCTGCTGAAGGCTCCAGGAAGACATGCTCACTCTGTGGAGCCGGTCATGTGACACGGCCTGTGTGAAGTCACATCTGCCCACCCTGTCACATGACCTGCTCCACACAGTCTCTTCCTGAAGCCTTCAGCAATGCATCCTAGTAATGCCAGGCAAGGGTGACACCGGAGGGAGGGCGAGGGGGAGGACAGAAAATGTGGGGTGCCACAGGGAGCAGGGGCCGCAGGGAGTGCAGGCAGGAGGATCGGGGGGCCTCGCGGCTCTTTTGCATACTGGCCACTTCCGTCTGTGGTGCGCGATTTCGGCCTCAGACAGAAGTGGCCACTAGACAATTATATAGTAGATAATCTCTGGAGGTGGAGTTATCTTCCAGACAGCATCCACCCCATAGACTGGAACAGCTCATTTACATAAAATAAGGAAAGATGACTTCTCCACAACAAGGCATACGATATGAGGCACACAAGTAGAACTCTTTTTCAGCAGTCTATAACCTATATACTGTAGTAAGTCTGTGGTGCCCCTGCGGACCGGTCACCACGAGAGAGCACAGCAGCTGTGATTGGTAAACCAGTCACCCCACACACACACACACACACACACACACACCAAACAGACCGATCCCAGGTCTAAGTTACTCTATGTCTAGCAACGGGATAGCGGGAGGAGCCAGGTGGAGGGTGGAACGTTAGGACAGAACTTGGTTTGGGGTGGGAATAGTACAACAACAAGAACAAAAAGGAACACACAACACCAATCTCTGGCTAGTCTTTTGGTAAGTCAACAAAGAGACAGAACAGCAGAGACCCGTCAGCCAAGTAGTCAGTTAGACCAGACTGAGAGAACCGGGACCCGGCGGCCTGTGCCACCATATGGCTAGCCTGGGTCCCAGGCTGAGCACCAAGGAAAGACAGAGGGGTCCAAGGTGTGTCTGAGTCAGCGGGGACACCAAGGGACCAGGTTGGAACAAGAGTGACGGCTCTGCTGAAGTGGCAGGGAAGCTGTATCCCCCAACCACGAACTCCGGCAGGGTGTGGGGTCTTTATGTCCCGAGACCCAACCTCCAGCACAGCGAAAGGAAGGCCATTGAACTAGAGCTAGGAGACCCGGAAGGGTGCCCACTGAGAGCCTGTGACCACTGGACCGTAGCTAGTGTGCGGAATAGAGTGAAGAGGCCCAAAAGGAACATGAGAGGGGGTGTCGCAGACAAGCCATCCCAACTGCTAAAACCAGAATGCAGCTGCTATTGCACAGAATTGTGTATGATGTAAAATATGGCGGGCAAGAAAGTAAACCCGGTAAAGCTCAGAACTGAGTAAGACTCTGATTGTGCGCCTGAGAGGTGGCTGATGGACATTGCGAGCTGGCAGCAAGAGGTTGCCTGAGGGTACTGAGAACTTTACTCTTCACCTGCACTTCCCGCGGTAGCCCTGGGGACTAGCCTTACCTGTGGAGGGCGCAACATCTCTGCTGCAACCCCCATCATCTACAGAGGTCCTGACTGCAGCAGTGGCTACTTCTGGCCACAAACCATGGGTGGCGTCATGACAATTCTTTATAAAAACTGCTTTTTTTCCCCTTTTATTGAATTGCCCGGGACCACGGAGCCGGGTCACGACACCGTGACATCCTGCAGCCCCAGACAAAGACGAAGGGGCCCTTTTTCAAGTACCTCACGGCTCCGGTGGGTGGCGCATGTTCATATTAATAGTTTGATTGGTCATATGTGGTGACAGATTCCCTTTAACCACTTCATGACCTATGATATATAGGAACATCATAGGGCACCTCCTTCCCTTTGATGTAAGTTCATGCACTGAGCTTATGTAGCACCCCACTAGTCAGTGCGCTACACAGGGGTACTGCACCCAAGACAGAGAGTGCAGTATTTCTGTTATGGGGGATGTAATGTAGGTCTGAGGCTCCCAATCTGCATTCACACACTTAGAGCAGGAGACTAAAGGGTAACCTGATGTTTGTGAAGAGCCAGTCCCGGTGGGAGAAGTGTCAGGGTAGAGCAGTGTGAGCACGGGAAGCAGAGAAGTACAACGTCTGTGGAGAGAGACAGGGAAGGACCCTTCAGGGGACACCACAGGGAGGGCGCCCAGAAGGAGCGGTGACCCAGACAAAGAGTTGGCACGCAGAAGGTGACTGAACAACCTGGCCCAGTCCAAAGCGAGGTACCGGCTCTGACGTTGTGCAGAGGTCCATCTCTGAACTGCAAATTACCGGCATGGTCGATGTCTTCATAGGAGCATGATCCAGCCGCCCAAATCAAGCACGGTCTACACCAGAAGCGCTAGACTGGGTTGGGTTCCCTTTGGAGAGAAAGAGGGATCCCATATCACCCAATGGGCCTGGTTCAACAAGTGGGATTCGTGCAGGGCAGCGCAGAGTTAGGACAGAGTGAGTATACAGAAGGTACATCACTGGAGACTCAGAGAGACATTGCTTCCTCCTATGACACCTGGTTCACTACCCAAGCCGTAACACCTGTGAACTGTGTACAAGCTGAAGGTAACTGGAGTAAAGACCCATGCAGAGTAAGCAAGTGTCTGAGTTTCTTCCTGGTTGACTGTGACATTCCAGTCTCACAGCAGAGACTGTGCTGCCCTATTCCACCATTCTACACTACACTGCCCCGGGGGACCCTGCCCTACCTGTAGGGAGCTAGTACACCTTGCTGCCATCCAGTTCCCCCAGAGGTCTGCAGCAGCATCACCGGATCTACAGGTGGCGTCACGAACTTCATAAACCTTATTATTATTTTTTTTTCCTCTTTTTATTGTCCCCACAAGGGCAGAGGCTCGGGCACCAACTACCCGTGACATCCCTGCACCCGACTACCCGAGACCTGAGAACCCCAGACCCTTGTGGGCCAGACACTCACATCATCCCGCACACATTTCAGCTGATCTGATCAGCTGACATGGGCAGCTAACAGGACCAATAGGATCAGCAATCCGATCAACACTGTTAACATTTCACATTCCGCTGTCAATCATTGACAGCCTGATTTAAAGCACCACGGTGAGGATGGCAACATTCCCCTCTGGCATTGGAGCTCCCATGATGTGATCACGGGGCCTTGATGCATTGTCATGACAGTCCAGGGTCCTGTGGGGACCCAGTAAGCTGTCCTGTCTAGCGTTGGGCGAGCTGCTTGGGTTTGTGACCAAGTTTGCTCTGATAAAGCAAGTAAAGAGTCCTCATTATACTTAACGGGTCCGCGTTATTTGTTGCCTATTCTGGGGAATAGGCATGTGACTGGCTTCAACAGCCAATCACATACACCGAGAAGATAAGAGGCGGCCTGGAAGTGAGGCAGTGCGCATCACACCAGGAAAAGAGAATGCAGACCTGGTGAGGTGTATTAACTCTTTGTTTGCTTTAACAGGGCAACCCCAAACACAAACCTGGAGAAAAACAAACGGTTCGCCCATCCCTAGTCCTGACTCATTTGCTGTGGATACCTGGCAAGGGTCTGCATCCACAGAAAGTGATCATTTCAGTTCATAGTTGTACATCATCACGGCTGTGAACAGGAGAAGCGATCGGTCTTTGCAGCGTTGAGGCGCACCAAGGGGCCATGTATTCTAAAGTAAAAAATAAAATTTAAATATGAAGAAAAAACACATAAAAGTTCAAATCAAATTTTTTGCCCTATTGAAAATTCGGTTATATAAAAAAAAACATATACCAGTATTTGGTATCGCCTCCTTCAGAAATTACCGATTTATCAAAAAAAATATAAAATCAATTCATCAGATCTGTAAACTGCAAAACAGAAAAAAGTCAAAACGCTAAAATTATATTTTTTTGGTCTCCGCAATTATGCAATGACGGGCGATCAAAACAGTGGATCTACCAAAAAATGGTATAATTATATTGTCAGCCCAAGCTGCAAAAAATATGCCATCACACAGTCCCAGATCTCCTAAAATTGAGAACGCTACGGGTCACGGAAAATGACGCTAAAACTGCAGTTATTTTCCTTTAAAAATTTCTGAATTTTTTTTCACCACTTAAAAAAATGAAAAATACACGTTTGGTATCTACGAACTCGTACCAACCCCAGGCATCATATCAACACAACAGTTTCACCATATAGTGAACATGGTGAATGAAAAACCCCAAAAATAATCATGTAATTGCACTTTTTTTTGCAATTTCACCACATTTGGAATTCTTTTAGTTTCATTTTTTCAGTACACTGTTTGGCAAAATTACAAAAGTACAATTTGTGCTGCAAGGCGCAAGCCCTCATATGTCTATATTGACAGAAAAATAAAAAGTCATGGAAGAAGAGAAGGAATAATGGAAAAGGAAAAACGTAAAATCACAGAGTGAATGAATCTGGGCACATACATTTAGAACAACAGCATCGATAAATATATAACTGGTGATTGTCATTTCAACAAATGTTCCAAATGTCCCATAAATCAATAATACATATTATTCGTAGTACAGGGTGGGCCATTTATATGGATGCACCTAAATAAAATAGGAATGGTTGGTGATATCAACTTCCTGTTTGTGGCACATTAGTTTATGGGAGAGGAAAAACTTTTCCAGATGGGTGGTGACCATGGTGGCCATTGTGAAGTCGGTCATTTTGGATCCAACTTAATTTTTTTCAATGGGAAGAGGGTCATGTGACACCTCAAATTCATTGAGAATTTCATAAGAAGAACAATGGTGTGCTTGGTTTTGAAGTAATTTTATTCTTTCATGAGTTATTTACAAGTTTATGATCTCTTATAAAATGTGTTCAAAGTGCTGCCCATTGTGTTGGATTGTCAATGCAACCCTCTTCTCCCACTCTTGACACACTGATGGCAACACCACAGAAGAAATGCTAGCACAGGCTTCCAGTATCCATTGTTTCTGATGCTGCACATCTCGTATCTTCACAGCATAGACAATTGCCTTCAGATGAGTGATGAGGCAAACTTTTTTGTGAATAGTGAAGTTAACAAACAAAACCACCACTATTGGTCTGACACTAACACACAGTGGATAGATCCCTCCAAGACTGTGGGAACACAAAAACTAATGATAAGGTGTAGCATATGGAGTACAAAGATAGTGGGGCCATTCTTCATCAATGGAAACCTCAATGCCACTGGATATCTGAATCATGTAGCAATTTCTCCCTTTATTATCTACTTCTCCATCTCTACCCACCTTCAGAATTAATCATGTACTCTGAATAACACCTTGAATTTATCTTGATCAAAAAGAATATAGACTGCTAGTTTACTGAGGAGTCAGATTACATCCGAAAATTTAAATTCTATGAAATGAGGAGAAAAGAAGACCAGAGAAAGGAACATTGTCCCAACTACTTTGCTAGGTACTGCTGTATAAAGCCATCATATAGTTGTAAATTTGTGTTACATAGAAACATGACAGCAGGAAACCTTTATGTCTCTTTTTGCTCTGAATGGGAGGTATCTTAACAGCTTGTTTCTTCCACCCACAAGTTCAGAGATACTTAATAAATATTCATCAGAATTACGCCTGCTGTTATTAACTAGTTAAACCCTGCTGTCAACCTCAGAGATTGCAACGGTATTTAACATGTATCGGCAGCGAACGTGACATTCCAATACACTAGAAGGTAAAATTGATTGCTTCATTCAAAAGTACAACTCTTCCAACAAACAACAAACCCTCATACTGTTGATGGAAAAATAAAAAAAATTGCCTTCGAAGACGAGGGAAAACCGAAAAAGATAAAATGATAATCACTGGTTGGTGAAGAGGTTGAATTAGGGTCTAGAAAGATCAAATCTGGTGAAAAATGCAGGATACAAGTTACATAAGGTCTGTATCCTTCCCCATGTGCACACACATGACAGCCTATTCTGAACAGTCACTGCTTCAGTACTATTTCCTTTAAAATAATATGGCATTATACAATTTTAGACTAAATTTACAGGGTTCACAACTTGAAAGGGACCCTCCAATACAGATGTTTATGACTTGTCCACCATAATATACAAATAAAAAATATATATAATCTGCAAGGTGTACTTTTTTTACCATGTAAAATTGCATAGCCAAGTGCACTTTTTAAGACAGTTTGAGCTGATACATTGTTTCTTCATCAGCTGCAGTCGGGAGCTCGCACATAGTGTAAGTCATGCCCTCTTCCTCTTATACGGCTACATGCCCCGTATTCAGTGTGAAGACAGATCTGACTGATAGTAAACATATGTTTGCTTCTCGTACAGTGTAGTGGGGACACCTTATGGAAGGTTTATGAATGGTTTTAACTAGAATTCTCTAAAGTATATTTTTAAGTTTATTAATATCACTTGTTGTACATTATTATTAAATAAAAATCTAAATGGTGATTACACTTTAATTGCTTTGCATACTAATATGAAATGACACTATAGAATTGCAGGGTATCTGATGGGTTATTTTCCTGCCATATACTCTGACAGAGCAGTACAGACATGATGTGAATTTAGCATTACTCAATTCTTGGCAAACATCATTATCTTAGTATTTACTGCCTATATTTTATAATGTAATGAGAGCAGATTTATACTGATAGAAAGGTTATTTCTTCTGTGATTTAGTAGTATTAATGAATGGTCTGGTAAATGAGAGGCAGCTACTCTCAATACTAAATGTTTTTCTCCTAATTATTTGTACACCCACCTCTATATTGTATCTAGATACTTTCTTCTCAAATCATATTTAACCTATAATTACACTTTGAATGCCAGTCAATCCCAGATGCATTATTTTATCCATGAGTCATACACAAATAATTGACTTATGTAACGAGTAAATTTATCAAGAGCAAAAAGGCATGACTGACGAAGCTGGATGGTAAACCATCGCAAATTCATTTGTGAAAAATGTAAAAAGTCAAGGTAACAGAATAATGTTTTGTTTAGCATATATCCTAATAAAACATTAATAAGAAATATTTAACATAATATAATGTAACCTGTTCTCCTGTACTTAACTACATGTAACCCGTGATCCTCTCAAGATCTCCTTCTCTACCCCCCTTTCATCTCTTCTTCCCACAACATCATACAAGATTTCTCCTGTGCATCCCCCATACTCTGGAACTCTTTACCCAAAAACATCAGACTCTGGCCTATGGTGGAAACCTTCAAAAGGAACATGAAGACCCACCTCTTCCAAAAATCCTACAACCTGCAGTAACCCTCAGTGAACTATACTGCCGCACAACCAGGTCTACCCTCACCTACTGTATTCTCCCCCATCCCTTGAAGGTTGTGTGCCCTTATGGGCAGGGTACCCTCTCCTCCTGAGCCAGTCGGTTCCCTTGTATTGTTCCTAAATATTGTACTTATCTTTGCAATGTATGCTTTTTTTCTCATGTAAAGGGCCATGGAAATGGCGCTATAATAATAATAAATATCAATGTCATACTCTTCCAACCACTATGATCTCTGTTGTTTTACACAAGTAATAACCAGTAGAAAAGTTTAGCTTTTCACAAATGCCTTTTTGATTGTTACTGCTTTGTAATATTAGTGATCAACAGAGATCACAGCCTTTAAAAAACACCAAATTGACAACAAAGTTCCATATAAACATGGAAGTACAGTCTACTTGTAGTAGTTGCCTTGTTGCTGGAAGACGAGCACACACACACATGCATACACACACATATGCACAGAAAAAGCTTCTATAGCAGAAATGCAATTCTAAATTCATATACTCAATCTTCCCATACACTTTGCTATGCTCAATTAGCAGTTTTATCTGTAGACCAGGACATTTTGGTATTCAGGGTAACATTAAAGTGAATTTGTCAGCAGGTTTTTGTAATCTGATGATAGCATACTGTAGGGATGAAAACACAGAGTACTGTGAGGCCTCTCTTATCAAGGCCAGTGCATTGTTTAGCTGCAATGTTTGTCTTAGCTTCAGGAGATTATCATTGCCAGAGTAGGTAAGCTAGATATCATGGATGGGTTTGTGAATTTGATTCAGTAACTTTCTGTTTTGTGATAAGTTCCTCTGTAAGTTGAGCTATTATTAGCTTTCCTTTCCTGTCCAAATGCTGATGGTTTCTATTATCACAGTCTTCTCTTCTTGGTTGCTTCTCACCAGATGTCCCTCATTTCCTCATTGTGGCTTGACCTATCATATTCTGGATGGAGTTATGTATGTTCACCTCTCACCTAATTTTCTTGCTGGATATATCTCTATGTGAATTAATCTCTGAGAGCTGCAGCCCATTATCTTTGCGTAAATGATAGTTGAGTACATGTTAGGTGTTTGTTTTGTTTTCCTTCCCTGCTCCTTCACCTTGTACCATATTTTAGTTTATCGCGCTCCTGAGTCCCTCAGGAGGCCTGAGAAACATTTCTATTGCTTTTCTGGGAGCAGGTCTGAAGTGGTGTTTTTAACTTGTGAAGACAAGGTTTTATATTCTATAAAGGAACAAGTGAAGTGTGGTCACACCTTCCTCTTTTACACTACTCGTGTGTGAGTGTGTAAGGTGCATTAACACTAAAGGTCAGCTAGTCTAAAATGCCCCCTTCTATGATTAGCAGCTCGCTCACTGTCAATAGACATTGTAAATAGAAAGCCTGATCCATACCAGGCAGTTTTCACAGTTCTGTTGCATTGCTAAATCTAAAATCTCCGATTCGGCAAGCCCCATTTATTCTCTATGGGGCTTGCGGTCAGGTGCGGCAAGTGCAGTATTGCCGAATCTGGTAGATCTGGCACTTGCTGCCACGCAAAAAACACACTGCTAGCAGTGTTTTTTTGCGATGCTGCAAGTGCCAGATTTGGGAATATGGCACTTGCTGCACCCGACAGCAAGCCCCATAGGCAATGAATGGGGCTTGCCGGATCGATGCATCAAGTCAGCCATTATGCGGTCGATCCAGCAGGTGCGGCAACATCTGCCGGATTTACCACAAAATTGCAATACAACTGATGTGAAAGCACCCTAAAGGTCATGTCACATGCTTCAATATCATTCACGATATCGTTGAAACGTGACCATTTTGGTGATGCTGCAGCGATGTCGTGAACGACATTGTTGCGTGTGACACCTTTCAACGATCAACGATCAGTTGTTGATCGCAGGTTTGTGAACATGTTCACAAATCTATCGGTGGTCACCCGCAGGACACGCAGCAACGCTGTGTGTGACAGCGGGAGACCAGTGATCAGCGAGTTCCCAGCGCCTCACAGCAAGCACTGGGAGCTGGTATCCAAGGTAAACAGCGGATAACTAATCGCTGCGCGGCGCTTAGTTACTTGCTGTTTACCTTGGATACCAGTCCTTATCGATGGTGAGTCTGCCTGTGTGACAGCTCACCAGCGATCTGAACGATGTTGTTAGCGATCACGTGTGCATGTGATCGCTAACAACATCGTTCATTAAATAGAAGCGTAACCTACTGTAGCGCACCTTGTTGCGGCATGTAAAGGTGGTGCGATTACCGTTTGCAACTGTTTGTGCGTGCTCGTGCACGTGAAGTAGCTGGTTGTATCCACCCGCCAGTAGCGGCGTGTAAAGGTACCCTTAGGGTACCTTTACACGCGGCTACATTTCTACTTACTGGTTGCAGTGAAATCATGGAGACAAGGTTCTATCTTGTTGCTGTGTACAAATGGAATAATCTCTCCATGATTTCACTGCAACCAGTAAGTTACCTGTAGCCACCCTAGAAATGTAGCCGCGTGTAAAGGTACCCTTAGACTCACTTCCCATTTCACATTATGTCTTTAGAGTACTGTCGGGTTGCATATACTAAGATGCATATTTATTTTAGAGGGCAATCATTCAAAATACCCTAAATCCCCAATTTTATTAAATAGTGCCCTCAACTGTTATTTTTAACTTCTTCCTGAAATCTGCAGCACATGTATGATGAATGGCTGATGCCCTCTTATGGAACAGATCCTGCTATTGAGCACTCTCCATACATTGGGATAGAAGCTGTGTTATACAGCTATCAAGTTGGCTAGCTATCATTGCTGTGCAACCTCTTAAATGTTACTATCAGCTCATGAAAGTAGCATTTAGATGTTTACACTGGGACACTGAATGCAATCATACCTTTACTTGAATGATTCCATGTTGATTGCAGATAAAAGAGTTGTAAAACTCCTGGAAAATAGGGCAGCAGATGATTGATGTGTGCAGCAGTGCATCACTATTTGGAGTTTTATTTCCTCCTCTGGGCATGCATTTCAGCTGTATGCCCAACCCTCCTCCCTCTTTCATCTCTACTTTCAGTTTTGTCTGGCACCCTGTGGCTAGAGTATAGTGATAGTGCACCGAAGCCAGAAACTGTAAAAGATAAGAGGGAGGAGGGAGGGTTTGGCTTACAGCCGAAAGGCATGCCAACAGAGGAGGAAATAGAAACAAACTCCAAATAGTGACGCACTGCTGTACACATCAATCATATGCTGACCTGCTTTCAAGGAGTTTTATGACTATTTTCTCTGCAATCATGCATGGAATCATTCATGTAAAGGTATGATTGCATTCCGTATCCCAGTACCTGTAAGGCCATTGCTTCACTTTAACTCCTGCTGGGTGGTTCCCTTTAAAACATTGCTTGATCCCTTGCACTATATTCCATGATCCTTTTAAAATAACAACTTCCTTTTCAGCCCTCCCAGAGGCCAAAATGACACTGGCTTCACTTTACAGCCCTAAATCCTGCTGGTTGGTTCCCGTTAAGTCTCTAACACTTCAAATCACTCCTCCTTTAGCCAAAACAAAAATGCAATGATATTTAGGGAATATGTGGAGCCCACTGGGATGGGGTACTCGTTACTGGACTGGGGTACTGCTGAGGATGTCACGCCGTTCTTGGTCCGGACCATGTCCCGGATTCCGCAATAAATGGGGGATATTTACAGGGGAGTTTGTCGTGATGCCACCCATGGGTTGTGGTCAGTGAGGGGACCACCGCTGCTGCAGAACCTCTGGGGATGATGTTTGGCAGCTGGAGATGTAATGGCTCTCCGTGGGTAGGGCTTGATTCCCCGGGGCAGTGGTAGCAATAGTCTATAGATAGTGCTATGGATGTTGTAGGATAGGGGTAGTAGTAGTGATGATGGTAGTTTGTGAGGGTATGCAGGGTTTGAGCACAAGGATCACACACACTCACAGTTTTGAAGTTTTCCAAGGCTTTACTGGTGATGGTATTCAGTAGAGTACTGTCCACGGAGTCTGTACCGGGGCCGGGTTGCTCCCACCCTGTCCGGGTCCTCAGCTACCTACTCCTGCGTCTTGTGTGTAGCCCTGCTGCTGCTTTAGCTGAGCAGCTGGCCCTGTTTCTCCTCACAGGTACCCCCTTTGCTAGGCAACTTGAGTCTTTCCGTCTGTTTCTGACCCCGCTGTGTTGCTTTGCTGAGGTACGGTGTAGGTATGTAACCTCCACTATTCCGGTGTTTTTTGTGCTGCTGCGTGTTTCAGTCACAGATTTGGATCCAGTATCTGGCTTCTGCGCTTCTCTGGGGAGAGTTATAAGATAACTCCGTCTCCCAGATATGTTCCTCTGTTTCTTGTACTCCTCTCCTCAGAACCTGGCTTCAGGCCTGAAAGCAGTCAGTGGTCCCTGTCAGAAGCTCAGCACTGCTCCCATTTACAGGTCCTCCTCCTAGTGCTCCCTGCACTCCACTGAACTGTCAACTATCAACTAACAACTTCCTCCTCAGACCACAATATATAAGGGAGCTGCTTTAGCTCCCCCTTCTGGCCTAGAGGTGCTAGTGCACTGTCCAGTTTTATGTGGGGAGTTAACCCTTGTGATGTTACTGTGGCACATTAACCCCTGGGGTGCCACTAATACATTAAATACCATAGTGAAAAAAGTTAAAACGCTAAAATTCTAAAATTAAAATCCAGATGGTGCTGGATGCTGATATAAATAAAATATTCTGAGATCCTTTGAAGTACAAAAAGCATGTGGTTTATTCTCAATACTTTTCAAAGTCCTGCTGACTTCTTCGACAGGAGAAGCACCAGCTACATTTTCTCTCCTATTTTAGATATCCATGCAGGAACTTCCAGTCAGCAGAGCAACAGCAGGTGGCTATTTTATCAAGCATTTAAACGAGTTATACTTCCTCACAACTCAATCAGGTGAGCAAAGAAAACACACCTAAAAACACTTATATCTGGATAATGATGATGGGTGCTCTCTGACTCTGACCATTTTCAGTTTTTCTTCAAAATGATAAAATTGACATTTCTTGTGCATCTTAGATTACAAAAAATGCAATAAACATATCACTATATTTTTCTCACCAGATGTCAGTAACAACCCATCCAATCCACACAGGCAAAGAAATCAAACCATAGATGTCTATAAATTAAGTTATGTGTAATAATGAGAAATGGCACAGTGAAAATGTATTGAACATGCTTATTGAGATTTTTTTTAGTACTTTGTGGACAAGCCTTTGTTGGGGATGACAGCTTCAAGACTCCATGCATGGAGAAATTAGTCGCATACATTGCTCAGGTGTGATTTTTGCCCACACTTCCGCAAAAACTCTATTCAAATTCTGAAGGTTTTGTGAGCTCCTCCTATGAACTCTGAGCTTTAGCTCTTTCTTTTCTGTTGGATTCAGGTCAGGTGATTGGCTGGTCTATTCAAGCAGCTTTATTGTCTTTCTCTGAAACCAACTATGAGATTTGTTGACTGGTTGTTTGAGATCATTGTCTTTTTTATCTTCTTCATCATGGTAGATGCCAGCAGATTTTTATCAATATGATCTCAGTACATTAGCCCATTCATCTTTCCTTCAACAAAATTACGTTTTTCAGTGCTGTATGCTAAAAAACAGCCGTACACCATGTTATTCCCAGCTCAAACTTCACTGTTGGTATGGTGTTTTTGGGCCGATACGCAATACCTCTTTGGCCTCCAAAGTCCAAACGTGTTGTGCATGATGGCATCCAAAGAGTTCAATTTTGTTCTTTTCTGACCAGACCATATCCTCCCAGTATTTAACGGGTTTGTCTAAATGTTGTTGAACAAACTTTAAATGCACTTTGTTTTCAGCAATAGAGTTTTGCGTGATGAGCATGCATATAGGCCAATGAGCTTGAGTTCATTGTATTTTGAAACAATTGTACCTGCTGATTCCTGGTTTTTCTGTAGCTCTACACTTTGGTGGACTTTGGCTCTTTGACAACCCTTCTGATAATTCTTCTCAATTCTCTGTCTAAAATCTTGCAGGTAGCCCCTGCTAGTGGCTGATATATGGTAAAATTATGGTCTTTCTACTTTTGGTTTATATACAAAAAAAGTGCTCTCTGGAGTGGAGCCTTCAGTAGTTTGGAAATTCTTCTATAGCGAATGCCATCAATATATTTTGCAACAATAAGGTTGCAAAGATTTTAAGAAAGCTCACTGTTTTTTCCCATCATGAGATATTTCTTGTGTGGCACCTGGGTAATAAAACACCTTTTTTTTTAATAAGCCTTTTTTCATCAAGCAGCAAGATTGCTTTCTAATTACTGATAGATTTCAGCTGACGTTATGACTTTCTATGGCTTTTTGTACCTCTCTTTATTCATGTGTTTAATATTTTTCCCTGTGTCATTTCTCATTATTACACATCATTAAATTTATGGACAACTATGGTTGGATTTCTTTGCCTGCATGGCTTGGATGGTTACTGACATCAGATGTGAAATTTGTGTCAATATTATATAAAAAATTGGCTCCCCTGTAGTTTTGATTTCCAGCCAAGGTAAAACTAGGCTGCTGGGGGCTGCAGCCTGTAGCTGGCTGTTTATCTGTGCTGAGAATGAAAAATACGGGGGACCCCATGTCTTTTTTTTTCATTTCTTATTTATTTTACACAAATATGACGGAAGGTTGGTTGCCATACACTAATGTATATGGCTACCAAAAACAGACACCAGTACAGATTGTGGGGCAGAGCCTGAATGCAACAGCAAATCACAGACACTGTCACAGATAGTGAGCATCTATGATTGGGTGTTGTAGTTCAGTGGAGTGAATATTCTTGAAGCTTAATGAGTGGACCTTGAAGCAAGCAGTGGGAGAGCAGGAGACTGGTGAGCACTAGCTATCTACCTTCTAGTTAGACGCACAAGGTCAGTAGGCATACTGTATCCAGTTTTACTGGATTTGGTGCCCATTGACTTCCATTATAATTGATGCTGGATCATAGCAGATCTGGCCAGATACATTTTTTTAACAAGTCTAAAAAAAGTTACAATTTGCGTTTTTTGGGCTCGTTAAAAAAAGGATCTGGTAACAACTAGAACCTATCTGCAGCGACCAGATACTACTGGACTCCATTGAAAATGAATGGGCAAAAAACGTTTCCTTACAAGATCCAATTTTTGCTCACATACCGGATCTCTGCCAGATTTAAAAAAACGCTGTTGTGAAATAAAAAAGATTTACAGACAACGATGAAGGCTAAAAGTTGGAAGAAAAGCATAGTATTGTAAAATCACAGTCGGTAGTGCACAGTTGCTGTACCCAAATATGGTCACCAGTAGGGTTGAGCGAACCAGATTTTAAAGTTTGATGTTCATACTTTGCAAAGACTTTATGTGACGAAGACTTAGCCAGGACATGCAGCTCTCTGGCACCCCATTATCCTGCTGGCCAAATACGGTATTGCCAGAGGATAAGAAAGAAGCCCAGCTGCTCTAATTTATGTTGTATACTGCGATACGTGAGGTGACAGGGTGTATATATACCTCGATCCAGTCACCTCAGGCCCATAATTTCACATAAATACAAAACGTTATGCTGCCACCACTGATCTCTTACAGGTGGATCGGTAACTCGTATAATAGCGTAAAACAAACAGTGAGGACGTGGTAAGCTCGCTCATAGAACAATAAGAACGAAACTAGTAAATTATAATATTTTACTCCCAAAGTTGGCAGTGTTTACAAAAGATATATAAGATATTACAAAAGAGACAATTGACAGATATGCCTAAAACAGTTATTAAAATAAAAGGAATAAAGTAAGAAATTGCCAGACCTAGCTACGCGGTGACAAATTTAGATCTGTTGGGGGGGAAGGCTCCCCAGAAATGTATGATTCCTCCACACAGCGATAGGGTCCTGCTGTGTCCATGCCCCAGGGTGAAATCAGCCCAAAATGGATGCTTTAGTTTTAATAACGGCAGTAGAACTGCAGCCTCCCCTCGTAGTTTTCCCCTCTCTGGTGGGATGCTCCTCTGAGACCCTCCTCTTTCAACCATGCTTAATAAAATTTCATTTTTCATATCTGGGTATTGGGTGTGCCCACATCCATGATACACACCTCATGTTTACGTTCATTTAATTCAGAGAATAATGATACCAAATAAGACATATTTATGAAGTTCAGAAAGCCTGGACTCATTTCCCAGGTTCCTGAGTGTTACGTAGATATACAAGACATATCATTAAATGCACAAACATGTGAATAATTTGAAAATATGAATTATGTGTTTGTGGCATGAACGGGTCTTATGAAATTCGACATTAACAAAACTATCTTTGAAGACAAAGAACTTTTGGAGGGACAGATAGATGCTCTAGCTCTGCTTCCGGAATTTATGGCAGGTCATAAAGGTTCCTACTTGTGGTCACTGGAGAAAGCAAGAAAGCAAGCGAAGATCTATGTAACTCTTGTACAAACGAATACGGGGTGGAGACTAAGCTCGCTATGAGTGAGTGTTCAAACATCTTAGAATGATGAGCAATATTCATACATTCCTGACACTTTACAAGAATTTTCAGTGTTGAGGTTTGGAGTTCAGGTACCTTATGCATCCAACCCACTGGAGTGAGCATTGCTGTCTTGAGGTACACTCTGTGCTTGGCCCAGTGCGAGCCGATTGCAGTGTTTGAATGGCTTGCACTGGGGAGTAAAATCAGCATTATTGAATGTAGTGTGTAACAAAAAAAAACCAGAATAACAAATCCTCACCCTCCCTTCCCTGGAAGTGTTTTGCTTATGGCTGGCTGTATGTGGTCGGACAGCCGAACTGCCCAATCAGTGATTTCCAATGAGGTTTGGGTCAAGTTCGAGTCCAGAACAGAACTTTATCTAAAGTCCAGCTGAACCCCCAGCACCTGAACATCCATAGATCTGCTCATCTCTTGTCACTAATGTAGGAAACTATGCTCTTCCAAGTTTGTACAATATGCAACTCTAGAAGCTACAGGAACTACAAACATCTGATCGTGGAGTGCTGATGTTGGACTCCATTGATCTCATAATCTATTGTTAGGATCAATCATCATCATAAGTTTCTGAGCCTGGGAAACTCATCTGGTTTTAATGGCTGAAGGTCAGATTGTGCAGTGAGTATTGAGCCTGAATTGAGTTAAACTGAGTGCAGTAATACTTGCTTTGATGTTACTGATGCCCCCCAGAGCAGAGAGTTCTGGTCACTGCTGAAAAGAGAAATGCAGCAGGAATAAAAGGAATCATAAGACAAAGTATTAGTCAAAGAATAATTCAGTTGCTGTTCCAAGAAGTCCTGAGGGAGATATATCATAAATGAGGGGCTGAGGTAATAATATGGTATTTCAACATGATATTGGAAGTGCTTGGAGAAACCAGCTAATTAACTGCAAACATTCTAAAACTAGGACCAATGAATTGGCTAGCCAGAGTGCAAAAATTCCACAACACTGGAGAAACAAGACTGCCCTGAGTGAACCATACCGTACCCTGGACTGAGAGTATGTACTGTTATAAATAAGGCAGAAATACAATATACACTTCTTAACTTTGAAATGACTTCACCAAGAAGGAAAAGTGAAATTATGAAAATCACAAGCTTAATAGACATGTTAATGACATGCAAATGATGAAAAATGGAAACTGGATTTTGTAAATATCTCAATTCATTCTGTATCATGTATGAGCGCCATGGGTCCCTGCACTGTGATATAGGTTGCCAGCACCTGCACAGTGGCTAAGAGCCATCAGATGTGCAGCGATAGGGGCCTGCGCATGAGAGTGACATCACTGTGCATGGACCCCTGTCCTGGTACTCTGATTTTAACTGCTAGCCTCTGTGCGCTGGCTACATGAGGAAACCGAGTGACATGGGAGTGGAGGAAAGGTGTGGGGAATGTTGTTTTCACTTATATGTTAGGGACAGAATGGGGATGGATATACAAGGATGGGGACAATTTAAACCAGGATGGGGACATTTATACAAAGAGCAGAACCATACATATTAGAAAGGTGACATATACACAAGGAAGACCATTTATATACCAGGAAGGGGACATATATAGACAAAGAGGACTATATATATACCAGGAAGGTGACATATATGCACAAGGAGGACCATATATCTACCAGGAATGTTACATATATACACAAGGAGGATCATATATATGAGGAAGGAAACATATATATAGAAGGAGGACCATATATATAATCCAGGAAAGGGACATATATACAAAAGGAGGACCATATATACTAGGAAGGGGACATACAGTATAAACACAAGGAGGACCATATACACAAGGACGAGGTCCCTATATACCAGGAAGGGGACATATATACACAAGGAGGACCATATACAGTATATAAGGACAAGAACCATATATACCAGGAAGGGGACATATATATATGCAAGGAGGACCATGTATACAAGGAGGAGGACCATACTTACCAGGAAGGGGATATATTCCCAAGGAGGACCATATATATACCAGGAAGAAGACATATATGCACAAGGAGGAGCATATATCTACCAGGAATGGGACATATATACACAAGGAGGATCATATATATGAGGAAGGAAACATAACTAGAAAAACATACTCTGCAGCACTCAGCTACTACCAATGATGTACATATGCTAACAAGCTATATATATATGAGAAAAAAGTTAAAACTTACGTTTTTTTCAAAAAACTCACAATCTTATCTTTTTATTTCTGAAGTTCTTGGTACATACATTGGCCAATGTCTGTTTGTTTATCGACTGCGACAAAGTGACTTCAGGTCCGATGAGTCCTAACGCTGACACCCAAGTCCTCCTTGTCCACCCCCCCACTTCTCAGTGGGCAGACTCCATCTCGACCCTATATCACCTGTGGTCAATAAGGGTGCAAATTGCAGCATGGAGCCAGCCACTCCATAAGATACAAAACAGAAAAAAAACTGCACAGCACTCACAGACTAATGTGAACCGGTGCCAGCAGGGCTGCTGGATCAAATAACTAGAAAAAAGTACTCTGCAGCACTCAGCTACTACCAATGATGTACATATGCTAACACGCTATATATATATAAGAAAAAAGTTTAAAAACTTACTTTTTTCCAAAAAACTCAAAATCTTATCTTTTTATTTCTGAAGTTCTTGGTACACACATTGGCCAATGTCTGTTTGCTCATCGACTGCGACAAAGTGACTTCAGTTCCAATGAGTCCAAACGCTGACACCCAAGTCCTCCTTGTCCACCCCCCACTTCTAAGTGGGCAGACTCCATCTCGACCCTATATCACCTGTGGTCAATAAGGGTGCATGGAGCCAGCCACTCCATAAGATACAAAACAGAAAAAAAACTGCACAGCACTCACAGACTAATGTGAACTGGTGCCAGCAGGGCTGCTGGATCAAATAACTAGAAAAAAATACTCTACAGCACTCAGCTACTACCAATGATGTACATATGCTAACAAGCTATATATATATATATATATATATATGAGAAAAAAGTTCAAAATCTTATCTTTTTATTTCTGAAGTTCTTGGTACACACATTGGCCAAGGTCTGTTTGCTCATCGACTACGAAGGAAGGAAACATATACCGTATATACTCGTGTATAAGCCGAGTTTTTCAGCCCAAAAATTGGGCTGAAAAGTCACCCCCTCGGCTTATACACGATCAATACGGTAATATATGTGGTGGGGGCTGTGTCCGGGTGCTGGGGAGGCTGGAGGAGGCGGGGGGAGGCTGATGACTGAGCGGCCCATCACGTGGGGCCGCTCATTAGATATGCACGGCTCCCCCCGCCCATCACAGTGGCAGGGGGAGCCGTGCATACAGCCCCCCCAGTGTATACAGGCAGCCCCCCAGTGGCACTAGCCCCCCCATCATGGAAAGAGCCCCCACACTTGGCAGAGCCCCCCCCCCCGATGCTTTACCATCCAGTGTGTTCGCCGCGGGTCCTCCGCGCTGTCATCCCGGTCTCACGTGACCCGGCGCGATGACTTCATTCCACAGCGACCGCCGGGTCACATGAGACCGGGAAGACAGCGCGGGAGGAAGGACGCGACAGCCCGCGGTGATGAAGACGCTGTATGGTAAGTTAATGCAGCGGGGGGGGGGGGGGCTCTGCACAGTGTGGGGGGCTCTTTCCATGATGGGGGGGCTAGTGCCACTGGGGGGCTGCCTGTATACACCTTGGGGCCAGCTGTATACCCCTGGGGCCAGCTGTATACCCCTGGGGCCAGCAGTATACCCCTGGGGCCAGCTGTATATACCCTGGGGCCAGCTGTATACCCCTGGGGCCAGCTGTATATACCCTGGGGCCTACTGTATATACCCTGGGGCCTGCTGTATACCTCTGGGGCCTGCTGTATACCTCTGGGGCCTGCTGTATACCTCTGGGGTCTGCTGTATACCTCTGGGGCCTGCTGTATATACCCTGGGGCCTGCTGTATACCTCTGGGGCCTGCTGTATACCTCTGGGGCCTGCTGTATACCTCTGGGGCCTGCTGTATACCTCTGGGGCCTGCTGTATACCTCTGGGGCATGCTGTATATACCCTGGGGCCTGCTGTATACCTCTGGGGCCTGCTGTATACCTCTGGGGCCTGCTGTATACCTATGGGGCCTGCTGTATACCTCTGGGGCCTGCTGTATATACCCTGGGGCCTGCTGTATACCTCTGGGGCCTGCTGTATACCTCTGGGGCCTGCTGTATACCTCTGGGGCATGCTGTATATACCCTGGGGCCTGCTGTATACCTCTGGGGCCTGCTGTATACATCTGGGGCCTGCTGTATACCTCTGGGGCCTGCTGTATACCTATGGGGCCTGCTGTATACCTCTGGGGCCTGCTGTATACCTCTGGGGCCTGCTGTATATACCCTGGGGCCTGCTGTATACCTCTGGGGCCTGCTGTATACCTCTGGGGCCTGCTGTATACCTCTGGGGCCTGCTGTATATACCCTGGGGCCTGCTGTATAACTCTGGGGCCTGCTGTATACCTCTGGGGCCTGCTGTATACCTCTGGGGCCTGCTGTATATACCCTGGGGCCTGCTGTATATACCATGGGGCCTGCTGTATACCTCTGGGGCCTGCTGTATACCTCTGGGGCCTGCTGTATATACCCTGGGGCCTGCTGTATACCTCTGGGGCCTGCTGTATACCTCTGGGGCCTGCTGTATATACTCTGGGGCCTGCTGTATATACTCTGGGGCCTGCTGTATATACTCTGTGGCCTGCTGTATACCTCTGGGGCCTGCTGTATATACTCTGGGGCCTGCTGTATACCTCTGGGGTCTGTTGTATATACCCTGGGGCCTGCTGTATATGCCTCTGGGGCCTGCTGTATATGCCTCTGGGGCCTGCTGTATATGCCTCTCGGGCCTGCTGTATATGCCTCTGGGGCCTGCTGTTTATACCTTTAGGGATGCTGTATATACCACTGGGGGGATGCTGTATACTACCACTGGGGAGGCTGCTGTATACTACCACTGGGGGGATGCTGTATACTACCACTGGGGAGGCCTGTATACCACACTGCTGGGGGCTGTATACCTGTGCTGGGGTCCACCCTCGGCTTATACACGAGTCAATAGGTTTTCCCAGGTTTTGGGGTAAAAAGTAGGGGGGCCGGCTTATACACGGGTCGGCTTATACACGAGTATATACGGTATATAGAAGGAGGACCATATATATAATCCAGGAAAGGGACATTTATACTAAAGGAGGACCATATATACTAGGAAGGGGACATACAGTATAAACACAAGGAGGACCATATACACAAGGAGGAGGTCCCTATATACCAGGAAGGGGACATATATACACAAGGAGGACCATATATACCAAGAAGGGGACATATATACAAGGAGGACCATATACAGTATATAAGGACAAGAACCATATATACCAGGAAGGGGACATATATATATGCAAGGAGGACCATGTATACAAGGAGGAGGACCATACTTACCAGGAAGGGGATATATTCCCAAGGAGGACCATATATATACCAGGAAGAAGACATATATGCACAAGGAGGACCATATATCTACCAGGTATGGGACATATATACACAAGGAGGATCATATATATGAGGAAGGAAATATATATATAGAAGGAGGACCATATATATTCCAGGAAAGGGACATATATACAAAAGGAGGACCATATATACCAGGAAGGGGACATACAATATATACACAAGGAGGACCATATACACAAGGTGGAAGACCCTATATACCAGAAAGGGGACATATATATACAAGGAGGACCATATACACCAAGAAGAGGACATACATACACAAAAAGGACCATATACAGTATATAAGGACAAGAACCATATATACCAGGAAGGGGACATATATATGCAAGGAGAACCATATACCAGTAAAGGGATCATATATAACAAAAAAGCTACAAAGGCCCATACATCTGACTAACAAGTGTTTGTGTGTGGGAGGGAGCCCAGGTCCAAATTTTGCATCGGGGCCCATCAGACTCTAGTTACGCCACTCGCCCCAGATATGCTTGATTGATGGGCAAACATTCTGTAGAAGCTGCAGGCTACAGATACATGTTTAGGCCACAGAAGATGCTGACAGTAGCATGAGCAACATGCGGCCTGGTTTTATTGTGTAGACAGGCAGCTCCACGGGCACAAATATGTTTGAAACACTGGTTCCAAGATATATCAATGTAATACCGTACCATGAAGGTACCGTCACACGCAGCAATATGGCTTTCATATCGCCGTAAATTAAAACCACATCGCGTGTGCGTAGTGGCGTGAGACAGGGAGATTTTACGGCGTCAAATCGCCGGTGAAGCGTCGCCTGATCTCCTTGCTCTGCTGAGAAATCAGCCGATTTCCACCAGGCAATTTCAGCGCATGGTGGCATGTGACAAGGCGAGGGCAACGTACACAGTGATAGCGAAAGAAATCAAGTAGGCGTGCTAGGATGTAGTGGTGATCTGCGGCGAGTGGTGGGTGATACTGCTGACCGTGTCAGAGGCGCCTTATTTGATGAGCCATGCGTTCACGCAAGGCTCACCAATGGGAACGCAGTTACGTCCACCAATCACAGTGATAGGGGCGCGGTGAGACACACTGTAGCACGCCCCTATCATAACAGCATGGAGACATTGCCGCTACGATGGTGGCGTGTGATGCTGCGATGTGGAAAAGGGAAATTGCTTCCGGTCTGGGGCAGGGGATTTCCGGAACGCAGGATCGCCGTAGAACGCAGGTGAGATCTCTATGTGTGACAGGGCGACAGCGATGGGTAAAAAAGTGCCCGGGACGTGCGAGGTCACGTCAAATTGCCAACCATATTGCGGCGATATTGCCGCGCGTGATGGTACCTTTAGTGTACCTGGACTAGTAACACGCGTGAATGCATGTATTTATGCACATGGCGCTCATACTTGATACTAAATATGTCGAAAATGTTTAACAAATGTTTTTTCCATTTTTTCTGTTTTCATATCATTAACATGTGTATCAATCCTGGGATTTACATAACTCTACAACTTTTCCTTATTGTTGTAATTTCATTGTCAACAAGGTTATACATTTATTTGTGGATCAATAGACATTGTAAGAACACATTAATAAACTTCATACACAATCTTCATTAGTTGTATCCTAATTATCATTTGCAGAGTCTAATAACAGTGATGTGTCTACAGGCTGCCTAATTACAGCATGTAACTGCTCTGAATTAATGTTATATCCATTCATAGCTGTAATTGAGACTCAGCTATTCCGTCCAAGCCTTTAGAGATCCCCTGTTACTTTCCTTACACTACCTGTTGTGCTATTTTTACATTGTTTTTCCTTTCACAATTTATTGCCAGGAGCTCTTCTGCTTTTGGAGTGTCAAAATATTTTAGCATTGCACATGTTGCTTTGCTGAAATATCTGCCAGCAGTTTATGTAGGGAAAACACTGTATGCTTGAATTGTCTTGGATTCTTGCTGGTGGCAAAGCCGGCAAAGAGTAATTCCCATAATGCTATGTTTTCATTGGAACTACCAGTATATATTTTTGTTGTGATTCAGTGAACAGTGGGCAAAACTGATACTCTATCAACAGTCTTGAACCCTATATTCAATAAGAATGAAAATAAATATACAGGGGTCATTCCATGTCAAGTGATCCAAAAATGAATATTTTTTTTCCCTGACGTCCTCAGAATTTTTAAATTTTTTTTCTATATGAAGGACAACTTTAGTTAATTACAAAAAAAAAGTTTTGAATTTTTTTCTTTATCAGTTAATTTTTTACAGATTTTTAAAGTTTTAAAAAAGTGCGAATTTTGGCCTGGTATGGCTTTACATTTTCTATCATATCTCGGGCTAGAAATAAGATAGAGAAACAAAATAAACACCAATCTACTCAGAACTGTGCAGGCTTTCACCAGATATGTCATAAGAGGATCTTTGTTAATATTTTACCCATGTGATCACAAGCACAAAACTTTAAAACGCATTTCCGAAAAATCGGCGCGCTTTAAATATTTCAAAAACTGCCCATGTGTCTGCTTTGCTCTTAGCCACATCTGTACCAAATTTCAAGTTGGGATCGCGATGGGATCATATTTTAAAATATTTTAATATTAATAGCGTCAATGGGTCATTCTATATCAAGTGATCTAAATATGAATATTTTTTTTAACCTGACGTCTTTAGATTTTTTTTATTCTTTTTCTTTATGAAGTACAACTCTAGTTAATTACAAATTAAAAGTTTAGAATTTTTTTCTTCATCAGTTAATTTTTTACAGATTTTTAAAGTTTAAAAAAAGGGTGAATTTTGGCCTGGTATGACTTTACATTTTTATATCTCAGGCTAGAAATAAGATAATGAAGTGGGAGAGGCATCATTTTACTCAGAACGGTAACAGCTTTCATTTGATATGTTACAAGACTATGTTTCTTTATATCAAATTCAAACTATTGACGGGCAATTGTGAAAAAATGACTGATTGTGTTCTTGGTTATATTTGTGCAGAGATTCAACTTGGGACCTGTCAAATTTATATATTTTTTATTTTATGGTTGTATGAGTTATCACAACTTATTGAATAAAACATTTATATGCAACAAAAAAGAAACACAAAAAACAAATCCCATAAGTGCCAGGATAAATCCATCTTAATCATCAGAACACATCGCTCAGCATTTTCAACTTGAATGTATTGAACAAACCAAAAGAAGAAAGGTGATCATATCCTCAAGTTTGATTAAACAAGATTAAAAGAACCAAAAATGTTAACCCCTATTTATACATATAAATTTGTTTTCTATTCTATCACTAAACATGTGATTTATGAAGTGTTTAATAAGAATAGTACAGTAGTTAAATCATCGTTCTATAAATTATGAACTAATCAAACAATTAATAGTATGTTTTTAAAGTGGCATTTTATCAATTTGTCCCTTCTAGTGGGTGAAATGTAATCTTGTCCATAAACGCTTACTAGCAATAGCCATTTCCTTGTGTGTCAAAGAGTATGTCCGGCCTGTCACGGTGTTAGGCTCCGCCTGAGTTAATATCTGATTTTTGTGCACTATTAAAATGTCTGGCTTTCTTGGATACACAAAGGATGGCGCTGGACCAGAAGGATGCAATAAAGCCAATTCTACTTCTTCATTTTCACAATCTTTGGAGAGTACAGTAGCCAGCCACCAGCGCCAATCATATTCATATTTTTTCAAAAGGATTGCAACAGTGTCTATGATAAAATGCTGTTTCTTGAGAAGTAGCAGCCATTGCTGTGTGGGAAAAATACAGTTAATATTAAGTAAGGAAGATAGGTAATAAAAATAAAGGTTTACAGTACACTTGAGATAGAACTGTATTACTATAAAGTGAGTTTTGGGGCTAGCGCACACAGTTTTTTCTGTCTGCAGATACACGCTGCAGTTTTGGCAGCTTGTTTTTCTACCAAGTTTTCACCACATATGCGTTAGTTTTTTTAATCGCTAGTGAAAAAATGGCAGCTTTTTTTATATAAATGATAAATGCTGCGTTTATTGCAGCGATTAAAAAGTAGTTCAAGCAGTGATTTACTCACTCTTGAGTGTTTCCAAAAACACTGCATGTGGTGAACCCCATAGAAATCAATGGGGCTGTTTTTCTGAATGATGATCCCTAAGAATAGCGCTGTGTGTATTGGCCCTTAATAATAAAAGCATTAAACTATTAATATATTTACTCACCCATATTTTAGTACACAGCCTTGATGGCTTTGTACAGACTATTGTTTGTTTAGGAGTGAAGATGTCCAGACATGTCAGGACATGAAAGGTCTGAACGAGCTGTCTTACTTCCTGAATGCAGTGGGTAGACACTTAACATGATTGACAGAGCTGCTGGCCTATCATCTGCTCTGCATTCACTGTCTATCCCTGTGCTTTCTCAGGTTGAGCCCTAACAAAGCTTTTTCCTATATGTCCTCTCCTGCTTCTAAGCTGTAACATATCAAAATAATACAGTAATGTCTAAAAATAATGGATTTGATAAATATAGACCCCACGCTTTTGGACCACAGGTTGAACAGATCTGAATTCAAGATTTTTGAATTGACACTATAATAGTTAAATATTTTAAAATATGATCCCATCACGATCCCAACTTGAAATTTGGTACAGATGTGGCTAAGAGCATAAAAGACACATGGGCAGTTTTGGAAAATTTTTATTAAAACGTTTTTTTGGAAATGCGTTTCAAAATGTTGCGTTTGCGTTCGCATGGGTAAAAAATTAAAATTAACAAAAATACTCTTTTGACATATCTGGTGAAAGCCTGGACAGTTCTGAGTAGAATGGTGTTTATTTTGTTTCTCTATCTTATTTCTAGCCCAAGATAAAAAAAATGTAAAGTCATACCAGGCCAAAATTCACACTTTTTTTAAACTTTAAAAATCTGTAAAAAATTAACTGATGAAGAAAAAATTCTAAACTTTTAATTTGTAATTAACTAAAGTAGTACTTCATAAAGGAAAAAAAATTAAAAAAATCTAAAGACGTCAGGTAAAAAAAAATATTCATATTTAGATCACTTGATATGGAATGACCCATTGACGCTATTAATAGTAAAATATTTTAAAATATGATCCCATCGCGATCCCAACTTGAAATTTGGTACAGATGTGGATAAGAGCAAAGCAGACACATGGGCAGTTTTTGAAATATTTAAAGCGCGCCGATGTTTCGGAAATGCGTTTTAAAGTTTTGCACTTGCGATCACATGGGTAAAATATTAACAAAGATCCTTTTGTGACATATCTGGTGAAAGCCTGTATAGTTCTGAGTAGAATGGTGTTTATTTTGTCTCTCTATCTTATTCCTAGCCTTAGTTATGAGGAGAAACGTAAAGGCAGGCAACAGCGAAATTCGCACTTTTTCCGAACTTTGAAAATCATTTAAAAAAAAAAAAAATTTTTTTTAAATTTTTCTCTTCACATTTTGCATTGTCTGGCATGCTATTATCAAATAACAAAATCTCAAAAGAATTAAAAATATAGAGGTAATAATCATTGGTTCACTTGACATGGAATGACCCACAGTAGGTTTATGTTGTAAAAGTAGTGACATTTTCCTTATGTATATAAAAATACAAAACAAATGCAAGTAAATCTTTGGAGAAGACAGTTATTCTGCATTCATGGCCTATCCTGTATGCATGGACCTGACCAATATATGTGATATTTTAACCCTTTAATCAATAGCAAGATCGGACTTGTGTGTCTGGGGCCCACAGGAGGAATTGCTAGTTTAACTGATGTTTTTTTAAAAAGGTTTCTCATTACCAAGGTACCAGACAAGAAACATCTCATGATGGGTAAAACCAGTGAGCTGTATCAAGAACTTTTTGTTGCAAAACATACTGATGGCCTTGATTACAGAATAATTTTTAACTACTAAATGTTCCTGTCAGCACTGTTGGGGCCATAATCTGAAAGCGGAAAAAAAGATAATTTCACCATAGACCGGCCACAACCAGTTGCTGCCCACAAGTTTTCAGATAGAAGAGTGAAAAGAATTATCAGATAAGTTGTCCAAGAGCCAAAGGCCACCTGTGAAGAATTACAGAAAGACCTGGAATCATCATGCACAATTGATTTAAAGAAAACAATACGTAATGCAGTCAACCTCCATGGCCTGTAGGCACGCTCACCACACAAGACTCCATTGCTAAAAAGCATGTTCAAGTATTTCAAGTTTGCTCAATTACATTCTGACACGCCTGTGTAATACTTGGCGTATGTAATCTGTTCAGATGAGACCAAAATTTAATTCTTTGGATGCCATAATACACAGGATGTTTGGAGGCCAAAATGCATTGCATTTCACCACAAAAATGCTATACAAACAGTGATGTTTGGAGGTGAAATTGTAGTGTTGGACTGTTTTTCAGCATACAACAGTGGCAAACTTAATTTAATTTAAGGAAGAATTAATGGACAAATATGCCAAGACATTCGTGTTAAATATCTGCTGACAGCTACCAGGATGATGAAGATTAAAATAAGGGCGCTTCATTTATAGCAACACAATGAGACCAAACACACACAGCCAAAGAAACTCTCAATTGGTTTCAGAGAAAGAGAATAAAGCTGATAGAATGGCCCAGCCGATTCCCTGACATTAATCCAATAGAAAATTTATGGAAGGAACTAAAGCTTAGAGTTCATAGAGAGGAGCCTTGAGTGGAAGAATGGGCCTAAATCACATCTGAGTAATGCATTCAACTAGGTTTTCCATACAGGAAGCATCTTGAAGTTCTCAAAGGCTTCTGTACGAAGTTTTAAATACATTTCAGTATGCATCTTAGATATTTTTTCAATGTGACATTATCACACATCACTAAATTTATGCACATTTATGGTTTCATTTCTTTGCTTGTGTGGATTGGATGGGCATCTTTAGAAATGTATTTACTTAGAAAATTGGTGACGTGTTCAATACTTATTTCACCCAAATTTATTTATTTACTTTACTTACTATGCTCATTGGGGCTCACAATCTACATTGCCTCCAGGTCAAATGCTGGAAGAGAAAATGGCGCCAACATCAGGTGTTACCCGTGCCAATTTAGATTAACAAATAGACTTGGTTTGCTCACCTCATATGGTTGTGAATGCCACAACCACTACATAAGCCTAATGTCCTGATGACAAATCCTAATGGTTGCAGCAGTCTTCCAAGATAAACTTAGGTGCATCAAGAGAAAAAACTTGGAATGTACAACCACACTATCATCCAGTCAATCACATAGATTAATTATTGTGATTTTTATCTTCAACGCATTCCAAGGCTCCCTGGCCTCTTCATCAGGAAATTGTTACATCTGTGATTTTTCCTGATGAAGAGGCCAGGGAGCCTTGAAACGTGTCTAAAATAAAAATCACAATCATTAATCTATGCGATTGACTGGATGGTAGCGCGGTCTTACATTCCAATTTTTTTCTCTTGATGTGCCTAAATCTACATTCCCTATAGGTATGTTTCTGAAATGTGGGGGAAAAGACATGCAAAAACAAGAAGAACATATAAACTCCTTGCCGATATCCTTGGTGGGACTGGAACACAGTAACCAAGCGCTGAAAGGCTACCATGCTACCCAGTGAGCAACCATATTGCTTAACTATGATTATTCATCTACCAAATCTTCCATCTCTTTTTCTAACTTATAAAAATAGCAAGCCAATGGAGGGATACTGTTGGCTTGAAAGCTACAGGCCTAAAAGATGTAGAGTGATAAGGCAGAGAATTTGTGGCTGCTGGCTGTAAAACAGGATTGAACTATATCAGCATC
Source organism: Allobates femoralis (assembly GCA_033576535.1). Lineage (NCBI taxonomy): Eukaryota > Metazoa > Chordata > Amphibia > Anura > Aromobatidae > Allobates > Allobates femoralis. The sequence goes on from JARQOC010000003.1 coordinate 171,639,873, forward strand.
ATGTTGATGCTAAGACAATTCAAATTGATGATTGCTGGAGATGAAGGACACTGGCTAAGACATTTGAGGCCGCAGACCCAGATGTTTGATGCTAGCAACATCAATGACCTGTTATATCCCTCCACCCCAGTGCCACTGTTCCTGGTGCCTATGCTGATTTTTGTTAACTTGTCACATAACTGAAATCAGGCTGGCCTATTGAAGTGAATGGAACAGCATTAAAAGACTCTGCACCACCAATACTATATAGATTGTGTAACACTAGTGTTGACGACTCTCTTGCCAGCACATGCCACACTGGTGTCCCAGGACTGTGCTTACGTTGTGAGCGTACACACTGCATGCCTCTCAAAGGAGCAGTGTTTTGCAGTTTGTGGGTGGTGAGAGCAGTTAGTCACCACAGAGACAGAGCAGGGACTAGATGCTCATTGTCACAGCTCCTGCCAAAAATAAAAAAGGGGAAGTGGGCTAAGCAAGCAAACCTAGTAACCTGTGGAGCATGGCAATTTTGTGCTCCTGTGAATGGTGACACCCGGGACAGTCAAGCTTTCATCCTGTTCGGTAGAGAGAGGGGGGAAGCATGTCAATAGATTAGCAATGGAAGAAGGAGGCCATTTTATGAGCAGTGACCCGGCATCTGTAGAGGGTAAAGTACCCTGTATTACAACCAAGTATAAGGCACTTTTTCATCCACCTATATTGAATGTTATTTGACCGGTCCAACAAGCTAGTTAGGGTAAGCCCGATAAATGGACTAATCTCAATGAGTTTTCTTTAAAAGGACTATGTCAGTAAAACATGAACTGTGTTCACATTATTGATACAAACCGTGTATAACACAGTGCGAAGATACAAAGGGCCACAGTCCATAGTGAAGCTCGCAAGGCACCCATCTCTCTGGATTGAATCCTCTGGAGACTGCTGATTAAATAAAATTGTTAACAAACAGATTCCTGTGATTGAGAATGAAATATGGTTGTTTTAAGTGTTATAGTTAAGTGAACTTGATTTTTAATTGTCCTAGCAGAGATAGGTTACACTAGGATCCCAGAGAGGTAACTGGTTGGGATAGTGTTAAGATTGTGAACCCGGAAAAAGGTCACATTTCACTGCTTTTTTGTAGGAAACAGGTCCTGTCAAACGTAGTGGAGGGCATGGCATTATTGGCCCACGGGAACACACCGTCTCACTGAGACAAGGAATATGTGCACGTTCTCCTAGTAGATGAGAAAAATATAGATTTATTTTTGCATAAGAGTTGCTGGGGTTAAATTTACTCTTTAGTCCATTTACTGTTATACTTCAGAAGCTTAATTTACTTTTCCTCCCCAAAAATAAAGCGGCGAGTTTGTCATAAAAAATCTTGTACCACCGGATTGGAATTTCATCTTTTCTGTCAGTAGCACCAGGAAAAGGATTCTGGATCTCCGCCAACGCTGGGGTTTTAACACCTGGATCTGAGCCCATGATTGCACTTCTGATCGTTGGGGTCAACTGCTATGGACCCAAGAGTTCCAAGTAGTGGTACCTGGTGGCTATCTTTCATTACAAGCCTAACCTCACCATCAGAGGCTCTGGTGAAGATGAGGCAGTTGCTTAGTTACGTCCCTCTAGGGTGAGTATGGTTTTCGTGGCACAGTCGTTCCACAACCACCGACGTGATAGATTGCATTCATATAGATGGAATGTTGTAAATCATAGAAGCTGAAGGGCAAGCACAAACATTGTGGCCCCTTGAAATGTTGGTTCATGAGGTTAGTGACCCGCCCCAGGGCCGTAGTATACCCAGTTTCGGACATTGAATTACTGGGGATGTCACTGGGGCTTGTGCCGGTTGAGTGGCCCTGGGGGTTGCTGAAAGAGTCAATGAAAAATAATAAAAATGATGGAAATAGTCCTTGATGCCGCCTACAGTTGCGGTAATGTTACCGGCGCTGCGGGACAGACTTCCGGGGTGATGGTGGGGCAGCAAGATGGTTATGCTCCCTGTAGGTGGAGATGGTTATGCTCCCTGTAGGTGTACACAGGGGCGCAATTTACACCAGGCCTTGTCACTTGTCTTCTACCTGCTGCAGTTGGCGGCTCGTCAGGTGGAGATAATAAAGTACTCCACACAGTTTTTTCACTCTGTACGGGTTAACTAGCAGTTCTTAAAACAGGTTGACAAATAGCACAGTCTTTTTGGGACTGCCTGACCTGGGTAGTCACTGGGGAACCTGGATGCTTCACTCAGGACCCTCGGTGGTATGCCTTCAGTTCGTATCTGATCCCTTACTGCACTCTCCCCTGTCTCCTTCAGCGCTCCCGTGCACAGAGCCTCAAACCTGCTCCCACGGATCTATCTGTTGAGGACTCCTCTCCGGATCCCCCAGACCCTATACGGTGCCTTTTTATGGATGCGCCGGGTGTTCGGCCGCGATTTCCTCTAGAAGTTTGAGCCTGTGGTTCGACAGCTCGGGGCTAGACACCCACCGCCGCCCTTTACTCCTCACTCCCAAACGGAGCTCTCCGACTCTCTGACTGCCTAACTCTCCTCCCACCCACACACTTTTCTACCCTGTCACGTCTCCCATGGGACTGGGTCCTCCCTACAGCGGGTCCACCCATGGTCCTCTACCTAGAGTGTGTGTATGTGTGTTATGAGTGTCCCTTATGCGACATCCCAATTCCCCAGTCACAGGAATACTACACACTCTCATATGGGTGCAGTACCCCTACGTGGCGTCCTGACCAGTTTGGCACCACATGAGACAATCATATTGATGGTCTAATTTAGTGACGGACTAATATTCTGATCCCTGGAAAACCCCTTCCTAGATACAGTGTTGTAATAACATGATGGAATACAGTATATCAATATATAAATATTATCACCACATATATATATATAAACCCCACAAAACACCTTATCAAAATATACTTTATACATAGTTAAATTGAGTTTTGAGCACTGTGTAAATGTATCTACAATAAGTTCTGTACAGACAGAGATTGGGGGTGACTGTCGCTGAGATGGAGCAACCCCAATTAGTATTTCTAACATCCAGAAACAGAGGTTAGACATTTATGTAAAGATCAAATTCACTTAACTAAGAATATCACTAAATATTTTATACAAACTAAACAGAAACAATACAAGTAATAAATGTATGAAGCCATGCTCAATAGAAAAAACAGATTTTAGCACAGGTTTCCTTCTAATTGAAATAGTATGTTCGGCACATGGTTGCCTAGGAACTGCAATTCACAGATGGAAGAAGAAATCCCATTCCTTGATCGTTGTTATAGAGAAAAGGAAGGTGAAGAATTCATTATCGTAGCTAAATAGGTGATGTGCACCAATATCGGGTGTTATGATCTTTCAATCTATTTCTAAATTTAATGCATTAGTTCAATGTAAGAAGATTTAAATAGTTTAAGTAATAAGGTCAGAAACAGTTTGAAACGCATAGATGCAAACAGCCATAACTTTATCTTTTTCCATTTCAAATAAAAAATTATAAGGCAACTTGAATAGCTGAGAGAAGAGATATATGAACTGGTAAGTTCTCCCATCCCCTGGGATTCAGCACATTTTTCATTTTCTAGGTTTATGGAAAGAACATCTAAAAATCATTATTTTGACATAAAGTTTTTGACACTTACGTTAACTTAATTTAGAAATTATAGCAGTAGGAAAACCATCACTCAAATTATTATATTGAAATTCAAAAGTGTTACCAATTCTACAAAGGTCTAGAGATTTAATCTGTTATGCATTTCATTTTCTCTATGGAAACATTAGTTGTGTGCTACATTGACTATTTGCCTTAGGGCCCTTTCACATCAGCGGTATTTTCAAATCGCGGCAGATGCGGTGAAAAAAACCGCATCTGCCGCGATTACCGCATAACGGCAACACTTGCGGCACACTTGCGGTAAGTGTGCGGCAGGTGCGGCAAGTGCGGTTTCGGCACTTGCGGCAGGTGCGGCCGCGAAAAAAAACGCTGCTGACTGCGCTTTTTTCGCGGCCGCACCTGCCGCAAGTGCCGAAACCGCACTTGCCGTACCTGCCGCACTCTTACCGCAAGCCCCATAGACATTGCATGGGGCTTGCCGCAAGTGTGCCGCAAGTGTCGCCGTTATGCGGTAATCGCGGCAGATGCGGTTTTTTTCACCGCATCTGCCGCGATTTGAAATAACTGCTGATGTGAAAGGGCCCTTATACTTGTATAAGACAATTTCCTCAGATAGCGACATGTCAATTCTACTTGTGCCACAGATCCAGCCACATTTTGGTTGCTGTAGTCACATTTTGAGAAGCCAAGGGGAAAAAATGTGTAGGTAAATAGGAAACCAAAAGCAAATACAGCAGCAATACCTTAGAAACTAAAGATTTTTCTAATTATTTTCTTAAGTCTTTAAAAAAAAGAAGAATCATGACAATTTGTTGATATTTTGAAATACTAATAGAGATGGGTGAACCCACAGATGTTCAGGTTCACCAGATCTGGCCGACTTAAAAAAAAGTCCACTTTGGGATTGGATTGACCTGAACATGACCCACGACCCAGAATCCCATATAAGTCTATGGGGAACCAAACATTAATGCTATAAAATGGTGGCAGTAAGGGCTAATGATCTGCAAAATTAAGCAAAATGGGGAATAAAGCTGGACAATCTTACAGAGTTTCCATACTGCTGTCACTCTGCTTCCAGGTACGCTCATTAAACCTTATGAATAATCCCCTACTTCCCCCACCTGGCCTCACTGACAACATGTTTGATTGACTGACCTACACACTAGTTCAAAAATAAATAAATAATTGGGAAAAATGGCATTGGGTCCCCCATATTTTGACACCCAGCGCAGATAAAGCAGACAGTTGGAGGCTGCAGCCTCCAGCTGTATGCTTTATCTTGTCTGGGTATCAAAATATGGGGGACCCAAAACTATTTTTACAGGAGGACCCCACATTTCAAACACATCACGTTTTTGGTGTGTTTTTTGCTCAGAGATGCAGATTTGGTGCAGAATTTTTCACATTGAACTCAATCAACTTACCTCATAATCAGGTACAATAGACACAATAGAATTTAATGCCCAGAATAGTTCAATGAGTTCAACTCAGGTGAGTTCAGGAGTACCATAGGAACTTCACAGCTGTGACCTCAGGAGAACTCACTGACTTCACTGATCTCTCAGCTGCGGCTCCATCATTGTGTTTCTGAGGCTGCAGTGCACAGTCATGTGTTTTAATTTGACCACGCACTGCAACCTCAGGATGTAGCAGAGCTGGGATCTTCGTTGGACTTCGAGTCTATGGATCATGTCGGACCAGCAGGGACGTTTTGGGAATTAGTAAATTGGAGGAAAAAGATGGTGTTTTTTTTCCTTCTTTAAGAGATTGATGTTTCCCTGAGTTTTGCATCTCTTTCTTTCTACTAACACGATTGTAATGGGGGTCTCATAGACCCCCACACATTACTAATCCAAGGCTTTCTGGCAGCAGTGTTTTTTTGACAAATCACAGCTGTAATTAACCCCTTATATTACCTTTATTGCCAATGCACTAGGGCAATCAGGACGAGCCAGGTAAATCACTAGGATTGGCACATCTAATTGATGTGCCAATTCTGGGGAAGCTGTGGGCTGCTATTTTTTTGGCTGGGAGGGAAGGAGTATAGTGTAACATTTATTTTGTTTTTTAATCTACCATGTTCACTATATGGTAAAATTGAGCTGCCAATATGATTTCCCAGGTCAGTAGAAGTTCATAGACATCAAACATGTATAGTTTTCATTATTTAAGTAGTGATCAATTCATATTAATGGCTATGGAATTATAATGGGATGTCATTTAAATAATTTCTTATAGGTATCATTTTGAAAGACATTTGTATTGCTTTCAATGTTACTTTCTGTGCACAATAAATGTAACCTGTAACCCAAAAGAGGTTTTACATTTTCCTACTACGCTATTTGTTTTTCTGTGGCCTATGTATAGTGTTGCAATGTAGTTCCCTTCACAAATGATGAGCAAGCACTAAAGCTCTCAGGCGGGCAATACTCAAATCAAGCAGGTCAGATGCTCTGAAGGGGTCAGTGCAAGTTTTTTTTCTTTTTTTAATTTTCTCACAGCATCTGGACTGTTGATTTTACCTCCATTGAGAGCCATTCAGGGACTGCAAGTGGCTCTCATTGGATTGATGGCTCTCATCATTTTCTGAAGGGAGTCCCCTCTTTGTGTCAAATCGTTCATGAATGACACACGTGAGCACCCATGATACTCGGCCAAGTACCAAGCACACCTGAACAACCCAATGCTCGATCAAGTATGATCAATACCTTTCGTTCGAAGCCAAGATCAAATCTTTGTGAAATGACTATTTAAATAAAAAATGTGTAGTATGTCTAAAACACTCAATGTAATGGAACCCGTCAGAGCTGCTGAGCTCACTGGTTGGCTACTGTGCTGCTAACGTGACATCAACATCGCAATCAATGCTAGAAATGGGGAGGAGCAGTGGGGACTCCATGTGGACCTGGGTAAGGTGAGTACAGTGCAAGTTATTGTTTTATAACAAGCTACTTAATTAAAAGGAAGCAACCCCTTTAACAATCTGCAGCTCTTTCTCCTGGACAAAACGCTATGATATGACGAGATAACAGAGTAATTCAATTTAATTTTTTTGAACATTGAAAGGTTGTTCACTTCATGCATTTTCTCTGCTGAAAGGGGACTGGGCTGATGTTATTTAATATTCTCTTATGCTTCGACGTCTGAGTCCTGTCGCTTAAGAAAAGAAGCAATTTACTGTCTAGAAGAAGTTTAGTACTCAAGAGGGTATACATGATTGAAATCTTACCTTTGTGCCCTAATCACAGCAGCAGACATGAAGCCACCCAGGGGCAGCACACCGCCTCTATGAATGTTTGGGCTGCTGTCAGGTTCTAGCCTTCTATTGTATAATGTAGCTCTTTTGCACATAACTCTTTGGCATTACTCATTTATGCATCACACTAGTACTACACTAATATGTTAGAAGTAGAAAAGGTAATATTGTAGTTGTGATACCTTTTAATGGCTAACAAAAATAAAGTAATTGATCATGCCTGATGAAGAGACGTGCGAAGTCTCGAAAGCTTGTCTTGTAGCATCAATTATTTTATTTTTGTTAAAAGGTATCACAACTACAATATTACTATTTTGTTCACTGACTGAGAGCTATAAATCTATTTACACTAATATGTAACACTCTGTCCCCATTAGACTACTGCAGTCAAAGCATTTTACAAAAGAATTTCTTAAAATTGTTTAATTTTTTTACTTCACATACTAGAAATAAGGAGTCTGGTAACTGCCCCTAAGTGTTAGCTTACAGTATCCAGTGTACAATATGGCAGAGGTATTCATTAGTGATGAACGAGCACTAAAACAGGTTCAACAGTCAGACGCGCTCGATTCGAGTATAATGGAAGTCAATGGGAAACCAAGCATTTTTCCAGAAGAGCTGAGCATTTTTCCAGGGGAGATGTTGGAAAGGGTAGAAAATACACTGTAATGGATGGAAATAGCATAGGGAATACGCCTGGACATATTTCTGACTCCCAGGTCACTGCTGGGAACTAAATACTTACATAAGTTTAAAAAATGATGTGGGGTCCGTCCCATTTTTGATAACCAGCCAAGGTAAACCAGACAGTTCGAGGCATTACCAGGCTGCAAAGGTCTATGATTATTTTGCTCTTCCCAGCCAATATATCCCAACGCACAGTTGCCCCAGAGTTGAAGCATCACATTAGAGGCGCCAATTCTGGTACTTTTTCTGCCTCTTCCCAAGTGCTCTGTGGCACTGGCAATCGAGGTAATATTTTTGGGGGTTGATGTAAGCTGTGTAATGTCACACGGCACTCTGTGAGTCCAGGTGACTCTGATGAGAGTTGTTCTCACCCCGACGCCTGTGAATACCTGTATTTTATTGATATTCACAGTTGCAGAACCAACCGAACTTTGTGGGAACATTTTTAATAATAAATTGTTAAACGAGAGATAGCATGGGGGAGACTTTATTCATATAAACTTTTTTGTGTGTGTATTTTTTATTTTTACATACCTGGATTAGTAATGGGAGTGTTTGATAGATTTCTCTTCAATGCTACCCCAGGCCAGCTAACATTACAGAGTTGACATCAACCCCTGATAATATTACTCCGATTACCACTGCACCAAGGCAATCAGGGAGAGCTGGGTAAAGCACCAGAATTGGCACATCTAATGTGATGTGCCAAGTCTGAGGCAGCTGTGGGCTGTTTTATTTAGGCTTGGAACGGCCAAACAACCATGGATCTTCCCAGCCTAGTAATACCAGCCACTAGCTGCCTGCTTTACCTTGGTTGATTATGAAAAAATGAAAAATATGTCTTTTTTTAAATTAATTAAATGATTAATTAATCATTTTAATCAGTGTACACACCCTGCATCTCTCCCTGCTCTGCTTATGAATCTATATGAAATAAAGTTGGAAGTTTTTTAAGGACCGGAGTGCTGCTGGACTATTTTCTATATTGGATACAACTGTTCTACTTAAAGCTGGCACACGTTAATCCTGGATGTGGTATATGGAGCTCTGCGACAGATCCGAGGTTTCTCTCTGCAGACGTCTGTGCAGGGGTTTTCTTCTCTTTTTTATTGATTTTACTAGCATGAAACTCAACATGACATCGTCAAGCCTACTACATGCCAGAGGTGTCTCATATGCAGGGCCAAAGAGACCAGCGTCAGAAGTGAAGATTACTGTAGAGTTGCTGCCATCGAGGGCCAAACCAGACACCAGGCCAGGAAATCACAAAACGTTTTGCTCAACTGTAACCATCTGTGAAGAAACAGCTAAAAGAATGTGTCATTTTCCATTTTCCCTCCAGTCCTCATGGCCCCCTACAAATCATGTTTTCAGGATTTTTATTATTATTGTGCAGATGATGGAGTTATTATCAAGTCATCAAAAGTTGCCAAAAGTTCTCTCACTAGTGCAGTCCTAAGGAAATCCTGAAAACATGATCTTTGGGGGGAGAGGAGGGTATGAGAACTGGAGTTTGGGAAATAATGCTTCAAAGTAGCTACAAATAAAACTATTATTATTTACAGTACACAAAAAACGATGTAGTAAAAGTAGGTGACAATTAATTTTTTAGGGTCATTACGGTAAAGCGTTTTGTTTGCAGACACATAATAATTGCATACTGTATTGTAGAAATCATTTTTAGTCATACACTAAAAATGGCTCCATATGGCAGAGGTGAAATTGAAATGATGTACTATGATTACTTCATCCTTGTATCAATTTGAGCTTTTGCTAGTATCCAATTCCAATCTTGTGCCTCCTTTCTTCTACAACTTCTGCACTTTACCCTACACGTCTGTAATCCTTGGACGTTGTAAAGTTTGAAGCAAATTGTATCTGCTGTATTGAAAGCTACATGTTTCACGTCAGTCTTTAATGGAACATAGAAAAGGTATAGTAAATGGGAGACAGGCATCAAATTTATTACAGTATGAAACAAAACCCTGGTTAAACAATGTTCCATTAATAGTTGGGATAAAACATTAATATTGTACTGACATGAAAAAGAGATAGCAGTGCTCCACTCAGCAAACGGCCACATAGATACTCCTTGGAGGCTGCCTGGTTGCCAGGGTGCGTCTCAGTAGAATAAAGTTCAAAAATTAATTCAAAAGTATTGAAACAGCACTCACCGGTTCTACTGTGCTCGCTTTATTGATGCAGAACGGGGTTACATGGGTGCATTGAGGGGGTGCCTGAGAGCCGGACTACGGCTTGCCATTTCGTTCAGATTGAACTTCCACGGGTCCTTGATGGAGTGTGACATCAGATCCTGTCTTATAAGAGGTCATGTGACTGAGTCATGGCCCCTTTTTTACACAAGTGTGCTGATTAAAAACGCTAATTACAAAGAGAGGACAGGAAAAATTGAATACATCAGATCAGAATAGGAATGAAACATAACAAAATATCTTATGCCAGAAAGCTGACTAAAAAATGGCTTAATTTGCCAAAACAACATGGTCATTTTTAAGATCATTTTTATGGAATAGTTTTTTTAAAGGTAATTTTCAAGCAGAATAAAACCATAATGGGGATATGATATAATACAGTACCAATGTATAAAGTTCAACAATATAGTAGAGATCATACGCCCTAAATTGGGTTATAATACATGGCTCAAACATAATTAATATTAATATTATACTTTATGATTATATGTTAACGTAAAGGTCAGGTTCATCTTTACAACCATTTTTTTTTTACCTTGCAACATTTTTTTTTCATTTTAATGCCTATGTATTTAAAATATGATTTCTTACAGGTATTATAAGTAATCAACCTGAAAGAAGTTTTTAATGTTTTAAAGCTCATAGACAGTTATTTTCCATCCACCATCCTAGTCGTCAAATATACAGTAATGGCTTTTATATAGTATTGCTCCTCATCCCTTTTTCAGGAAGCAAAGGTCAAATCTTGGTGTAAGTGAATTGTTCCGAGTGTGGTAAATAATCTTATGTGTCGGGAGGATGAGGGATATTTGTGAAAAATCTTGAAAGCGATTTGGATAGGAATGAATAAGTGTAGAGGAAAAGAGGATGTTTTGGGAAGACTGAAGATTATGTGGCTAATTGGGATATTAGTTCGGAGACATAGGGAGGGGACAGACTATGGATGGCCTTGTAGGTCACTGTTAATAGTTTCAACTTGATTCATCGTGAAATTGGGAGCCAGTGGAAGGATTTGAAGTGAGGAGAACAAGGAAAGTAGCATAGAGAAAAGTGAATTAGTCAGGCAGTTGAGGACAGACTGTAGAGGTGCAAGAGTATTAGCAGGCAGGCCGCTGAGGAGGATGTTGCAGTAATCAAGGCAGGAGATGATGAGGCATGTATAAGCATTTTAGTAGATTGAAGTCTGAGAAAAGGATGGATTCTGGAAATACTTTTGAGTTGAAGGTGACAGGTGGTGACGAGGTTTTGGATGTGCGATTTGAAAGATAGGGCAGAGTCAAGAGTTACTCTAAGTCAGTGGATTTCAGGTGTGGGAGAGAGTGTGATGAAATGTACCATGATAAATAGATCAGGTTGGTAAGATTTATAAGATGGAGGAAAAATAATGACTTCTGATTTATTCACGTTGAGCTTTAGGGAGCAAGAGGTGAAGGAGGACAGACACTCTGAGATTCTGGAGAATTCTCTGTAGTCCCAAACACCGCACCTCTCCCTGATGTGTTTTTACCGTTAAAAATAAAAATTGGACATAATGAAGGACCTGGAGAGCCGCATAGTTTTCTTCTTACCTGGTTGGACCCATTGTTCTGATCTTTCACTCAGTGCCCAAAGGGCACAAAGGGAAATTTCCGCCTCAAGGAGACCTATGTCTTTGGCACAGGCTCATTGTCTGAATGTTTATCAGAATGGGTAGATTCCCCCTTATAACCTGTAGTAAAAATATGTCTAGGATATAGAAAAGATGCCAAGCTTTTACTATGTTTGATAGACAGTTTACAATGGAATCAGACATACATATGGGTCACATGTGATATGGTCTTTCTATTTCTGTATTCTTTATGAATAAGAAGGGATCAAGGCAATAACAGAAATATTGAGAAAATATACTACAAATAATGCAGACTTATGTTATTTCATATGTGTTGCATTACATTTTTTGCTCCAACATAAATATTTTATGTTTGATATTTCTACAGTAGAGAGGAACATAAAGGGGACTACATTTCCCCCCACTCTCACTACTTTTCTTGTCTCGTGGCGGCGAAAAGTTTATGTTTTTATCAAGGTTAACCCTTTTCTTTCTGCAATGCTTTGATACACCAGATAAATGGATGACATCCTCATTGTCTCGTCATCTGATGTGTCTGGTGTGCCCTCTCTCTTGGACTACTTTAATACTAACGACTGTAATCTTTTTTTTCACCCATAATTTTGCCAGGGATATTATGTGCTTCTTGGACCTAATGATCTCAGTGAACTCTCAAGGAAAAAAGGTAAAACCTCGAATTACTGTAAAGAAACCTCATATAACTCCATTTTGAGAATGGATTCATGTTATCCCAGACATGTAAAAATTAATGTCCCTAAAGGTGAAATGTGAAGGGCTAAAGAAGTTGTACAGAAGAGACCAAGTCCATTAAGGAGAGAGGGTAGATATGTGATCGTTTATCAACTAGAGGTTATTCTAAATGGGCACTTAATCGGGCCTCTATATGTGTAGAAAATAAAATCTCTCCAGGAATTATTATGAAACGATCGAGAGAAAAAGGAAATATGAAATAAACTTATATTGGTCAACGCAAACAGTGTTAATTTAATTTAATTTATCCAAATTAAAGGTATTATTAATAAATATTTGCCGATCCTTGGTAGTAATCCCCAGTTAGATTCCATACTGAATATCTGCAAGTAAGAGACAAAACAGAGCGCAATGGGTCTTATCGTATGGGGAAACTTAATACCCTTAAGATTGTATGTGCTCACCTGGGCCAGTTGCGTAAACTCACAACTGGTGTATGCGTTCGTACAGCTGCTACTGGATCCGCACTTCCATGTGCAAAGTGTCGTATATACAAATATTCAATAGTGCTCCTACAATCCGCGCTGCTGTTTCAGGAAAAAGGGACCACACGAGGGCTTGATGCAATGGTGTTTATTCCCAACGTGTTTCAGTGCTTCATCATGAAGGAGCTGGGACAGCACCGCAATGCATTGGAAATAATCACCATTGCATCCAGACCTCGTGTGGTGCTTTTTTCCTGAAACAGCAGCGCGGATTGTAGGAGCACTATTGAATATTTGTATATACGACACTTTGCACATGGAAGTGCGGATCCAGTAGCAGCTGTACGAACGCATACACCAGTTGTATCGTAGGAGCACTATTACTTGGATATTTGTATAGATTCCATACTGAGACCAGGTTGCTTGTTTTCTACTAGTAAAGCACCTACCTTATCTAGAAGTTTTTGTCCTAGTATGGTACATGAGGACAACAACACCACAAGAAATAATACATGGTAAACAACAATCGGATTTCACATATATGGTATTGAAAAAGGCAGTTTGTGTAGATATGTTCAGATGACCAAAGAATTTAATTCGTAGCTTGTAAAAAAAGTTTGTATTTAAACAATTTATTAATTGTACTAGTGACCATGTGATATATGCAATCCATTGTACCATCTGTAATATCACTTTTATAGGTTGTACCACACGAAAATTGAGTTAGTGAATTAACGAACATCTATGTGATTCTAATAATATTAATGCTTTGAATCCCTCTAATGTATCACAACATTTCTTCCAGGTTCATGCCAGTAACCTGGAAAGTTTTAAGTTCTTTTGCATAAAAAGGGTGAAAAACCTAGGAGGGGAGGAGAATTAGCAGGCAGATGATCAATCGTGAAGCCTATTGGATGTTAATGATGGAGACTTCGCAACCTGGAGGTCTTAACAAAAGAATGGATCTGATATTATACTATTAATATAGATCCAAAATTTTAGAATTCTTAGATAACTATTAGAAATAGTATTGATATTATTGTAAAATTTCCAGTGTGCCACTTTGGTGTTTCTTATGAATGTATATTTGTACGAATTATGTGATCTAAAGGTGGGACTTCCCCTGGGTGTTTAAGTTTCGGGGTTCCCATCAATAATCAGGTTATGATTAAGAAGCTTAGGCTTTGAAACACGTAAACTAGTATCATGGGATTGCCATGCCTTACGTCTGTGATGTCCATATTTTAATATTATTATTATTTTAAACTAAGTTTTGGAGTAAAATCAAATTTTTAACTGGTATGTGCAGGATTTTTTTCAAGTTGGATTTATCGAAAACATTAGTGCAGCCACAGTCCTTAGTCACACTTTTACTTTTACCATCTAGTTCTTTTGACATAATTCCTATCTGATGAATCTTACACATTTCTCTTATGTTGTCCATAAATCTCAACTTTAGTCTTTTAATGTATTAGAAAGACTGATATATAGTAAACTGCAAAAAATATTAAAAAAGATTTCTTACATTTGGAAAAGACACTGGGCCAAAGAATACTTAATGTTCAATATCTTCTACATTTATTTTCACAAATCTGACTCGTGCAATCTCTGATGTTTTCTTACATTCTCCAGAGACAGGAGAATTGCTTATACTTCTAACATATTTCATGGGGTTGCTAGCAACAAATGGTAGGCTTTAATCAAGATGCCTAGCCTGTATTAAATAAGGAAAAATGTGTAGTTTATGTTTACCTGAAAACAGCACTATCCTGTGCATCATAAATATAAATTTGCAATGACATCTTCATTTAACCATTATAATGATCCCATGAAAGACAGAACAATGTGATTGGAGCATAGTTTGTGCTAAACAATCTGTCTCAATTAGGCGGCAGAACACTCCAGATTAAATTATCCTGGTAGTGTCACGTGGCGGTCAGTCCTCTGGTTTCCCCAGAAACAGGAACAATTATTTACTTTTAAACACAAGTCGAAATCTAAGAAATGTAACACTTTATTTATAGAAGATAATTATCCCTGGTGTTTTGCATCTTTTTATAATACGTGACTGAGATATTACAATCGTTTCCATGCAAACAAAACTTACTTTGGATAAATAAAATATAACTTTAGAGATTGATTCATCAATTCTAGAATGGAATAGAATAGAGTACCTAAATAACTTCCTTCAACCTTTTCTATAATCTGTGAAAAATTATGCAAATGGTGAATGGCAAAATGCAGGGGAATAAGATTTTCAATGTTTTAGCCCCTTCTCCTGAGTTGGGGTCTTTCATCTGGAGCTCAAAAAAATATATATTCAGACTGAACCCAGATGGTCATTTGGTACAATGAGACAAAGGTACATCTGCAAATATGGATTCCAGTTGGGCCATACTCCAGGAGTTTCTATATTTTAAGCAAGATAGAGCGCGGTAGACCTTACTATTCTGTGTAGCTTAACATACAGACACCACAGGAAAAGCCAGAGTGCAAAGTTGCATGTTTTTTGTGTGACACTCAGTTTGCCAAATTTAACTCTAGCTATATTGTAAGAATACCTGTATCTCTTGTTTTGGTGCTTTAGATGGAAGTTTCAGAGGGAGTCTGAAATGGAGGCTCAAATGTTGTGTGAATTCAGTCTAAGAATGAAAGTGCTTGCACTGGAGCGCCCCGAAAGATCTAACTGTAATATTGAAGAGAGTTGTTGATTAAACACTAGAGTTGTTAACTAAATACTAGGAACATGAGGATTAACAGGTTTAGCCTAAGGTAAATCCATTAGCAACCAAGTGTAGTCACATCTGCTGTTGGCCTTGTTATTATATATTGCTGTTATCATTTTCCTGTCCATGAATCTAAGAGGAGCGTGAAACAACATGTCCCTCCCCCGCCTGTTATCATGGTGTAACAGCTTGTCCCTCCCTGACTGTGTTCATGTAGTACTTCTGCTGGGAGATTGTGTCATTGTTCCTCTCAGCATAGGACTCATCCAGTATACAAATTGGTAGACAGAATGGAGCCAGACGTTTCTGAAATCTTCTCCTTGAAGCCACAAATGTGGGGGAAATAAGTATTTGATCACTTGCTGATTTTGTAAGTTTGACTGACAAAGACATGAACAGTCTATAATTTTAAGGGTAGGTTAATTTTAACAGTGAGAGATAGAATATCAAAATTAAAATCTAGAAAATTACATTATTTAAATTATATAAATGTATTTGTATTTTGCAGAAAACAATAACTACCGTATATACTCGTGTATAAGCCGAGTTTTTCAGCAAAAAAATTGTGCTGAAAAGTGTCCCCCTCAGCTTATACACGAGTCAGTGACGGCATCCCCCCCCCCTCCCGTGGTAGTATACAGCAGCCCGGCCCCCTGTGCTATATACAGGCCCCCCGTTGCTGCCGCCGCACACCTGTAAAAGCAGGGCTTTCATACTTACCCTCCTGTGACCGCGCGCGCATCCCCCGCTCTCCTTCCTGCTTCTACCCGGCGTCCATCCACGTGACTGCGCGCCTATAATGACGTCATTATTTGTGCGCGGTCATATGGATGGACGCCGGGTAGAAGCAGGAAGGAGAGCGGGGGATGCGCGCGCGGTCACAGGAGGGTAAGTATAAAAGCTCTTCTTTTACAGGTGTGCAGCGGCAGCAACGGGGGGCCTGTATATAGCACAGGGGGGCGGGCTGCTGTATACAACCACAGGGGGGCCTATATATACCACAGGGGGGAGGGATGCTGTATACTACTACAGGGGGCATGTATATACCACAGGGAGGAGGGCTGCTGTATACTACCACAGGGGGCCTGTATATACCACAGGGGGGAGGGCTGCTGTATACTACCACAGGGCAGCCTGTATATACCACAGGGGGGGACTGCTGTATACTACCACAGGGGGAGACTGCTGTATACTAAAACAGGGGGAGACTGCTGTATACTACCACTGGGGAGACTGCTGTATATTACCACTTCGGAGGCTGCTGTATACTACCAATGAGGAGACTGCTGTATTCTACCACTGGGAGACTGCTGTATACTACCACTGCGGAGGCTGCTCTATACTACCAATGGGGAGGCCTGTATACCACTGGGGGGGCCTGTATACCTGAGCTGGGGTCCACCCTCGGCTTATACACGAGTTAATAGGTTTTCCCAGGTTTTGGGGGCAAAAGTAGGGGGGTCGGCTTATACACGGGTCGGCTTATACACGAGTATATACGGTATTTGATCCCTCTGGAAAATAAGACTTAATACTTAGTGGCAAAACCCTTGTTGACAAGCACAGCAGTCAGATGTTTTTTGTAGTTGATTATGAGGTTTGCGCACATGTCAGGAGGAATTTTGCTTTACTACGTTCTGGGTCGGGGACATACTGAGTTGCTCAAGTTTTCCATCTTCCTTGTGATTGCTTTGCTACTTTACTGAACAACCTCTCCAGAACTTTACCAGTAGTACATTCTACCTAAAGTGCTGGGTGGCCTGCATTCATGTGTCTGTTCAGATCTTTATTATCTGACCCCGGACTGCTGCTTGATTTCTCTTTTGTAAACTCCCTGTACTTGTTGGGATCTATTGGTACTTTGACCCCTGAACCATTACCAGAAAACACCTCTATTGACTTCCTGAATCCTTTTCATGTTCTCCTGGAATCCTGACTCTAGGCCTTTCCATGACCACATCTCTGTCTACTCTTTGAATACTACAAGCTCTACTGGAATCTGACTCTGGATTGGGCTGCCTTCACATAACATTTTTTTTGTCTGTCTGTGAGATCCTACAAAATTGGACACAAATCGGATCCCACAAAATCAAATGGCAATTAGTCCAAATCCGATCAGATCTGACCCCCATAGGATAACATGGGGTCCAAATCGGATCCATGGCTGTCCGTTTTACAACGGACAGCCACGAATCCAACAAAATCGTGATGTGAAAGCAACCTTACCTGTCTTCTCTGTTGTCTATACAACATAATACTGTATATAACAGAATGTTAGTAGAATGTGTCATACCTTACCTATTAGTAGTGTGTAGTGTCAAATTTCCCATATCTATTAATAGTGACTAGACTCACACTGCTGTTTTTTTTTTATTCCATTATGGATCACAGAGGGTGAGGATGTGGCTTTTAAATTATCACAAATTGGTAAATAGCATAAATAATGGTGAAATATTTTTTCTGCATACACATTTTCAGCATTGAAAACATTTCAAATGATTTTCAAAGCTTAAGGTACTAATGACTTTGGATAGGTCAAAATTATCATATCTGAAGGGTCTGATCTCTGGCATCCGATGGTCAGGTGTTTTTAGATTCAACAGTAGTGGGCTGTAGACAGTGAATGGAGGAAGTGTACATTATAACCTATTGACCATGATTGGAGCCACTCTGTTTTACTACATTCATTATTTCATTATTTATACAGTATGTGATCTCCATTGGAGCTGACAAAAGTTGATCATTGTAGATAAATGGTGTTGACCATATAATCACATATCCATGACCTATTTTGGAGTATAGGTCATCAATATCTTAAGCCCTTTAAAAGGGTTTTCCTACAAATAAAGTTAAATTTAAAATTCATTTAATCAATAGATCTTAAGGCTCCGTCACACACGTCAACGTCAACGATTCAACTTGACCTAAATCGCTTGAACGATGTTAAATGATCGCTAGTGAATTGCCACACGTACAGATATCTTTAATGACACAGCAACGATTCCCTGACAAGCGAACAATACTTGCGGTCATTTGATCGCCTACGTCCTTCAGTTCTGAATAGTTGAAGTCGTTAACAACATCTTTATCAAGTTGTCACACACACCGATGCTGCAGGTTTGTTGGACAATCATCGTTTGGTTTGAGGTCTGGTTCAAAAATCTCCCAAAAAAACCCAAAAACTTAAAATACAAATATTTGTTGCATAACATTGGTGAATGAAGTTGTGCTATTAGAGTCATATTTAATATTTTGTGTGACTTTCATGAGCTTGAAGTACTGCATGCATGCGGTTCAACAATAATTCATACAATTTATTAATGAAGTCATCAGGAATAGCAAAGAATGCAGTCTTACATGCCTCCCAGAGTTAATCTAGATTTTTTGGTTTTGTCTTCCACGCTTCCTCTTTCATCCTACCCCAAACAAGCTCAATGATGTTCATGTCTGGTGAGACTTGAGCACCTTGATCTTTTTTGCCTGGAGGAACTTTGTTGTAGGGATGGATGTATGAGATGGAGCACCATCCTGCTGCAGAATTTGACCCCTTTTATGATTTGGAATATAAGAGGTAGTTAATACTTCTTGATATTTTAGGCTGTTGATATTGCCTTCCACCTTGCAAATGTTTTGCACACCCCCATACTGAATGTTACCCCAGACCATGATCTTTCCACCACCAAATGTAACTGTTTTCTGGGTGTATTTTGGATCCATACGGACTCCAGTAGGTCTCCTGCAGTATTTGCAGTGGCTGTGGTGTAATTCTACTGAAGATTCATCAGAGAAATCCACTTTCTGCCACTTTTCCAGCATCCATCTGTTTAGCAGTCTGTGGAACTTTGCAAATATCACACGTTTTTTTATTTGCCTTTTGTTTTGTGCTGGCGTCTGGGCACTGATTCGACCATGGAGGCCATTTCAAGGTAGAATCCTACAAATTAATCTAGTTGACACAGGGATTTGAGGTTACCAGGCCTGTTGGAGCTCTGCTGCAGTGGAAAAGGGGCTTGCTTTGGATTTTCTAACCAACAAACGTTCCTCCTGAGCAGTTGTCTTGCGGGGTCTGCCAGACCATGGCTTGTCAAACACATCTCCAGTCTCTTCAAATCTTTTTTTAATTCTTTGTACTTGACACTGAGACACATTAAAAGTGCCAGCCACATCTGCAGTGGATCTGGTCTTCAGCCTCTTGATAATCAAGGCTTTGGTCGCAGGGTGGATTTTTGGCATGTTGTCAGAGCTCAAGTTGCAGTTTAAGTGAAGGTCTGGGATGCTGGGTTTCTTTTTAGACACACCCACTAATTAACCGATCTTTTACGGAGCACAGGTGAGGATGTAAACTAGGATTGGGTGCATTATATGACCAGGCAACAAAACTTTTCTCTTGCCAAATTCTGACCATTCTGTGTTCATTAAATGATCAATATTTCAGCATTGATGCCAATTTATTTTCTTAACCTAAACCGAATTTCGGAGGGTTTCAGCTTTCAAAAGAGTTGTTTATAAAACTAATGGATGAATTTAATGTCAGGTTATAAGCTTTTAATTACATAACATGGATAAACGACATAACTTTTGTCAGGTAGTGTAGATGATGAACGATGGAGACTACAGTCATATGAAAAAGTTTGGGCACCCCTCTTAATCTTACTCATTTTTTTTTTGTTTAAAATTGTGTTTTTGCAACAGCTATTTCAGTGTGATTTATGTAATAACTGATGGACACAGTAATATTTCAGGATTGAAATGAGGTTTATTGCAAAAAACAAAAATGTGAAATATGCATTATTTCAAAATTTGACAGGTGCAAAAGTATGGGCACCCTTCTGATTTTCATGATTTGAATACTCCTAACTACATTTTACTGACTTACTGAAGCACTAAATTGGTTTGGTAACCTCATTGAGCTTTGTACTTCATAAACCCGGTGTATCCAATCATGAGAAAAGCTATTTCAGGTGTCCACCTGCAAGTTGTTCTTCTATTTGCATCTTCTCTGAGGAGTGGCATCATGGGTTCCACAAAACAGCTCTCAAATGATCTTAAAAAAAGATTGTTCAACATAGTTGTTCAGGGGAAGGATACAAAAAGTGTGTGCATCCCTGTGCATCGGTCAACAATACAGCGCACACTGCACAAGGAGAAGCTGTATGGAAGAGTGATGTGAAAGAAGCCGTTTCCGCATGCACACCACAAACAGAGTCGCCTGAGGTATGCAAAAGCACATTTGGACAAGCCAGTTTCATTTTGGAAGAAGGTCCTGTGGACTGATGAAACAAAGATTGAGTTGTTTGGTCATACAACAAGGCATTATGCATGGCGCCACAAAAACACAGCATTCCAAGAGAAACACTGTCAAATTTGGGGGAGAGTCCATCATGCTTTGGGGCGGTGTGGCCAATGACGGCACCGGGAATCTTGTTAAAGTTGAGGTCGCATGGATTCCACTCAGTATCAGCAGATTCTTGAGAATAATGTTCAAGAATCAGTGTCAAAGTTGAGGTTACGCCGGGGATGGATCTTTCAGCAAGATAATGATCCAAACACTACTCCAAATCTACTCAGGCATTCATGCAGAGGCACCCGATTTTAAACAAAAAAAAATGAGTAACATTAAGAGGGGTGCCCAAACTTTTTCATATGACAGTACGTCAAGCAGTCTAGATTCACAGAATATATAATGGAGGTTCTTTGACTTCTGATATGTTTGATAAAAATAACAGTGCTGAAATATGCATCATTCTTGCTGTCAAAATTCTTGTTCCAATGAAGGAAAATGGCAAATGTGAACACAGCCATAGAAATAAATTTATTATGCAGTAGTATTTGTTGCTAAATCATAGTAATTAAATGACTACTTTCACTTAAATGCTAATTGAAATCTGGAATATTTCGCACATTACTCCATATAATGAAATATTCCTGATGCAATGGTTTTGTTAGTGACAAAACATATTACATCTTAATGTCAGCCATGCTTGAAGTCATTGTCAAGGTCACTAGCCGCATGATTTCTCTGCACCAGTATTCGTGACAGAACTATAACTATGACATTCCATATATTCACAAGACTTTTCCCTAGTGTCCTGGTGTCCTTTATTATCTATAGCATGGCAGAACTGTACATTTCTGTCAGTTCAGCTCTTCTTCAACAGAATCAGGCAGTCAGTTATTGCTTCTATGGGAACAAATAGTTGCTATGAAGATGCATTATGGATGGAAAGTGCATATTATTTCTCAATAAGCACATATGCATATGCACAGATGGAACAGGAGACTAAAATATACATTCACTTCTGTATCCTCAGTTTTTTAAAGACATTTTTGATGTAAGTTAGGCCCCTTTCACATCTAATGCAGGGCTGCGTTTTGCTTCATTTGCATTTCTATGTGGTTTTACCGCTAAAAACGCTCCAAAACGCATGCGTTTTTGCTCCCACTGATTTTAATGGAAACACATGTAAAAACACATGCAAAAATGCATGTGCATTTACAAAAACGCATGCGTTTTTGCAAAGGCAGACCAAAACATTGCTTGTGGCGTTTTGGTCTGCTTTTGCAAAAACGCATGCGTTTTGCTTTTTTGAAAATGCACATGCGTTTTTGCATGCGTTTTCATTAAAATCAATGGGGGCAAAAACGTATGCGGTTTGATGCGTTTTTAGTGGTAAAAGTGCATAGAAACGCAAATGAACCAAAACACAGCCCTGCATTAGATGTGAAAGGGGCCTTATAGAAAATTTGGATTTTTTTTATCAAGTAGGCCTTGTTCACACATACCAATCCGTTTTTTAGCCCTTAGAAAAATGCATCAATTTTTCTAAGGGTGCCACTAGTGTCCTCTGATGTCCTGGATGTTTTTGGAACTTTTGGGACTTAGTAATTTTTTCACCAAAAGGGCATGCAAAAATGCATGCGTTAACGCATGGTGCCAATATGTGCCATGCAAAAATGCATCCATATGGCCCCATGTTAAAAAAACGCATTTTTTTTACAGGACCCCCAAACATGCTGCAAGCAGCATTTTTGGGAGCATTAAAACAACGCATGCGTTTTAAAAAAAAAACCGCACACGCATGCGTTAACGCATATGCGTTTTTGGATTTTGAAAAAAAAAAGTCCAAAATGTTCCCAAAAACGGGATTTAAGGCAAAAACGGATGGTATGTGTGAACAAGGCCTTACCTGCAGTTTCATTATGATTCATGGGAAAGCAGCTTTCTTGCCTATAAGATAGTATTAACATACAGAATGGGTCAAAATTTTGGACACACCAATTCATGAATATGTTTTTATTGTTTTTATTGTAATGTGCATGTTGTAGATTCATACTGAAGGCAGCAAACCCATGATCAAACACATGGAAACAAGAAGGTTCTTTACACTTATGAAACAAACCGGTGTTAAACCTTAAGGGCCCATTACATGCTTCATTGTCTCAGCGATCCGACCAACAATCCGACTTGACCTGGATCGCTTGAACGAAGTTCATTGATCGCTGGTGAGGGGTCACACGTACAGATATCGTGAACAACGCAGCAATGATTTTGCGACAAGCAAACAATATTAGCAGTCGTTTGGATGCCTATGTTCCTCAGTTCTGAATAGGCGAAGTTGTAAACGACATCATTATCAAGCTGTCAGACACGCCGATGCTGCAGGTTGAACGGACGACCAACGACTGATTTATGGTCCTGTTCATAAACCTGCGATCAATGATCAGCCGAATTATCGTTGGTTGTATCTAAGTGTCACACGCAACAACGTCGTAATGACGTCGTTGCACCGCCCCAAAAGCCGTGACGTTTTAACGATATCATTCACGATATCGTAGCGTGTAGCGGTCCCTTTAGACTCCTCAAAGTACCTCCCTCTTATTCTGATGACAGCTTTACACCACCTTGGCAGTCTATTAAGCAGTTTTGTTAGACAGTCACCTGGAATGGCTGTCCGACAGTCTTAAAGTTGCTGCTACTGGTGCTGGGCTTTTGTTGGCTGCTTTGCCTTGATGTTGCGGTCCAACTCATCCTAAAACATCTCAATTATGTTATTGTTGCGACCATGTCATCTGTGGCAGCATGCTATTTCTCTTCTTGGTCACATAGTCCTTATATTGCCAGGAGGTGTTTTGGGTCATTGTCTTGTTATGATCCAACATAGTTTTCTATTGAACAGTCCTATTGACGTGCATTTGATGGATTGCTACATCAATTCTACAAAGGTTTTACATAGTTTTTATTTATTGTTTTAGATAGGGTATTTATAAGGTTTAAATTTATGTTATTTAAATAGAAAAAATTTAAATTGTTAGAATTTTTAGCTAATATAAATATAAATAGAAATAGGAATTTAAAAAAAAAAGGCATGTGCCCAACATAGACAGTCTTCTCATAGGACCGATACATAGGGGAATTTGATCTTGGTTTATTCTAGGAAGGTTTCATACTTCAATAACATGATCAGATTGGTATAATATACTAGTGAAATAGAATGTGTGGTGTCCGACACATTCTTTTGTTTTTGAGTTTGAGTATGCAGTGGTCCGATGTCAAAATATTTCAGCCTATATTTTTAAATTTTATTTTCATTTATTTTCATTTATTATATGGATTGGTTAGTGATGTTTGTAGCATAATCAATTTTCCTTCAGGATTATATTCATTTATATATTCATTGTATATACAGATTTCAACTCTGTCGTCAGTGAATCCACCCCTGGTATGTCATGTACATGTAGTCAATTACTATTGGCTTTTGTGTGTATATAGCCATGAGATTTGTATCTTGCTGGTCTGTATTATGGTGTATTCCTGAAGAAGAGGCTGGGACGCCTTGAAACGCGTTGACATAAACACCGCTTCCACCTAGATTTTGGGCTATCTTCACTTTTATACAGCAGCGCAGATCGAATTTATCTTCCATCTTTGGGATCCTTGGCAATATAACTATTCTGGGTAAGCATGCTTTGAATTTGGAATACATTACCTGAAAAGGTGTTCCACACCATTACACCTTCCTTTCCATGCTTCACAAAGGGCGCAATCTGCTCACCATTTCTGTGTCTCACAAAGTCAAGACAACAGGTACCAAAAATATCACATTTTGACTCATCAGACAAGGTATAGATTTCCTCGGATCTAATGTCCAGGATTTTTTATTTTTGATCCAAGCAAATCTATTCTTCTTGTTTGGGGTCTTCAGTGTTGAATTTTTTTGCAGCAATTTGACCAATTTGATACTTTCTTTCAGTATCCTCTGGACAATTCATATTGAAATGTGTCTTCTACTTTATGTCTGTGCATCATGTATGAATACTTATCTGTGGTGCTGTCAAATTGCAAATTCTGAGGCTGGTTTCTCAGTTTGGATGAGCTTCTTGGTGCTGTCCTTATAATAGTCAGTTTCATCACAGCAAACGATGGTTTTCATGGTTGCACTTGAAGATACCTTCAAGGTTCTAAGCATTTTGTTTGATTGGTTGTTACTGTGCTCTGTCTTACAGCTGTTGCGGAATTGGGCTTAACACTGTATAGATCTGTGGACCAGCGCTGTCTATGTGAAACACCACCTATTGACTGCACACTTTCTGAAAGCCAAAGATTCAGCAAATAAACTCTTGTTCATTGGAAACCATTCCAGGTGACCTCTTGATGGATTAATTTGCTTCTTGCCAAGGGTGTGTAAAGCTGTAATTGAGTAAAAGAGGGTATACTTTGTGAACAGTAAGGTTTAACACATATTCTAATTTGATTCTCACATGTTTCTTCACTACTTGTGTCCATATGTTTTAATTAGGCATCGGCAATATTAAAAGAGGACTCATCACCAGGTCAAAACAGTTTTCCGGATAATTGTTTGTATTCTAGATCAGCTGCTTCCATGTATATTTATTGTTCATTTTTATAATCTTTACCAAGGGAGTGTTACTCACAGAATTTTCTGGTGGTGGGACATCAGACAACTCAACATTATTTCCTTGGAAGCAATGCCTTCTAGTATAAACCATATATAGTGGATTAAACCCTGCCAATCCCCCAAAAAATAAAATGAATAAAAAAAATTTGAATAATCAGATGAAATAAAATAAGAGAAAAAATGGCCCCTTGTAATCAAGTGATAGGTCCTCTTTAATATCTATATTTCACATGTTAAAATGCATTTGCTTAAAGAGTAAAAATACATAGGAAAGCTATTACACCATTGACAACTAAAATAGCACAAAAATACAAAAATGACATCATGACGTTTATGGATTTCAAATAAAGTAGATTTCTATATGAATGTAGCCTATAGTTCTATTCAATCCTTGTACACCATTTCTGTATGACACCATACTGCATCTTAACCATTCTCTGTACATCACACTTCTATGGAAGAATATAACCAAAATACGGCATGTTTTGGAATATGTTCCTGTATATGTAAGTGTTCTATTGCTACGGTAGGTTTGTGTATTGTCTATAAAGTTAGATAAAAAAAAAACACTCCCAGAGGCTCACACTCAGGAAAGACCATGAGACTGTACCCAGTTTCCTGTGTCTGTGCATGAGAGAAGCAGCCTGCTGATGCTGCACAGAGACACTTAAGATATGTATATTCCTGATTCCACAAAGTCTATCATATCTGTACCTGTTTATAGCTAATTAAAGCTCTGTTCTGTTGTCAACACACTTGAGAGTATACTGAATGATCTGCTGCCAACAGCATGCAACACCCTGTGAGCCTCTATATAAATCAAACTCAAAGGTTTTTGATATGACCATGTGCATGAAACCCTATTGAGATTGTTAGACACTACATTTTATACATAATATTAACATTATAATTGACAGCTAAACATCTGATAGCTTTGAGGTATCACTCTACTACCTTATATTAATGTGTTATATTTTATAATACAAAAGAAAAACACTAAATTCAGTATGGAGATCTGTTGAACAGTGTGTTGAACTTTCAGTATGTGGTGCTGTGATGGAAGGTCAGTATAAGACTAATTGAAATTTGTAATTACTGAATTGAGAAACTGGGACACAAGCCAGTGAGGAAGCCTGAGCCAATCCCATTTTAATTACACTGGCAAATTTCATTCTCGAATCTAATGTTTGTGCACTAATGATAAGATTGCACAATATTGATTTAATTCTCTTTAACAAAAGGTTGATCCTATATGAAAATACAAAGCCGACAGAAAGCAAGGTTGGAAAATGTTGATATTTAGCTACACACTGTACAGATATTTTTAATAGAAAATTAACAGGTGCACACAGTGACTAAGAAGTTAGTGCTGTTCCTATGAAGTTTTGGAGTCCTGGATTCAAATGTCACAAAGGACATCATTTGCTTTGGTGTCCTCCAAAAGACGTAGTAATAGGGAACTTTCATTGTTAGCAAAGGTTCAGTAATATTATTGTCTGTAAAATAGATTTAAAATATCAAATGATTGGAATATTGGAGAGTTGATCAGGAGCCATTGGAATCTTTGATTGAAGTTTTTAATACATCCTATCAAGTGGGCCAGACTTCACAATCTATGTCTCAGGGTATTATTTCATTGATTTTGAAGAAAGGGAAAGATGTACGGTAATAGAATTTAAATCAAACAGATCAATTACTTTCTTTACCCCTTTTTTCTTTTTTTTTCTTTTTGATTTTTCCTCCCCTTGTTCCAAGAGCTATAACTTTTTTTTCTTTTGACATGGCCATGTGAGAGCTCGTTTTAGAATGAGTTGAACTTTTGAATGACACCATTATATCATGTGAAATAAACGCAAACCCACAAATCTACTTTATTTGAAATAAAAAACAAAGACACCCTCTTTCATCAATTTATTAACCCCCCCAACGAAGTTCCGACATAATCCCACATGATGTCCCATGATGATCCTCGGCTCTGCTATCTCCTGAGGCTGTGGTGAGCAGTGACATTAGAACTGCAGTCTCCAGATCATACCGACAGCATCATGGGAAAGCGGCTTTGAGAGAGGTGACATCAGTGAGGACACTGAAGTTCACAGCTTAGAGGTTCGCACGGTACCATCTATGACTGCTGGTGAACGCACTGCCGGACTGCTGAACTGCTCTGCCGCAGTGTCACACAGTCCAACAGTGCCTTCAGTGTGTTTCTGGGGTGTGGTGAACAGTCACGCTTTCTAATGTCACCGCTCACGTTAGCATCTGAATGCCGCGGAGACAAGGATCATTGTGGGACGTCGTGTTGATTTTGTTGGAACTTCAGCTTTGTTATGGGGAATTAATAAATTGGTGAAAAAGTGTGCGTGTGTTTTTATTCTAAATAAAGATTTTTCTGGAATTGGGCTTATTCTTTTGACTTATAGCTGTGATGGTCAACTTTTTGAGCTCAGTATGTCAAAATTCACCGAAAAACTAGTATAACTTGCGTGATGTGTCACTGCTAGAAAAACCTATAATTTTCTGATATTTGTAGCTGTAATACCATATACAGTTGTGGCCAAAAGTATTGACACCCCTGCAATTCTGTCAGATAATACTCAGTTTCTTTCTGAAAATGATTGCAATCACAAATTCTTTGGTATTATTATCTTCATTTAATTTGTCTTCAATGAAAAAACACAAAAGAGAATGAAGCAAATAGCAAAACATTGATCATTTCACACAAAACTCCAAAAATGGGCCAGACAAAAGTATTGGCACCCTCAGCCTAATACTTGGTTGCACAACCTTTAGCCAAAATAACTGCGATCAACCACTTCTGGTAACCATCAATGAGTTTCTTACAATGCTCTGCTGGAATTTTAGACCATTCTTCTTTGGCAAACTGCTCCAGGTCCCTGATATTTGAAGGGTGTCTTCTCCAAACTGCCATTTTTAGATCTCTCCACAGGTGTTCTATGGGATTCAGGTCTGGACTCATTGCTGGCCACCTTAGAAGTCTCCAGTGCTTTCTCTCAAACCATTTTCTAGTGCTTTTTGAAGTGTGTTTTGGGTCATTGTCCTGCTGGAAGACCCATGACCTCTGAGGGAGACCCAGCTTTCTCACACTGGGACCTACATTATGCTGCAAAATTTGTTGGTAGTCTTCAGACTTCATAATGCCATGCACACGGTCAAGCAGTCTAGTGCCAGAGGCAGCAAAGCAACCCCAAAACATCAGGGAACCTCCGCCATGTTTGACTGTAGGGACTGTATTCTTTTCTTTGAATGCCTCTTTTTTTCTCCTGTAAACTCTTTGTTGATGCCTTTGCCCAAAAAGCTCTACTTTTGTGTCATCTGACCAGAGAACATTCTTCCAAAATGTTTTAGGCTTTCTCAGGTAAGTTTTGGCAAACTCCAGCCTGGCTTTTTTATGTCTCGGGGTAAGAAGTGGGGTCTTCCTGGGTATCCTACCATACAGTCCCTTTTCATTCAGACGCCGATGGATAGTACGGGTTGACACTGTTGTACCCTCGGACTGTAGGGCAGCTTGAACTTGTTTGGATGTTAGTCGAGGTTCTTTATTCACCATCCATACAATCTTGTGTTGAAATCTCTCGTCAATTTTTTTTTTCCGTCCACATCTAGGGAGGTTAGCCACAGTGCCATGGGCTTTAAACTTCTTGATGACACTGCGCACGTTAGACACAGGAACATTCAGGTTTTTGGAGATGGACTTGTAGCCTTGAGATTGCTCATGCTTCCTCACAATTTGGTTTCACAAGTCCTCAGACTGTTCTTTGGTCTTCTTTCTTTTCTCCATGCTCAATGTGGTACACACAAGGACACAGGACAGAGGTTGAGTCAACTTTAATCCATGTCAACTGGCTGCAAATGTGATTTAGTTATTGCCAACACCTGTTAGGTGCCACAGGTAAGTTACAGGTGCTGATAATTACACAAATTAGAGAAGCATCACATGATTTTTCTAAGAGTGCCAATACTTTTGTCCACCCCTTTTTATGTTTGGTGTGGAATTATATCCAATTTGGCTTTAGGACAATTCTTTTTGTGTTTTTTCATTGAAGATAAATTAAATGAAGATAATAATACCAAAGAATTTGTGATTGCAATCATTTTCAGGAAGAAACTGAGTATTATCTGACAGAATTGAAGGGGTGTCAATACTTTTGGCCACAACTGTATATATATTATGCTGGATATAGCCCCATCCTGGTACATTACCCCCCAATCCTGGATATCGCACCCATTCTGGTATATAATCCCTTGTCCTGGATATATCCCCACCTATCTGGGTACCTTACCCCACCATAGTGGTATATAGCCCCTCATGCTGGATATAGCTCTCATACTGATATATACTGGGATATAGCACCCCCCCATCCTGGCAGATTACTCCCCCATCCTGGATATGGCCCTCATTCTGGTATATAGCCCCTTATTCTGGATATAGCCCCCAGACTGGGATTTAGCAACCCCCTCATCCTGGTACATTACCTCCCATCCTAGATATGGTCCCCACTGGTATATAGACACTCTATCCTGAATATAGTCCCCACATGGGATATAGCAACCCCCCATCCTGGTACATTACCCCCCATCCTGTATATGGCCCCCTTTCTGGTATGTAGCCCATTATGCTGGATATATTCCCATCCTGGTATATTAACCCCATCCTGGATATGGCCCCCATTCTGGTATATAGCCCCTTATGCTGGATATAGCCCCCATCCTGGTACATTAACCTCTATCCCGGATATGGCCCCTATTCTGGTATATAGCATCTTATATAGCCCACACTGGGATATACCACCCCCCATCCTGGTACATTAGCCCCCATCCTGGATATTGCCCCCACTGGTATATAGCCACTCTATCCTGAAAATAGTCCCCACACTGGGATATAGCAACCCCCATCCTGGTATATTACCCCCCCCCATCCAGTATATGGCCCCCTTTCTGGTATATAGCCCATTATGCTGGATATATCCCCCATCCTGGTATATTAACCCCATCCTGGATATGGCCCCCATTCTGGTATATAGCCCCTTATGCTGGATATAGCCCCCATCCTGGTACATTAACCTCTATCCTGGATATGGCCCCTATTCTGGTATATAGCATCTTATATAGCCCACACTGGGATATACCACCCCCCATCCTGATACATTACCCCCCATCCTGGATAAGGCCCCCATTGTGGTATATGGCCCCTTATCCTGGACATAGCCCTCATACTAGTATATAGCACCCACATCTTGGTACATTATCCCCTATCCTGGATATGGCCTCCTTTGTGGTATACAGCCCCTTATCCTGGACATAGCCCCTATGCTGGGATATAGCACCCTTCATCCTGGTATATAGCCCCCATTCTGGAATATAGCACACCCATCCTGGTATATAGCCCCTTATCCTGGATATGGCCCCCATTCTGGTACATTACCCCCATCCTGTATATGGCACCCATTCTGGTATATAGCCCATTATGCTGGATACATCCTCCATCCTGGTATATTAACCCCATCGTGGATATGGCCCTCATTCTGGTATATACAGTTGCCCCTTATGCTGGATATAGCCCCCATCCTGGTACATTAACCTCTATCCTGGATATGGCCCCTATTCTGGTATATAGCCCCTTATCCTGGATATAGCCCACACTGGGATATACCACCCCCAATCCTGGTACATTACCCCCCATCTTAAATATGGCCCCCATTTTGGTATATGGCCCCTTATCCTGGACATAGCCCTCATACTAGGATATAGCACCCCTATCTTGGTACATTATCCCTCATCATCCTGGATATGCCCACACTGGGATATACCACCCCCAATCCTGGTACATTACCCCCCATCTTAAATATGGCCCCCTTTGTGGTATATAGCCCCTTATCCTGGACATAGCCCCTATGCTGGGATATAGCACCCTTCATCCTGGTATATAGCCCCCATACTGGGATATAGCACCCCCATCCTGGATATGGCCCCTATCCTAGTGCACACACAAAAATAATAAACATTGTAACTCACCTATCCCTTGTTCCTCTTTATGCTCAAAGTGTTAACAGCCTGCCGCTGACAACATAATTAGCTCTGCTGCATTACCATGCCGCACTTGTCTCGCCTTCGGATGCTGAGATGGCTCTGTGATTGCATGCAGTCAGTGTCAATCACAGCGTCAGCATCCGGAGGCAGGATGCTGACACTTTTATTGCCATCTTCATTATGTGCTGCCCTTGTCTCACCTCCGGATGCTGACACTATGATTGATACTGACTGCATGCAAACACAGTGTCAGGTCAGCATCCGAAGGTGGGACAATGGCGGCACGGTAATGCATCAGAGCTAATTATGTTGTCAGCGGCAGGTGGAGGGGGCAACTGCACCATGACACGCATTTAAGCAGAACGCCTCGACGTGTCACTGTTGACATGCGTGTCATAGGTTAGCCATCACTAACTTATAGGATTATTAATGGGGATGTCTCATAGACACCTTTTCATTACTCAACCAATATTTGATGGCAGCTATGATTTTTCATAAATCATAGCTGTTATTAATCGTATATATTACCCCAATTACCACTGACCAGGGCAATTAGGAAAAGCGGGGTAAAGCACCAGAATTGGCACATTTACTGTGATGTACCAAAGTCCATGGTTACCAGCCCATCCTAGCCAAAAAAATATCAGCCCACAGCCACCCTAGAATCAGTGCATTACGATAGATGTGCCAATAATTGTGTTTTACCCAGATTTTCCCGATTGCCCTGGTGCAGTGGTTAATAACAGCTGTGATTTAAGAAAAACTAGCCCTTGATTAGTAAATTAGAAGTGTCTATGATATACCCCCATTACTAATCCTGTAAGTCAAAAGAAATAAACATAAGCCAGGAAAAAACCTTTATGTGAAATTAAAAAAAATATCCACGCTATTTCACCGATTTATTAACCCTTAAAACAAACCCAACATCCCAACATAATCTGTATGACTGCTCACCTTGGCACCCAGGAAACATTGTTAGCACCATGAGAGCCACAGCTGAAAGCAATGATGTCAGTGAGGTCACTGGAGTTCACAGCTAAGAGCTTCCCATGGTACCATTTGTGACTACCTTTGAATTAACTGTAGTCTGCTCTGCCGCGGTGACCCACAGTTCAACAGTCCAGCAGTGAGTTTACCGGCTGTCACAAATGGTACTGTGGGAATCACTGAGATGTGAGCTCTGGTGACCTCATTGACATGACCGCTCGCACAGCTACACTCTTACGGTGCCGTCAAAGTGTTTTGGAGGCTGCAGTGAATGGTCACACTATCTAATGTCACCACCCACTGCAGACTCAGGATGTAGCAGAGCAGAGGATTGTCGTGGGACATTATGTGGATTACATCAGAACTGAAGGGGTACTTGGGGGTTAATAAATTGGTAAAAGAGGGTGCATCTCTTTTTCATTTAAGATATAGGATTTTTCTGTGTTTATTGTTTTGACTTAGAGGATTATTAATAGAGGTGTTTCATAGACACCTCTTAAATTACAGCTGCCATCAAATCTTGAATGAGTAATTCTCATAAATCACAGTTGTCATTTATCTCATAAATTACTCCGATTGCCACTGCACCAGAGCAATTGGGATGAGCCAGGTAAAGCTTCAGATTTAGTATATCTAATGTCATGTGCCAATTCTGGGGCAGCTATGGGTTGATATTCCTTGGCTGGGATGGATCAGTAACCACGGACCTTCCCAGTCTGATAATACCAGCTTGTTGCTGTCTGATTTATCTACCCTGGATATCAAAACTGGAGTGAACCTCATTCAATTTCTGATAAGCAGCTCAGATAAAGCAGACAGAAGTGATTTGATATTAACAGAGTGAGAAGTGCAATGGATATTTGAACCTTGCCATTCTGACATGAGTCCTTCAGTAGTGGCTTTACCTTAGCAGGTAACTAAAGTAGGGCAGGACTCCACATCACTTTTTCTTTATTTATTTTTACACTACACAGACAGCAGACTGACTGCAACCAATCACAGACTCCGACACAGTAAGTGGAGGGCATGTATAGCGGTCTGACTGCAAGCAATCACAGTCGCTGTCACAGAGGATGGGCGTGGAAAGCAGTAAATATTTATGAGGTCTTATGAGCCCGGAAACAGTCTGACAGCAGTCTTATCTGCTGGGGAAACATAGTATGCATAATTGCCCTACTTTAACCCCCTTTCTGCTTCCTTTCGCAGTGCCCTAGCTCTTTCTACCACCATTTTACAGCACTTACGTTTACGACCTCATTGACATATATGAGCTTCGTGATCAAGTTTGGGTCAAGTCTAGGTCTCAACCCATATTTTTGTTTAATGTCCAGCTGAATCCAGTGGACCTGAGCATCTGATTATCTTTAGCCTTCGGTAGTTGAGGATCGGATAGCAGAACTGACAGAGACCACTAGCTCCTTTTTAACAAAAGTTCTTTACTCATCAGTTTCCACAGTTTTTTAAAAATATAAATCTGAAAACTGTGACATGCATTTGTATTCAGCCCCCCTGAGTCAATGCTTTGCAGGACCACCATTCACTGTAACTACTGCTGAAAGTCCTTTGGAGTAGGACTACCAGATTTGCACATCTAGAGGCTGAATTTTTTTCAATATCTAGTTCAGTGAGATTGGATTGAAAGCACCTGTGAACATCATTTTTCAAGTCACAGATTCTCAAAGGGATTTAGAGCTGAACTTTGAATATGCTTTGATTTAATGTATTCCATTGTAGCTCTGGCAGTATGTTTAGGGTTGGTGTCTGCTGGAAGGTGACCTACACCCCAGTCTCAAGTCTTTTGCAGACTCTTATGGTGGGTTTACACACACCAATTTATCTGTTCAATCTCTGAACCAATCTCTGGTTGCAGTGAAATCATGGATACATTGCTCCATTTTGTGGCTGTGTACAACATGGAGCAATGTATCCATGATTTCACTGCAACCAGAGATTGGTTCAGAGATTGAACAGATAAATTGGTGTGTGTAAACCCACCATTACAGATTTTCCTCCAGGATTGTCCTGTATTTAGCTCTAAATAATTTTCCCATCAATTCTGACCACCTGTAGAAGAAAAGCACCTCCAAAGCATGATGCTGTCATCACCATGTTTCATGGTGGAAATTGTGTTCTCAGGGTTGTTTGCATTTAGCCCACAAAGTTTTACTTTGGTCTCACCTTACCAAAGCACCTTTTTTCACATGGTGGCTATGTCCCTTACATCGCTTTTTGTAAACTACAGTCAGGACTTTTCATGGCTTGCTTTCAAAAACAGCTTTCTTCTTGCCAATACCTTCTTCAGGTATACAACCAATAGTTGTCCTGTAGACAGATTCTACCGCCTGAGATAAGGATCTATACCCCATCTCCAGAGTGACCATGGACCTTTTGGCTGCTTCTTTAATAAGTGCTCTCCTTCCAGGGTATGTCAATACCCTGTATTGTATATATGTAAAGTGCTATGTAATTAACCCGTTCACCACCCAGCCTATTTTGACCCTAAAGACCTTGCCATTTTTTTGCAATTCTGACCAGTGTCCGTTTATGAGGTAATAACTCTGGAACGCTTCAACGGATCCTAGTGATTCTGAGATTATTGTTTCATGACATATTGGGCTTCATGTTAGTAGCAAGTTTAGGTCGGTCATTTTTGCATTTATTTGTGAAAAAAATAAAAAATATGGCAAAAATGTTGAAAATTTCGCAATTTTCAAATTTTGAATTTTTATTCTGCTAAACCAGAGAGTTATGTGACACAAAATAGTTAATAAATAACGTTTCCCTTATGTCTACTTTACAGCAGCACCATTTTGGAAGAAAAGTTTTTTTGGTAGGACGTTATAAGGGTTTAAAGTTCATCAGCAATTTCTCATTTTTCCAGCAAGATTTACAAAACCATTTTTTAGTGACCACATCACATTTGAAGTTCCTTTGAGGGGTGTACATGACAGAAAACACCCAAAAGTGACACCATTCCAAAAACTGCACCCCTCAAGCTACTCAAAACTACATTCAAGAAGATTATTAACCCTTCGGGTGCTTCACGGGAACTAAAGCAACGTAGAAGGATAAAAATGGACATTTACATTTTTCCAACAAATATATTCTTTCAGCCTCAATTTTTTTATTTTCACATGGGCAACAGGATAAAATAGATCTGATAATTTGTTGAGCAATTTCTCCTGAGTACACCGATACCTCATATGTGGTAATAAACCACTGTTTGGGTGCACGGCAGGACTCGGAAGGGAAGGAGCTTAATTTGACTTTTGGAGCTAATTTTCTATTTAAAAAGTCAAATGGCGCTCCTTCCCTTCTGAGCCCTGCCGTGCACCCAAACAGTGGTTTATGACCAAATATGAGGTATCGGTGTACTCAGGAGAAATTGCCCAACAAATTGTATGGTCCATTTTATCCCATTGCCCATGTGAAAATGAAAAAATTGAGGCTAAAAGAACATTTTTGTGAATAAAAATAAAGTGATTTTTTCATTTTTACAGATCAATTTGTCAATTGGAATTGTTAGCGGATACCATGTCGCACATGCAGAGCCCCTGTGTGCCTAAACATTTTGTAAACTAGACCACCCAAGGAACTTACCCAGATGCATAGTGAGCACTTTGATCCCCCAGGTGCTTCACAAATTGATCCGTAAAAATGAAAAAGTCCTTTTTTTTCACAAAAATCTTCTTTTTTTCTTTTTACGGGCTAATTTGTGAAGCATCTGGGGTCCAAAGTGCTCACTATGCATCTAGATAAGTTTCTTGGGGGGGGGGTCTAGTTTCCAAAATGGGGTCACTTGTGGGGGAGCTCCAATGTTCAGGCACACAGGGGCTCTCCATAGGTGACATGGTGTCTGCTAACAATTAGAGCTAATTTTCCATTGAAATTGTTAGCAGACACCGTATCACGTATAGAGAGCCCCTGTGTGCCACCAGC
This sequence comes from Allobates femoralis, assembly GCA_033576535.1. Classification (NCBI taxonomy): domain Eukaryota; kingdom Metazoa; phylum Chordata; class Amphibia; order Anura; family Aromobatidae; genus Allobates; species Allobates femoralis. Next base: position 171,676,050 of record JARQOC010000003.1, read on the forward strand.
ATTGCCACCAGCACAAGGGCAACTGGAAGAGTCAGGCTACAGCACTAGAAAATGGCACCTCTAATGAATGCGCTATTTTCATTTTTTTTATTTATAGACCTAATTTCAGAAAAAACCGACGTGGGGCTCCGCCATATTTTTGGTCCAGCCAGGTACAACTAGGCAGCTGGGGACTGGAATCCACAGCATGGAAAAGCCCAATAGTTCTGTGCCCCCCATGCTGCGAATTGCAGCCCACATCCGCCCCAAAGAATAGCACAATCATTAAAGCCCCATTTTCTGGCGCTGTACTCAGACTCTTCCAGTTGCCCTGGTGCCGGTGGCAAACTGGGCAATAAAGGATTAATGCCATCTTCTTTATTGGCAGCTTGCCCGAGATTCATAATGTCGGGCCAATGTTAGACCCGGCCATTAGGAATCTCTAGTAAATAGTAAAAAAATACACCAGAGAAAAATATTTTTATTAGAAAAAAGAAACAAACACAAATTGAGACGCCATCTATAATGTCCGATGTAGTCCAAAATGAAGGTCCCATGACGCTCGATCGCCTCTGCTACATCCAGAGACTGCAGCAAGGGATCAAGTGTCTTGTTGTAGTGTCCAGTGTCATAGTGATGGTGTACTGTATGGCAATGATCTGCCCAATCACTGTGACCCCAGATCCTTTGTTCTAGTCTCTGGGATCCCGGTGATTGTACACTGAATGACAATGATCTGCCATGCAGTGCATCATCACATGACCCCAGAGACTACAAAAAGAGGTCACTTGATCACTTGATCCCTTGTTGTAGTCTCTGGGGTCACAGTCATGGTATACTGGCAAGATCCACTGCAGAGGTGGCTGGCACTTTTAGTGTGTCTCAGCGTCAAGTACAAAGAATTAAAAAAAGATTTGAAGAGACTGGAGATATGTTTAACAAGCCCAGGTCAGGCAAACCAAGCAAGACAACTGCTCAGGAGGAACGTTTGTTGGTTAGAAAATCCAAAGCAAGCCTCTCTTCCACTGCAGCAGAGCTCCAACAGGTCTGCTCACCTCAAGTCCCTGTGTCAACTAGAACAGTCTGTAGGATTCTGTCTCGAAATGGACTCCATGGTCGAATCAGTGCCAAGAAGTCAGCACTAAAAAAAAGGCAAATAAAAAACCGTGTGGCATTTGCAAAGTCCCACAGCCTGCTAAACAGATGGAAGCTGGAAAAAGTAGCAGAAGGTGGATTTCTCTGATGAATCTTCAGTAAAATTACACCACAACCGATACTGAAAATACTGCAGGAGACCTACTGGAGCCCGTATGGATCCAAAGTACACCCAGAAAAGAGTTACATTTGGTGGTGGAAATATCATGGTCTGGGGTTACATTCAGTATGGGGATATGCGAAACGTTTGCAAGGGGGAAGGCAATATCAATAGCCTAAAATATCAAGAAGTATTAACTACCCACTATATTCCAAATCATAAAAGGGGTCAAATTCTGCAGCAGGATGGTTCTCCATCTCATACATCCATCTTTACAACAAAGTTCCTTCAGGCAAAAAAGATCAAGTTGCTCAAGGACAGGCCAGCCCAGTCACCAGACATGAACATCATTGAGCATGTTTGGGGTACGATGAAAGAGGAAGCTTGAAGACAAAACCAAAGAATCTAGATGAACTCTGGGAGGCATGTAAGACTGCATTGTTTGCTATTCCTGATGACTTCATTAATAAATTGTATGAATCATTGTTGAATCTCATGGATGCAGTGCTTCAAGCTCTTCAAAGTCACACAACATATTAAATATAACTCTAATAGCACCACAACTTCATTCACCAATGTTATGCAACATATATTTGTATTTTAAGTTAATTATTTGTATTAAAATCACATTACTTTCTGTGGGTGACAAAACTTTTGTCTTGCCAAAATCAGACCATTCTGTGTTCATTAAATGATCAATATTTCAGCATTGATGCCAATTTATTTTCTTAACCTAAACCATATTTTGGAGGGTTTCAGCTTTCAATAGAGTAATTTATACAACCAATGGATGAATTTAACGTCAGGTTATAAGCTTTTATTTACATAACATGAATAAGCGACAAAACTTCTGTCAGGGAGTGTACTCGCAATTGTTGCTGTGTTATTTATATTTGTAGAGGCCATGTCCATGAAAGTTCTGATCTACTATATAGTTGGTGATATGTTGGTTCAGTAGACAGTATAAGGATTGTTTCTTTACTGCCTATTATCTTCATGACTTCATTATTGTTTGTTTATTCCTCAGAATTTCTTTGATAGCTATGTCCTGATACCCCCTACTGATCTAGTTCATCATTTTGGCATATATATTTGTATATTATTCTGTGTATCCTTAAATAAATACATAGTTCATTTTATCCTGGATACTTTACCTACTGTACTGAGCAACAAAAGCATCAAATGTGAAAATCTCTGCAATGGATTCACGCAGTGCAAAATGGAAAAAACGCAGTAGACTCTGGTATCTCAGAGATTTTTACAAGATATATAACTACATTTTTTAGCAAGTGACAGGCATTCTTTAGTGACCGTTATTGTATAGTCAAAAATAAAAACAAATTAGTTTGAGGCTTATTTGATTTGTTTACCGTATTGAACATGTCACAATATGGCTGCCACTACACATTGATCTTCTGAGAAATGATGGCCTCTACTTGCTATAAAATCAACTTATGATATCTCCTTCTTGGCATGCATGTGTGCACAGTGTAACTGCACAGAACTCACTCACTCACTGCACTGAACACTTCCATTTGCATGACAAACTGCTTTTTATGTAAATTAAAGGCTATATTTAATACAACAAATGTATGATTTTTATAGGGACCTAGTTCTTTATTTGATATGTGTTTGGTTTTAACAGAGATTTTGTAAAATAACAGGTTTTCCTATAAACATACACACACCCACAAACAGGTTATGGAAAAGGGGAAAGTCATTCTACAGGGAGAAGATGCGCCCGCACCCAACTGGTCCCTGTACAGACTAGTAAGACCCTAGCCACACCACCTAGGAGCTGACTCCCTACAAGGCTGTTGAGGGGTTTCTTGTGCCTCCAGAGGGGAAGCCGCCACACACTGCCTACAAGGGGAAAGGAAGGTGGAAGGAGAACACACAAACCTAGAGTGAGAAAACTAGAAAAAATTTATTTATAAGGTGAATAGAATAGGTTCTGGGAAATAAAAGAAATCAATTCACAGCATGGAGGATGATGCAAAAAGACCACAGGTGCTGGAGGATGCAGACTGCCCGCCTACCTTACTGCCGAAGAGAAGCTGAGCTGCTGATTCTGCCACCGGCCTGCTCAATCCTCCCCTGCTCACAGCTGTTCTCCAGACTACAGTCTTCCCAGTGAATCTGTTACTGCCGTCCACCAGTTCCTGGGCCAGGTTGAAGAGGCATATTCAGAAACCTGGGGCAACATAGAGTGAGTGATATGTCCTGCTGCAGCTGATGTGCAGTGCTCTGTGTGTGCCAGTTCTCCTGTGGGCTGCTGCATGGGAGGACTCAGTTTGAAGTAAAAAGAATTATTAAGCAATTTAATTAAAGGACTTGTTGTACTTAGGGCCACGTCACACACACAGATATTGTTCACAGATCTCTGGTTGCAGTGAAATCATGGACACATTGTTTCATTTGTACACGGCAACAAAATGGAGCAATGTGTCCATAATTTCACTGCAACCAGAGATCTGTTCAGACGTTGGACACAGATATCTGTGTGTGTAAAGCGGCCCTAATAGAAACAAGTGCTCCACTTATATGTTTAATCGTCCACTCCTGGTTTGTGATGAGCTTGTGCTTAAAAATATGCAGCGAAAAAGCAGTGTGTGAATGGGGCCTAAGGCATTTTTTCTTTGGGTTTTATGCAAATCCATGCTATTAAAAAGCTATCTTTTTACAGAAATAATAATCTGTTTCAGGTATATGCTAATGACACCATCACATGACCCGTCATATGGGGGGGGGGGGCACAGAGTCTGAGCAGCGCAGGGCTCTGGCTACCTTTAGGGTCCCGTCACACTTGGTGACGCTCCAGCGATCCCGACAACGATACGACCTGGTAAGGATCACTGGAACATCGCTACGTGGTCGCTGGTGAGAAGTCAAACTGTCAGATCTATTCAACGACGCAGCAACGATACGGTGACCCGTATAACGACCTCGGCAGTCGTTGGGACCCTGTCACACAGCAGCTAGTCTGGCGACTCAGACCTACGTGGCTGAGTTCTGAGTTGCCAAGAGGTCGTTGTTAAGGCATCAAACACAATGACGCATGCTGGCCAGCAGGAGCCTGACAATCAAAAAATGGTCCAGGCCATTTTGACATGATCAGCGATCTCACAGCAGGGGCCCGGCAGTTGCTGTGTGTCAAACATAGGGAGATCGCTGGCGAGGTCGCTGTTGCGTCACAAAATGTGTGGCGAAACAGCGATTTCGCTAACGATGTCGCTAGGTGTGATGGGGGCTTTAATACACTACTGAATGCAGCCATTTGGGTTTTTTTAACACTGGGTGCATTTACGATTAGGAGGGCCTACATTGAATTTTATAAATTGTGCTTAAAGAAGAAATAGAAATGAAAGGGTGAGAATTAAGCAAATTATGATTCGTCACATTACAAAAATGTTCAGTGTAAATTAAAAATGTGTCGTTTTCATAATGATGTTATTTCTGTCTTATACCAAGTATCTTATTTTCACATAACCCAAATTCTAAGCTGTTCTCTTTGCTTTCCCAGAAGGTGTACAAACAGAGGGTGACAAATGTATTGAACACATCACCAATTTTATAAGTAAACATATTTCTAAAGGTGCCATTGACATGACTTTCTCATCACATGTCAGTAACAATCCATCCAATCTGCACAAGCAAAGAAATCAAACCATAGATGCCGATAAATTAAGTTATGTGTAATAATGAGAAATTAAACAGGAAAAAAATATTGAACATATGAAGAAAAGAAAATGCAAAAAGCCATGGAATGTCTTGACATCAGCTGAAATCTATCAGTAATTATAATGTAATACTGCTAATTAGTGAAAAATATCAGCTGGTTCACCTGTTGCCCTAGAAAAAGGTATCTTATTACCAAGGTGTCACACAAGAAACATCACATGATTGGTAAAACCAGTGAGCTGCCTCAAGACCTTCCCAACCTTATTGTTTCAAAACATACTGATGGCATTGGTTACATAATATCTAAAGAACTGAAGGTTCTAATAAGCAGTGTTGAGGAGATTTGGAAGAGAAAATAACATCATTTCACCATAAACCAGCCTCGACCAGGTGCTCACCTCAATATTTCAGACAGAAGAGTGAAAGAATTATCAGAGGAGTTGTTCAAGAGCCAAAGAACACCTGTGAAGAACTACAGAAAACCTGAATCAGCAGGTACATTTGTTTCAAAGAAAACAATAGGTAATGCCAACCTTCATGGCCTGTATGCTCGCTCACCCTGCAAGATTCCATTGCTGAAAAAAATCATGTTCAAGTGCATTTAAAGTTTGCTCAACAACATTTAGAGAATCCTGTGAAATACTGGGAGAATATAGTCTGGACAGATCAGACCAAAATTGAACTCTTTGGATGCCATAATACGCGCCATGTTTAGAGGCCTTTAACGCCATATCACAGTGAAGTATGGAGGAAGGAATCATAGTGTGGGGTTGTTTTTAAGCATATTGCACTCCTGGCCTTCAAATAATTGAAAGGAGACTGAATGGATAAAAATCTGTCGTCATCTACTAGGATAAGATGAGAGTGGACATTTCAACAAGAAAGTGATTCAAAGCACACAACCAAGAAAACTCTTAATTGATTTCGAAGAAAGAATATAAAGCTACTAGGATTGTCCAGTCAATTCCATGACCTATATACAAAAGAAAATGTATGGAACAAACTAAAGGTCAGAGTTCATAAAAGGAGACCACAAATTCTTCAGGATTTTTAGAGAATTTGTATGGAATGATGAGCCAAAATCACACCTGAGCAGTGCATGTGACAAGTATTAATGAAATCTCAGTAAGCGTGTTCAATTCTTTTTCCCTGTGCCATTTCTCAATTTTAAATAAACTAAAAGAAGGAAGCAAGCGCAGATAAGGTCTTATCTTTTTAACAATCAGCGGCTAAAGAGCCGCAATGATAACTGCTCACCTGGTCAAGTTGTGTAACACACAACCAGTATGAAAAGCATGTAATGGCGGCTGCTGCTGGACCCACACCTCCACGTGCTATGTGGTCAAATTCCAGAATTTTCCAGGGACAATGTGTCGTCGGTCTGCGCTGCCACAAATAACTGAATCAGAAGTTCACTCTATACATTTATTTGGATCCATCCAACGCGTTTCAGAGCCTGCTATGCTCCTTCATCAGGGAACCTCATATACTCCCTGATGAAGGAGCATAGCAGGCTCTGAAACGCGTTGGATGGATCCAAATAAATGTATAGAGTGAACTTCTGATTCAGTCATTTCTCAATTTTACACATCATTTCATTAATGGACATCTATGGTTTTGATTGATGTGTTAGCCAGCGATGGGTTGTTCTCACCATCTGGTGAGAGTTTCACTTCAATAGCACCTTTAGAAATATATTTACCGTATATACTCGTGTATAAGCCGACCCGTGTATAAGCCGACCCCCCTACTTTTGCCCCCAAAACCTGGGAAAATCTATTGACTCGTGTATAAGCCGAGGGTGGACCCTAGCACAAGTATACAGCCCCCAGCAGTGTGGTATACACCAGTCCCAGAGGTAGATACAGCAGCCCCAGTGGTAGTATACACGCAGCCCCAGTAGTATATACAGCCCCAGTGGTATATACAGCCCCAGTGGTAGTATAGACGCAGCCCTAGTAGTATATACAGCCCCAGTGGTAGTATATACAGCCCCAGTGGTAGTATACAGGGCCCCAGAGGTATATAGCAGCCCCAGCGGTAGTATACACGCAGCCCCAGTAGTATATACAGCCCCAGTGGTATATACAGCCCCAGTGGTAGTATAGACGCAGCCCTAGTAGTATATACAGCCCCAGTGGTAGTATACAGGGCCCCAGCAGTATATACAGCCCCAGTGGTTTATACAGCCCCAGTGGTAGTATACAGGGCCCCAGAGGTATATACAGCCCCAGTGGTAGTATATACAGCCCCAGTGGTAGTATATACAGCCCCAGTGGTAGTATACAGGGCCCCAGCAGTATATACAGCCCCAGTGGTTTATACAGCCCCAGTGGTAGTATACAGGGCCCCAGAGGTATATACAGCCCCAGTGGTAGTATATACAGCCCCAGTGGTAGTATATACAGCCCCAGTGGTAGTATACAGGGCCCCAGCAGTATATACAGCCCCAGTGGTTTATACAGCCCCAGTGGTAGTATACAGGGCCCCAGAGGAATATTCAGCCCCAGTGGTAGTATATACAGCCCCAGTGGTAGTATATACAGCCCCAGTGGTAGTATACAGGGCCCCAGCAGTATATACAGCCCCAGTGGTTTATACAGCCCCAGTGGTAGTATATTCAGCCCCAGTGGTAGTATACAGGGCCCCAGAGGTATATAGCAGCCCCAGCGGTAGTATACAGGCAGCCCCAGTAATGCAGGGCCCTCCCAGCGTCTCTCCGGTCACCTGTAAAGGAAACTATACTTATCACAGTGCTCTGTCCGCGCCCGCTCGCACCCGCTCGCAGCTGCCGACCGCCATCCTCCATCTTGCGTCTTCTTTCTTCCTGTTTCCTGTGCTCGTCGCAGGGAATGACGTCATTGCCCGCGACGAGCACAGAAACAGGAAGAAGACGCAAGATGGAGGATCGCGGTCGGCAGCTGCGAGCGGGCGCGGACAGCGGGCGCGGACAGCGGCACTGTGATAAGTATAGTTTCCTTTACAGGTGACCGGAGAGACGCTGGGGGGGCCCTGCATTACTGGGGATGCGGGGGCTGCTGTATACCGATGTATACATCGGTATGTACCGATGTATACATCGGTATACAGCACTGACTCGCGTATAAGCCGAGGGGGGTACTTTTCAGCCCAATTTTTGGGCTGAAAAACTCGGCTTATACGCAAGTATATACGGTAATTAGAACTTTTTGATGTGTTCAATAGTCATGAGTAAGGTTGCTTAATGTAACTGAAACGTGCCGACTGAGGTCATGCCACCATGTAAATTTTTCTTCTGTTTGCACCATTTTTATTGATAAACTAGCTGTAGTACCCGGCTGCGCCCGGGTTAATAAATAACTGATGTTAGCTATAACAAAATAGAATTTGAATATGTCATATTAATGACCTGTAAGAAAATAGAAGCTGAGCTGTGATTGATTGCTATAGGCAGCCTAATAAATCTCCAGCCAATAGTAAACCCTCCCCCTGGCCGGGCAGTATATGTTACCTAACACATATACATAATAGACAGCTCATGTGACTGACATCTGCCTTAATTCCCTATATGGCACATGTATTGCACATTGGCTGTTTTTAAGATGTTTATGTTTGGTAATAAAAGATAACAGACGTGTGAGGCGAGTTGTGTGAGGTGATTTGTGCACATCTGTGTCTGTCTGTGTGGTGTGTGTGTCCCTGGGGTGTGTGTATGTGTGTGTCCCTGTGGGGTGATTGCATATGTCCCTATAGGGTGTGTATGTGTGTGTGTGTCCCTGTGGGGGGGGTGTCTATGTGGGGTGTGTGTGTCTCTGTGTTGTGTGTGTCTCTTTGTGGTGTGTGTGTGTGTCCCTGTGCGGTGAGTGCATATGTCCCTATAGGGTGGGTATGTGTGTGTGTCCCTGTGGGGGGGGGTCTGTATGGTGTGTGTGTCTCTTTGCGGTGTGTGTGTATGTGTCCCTGTGGGGTGAGTGCATGTGCCCCTATAGGGTGGCTATGTGTGTCTGTCCTTGTGGGGGGGTCAATGTGGTGTGTGTGTCTGTGTTGTGTGTGTCTCTTTGTGGTGTGTGTGTCCCTGTGGGGTGAGTGCTTGTGTCGCTATAGGGTGTGTGTGTGTCCCCTTGGGTGTGTGTTTGTGTGTCTCTGTGTTGTGTGTGTCTCTTTGTGGTGTGTGTGTGTTTGTTCGGGTGCGTGGTGAATATCCAATGTTGGGGCTGCACCTTAGTGACTGTACACTTGCTGTTACTCTTTGTGTGCATGTGGTGTTTATACATGTCCCCGTGCGTGGTGAATATCTCATGTTGGGGTCCCAACTTAGTGACTATATGCTGGTATGTGCTGTTAGTCTTTGGCGCTATCATTAAGCCTTTCTAATTCACAACTGTCACCTGGTAACTGTCACTTTTTCCCCATTATGTAGATAGGGGCAAAATTGTTTGGTGAATTGGAATGCGCGGGGTTAAAATTTCACCTCACAACATAGCCTATGACGCTCCCAAGGTCCAGATGTGTGACTGTGCAAAATTTTGTGGCTATAGCTGACAGCTGTCGATTTTCCTCCAACACTTTTCCATTCACTTTTTCCCCATTATGTAGATAGGGGCAAAATTGTTTGGTGAACTGGAACGCGCAGGGTTAAAATTTCACCTCACAACATAGCCTATGACGCTCTCGGGGTCCAGATGTGTGACTGTGCAAAATTTTGTGGCTGTAGTTGCGACGGTGTAGATGCCAATCCCGGATATACATACACACACACACACACACACACACATACATACACACATTAAGCTTTATATATTAGATAAAAAAAGAGAAACTCCATCATTGTGTGAGCCAGATTCTGTTTTTTCTTTACCTGGTGTTCAATAATTATTTGACCCACTGTATACCCAATAAATACAGAAGAAACACATGGCAATGCTATTTTCATTGCCTGGTTTACGACAATACATAGGATCTATTTTTAGTCTGCCATGCTAATCCACATATGCATTCAAGGGAAAAAATAAAGAATATATATTGTGACTAGTTGACACTTCAAAGAATCTCCTGGAGCTTCAAGGAAGATTTTAATTATAGTGTAAGAACGATACATTGATAACCGAAACTTTCAAAATGACAACCTCTTTATGATTGTGCAGATGTATAAGAGCTCAGGGGGAAAATAAGAACTGGGTGCAGTATGAAGCAGTATGATACGTAAAATAAAAGCCTATATTTATCATGCATCAAGATACAGCTGTTCTCTCTGCTAGGAAAATTGGTGGTTTTATATTCTAGAATAGCAAAGGAAATGACCGCAAAGCACTAATTTATTACTAAAAATGCAATTCAATATCTAACAAACTTAGCTAGTTCTCCGAGAGGATCAAAGATCAATGTTCACATAATTGTAGGGTACGGAAACGTTCATGTAGCTAATATGGGGCTATACTGCGTCTCTAATTTTGTACAGTGTATAAATATTTATTGTTGCATGTTCCAACACATACCAAATTACAACTATGGAGAGAATATGGACTGTCATGAAGATGCTATAGTCTGGTACAAAAAGTGGCTACAGCTCTACAATATAGTAAACCAAAAGCAGAAAAAAAACTAATTGTAAATGGGGTTAAAAATATACATGCGGGGGCGTGGTCTGAGCATGGCGGTGTGAAGACGCTTCATTCGGGAGCTCTGTGGACCCGGGACTCTTAATCCGTCTCTGTCCGCCCCTCTGCCGCCCGGATGTCGAGGAGAAAGAAGCAGGAGGAAGCGGGTAGCTCTGCCCAACCACCGGTGAAACCGGGAAGAGAGGCGCACATTGCTAGGCTGTTCAGCGCGGCGGGGAAGCAGACCGCGCGCTCGCCTGTAATGGCGCCGGCCAGAGTGTCTGCAGAGAAGCAGCAGCAGCAGACGTCTCCCCAGCCTCTGCAGCAGAGAACACCCCGAGGCAGAGATGGAGGAGAGCAATTGCCCACATCTCAGAGGGCACTGGGAGAGAGACGGGAGCAGCAGGAGAGGATTACACTGGAGGAATGCAGGATGAAACCAGCAGCCTCTGCAGTTCCACAAAATGGCGCCAACGCTGAGGGAGATGGTGAGTCATGGAACACAGCCCCAATTACAGTGCACACAGAGATGAGGTCTCACACACAATCTGATGACTCCTGTGTGGATCTGAGGGCCATCAGGGACATGATAGCCGCACTCCCTTCTAAGCAAGGTATTGATAATATAGTGGCCCGCATGGAAGCCTCTCAAGAAAAAGCCCTCAGTGTAGTAAGAGAGGATATAGAGAATATTAAGTCCCAGGCAGCCATGACAACAGAGGCAATAAGTGCCATGGAGGAGAGAATCACTGTTCTGGAGAGGGATGCTGCCCGTTCTAATGCCTTCACTGTAGCCTTAATCCTACAGACAGATGACCAGGAGAATAGAGAGAGGAGAAATAACGTTCGCCTAAAGGGAATTCCTGAATCCGTCACGACTAATATGCTCTTAGACAAGACTTTGGACATATTTAATATGGTGGCTCGGAGACAATCAGGATCGACCTACAAGGTGGATAGGATACACAGAGTCTCGCGCCCTGGCCCCATAGATCCGGAAAATCCCAGAGATGTCTTGTGTAGGCTACATAACTTTACAGATAAAAACAATTTGATACAGGCTGCTTGGGCTTTTGGAGATATTATATTTGAAGAAGCTAACATACGCCTTTTCCCTGATGTCTCTAGCCGTACCTTGTATATGCGGCGCCAGTTGCGCCCCTTGCTTTTGAAGATAAAGGAGATAGGAGCTACATACCGCTGGGGCATCCTTTTCATTTGATTGTGAAAAAGGGCAGCAGACTGTTTTATCTGTGGCATAAGGATGAGCTTGAAGACCTATTCTCTTTCTTGGACATTCCACCCTTCCCGGTCCCAGATTGGCTCTCTCTGGAGGGCTTCAAAAGATTTGCTGCGCTGGGCAGACAATGCAACTACTCAAAAGATGAATCACGCAGGCGAAAGGGCCGAGGTGGTGGCACCCCGCGTTTGCCTGCAACATCGTCTGGTGGCGCGGGGGGGGGGAGGAGGACGAATTGCTGTCAGATCTTCCGACTTGAACCCTGACTCTTATAGTCGTTGACTTATTTTTCCTCCGCTGGGACTGGTTCTTCCTGGGCAAGAGGTGGGAGAAGTGGAAACAAACATTGTCTTCCGGTGTAGTGTTTTCTCCTTTTTGAATTACAAGAGACTAAATACAAGACGACCGCCTCTGTTGGGTTACTGTTCCTGACAGTACTGGGGTTTTAAATTTTGAATGTTGATATGTTATTTTAGAGTTCCGGGTCTGCAGAAAACCGCCTATAGGTCAGTCACAACCTAACCGATCCCCCTCTGTTCTTTCCTTTCTGTGGGGATCGTGTTTATTGGTGAAAACCGATATCGACTTGTACAGTCTCTTTTGATACCCCTGGACATAAGGGGTCTTGGTGGTGAGTGATGTTCGTTCTTTCTTCACCCGCAACCAACTTTCTTCTTTCTAATTTGCTCTTACTTTATTCTATCGTTAATCTTTCTGCCCTTCCCTCCCCCCCCCCCCCTCCTTTCCTTCACGTTCCCTTTAATTTACTTGAACCCATTTTACTCTTAAGCATACGCACAATTTAAAACTATTGACATGTCAAACAATGATATGAGGTCTTTGAAGATAGGTTCGTTAAATGTACAAGGTTTGCACGATATGGGAAAACGCTCTATATTGTTTAATTATCTGAGAGCTAACAAAATACATATTGCCTTTCTTCAGGAGACCCACATGAGTGCAACTAAACCATACAAACTCTCTAACCATTGGTTCCCTTCGACATACCATAGCTACTCATCGGACCCACACTCATCCGGTACCAGCATTGTGATGTCGAGATCGTTGCCTTGGGAGCTCTTGGATTCCTGCGGTGGTGAAGATGGGAGACTCCTTATGGTCAAAGGTAAGATTGCTTCTCAGATGTACACCTTCGCCTCGCTCTACCTTCCTAATACTGGCCAGATATCTGTGATTTTGCGGTTTTTGGAGAGGATTGATGTGTTCGCAGAGGGGACTCTGATACTAGGAGGGGATTTTAATACTCCACTGGATCCTGATCTAGATACTTCTAAGGGTAAAACTAGTATCTCTAAGATAGCGCGAAGACGACTACAAATCGCACTACACGATCACCAGCTCTTAGACGCTTGGCGTTTGCTGTTCCCGAGCTGTAAGGATTATACGTATTATTCCCCTACACATGACACGTACTCTAGAATTGACTATTTTCTTCTGAGACATAACGGACTTGACTCACCTACAAGACGCTACAATTGAATCGATTACCTTTTCGGACCACGCGATGGTTACGATCTCCCTTGCACTTGCTTCTCCAATTCCGAGACAATGGCAATGGAGACTAAATGCATCCTTGTTAGAAGACCCAATTATACTAGCTGATGTGATTCAGAAGGTGAAAGACTATTTTGTTCTAAATGTATCTCCGGATGTGTCACCAGTGACAACGTGGCACGCTCACAAATGCGTATTAAGAGGCTTATTAATACAACATGGAGCTAGACTAAAGAAAATAAGGGATATTGAGATTAGAGAACTCATGATCAAATTGAAGGACTTGGAAACTAGACACAAACGACAGGAACCTCCCGCAGCAAAAAAGGACCTTTTAGATGTCAGAGAAAAATTACGTTCTAAATTACTGCAAAAGGCGAAGGGTGTGCTTTCACGTTGCCGTCGCCACTTCTATGAATACGGGAACAAAGCGGGCAGATCCTTGGCTAGAGCCTCTCGACTGCAGAATGCCGCCACTTATGTACCTGAGATACTCAATCCGAATACCTCACGAGTTACAAAATTTCCCTTAGAAATAGCAGAGGCGTTTAAACAGTATTATACTGCTTTATATAACCTAGATGATGCAAAATCATTAACGGCGACCTCTGCCTTCAAAGTCCGCATACGAGAATACATTAAATCTTCGGGTTTACCAAAGCTCCCAGAATCGATCCTTACATCCCTGGAGGCTTCAATCTCAGAGACGGAGGTCGAGGAGGCTATCCTTCAGTTAAATCTGGAAAAGTCCCAGGCCCCGATGGTTTTACGGTGACCTATTACAAGAAACTTAAGACGTCCTTACTCCCACATTTAACGGCATGCTTTAATGCTATGTCGAGGAGAACTCCTCCTCCTAAAGATGCATTACGTGCTACTATAGCGGTAATTCCGAAATCAGGAAAAGATCCCCTGATCTGCTCTAGTTACCGCCCGATCTCCTTACTTAATGTAGACACCAAATTGTTTGCTAAAATATTGGCGACCAGGCTTTCACCATTCATTCCTGATATAATACACCCGGATCAAGTGGGATTCGTTGCGGGACGTGAGGCCAGGGACAACACTACTAAGGCCATCAACTTAATACACCATGCGAAGGTTTCTAAAGCCCCTCTGATGCTATTATCCACGGACGCCGAGAAAGCGTTCGATCGCTTTCATTGGTCCCTCATTGAGGAGACGTTACTGCACATCGGTCTGGGAGCAAAGATGCTTGGCTGGGTGTTGTCCCTTTACTCTGTCCCGTCGGCGAAGGTTCGGGTGAATGGTATTCTCTCTGAATCTTTTGACATTACTAATGGTACACGTCAGGGATGTCCGCTATCCCCGCTGATTTTTATCCTGACGCTAGAACCATTGTTACGTCATATCAGGGGTAATGGTGACATCTCTGGCTTAAGATTGAGATCGCAAACACATAAAATTGCTGCTTATGCGGACGATCCTTTGTTTTTTGTGGGGAATCCCAGAATCTCCATTCCAAATCTCCTGAAGGAGCTGGAGAGATACCACACTCTCTCGAACTTCAAAATTAATAGATCAAAGTCAGAGGCCCTAAATATCTCGCTCCCTGCTGGACTGGCTTCTGAGTTAAGGGACGCCTTTGCTTTTCATTGGTCACCTAAATCCCTCCGTTACCTGGGATTGCAGCTTACACCGGATGTTCGTAATATATACGGAGCAAATTTTCCCGCCCTGCTAACTACAATTAGAACGGAATGCGAGAGATGGATGTCGTTGGCCTTTACATGGATGGGTAGATGTCATCTTTTTAAGATGACTATCCTTCCAAAGATCTTATATTACCTGCAGACGCTTCCCATCAATATCCCGGCATCATTCTTTAAAACGGTCTCACAGCTCCAGACGAGATTTATTTGGAACAAAATGAAACCGAGAATAGCAAAATCAATCTTACATAGACGTAGGGGAGAAGGTGGTATAAACCTTCCAGATGTTCAATTATATCACATTGCCAGCCACCTTACACGCGTAATAGACTGGTGTAGACACAGCGAGACCAAATTGTGGGTCCAGATAGAACAGGACTTTACCCCTCTTAGACTTCAATCATTGCCGTGGGCTATATTACAGAAAGACGTGACTGTCACGGAGCATCCAACGATCGGACCTACTCTTAAGACCTGTAACCATAAATTGGTTAGGTGTTCCATAATACCGCATGCATCGAGTATGTTCCCAATATTGAGTAACCCTGATTTTAAACCGGGCATAGGGGATCCTTTGTTTCAGAGGTGGATTTCAGACAGGATAGACAGAGTGGAGACTTGGGGTGACGGAGACGAGTGGCCCTCCCTAGAACAGCTTAATACGAGCACACGCCCGATAGCTTTGGGATTTTGGAGATGTTTACAGCTTACACATTATTTACGGACACTCCCCCCTAAATCGGCCTACCACAGACCTAAGACACTATTCGAACACTTATGTCAAAACGAAGGTGAATGTAGACATACCCTATCGAGATCATATGCTTTTTTGATCTCCCCTCCGGACCTGTTGACCCCACAGTTTATGCTGAATTGGGAGGCGGACCTGGGGCTGGAATTATCGTTGGATCAGAGATCGGATATATACGAGTTAGCACATTCTACCTCAATATGCTCACGGATACAGGAAGCTAACTATAAGTTGTTAACTAGATGGTACAGAGTCCCCTCGCGGTTACACAAGGTTTTCCCCTCAATCGATGCAAAATGCTGGAGGTGTGGTGAGGCGGAGGGTACATTACTCCATATATTCTGGGAATGCGCAAGACTTCAACCGTTCTGGTCAGAAGTGGTGAAGATTATTAGAACGGTTACGGACTATCCGGATGAACTTGGCCCGAGTCTCTTCATGCTCCACCACTGTGGGATTCCTACACATAAATATAAGCGATCTCTATTGAGATTCCTTGTGATGGCGGCGAGATCTTGTATCCCAATACTCTGGAAGAAGGAGACCTGCCCTTCAGTTGCTTTATGGTTAGAAAAGGTAAATGACATCATGCACCTAGAAGACTTAACCTCCTCACTTCATGATACATATGTACAGTATAGAAATACCTGGTTTGATTGGATGACGTTTCAACAATCTGATCTATACAAATACTACAGAGACCTCTAGACGTCTCGGGTTGTTTGAAGCTTTAATAGATTAGGGATGTGAATAACCCCTGTAATGTCTGCCTTCCTCTCTCCTTCCCCGTTCCCTCCCCATTCCTATTCTCTCTTTCTTTCTTTCCTTTTATTTCTTTTTCTGTTTGAATCTGTCTGTTGGGTTAGTGAAGTAAGCGAATCTTACCAGTTTGCTTTTAAAAATACAGTTATGGAGCTTATTGTAAACTAACATTACAGAAGACAGTGTCTAATGAACTGTAATGCAGTGGATGTACTTGTTCAATTTTTTGTTACCACTTGTTGTTATAACGTAAAAACAAAGAAATAAAGAATTATAAAAAAAATAATATACATGCAAAAGAACCAAATCTACTGGATTGGAAAAAATCCCCATATCCCCAAAGTGCATATTTGCTGCACTGAATTTGGGGAGTGTTTTGCACTGATGATGTGGTGCTCCGCTGTATTTTTGTTGACTGGCACAGGTACAGCATGCAGGTACAGGCTGCCACCAACTCCCACCTGCCTAGTTTTACCTGGCTGTTATTAAAAAATACAGGGGAGTCCTTTTTTTTATTTCTTGAAATAATAAATAAAAAAAAACTGACATGGAGCTTCAATGTCTTTTTGGTTGCCAGCAAGGTACAATAGGCAGCTGGGGCTGGAATCCACAGCGTGGGGAGGCTCAAGCATTCTGGATCCCCCCTGTTGTGAATTGAAGCCTGCAGCCACCACAGAAAATGGAGGAAAATTCATAAAAGCACCATTTTCTGGAGCTATACCTGACTGTCAGTTGCCCTGATGCCGGTGACAAACTGGGTAATAAAGGGGTTAATGCCAGCTATGATTTGCCAGCTAGTACTAAGCTAGTTCATAATGTCAGGCATTAGACGCAGCCATTAGAATACTCTACATAAATAGTAAACAATGCACCACCCCATGAAAAATAATCTATTTGGAAAAAGAACACTCTCACAATCCGTTTCCATTTTTACTACTCCCACAGAAACCATCCATGATCCTCTGAGATGTTCAATCACAGTGGAACCGGAAACTGACTGATTTTCGGCTACCGCAATAAGAGGGGTGATGTCACAGTCAGGTTCACCTCAGGTCAGCTACAGCGACAAGGCTGAGCTATGACCTGAGGTGAACCTGACTGTGACATCACCCTGTCCCAGTGGTAGCTGAAAATCAGTCAGTTTCGGTCCTGCCATGATAGGACACGACAGTGGATTGTGGAGGCTTTCTGTGGTAGTAATAAAGATGGAAATGAGGATTGTGATTGTGTTCTTTTTCCAAATAAATTATTTTTCATGGTGTGGTGTATTATCTACTATTTAGTTAAAGGTTCCTAATGGCCGGATCTAACATTGGTCCAACAATATAACCTCAGGCTTAGTGTCAGCTGGCAATACTTTGCTGGAGTTAACCCTTTTATTACATAGTTTGCCACCGCCACCATGGCAACTGGGTACAGCTCTAGAAAATGACGATTCTATGAATGTGTTATTTTCTGGAGCGACTGTGGCTGCAATTTGCAGAGGGAGGCCCAGAATGCTTGGTCTTCCCCACGCAGAGGATTCCAGCCCCCAGCTGCCTAGTTGTACCTGGATGGCAACCAAAAATACAGTGAAGCACACACCTATTTTTTCAATTATTTTACAGTAATCTGATGTCAATTTGGTTAACATACTATTATTATTAATATTAATTTATATAGCACCATTAATTCCATAGTGCTGTATATGACAAAATTATAAATATAGTTTACAGTAAATAAATTAACAATGACAAACTGGTACAGAGGAGAGAGGACCCTGACCTTGCGGGCTTACATTCTACAGGATAATGGGGAGAAGACATTAGGTCAGGGGTGCAGCAGATCTGGAGGTGGTGAGGTGGCAGCTCTGGTGGTGGTGGGGCAGCAGCTCCGGTGGCGGTGGGGCGGCAGCTCAGTCATTGCAGGCTATAAGCTTTCCTGAAGAGATTTGTTTTCAGGTTCTGTCTGAAGGATCCGAGCGTGGTGGATAGAGATGGGCGAATCCTAAATTACTCGGACTCGCTAGACTCTAACTCGTTGTAAATGAATGGGGAACGAGTATTGCAGCGACCCCTCCTATAAGGGGTCTGGCAGCAGAGGAAAAACTGCCATTCCCCATGTTACTCTTTTAAAGCCAGCGGCAAAAAGCCGCTGGCTTTTAAAGAATAGTAAAAAAAAACATGGTCCAGGGGTTAATAAAGATGCAGTCCCTTTTATTTATATTGTTTTATGGATTTTTCAGAAAAAAAAATTACGTGGGCTTCGCCGTATTTCTGTAACCAGCCGGATCCAGCAGGCAGCGACGGGCTGCCCCAACCCCCAGGTGCCTATTTGTACCTGGCCGGACACCAGAATATAGGCAAGCCCCCTTTTTTTATTATTTCATGAATTTCATGAAATAATAAAAAAAAAATGCGTGGAGATCCGCGCAATTTCTATGTCTAGCCAGGTACAGCTAAGCAACTGGGAGCTGGAATCCACAGCGCAGGGAGGCCCAAGCCTTCTGGGCACCACCCGCTGCGAATGACAGCCCGCAGCCGCCCCAGAAAATGGCGCATTCATTGAAGCTTCTTCTGGCGCTGAACCCCGCTCTTCCAGTGGCCCTGGTGGCGGGTGGCTCACTGGGTAATAAAGGGGTTAGGGCCAGCTTTTTATTATCAGCTGGCCCTAAGCCCGAAATTTATGGCGGTCACGCCAATATTAGACATGACTGCCATGAATTTCTATTAAATTGTTTTAAAAAAAAACACAAACACAGAGAAATTTTTTTTATTAGAAATAAAAAAAAAAGCCATTAGGGACTCCATCTTTAATTAAAAAAATCCTCTTCCGTCCGACGTAGTCCAAAACGCGATGTCCACTCGGCTACATCCCTGTGCATGGATATACATGTCTGTACACAGGGATAGCAGGCTTGAGAACAATCTCAGGTCTGCTACATCATCTCTGTGCACAGACATTCATGTCTGTACACAGGGAGAGCAGGCGGGCTCTAGGACCCTGGACCTGCCGCAGCCCGCAGGACCCGGAGCCCAGCACAGAGCAGACAGCAGAAGCCGGAAGAGAGGTAAGGAGCATTTCTCCCCCCTCCCTTCCTTCGCTCCCTGCTCGCTCCCCCCAGCCCAGTCCTAACTTAGGACCGGGCGGGGGGGTGAGGGGGGGCGGACTCGTTACTGTGCGAGTAATCCCTGCGTAACGAATCTGGCGAATCCCTTACTACTCGGCGAGTACCGAGTAGTAACGAGTAGATTCGCCCATCCCTAGTGGTGGATAATCTGACATGTTGGGGGCGCAGAATTCCAGAGGATAGGGGAGAAATCTTGGAGGCGGTTGTGTGAGGAAAGGATAAGTGTGGAGGAGAGGAGGAGGTCTTGGGAGGACTGAAGATTATGTGAGGAAAGATATTGGGAGATTAGTTCAGAGATATGGGGAGAAAACAGTTTATGCATGGCTTTGTAGGTCAGTGTTAGTAGCTTGAACTGGATTCGTTGGGGAATTGGGAGCCAGTAGAGGAATTTTCAGAGGGGAGATACAGGGGAAAGGTGGATTAGTCGAGCAGCAGAGTTGAGGACAGACTGGAGAGGTGCAAGAGTGTTAGCAGGGAGGCCACAGAGGAGAATGTTGCAGTAGTCAAGGCAGGAGATGATGAGGGCATGTACAAGAATTTTAGTAGATTGAAGGCTGAGGAAAGGATGGATTCTGGAAATGTTCTTGAGCTGGAGGTGACAGTAGGTGGCGAGAGTTTTTATGTGTGGTTTGTGAAGGACAGGGCAGAGTCAAGAGTTACTCCAAAGCAGCAAATTTGAGGTGTTGGAGAGAGCATGATGTCATTTACCATAATAGATAGATCAGATGGTGAAGATCAAATCTGGGATGGAGGAAAGATGATGAGTTCGGTTTTATCTATGTCGAGTTTTAGGAAGTGAGATGAGAAGAAAGAGGATATGACTGACAGAAACTCCGGAATTCTGGACAGCAGAGAGTTGAAATCTGGGCCAGAGAGGTACAATAGATCTGAGTGTCTCAGTGTACAGGTGATACTGGAAGCCATAGGACTTTATGAGTATAGATGGAGAAAAGTAGGCCAAGGGTATAGATGGAGAAAAGTAGGGACCCCAGGACAGAGACTTGTGGTACTCCAAAAGAGAGAGGGCGGGAAAGTCGTGTGGGAGGGGAAAACGCTAAATGTGTAGTTGGAAAGGTATGAGACAATCTAGGACAGGGCAAGGTCTTTAATGCCAAGGGAAGAAAGAATCTGAAGTAGAAGAGAGTGGTCGACTGTGTCAAAGGCAGAGGACAGGTCTAGAAGGAGGAGGATGGAGAATTGTCTTTTAGCTGTGGCTGTGAGTAAGTTGTTGGTAATTTTGATTAGGGCAGTTTCAATGGAATGGTTGGGCCAGAAACAGGATTGTAGATTGTCAAGGAGAGTTAGATGAGAGGTTGGAGGAAATTTGAGCATGGACATGTTGCTCAAAGAAGCAAACGGGAGCAGTGATATGGGGTGTTAGCTTGTCCTAGCAGTTGGGTCAAGGTTTGGCTTTTTGAGGATGGATGTGATGTTTGAGAGCTGAGGGGTAGGTCCCGGAAGATAGTGATAGAGTGAAGAGGTGGGTTAGGGCTGAGATGAGTGTGTTAGTGAGGTTGGGGAGGAGGTACAGCATGCAGGTACAGGCTGCCACCAACTCCCACCTGCCTAGTTTTACCTGGCTGTTATTAAAAAATACAGGGGAGTCCTTTTTTTTATTTCTTGAAATAATAAATAAAAAAAACTGACATGGAGCTTCAATGTCTTTTTGGTTGCCAGCAAGGTACAATAGGCAGCTGGGGCTGGAATCCACAGCGTGGGGAGGCTCAAGCATTCTGGATCCCCCTGTTGTGAATTGAAGCCTGCAGCCACCACAGAAAATGGAGGAAAATTCATAAAAGCACCATTTTCTGGAGCTATACCTGACTGTCAGTTGCCCTGATGCCGGTGACAAACTGGGTAATAAAGGGGTTAATGCCAGCTATGATTTGCCAGCTAGTACTAAGCTAGTTCATAATGTCAGGCATTAGACGCAGCCATTAGAATACTCTACATAAATAGTAAACAATGCACCACCCCATGAAAAATAATCTATTTGGAAAAAGAACACTCTCACAATCCGTTTCCATTTTTACTACTCCCACAGAAACCATCCATGATCCTCTGAGATGTTCAATCACAGTGGAACCGGAAACTGACTGATTTTCGGTTACCGCAATAAGAGGGGTGATGTCACAGTCAGGTTCACCTCAGGTCAGCTACAGCGACAAGGCTGAGCTATGACCTGAGGTGAACCTGACTGTGACATCACCCTGTCCCAGTGGTAGCTGAAAATCAGTCAGTTTCGGTCCTGCCATGATAGGACACGACAGTGGATTGTGGAGGCTTTCTGTGGTAGTAATAAAGATGGAAATGAGGATTGTGATTGTGTTCTTTTTCCAAATAAATTATTTTTCATGGTGTGGTGTATTATCTACTATTTAGTTAAAGGTTCCTAATGGCCGGATCTAACATTGGTCCAACAATATAACCTCAGGCTTAGTGTCAGCTGGCAATACTTTGCTGGAGTTAACCCTTTTATTACATAGTTTGCCACCGCCACCATGGCAACTGGGTACATGGCAACCATGTACCATGGCAACTGGGTACCATGGCAACTGGGTACATGAACTGGTGCCATGAATTTCTATTAAATTGTTTTAAAAAAAAACACAAACACAGAGAAATTTTTTTTATTAGAAATAAAAAAAAAAGCCATTAGGGACTCCATCTTTAATTAAAAAAATCCTCTTCCGTCCGACGTAGTCCAAAACGCGATGTCCACTCGGCTACATCCCTGTGCATGGATATACATATCTGTACACAGGGATAGCAGGCTTGAGAACAATCTCAGGTTGCTTACATCATCTCTGTGCACAGACATTCATGTCTGTACACAGGGAGAGCAGGCGGGCTCTAGGACCCTGGACCTGCCGCAGCCCGCAGGACCCGGAGCCCAGCACAGAGCAGACAGCAGAAGCCGGAAGAGAGGTAAGGAGCATTTCTCCCCCCTCCCTTCCTTCGCTCCCTGCTCGCTCCCCCCAGCCCAGTCCTAACTTAGGACCGGCGGGGGGGTGAGGGGGGGCGGACTCGTTACTGTGCGAGTAATCCCTGCGTAACGAATCTGGCGAATCCCTTACTACTCGGCGAGTACCGAGTAGTAACGAGTAGATTCGCCCATCCCTAGTGGTGGATAATCTGACATGTTGGGGGCGCAGAATTCCAGAGGATAGGGGAGAAATCTTGGAGGCGGTTGTGTGAGGAAAGGATAAGTGTGGAGGAGAGGAGGAGGTCTTGGGAGGACTGAAGATTATGTGAGGAAAGATATTGGGAGATTAGTTCAGAGATATGGGGAGAAAACAGTTTATGCATGGCTTTGTAGGTCAGTGTTAGTAGCTTGAACTGCATTCGTTGGGGAATTGGGAGCCAGTAGAGGAATTTTCAGAGGGGAGATACAGGGGAAAGGTGGATTAGTCGAGCAGCAGAGTTGAGGACAGACTGGAGAGGTGCAAGAGTGTTAGCAGGGAGGCCACAGAGGAGAATGTTGCAGTAGTCAAGGCAGGAGATGATGAGGGCATGTACAAGAATTTTAGTAGATTGAAGGCTGAGGAAAGGATGGATTCTGGAAATGTTCTTGAGCTGGAGGTGACAGTAGGTGGCGAGAGTTTTTATGTGTGGTTTGTGAAGGACAGGGCAGAGTCAAGAGTTACTCCAAAGCAGCAAATTTGAGGTGTTGGAGAGAGCATGATGTCATTTACCATAATAGATAGATCAGATGGTGAAGATCAAATCTGGGATGGAGGAAAGATGATGAGTTCGGTTTTATCTATGTTGAGTTTTAGGAAGTGAGATGAGAAGAAAGAGGATATGACTGACAGAAACTCCGGAATTCTGGACAGCAGAGAGTTGAAATCTGGGCCAGAGAGGTACAATAGATCTGAGTGTCTCAGTGTACAGGTGATACTGGAAGCCATAGGACTTTATGAGTATAGATGGAGAAAAGTAGGCCAAGGGTATAGATGGAGAAAAGTAGGGACCCCAGGACAGAGACTTGTGGTACTCCAAAAGAGAGAGGGCGGGAAAGTCGTGTGGGAGGGGAAAACGCTAAATGTGTAGTTGGAAAGGTATGAGACAATCTAGGACAGGGCAAGGTCTTTAATGCCAAGGGAAGAAAGAATCTGAAGTAGAAGAGAGTGGTCGACTGTGTCAAAGGCAGAGGACAGGTCTAGAAGGAGGAGGATGGAGAATTGTCTTTTAGCTGTGGCTGTGAGTAAGTTGTTGGTAATTTTGATTAGGGCAGTTTCAATGGAATGGTTGGGCCAGAAACAGGATTGTAGATTGTCAAGGAGAGTTAGATGAGAGGTTGGAGGAAATTTGAGCATGGACATGTTGCTCAAAGAAGCAAACGGGAGCAGTGATATGGGGTGTTAGCTTGTCCTAGCAGTTGGGTCAAGGTTTGGCTTTTTGAGGATGGATGTGATGTTTGAGAGCTGAGGGGTAGGTCCCGGAAGATAGTGATAGAGTGAAGAGGTGGGTTAGGGCTGAGATGAGTGTGTTAGTGAGGTTGGGGAGGAGGTGGGAAGGGATAGGGTCAAGTGCACAGGTGGTGAGGTGTGATTTGGATAGGAGACGAGTAAGCTCTTCTTCAGTGATGTTGGAGAGGGATGTTATGAGGGAAGGGCAGAGGTTTGGTGTAAGGAGTGGTTGGGGTGGTGGAACAATAAAGGTTTGCCTTATTTGGTCGATTCTTATTTTTGAAGTATGTGGCGAAGTCCTCAGCAGAGATGAGGCAGATACTGGAGATACTGGCGATACTGGCATCCAATCACAGATGCCAGCTGAGAGAGTGGGAGGGGCTAAATATGACTTTAACCAATCAAGAGAGGGGAAAGCAGTAGCATTTATGAGTGGGCCTGGAAGCATGGTGACAGAGGCACTGAAGCTTGGTAGGTAATACTTTAGGAAGCTGTTTGTGTAAAAACAGTGGGGCTTCACTGTAAAACAGTTTGAGCCATATGCAGGGGTGAACCAAGCCTCTCTGCTGCCTGAGGCGAACTGCAAAACGGTGCCCCCCCCCCCCCCGCTAGAAAAAAATTTTAATTGATAAAAATAAATCTGGTTCCTACAGATTTATATTTATCCTGTAAAAATGAGCAAAATAGTGGACATTTTAGTTTACAGAAACAGAAAAAAAAGATGTCCACACAAAGATGTCTGCGCCATCACACGCACATACAAGAACCACACAGAAGAATCCAGAACAAGGATCATTAATGGCAATGGCAGCATGGCACAAGCATTTAGACACATAATTACAACTGGCAGAGCCGTGGTCCTGCAGGCAGAACTGATTGCCAACCTCTGGCTCACGCCTGCAAAACTCTGGACAGCTGCCTGGCACTGAATATTCAGACAAGTCGCCATGCCGCACCTTCCACACAACACAGGTAAAGACCTGCAGTCTGAGCATCAACAAGCCACCACTGCACTAAGTTGGTAAAATGGCGCTTCTTCTCCATCCAACAGACCACACTTACTCCCGAATTGCTTAGCCAATCACAAGCACCACACACGGGGCTGTCTTTATGTAATTAATATCAGGGTCCTTCCTATTGGGTTGAGCAAAGGATATGGGAGCAGGAAGGGGGGAAGAGCACCACTGACCAACCGCTGCTCAGGAGAAACATGGCTGGATGCCTGAATGTACCGAGGGGCAGCACTGGACCTGGTGTGTAAGGGTGGTTTCACATTTGCATTCGGAACGCAAGCGTAACAGAACGCAGCCAAATGCTGCGTTCCTATGTTTGCGCATAATTTATACACCCTCCTCCGCCCTCCAAATGCAACATGTTGCATTTTTTGTGCGTTCACAGGTGCTTGTTTTATCAGCAAGTGCCCGCGAGTGCACAAACAATGCATGGATCTCAATGGATCCGCACTGTCCTCCGCATGGCGGCGCAGGAGAACGCTGCGGATCACATTGAAATTTCGTCGGCGGCGGCTGGGAGGTGGAGGATCTCCGCCACAGATCTCCGCCTCCCGGCCGCCGTCGAGATCACTGATTGACTGGCCGAGCACCATACTGATGAGAATCTCCACTGCGTTCACATCAGTATGGCAGCGTTTGCCCTGCGTTTGCATGCCCTGCGCATGCAGACACAAATGCAAATCTGAAACCAGCCTAAGTTATGGCCAATCAGTCCTGCAGCAGAGGGACAATGCATCCTGCATCATAGGGCCCCATAGCAGAAGTTCTAATTGGGCACCCCCCAACAAAAGCAATATTTGGCTGGGTCACATAGGTACATCTCTCACAATATGTCAGCCTTTACAAAGTAATTTTCCTCCTACTGAAGCCCCTAGATTCCCCTTTCATTGCCCCTCTAAAGTGTGATGCCAACAAAAGTGCCCACAAACACTGTATGATCCCCCACAGTGCATTCCTCCACACGCACAGTATGATGACCCTACTGCACCTCCTGCAACTACCCCAGTACAGCACGATCCCCAACTATGACCCCTGCCCAGGCCTCCATGTAGTAAAATGGACCTATGTACAGTATAATGGCCCCCAACACAGCCCTCAAATAGCCCTTCATAAAGTATAAAGGCTCCCTTGTAGCCTCCAAGTATTATCATGCCTCCCACAGAGCCCTCCAAATATTATAATGGCTTCCATATAGTATAATTTGCTCCATATAATATAATACACCCCCATAGTATTCCACATAGTATACCGCATTCCTCCATATATTATGCACCCCCATAGTCTTCTATAAAATAGAATGCACCCCCACAGTACTCGATATAGAAAAACGCACCCCCACAGTCCTCCATATAGTATATTGCACCCCGTAGTCCTCCAAATAGCATATTGCACCCCCACAGAACTCCATAGAGAACAATTCACCCCCACAGTACTTGATATAAAATAATGCACCCCCACACTCCTCCATGTAGTATAATGCACCCCACAGTCCTCCATATAGAATAATGCAGCCCCACAGTCCTCCATATAGAATAATCACCCCCACAGTCCTCCATATAGATTAATGCACCTCCACAGTCCTCCAAATAGTATAATGCACCCCACAGTCCTCCATATAACATAATGAACCCCCACAGTCCTCCATATAGCATACTGCACCCCCATAGCTCTCCATACAGCATATTGGACCCCATAGTCCTCCATATAGTATAATGTACCCTCATAGTCCTCCATATAGTATAATGCATCCCCTATAGCCTTCCTTATAGTATAATGCACCCCCATAGTCTTCCATATAATATAATGGGCCACAATAGTTCTCCATATAGTATATTGCACCCCCATTGTCCTATATTATATTGTACATTACATAGTTTCCCATCAGTGTACTCACTAAAAAAAACTATTAAAAAAATAAAAAGTAAATACCTCTTCTCCTCAGCATCTCCTCTGCCGCTCTGCACGTCTCAGCACAGCGGCGCTAAGTGATGACATCATTGTTCCCCGCCGTGCTGAGCTGCAGAGGGGTGGACAGAGGCGGCAAGGACTTGGGAGAAGAATGCTGCCGGCAGAGGCGTCCGGGACTATAGGAGCGGCATGCTCGGGGGGGCCACCACTGGTACACACATGGCTCCGCTCCGTACACCTAGTACACACTCCGCTCCGTACACCACGTATGCCTCGTACAGAAGCGGCTCTGCTCCGTACAACTCGTACACACACGGCTCTGCTCCGTACACCTCGTACACAAGCGGCTCTGCTCCATACACCTCGTACACAAGCGGCTCTGCTCCGTACACGTTGTACACATGTGGCTCTGCTCTGTAACACCTCGTACACATATGACTTCGCTCTGTACAACACCGTACACACATGGCTCCGTTTCGTACACACGTGCGCCGCTTCGTACACCTCGTACACACTGGGCTCCGCTGCGAAAGCCTCGCACATACGGCTCTGCTTCCGTATGCCTCGTACACACGTCGGCTCCGCTCCGTACACCTTGTACACTCCGGCTCTGCTCCATACACCTTGTACACACTCGGCTTCGCTCCGTACGTCTCGTACACACGCGCTCCGCTCCGTACACCTTGTACACTCCAGCTCCACAATGTACACACGTGGCTTCACTCTATACACCTCGTACACACACGCCTCCGCTCTGTACACCTCGTACACAAGCGGCTCTGCTCCATACAGCTCGTACACAAGCGGCTCTGCTCCATACACGTTGTACACATGTGGCTCTGCTCTGTACACCTCGTACACATATGACTTCGCTCTGTACACACCGTACACACGTGGCTCCGTTTCGTACACACGTGGCGCCGCTTCGTACACCTCGTACACACTGGGCTCCGCTGCGAAAGCCTAGCACACACGGCTCTGCTCCGTATGCCTCGTACACACGCGGCTCCGCTCCGTACACCTTGTACACTCTCGGCTCTGCTCCATACACCTTGTACTCACTCGGCTTCGCTCCGTACGTCTCGTACACACGCGGCTCCGCTCCGTACACCTTGTACACTCTCAGCTCCACAATGTATACACGCGGCTTCACTCTATACACCTCGTACACACACGCCTCCGCTCTGTACACCTCGTACACACACGCCTCTGCTCTGTACACCTCGTACACAAGCGGCTCTGCTCTGTACACCTCATACACACAGGGCTCCACTCTGTACACCTCGTACACACACGGCTCCACTCTGTACACCTCGTACACACAGGGCTCCACTCTGTACACCTCGTACACACACGGCTCCACTCTGTACACCTCGTACACACACGGCTCCACTCTGTACACCTCGTACACACACGGCTCCACTCTGTACACCTCGTACACACACGGCTCCACTCTGTACACCTCGTACACACACGGCTCCACTCTGTACACCTCGTACACACACGGCTCCACTCTGTACACCTCGTACACACAGGGCTCCACTCTGTACACCTCGTACACACACGGCTCCACTCTGTACACCTCGTACACACAGGGCTCCACTCTGTACACCTCGTACACACACGGCTCCACTCTGTACACCTCGTACACACACGGCTCCACTCTGTACACCTCGTACACACACGGCTCCACTCTGTACACCTCGTACACACACGGCTCCACTCTGTACACCTCGTACACACACGGCTCCACTCTGTACACCTCGTACACACACGGCTCCACTCTGTACACCTCGTACACACAGGGCTCCACTCTGTACACCTCGTACACACTCGGCTCCGCTCCGTACACCTCGTACACACACGGCTCCGCTCTGTACACCTCGTACACACACGGCTCCACTCTGTACACCTCGTACACACACGGCTCCACTCTGTACACCTCGTACACACACGGCTCCACTCTGTACACCTCGTACACACACGGCTCCACTCTGTACACCTCGTACACACACGGCTCCACTCTGTACACCTCGTACACACACGGCTCCACTCTGTACACCTCGTACACACAGGGCTCCGCTCTGTACACCTCATACACACACGGCTCCGCTCCGCACACCTCATACACACACACGATTCCGCTCCGCACACCTCGTACATACACAGCTTCACTCCATACACCTCATACACACGCACCTCCACTCTGTACACCTCGTACACACACGGCTCCACTCTATACACCTCGTACACACACGGCTCCACTCTGTACACCTCGTACACACAGGGCTCCGCTCTGTACACCTCATACACACACGATTCCGCTCCGCACACCTCGTACATACACAGCTTCACTCCATACACCTCATACACACGCACCTCCACTCTGTACACCTTGAACACTCAGCTCCACTCCATATACCTCATACATACACAGCTCTGCTACATTAATTTACACTGTAAATCCTCAGCCCCACACATAAACTTCACCTCATCCAGCACCATGGTGGAGTCCTGGCTGCATACTGAGGAGCTGATCATGTGACCCGCCTGACTCCTCCCCTCCTTTGACATCATCACAGGTCCTGTCAGCGCGAGGCACAGTGAAGCATGAAGCCGGCTCACACAGCCGGCTCACACAGCCGGCTCACACAGCCGGCTCACACAGCCGGCTCACACAGCCGGCTCACACAGCCGCACGGGGGGGGGGGGGTGTTTGGAGACCGCTGCCGCTGCCGCTGTTGCTCACACAGCTCACACTGCCACACTGGAGGGGGGGGGTGTTTGGAGACCGCGGCCGCTGCCGCTGCAACAGGAGTCTGCTGAGCCTGGGGCAGATGCCCCGCCAGCAGCCCCAGATACGCCAAGCCTGGTCGCAGCGTCGGCGGCAAGGACTGTAGGAGCGGCATCTGCAGGGGGCCGCACTACCACCAGGCGCTCCTGAAGATGCCGCCCCATGTCTACCAGCAGGGCCCGCCGCCCAAGACTGACACTTCATGTCGCCTCATGGATGCTGCGGCCCTGGCCATATGCAGCAATCTTTGAGACTGTGGTCTCAGCTCTCTTCAGTTATTGGCCAGAATCTTCTGTGTAGTTCTGGGCTGATTCCTTACCTTTCTCAGACTAAGGCTACGTTCACACATAGTGTTTTGTGCTGTGTTTTGCGCTTTTCCTGCATATTCTGCCCTTTTCTACACTTTTTTACACTGCATTTTTTGCAGTGAAAATGCAATTGTGGATACGCAGCCCTGCCAAACCTATGGGTTTTGGCAAAATTCATTCACATACTGTGTATTCCTGCTTTTTTACGCTTGCGTTTTCACTGTAAAATTGCTGGCGTACAAAGAATAGACCTGTCAATTCTTTCTGCGTATTCTCCCTTTGCTTTCACATTGTCCACATAATAAAATGGGCTCTGGAAAAGTGCAGAGGAAAACACAGTATAAACGCAGTGTGTGAAAGGAACTGTGTATTTCACAAAAAATGAGCCTAAAAAAGCGCAGCAGCGTAAAAAGCTGAAAAAATACTGTAAGTGTGAACGCAGCCTTATCCTTATCACATAAGACAAGATTTTGCATAGAACTCCAGACTGAGGATGATTGACAGCCATCTTGTGTTTCTTTCATTGTATAATAATTGCGCCAACAGTTGACTTCCCACCAAGTTGATTGTGTATTGTTCGGTAGCACACCCCAGCCTTGTATAGGTCTATAATTATGTCCCTGGTGTCCTTAAACAGCTCTTTGGGCTTGGCCTTTGCGGAGAAGTTGGAGTTTGATTGAGCATGTGGACAAGTGTCTTTTATACAGGTAACAAGTTTAAACAGATGCAATTAATACAGGTAATGAGTGCAGAGTAGGAGGCTTCTAAAGGCCGCTTCACATGCTAGGATATCGTTAACGATATCCTTAGAACGATCACGTGACAGTGATCTTTCCGACATCGTTAGTGCGTTGTCACACACAAGGATATCTTTAACAATATCCCATTCGGCAAAGCACCAGTTAAATAGGAGAGCAAGGACTGAACGATGTTTTAAAGCGGCGGTAATAGGAGATTTTTGGCCGATATCATTCATAAATTTGTCACACTGAACGATGTGGCTTCTTCCAGCAGTGTTAATTGGATGACGAACGATAGATTTGAGTCAGGATCTCAAATCTTGGATGAACGATCCAAGGATTTTTGCTTCCTATATTGTTCGTTTACACGCAACGACGCCCGAACGATGTCTTTTGAAAGACCACAAATCTGTGACGTTTCAAGGATATCGTTCAGGATATCCTTGCGTGTGAAGTGTCATTTAGGCTGCGATGTGACTGTCCGACATTTTTCTCAGATCACATCCGTGTGCTGTCGGCGTGCAATCCATTTTTTTTCTCAGCAGCTATGTACTGTATTATCAATTACAGGAACATTTTACAGTGTTCTCAGCTACAGAATGATAATGTATCAGTGAAAAAAACGTGTCCAGCTTGGATGGTCCGTGTGTGATCCGACTGCGGTCCATGAATTTTGTCAGACCCATAGACTTGCATTGGCGAGTCTCGCATGTGAATTGCATACTGTCGCAGCTTGTTGTGACAGCTTTCTCGGACGAGAAAAAAAATCGCCCGACTCTCACAAATGTGTTCTCGGGCATTGAATAACATTGGCCCGACTGCAATGCGAGAGAAACTTGCATTGCAGTCATCCGACTTTCACGCTAGTGTGTCCGTATCCTTAAAGAAAATCTATCAGGTCTGTGAGAGCCAGAATTCTTGCTGGTTGGTAGGTGATCACATACTTTTTTCACGCAATAAAATACAATTTAATTATCGTATTAATATCATATTCTGGATTTTTTTTTTAGATTTTGTCTCTCACAGTTGGAGTGTACCTACAATAAAAAAATTACCTCTTCATTCTTTGTAGGTGGGAAAACATGCAAAATTATCAGTGTATCAAATAGTTATCTTACCCACTGTATGTATTGTTTTTGTATTTTTTTGCACTGTAGTTAGTAGTGTGCTGCTTGACTGTTAAGCCTCCATCTTGGCAGTATATACAGTAAATGTTCTACTTTTGACTAGTACTATACACTGGGTTTTGTAACTGAATATTTTTGACAACATATATAGTATATGCTGTATGTCCTGCAGCCTCATATTTATCTGGTGCTAGTGTGTGTATTATTCCTTGTATCGACTATAGGCTGCATATTTTGTCTTCAATGCTTTTATTTGTATCTTGTATATCAATAATATCTGTCCATAGCCAATAATTTTGACTAAAAAACTATTTGTCCATAATTGCCATTATTTTTCATATGTTAAGTGGTGCTTTAGCCCTTGTCCCTTTGTAATATTGTTGAATAAAATTATCTTTATATGCAAAATTGATTTTGTTGGATTATATTCATACTAGCTGTGAGCCCGATGCAAATGCATCGGGATTCTAGAATGTCCATTAATTTGATTATAGTAGTTATAGCTGGTGTGAGGACTTTTCGGGGGGGTGTGAATAGTTTTTGGGGAGTCCCATACTTTTTTTGGGGGGTCCCATACTTTTTTGGGGGGGGTCACATACTTTTTTTGGGGGGTCACATACTTTTTTGGGGGGGTCACATACTTTTTTGGGGGGGTCACATACTTTTTTGGGGGTCACATACTTTTTTTGGGGGGTCACATACTTTTTTGGGGGGGTCACATACTTTTTTGGGGGGGTCACATACTTTTTTGTTTTGTCACATACTTTTTTGGGGGGGTCACATACTTTTTTGGGGGGTCAGATACTTTTTTTGGGGGGTCCAATACTTTTTTTTGGGGGGTCCAATACTTTTTTTTGGAGGTCACATAGTTTTTTGGGGGTCACATACTTTTTTGGGGGGGTCACATACTTTTTTTGGGGGGTCACATACTTTTTTTGGGGGGGTCACATACTTTTTTTGGGGGGTCACATACTTTTTTTGGGGGGTCACATACTTTTTTTGGGGGGGCAATATTTTTTTGGGGGGTGCAATACTTTTTTGGGGGGTCTAATACTTTTGGGTGGGGGTCCAATACTTTTGGGGGGGTCAATACTTTTTGGGGCGCGTTCAATACTTATTGGGGCTGAGTGCTCGCAATGGCCGCTTATTATTAGCATTAATCTTATTATTATTAGCATTAATAGCATAATTATTAGCATTAATAGCATAATTATTAGCATTATTAGCATTATTATTAGCATTAATAGCATAATTATTAGCATTAATATCATTATTATTAGCAGTAATATAATTATTATTAGATTTTTTTTTTAATTATTATTTTTTGTAATATTTTATAATTTTTAATTTTTTTTTTTATTATTTTTTTTATAATTTTTTAATTATTTTTAAATAATTTTATTAAAAAATTTATTATTTATTTTAAGTGAGACACAGTTCTCCTTCTGGTCCGCTAAAAGGGCTGGGCTGATTAGCATATATTTATTTTTTTTATTATTATTTTTATTTAATTTTTTATTATTTTTTTATTATTATTTTTTATTATTTTTTAATTCTTTTTAAATTCTTTTATTTATTATTTAATTTATTATTTATTTTAAGTGAGACACAGTTCTCATTGTGGTCCGCCAAAAGGGCTGAGCTGATTAGCATATATTTATTTTTTTATTATTATTTTTATTTAATTTTTTATTTTTTTATTATTATTTTTTATTATTTTTTAATTCTTTTTAAATTATTTTATTTATAATTTAATTTATTATTTATTTTAAGTGAGACAGAGTTCTCATTGTGGTCCGCCAAAAGGGCTGAGCTGATTAGCATATATTTATTTTTTTGTTATTATTTTTATTTAATTTTTTATTATTTTTTTTATTATTATTTTTTATTATTTTTTAATTATTTTTAAATTATTTTATTTATTATTTAATTTATTATTTATTTAAAGTGAGACACAGTTCTCATTGTGGTCCGCCAAAAGGGCTGAGCTGATTAGCATATATTTATTTGTTTTATTATTATTTTAATTTAATTTTTTATTATTTTTTTATTATTATTTTTTATTATTTTTTAATTCTTTTTAAATTATTTTATTTATTATTTAATTTATTATTTATTTTAAGTGAGACACAGTTCTCATTGTGGTCCGCCAAAAGGGCTGAGCTGATTAGCATATATTTATTTTTTTTATTATTATTTTAATTTAATTTTTTATTATTTTTTTATTATTATTTTTTATTATTTTTTAATTCTTTTTAAATTATTTTATTTATTATTTAATTTATTATTTATTTTAAGTGAGACACAGTTCTCATTGTGGTCCGCCAAAAGGGCTGAGCTGATTAGCATATATTTATTTTTTTATTATTATTTTTATTTAATTTTTTATTATTTTTTTATTATTATTTTTTATTATTTTTTAATTCTTTTTAAATTATTTTATTTATTATTTAATTTATTATTTATTTTAAGTGAGACACAGTTCTCATTGTGGTCCGCCAAAAGGGCTGAGCTGATTAGCATATATTTTTTTTTTTTTATTATTATTTTAATTTAATTTTTTATTATTTTTTTATTATTATTTTTTATTATTTTTTAATTCTTTTTAAATTATTTTATTTATTATTTAATTTATTATTTATTTTAAGTGAGACACAGTTCTCATTGTGGTCCGCCAAAAGGGCTGAGCTGATTAGCATATATTTATTTTTTTATTCTTATTTTTATTTAATTTTTTATTATTTTTTTATTCTTATTTTTTATTATTTTTTAATTCTTTTTAAATTATTTTAATTATTATTTAATTTATTATTTATTTTAAGTGAGACACAGTTCTCATTGTGGTCCGCCAAAAGGGCTGAGCTGATTAGCATATATTTATTTTTTTATTATTATTTTAATTTAATTTTTTATTATTTTTTTATTATTATTTTTTATTATTTTTTAATTCTTTTTAAATTATTTTATTTATTATTTAAATTATTTTTTTTTTTTAAGTGAGACACAGTTCTCATTGTGGTCCGGCAAAAGGGCTGAGCTGATTAGCATATATTTATTTTTTTTATTATTATTTTTATTTAATTTTTTATTATTTTTTTATTATTATTTTTTATTATTTTTTAATTCTTTTTAAATTATTTTATTTATTATTTATTTTATTATTTATTTTAAGTGAGACAGAGTTCTCATTGTGGTCCGCCAAAATGGCTGAGCTGATTAGCATATATTTTATTTTTTTTATTATTATTTTTATTTAATTTTTTATTATTTTTTTATTATTATTTTTTATTGTTTTTTAATTCTTTTTAAATTATTTTATTTATTATTTAATTTATTATTTATGTTAAGTGAGACAGTTCTCATTCAGGTCCGCTATTTTTCCCATTGACATACATTAGCGGTGTGTCGGCGATTTTATGGCCGGCCACCTGGTTCTATTTGTCGGCCGTAAAATCGCGGACACACCGCTAATACATGTCTATGGGCAGTGAGCCCGATTTCGGATTGGGCGCCGACCAATCAGAATTCGAGCTCAATGAGGGGCTCTTCTGATTGGCTGAGGGCAGTACACAGCGACCAATCAGAAGAGCCGCTCATATCTCATTGAGATACAATGGCGGATTTGTCGTCCATTGTACCTGAATGAGAAGAGAAGAGGACGTCGGAGCTGGAAGAAGACAGAAGATCCCCGGGGCCGGACGAAGAGGACGCCTGGCCGGACGAAGAGGACGCCTGGCCGGACGGACGATCAGATGACTAAGAAGACATGTAAGTATGTGCGGACATGGGGGGGGCTGTGTGGACATTAGTGGGGGTCGGCTGTGCGGACATGGGGGGTTTTTCGGACATTGATGGGGGCGGGCTGTGTGGGCATGGGGGTCGGCTGTGCGGGCATGGGGGTCGGCTGTGCGGGCATGGGGGTCGGCTGTGCGGACATGGGGGTGGGCTGTGCGGACATGGGGGTGGGCTGTGCGGGCATGGGGGTCGGCTGTGCGGGCATGGGGGTCGGCTGTGCGGGCATGGGGGTCGGCTGTGCGGGCATGGGGGTCGGCTGTGCGGGCATGGGGGTCGGCTGTGCGGACAGGGGGGTGGGCTGTGCGGACATTGATGTGGGCGGGCTGTGCGGACATGGGGGTCGGCTGTGCGGACATGGGGGTGGGCTGTGCGGACATTGATGTGGGCGGGCTGTGCGGACATTGCTGGGGGTGGGCTGTGCGGACATGGGGGTCGGCTGTGGGGACATTGATGGGGGCGGGCTGTGCGGACATGGGGGGGGGGGTTGCGAATTGTGTGTAGCGGGGAGCGGAGGCGGCAATGCCGCCTCGGCTCCATGGTCCCCGGGGAGCGAATTGCGGCTCAGGCAGCGACTCGCAATGGCCTCGCGGCCATTGCTCGCGCTACCTGAGCGGTAAATCGCTAAGGTTGTAGCCGGGGCTGTGGATGGATTTTGGGCCAGCGGCATGGCAATGGCCTCGCGGCCATTGCTCGCGCAGCATTGGGCGCTTCGCGCCCAATGTTAAATTCGTATCCACATGACCACGCCGGAAGTAGCGCGCGAAGGGGCGCTTTTCCGATTCGCGATTATATAATAGATACATGGGGATTTTTTCCAATCCAGTAGGTTTGATCTGAAAACCAAAAAATAGAAAATTGTCCGTGGGTAAAGGGGTTAAACACAGATATGAAAAAAGACAAAATGAACAAAAAAGGTGGATAGGACAGAATATAAACCAGTAACAATATAAAGCAAAAATTAATATAAATAAGAAAAAAAATTGAGAACATTTTTTTTTCTAAATGATCTTGACTAAATGTCAAAAAATAATAAATAATTATATATGTATATAGATGGAGTAACTCCATGTTAATTCAAACCATTAACATGGATTGATCCATTGCTACATACCTGAATAAGTTAAAATATATAGTTTAAAAATTATTGACATATATCGACTGACTACCCTAACTATGACCATAGGCCAGTGGACTGATTTATCAGGCAGACTTCTCAAGTTTGATACTCCAATAATTTTTGTGAGCAATGCCCTGTTCCTATATGTTCATGTATGTGGGGGGGATAGTATTGTGTTTGATACCACCCTATTCACTGTTATTTTTTGGTGTCATTAAAGCTGGCTTCACACCACAGCGCAGTCCGGTCCTGGGCTGTCCGGTGTAAACCAGACAGTCCCGGACCGGTTTTTGGCCCCATAGTAGCCTATGGGGCCAAATGGAGCCAGATGGCAGCTCTCTGCCATCCGGTTTCATCTCTGCGGTGGAATCCAGGAGAATTCGGGTTATTCTCACTCGATACAAAAATGTTGCTTGCAATGTTTTTGTGTCGGGGAGAAAAATCACCCCAAAAAGCCGGATCCTGGATTGGCCTGGATTGTCCCGGATTCTCCCGGATCCGGGGCAGTCCAGTTCTCCCTAACATGGGAGCCTATGGGGCCAAATTGCCTGGTCCGGGCAAATCCGGGAAGTGGATACCGGCGGCTGCATGCCGCTGTTGTTTCAGGACCACGGCTAGCTCCATGCTAGCTGCGATCTTGAAAAATCAGCAGCTGCGACTGCAATTACAGCCATCCGGCTACACACAGGACCAGAGGGCACATTTGGCCCTCCAGTTCTGTGTGCTGATCCGGTCAGGGGCTGTCAGGTTCATGCCTGACAGCCCCGGACCGGACCTTGCCGTGGGTGAAGCCAGCCTTAGCCTCCTGGCATTTTAATCTTGGAGAAGAAAAAAGATTATGCAGAACAAACTTGCACACCCAGAATCAAAACATGAAGTTTATTGTTGAAAATAACCTAGGTGAACAACACAAAGGACACAAAAATTAAAACCACTTAAAACAAAGTAGGTCCCAGTATGCCAGTTGCAATCAAATCAATAACAGTAAGAAAGCAGATGGATGTCAAAATGAACAAAATAGCACACCATGTAGAGTTTGTGAGGCAACTATAAAGCAAGGTCCTCCAGGAACGTGAAGGAACCAAATTAACCTGGTGTGAACAAAGTACCACTGTGAACATGCATCATACGTAAAAGATCATACCAAAGCTGGATGCTGCAACCTGGGTGACCGGGGACCCCACGCGTTACGCTGCAACTAGGCAGCTTCCTCAGGGGAGTCTAGTGTGCTCTGTGTTGATACGGCCTTATATACATGAGACCCAATAGGTCCTAATAAATCATTAATCAATGACAGCTGTTAAAACAAGGGGTTTAGTTACCTGTGATCATCTGTGTCAATGTCTGTCAATTAGTTGAAACATAAGGGGAGGAGAGAAGAGATGGCATTATATCGCCGCCAAGTGCGCACTGTCCCAGTATACTAACGGCGCCGGACACCAATGTGTGGACGCCGCGTGATCGCGCACCGGAAGTGGCGTGATGCCGTAACTATGGTGACACGTTGTGTATCTGTGCGCGCACAGTGGCGTGACCCGTAGGTCAATGTGGCGTCAGCAGAGACAGCGTTGCGCCGGAGTTGACGATCTTAGAGGCAAAAGATGCTAAAGTGAGACCGCCACCCCCAGTTGAACCAGCGTGGTACTCACGCTGCATACCTCAGTTAAGAGCCAATGGCTTTTCATTACCGGTTCTTATTTTGAACCATTGGCTCTTAACTGAGGTATGCAGCGTGAGTACCACGCTGGTTCAACTGGGGGTGGCGGTCTCACTTTAGCATCTTTTGCCTCTAAGATCGTGACGTGCTCCCTGCTGATTTGTGTGGGGGCCCTCTTTCATTATGATAACTAGCTTACTTCATTTCCGATGTGATACTGCCACTGCATTTGTCCTAAATATGATCACTGCGATTTTCCCACTTGACCAGCGCGGCTGTTGTCTTTCACCTTGACAACCAGCCTACGTCAACTCCGGCGCGACGCTGTCTCTGCTGACGCCACATTGACCTACGGGTCATGCCACTGTGCGCGCACAGATACACAACGTGTCACCATAGTTACGGCATCACGCCACTTCCGGTGCGCGATCACGCGGCGTCCACACATTGGTGTCCGGCGCCGTTAGTATACTGGGACAGTGCGCACTTGGCGGCGATATAATGCCATCTCTTCTCTCCTCCCCTTATGTTTCAACTAATTGACAGACATTGACACAGATGATCACAGGTAACTAAACCCCTTGTTTTAACAGCTGTCATTGATTAATGATTTATTAGGACCTATTGGGTCTCATGTATATAAGGCCGTATCAACACAGGGCACACTAGACTCCCCTGAGGAAGCTGCCTAGTTGCAGCGTAACGCGTGGGGTCCCCGGTCACCCAGGTTGCAGCATCCAGCTTTGGTATGATCTTTTACGTATGATGCATGTTCACAGTGGTACTTTGTTCACACCAGGCTAATTTGGTTCCTTCACGTTCCTGGAGGACCTTGCTTTATAGTTGCCTCACAAACTCTA
This sequence comes from Allobates femoralis, assembly GCA_033576535.1. Taxonomy (NCBI): domain Eukaryota; kingdom Metazoa; phylum Chordata; class Amphibia; order Anura; family Aromobatidae; genus Allobates; species Allobates femoralis. Next base: position 171,715,322 of record JARQOC010000003.1, read on the forward strand.
CATGGTGTGCTATTTTGTTCATTTTGACATCCATCTGCTTTCTTACTGTTATTGATTTGATTGCAACTGGCATACTGGGACCTACTTTGTTTTAAGTGGTTTTAATTTTTGTGTCCTTTGTGTTGTTCACCTAGGTTATTTTCAACAATAAACTTCATGTTTTGATTCTGGGTGTGCAAGTTTGTTCTGCATAATCTTTTTTCTTCTCCATGATACACAACTTCTTATGCAGCCCTGCACCCCTCATTCATTCGAGAGCTGTGCATCACCACCCTTTTTTGGTTATAGGCATTTTAATCTTGTAACAAAGTATAGTTTTAGAGTTTATTCTTTAGTTTATTTTTTATAATTGTAGAACTCTATATTTCTACCGTACTTTCGTTGAATTACGTGTTTTCTCTTTTTCTCTATATTATTGTTGGTTTCTATCCTGTAGTTGTATTTCTAAAATCCTGCCCTCATTTAATCCACTGATTTCTTGCCTCGTCTTTTTGGCCATTGTTTTTTTTTTTCTTTCATCTCAGTGTACAAATAGCAGTTCATGTGTCTATATCATTTGTCATGAAGAGCAGTATATGCTGAAACGTGTATATCGGACCTTGTCTACCTCCGCTAATTTTTTTAATCAGCACGTTTTCTGTTTTTAATAAGATGAAAATAAAAATTACATTTTAAATTATCCCTTGGAGCGGATGCAGAATTTTTCTTCACATTGATATTTACTGTTATTTAATGGTCATCTAAAATTACCTCCTGCCTCATCTTAGGCTAAAATATTTAACCCCTTCATCACCCGGCGATTTTTCATTTTCCATTTTCGTTTTTTGCTCCCCTGCTTCCAAGAGCCATGACTTTTTTACTTTTCTGTCAATATAGACATATGAGGACTTGTTTTTTGCAAGATGAGTTGTACTTTCAGATTCAATCATTTATTTTACCATATAGTGTATAGGAAAATGGGAAAAAAATTCCAAGTGCGGTGAAATTGCAAAAATAGTGCAATTACACGTTTGTTTGTTTTTTTTATTATTCGCTATGTTCACTATATGGTAAAACTGACATGACGATATGATACCTGGGGTCAGTACGAGTTCGTAGATACCAAGTATGTATACTTTTACTCTTAAACAAAATGAATAATACTTTTTGCACCATATTCTACGACCTGTAGTGCTCTCATTTTTTTGGGGTATGGGGATGTGTGATGGCTTATATTTTGCGTCTTGAGCTGATGTTTCTAATGACACCATTGTTGGAAAGATATGATGTTTTGTTCGCCCATTATTGCATTTTATTGCAATGCTGCGGCGACCAAAAAAACATAATTTTGGCATTTGGATCTTTTTTCCGCTACGCAGTTTACATCTCTCATTAATTGATTTTATATATTGATAGATTGTGCATTTCTGAATGCGGCAATACCAAATATGTGTATTTTTTTTTTCAATAGTTTTATTTTGAATGGGGGAAAAGGGGGGTGATTGGAATTGTGGTTTTTTCCTATTTTTAAAAACTTTATTTTTTAATTCATTGTTTGTGTTTACACAGCCCCATAGGGCGCCACAGTGCTGCAGAGTCAGATCCCTTGTGCAATGTTCCGATGAGCTACAGCACATCGGGACATGGCACTTGGTTTCACTTTCATTGGTTGGCAGTGTTTGCCAACCACTGACAAGAACTGATACCTGATGGAGTTGTGTCCTGGAGTGACCACCAGAGATCCCGTGATCTTATCGTGGGATCTGTGATGCAGGCAGGGAACGGCGCAATCCCTGCTGCTATGGTTTTGGATCCCACTGTCAGTGCTTGACGGCCGGATCTAAGGCGTTATTAGCACCTATCAGATTGCTGTAAGTGCTGTAATCAGCTGAGATGTCAGGGAAATGTGATCTCCGCGACGGAGCTCAAATCAAAGGCAGGCAACCGGCCCATGATGTACATGTACGTCATAGGTCGGGAAGAGGTTAAGATGCAACTCTATACTACCCCTTATATGCCCCATTTGTACGTTTCATCGTTAAATAGGTGGTAAAAATTGAGCCACAGACTTAATACCATCAAAAAATGGATTATGCATATTAATAAAAATCAGTCCATTTTTGAACATGAGAAATAAAAACTGATGTGACTTTGGCCTAGGGCTGCATTCACACATGCATATGAAGTGTCTGTCTACTGCTCAAATTTTTATCAGACAACATGTCGTCTCACTCAGTTATGGAGCAATGCGAAACTGAAAATTTGTTTAAAGAGGACCTGTCACTCCATGCTGCATGGCAAACTAAATGTAGCACTGAATGCAGCATGTCTGCTGCATTCAAGGAAGGGGTCCCCCATGTCTCCAGTCCCCTTGTGCCCAGAAAAATACACTTTAGAAAGCTTAGAGATAAACGTCAGGAGGGTGTTTACTTATCTTGGAGTTCTGCTTCTCACACATCCTCCCCTCCTCCTGCCTCTCTGTTCAGCCTGTGTGTTCCGCCTCCTCTTGTGTGGCAAGCAGAACTCTGAGATAAGTAAACTCTCTCCTGACTTTTATCTCTAAGCTTTCTAAAGTGTATTTCTCGGGGTACACAGCCCACAGACACATGGGGAACCTCTTCCTGAATGCAGCAGACATGCTGCATTCAATGCTGCATTTAGATTGCCATGCAGCAAGGGGATGACAGGTCCTCTTTAAGATTGGACATGCTCTGTCCACGGATCTCATTCTCAGATTTGTGATATTTGAACATATTCAGTCTACTCAATGGGTGTGGAGCTGTCCAATGAAAAAAATCTAAATATTTGATTCAAATCAACCTGAGTCTTTTTAAAAAATTTGCAGAAATCTCGATTTATGAGTGTTGGCATTGGTGCCTGGTGCTACACAATGTTATAAATCAGACTGAGTCAAAACATTACATAACCACATCTGTAGTCGCATTGAAGATGCACTGCTGTACTGGTAATTTGACCAATTATACCTACTGTTGTATTAAATGTCACTATTTTGCAATACTTTTGACTGTGCAGTGAACATAGTGAACATTCCTCACAATAAAAAAAATCAGACAGTACACAGACATATCACATAGGTGTGTGAATGTAGCTTTAGGGCCCTGTCACACTTAGCAATGTTCCAGCGATCCTGACAATGATACGACCTGGTAAGGATCGCTGGAATGATGTCTCTACGTGGTCGCTGGGGAGATATCAGTCAGATCTACTGAACAACCCAGCAATGATACGGCGACCCGTATAACGACCTCGGCGGTTGTTGGGACCCTGTCACACAGCAGCTAGTCTGACGACTCACATCTACGTGGCTGAGACCTGAGTCGCCAACGAGGTTGTTGTCAAACACACCGATGCATGCTGCCCAGCGAGAACCTGACGATCAAAAATGGTCCAGGCCATTCCAACATGATCGTCGATGTCACAGCGGGGGCCTGGTTGCTGCTCCGTGTCAAACATAGCGAGATCGCTGGCAAAGTCGCAAATGTGTCACAAAACCTGTGACGAAACAGTAATCTTGCTAGCGATTTCGCTAGGTGTGATGGGGGCTTAACAGAGAGAAGTATAACTTATAATAGAAAGGGAGAAATAAGAGGTACTGTACAAAATAACACCACCTCACTATTAATATTTCCTTCCACAACAGTATGATTTTCCGTAGCAAATTTTAAGATCTGAGAAATGGATTTTGAGAAGTCAAAAACAACAAAAATTAAAGCAAGATCAGTTGTGCATATTCCCTATATATTGGTATACAATTCTAATAAAAGCACCATCATGGTTACAAGTATCATGGTACTTCTATTGACTAGTGATGGGCTAATCCGCCAATGCCCGGGATCAGCTGCCTTAATCGGACCTTTTGTAAAGTCCAAGTTCGGGGCAAGATGTTACTCGAATTTGCGTCCGAACCCTTAGCTTCGACTTTACAGTTATGGGATGGGGCAGGGAGGCTTTAAAAGAAAGCATGTACTCAATAAACATCATCATTATACTTACCAGGTCCCGCCATTGCATGTCCTGCTGGGGATATTATTTCCGGGGACATTACTTCCGAGATGTACTACTGGGGATATTCACTGCACTGATGAGAACTACTCAGTTCTCAGCATTGTTTGTGGTGACGTCAGAGTTACGGGTTACCCGAGTTCATGGCACAGCTGTGAACTTGATTGACTTCTGTCACGGCACACAGCTCAACCTGAGCCTGCTTGTCACTCTGGACAGACGCGTGTCTGTTCAGAGTGATGAAGCAGAGCTGAACCTGCTCTGCCTGTGGATTACATTGGAGGGAGGTTTTTTTTTTTTAATTAAAGATGGAGTCCCTAAATGTGTTTTGTGTGTTATTTCCAATAAAGAAAAATTGTCTCTGTCATTTCTTTTAAATGTTTACTAGAAATTCATGAAGGCTGGGTCTAATTTGGCCTAATATCATGAATTTTGGGCTTAGTACCAACTGAAAATATAAAGCTGGTATTAATTCCATTATTACCCAGCGTGACACCACCACCCCCCACCAGGGCCGCTGGAAGAGCCAGGTAAAGTGTCTGAAAATGGCGCTACGCTAAATGTGCCATTTTCAGGGGTGGCTGGGGGTTGCGGTTTTCAGCATGTGGGGCTCAGAACGCTTGGACCTTTCCATGCCGAGAATCCCAGCCCCCAGCTGCCTGTTACCTGCCTGTCAATCAAAATATGGCTAAAAAATAACACACAAAACACACACATTTAGGGACACTCTCTTAATTAGCAAAAAAAAGAAACTGACAAACACTGTCTGCTGACAAAAGAAGCAGGCACAGAATGACAGCCAAGTGTTGTATGTGGAGTAAGCTGCAACCAGCCCATACATTCTACCATACTAGATTGTATTGGTTGATTGCAGATTAGTCGAAGAGCCAATCACAGACGCCAATTCTGTGTGGCAGCATCTGTGATTGGATGTTGAAGCCAGTGCAGTGAATATCCCAGAAGATAATGAGCGAGCCAGAAGTAGATACAGTAGGACAGCGGGACAGTAACATGCAGGCCGTGGAACCTGGTAAGTATAATAATAATAATGTTTATTAATTATGTGCTTTGTTTTACAGCTCCTGGACCTATGCTATAACATGGATTTCCCAAGGAAACCTGTATTCGGGATCTGTGCACAAACACTAGGTGATCGGTACAGACCACAAATTTTACAGTTCAGGTTTGCCCAGCACTACTGTTGACCACAGGTTTTAGTTTTAGTTTTGAAGGCGGTTTCTCAGATTAAAGAGGCATCAAACTTGGATTGGTTACTGCTACATGCTGAGAAGCCATGATTCTACTTACCGAGGCCATTGAAGAACCCCCCAATTGTGCACACAGAAGTGAAAGAACACCACTTTCTGTTCTCTTAATAAGCTTTTATACACCGACTGATTTAGGTCCGCAGAAATTAATTTTGGTGTCATATTTTCAATATGAATAGATTCCATAAAGCATTTTCAAGCTTGACCATGTATATAAACATTTCTGAGCAGTGCTATGGGAATTTCAGGGTTAAATCTCAGCCTCAGACTTCAAAGGTCTAATTACACAGTCCTTCATATTTTTAAAAGTTGTCAGGTTCAGTTATAAAAAGAGCCGATACCTAATGATTTTAACCTCCTTAATTCAAATCTGACAATGAACATTTCTAGCTGGATTTTGTTTCTATTATATCAAAGAGTTCTCTTTTTACTGCTACATATAATAAATTGATAAAAGTCTCAGTATTTTGAAACTTTAATAACTTTCCAAATATAAAGATGCAGAATATTTTATGTCAATTTTCTGATATTTATTTAGGAGGAACCTTAGCGACATTTCAAGTAACTAAAACATGTCTAAATTAGGAATTATAAACAGGATCAGTATCAAATTTGCCCACTTTATGGTGATTTTTTTTTATTTTTCCTTTGGTTTTCTATTGATTTAATGTAGGGACTTGACATTTGGGTTGCTAGCTTCCATATTTTGGACCAAAATATAAACTACGGTAATCCCTAACATTATTTGCTGCACATTTTACACAGGATGTAGTGAGGCTTTTGAATTTAGTTGGTACATTGATGAGCCTGTACTGTTAGGTACACTGATGTAGTGCTAACTCGGCCATCCTACTCATGTAGTGCTAACTCGGCCATCCTACTCATGTAGTGCTAACTCGGCCATCACTAATAGGCTCTTGTTCAGACACTGTATCTTACTCATCTATGTGACAGGCTCCCTACGTAAGTTTTATTCGTGTGCAGGTCTTATGCTAGCAGCTGCTCTCTTCCAATTTAGAGGGTTGTGAGTGGCTGTATCATCAGCATCATACACCTAAACTGACCCATCTCTATAAAGGAGGTCCTCTGCATCCTGTCTGTGCAGTCAGTATCAGATTTGGCCAGTTTGTGGTGAGTTTTTTCAAATTATAAATAGTTACAGAAATTACAATACAAAATTTGGTCCTCATTTAGCAACACTCTTACTTAATTGTTTCTTATACTCCTGCATCGGATATTCTCTTATAATTATCCAACATTAATGTGGAAGCATTGATGCATTCCATCTTTTTTGATATCTTATTTCCATAGCTGCAATATTTTGGTGAAATCTTTCACCGTGCTCGTCACTCATTTCTCTGCAGTTGCGTGGAAAAAGTCTAAATGCTAATTTAAGAAATTAATATTCAAAAACATGTTGCATCCAAGATTCTTAAGTTTTGAGGACATTTTCCACCAACTCTTTATAGTCATCTGCTCTTGAGTTTCCCAAAAAATTGTTTTGTCTAATGCGAATGCTACCCATGAATCCTTTTCCTTGCCTTGCAACAAACAGAGAAACTCCTCATCTTGAAGAAACTTATGAATAAAGATTCCTTCCTTTATCTTTGTTTCACTAAACCTTCAAAATGTAGCACTCTTGAATGCTTTTGCATTTCCCCCAGTACGTCTACAAAAGTCTTTATTACATTGGATTCTGGATTAAGAGATACTTCAGAAGTACCTGTGGATGAAAGCAGATGGATCAGGACATGACAGCATGAAGGAGGATATACCATGGGTTACCATTCTGGTATATTTCTGATGTTACACTTTAAAGATGTCACACTTCAAATGGTAAAGAATATTTCTGTCACACTCAAGTTGAAAAATTAAAGTCAAAGTTCTGTTCATGTGAAACAAATTTTGTTTATTTGGTCCTGATCTCACAGGGAATGCTGTATATTCACAACGTTTCGGCGATACATGCCTTGATCACGTAACAGCTAATTCCAATGTCTTTAAATCTGAGGTCCCGCTAATAATTAATCTTGTGCGGATTTTATAAGTCGGGTGCCAATGTTATATCTGATAACTCAATTAGATCACTAGAACTCCAATTATCATAGGGTGTTACTAAATCAAAGGATTACCCTTGGTGAAGGTGCCATCCATCTAATAGCAACATACCTAATGCTTGTCACATGGAAGAGTATTGTGTGTAGCTAATCCTAGTTCCAGATTAACATGGCCCCACTGACCGAGTAATGTGCAGAGCGTGTGGACCGCTAGTGGGTCCACACGCTCTGCACATTACTCGGTCAGTGGGGCCATGTTAATCTGGAACTAGGATTAGCTACACACAATACTCTTCCATGTGACAAGCATTAGGTATGTTGCTATTAGATGGATGGCACCTTCACCAAGGGTAATCCTTTGATTTAGTAACACCCTATGATAATTGGAGTTCTAGTGATCTAATTGAGTTATCAGATATAACATTGGCACCCGACTTATAAAATCCGCACAAGATTAATTATTAGCGGGACCTCAGATTTAAAGACATTGGAATTAGCTGTTACGTGATCAAGGCATGTATCGCCGAAACGTTGTGAATATACAGCATTCCCTGTGAGATCAGGACCAAATAAACAAAATTTGTTTCACATGAACAGAACTTTGACTTTAATTTTTCAACTTGAGTGTGACAGAAATATTCTTTACTGTTGATACTTATTTTTTCTGAGCACCTCAATAGGGAAGGGGTGAGCAGACTTATTTTCATACACTTCAAATGGTGTCACCAGGGCCGGCTTTAGGCTGAATGGTGCCCTGTGCAAATTTGCCCTTTGGTGCCCCCACCCAGATGAAGATTTGCAGAACAAGCTTACCTATTCAAATGAATGAGTCTGTCAGAAAAACGGAGAACACTTTGAAAGAGTCTGTATGCTGTCTAACAGTTAGAAGAAGTTTGGAAATGTATACTGGTAATTTGTTGGCTCTTTCTGAGAAGAAAGTGATGCTGCAACTGTTAAAAATAAACCATCAGTTTTTTCTTATATCTAAGAAAAAATTGGACTTATACGAGTCTGTAGCTATTTAATGTGTATGTGGAGCTTCATGGTTTTTTTTGGAAAGTTGTGTCCCCAGTCACAGTTGTTGCAAAGAAGAAAAAAGTTCTGGCGCACCCTTCCCAGATCCAACACCGAGTCTCTGCCCCCACTCCAGTGTCTGTTGTTCTCTGCAGCACTAACATCACATTGATAAAGCACCCAATCATAAACCTCATGACAATTACAATGTTATAACGTGTGCACAGAAGGAGCCCATTAAAGGGATTGTCCAGGTTTGTCTTGTGATACAAGTGAACTGAGTGGGGGCTGTGTACATCTAGTCAGAATATGGCTAGAAGTGTGAAAATCGCACAGTTGCGTACACATGATGGCCAGCTCTCACTACTGACGCTGGTAAACCCTGATGTTATTAGGATTCATAAGACTGCTGTCAATGGCTAGTAAACGGCTGACGATAGGCTTCATATAACCTGCTGGCAGTAGTTTAAAAGCAGCAATTGTCCAGTATAAATTTACCCTTAAGGCCACTTCACACACTAGGATATAGGTGAACGAGATCGTTAGCTATGTCATGTGACCGTGATCCTTCCGACATTGTTAGTGTGTTGTCACACGCAAGGATATCGTTAACGATGTTAAATTTGGCAACGCTCCAGTTATTTGGAGAAGAACGTTTGAACGATTTTACTAAGCGGCAGGAATAGGAGAAATATGAACAACATCGTTCAAAAAGGTTTCACACTGAACGATGTTGCTGCTTCCCAGAACGTTAATTGGACGACGAACGATAGATTTGAGTTCCTGATCTAAAATTTTGGATGAACGATCCAACGATTTTTCCTTCCTACATCGTTCGTTTACATGCAACGACACACGAACATTATCGTTTGAACGATCACAAATTCGTGACATTTCAACAATATCGTTAACGATATCCTAGCGTGTTTCACACTGCAGTTTTTTCCCTGATCAGATTCCATCCGGTTTGTGTGTCAAAACCAGGAGTGTCTCCAAAGCTCAGATCAGGTGTCAATCTTTCAATTATAGTTTTTCTCTGCAAGTTTCTCTCCTGGTTCCTCTCCTGGTTTTGGCACACAAACCTGATCGAAACAGATCAGGGAAAAAATGCAGTGTGAAACCAGCCTTAGATCCATTGGTTGACTTCTTCTCTGATTACAATTGGCTCATCCTATTCTTCTTCATCTGGTTCAGACGCCTTAAAAATAACAGCATCATTATAATTACACCTAAATAAAAAATATCTGCCTATGCTGTACACTAAATAATCCTTATATTGTTCCTGAATAAACATTTGTCCGACTATACTCCCTGTCCAAGAAGTGCCCCGCACACTGTCTCTGTTATGATACATGCCCTCCTTACAGCCTGCACCCCCACATCTCTTACAACCTGCAACCTCGCATTTCACACGGTCTGCATCCCCACATCTCAAACAGTCTGCACCCCATATCCCACATAGACTGCACCTCATATCCCAGACAGTCTGTACCACTATACCCTCACATCTCACAGGCTTTACTCTCACATCCTGCACCCCCCTATCTCACAGCCTGTACCCTCACATCTGGTACCTCACATCTCATAACCTGTACCCCCACAATCACACAGCCTATACCCTCACAACTCTCACCCCCACATCACACAGCCTGCACCCTTGCATTTCACACTGTCTGCACCCCCACATCTCAAACAGTCTGCACCCCATATCCCACATAGACTGCACCTCATATCCCACACAGTCTGTACCACTATACCCTCACATCTCACAGGCTTTACTCTCACATCCTGCACCCCCCTATCTCACAGCCTGTACCCTCACATCTGGTACCTCACATCTCATAACCTGTACCCCCACATCACACAGCCTATACCCTCACAACTCTCACCCCCACATCACACAGCCTGCACCCTTGCATTTCACACTGTCTGCACCCCCACATCTCACACAGTCTGCACCCCCACATCTCAAACAGTCTGCACCCTATATCCCACATAGTCTGTACCACTGTATCTCACACAGCATGCACCACCACATCTCACAGTCTATACCCTCACATCTCACAACATTTACCCTCATATACTGTACCCCTACATCACACAGCCTGTAACCTCACATCTCGTATGCCACATCCCACACCCGTATCCCTTATAACACAGCCTGAACCCCACATAACAAATCCTGTACCCTCACATCCTGTATCCCAGATCTCACAGCCCATAACCCATATGACAAAGCCTATACCCCACATCTTACAGCCTTTATCCCCACATCCTTTACCCCATTTCCAAAGCCTGAACTCCACATCACACAGCCTGTACCCCACATCACACAGCCTGTACCCCACATCACACAGCATGTACCCCCACATTCTGTACCCCCACATCACAGCATGTACCCCACATCATTCAGCCTGTACCCTATTCTATACCCCCACATCACACAGCATGTACCCCCACATCACACAGCCCGTATCCCACATCACACAGTCTGTACCTCACATCGAACAGCCTGTACCCCACATCACACAGCCTGTACCCCCACATCACGCAGCTTGTACCCCCACATTCTCTACCACCACATCATAGCATGTACCCCCAAATCACACTGCATGTACCCCACATCATTCAGCATGTACCTCCACATTCTGTACCTCATCACACCGCCTGTACCCCACGTCACACCTCCTGTACCCCACATCACACCGCCTGTACCCCCACATCACATAGCATGTAACCCATATTACACAGCCCGTACCCCCACATCACATCACACAGCTCGTACCCCCTCATCACACAGCCTGTACCCCCACATCATACAGCCTGTACCCCCACATTACATAGTCTGTACCCCACATTCTGAACCCCCATATTACACAGCTCATACCCCACATTACACACCATGTACCCTCACATCACACAGCCTTTACCCCCACATTACACAACATGTACCCCATATTCTATATCCCACATCTCCCATGTCCCATCTTTTTCATTACCTGTCACAGGAGCCTCCATCTCCTCCAGATTTTCGTTTACATCCTGCTTCTTCCAGACATAAAAACTCTGGGGATCTTCCACATGGGTCACATGGTCATGAAATGATCACAGGTCCTGCACCACCACTAGCACTGTATCTTCCAGTGTGGGCAGAATCTGATTTTTGCCCCTCTGCTCACCCACCCCAGCATGCTGGCAGCATAGCCTCTGAGGGAAAATGTTTTTCCCACCCCCACACTCCACTCCGGAGGGCAGAGCAACAGTCAGGGGCACAGTAGAGTGCAGTAAAGGGGAGCGAAAGTGAAACTGACTTACTCTCACTGCAGTGCCCCCAGGCGGCCGGCACCCTGTGCGACCGCTCCACTCGCACATAGATAAAGCCGGCTATGGACATCATATCTGACCAAAGTCATATCTGACCTTACCACAAAGGGGTCACAAATGTTGGTCGTATTTCAGGCACCTCAATGGCTGTTTTATGATGTTATAGGTTTCTTTCATGTGGACGGCATAACCAACAGTAATTGAAGGTAGTGCATTGCCTTTATGCAGCAAGACAGCGTTAAGGCTTGTTTTGAACAAATCGATGAAGAGCCTCAATTCCTCTTGATTATAATATTGCTCTGAGCTTCCATTAAGCTGTTGATCATGTTGCATGCCAAAAGATTGCTCTCCATGAAGATATATTGGAAAAAATCTTTATCAGGGTCACAGGAAAAAATAAGTTCAAGCATCACCCGCTAGAAGATTCCATTGCTGCAGCCTGGCACCTAAGAGCTCAGACTTACTCTTGGGCAGATCTAAAGTTCTTCGCAAAATAATTAAGTTCAGTTTGTGTTATAAGCTGTGATTCAGTTGCCGACACACAGTCTGGTTCGTGAGAGGAAGCTAAGTTGATGGTTTTTGATTGGTCACCCTAAGGTGATAGAATACTAAAGGCTCAAAAGACTAAATAAATGAAGTAATAGACTAGCTACTAACAATGCAATAATGATGATGAAATAATAAAGATGCAATTTTTCTATAAGTCTACGCAGAAATATGTCATAAATGCCTACAACCTCCTGTTGATCGTGAAAATTAGAGCCAATCAGCAAATTTAAGCAATATATTAATTTAATTAGTTAGGTTCACTATTTTCATCTCTAAACCAATTTGGCTGTAGAACATGGTTACCTTTTTAACCCCTTCCCGACCCATGACGTTACACAAACGTCATGAAAGTCGGCGCCTTCTTGACCTATGATGTTGTGCAATGTCATGGTGGTCACCATGGAACTGTGGCCGCAGCAATCGCCATCGGGCCCCGGTGTTCACTGATTCTTAGCACTGAACACCGGGGCTTGAGGTCGGGGGTTGGATTCCCACCCTGCCCCCACAATTGCAGTGATTGGCTGTTTGAACAGACAATCACCGCGATCCTCTCTCCACCTATGGAAGGGGCTGTCATAGCCCCTTTCATAGGCTAGAGTGCTAGAGGGGGCAGGCATTGCCCCTTTCAACTCTGATGGAAGTGATCTGATGGGATGATCACTTCCATCAGAGCCGCTCCACAGCCGCACTGCACCCGCTGCCCACCGGTAATTCCTACCCCTCCTCTTCACCTCTCTTCCTCCTCGCCTCCCCTCCTCCCGCTCAGCTCCTGATCTACGCCCACCCTCTTTCTCCTCCTGCTCTTTATCCTGCCCCCCTCCGTGCCCTATGCTCCCCCGCTACCCCCAGAGACCTCTGTTCCCCTCCGCCACTTCTCCATAGCTCCTCCGCTACTGGCAGCAGAGGAGCTGCAGGACACCGGGCACAGGGCTGCCAGGAGGATCGGTGAGGTGGGGATGGATGGGTGGGTGGATGGATTGGATGGATGGGTGGGTGGATGAATGATGGATGGATGGGTGGATGGATGAATGGGTGGGTGGGTGGATAGGTGGATGTATGGGTGGATGGATGTATGGGTGGATGGATGGGTGTGTGGATGGAGAGAGAGCCTGCATGGATGGATGGATGGGTGGACGGAGAGAGAGCCTGCATGGGTGCATGGATGGATGGAGAGAGAGCCTGCATGGGTGGATGGATGGGTAGAATCATGGTGCACGGTATGGCAAATCATTGCCATACAGTGCACCATGACTCTGACCCCAGAGACTACAACAAGGGATCAAGTGTCCTCTTGTTGTAGTCTGGTGCCATTGTCATAGTGATGGTGCACTGTATGGCAATGAACTGCCATAAAGTGCACCATCACCGTGACCTCACAGACTACAACAAAAGGACACTTGATCCCTTGTTGTAGTCTCCGGTGTTAAATACACCACATTGCTTGTGATGCAATTGAAGTTACCTGGGATCGTGTAATCCTGATCTGTCCCAGGAATCTTTATCTTGTCCGTTGTTATTATAGATGGACAGGTTTTGCACCTGTTCTGGTTGCAGGGAAAGGTTCCTGTTGCAGTTGGAGAGGATAGGGCACTTCTGACAATGATGTTTTTAGATTCGAAGGTTTTCTAAAACACAATAGTGGGGGATCCGGAAATATTGACTTTAGTCGGGCATCTTTTTGTAGGAGTGGTTGCAGTTTATGTGCAGCTCCTCTTAGCACCTCCAAACTTGGATTGTAGGTGACTACAATAGTAAATAATAATCAACACTCAGAGAAAAATAATTGTATTAGAAGAAAAAGCAAACATCTCAACTCCATCTTTATTACTCCCACATTACCCTCCACGATCCTTCACGCAGAGTCTGTGTTGTGTATGGGTTACCTATGCTCATGAGTGCTGCTGTTGCTGTTGTTGAATTAAGCCTTTTTTGTTTCCTCATTCAGTGTGCGGCTCTTCAGGTGAGGTTGCTGCATGTTTGTGTGTGGATTTTACTCATGCCTAGGTGAGCTGAGGGGCGTGTCTGGGCTGGCTGACCCCACACACCTCTGTTCCCCGCCGCCACCTCTCCCTGGTTCCTCCAATGCTGGCAGCAGAGGAGCTGCAGGATACCGGGTTGCCAGGAGGATCGGTGAGATGGGGATGGATAGATGGATGGATGAATGGATGGGTGGATGGATGGATGGATGGGTGGATGGATGGATGGATGGAGAGAGAGCCTGAGATGGATGGATGATGATGGATGGGTGGGTGGATGGAGAGAGAGCCTGCATGGATGGATGGATGGATGGATGGGGGGATGGAGAGAGAGCCTGCATGGGTGAATGGATGGAGAGAGACCCTGAATGGGTGGATGGATGGGTAGAATCATGGTGCATGGTACGGCAGATCATTGCCATACAGTGCACAATGACTCTGACCCCCAGAGACTACAACAAGAGATCAAGTGTCCTCTTGTTGTAGTCTGGTGTCATAGTGATGGTTATGCTCATAAGTGCTGCTGTTACTGTTGTTGAATTGAGCCTTTTTTGTTTCCTTATTCAGTGTGCGGCTCTTCAGGTGAGGTTGCTGCATATTTGTGTGTGGATATGACTCATGCTCAGGTGAGCTGAGGGGCGTGTCTGGGCTGGCTGTTCCCCACCCCCGGCCATAAATCGGTCAGCTCGCATCCACCTGATGTCGTTGATTCAGTTCACTTCTGTTTTGTGACCTTGGCGTGGTTGCTGGGCCCCATGGTCCGTGGGTGGAGGTAGGGGTCTTATGCCTAGGGCTTCTTAGGAGCTTTAGGATCTTTAGGCTGGGGGCTCGGACCTCCTCACCTTCAGAGGTACAGCGCGAGTCAGGGACCACAGTATCAGAACCAGAGTAGGCTCCCCTGACTACCTACGTCCAGCTCCATCATACGTCTGGTTACTCCAGCCACCCCAGCGTGACAGTCTGCAGGGAGAGAACAAGCATCCTTTCCCTGCAGAGTCTTCAATCACACTGACCTCAGGGACTATGCAAGTGATATCACACGCGGCAGTCAGAAACTGCCACAGGGGAGTGGTGACATCACTCACTGAGTAATCAGGGCTCCCCGTGGCAGTGAACTCAACATGTTGTCACTTGTGGGGGATTTCCGTTGTTTAGGCACATCAGGGGCTATCTAAACAGAACATGACACTCACAGACCATGCCATGAAAATCTGTGTTCCAAAATGTCACTCCCTCCCCTCAGAGATCTGCCGTGCACCCAAGCAGTAGTTTTCAGCCACATATGAGGTATCGGTGTACTCAGGAGAAGTTGCCCAACAAATTTTAGGATCCATTTTATCCTGTTGCCTTTGTGAAAATGAAAAAATTGAGGCTAAAAGAACATTTTTGTGAAAAAAAAGTACTTTTTCATTTTTGTGGATCAATGTGTGAAGCACCTGGGGGTTCAAAGTGCTAACTATGCTTTTAGATAAGTTCCTTGGAGGGTCTAGATTCCAAAATGGGGTCATGTGTGGGGAAGCTTCAATGCTTAGGCACACAGGGGCTTTCCATATGCGACATGGTGTCCGCTAAAAATTGCAGCAAATTTTAGATTCAAAAAGTCAAATGGTGATCCTTCCCTTCCGAACCCTGCCGTGTGCGCAAACAGTGATTTTCCACAACATATGGGGTATCTGCGTAATCAAGAGAAATTGCCCAACAAGTTTTAGAATCCATTTTATCCTGTTGCCCATGTGAAAATAAAAAGAATTGAGGCTAAAAGAACACTTTTGTTGGAAAAATTAAAATGTCCATTTTTTCCTTCCAAGTTGCTTTAGTTCCTGTGAAGCACCTGAAGGGTTTTTAAGCTTCTTGAATGTAGTTTTGAGTAGGTTTTAGGGGTGCAGTTTTTGGAATGGTGTCACTTTTGGGTGACTTCAAATGTGATGTGGTCAATAAAAAAAAAAAATTTTTTTTTGTAAACTTTGCTGGAAAAATTAGAAATTGCTGATGAACTTTGAACCCTTATGACTTCCTAACAAAAATTTTTTTTTCCCCAAAATTGTGCTGATGTAAAGTAGACATGTGGGAAATGTTATTTATTAACTATTTTGTGACACATAACTCTCTGTTTAACAGAATAAAAATTAAAAATTTGAAAATTGTGAAATTTTTAAAATTTTTACCAAATTTTGACTTTTTTTCACAAATAAACGCAAAAGTTATCGACCTAATTTTACCACTAAGGCCGGCTTCACACCATGGTGAAATCCGATCTGGGGCTGTCAGGGATGAACCTGACAGCCATGGATCGGATTTGCAAACAGAACCGGAGGGCAAATATGCCCTCCGGTCCTGTGTGCAGCCAGATGCCACTAATTGCAGCCGCAGCTGCTGATTATTCCAGATCCTGAAATTACAGCAGCGTGCAGCTGTCGGTGTCCGGTTGCCAGATCCTCCGGATCGGGAAAATCCGGCCCCATAGACCCCCATGTTAGGGAGTGCTGGATTATCCCAGTTTCGGAAGGATCTGGGAGAATCCGGGAGAATCCAATTTGGGGAGATTTTTCTCCCCGGACACAAAAATGCTTCATGCTCAGATTTTGTGCACGGGAGAAAAATCTGATTCCTCCCGGATTCTCCCAGACACATGGAAACCGGATGGCAGAGAGCTGTCATCCGGCTCCATCTGGCCCATCCATAGGATATATGGGGCCAAAACCCGGTCAGGGGCTGTCCGGTTTACACCAGACAGCCCCGGATCGGATTAAACTGTGGTGTGAAGTCGGCCGTACATGAAGCCCAATATGTCACAAAAAAACTATCTCACAATCGCTAGGATTCGTTGAAGCGTTCCAGAGTTATTACCTCATAAAAGACACTGGTCAAAATAGCAAAAAATGACCATGTCATTAGGGTCAAAATAGGTTGGGTCATGAAGGGGTTAATCGCCCTGTGGCAAAGATCCATAAAGGCAACATTATCCTGTGATTACCAGTGTGATAATTGACCATCAAGTATAATTTGCTGTCAAATTTTCCAGCAAATTTTACGTTTAATGCCTCTACAGAGGAATTATTTAAGCAATTTAGTGCCCTACAAGATTCTTAACAGTAGAACATATATCAAGACATGAAAAAAACAAGAAAAAACAATGCCAAACACTTTAAACCTGATAAATTACAAGTGACATTGTGCCCTTCAGGTCTAATGAAGACTCCACTGAAGAAAGACCAGCCTAGTTCATTATGAGGTACATGCCTCTGAAGTGCATCTTACAAATGCCGTGTGCCTCCACCTGAAATGTTGCTCCTGACAGGGACTATAGTACATCTCTGATGTACATTTAGTTGACTTGGCCAGGTGGGTTACCCTACGCCTAATTCAGGAAAAACTGCCTATATTGGTAGATATGGTGAAAAATTGTAAAAAAAATGCCGAAAGTTGCAAAACATTTTGCATCATTTCAAGGTGGTTTACATCAGAATGAATAGGGCCCCAAGTTAAGGTCACCCCATATGAATTTGTTTTTAACAAAATGTATGACTAGTAGAAGGAGGGGAAATAAAAATATTTTTCTAAATATTGTAGCCGCTAATGATCATCATTATAATACTTGTGTACTTATCACACAACTGACACAAATCTAGAGCTCTACAGATGAGAAATGTTACATTCCTGGAAGGTCACTACTGGATAAAAATAGGATCTCTCCTTCTAGTTCACTGCGCTGATTACTGATACAACCTGGGAATGTTTAAACACAGAAGCACTTCGGCCCTTTATTGCTCTATGTATGGAAAATGCCTTTAAAATACCTCTACAATAATGTATTCTATCACAGGGTAGATTGAAAAATATACATGCACAACGAATATACGTATCCTAGATTGCTAAAGAAAATTACTGTTCATGTTGACACATGGCATTGTATGACTAATGGACCGAGACACCCGGATTTGTTACATTGCAGTGATAAGATGTGGCACAGCAAACTGAAGAAAAACAGAAAAATGTTACTTTAGCTATTGTGGCCTGGAATGTTGATTTAGAGCTTTAATGACCTATTTGCCTGCTGTGACCTTTTACAAATTCTCTTTTTTATTGATTGCCTTTTACTCCATCTTCCAAATAAATGAAGTCAGGCGCTTGCCATTAAAATGGGAAACTGTAAAACTGGCGACGGTTTTGCTTTGTACAATAAATGATGTGTTGCAAAAATAGCCCAAGCATCCAAATGACACAAAGCAAGACAGAACACAAGCCAGCGGGGCATATCCGTAATGACAACATACATATTTTTGGCTTTGAGATACATGTAATAAATGATTACCTTTCTTGTAGCAGTGGAACATGAAAACGATTTGTTGAAAACAAGCAGTGTACATCTTCGTGGGTTATGCACAGGTTTACTAGTTTAAGTATACCTGATACTATTTTTATACCTCAAGGTACCTTTACACACCGCTACAGAAGGTTAGAAACAACTGGGTGTCTTACGTGCACGTGCACGTTTCAACGGTTGCTAACGGTTACCTGATACCGCATTTACACGCCGCTACAAGGTGCTCTACAGAAGGTTTTTTCTATTCCTGGAAGCACCGACGGGTGCCGCAGGTTACCTTCTGCAGAGCACCTTCCCTCATTTACACGCCACTACCACAAGGCAATATGGGAGGACCTGGGGCAGCAGGGACAACACATAGGCGTGCCAGACTTATGGATTACGAGACGCTCGTACGGTGATTGGACAAAGCAATAGCATCATGATTGGCCAGCCAGCGCAGGAAGGATGGCTAATATATGATGCTATTGCAATTGTGTAGTGTGACTGGTCAGCTCCTTAAATATGCCGCCCTATGCAGGGACAACCAATCGTAACGCAGGAGCTTCCATCAATGATGGCTGATGGGGTGCGGTATCCCGGAGGCTGTGTCACGCCCCAGGGAGTTCACTAGGTGTCGCAAAAACCATCCTGTTCCTCGATTACACGCCGCTACCATTGGGTTGAAACCAACCTGTTTTTGAGCACTGCTGAAAAACAGGTGTCGACAGTGAACGGTGGCAACAACCTGATTTACACGCCGCTACCTCGCGGTGTTTTGACGGTGCAAAATACAATTGTCTCCGACACCCGGTTGTTTCTAACCTTCTGTAGCGGCGTGTAAAGGTACCATAAGAGCTAGTGATAAATCTGTTCTTCTGATATCTAAAGGATCATTCTATGAAAACCTAAAGAGGTTGAGTCACGCTGCATCCTCAGGTGTTTTCTGCTCAGCATCCTTCCGGTTTCTTGCATGCTGGGGGAAATGGACTCCTAATTGATTGACAGTTTGGACTAGAAGCATCATCACACTGCTGGCCCAATTTGTGTGCCCTTGAATGCTTCAAGCAGAGGCAGTTTTGCCTTTCCAGTAGTAGAATAGCACAGTGGCACTGAAGATAGCTGGATCCAGTGATCCAATAGCTTCAGAACAGCACTTACAAGCTCTGTATTAAAAAGCTTGTAAAGTCCTGTGCTCCTTGCATAAGAAGTCAGACACCACTGCAAAGGGACAGCACAGCTCAGTTGCTTTGCAGTGCTGGGTTCTTGGGTTCAAATCTTACCGAGAACAACATCTGCAAAGAGTTTGGATGTTTTGCTGTGTTTCCTCTGGTTTCCCCTAACAGTCCAAAGACATACTGACAGGGAATTTAGAGTGTTAGCACCAATGGGGACAGATATGATAATCTCTGTAAAGCACTATGGCATACAATGGTGGTATATACGGTAAGTAATGCATAATAAATTAAATAAAAGGTAACTGGTTAGTTTAGGTAATGAGCAGTAAATATTAAAATTCAAAATCCTTCATTTTTGAAATTGGAGAGGATTTTAAATTAGAGAAAAATTGTAATGCTGTTTGATTTTACATCCAGTGTGCAATTTTACTTGAAAATACCCTTTAAAGCAAAACTGCCATTTAAATTTTTATTCGATAATAATGTAGAGCAAGTGATTTTAATAACCTTTCAAATATACTTTCATTAAAATTTTTTGGCTGGTTACCATTCATAAACCTTCTACAAGGTGTCCCAACTAGACTGTGAGTGAATCAGACACATGGTCATTATCACTCATATTCATCTTCAGTGAATACAGGGCATGTATCCATATAAGGTAAAAGGGGCATGGCCTACACTGCTGACTGAAGCTGGAGAGGAAAACATGTATCAATGATTATAGCACAGAGTTAAGTGATGTCAGGATATAAACTGCTCTTTACAAGCTTCTCTGTTCTGTCATCTGGCTCCACACAGCTCAGTCATAATCTCTGTTAACCCTTGTCTGCTGGCTCCCCACAGTGCTCACTATCAGTCTGCTCTCAGAAGCTGTGTACATTACACATACAGAGCTAGCAGACACTGACCATGCCCACACAATGCTTGCAGATGCTGGCCATGCCCACAAAGATATATAGTACAGTTTTAAAAAAAGCACAGAAAAATGTGAGAAAATAAGTCATATGGCACACTAAAGCATTATCTTAGCTGCTATGTGATTCATTATTAACAACCAGTGCAGTATTATTTTTTTTCAATGAAATGACATTTACACTTTAAGTTTAAAAGCACAATAAAATAACCTACAAAAAATGCAGTTTTCCTTGTCTGAAACACATTTGGTTTACCTCACGCTGTCTCAATAGCCCAGAATTGAAAAAATCCAGGATTTCACCCTAACCTCGCCAATATAAAGGAAATGACGTTACTGCTTGTGATGGGTGAGCGCAAACTGTAAAGTTTGAAGTCCGGACCGAAGATCTATTGTTTGGGTATGGACAGTGAACACGAACTTCCCTGATAGTCTGTGTTACTTTTCGGGTTCAGGTTTGGCTGGAATAGCTGTAAAAAAAGCAAAGTTATTATTAAAGCAGGAGAATTATACTTCATAGTCTCCCGTTGCGGACACCCTTGCCTCCAGATCAGATCATTAGCCCCATGTTTATTCACTGCACTGAAGCCAACAGCCAATCACAGATGCCTACTCTCTGTGACAGCATCTGTGAATAGCTGTTGTGCCCCCACCTATTGTGCCAGTGTCTGTGATTGGTCACCATATACATTAGTGTATTGGCAATGAACCTGCCATCATGGGTGTGTAAAAATAAATAAATAACAAAACAATTACATAGGAGTCCCCCGTAGTTTTGATTCTCAGCACTGATAACTCAGACAGCTATGCCTTGCCACTTCCCAGCTGCCTGGTTTTATCTTGGCTGGCAATCAAAAATGCAGTGGAGCACATTCATTAGAAGCGCAAATTTATGGCGCTTTACCCAACTCTTCCCAATGCCCTTTTGGGGTTGCAATAGTGGTAATGGAATGGGTTAATTACAAATTAATATTGACAAACTGTCGTTAAGCCCTAGATTAGTAATGTTCAGGTTTTTAAGATGCCCGCACATTACCAATCATATCAGTAAATAGTTAAAAAAAACACAGAGAAAAATCCTTTATTTAAAATAAAATATAAAGACAATCCTTTTCACCTATTTATCAACCCCAAACATACCCTCCAACAGTAATCCACAGCAATGTCCAGTGAAGCTTCTCAGCTCTGCTACATTGCAGTGAGCAAAGACATAACATTGTCCCTTCACTGCGAGTAGCACTCTCAGACTGAGAGCTGGTTGTGAGAGCGTGATGTAAGAGTTTATATGAGGTTACAGCTGAGCCGTGTGTCACCACTGACACAGCAGAGTGTCAGTCTTACAGCACTACTCATGGTGAGCAGACACTAATGTCTCGACTCACTGCAATGTAGCAGAGAGCTAGAGCTTCGCTGGACATCATGCTGTGGATTACCATCGGAGGGTATGTTTGGGGTTAATAAATGGGTAGAGGAGGGTTGTATTTATGTTTTATTTCAAATAAAAGCTTTTTTTTGTCTGTTTTTAACTATTTTCTCACAGGATTAATAATGACAAGCTGTAAATACTCAGCTGTCATTAACTCCTTCTATCACTACAATGCCAAAGCACCACTACATCGGGAAAAGCAGGGTGTGTTTTTTAACTTTTTCCTTATAGGATTGATAATCTGCGAGCTTTATAGAAGCCTGAACATTAACAATCTAAAGCTTAATGACAGCCATCATTAACCCTTTGTATTACTCTAATTGCCACCACACCTGGGCATCAGTAAAAGATGGGTATAATGCCAGGAATTGGTGCTTCTAATGTATATGCCAATTTCTGGGGTTCATTTGGGTTGCTATTCTCTAGCCAAGGGGGATCAAATAACTATGGGTCTCACAACGCTGAGCCCTCACATTTTTTAAAATATTTATTTAAATAAACTGAAAAAAAAAATGGGCTCCCCTGTATTTTTGATTGCCAGCCAAGGTAAAACTAGGCAGCTGGGGGTGGCAGACCACAGCTGCTGATTGTTTTGTGGTCTCCTATATTTTTGATTCTCAGCACAAATACATTTTTAAAAATTAATTATTTTTACACTCCTATGACAGCAGGCTTGTTGCCAATATACTAATGTATATGGTGACCAATCACAGATGTCAGCACAATAGGTGGGGGTGCAACAGCCAATCACAGATACTGTAACAGAGAGTGGGCATCTGTGATTGGCTGTTGGAGTCAGTGCAATGAATAATCATGAGATCAATTAGAGGACCCAGAAGCAAGTGTGATCGCAGCACCGGAGTCTGTTAAATATAATGCTCTTGCATTAGTCTCCATTTTGCTTCCTTTTGCAACCCCCCCAAGCCATTATTGCCACCATTTTCTAACTGTAAAGTTCTGGTCCCCATAGACTTATATTGGGTTTAGTTTCAAGTTCAGGTCAAGTCCAGTCCCAAACCTGGACTTTAAAAAAAAATTCCAGCCGGATCCGCTGAACCCGAACATCTGTAGGTATGCATATCTATAGTTATCCCCAGTATAAAATCAGAGTAATAAGCAAATTGTCACTTCAGTGAGGAAGTGAAAAACTCTAAGGCCACCCAATAAGGGTAGCAATCCTTAAAGTCATAATTGACTCTTTAAAAAGCCTTTTAATATGACTTAGGATTTGTGCCAGATCAGAACCCCAAACTGCAGACGCTGCGTTTCGGGGTGACTGCCCCTCATCAGTGCAGTGAGTGGCAATTCTGATCTGGCTGTATGAGAGGCTAAGATGATGTCTGGGGGACTAGCTATTCTCCTCTATGGAGAGGAATCTGCCTGCCGGCATAAAGAGGCAGATAGGTTGATAAGGAGACATAGCCGCAATGCGCCTCTGGGAAATATGCAAATTGTCAGAGTAATAATACATTCAATGTGAAAACAAGAAGAAACATAAAGTTTAGCCTGTTGTACAGTTGTTTTCTTTATAGCATAGCAAAGTAAATATGTTATATAGGTTTATTATTTTCTCATAATATACTTTTCAAATGTTTTCATGTCCTTCAAGCCACCATTCACAGACTGTAGCTCTGAAATGTTTGACTCATACATTATTTTTAACTTATGTATACATCTTCTGATTTCTACTGCTAAGAGAGTGCTGACATTTAAAAGTACTATCATTTACTCGCCTGACATCTTTGTTTAAGTCTGGCTAAACAGCAAGATTTGCCAGCTAACAGAGAGTATATTTTATCTGTCATTTAACAATTTGTTACTACTTTGCAAAATGTTAAAATAAAGATGGTATTATGATGAGCAGACCCCCCATTTAGAGCAAACCCGGCAGAATTTCATCTGCTGAATTGTTCAGCTTCAAGTACACATACATCCTGCATTGGAGTGTTCTTAATCATCTCTTTGCAGAATTGGAATTTTAGTCACTGTCATCACTGGTACAGTATTATGTTTTGCACAAACCATATGCTTTCAAATAAAATTAAATTTAAGAAATAGCAAGATAGATTTCATAGCAATGTGATAATATCTTAAATGGGTTTTCCACTACCAAGACAACCCCTTCTGATTCCACGTTTCCCCCAGTAAAGCAACAAAGCTTGTACTAACCTCTCATATTGGGACCATTCTAGCAGTGTTGATAATTACGGTTCCAGGGTTACGTGACATTGTGACATCACATGAGCCCCACATCCAATCACCGCCAGCTTCCCTCACCCTGCCTTTGGATCAAATGAGTTAATTAACAGAAAGTGATGCTGCAGCTGCTATTTAGTTGCTGTTGATTGCTCATTTGGTACGAGGGTGGGGAGAGAGAGTTTGTCGATGATTAGGTGCATTACATCACAACATCACGTAAGCCCTGGAACCGTAATTATCAACACCGCCAGAACGGTCCCAACATAGGAGATGAGTACAATCTCTTTTGTCTTACATGGAGGACACATGTGGAATTAGAAGGGGTTGTCCTAGTACTGGACAACCTCTTTAAAAGCTATTAAAATTAAAGCAAACTATAAGGAAGGATAACAAAAAAAATAAGTTTTTTTTATGATTGGATGCTTTACCTGTACAGATATGGAGAATAGAAATATAAGACGGACTTGACCCAAGGTATCCAAACATTTCTGCAATAATGTTAAAGTGCCTGCTCTCAAAAGGGTTGTCCCATTTCAAAAACGTTTGATATGTGAGTTTTATTAGTAGTGAAACAACAAATTGACTTTACTTACCCTGTCTGGGTCCAGCGCTGAGTCTCAATTACTGCTCTCTTCGTTCTGTTGTTGTTTCCAGGGCTGATATCACATCAACAGCGCCAACTCAGCTCAGAGGCTCTGCTGTTTAGATGACATTAGTCACTCAGAGATGTAAAACTCACTAACTGGCTGGTGGGAGCAAGGTTCAGCCCACGCAGGGTAAGTAAGGCACAACCTATCTACTATTACTAAAGCATCTTATAAGAAACACTTTTCTGAAAGATGACAAGTGACAACCCCTTTAAAAGCAGCCATTTTAGTATTATTGCATAAATGTGTGGAGACTCTGCCAAGTGAAATAAATGAGTTAATAAGAGTTCTTGCAGGTCACTTTTTCTAAAGCAATATTGCTTTTTAATACTCACAAGGAATTCTTGAGAATGTCTAGATATTGACTTCCCAGCTCTAAATACTACAGTGAGTAGTAAGTGGATCCTTTAAATTAAAATTCAACAACTTCAACAAATTTTCTTAAAAATTTGATTTGCGGCAAATAAATGTGAATGTGAATAAATAGATGTGGGAAATAGTAGAGTGAGGAACCCAATGATCATAATTGCTACAGGATATTGAAACACAATGAGAAAGGATCCCGCTGATCATAAGAGCTACACACCACAGGAGAAAGTGATAAATGACTCTACTGACCATAAGAGCTTACACTTTTTAGGAGAGAAAGACTTACCCAGTCACTCTGGAGATGGTAAATGACTGCCGTAGAAACTGTCCTCTACTAGGAACCACTGATTTGAGATGAACCAGGTACTGATCCCACCGTACAAGGTATGATAATCTGTAAGATGTCATAGGTATAGGGCATTAAAGAGATGCAATGCAAAATTACATTAGCTCATTCTATCATGCTTCAGCAATGTGGGAACTAGTGCTGTGCACTATTTTTTATTATCTGTTTTGCGAATAGTAAATTGTATCTCAAATTGTTCAAATTCGCATTAACCCCTTTACAACCAAGCACTAAAGGCAAAGTCCTTGGGCATGACCCTCCTTTCATCCGAGCTCACACGCTAAGCTCGCATCATTCTCTGCACTTGCCGGCTGATCTGAACAGTCAACATGTGCAGCTAACCGCTTTTAACCCCTTACATCACACTCTCAAACATGACAGCGTGATCTAAGACGGAGGGATTGCGCTATTCCCCACCACCGTTGTAGACCACATGAGGCAACCATGATGCCATGACAGTGAGAGGTCAGATGATGACCCCTGTTGCTGTCATGATTCACTTCCTGTGAGTGCTGTCTAGCAGTGGCGTGCACATAAGATGATCATTTTTGCAGTACAGAGGGATGCTGAATAGCATCTGCATAGCAGGAGCGATCAGACACTGCAGTGCTAAGGTGCTCTAATGGGCCAAGTAAAAAAGTAAGAGGGAGAAAATAGTTTTTAAAATATGAAAAAACAAAAAACTTAAAAGTTGATGTCACCTTCCTTTTCCTCCATTGATAATAAAACAATAATACACATACCGTATATATCGTGTATAAGCCGCCCGTGTATAAGCCGACCCCCCTACTTTTGCCCCCAAAACCTGAGAAACCTATTGACTCGTGTATAAGCCGAGACTGGACCCCAGCACAGGTATACAGCCCCCAGCAGTGTGGTATACAGGCCCCCCCAGTGTTATACAGGCCTCCCCAGTGGTAGTATACAGCAGCTCACTCCCCCCAGTGGTAGTATACGCAGCCTCCCCAGTGGTATATACAGGCCCCAGCAGTATATACAGCAGCCCCAGTAGTATACAGCAGCCTCCCCAGTGGTATATACAGGCCCCAGCAGTATATACAGCAGCTCCCCAGTGGTATATACAGGCTCCAGCATATATACAGCAGCCCCAGTGGTATACAGGCCCCAGTGGTGTATACAGGCCCCAGTGGTGTATACAGGCCCAGTGGTGTATACAGGCCCCAGTGATGTATACAGGCCCAGCAGTATATACAGCAGCCCCAGTAGTATACAGCAGCCTCCCCAGTGGTGTATACAGCCCAGCTGTATATACAGCAGCCCCAGTAGTATACAGCAGCCTCCCCAGTGGTGTATACAGGCCCAGTGGTATACAGGCCCCAGTGGGTATACAGGCCCCAATGGTGTATACAGGCCCAGTGTTACAGACCAGTGGTGTATACAGGTCCCAGTGGTATACAGGCCCCAGTGGTGTATACAGGCCCCAGTGGTGTATACAGGCCCCAGTGGTGTATACAGGCCCCCCCCCCTTGCTGCCAGCCACCTGTAAAGGAATGATCATTATACTTATCCCTGTCCTATCGCCGCTGCCGCACTCTCTGCCACCGCGCGCTCCTCCGGCTTCATCCGGCTTCTTCCTGCTTCCTCCTCCGGCGCACAGACAATGACGTCATTGCCTGCGCCCGCCGTCACAGCAGGAAGAAGCCGGATGAAGCCGGAGGAGCGCGCGGTGTCAGAGAGCGGCGGCGGCGACAGGACAGGGATAAGTATAATGATCTATTCCTTTACAGGTGGCTGGCAGCAAGGGGGGGGGCCTGTATACACCACTGATGGGGGGGGCTGTATACCGAGTATATGACTCGTGTATATGCCGAGGGGAGGACTTTTCAGCACATTTTTTGTGCTGAAAAACTCGGTTTATACACGAGTATATACGGTAATTGGTGTTGCTGCATTCAGAAATACCTGATCTATCAAAACATAATCAGTTAATCTGATCGGTAAACTGCGTGACAGACAAAAAAAGTAAAAATGCCCAAGTAACGTTTTTTTGAGTTGCAGCGACATTGCAATAAAATGCAATAACGGGTGATGAAAACAATCAAATCTACCCAAAAATGGCATCATTAAAAACATCAGCTCAAGATGCAAAAAATAAGCCGTCACACAGCCTACTGGCTATCTGGTAAAATGAATTATGTCAACTCAACCCACAAAAAAACAAGCCATAATATGCTATATTGATGGGAAAATAAGGTACCGCTTTTGGAAGTAGGTGAGTAAAGAAAAAAAATTCCACATCAGAGTAATTCTTATGTTATATAAACAATTTGGGACAAAGAGTGGGATATTCACTGTGTACAGAAATTGAATTGCGGTGCATTTTTTAAATCTGCAGCTTGTCAATTTTTCTTGTAATTGATGTGTTTTAATTGCAAATTTCACCATAGACTTGAATGAAATACAGAAGATTAGAAGAAAAAGGTTTGGTACCGTGTTAGCCAGTTGAGAAAATGTTGATTGCTCTCAGTGTGAGAAACAAGATACAAATCTTGTAGTTGTGATACCTTTTAATGGCTAACAAAAATAAAATAAATGATGTTATAAGGCGAGCTTTCGAGACAACTCAGGTCTCTTCATCAGGCATGGTATGACAAGATATTGAATGAAACTCAAAATATATGCATGCACAACTAAAAATGATTGGATATTTGACTGAATGAACATTACAGGGACTGGACATTTGGCAAAATAAACAAACAGCCTCGGGATGATCTTCAAACAGGCAGGCCCAGAGGTAATAAAGTCTTTAGGACACTAAATTATAAGAAAACCTGGTGTCTAAGATTTCCATGTCTTTGAACAACATTGTTTAGACGTGGTAATGAGTCATAAAACCATCAGCAATGTTCAGCCCGTTCTGTATACAATTGAAGCTTCTAATTAGCTTGGATTCACAGACTCTTCGGTGTTTTTGGGATTTGAAATTACCTCTCAAAATTAAAACCTTCATATTATCAATGTTATGTCCCTGGCCAGAAAAATGCTCCGCTACTGGAAAATGGATTTTTTTGTGTGTAATTGTGTGACATACCTCAGATGGGACAGTTTCCACCCGAAACAAATAAAAAAATCCATTGTCTACAGCCAGGCCCTGAGATATAACCGTATTTGCTCCAACCCAGTGGAAAGGGATGAACACTTAAACCAGCTAAAAAAGACATTTTTAAACCAGGGCTACCACCCCACCTCCATTGATGATCAGATCATTAAAGCCACAAGGATCCCTAGAAGTCAAGCGTTCCAATACAGAGAAAAAGAAGAGAACTATCATGTTCCTCTGGTGGTTACCTACAACCCACAGCTTGAGGTACTAAGGAATACTGCCAGGAAACTTCATCACATCCTACACAAGGATGACCGACTTAAAATATTATTCAAAGACCCTCCCTTGCTGTGCTACAGGCAGCCTCCCAATTTAAGGAACATCATGGTCCGAAGTTTGATGCCCTCTGATACACCAAAAGGAACTTATCCATGCAATGTGAAGAACTGCAAGACCTGTGCTCACATAGAGACCAGAGACAGGATACAGATCCCCAACACACAACAGGATTATAAGATTCCTGGGACTTTCAAATGCTCCTCTTCCAATGTGGTATATTTAATTATGTGCACCATTTGCCCAGTAGGTTCTTTCTATGTTGGGGAGACTGGACAGCGTCTAAGAGCAAGGATGAGGTCTCATCGTCACACAATTACACACAAAAAAATCCATTTTCCAGTAGCGGAGCATTTTTCTGGCCAGGGACATAACATTGACAATATGAAGGTTTTAATTTTGAGAGGTAATTTCAAATCCCAAAAAAAAAGCACGAAATTTGAAACTCCGGCAGTGTGAATCCAGCGTTTGCAATGCGCTTGGCTTCCGTCTGCCATAGAGATGCATAGACAGTGTTAACGCAGTGCTACCTTTCCGGTAACACTGCGCTAATGCTGAAATATTCTAAATATCAAACGGAACCTGCTGAACGTAATGCACATGCAGGTGTGACCCTAGCCTTATTTTGTCTATTTCTGGTAAATTGTTTGACTCATTTTCGTTTTTTGGCTACTTTTATTCGCTTCCACATACTATTAAGTGCTGTGTTGCAGCTTACTGTATATATTATGTAGTGTACATACAATGCTGTCAAAAGTTTGGACACACCTAGTTACGCAGTGGCTTTCCTTGTTCTTACTGGTCAGGGCACAGGATCATCATTTCCAGTCCTGTGCAGTGTGGGGGTGCATTGGATATACTGGCCGCCTCCAGAGCATGCACAGCGTGTATTTTGAAGCCAGACAGCACACCCAATTACTCCACTGCAATGCACAGGACTGGAAATGACGTGTGGCCGCGCATCATAGCAGTAAGGAGGTAGATGGATTTCAAATGTGGAACTGCACTTCTGAATTGAAAAAAAAAGATGTTATCAACACTCAGTGCCTTTGGTAGGTGTGTATTTTTCTAAATGCATGGTGCCTACTATGAATCATGGTGGTGGAATTGTATTCCACCCCACTGGGGCATGATAACAATGGAGTGACGGGGACATGAATGGGGAGAGAATTCCCACACGCATTGACGATGCCTCATAACTGGGGGAAATTATACATTCTAAAAAACACTTTGTCACCCATTATACTACACATTTAGTTAGGAGTAGTTGATGTGCCAGACAGGCATGAAACGGGCCATTGAACGACGTCTTCCACCCCCTCCCTGCATTTTGTAAAATGGTACCAGAATGAATGTGACTCTCAGTACTATAATGGGCTGGCCAGGCTGTAATCTTGATGGACTCTGTACCCCGGCTGAGTTGTAACTGCTACCAACTACAAGTAAATGGTAAGTACTACAAGACTGTTTGTTGTCTGATCTCTCTTGCATCTCCCTGCACCCACGTGCAGAGCTGTCACCCTGCATCAAAACCCTCATCCTCCTCCTCATCCCATCCGGCTTCTACACCTTCCAAGGGGACCCTGCCCTGACTGACACCATCCAGCCTTGGAAGCTCCCACAGCAGCCCCAGCCCCTGGCCTCATAATAGGCCAGAATTCCAGTTGGCATCACGGACTACAACTCCCCTGTAAATACCCCTTAACATGTCCAACTAGGACCACAACCTCCTGGGACCGCCACTGTGACTTCTAAACTGTTTGCCCGGATGGTTCAGTAACCCGGCCCTTACGGTCACAACAGATGTACTAGGAAGCTGCAGGGACAGGTAGTGATAGATTTGGGAGCATAAACAAGCTGACAGGTTCCCTTTAAGGGAATCCTTTCCTTCCCCTGAAATTAGTATTTAAGCCTGTTTGTCCTCATGACAATAAACCTGCCCACCACACCACTGATTGTTAGCTTTCTTTGTACAACGTACATTGATAGAAAGCTGCTACCCAGTAGACATAATCTCCTGCTGATAAAACACCGTCAACACAGAAAGTGAAGCATAACTGGAATCAGGCTCTCAGCCCTTATATCATGCTTTTCTCAAATTACACATAAAAAACAAAACTCCTGATGATTTCATTCAATGAACGTTTCTTTGTTGTCCTTTATCTGTTAACTTAAAATTAGACTGAGAAATTATTTAAAACTGAAAGCAGCGAAAAAAGCAATTAAATAAGCAACGTTAAACTACAAGATTTTATAATCTGAAAACAGACAAAACTGAGTTTTGAACAAATTCTGTGCAATAACTCTGAAGGAATAGGCACGTTGCCATCCTGAATTTATGTAATTTCTTTACACCTTTTAACATCTGCTTTACTTGAAAAAAAAATCTATTCACTGGAGATTTATCATTTTATTTCTGGAAAAGACTACCACAGCTAAAGTCCTGGTAATAGAATAAGACTATTACTGTTTATATAAGCTGGATACTAAAGCCAAAGTAATAGAAACCTTAGAATGAAATATGTCATTAAAAGTATGAGAACAGAATACACACCAAATTTGCCAAGAGCCTGATTAATCATCTCATTTACCGGCGGTCACACAGATGCTTTGACTATCAAAATGATTCCCAAATTATTTCCCAATGGTGCTCTGGACACACTGCTTCAACGTCTGCTAACAGTTCCGGCTCCCAGAATCTCTGAAAGAGCTTCAGATAAGGAGCTTGCAATCTCCTTACATATCTTGCAATAAGTCTGGTTTCTGACCAAATAATAAAAAAACTAGGTGAAACGTCCCAATGACCTAACCACTAATTTAGATCTAGAGCTCAAAGTTTTTTCTGCAAAGACAATGCCCATATGTTACCTCCAATGGAAACAAACACCGGAAATCACTCCTACAAAATGATATTTCTCAAAACTCCACTAGAAACCCAGAAATTATGACAAGGAGAAGAACACATTCTGCCATCCCAACTAGTGCCAAAATGAAATGAACCAGAGGGATCGGTATAAAATTATCAAGCCTCAATATTCACAAAATCCTGCCTCCAAACTAAATGGCCTTTGAATTTGTTAAAAAATTGAAAACCACAAGATAAAATACATCGTCAATAACAGTTTTGGTTAAGATGCATGGGAATATGGATCTTTCAGACCCTTAACAGTAAAATAAAGAGGTTTATGAGATATCCTACCCATTGATATTCAGATATCCATAATGTCCTACCCATAAATTCTCATAGATATCCTTCCCATAGAAACTCTACAGGCCCTGTTACACCTGACGACACCGCCGCACATTTTTGGCGCCCCGCCAGCGTCGCCGCCCCTCATTTACATGGGGAGACACCTCCGGCGACGGGCTGTCGAGCTCATAGGCAGCATCGCCGCTGGGGTTTCTCAAAACCCCAGAGACGATGCAGGACAATGGGAACCTATGGCTCCCATCGCCTGTCAGCTCGCCGGCGGCCGTTTACATAGGGGCGATGTGTGCACATTGCCCCAGATCGGCCGCCTGGTTTCACATCACTGATGTAAAACCAGGCGAGCTGTCAGAGCCGCTGACATCGCCCCTTTACATTAGGCGACGATGTCGCCGCCGATAGGCCACGCCCCTATGTCGGTGGCAATGTAGACTGGTGTGACAGGGCCTTACCTCTAGATATCCTCCCATATATTCCCATAGGTATCCTTCCCATAGATATCCCACCCATAGGTACCCATAGATATCCATTGAGATTCTACCCATAGATACCCATGTTTTTCTATAATACATACCCTATCCCTAGATATGCTACCTGTAGATACCCATTGATACCCTACCCAGATACCCATAGATAATTCTAAAATGCAAAAGTGAATTAACCTATTATTTCTTCTACTATTTTAATTTGTCTTTTCTATGTCTAATTAAAACAGCAATACAGTTCTTAAAGGGAACCTGACAGCTGATATATTCTGCCCGAACCACAGGCAGCATGTACCAGACAGTAGCTGCCGATTTTACATAAATGTTATAAGATTAAAAATCATTAAAACTGCGTGATCACATTTAAATGTCCGACACTGGCACAAAATATTATTGATGAAAAATAAGAAAATTAAAAGTGCATAACTTTACTGGTACACAAAACCATGAGACCATTAAAAATAATATGAGACCCTCAAAACTTCATATATGCACCAACTTTTTATAAAATTACAAAATAACTTACTAAATTTTGTGTATTAAACGTACTAATCGTGATACTGTACATAATTAGTTCATGATTAGCTGACACAACACAATTATATTAATTACTCAATATAATAAGTCTGCTGTATAGATCATAAGTGAAACCAAACAATTAGTGTAGTACCTAATCCACACCATCGTAAGTAACACACACTGCCCTCTGCCATATCGTATGATAAGAACGATTGGCACTGGATAACCTCTTTGGCACATGTCAAACATTTGACACTCCATTTCCCATCACCTTCAGCATCCTGAAAGTCAAACCATTCCTTTGTTCCTCCCTTTTTTAATATGGTGCACGTCTTAGCTGTGCGCATGATTGCCATGATGTCACCTCCTCCCTGCCTGATCTTTGGCACTGGTATGAGATGGTGTGGCGCCCGGCCAAGCAGCGTCACAGAGGGGTACTGCACCCGTAAAAGAGGTGCAGATTCTCCAGCTGCAGGTGGACCCTAGGATGGTGGGTGGGACCCATTTTCAGCACTCCCACATTAGTCTACACGGTGGGAGGTTACCCCGGAGGGAATAAAAACACCTCTAGGGGGAACAAGGAGGGTCTTTGCCTCCATGTTTAGGACCTTCTTGGTCCCTGCTGCTAGGTCACTCGGCTGAGGGACCAGGGAGAGATGGAAGAGGAAGAAAGGGTTTAAGGAGAAAGAAGCTTTTCAGGACAGCAGCTGGTTTAGGACGAGGGGCGTCGTCACGTTCTCCCAGACAGCTTACTGGGCACTGGAGCCCGCAGACTGCCGTAGCTATAAGCACGACAGAGAATCCGGATCCTCGCGGGTCTTCAATTCTCCGGGCACCAGAGCAGAATGAAAGAGGGTAACAGGCACCGCCAACGGAATGAGCGGTCAGCCAGTAGAGGGTCACCCGACGGCAGCGAAGATGACACATTTACTTTGTATTTTAGGCAAAACAAAAAAGATATATTAATTGTTTACATTTTAAAAATTACACTCGGGGTTTCCATTTAAATCTCAAATGATGAGATTTAGCTGAAACCCCCAAAGGATCCATTTAGTATAATGAGGCTGCAGAGATATTCTAAACTCCATACATAGTGATGGGCGAACCCCCAATGTTCAGGATCGGGAAGTTGGCCTGAGCTGTTTGTAAATTTCGAGCTTGGGGCCGGAGATGACACAAATTTGCGTCCGAACCCTGAGCTTGAACTTTACAGATATGGGATGGGGTGGTGGGACCTGTAAAATAAAGCATATAATTATTAATAAACATTATAATTATACTCACCGGTCCCGCGATGCATCCTACCATCTCGTTGTACCCCAGCCACATCTACTTCCGGGACCGCTCATTAACTTCTGGGTTTATACAATGCATTGCTCTGCAAATTTTCAGCAAGCATCGGCAGTGTTTGAGTGTAGACGTCAAGGTTCACCCAGTTCATGGCCCGAGTCATGAACTCGATTGAACTCTGACTGTCACTGTCAGTATCAGCCTGCTTCTCGCTCTGCATAGACGCTTGTCTATACAGAGATAATGTAGCAGAGCTGGCATTGCTTAGCTATCCAAGAACGCACCATTTTCTGGGGGTTGCAATTTGCATTGGGGAGGCCCAGAATGCTTGGACCCCCCTGTGCTGCGGATTCCAGCCCCCAGCTGCCTAGTTGTGCCTGGCTGGACCTAAAAATAGGATGAAGAACAAATCATTTTTTTTTATTATTTCATGAAATTCATGAAATAATTTAAAAAGAGGGCTTCCCTACATTTTTGTTTCCAGCCAGGTACAAGAGTATGGCGAAACCCACATCGAATTTTTTTTAATAGTTCATTAAAACATGAAAAAAAACAAACACAAATACATTTAGGGACTGCATCTTTATTAACCCCTCAACCCTCGTGTCTGTGCTGAACACTCTCGGCTTTGCTTCATCAGAGACCAAGGGGTCCCTGAAGGAGAGCCCAAGCACTGCAGCATCATAAGGGGTAACTCAGGTCATCCGAAAAAGCTCAGGTCATGCCACCTGAGTTGTCCTTGGGTGCCCCCAGTGTCTCCCGGTTACAATGCCACATATCGTGCTCCTTTAGATACTCTTCTCTGCGACACTCGCAGGGTCCCTCTTTTTCTCCTGCTCCAGTGTTCTGACTAAGCTTTCTTTCCAGCTCTCCACTACCCACCTAAGCTCCTCCCACAGGGCTGGGTCTCCCAGCAAGGATTTAACCCCTTAGTCCCCTGATTCTAGGTGTGTGAATGCAGGTGGTGAGAGCCTCAAGTTAACATTCCATCCCCTGGTCACAGGGATACTACAACAACTGGTCTTGGTGCAGTACCCCTCCGTGGTGCACCGACCAGTGTAAGGGTTAACTGTTTTTTTGTTAGTGTGACAGCTTTATAGAGCGGGTCATTCTGAATGCAGCGACCTACCTATTATGAGTACTTTTTTATTTTACATAAATATATGTATTTATTGGTGTAATTTGTTTTCCTTTTTATTCTTTATGTTTTGATTTTTCAAAATATTTCTACAATATTAACACTTTTTTTAAAATTGTTATCTAGTCCCAGGATGGGACATCAATTTTCCTTTCCTGATCGGTGATCTAATGCTTTGAAATGCTTTTACATTGCAGGGAATCAGATTTGTGCTTGCACACAGGCAGGAGGAGTGGCATTTCTTGTTTAAGACAGGACCTCACGAGCCACCGTACTTGGGTGACCCACAGACATTATTCAGCTTACAATGTAGGCCATCGCAAAACACAATCACAATCACATTGTGACAAGAGCAGTCAGGGAGCCCCTTCACTCTACATAGAATCCTAGAATGGTAGAGTTGAAAGGGACCTCATGGGGTCCTCTGATCCAACTCACTGCTCAAAGCAGGATTCACTAAATCATCTAAAACAGATGTCTATTCTGCCTCTGTCTACAAGTAAATTAAAAGAGAAAGGAAGCGCACATAGAGATATTGCTATTATACAGGTCCCTCAGACCCCAATTTGGTTAAACTCACCTGATGTAGTTGTGAGTGTGACAACTACAATAAAAGCACACAGAGTGCTGCAGGCTCCCATTGAAACTGAAGAATCCAGATAAGAGTGAAAAAGAGCTGGGATCAAATGCCGCACTGAGGAAGTGGCCTATGAGCCATGAAACACGTGTAGGCAAAATAAACTGAGTGTGTGAATAACTCTGTGTTTATCCTTGTGGTCAGCGCGGCATTTGATCCGAGCTCTTTTTCACTCTAATCTGGATTCTTCTGTCTACAAGTAGTGATGGGTGAACCCGCTGATGTCTGGATCGGGACCGGACTTGACCCGAACTTGGGTCTAAACCCAAACACGGTCTTTAAAATTATTTAATGCTGGCATGGGGGCTGTAAAGCAAAACAAACATTGATTAAACATCGCTTTATACTTACCGGGTCCAAATACTTGTACTTCCGTGCTATTATTAACTTCCTGATTATTCACTGGTGGAGGACACAACACCAATCATTGATGCTGTCACAGAGAGTGACATTTGTGATTGCACCATAGATGCTGGAATGTGTGGGCTGCTTACAGGTTACTGCACTGCCTCCAATAGCCAATCACAGACGCCAACTCTCTGTGACAGCATCTGTGATAGGCCATTGCAGCCTTCACTCATCTGACTGACATCATAGTAGTGTAAAAATAAGTAAATTAAATAAAAATGATGTAGAGTGTCACTGTATTTTTGATTCTCAGTGCAGATAAAGCTACAGCTACGGGCTGCCACCCTGATATACCTGTTTTATTTTTAGCTGGCAAACAAAATACAGGAAAGACCTTTATTTTTTTCAATTATTCAAATAAATAATTTTTTTAAAAAATGTGTGAACTTTGCCCTATTTTTGATTGCCAGCCAAGGTAAAACCGATGCAGCTGTGGGATGGTTTTCTCAGTATTGTGAGGCCCATAGTTATTTGGCTTCCTCTGGCTAAAGAATAGCAGCCTGTAGTCACCCCAGAAATTGGCACATTCATTAGAAGTGCCAATCCCTGGTGCAGTCGCATCGGGGTCATAGAAGGGATTAATGACAGCTGAGTACTGACAGCTTGTCATCAATCCTGTGAAAAACTAGTTAAACACAGACACAGAGAAACATTTTTTATTTGAAATAAATTACAGAGGAAAAATACTTTATTTGAAATAAATCAGACAGACAACCCTCATTTTCCAATTCATTATTACCCCTTTGATGATGATCTACGATGGTCCCACGAAGCACACGATCTGGTGTCTGGTCCCTCTGCAATGAATATCCAGGATGTTAATGAGCAGCCCCGAAAGTACAAGTGGGTGGACGCCAATAAGTACAATGCTGTTTATTTATCTTCTTTCTTTTACAGCCTCCTAGCCCCCATTCCATAACTTTACATTTCCTCAAGCTGCTGCAGGGAATTGCTTCACTTCATGAGTATTCACTGTCACTCCACTGCCCATCATTATAATTATAGCTTCTCAGTGTCCACTTTTTTACATGAATGCTGTAATGGGCAAAATGCCGGATGCCCGCGCTGCCACCAGGAATCACCAGGAAACAAAGAGTTAACTGGGCAGATTTTCTTTATTCTATCCTAAGCGTTTCAGAGCCTCTATCCGAGCTCCTTCCTCAGGAACGCAATCCGGCATTTTGTCCCATTACAGCATTCCTGTTTCCACGGTTATCGTGAAGGTGCGGCCCTGCAGCAGCCATTCTCTACAAGCCATCTTACAGGCGATTATACGGTTGTGGGTAACACAACCGAGCCAGGTGAGCAGTTCCTAATATACACCACTACAACCCTTTGTTAAAAGGATAAGACCCTATGCGCATTTATCTCAGTTTACAGGTTCACTTTTTACATAGCACTCTTGGACCCTTGGACCATCATAATAGAAAGGAAAGGCAGGAAAACCCCTTTAATATAAGGAGATATAATCTACAGATGTAGCTTGGTTGTCACAAGTGTTAAATGAGGACCAATACATATGCCAAGCTCTGTCCATAATTTGTAGTCAGAATAACATGGTTTAAGATAGTAAAACACTGTGGCCATAACAAAACCTCAAACTGCAAACAGATTACTGTCTCTATTTAAGGTTTGCTCTTTCACATGACAGTAATGGTATCTCAAAGTTTCTCTTGCCCCTGTTACATGGGAAATAACTAGAAAGCTGTCATGAATCAATAATTGACTACTTTGTATTCTCATAGGATTTGCAATGACCTTGATCATTTCCACTGGAATGTCAGCAGTGGCCATGTGTATGTTCCCTGTAGAAATGTGAATATGACCGAGTAAACTGAAAGGTCACAAAATAAGTGAAAGTTACAGCGAGCAAAGTACAAATAATGTGCATCTAGGAACACTAGTTTATACATTCTCAAAGTTTCTCTATAACACTTTAATGAATAATTTTACATGGTGACGATAAAAAAGTCTCTATACTTAATTAGCATCTAGTGCATTTATATCACCATTTTTAGAAATGGGGTGTAAGCTTGGGACTCTATTGAGGGATCATATTTAGCTTCTCTCAGGCAACACCAAGTGGACTAATTTACAATCCTGAGTACTGATGGGCGAACCCGAACTGTAAAGTTCGGGGTCTGTACCCAACACCTAGTGTTCGGGCACAGATCCCGAACACAGACTTTTCTGCGAAGTCCATGTTACAGTTCGGTTTTGGGGGCGGGGGAGCATAAAAATAAAGAAAGTATTGATTAAACAGCATTATACTTACTGCGTCCTACCGCCCCATTATCCCGCTGCGTCTACATCTGATGCTGCTCATTATCTAGATCGGGGGTGTGTAACCTTATTTTTGCCAGGGGCCATTTGGATATCTCTACCATCCTTTTGGGGCCGCACAGAATTATCAATTTTAAAATTCCCCTGCTATATTTGGTTAAATAATCAACTCACCCTACTGTGGTGGCTGGAGCTGTTTCCCTTTGGCGCGGCTGTGATGTTAGGTGATATTGATCACGTTGCTTCTCAATTGCTTTTCCAGGTTTGATTGAGCCATAGATCACAGGAGAGGCTGGGAGCATATATATCACCAGGGTGGCTCAGGCTGGGCAGAGAGATCACTGGGGAGCGGAGTTTAAAAGGAAGGAAGTTGGCAAAATGCATTTGCCTGCCTGAGCACTGCGGTCCCCAGGAATCTGCTCGGGGGCCGCAGAACAGGTCATCAAGGCCGTATGCGGCCCGGGGGCCTGAGATTCCCTACCCCTGATCTAGATATTCACTGCAGAAGGGACCAACAGCCAATCACAGACGCTGTCACAGAGAATGGGCATCTGCTCACAGAGATATGCAACAGAGCTGAAGATGTTACCTGAGGATTATGTTGGAGGGAAGGGTGTTTTTTGTTACTTAAAAATGGGAAAGAGGGTTGTCATGTATTTTATTTCTAAATGCTTTTTTCGGTGTTGTGTTTTTTGACTGCTTGCACTATGAATTTCAGGCTTAGTGCCAGCAGCCAATACAAAGCTGACATTAACCCCTTTATTACGCAGCGTGCCAACGCCATCAGGGCCACTGGAAAAGTCACTGTATAGTGCCAGAAAATGGCGCTTCTTTAAATATACCATTTTCTGGGGCAGCTGCAGGCTGCAATTCACAGCGGGGAGGCCCCAAAAAGCATGGGCCACCCTGCTCTGAGGATTCCAGCCCTCAGCTGCCTAGTTGTACCTGTCTTGAAACCAAAAATACAGTAAAGCCCCATGGCATTTTTATAATTATTTCATGAAATTCATGAAATAATTAAAAAAAAGTGCTTCCCTATATATTTGGTTTCCAGCAAGGTAAAAATTGGCAGCTGGGGGTAGGCGGGCTGCCTGTACTTGCCTGCTGTACCTGGCTGGCATACAAAAAATGTGGTGAAGTCCCACGTCATTTTTTTTTAAAATTATTTCAAGGAATACATTTATATAAAGGGCTCAACTATATTGTGATTTTGGTGCTTTTTTGGGCCAAGGAGAAGCAGATGAACACATTGAACTCGATGCACCAAAAAGACATGAAATCTGTGGCAAAAACCACATCGTGGTCTTGGTGCGCCATACTCTGTGACAGCATTTGTGATTGTCTATTGGATCCCTCTGCAATGAATATCCAGGAAGTTAATGAATGGCCCCGAAAGTACAAGTGGGTGGACGCCAATAAGTATAATGCTGTTTATTAAAGGGAACCTGTCACTTGGATCTACCCCCCTGACTTTTCACTAGCTCTCCCTACACCTTCCTAGCTGCTCCCTAACCATCCCTCTCTGCTGTAAATCCGCCCTATAAAGATTAAGAAAAATTACTAATAACTTACTGGAGGTCGCTCTGTCAGGAGACTGGAATGGCGGCTCCAGGCCTGCAATTTTCTGTTAAAAATACATTTTAAAATGCCTAAAGAAATTACAATAAATATATACAGGTGCGTGTCGATGAAGTAGAACATCATCAAAAAGTTAATTTCTTTAGTAATTCAAAACAAAAAGTGAAACACATATATAGAGTATTTACAAACAGAGTGATCTATTTCAAGTGTTTTTTTATATTAATGTTGATGATTATGGCTTACAGCCAATGAAAACCCATTGAGTATTATCTCAGAAAATTATAATATGGTGGATTTGAAGGCTAACAAACCGCACTGCCGTATCCCACGAGACATCAAAGGGTGAATATAATATTGATTTATTAGTCAACACATTTCATGGCTCCCAGAAATGCCCTGAAACAGGGCAATATGACATTGATTTGTCCTGAGGAAGGGACCTGGGAGCCCTGAAACGCAATGACTAATAGATCAATTTCATATTCACCCTTTCATGTCTCATGGAATATTGCAGCACGGTTTTTAACCTTTCATCCACCCTACTCTATATAAACTACACTGGGAGTGCAGCAGCCGTGATATGCTTTTATAGTGGTTGTGACTCTGTAAGCCATAATCATCAACATTAACATAAAAAACACTTGAAATAGATCACTCTGTTTGTAATGACTCTGTATTATATATGCATTTCACATTTTGTATTGAATTACTAAAGAAATTAACTATTTGATGATGTTCTACTTCATCGACACGCACCTGTATATATTTATTGTAATTTCTTTAGGCATTTTAAAATGTATTTTTAACAGAAAATTGCATTTAAACAAAATACAAAACTAAAATAAACTGAATTTACAGAACTTACATTTACAGTGCCTTGCGAAAGTATTCGGCCCCCTTGAACTTTTCAACCTTCTGCTACATTTCAGGCTTCAAACATAAAGATATAAATTCAAATTGTTTTGAGAAGAATCAACAAGTGGGACACAATCGTGAAGTGGAACCAAATTTATTGGATATTTTAAACTTTTTTAAACTTTTTTAACAAATAAAAAAGTGAAAAATGGGGCATGCAGTATTATTCGGTCTCCTTGAGTTAATACTTTGTAGCGCCACCTTTTGCTGCAATTACAGCTGCAAGTCGCTTGGGGTTTGTCTCTATCAGTTTTGCACATCGAGAGACTGAAATTCTTGCCCATTCTTCCTTACAAAACAGCTGGAGCTCAGTGAGGTTGGATAGAGAGCGTTTGTGAACAGCAGTTTTCA
Source organism: Allobates femoralis (assembly GCA_033576535.1). NCBI lineage: Eukaryota > Metazoa > Chordata > Amphibia > Anura > Aromobatidae > Allobates > Allobates femoralis. The sequence continues at coordinate 171,757,108 of JARQOC010000003.1, forward strand.
GCTCTTTCCACAGGTCTGGACTTTGACTTGGCCATTCTAACACCTGGATACATTTATTTTTTAACTATTCCATTGCAGATTTTGCTTTATGTTTGGGATCATTGTCTTGTTGGAAGATAAAACTCCGTCCCAGTCACAGGTTTTTTGCAAACTCCAACAGGATTTTTTCCAGAATGGTCCTGTATTTGGTTCTGTCCATCTTTCCATCAATTTTAACCATCTTTCCTGTCCTTGCTGAAGAAGAGCAGGCCCAAACCATGATGCTGCCACCACCATGTTTGACAGTGGGGATGGTGTTTTGAGGGTAATGAGCTGTGTTGCGTTTACGACAAACATATCGTTTTGCATTGTGGCCAAAAAGTTTGATTTTGGTTTCATCTGACCAGATCAACTTATTCCGCATGTTTGGTGTGTGTCCCAGGTGGCTTGTGGCAAACTTCAAACGAGACTTTTTATGGATATCTTTGAGAATTGTCTTTCTTCTTCCCATTCTTCCATAAAGGCCAGATTTGTGCAGTTTACGACTGATTGTTGTCCTATGGACAGACTCTCCCATCTCAGCTTTAGATGTCTGCAGTTCATCCAGAGAGATCATGGGCCTTTTGGCTTCATCTCTGATCAGTCTTCTCCTTGTTTGAGACGAAAGTTTAGAGGGACGGCCGGGTCTTGGTAGATTTGCAGTGGTCTGATACTCCTTCCATTTCAATATGATCGCTTGCGCAGTGTTCTTTGAGATGCTTAAAGCTGGATTTGGATACCAAAAGACTTCCCAAGTTTTAAACTTTGCCACAGCAGTGTCTTGGACCTGCCTGGTGTGTTTCTTGGTCTTCATGATGCTCTCTGCACTTGAAATAGAACCCTGAGGCTATCACAGAGCAGGTGCATTTATATGGAGACTTGATTATGTGGCGCCCCACTGGTCAGGCGTCACAAGTGGGGTACTGCATCCAAAGATGAGCGTGTGGTTGTCCCTGTCGCAAGTAGAATGCAGAACACTGTGGAAGGATCTGATCCCAAAACACACCCACTAATCGGGGGAGATCCCAGAGTTAGTGTGAGTGAGAGTGGAAAGTGTGAGTTGAGCAAGGTGGAACACACGGGGAGTCCCCCGAGGAAAGACGGAGAATGGGAGCTTACCCGAGAGAGAAAGGGTGCTTCAAAAGAGGGCTAGAGACAGACGTAGCCCAGATAGAACGGTCCTGACTTGTATACCCGGAGTGCACGGGTCTGACAACGTGGCCTGGAGTGTTCACCCTGTGATCGTACTCGTCCCGGCTCCGAAGATGCTCTCAGGGTGTTTATCCCCTGGGATGTACTACTGCCCAAGAAGAAGACCATGAGAAGAGAGAGAAGTGACAGGACAAGGGTAGATCCAAGAAGGTACCACCAGAGACTTCCACAGATTCTACATTCTGCTGTGACTACCCGGCCAACTGTCCTGCTGGAGTACTGTGAACTGTATCACCATCTTGTTCAGTTTCCTTACTACAAGTAAATTACTTGGAAGAGTGAAGTGCCTCTGTGTCTCTGTCCTACTTCATTGACTTTTCTCAAAAGTTTGCATTGTGCCGGCATTAGGTAAAACTGCCCCAGAGGATTAGCTCTACCTGTAGGGAACTGCTCCATCCTAGCCACAATACCAGCACCCTCCGGAGGACTGTGGCGGCGCTGGTATCTAGTCACCAGGCACTGACAGGTGGCGTCACTTGATAAAGACTGCAACCCCTTAATTGGAGGCTGTCTCCCCCTCGGGGCCACGGGTCTGGGCAGGCCACCAGTGAGATCCCCCACTGAAGCTGAGGGCCCAGACATCCGAGTTCCCATACCCTGGGGCGGTACAATTACACACAGGTGGATTCTATTTATCATTATCAGTCATTTAGGACAACATTGGATCATTCAGAGATCCTCACTGAACGTCTGGAGTGAGTTTGCTGCACTGAAAGTAAAGGGACTGAATAATATTGCACGCCCCACTTTTCAGTCTTTTATTTGCTAAAAAAGTTTAAAATATGCAATAAATTTCGTTCCACTTCACGATTGTGTCCCACTTGTTGATTTGTCACAAAAAAATTAGAATTTATATCTTTATGTTTGAAGCCTGAAATGTGGCAAAAGGTTGAAAAGTTTAAGCCACTGTAGATGATAATGACAATGCAACTTTCATCAAATAGCAACCAATCTATTATTTCTGGCCTTTGTCATTTAATGTAAAAAATATGAGTTATATTAAAGTACCGTATGTGAAAGTCATTCTGAAAATTGAGCTGAATGAGATTTAAACGCTCAAATTATTTTATTATAAATTATTAGAACCTATATAATTTCACCATTCATAGTGATGTAAATACTTAAGTCCCAAAAAAAAGTTTGAGAAAAGTATTATAGGAGTGATACCTTTATTGGCTAACAAGAAAAATTATATTTGTAAGCTTTCAGAGCTCAAGGCTCCTTCATCAGACAATATCACAAATGAGTTACTGAGACATTTAAATACAAAATACAGTAGGAATAAGGAAACGGAGGTGTGTTAAGGAAATGAAAATGAAGTCTTTTTGAAGTCATTTTCATTTCCTTAACACACCTCCGTTTCCTTATGTGGCGCCCCGCAACGAGTGCGTCACAAGGGAGTATTGCAGCCGCAATATTCTCTTGACAAAGCAGTGCAATAGTTAACTCTGAGATCCAACCCAACATACAACACCTAGAACAGAGGACCAATCCTAGGTCCTGGTGGGTGGAGTGTTAGGGTAGTGAAGTAGAACACACAGTAATCTAGAGTAGTGAATAGTCTAGAACCTGAAGAGAGCAGACTAGAACTTGGAGAAGAGCGGGGGCTCCGCACCCCGTGCGGGCCCCTGGGCCGTCACCGGTCGGGTGTCAGCACCTGAGGCCTTAACCACCGGGAATGGGCATAGCTACACGGGTTCCCAAAAGACTCCCGTGCCCACAACCCACAGCCGGTTCACTGGTACCGAAGCTGGCAGCAGTTCACCTCTGTCACGCGAACCAGCCCCGTGGAGGAGCAGCTTTATAGGAGCACCCCACCACCAGCCAGTTTCCAGTCGTCTAACCAGCGGTGTACCCACTGAGGGACCCAAGGCTCCCCAAAGAATCCAGAACGTACATCATGGATAGGGCATTGAAGCAGCCTCCCCGTACCCGACCTGGTATTCCTGGGCGACGCACAAGAACAAGAGAAGCTAAGGAGGTAGAAAGGAGGTACACTGCGGATCTCTGAGGAGCACTATCACTGCTGAGTCCACCCGGTCTTCTACTCAACCACTGTAAGCCATGTACTGCCTGCTGGTTACAGTAAAGAACCGTTGCAGAGACTAACTGTGTCCGTGTCTCCTTATGAACTGTCCGTCATGAACTAAAGGTAACCGCAGCTGCCGCACAACATCTTGAGCAGCTCCATCCCCCGGGGATCACCGCTCAGCCTGTGGGGAGCGTAACATCTTGCTGCTGTCCATCACCCCGGGAGGTTCCGCAGCGTCGGTAGCCCTTACCGAATCTACTCATAGGTGGCGTCACGAAGAAAACAAATTAAAACCCCTTTAATCTGTTCCCGTAAGACGACCTCAATTTTGATCTGCACTACACCGGGCCCCACTACCGGCAGGCGCGGTCCACCCGTGACAAGGAAGGAGAAGAATCGCCTGTATCAACCGGAGTCAGCCGGCCACGGTGAGTCAGAAAATGGCGTCACGAACAGGATACGAGCAGGCCCGTTACCCAACGGGTATATTGTGCTTAAACTGGACTTTATTGTCTACAATTGGACTTTGTTCGTCCTAAAAAGAACTTTCCCGCCTTTACACCATTGGGTCAAGATGGCGCCCAAGATGGCGTTCCCGCCACAAGAAGCCGCCACGTGAAGCCCAGGAGTGAGTCAACCCCCTCCTCACTGTGGGAGGGCTAAGGACGAAAGGCGCCAAACTCTTTGTCCGCCCTGATTGCTCGAATCAACCAGGGGGGCGGACCCCAGAGACTTTTCCCACGATTGGACTACAAAAGCCCAGAGGAGATGGGAGTGTCATACATAGACACACAGACGGAATTCTTCACCAGCTCTACCAGGACGTCTTACCGGTTGATCGGGTGTGGTTTCCCTCCAAAGAAGAATGGCCAGCATGAGACTCCAAGACCTGATGCGGGAGGTCGAGGCGGAGGCCAGAGCAGCCATCAGCCAACCGGGTCCGGATCCTGCCCTTACCATAGACGGCAGCCCCGACTTCTGGCTAGAGGCTCTACAAGACCTCCGGGTGCGGTTACTAGAGACAGTGGAATGGACGATCCGTAGCTGGAGCGCGACCCTAGGCAGACGACTACACCATGCGATGCAGCAGAGCCGACCGGGTGCAGCTTCTCCAAGCCCAGACGACGTCACCAGCTTCTCGACCGCCTCACCGTCGCCTACCACCTGTCCTGCTCCGTCACCTGAGCCAATAGACTGTGTCATTCCGGTGGAGGCCGCAACTCGACCCGTTCCAGCGACCAACATCGCAACCGATTCCGTTCTTGAGCCGGAGCTCATAACACGCTCCATGGAAGAATTAGATCTTTACCAGGTTCCCACTGAGGAACCCGCGACATGTTTCACCACTGCAGAGACTGTCGCCTGTTTTATCCCCGTACCGGAGGCTTCCCTTGCCATTGCCGAGGCCTACCGGGTAACCGGGATTGAAACACCTTTACCTGCGGAAACAGATGAAGAGGCAGGCAGCCTGGAAGCCCTGCAGGACGTCCCTACGGAAGGATCCGCAGCACCACCGCCCTGTTGTACAACGGAACAAGCTTCAACATCTCTCATCATCGAGCAGCCTGATGTTATCGTCGAGGAAGAGGTCGGAGAGGATGACGACGAGACCCACAGCACCGCTGAGGATTTCGACACCGGGTTCGCTTGGGGAGACAACAAAGAACTTCCTTCCGGGCACACAGCTCGGGTACACTGGTCGGGTGCACTGCCGACACCTTCCCCTGTGCCGTTCCACCGGGTTCCGATACAGACAGCCCGCCAAGTTCAAGCTTCCCGCCAAACCACCAGCTCCATTACTCATCTCTACACCCCGAGCCGTAACGACGGAGATGTACGCCAGAGACGACGAGAGGAGTGGCAAGCCCGAGAACGCGCCAACATGGAGGCCCGTGCCGAGGCTCGCCGCCAGCCGCCGCTGCCTGATGAACTCCGCCGTGAAGGTAGAATTTCCACCTTTAACTTACATACCGGGTGGGGGTTCGCTTGGGAGGTGGGTTTGAATGAGGAGGTGTTTGTGGGGCGCCGGGACGTTGAGTCCAACTTGCCAAGAGGACATCCCGATCGCGACCTATACCGGGGCGATATTATCACCTACGAGCGCTATGCTTGTGCAGATGGGTGGTTTGCTATCCGGGTGCGCCATCACCCTCAGAGCCAGTGACTTTAAAACTTGAACTTCATCAATGACTCTGTTCCCGTTAATCATTGACTGTGTGATCTTGCGGCTACAGCCTGGACTCTAGTTAAAGTACAGCCGACCGCCCGCCGGGTCCGCACAAAGTGATTACCTGTTTCTTTGCTTATATCACCAAAGCATATCTTTACCTGTTTTTCTATTTTAATAAAAGTGTGTCATATGTGTATAAAAATGTAAAAACCTCTGTAATGTGAGTAGTTTGACGCTTGGGGACAAGCTGATTTAACCAAGGGGGAGTGTGGCGCCCCGCAACGAGTGCGTCACAAGGGAGTATTGCAGCCGCAATATTCTCTTGACAAAGCAGTGCAATAGTTAACTCTGAGAGCCAACCCAACATACAACACCTAGAACAGAGGACCAATCCTAGGTCCTGGTGGGTGGAGTGTTAGGGTAGTGAAGTAGAACACACAGTAATCTAGAGTAGTGAATAGTCTAGAACCTGAAGAGAGCAGACTAGAACTTGGAGAAGAGCGGGGGCTCCGCACCCCGTGCGGGCCCCTGGGCCGTCACCGGTCGGGTGTCAGCACCTGAGGCCTTAACCACTGGGAATGGGCATAGCTACACGGGTTCCCAAAAGACTCCCGTGCCCACAACTCACAGCCGGTTCACTGGTACCGAAGCTGGCAGCAGTTCACCTCTGTCACGCGAACCAGCCCCGTGGAGGAGCAGCTTTATAGGAGCACCCCACCACCAGCCAGTTTCCAGTCGTCTAACCAGCGGTGTACCCACTGAGGGACCCAAGGCTCCCCAAAGAATCCAGAACGTACATCATGGATAGGGCATTGAAGCAGCCTCCCCGTACCCGACCTGGTATTCCTGGGCGACGCTGGCAACAAGAGAAGCTAAGGAGGTAGAAAGGAGGTACACTGCGGATCTCTGAGGAGCACTATCACTGCTGAGTCCACCCGGTCTTCTACTCAACCACTGTAAGCCATGTACTGCCTGCTGGTTACAGTAAAGAACCGTTGCAGAGACTAACTGTGTCCGTGTCTCCTTATGAACTGTCCGTCATGAACTAAAGGTAACCGCAGCTGCCGCACAACATCTTGAGCAGCTCCATCCCCCGGGGATCACCGCTCAGCCTGTGGGGAGCGTAACATCTTGCTGCTGTCCATCACCCCGGGAGGTTCCGCAGCGTCGGTAGCCCTTACCGAATCTACTCATAGGTGGCGTCACGAAGAAAACAAATTAAAACCCCTTTAATCTGTTCCCGTAAGACGACCTCAATTTTGATCTGCACTACACCGGGCCCCACTACCGGCAGGCGCGGTCCACCCGTGACAAGGAAGGAGAAGAATCGCCTGTATCAACCGGAGTCAGCCGGCCACGGTGAGTCACTTATTCCTACTGTATTTTGTATTTAAATGTCTCAGGAACTCATTTGTGATATGTCTGATGAAGGAGCCTTGAGCTCTGAAAGCTTACAAATATAATTTTTCTTGTTAGCCAATAAAGGTATCACTCCTATAATACTTTTCTCAAACTTTTTTTGGGGACTTAAGTATTTACATCGATTTTTCTGGCTAACACGGTACAACAATATTATTTTGTATTATACCATTCATAGTGAAAATAGATTTATATGTTGAAAGTACTATAAAAAGATTTAAATCAGAGCTGGCTGATTAGAAACATCTGCATGAAGGTAAAAAAACAGCAAATTTAGAGACTCACATGGACAGATTTGTTTGTGAATAACATGAAAGTAAATGGCAACTTTTATATTCAAATTTTAAGCACACAGGTGGAAATTAAAACTTAAATATGCAAGAGCTAATTTATGAATCTGCTGCCTCCCAGGAATCATTGCAGACATTACAGGCCCTGCTTCACCAGATAGATCCAACATCACATCAAATAACATGAATTTTCCATTCCTTGGGCCAACAAAAGACATAGATTACAACCTACAATATGTTGTGTTGATGTGAGGGACTTGATATTGTTAGCTACTTGGGAGCCTTATCATAGTACCTCAGTATTAACTTCGGTACAATTTTAGCCGATATAGCCAAACTACCCTAACCAGAAGTTGCAGCTTTGGATCTGTTGCTCTACCTCATCAGAGGGACCAGACAACCTATAAGTTAGGCTACATTCAAATGCGGTGTATTTTGCCATGTATTTTTGCAGTGGCGCCTTTTTGCGTGCGTTTACATGCAAAATGTGCGACTGCATGCTGACGTAGCGCTTTTCTTGGCATGCTTTTCCCGAGGCCATTTTAAAATGTAGCCTATAAGAAAAACGCACATAGGGCATAGCCTTTACTGGTCTAGGAGTCCCATTCCTTAATAATGGGCAAAAATATTTTATGTGACCCTGCTCTAAGTGTCTTCCAGAGTGTGTTGGAGTCCCCTCCTTCCAATTTTTGCCAACCATGCACAAAGTGCATAGACTTTAAAAATGGTTTATGAGGCCTCCTCTATGTGTCTTTCAGAGTGTATTTGAGTCCCTCCTTTTAATTTTTAGCAATTCTTGCATACAATGCATAGGCTTTACAAGACTTGGAGTCCCACTACTTCATAATGGGCTAAAAATGTTTTATGAGGCCTTCTTCTGCATATCTTCCAGGGTGAATTTCAAGCACTCCTTTAAATATTTGCTAGGCTTTGCATTTAGCGCAAAGGCTTTACCACTTAGAGGTCACACTCTTTTGAAAATTGTCAAAAAATGTATTCTAAAGCCCTCCCCTACATGTCTTTCACCGTGATTTGAAGCCCTCATTTAAATTTTTGCTTGGTTCTGCACTTAGTGTATAGTCTTTACCACTGTAGGAGTCGCACTTTTTGGAAAATTGACAAAAATGTATTCTGAAGCCCTCTACGTGTCTTCCAGGGTGTATCACAGCCCCCACTTCTAATTTTTGGCAAGTCTTCTTGCACATATTGCATATGCTTTAAAAGTCTTGGAGTACTACTCCTTAATAACGGAAAAACATGTTTTGCTGCTGTCTTCCTCTACAGCAGTGGTTCTTAACCGGGGTTCGATCGAACCCTAGGGGTCATGCACGGCTCATTTTGTGTACCAGTAAAAAAAACATATACCTATGTCTTGAATTTGGAAAAACATCATATTTGATTTATCACTAAGAAGGGTTCGATGAATGTGCATATAAAACTGGTGGGTTCGGTACCTCAAACAAGGTTAAGAACCACTGCTCTACAGTAAGGGTGGGCAACTCCAGGTCTCAGGGGCCACACACAGTCCAGGTTTTCTGGATATACTTAGCATTTGACAGTTGGAATTGTCACCTGTGCAGGAGATTGAATCATCAACAGTCAAAGCCTAAGGACATCCAGAAAACCTGGACTATGTGCGGCCCTCAAAGCCTGGAGCTGCCCACCTCTGCTCTGTGGATTTTTCAGGGTGTACTGGAGTGCCTCCTTCAAATTTGTGACAGCTCTTGCACAAACTGCATGAGCTTTAACAGTTTAGGAGTCCCAGTTCTAAATAATGGGAGAAAAATCTATTTTTCTCTAAGTGTCTCCCAGGATGTGTTGGAGTGTCTCCTTTGCATTTCTGGCATCCCTTTATATTTGTAGTGCATAGGTTATTATTATTATTATGGCGCCATAAATTACATAACGCTTTACATGTGGAAAGGGTAAACATAGACAAGTACAACGCAATGGACAATATTCAGCACACGGGTACAGAAGGATAGAGGATGCTGTCCGCTAGGGCTCACAATCTATGCCTAAGGCATAAGGCAGGGCATCTACGAGGGGAAGGGTGAATATACAATAAGACTGGGTAGAGTTGGTCCTGCTGTGGTTTGGTGGAGCGAGGCTCACAGCAGGTCATAGGCTTGTTGGAAGAGGTGAGTCTTCAGGTTTCTTTTGAAGGTTTCCAGAGTAGGTGAGAGTCTGATATGTTTGGTGAAGAGAGTACCAGACTATAGCTGAAGCGTGGGAGAAATCTTGTGGGAGGAGGAGATTAGGGGTGAGCAGAGGAGAAGATCATCAGTGGATTGCAGGTTGCGGGAGGGTAGGTATCGGGAAACCATAGGTTTTACTAGTATAGGATTCCCACTCTTTAGAGTGGGAAAAAATATTCTGAGGCCTTCTTCTGTGTGTCTTCCAGGGTATATTGGATTTCCTTCTAATTTTTGGCAGTTCTTGCACTTAGTGCATATAACAGTCCCTTAGACAGAATGATTGCCCCACAGTCTACAACACAGTAAGATATTCCCACAGACCATAGTAAAAAAAATAAATCTTGAATTAAACTAATCTTGATTTTCTTTCCACTGAAGGCTTTGTCACCTCTTCTTACATGTTAAAACAACAGACGGCATAGGTGCTGCAATGCAGTCACATTGTGCTTCCTGCACTGAGATGCAAACATCTTGTAAGTTCCTGGCCGAGTGACAGGGCAGAGAGCTTGTGATGTCTTTCTATATCATGGGATTCATTTGTAATAAGATTAAGACCAGAGTCAAGTATCTTTCACACTAACTACCTTACTGGTTATCATGGCAGTATCTCATACCTCTGCTGCACCACCTCACTTACCATGTTCCTTTTGCAGTGTCTCCTTGTGTTAGGTCTCCCTGCTGAGTTTTTTGTTGCAACACTCCTTTGCACTGCTGCTTTTGTATGTGGTTTCCATTTGGCCTTAGGGAGGCATGGCCAGTTGCTGCAGAAATTTAACCTTACCGTGCCTTGCAGAAATTAGTTTCCCTGGCCAGTCCCATTATGGTAGGGCCTACTTAAGGCAGCACCTCCCACCACTCTCTGCCCGACAGTGCTTGCTAGTCAGCTCGTCTGCTAGTGTCTTATCTGTGCATTTGTCTGTATTGTTGGTCCAATTATTCTCTCGGCTCGCATACCCATCCTCTTTGACCCTTTGCTTCTGACCTTGGCTTTGTACTCTAAACCTGTGCCACCTGCCCCAAACTTTGACCATCTGACTGCGCCTCAGTTTTCTCCTCATGTAACTCATTCCCACATCTCTGACTTCCTGGTCAGATTCTGCAGTCCCATGGACTGCCTGGAAATGGTGCCTGGTGTTTATTGGCAGCCCAGCCTATTCTAACCATCAGAGACACTAGTAAAGACCCAGTAGACACTTCGTTATGCCCCTGCAGGGTATGCCTGGCCCGTGGCATAGAAGTACCACACTGGCCACTGTGATATTCATCTTTTAGAGTGACAATAGAGTATAACATGAAGCGGTGATGTTATGTTATGATGACAGCTGTACCCTAGCACTGAGCTCATCAGCTATTCTAATAAAGGCGGCACAAGACACTGAACTCTGTCATTGGCTGCATCTCTGTCAACATGATGTCACCACTGCAGTCTATACACAATGGTACAGCAATGGATACACAGCACTGGACCCAAAGAAGGCAAGAAACAGCTAATTTTGTTATTTTTATCACAGGCATATTGGCAATCATGAGTTTTTCCAAAAACAGGTGAAAGAGGTGATAGAAATACATTATTATAATTAGGAACCAAGTCACCTTACTGTGCATACACCTTGGGGCAGAAATGGAACACAAGCAATCTATATTTAATTATGATAATACTATTACAGAGACCTGAAAACCCATTGAAACCTATTTTGTATGTTCTTAGCATTCACAAGTCTTAGAAGAAGTTGTAATTCTAAATGTTCCCCAGCCCTTCTTTTGCCCTTGAGGGACAGCTGTAGTATCCATCCGAGAGACCACGTAAGGTATACAAAAATATACATTTATATATGAAAGTAATCACATAATACATTCTGTATCACATTTACCTTATATTAGTTACTGGAAATTGGAAAAGGCATGGAATGCATACATAAGGGTAATTAACAATGCATGTCAGATATAATTATTCTCAGCACATGAAGCTCTAGCTCCAGGCTTGTAATGTGACAAACAAGAGCCAGTTAATGGCTGAGCCCTATCAATTTATGTAGTCAGAGGCACAATAAGGGCAATGAAATACTAACACAACTAAGTCACTCAGAATAATACCCAAGGCCTTATTCCCCAATGCTTGTTAAAATTTGTATCAGTGAAAAACTATTGACGTCCTATTCATGACTGGTTAAGTTTAAACAAACAAGACCTAAAACCTTAATACTCACATTAGTGAATCACATTATGGTATCAAAAGCACAGCAACACAGCAATGTGTGGTCAAAAACTACTAAAATGATTGGGATGTTTTCTATCTGAGGAGTTAAAGGAACTTTTATTTCTCTTACTTGGCCACAAAGCCACTTAAAGTGTATCCGACACCAGGTTTCACTGTATAATCTGTATTTATTATTGAACAGATCAGTTAGAGCTAAATGATTCTCTATATGTCTGCAGAATCCTCCCTGAACATTTTACTTTTTAACATTAAAAAAAACTGCATTTCAAGAGCCCAGATACAGTTTCTTAAAATGCAAACTTTTATATCAGGATTATGCACTCATTCGGATAAACCCTCACCAGGTCTATTAGATCTAGTAAATAAGTATGAAGTTTGTATTGTGAAATATGATTACAGATTGTATTATTCACTAAGAACTCCAAGTATCCTGTTATCTACTACTTAAAAAAATTGTCTGATGCTAGGGTATATATATACTATATTATAAAATACATAGCATGGACAGTACAGCTAGGCATCTCAAGAGGTCTTTGTGAGTATGACTGTTTATATAGCTGATAGTAGTAATTTAAAATGCATTTCAAAGTTAACTCCATATACAGGTACATATCAATGAATTAGAATATCATCAAAAAGTTAATTATTTTCAGTAATTCATAAAGTGAAACATATATGTGTCGCCCCTATGGCAAGGCGCCACAGGGAGGTACTGCATCCCAAACAGAAGGTGTAGTTCTTCCGTAGCCGTGGATATAGAGGACCCTACAGAGTCTGTACCCAACACCCATACAGTAGGCCACCTCAGTACAGGGGACTGTATATTCAGTATGTCCCAGGGGGTGGAGCCTAGACGCACGGGAGACGAGGGGTGACAGTGAGAGACAGACGGTGTAAGACAACAGCGAGGATGGCCATAGGGGACCCTGCAACCGAGACAGGAGGGCACCTCTTAGGAAAGGGGTGACCCGGAAGGAGAAGGGGGCCACTCTAGGACTGATCGGAGCCAGCTGGAGACCCAGGTCGTCACCGGTATCACCGCAGACCGGCAGGCTGTGGGCCCAACACAAGGGAGCCACAGCACTCATCAAGTAGTCCAACATCAGTTCCGCAGCTGTGTTCACGACGCCGAGAAGCAAGGAGACTTTAGGCAACAAACTCCGAGGACTAGAGACTTGACTCACGAGTGGGAGTACAGAAGGCCAACAGGGCACAGAGTGGAGCAGGACCAGGAATTCCATTTTTAAGACACCTCTGACAAACTCTAGAAAAGCCTCCAAGATCCGCGGCTATGACCCCCGATTTACCCAGACTGTATCATGTACTAATTTCAACAGGTGCAAGTAAAGAACTTTTTGAGCTGATCTGGTGTCCAGTCTCCTTTCATCCACAGCCCGGAGGGCCTCTAGCACACCTCGGAAGTGAGGACTACTACTCCACTTATCCACCCTGCTGCCCTGAGGTAAAGCTCCACCAGTGGGGAGCTCTACTACCAAAGGTTCATTTCCTTCACCTCAGTGGCTGGCCACAGCGCTGGTAACCCTATTACCAGGTACCACAGGTGGCATCACATTACAAAGCCCCATCATGATCACCCCCACCCCGCCACTGAGGATCCAGGGCATGGAACCGGGAACCAACCAGCCTTGATCCCCACCGAAGTAACCCCCTGTCCAGGTATCTGAGTACCCCCTACCCTGTCAACCGACTCATATATATTAACGGGAATCTGTAAGATCAAACATCCATATGTAATAGATATTTTCTAATTCTTTTCAGCTCTCTCTATTCACATATTTCTATTGTTTATGCTTCCCTCCTATCCTGTGTAAACTTTCAAGATTCATTCTATCTGTCAATCACAGTGAGTTCTCCGCTACCCACTCCCAAAGAATGAATATTCATGCATCACTGCCCTTCCCTTTTCTGAATGTTTGTTGTGTGACTCATTGCAGACAGAGGAGAAAGGAGGGGGGAGGAGGTGTGTGCTCTTAGCAGATCTGATCTTAGCAGATGCAGCTCTGACATCTTCATTGTGTGTGTCTAAGGCATATGTGTAATGTGTGCTCTGAGATATTTCTTTGTGTTTATATGAACATTTGTTCATTTGCTCAGCAGATACACATTACATGTATGCAGGAAAACCAATGTTCCCATAAACAGGAACTATTTACACGATAGCACATCTGTAGTGATGTTACCCAGAAGCCTGCAGAAGCCTGAGAGATTTAGTATAACTTCAGCAGAGGGGAGGGACAGAATACCAGCTTGGATAGGCATGGTTATTTAAATAACACATACTGTGACTCTCAGGCTTCCCATGGTTCATGACAATTACAGCTGCCTGCAGGGTGTGAAGATGCTTATAGCAAGAGAACTACACAGGGTACATTAATGATTTTTACATATTCTGAAAGGTCTACCTGAGCACTATTCAAGGGTACTATTAGTATCATACTGAAAAATGACCTGACAGAGTCTCTTTAAATAGTCATTACAAACTGATCTATTTTAAATGTATATTTCTGTTAATGCTGATGATTATGGATTGCAACCAATGAAAACCCAAAAGTCATTATCTCAGAAAATTAAAGTAGGGAGGATGAAGGGTTAAAAACTGCACTGCCGTATTCCATGAGACATCAAAGGGTGAATATAATATTGATTTATTAGTCAACAGGTTTCGGGACTTCCTGAAACACCCTGAAAGATGACTCTCAAAGCCACACAAGGTGAAGTCTGATACCTATATAGGTCATATTTTATCGCTCAGACCTTTTATTCTCCTTACATTAATTTTCTGAGATAATGACCTGTGGGTTTTCATTGCCTGTAAGCCATAATCATCAACATTAACATAAATAAACACTTGAAATAGATCACTCTGTTTTTAATGACTCTATATACCGTATTTTTCGCTTTATAAGACGCACCTGATTATAAGATGCACCCCCAAATTTGGTGAAGGAAAAGAGAAAATAAATTATTTTTAATGTTAAATGGGGTCCGTCTTATAATGCCAGTGTCCGTCTTACAAATCAGTATATATGCCCCTCATCCTGGTACATAAACCCCCCCATCCTGGTATTCCGGTATATATGTCCCCTCCATTCTGGTATACATGTCCCTCATCCTGGTATATATATCCCCATACTGTATATATGTCCCCATCCCGGTATATCGCTCATCATGGCATACATGTCCCCATGCTGTAAATATGGCCCCCCATCCTGTATATATACTCCATTCTGGCATATACATTCCCCCATCTTATCTATATGCCCCCCATCCTGTATATATGCCCCCCATCCTGTGTATATGCCCACCATCCTGTGTATATGTCCCCCATCCTGAAACTATGCCCCTCATCCATTATATATGTCCCCCCATCCTGAAACTATGACCCCCCATCTTGTATATATGTCCCCATCCTGTGTATCGCCCCTTTTGTGAATGCCTCTTCCCCATCCCCCCCCCCCCGGACCCCAATGGCTTACTGACATGGGGCTGCTGAGCGGGGGTCCGGAGGCAGGTTCAGGAGGATGAGAGGCACAGGAGCAGGGCCGACACTGCAGCGGGGGCACGGGTGCAGGAGCGGAGTACCGGGGATGAGAGGTGGCAGCAAGCGGTGGGCGCCGCCATGTTTCTTTTCACTGGCTGCATTCATTAGTATCACTAACTGTGCAGCCAGTCAGGTAAGACTTCAACAAAATGGCCGCGGCCATTACGGAGACCCGCGGCCATTCTGGAGTCTCTACCTCTACCGGCCGGCTGCACACTGCTTAGTGAATGAAGCCGGGTAGAGGGAATATGGCGGCGCCCACCGCTCGCTACCGCCGGTGCAGCTCCGGTAGTGCAGCTGTGCCCCTCAACCCATGTAAGCTGCGTCCGGCACCCCCACTCGGCAGGCCCCCCTCCCCCTGGTAATATTTGATTATTTTTTTTAATTGCATATTTTTTCACATCCGCTTTTTAAGACGCACCCCCTTTTATCCCCCCAGTTTGGGGGAGGCAAAAGTGCGTCTTAAAAAGCGGAAAATACGGTATGTGTTTCACTTAATGCATTGAATTACTGAAATACATGAACTTTTTGATGATGTTCTTATTTATTGAGACACACCTGTAGTTCAAAATTTTTGTGTGTTTTTTTCTTCATGGTAGTACTTATCCATAGTCTATCAATAATAGCTTTAACTCGTTATTATTGATAGCAGTTATAAAGTGTCTAGGAAACCCATTTAACTACAGTGTGAATGCTATAAAAATGCTTTAAGTGCTTTTTACATAGCTTAATTTATTGTGTTGTAGAGATATTGAACACTGCTATTGCAGTCTTAATTAAAAGGACATGAGTGTCAGTGCAGAAAACAGTTTAATCAATCTGAGGCTGATTGTTGTTGCCAAGTGAATGATCTACTGCAAAAGTCTATTCTTGAATATCAAATTGAGCATTCATTTAAAGACCGGTAATAGAGTTCCCAAAAACTTTAGATTAATTTGAGTCTTAACGTGAACCTGTCACCATTTCTTTCGTATGTACGATGCAGTCACCAACTGTAAGGCCTTATATACAACATTCTAGAATTTTGTATATAAACCCCCAGACTTATGTGTATAACATAAAAATTAGCATTTAATATATTTATCTGCAGGGAGGTGCTGTCACATGGACGTCACTGGTCTTGATCCGACACCTCCACTCTGCTTATGGTCACCATCCTCCTTCCTTGCTTCTTGTGAATGACGTACTACATCATCCACTCAATGTTCTTCATTGTGCTCCTGCACATGTGCACTTCCTTCTGCCCTTCTGAAGGCAGAGAAAAGTGATATAATGTGAAGGCCCGGGGTAAGGTCAAAGAACGTCTGTGCATGCACACTATGTCGGCGTTCTCTGATCTTTCCTTGCACCTGCGCATTACAGCACTTTGCTCTGCCTCCAACAGGGCAGAGAGAAATGCGTGTGCACAAGAGTGCAAAGAAGGCCAGTTAGGGGGATGATGTAGGATGTGTCATCCACAAGAAGAAGGTCAGCAATCACAAAAAGAGGAGGAGTCGGATCAGGATCAGTGATGCCCATTGGATGGGACCACCCCGCATGTAAGTATAATAAAAGTTGTTTTTTTTATATTTTACAGATTGGCCTGGGGACTTACATACAGTATTCCAGAATCCTGTATATAAGGCCTTACTGGTGGTGGCCTCAGCTTATATGCAAACATTCTGGTGACAGGTTCACTTTAAATCTTTTCTACTTAATTATAAAAACAATTTGTTCCACCAAGGACTATGTAGCCATATATATGTGATATTGTAAAAAGCTAGTTAGTAATAATTAGCTAATCTCTACTTACTGTAGTTAGGCAAAGAAAAATGATATTATCTGGGCACAATATAACTCTGTAGCTATTATTTTGTAAGTTGTCAGTGAAGGTGGAATAGTATTTTATCCACCTGAATATCCAATCTATCTGGAAGTACTTCCTCTATAAAATATACTGAGTTAATGGAAAGTCTGCAGTTTATAAATCATTTTAGAATGATAGTTGAGCTACATTTGCTGTTTAATGGCAGTGATTTTAAATCTTTAGTGAGTAATATTCCAGTTGTAGTACTGCTTATATATCCTTAAAGGGGCAATAGATTAAGAAGTGAAAATGCATTAACGGGAACCTGCAAGTTCCCCAGACCTTCCTAAACATATTCATTTCTATAAACCTATTCCTGGTTTATAAAAACTAAAAGTCTGAAACATAAAGCTAAAACTCAGGTTTGTGGAACACAAATGATCAAGGATAAGGCCATTTAGTCATTAGTTTCCCTACCTCAGATCTCCCTCCTACATACCCTCAGTAAAATTATCTTATAACACCCACTTGGACTTAACAGAAGTTTGCTCATTAGGTCCCAAATACTTTAGTTGTTAATATCTCTGCAACAGAGAAGCAAAATAAAAAAAAAAAGATTTCACTCTATAACCACTATTACATCATGCTTCCAGTTTAACTTGAAAAATTGAGTGACAGCACCTCTCCAAAATAGGCCTGGATGCTTTTCTCCCACCAAATTTCATTGAGTGTTATGAATAATCTTGTGATAGATAATGAATAGATAATAGAGAAAGTCCATCAAGGTCAACCTAAGTATTTTTTCAACCTATGCAGTGGATATGGGTAGCTCCTTTGAATAACCATCTGTGGATGTGTGCTCGAAATTGATTTAATATTTAAGTTGTGGACATCAGCAAAATACCATGTAACCAATGTTCATAAGTGAGTTAGACAAAATATATAAGCAATGTAAGCACCACCCTTTAAGTAAAGACAGCAAATGAGTCAAGACAACCAGTAAACCAGTGATTCCTTGCAGGAGGACACTCAATAAGGCCCTTTCCACCCTTTGTTCGTCAGCCAGGCAGCACCCTACCTTCTTCTGGCTCCCCCAAGCCTGACCTCCTTGCTGAACATACTTCCCCTTCTCTCAGTTTGACTCTTAAAACCTTCTCCAACTTTGTAGCACATATTTATTACTTGTATCTTGCTGCTTTCTATTCAGTCAGCTTTCCACACACCACCAGTATTGGACGCCTTCAGCTCTGAGCTCTCTCCCCTGCATGGCTCTTACTTGGCTGAAGACTTCAGACTCACTAAAATGCTGTCTATCTCCTCTAGCCTACAGATTGGAACCTCCCCCTGTTAGCTCATCCCAGCTTTAACTCCTTTGGTCCCTGCAATCAGTCTGTACCGATTTTCACCTTTCCATATCTGCATATAACCAGCTCCGCTATATCTATAGCTTACACTACACATTATATTCTACTTACAAACAATGCAACACATTATACCTTATAACACACTACTACATAGCATCACCTACATTATTGCTATTACTATATTAGAGTTTGCAAAATATACTCTATGTAATGAAATCACACACAATACAATTAAATCATCAATGTCTTCAGGGGGCATAGGACCGCAGGTCCACCGTTTTACATAAGTAGGCCCAAACAGGAAATAAGATTGCTTTCACAGGTTCAGCAGCATCCATCTTACTAAAGGATAATTAGCCAGAACATAAGAGCTGCCTCCAGCACAAATTAGCAAAGTGAATAAGAGCAGCCACTAGTAGTCAATCTAGAGAAAGACAACAGAATCCTTACAGAGACATAAGGTATTAGAAGGGAGCCCGATGCTATTGTATCGGGTGGGCGATAAAATCATGATGGGGTGGGCTCTATGGTGCTGGGGGTGGCAGCCATCATTTCCCCTTGTGTGGTTGCTCCCCTGTCTGCTGTCTTTTCTCCTGGTTCTCTGCCCCCCTGTGCTGCCTCATCTCTGCCCCCTGTGCTCATGCTATCCCCCATGTTTGCCCTCTGCCCCCTTACCTTGTGCTTGCTCTCATGTGGTGGCATAAGGAAGAGCATGGTGGCATAAGAAACTGTTCCTCATTTGGTGGGCTGCAGGGCGAGCGGGCTGCAGGGTGAGTGTGGTGAGCCAGGTGAGTGGGGTGAGTAGTGCAAGTGTGGGCTGAGTGGTGTGAGTGCGGGCTGAGTGTGGGCTAGCTGAAGTGCAGGGTGAGTGCGGGGTGAGTGTGTGTGGGCTTAGTGCAAGGTGACTGTATTGTGGGCTGAATGAGTGCGGGCTGAGTACAGGGTGAGTGCAAGTTGAGTGTGGAGTGGGCTGAGTGAGTGCAAGTTGAGTCTGGGGTGGGCTGAGTGAGTCCAGAGTGACTGTGATGTGGGCTGAGTGCAGTGTTGACCATGCTGTGGAGGGACTGCGGGCTGATTGAGTGTGGGGTGACCATGGTGTGGAGTGAGTGCGGGCTGAGTGAGTGCGGGCTGAGTGAGTGCGGGCTGAGTGAGTGCGGGCTGAGTGAGTGCGGGCTGAGTGAGTGCTGGTTAAGTGAGTGTGGGCTGAGTGAGTGCAGGCTGAGTGAGTGCAAGCTGAGTGAGTGCAGGGTGACCGTGGTGCGGCGCTGAGTGCAGGGTGACCATGGTGCAGGGCTGAGTGCAGGGTGACCGTGGTGCAGGGCTGAGTGCAGGGTGACCGTGGTGCAGGGCTGAGTGCAGGGTGACCGTGGTGTGGGGCTGAGTGCAGGATGACCATGGTGTGGTCTGAGTTCAGGGTGACAGTGGTGCGGGGCTGAGTGCAGGGTGACCATGGTGTGGGGCTGAGTGCAGGGTAACCATGGTGTGGGGCTGAGTGCAAGGTGACGGTGGTGCGGGGCTGAGTGAGGGTGGGGCTGAGTCAGTGCAGGACTGAGTCAGTGCAGGGCAGCGTGCAGGCTTGCTGAAGTGCAGGGGGAGTATGGGCACACTGAGTGCAGGCAACCTGAGTATGGGGTGACTGTGGTGCGGGCTGAGTGCAGGGTGACCATGGTGCGGGGCTGAGTGCAGGGTGACTTTGGTGCGTGGCTGAGTCAGTGCAGGGCTGAGTGCGAGCTGGCTGAAGTGCAGGGTGAGTGTGGGCGGACTGAGTGAGGGCAGGCTGAGTGCAAGGTGACTGTGGTGTTGGCTGAGTGAGGGCAGGGTGACTGGGCTGCGGGCTGAGTGAGTGCAGGGTGAGTGAGTGCAGGCTGTGTGGGCTGATTGGGCTGCAGTACATTGCTGCTGCTGCTCTCCATGCTTCCCCACTGTGTGTCAGGTTAAGGACCTGTGATAATGTCAGTCATGTGACCTTGCTCCGCCCATGATAGTGACATCACCACAGGCCCTGTACGTGAGTCTTAGCTTATTGAGGGCGTCGGGCAGGGGGCTGCAGACTGCTGGGAGTGGGCGGGGAGGAGGGTGCACCAGGCTGTGGCAGAGATGGGTGCAGCGGGGGTGTCGGCCGAGTGTGAAGTGGTGGCATATTAAGTGTTTCAATATTTCGGTCGGAATACTTCCGGTTGGCGCTTGGAATTATGGGATTGGTAGACATCTCAATGGAAATGGATGTCAACACAACATAAGGCAATTATATATTAGATCTTTTCCTATTTTGCCATACAGGCAAACTGGTAGTTCTCATAGTAGTGTCTTCATATATTGACCTTAAAGAATGAATTTTATTTATGACCCAATTGTGGCACATACACATCTTGTGGTCATTGGCCATAATTTGAATATGAGACACTTACACTGAGGAGAGCCAAACTGAAATTTAACGAGATAACCTGTGTCCGTGCTAAATCAGGATGCACCAAAGGGTTCTTGGTTACTTTATCTCATTACTATGTTAGTTATATATAAATTATGTACAGAAAACGCTTTACACTTTTTTCTTATGTAATTAAAAGTGTTTCGAAATAAATATTTTTTTTAACAACCCATTGTTTGTGATTTCTTTGTGCAAATTTTACTTCTAATAATCCTCAACAAATACAGTTAATCTACTTGTCGTCACAGTTTATTGATGTTCAAAGTCTTTTTACATGGTGTACCTTATATACACAGTAAACATAATGTTATTTACATGGATAAAATCTCTATAATTGGATATTTCATGTGGAAAAATAATACGAATTTCAGCAACAAAAACACATACTAAAACAAGAAAGTCGTAAGTAAAAAAATACATTTTGCCAATTATAAGCTGTGACACTCTTATTATAGCTGCTTTGGCTTCTTAAAAGTCTTCTACAATCTAAATGGTAATTTAATAGTTTTTAGTAGCGTTTTGAGGATGATAACGTTTCTTATTCTGTACTGCTTTGTCATTGTCAAGACACTCAACCTAGCTTGCCTGGAAAAACACAAAGCAATGTTAGATCCTGAAGTGTAAGATAAATGCCCGCTGTGTACAAGCTAAAAAGAAACTCATTACAATGTTTTCCATCTTCAAAAATGTTTCATATGGATATGTGCAAATTTATCTTGCATTTTCATTATTTTTGATTCCCAGTGAACTGCAGGTTAAATTTACATCAGGGACACGTTTAACATATTTTATTGTTACCTTTATATGTTACGATGGCCTAAAGCAGTGACATTTTGAAATCCGCATGGACCACAGGACTAAAATATGTGACTTCATGTCCACAAGATCCATTTCATAAATGTAAGCAAATTTACAGGCAATTTCTGATGCAGATTTAAATTAATTCACATGAAACACAGATATTTCATGGTGTATATGTAAATGACGAGCACATCTCAGGCCTCATTCGTACATCTGTGTTGCACATATGTCCTGCATCTTTCTTTATAATGGACAGCACACCTAATTATTAGAACCTATGTGGCTATTAACATGGCAATATTTTTTTTTTATACGGACTGTGTGTATGCAAAATACACAAAGATGTATCTATTTTTTTCTGGTAGCACAGATGAAAAAGACCAATAAAAGTCTATGGCTCTGAAAAATACGTACAGCACACAAATAGCGTCAGTGAAAAACACTGATGCAGGGCCGTATTTACTATTAGGCACTTGAGGGCAGATGCCTGGGGCGACAGGTTACAGAAGGGGGGTGGCACCAGGCTTAAGTTGTAAAAAGAAAAATGTTGTCTAAGTTTCGGTGTTGGCATGGGAAACAGTGTATTGACTGATTCACGGGACACTAATCATCCTCTGTGCAGATGACACTTCCGGGGTCAGCGGAGCGGTGCAGTGCAGCCCCTGTGACCCGACGCTGAATGAGCTTAACTCATCATGTGCTGCTTCTGAGCAGAGGAGGGAAGCGATAGAGCCTGAGTAAGTGCTGGAGCATCCTGAAGTGGGAAGAAGAACTGTCACACAGGGTGCCACATTTGGGGGGGTGGGGTGAACTGTGACAAAGGGGGCCACATTTGTTGGGGTGGAGAACTATGACACGGGGGGTCACATTTGAGGTAAGAGAGAGGAGAACTGTGACACATGGGTCACATTGAAGGAGAAGAACTGTGTAATGGGGATTGCATGGGGTTTGAACTCTGAAATGGTATGCGCTTGGGGGAGAGCACTGTACAATGAAGGGCCGCATGGAGGAAGAGCATTGTGAACTGAGGGGGCCACATGGGTAGAGGTAGAGCACTGTGTAACGTGGGTCTGCATGGGGATGAGAGCTCTGTGAGACATGGGGGAGTGCACTATGAAACGGGGCCAAATGGAGGGGGGTATACTGTGAAATTGGGAGAGCAACACTGAAATGGGGGAAGAGTGTGGCGCCCCTGCGACCAGGGTGGCCACAGGTAGAAACAGCAGCCAGTCAGGTGGAGACAGTTTGTGCACCAAACACCTCAAAAGAATAAACACCCATGAGACACCACACCCAACCCTGGAGTCCGGGACTCTAGGCGGGCAAGGGGTGGTAGGGTTTAGAGGGAAGTGGATGGGAATGTAGGTCAGGTGACAGAGCTAGGTACAAAAGGAGGAACAGTAGGCGGAGTGAGTTAGTAGGCCAGAGTGAGCCGAGTTGCAAAGACAAGAACAGCAGAGTGACACTTTCCTGAGGGTTAGGGCTTCCTGTAGGCGCAGAATCCTGCAAGACACCGTTCCCTGGAGAGAAATCCTGCTCCATAGCCTGCAGCCCAAAGAAAGGGAAAGACAGAGACCGGGCTGGTACAGCCGGGTCCAAGGAGTACGGCAGCATAACCGACTACAGGCAGGACAGATTTCCCCTGGCATACCAGGTAGTCACATGGGTCGGAGAGAGCGCGGTGATCCTTTGCAAGTCAGGGACACCCAAGGCTAGGCTGGGACCAGAGTGTCTGCCCTGATGGGGACCACAGCTATATGCCGGATCCCAAACAAACAGACGGGGAACTCTGATTCCAGGTCAGATTTCCTACCACATGGGCAGGAGGCACAGCAACACCATAGGACCCAGGCTTGCCGCCCATACACACAGGGAAAAGCCACATACAAAGGGACCGAGTTGCCGCCATACAGTCTACAGGGAAGAACAGATGAGAGGGAGAGCCGGAAGGTTAAAGAGAGAGTGAAGGGTCTCCGAGAGGAAACCTGGCTGCAGAGGGTTCAGTGACTGTCCAGAGTTAACTGTGTGAACTGTGCTGTAAACTGTGTTGAACTATGGAAGAACTTGCAAGTAAAACCCGGTGAACCCTGCTTAAGTCTCCCGTGTGTGATTCCCTGCAAACAGAACTTTATTCCACCTTTACACCCTGTCAGGAGAAGCCTCAACCCGCAGCGGGCTCATCCATCTTGCTGCAGCATCATCCATCCATCCTCCTGGCAGACGTTCGCTGCAGCGGTGGTCCCCTCACTGACCACAACCCGTGGGTGGCGTGATGACAAACTCCCCTGTAAATATATCCCTTTTACTTGTGGGCTCGGGACACGGTCCGGACCAAGGACTGCCGTGATACCCCCCTGTGATACCCCGGTCCGGTACCGAGTACCCCGTCCCAGTGGGCTCCACAAGAGCACTGTGAAATGGGCCACATGGTGGGGGAGAGCACTGTGAAAAGGGGGAAGAGCACTGTGAAACGGGGGGAGAGCACTGTGAAATGGGGGGAGAGCATTGTGAAACGGGGGCCACATGCGGGGAGAGCACTGTGTCAGGAGGTCGCATGGGAAGGGGTGAATAGTATGAAAAAGAGGGGCCACATGGAGGGGGAGAGCAGTTTGAACAGAGGACCACATGGGGGGAATGTTTCACTTACTCAGAAGCAGGCTTTTCTAAACATGGCGCTCTATAGCAGCACTATAGTATATGGCGGTACATCTTAGTACATGTATAGCAGCACTATAGTATATGGCGGTACATTACAGTACATGTATAGCAGCAATAAAGTATATGGTGGTACATTACAGCACATTTATACCAGCACTATAGTATATGGCAGTACATTATATTAGATGTATAGCAGCACTATAGTATATGGCAGTACATTATAGTACATGTATACCAGCACTATAGTATATGATGGTACATTACAGTGCATGTATAGCAGCACTATGGTATATGGCAGTACATTATAGTACATGTATAGCAGCACTATAGTATATGGAGGTACATTATAGTACATGTATGGCAGCACTATAGTATATGGCGGTACATTACAGTACATGTATAGCAGCGCTATGGTATATGGCAGTACATTATAGTACATGTATAGCAGCACTATACTATATGGCGGTACATTATAGTACATGTATAGCAGCACTATAGTATATGGCGGTACATTACAGTACATGTATAGCAGCGCTATGGTATATGGTGGTATATTACAGCACATGTATAGCAGCGCTATAGTATATGGCGGTACATTACAGCACATATATAGCAGCACTATAATATATGACGGTACATTATAGTACATGTATAGCAGCACTATAGTATATGGCGGTACATTACAGTAAATGTATAGCAACGGTATAGTATATAGCGGTATATTACAGCACATGTATAGCAGCACTATAGTATATGGCGGTACATTACAGCACATGTATAGCAGCGCTATGGTATATGGCGATACTCTGCTCCCTGCAGCCCCCCTGCCCCTTCTGGCTCTTCCCCAGTAAAAGTAAAAATAAAAAAATCCTCAGTGAGGATACTCACCTGTCCGCCGGCTGGCTCCACCTCCGTCTTCTAGGTCATACAGGCCTTTAGGGCCTGTCGCTGCCTGGGAAACCGATCAGCTCATTGGTCACATCACCGCTAACTGCCGGGGCGGCAGGATGGAGCAGGGCGGCAGGATTGAGCAGGGTGCAGGATGGTGGCGGGGGGTTCAAGATGGAGGGAGCCGGGCAGGATGTAGCGAGCGGGGCAGGATGGAGCGAGCGGGGCAGGATGGAGCGAGCGGGGCAGGATGGAGCCGGGCGGGTTGCAGGATGGAGCCGAGGGGGGGGGGCAGGATGGAGCCAAGGGGGTGGGCAGGATGGAGCCAAGGGGGTGGGCAGGATGGAGCCGGGGGGGCAGGATGGAGCCGGGGAGGGGCAGGATGGAGCCGGGGAGGGAGCATGATGGAGCCTGGGGGGGGAGCAGGATGGAGCCGGGGGGGGCAGGATGGAGCCAGGGGGAAGGATGGAGGCGGGGGGCAGGATGGATGTGGAGGAGCAGGATGGAGTGAGCGGGGCAGGATGGAGTGAGTGGGGCAGGATGGAGTGAGTGGGGCAGGATGGAGTGAACGGGGCAGGATGGTGGCGGGGGGCAGGATGGGGGGCGGGGAGCAAAATGGAAGTGGAGGGGAGTGGGATGGAGCTAGGGAGGGCAGGATGAAGCGATCAGGGCAGGATGGAGACCAGTGGGGGGGGGGAAGGATGGAGGCGGGGCAGGATGGACTGATCAGGGCAGGATTGAGCCGGGGGGGCAGGATGGACTGATCAGGGCAGGATGGGGCCGGTGGGGGGGCAGGATGGAGCCGGCGGGGGGGGGAAGGAAGGGCCAGGGGGGGGGCTTTTGGATGGAGCCGGGGGGGGGGGCAGGATGGAGCTGGGGGGGCAGGATGGAGCTGGAGGGGGGCAGGATGGAGCCGGGGGGCAGGATGGAGCCAGTGGGGCAGAATGGAGCCAGCGGGGCAGAATGGAGCCCGTGGGGCAGGATGGAGCCAGGGGGGCAGGATGGAGCCAGCGGGGGGACAGGATGGAGCTGGCAGGGGGGGCAGCATGGAGCCGTGGGGGCAGGATGGAGCCGGGGGGGGCAGGATGGAGCGATTAGGGCAGGATGGAGCCGGGGGGGGCAGGATGGAGCCGGTGGGGCAGAGTGGAGCCGGCAGGGTAGAATGGAGCCGGGGGGGCAGGATGGAGCAAGGGGGCAAGATAGAACCGGCGGGGGGACAGGATGGAGCCAGCGGGGGGGCAGAATAGATCGATCAGGGCAAGGTGGAGCCGGGGGGGCAGGATGGAGTCGGCATGGGGGCAGGATGGAGCGATCAGGGCAAAATGGAGCCAGGAGGGCAGGATGGAGCTGGCAGGGCAGAGTGGAGCCGGCGGGGCAGAATGGAGCGGGGGGCAGGATGGAGCCAGGGGGGGCAGGATGGAGCCGGCGGGGGGGCAGGATGGAGCCAGCGGGGGGGCAGGATGGTGCCAGCTGGGGGCAGGATGGAGCCGGCAGGGGGGGCGAGGCAGGATGAAGCCGGCGGGGCAGGATGGAGCGATCGGGGCAAAATGTAGCCGGGGGGGCAGGATGAAGCCGGGGGAGGGGGGGCAGGATGGAGATCGGGGGAGAGCGGGGGCAGGATGGAGCCGAGGGAGAGGGGGGCAGGATGGAGTCGGGGGAGAGGGGGGCAAGATGGAGCCGGGGGAGGGGGGGCAAGATGGAGCTGGGGGAGATGGGGAGGTAGGATGGAGCCGGGGGAGGGGGTGCATAATGGAGTCGGGAAGGGGCAGGATGGAGGCAGGGGGGCACAGCTGTAGCAGTGTTCTTCTAGGACCTTGCATGATGTCAGAATGACATTGGCGTTCGGCACTGTGATTGGCCCGCTCGCAGTCATGTGATATGTGACGGGCATATCACATGACAGCGAGCGGGCTAATCACAGTGCCGAACGCTGATGTCATTCTGACATCATGCAAGGTCCTGCTACCGGTCACCGATCACTCGGCGGAGAGGTAAGTATAAGAACCTTTACTATTTTTAATACATTTGTGTTTATTTTATATTTGATTTCGCAGTGCATAATGTACTGCGAAATCAAATCACTAAGGAGCAGGGGGGCCGCGGGGAGCGGGAGCGCGGGCAGGACAGGAGGAGCGGGGGGGGGAGCGCTGGCAGGGCAGAGGAGCGGGGTATGGAGGGCGGGCAGGGCAGAGGAGCAGGGTACGGAGCGCGGGCCGGACCCGTGTGCAAATTGGCGCGAAATACTAACTTTGAATTCTCGCGCCAATTTGCATAGTCTGCGCCAATGAGCGCCCTCTGTCTGGCGTGCGGTTTCTGTGACCGACAGACGCCTTAGACAATTATATTATACTAGCTGTAGTACCCGGCTACGCCCGGGTTAATAAATAACTGATGTTAGCTATAACAAAATAGAATTTGAATATGTCATATTAATGACCTGTAAGAAAATAGAAGCTGAGCTGTGATTGGTTGCTATAGGCAGCCTAATAAATCTCCAGCCAATAGTAAACCCTCCCCTGGCCGGGCAGTATATGTTACCTCACACATGCACATAATAGACAGCTCATGTGACTGACATCTGCCTTAATTCCCTATATGGCACATGTGTTGCACATTGGCTGTTTTAAATCAGATGTTGATGTTTGGAAATTAAAGATAGCACACATATGAGGCGAGTTGTGTGAGGTGATTTGTGCAAATATGTATCTGTCTGTGTGGTGTGTGTGTCCCTGGGGTGTGTGTATGTATGTGTCCCTGTGGGATGAGTGCATGTGTCTCTATAGGGTGTGTACGTGTGTGTGTCCCTGTGGGGGAGGGGTCTGTGTGGTGTGTGTCTCTGTTGTGTGTGTCTCTTTGTGGTGTGTGTGTGTGTGTCCCTGTGGGGTGAGTGCATGTGTCCCTATAGGGTGTGTATGTGTGTGTGTCCCTGTAGGGGGGGTCTGTGTGGTGTGTGTGTGTGTCTCATTGTGGTGTCTGTGTGTGTGTCCCTGTGGGGTGAGTGCATGTGTCCCTATAGGGTGGCTGTGTGTGTGTCCTTGTGGGGGGGGGGTCTGTGTGGTGTGTGTGTCTGTGTTGTGTGTGTCTCTTTGTGGTGTGTGTGTGTCCCTGTGGGGTGAGTGCATGTGTCTCTATAGGGTGTGTCCCCTTGGGGGGTGTGTGTCTCTGTGTTGTGTGTGTTTCTTTGTGGTGTGTGTGTGTTTGTTCGGGTGCGTGGTGAATATCCAATGTTGGGGCAGCACATTAGCGACTATACACTTGCTGTTACTCTTTGTGTGCGTGTGGTGTGTATACATGTCCCCGTGCGTGGTGAATATCTCATGTTGGGGCCCCACCTTAGTGACTATATGCTCGTATATGCTGTTAGTCTTTAAGTCATTAAGTCCCTCTCATTCACAACTGTCAACTGGTAACTGTCACTTTTTCCCCATTATGTAGATAGGGGCAAAATTGCTTGGTGAATTGGAATGTGCGGGCTTAAAATTTCACCTCACAACATAGCCTATGACGCTCCTGGGGTCCAGACGTGTGACCGTGCAAAATTTTGTGGCTATAGCTGACAGCTGTCGATTTTCTTCCAACACTTTTCCATTCACTTTTTCCCCATTATGTAGATAGGGGCAAAATTGTTTGGTGAACTGGAACGCGCAGGGTTAAAATTTTGCCTCACAACATAGCCTATGACGCTCTCGGGGTCCAGACGTGTGACTGTGCAAAATTTTGTGGCTGTAGTTGCGACGGTGTAGATGCCAATCCCGGATATACACACATACATACACACACACACACATTCAGCTTTATATATTAGATTATTTCTGTAAATGTTGATTATGGCTTACAGCTAATGAAAACCCAATGAAGTAAACGTGTTTCAGGTCTCCCTGGCCCCTTCCTCAGCCCCTTCCTGAAAAGCATTGACTAATAAATCAATATTATATTCACCCTTTGATGTCTGGTGGAATACGGCAGTGTGTAACCCTTCATCCTGCTTTAATTTTCTGAGATAATAACTAGTGATGAGCGAGCACTAAAATGCTCGGGTGCTCGGTGCTCTGGCCGATCATCTCAAGATACTCTTGTACTCGGCCAGAGCACCGAGCCCAATGTAAGTCAATGAGTGACAGGCTCCGCCCACAGACTTCCGGTTATAAAACGAGTAATTCCGGAAAAGGGCGGGAGGGTGGGCTTTTTCAAATCGCCGCAGCATATAACACCTTGCTGTGGCCCCCAGAGGGATCCTATCAATTAATCTGCTCCCTGTATGGTGCCAGCTCACTGTGTGCACTGAAGGGAGCAGTGTATGTGTCTCAGATCGCTATTTAATACCGAGCGGTCCGAGAATCTCGGCAGTACTCGGTGCTCGCCGAGCATCTCGGCAGTACTCGGTACTCGTGCGAGTACCGAGTCGCGCCGAGCATACTCGCTCATCACTAATAATAACCTATGGGTTTTCATTGGCTGTAAGCCATAATCAACATTAACTGAAATAAACACATAAAATAGATCACTCTGTTTGTAATGACTCTATATAATATATGTGTTTCACGTTATCTATTGAACTACTGAAACAAATTAACTTTTTGATGATATTCTAATTCATTGAGGTGCATCTGTATATTCAGTCTTTTAAGAGCCGCATCACACAGCGGCGTGATCCAGTCCGGTTCTGTCCGGGATGACCCAGACAGCCGCGGACCGGATCTGCACACAGGACTGGGGGGCTATTATGCCCTCCGGTCCGGTGTGCAGCGCACACAGGGGAACTGCTGATAAGTCAGGACCTGTCATCGGCTGCAGCTGCGTGCGCTGCACACCCGACCGGAGGGCATAATAGTCCTCCAGTCCTGTGTGCAGATCCGGTCTGCGGCTGTCTGGGTCATCCCGGACAGAACCGGACCGGATCACGCCGCAGTGTGAAGCGGCCCTTAGAGTTTATCACTTTTCAGGCAGGTAACGGAGTAGATCCACCTGAAAAAGAGGTCATGTGCATGCACCCTTAGGCTACATTCAGACTGCGTGGGTTTTTTTCTCCTCCGTTTTGCTGCATTTTTTGCTGGAAAGCAGGAGCTGTCAAAAAAAACACATCCAAAAATGGATCATCCGTTTCTGATCTAGTTTTGGGTGCGTTTTTGGGGGTGTGTTTTTTTTGACCCATAGACAATTGCTTCTATGGGAAAAACAGTCAGAAAAACACCAGACCAATTGACATGTACTTTTTAAATACTGAGCTTTCAAAAGTGAAAAAACACATCACTCTCAAAGTGCCCTGTATGAATGGCAAAAATGAAAACCCATAGAGATTGCGTGGAGGTCATTTGAGTGATCCGCTCTCTGCACTGCAAAAAAACGGATAAAAAAATGGATAGTCTGAATGTAGCTTTAGTCTGACTTACCAATAGGGGCAGCACAACTAAAAGTGCCTAGGGCAGCATAAACCCTAAATACGGCCCTGCATTGACGACACAC
This sequence comes from Allobates femoralis, assembly GCA_033576535.1. Taxonomy (NCBI): domain Eukaryota; kingdom Metazoa; phylum Chordata; class Amphibia; order Anura; family Aromobatidae; genus Allobates; species Allobates femoralis. The sequence continues at coordinate 171,787,615 of JARQOC010000003.1, forward strand.
CGATGGTAAAAATGAACACACAGTCAGTACATGGATAGCACACTGATCCAAAATACTGATGACTTAGATATTGTTTCACGAACGTGCTGAATAGTATCTCATTTTTGATAACATAACGTGATAGTGAAAAATCACAATAGCTGAGACTTCCTTAAAAGCTTTGAAGGGGATATCCACTTCTAGGAAGACCCCTGAGGGGCACTGCGGATTACCCGCTGCCTCCTGACTGCACAGCCCTGTAAAGGGTTAATATCGGCTCGCTCCCCCCCCCTCCTCTCTCCATGCTGTCCTGGTCACTGGCACGACTTGGCCCCTCCTTTCTCCACTCCTCTCCCCTTATAGCCACCCCCACCAGCCTTATAAGCCACGGATCCCCGCCATTTTGTTAATCCCTGGCTTGGTCGCAGCTCGGGAGTTGCCCTCGCTCCTCCGTGGCGGTGGAGAGAGTGATTGCAAGCTATCCTGCGCTGGACGGCCAGTGGCAGACGGCTCCACCACTCGTGTGTGTTGGCGGATTTGTGCCTTTTACCGAGCTGCGGCCTTTAAACAATTTTCCACAAAAAAGAAAAAATTTCAATAGAGAAAAAGAAAGTTTATAATGAGAAATTTTATAAATACGGTGTTACGTTGACGCCCAATAAAAGTTTGAAAGTTATTGGTTGTAGCGTGTTTCCTCTGCGGCGAGGGGAGGGGGGGGGATGGCAGCCCCGGGTCTGGGCAGTCTGAGGGGCACTGCGGATTACCCGCTGCCTCCTGACTGCACAGCCCTGTAAAGGGTTAATATAGGCTCGCTCCCCCCCCCCCCTCCTCTCTCCACGCTGTCCTGGTCACTGGCACGACTTGGCCCCTCCTTTCTCCACTCCTCTCCCCTTATAGCCACCCCCACCAGCCTTATAAGCCACGGATCCCCGCCATTTTGTTAATCCCTGGCTTACCCGGAGTGAAGTTGCCCACCCTCCCTCCCTTTGTTTAATGATTTTGTTATGCTGTCGCAGCGGTGGAGAGAGTGATTGCGAGCTATCCTGCGCTGGACGGCCAGTGGCAGACGGCTCCACCACTCGTGTGTGTTGGCGGATTTGTGCCTTTTACCGAGCTGCGGCCTTTAAACAATTTTCCACAAAAAAGAAAAAATTTCAATAGAGAAAAAGAAAGTTTATAATGAGAAATTTTATAAATACGGTGTTACGTTGACGCCCAATAAAAGTTTGAAAGTTATTGGTTGTAGCGTGTTTCCTCTGCGGCGAGGGGAGGGGGGGGATGGCGGCCCCGGGTCTGGGCAGTCTTCTCATTACCCATGTTTGACTCCATTTACTGGCAGACACAGACAGAAGAGGGCCCCTGTGCAATAACAATATGGGCACTTTGCAGCTCAATACCTCATCCTAAAGGCTTGGACACACTCTGCTACTACATGCGAGTCTGCCAGACGATACTCGGAAGACACTGGATCAGTGACCCTGAACAGCCTCTCCCTGTCTGGACGGGAATGACAGCTGCTTGTGTTTTTGTGCAGCTCCACACTCCCCGTACAGGGAGAGGCCATTCAGGTTCACTGATCCAGTCTCTTCCGAGTCTCGTCTGCCAGACTTGCATGTAAGTAGCTAATTGTGTCCAAGCCCCAATGCAGAATTCTACCTGCTTTGGAGGTAGAAATGGGTTCTTTACCTTTTGGGCCCCTGTGCGGCTGCACAGTTTGCACCAATGATATGTCCGCCCCTGACTCCATTAAAATCTTCAGGAGCACACCTGCTGCAGCAAGCAGGGGGAGCAACGTGCTCCTGCAAATGAAACATGAAATATCACTTTAATCTCTAATTGTGTGAATGGTTCAGCATTAAAGCAATTTCCTTAACAATTCTCATAATTATTTCTGTAAGCTATAAGCTAGCCAAATGAAAAGTAGTTATATGTTTTAGGAAACAAATAAAGTTGTTTTTCTATCTATAAATATAAATGTTTTTGCTGCGCCATTTCAAGGATTGTTATGACTTGATATAGCTTACACACACTCATGAGACTTGTTAGAACTGCTAATAATGCTGAACTATTCACATAGACACTAAAAATTCAGGAAGACTCATTACAAACTACAACTAATATTTGACAATGGGCCAAAAGGACTTTATTTCTAAGGCTGGCTTCACACTGCAGTTTTTCACTGATCAGTGTCCATCAAGGCCACTTCACACACACAGATATCTGAGTCCAATATCTGAACAGATCTCTGGTTGCAGTGAAATCATGGATACATTGCTCCATGTTGTACACAGCCACAAAATGGAACAATGTATCCATGATTTCACTGCAACCAGAGATCTGTTCAGATATTGGACTCAGATATCTGTGTGTGTGAAGTGGCCTTTAGTGTTTGGGTGCCAAAACCAGGAGTGTCTCCAAAACTCAGAACAGGTGTCAATCTTTCAATTATAGTTTTTCTCTGCAAGTTCCTCTCCTGGTTCCTCTCCTGGTTTTGGCACCCAAACACTGATGGACACTGATCAATGAAAAACTGCAGTGTGAAGCCAGCCTTAGGGCCACTTTACACCCACCAACTTATCTGTCCAACTTCAGACCAACTTACTGGTTGCAGTGAAATCATGGACACATTGTTCCATTTATACACAGCCACAAAATGGAGCAATGTGTCCATTATTTCACTGCAACCAGCAAGTTGGTCAGAAGTTGGACAGATAAGTTGGTGTGTGTAAAGTAGAGATACTGAGACAAAAGTGCTCCCATAACCCTCTGATACAAGATTAATGAAACATCCCTTGTAAATCTCCACAGTTGTTAAAACTTGAATTTTTCTAACGCAGGGCCTCAAAGGTCTGTGATCAATGAGCTCCCCTGAGTCCTGATGTCTGTGTCCAAGAAGGTGCCCGAGTCCTGTGAGATCGAGGAGGTAAGAAAAATGTTCAAGTTATTGGTATTGAGCCATTCAATGAAGGAAGCACATTCTGATTTGGTACTGGACCACATAAAGAAGATATCGTCTATGAATCTCTTCCAGACTCGCACATGGTCCTTGAAGTACATCGATGGGTAGACATGGGAGACCTCCCACCATCCCAAAAATAAATTAGCTACGGCCGGTGCACATCTCGCCCCCATGGCGACCCTTGATACCTGTCGAAAATATTGACGATTGAATAGGAAAAAGTCATTCTTCAGTACAAAGTCCAGAAGGTCAACAATGAAGGAGTCATGGAGACAGTTAGAATCAGTTTGTCCGTCAAGAAAGAACATGGTGGCATGAATGCCATGTTCATGTTCAATACTGGTATAGAGTAACTCCACATCGCAGGTGACTAGGTAGTCGTCTGGGGTATAGGGTACAGATCTACATATCTTGATGAAGTCTGCTGTGTCCTTTAAAAAGGATGGCAGATAGTTGACAAAAGATTGGAGAAAGAAGTCCAAATAAATGCATGCCTTCTCATTTAAGCTACCTATACTTGCCACTATTGGTCTTTCCGGTGGTTTAGTAGTGTTCTTATGCACCTTGGGAAGTAGGAAGAAGGTGGGATTGATGGGGTTTTTAACCATTAGGAACTCTTTCTCCTGTCATTAGATGATACCGGCCATATGTGCTGCTCTCACTAGTCTATCCAATTTATTAGAAAAGACTAGGGTAGGGTTGGAGAGTAGGGTTGTGTAGTACCTTTGATTATGAAGTTGTCTGTGGGCTTCCTCCAGATACATCCGTGTGGGCCACAGGACCACATTCCCCCCTTTATCGGCCTCTTTTATAACATAAGTGGAATTACTTGATAAAACTCTCAGTGCTTTTGTTTCCGCTAGGGTTAAATTGTTGTAACCCATGCCTACTGGTTGAAGTAAAATGATATCTTTTATGACCAGATCAAAGACGATTTTTATGTTCGGGACCAAGGACAGAGATGGCGTTACCTGTGATTTGTTGCGATGGGGGAATCTTTGGCGTCCCAAGAGGTGGTCGTGTTCTTTGCTTAGTGCCATAAGGTCCCTCATAACTGTCTGCTTGATCTGTGGTAGATCTTGCACCAACTCTGGCTTGTGATGGATCATTTTCAGGGTTAGTTTGCTACAAAAAAGATACAAGTCCTTCACCAGGTTAAACTTGTCTAGGTTCCACGAAGGGGAGAAAGTACCGACAACTCAAGATCCGAGAGGATGTACTCAGAAAGATTAATCACCTGTAGTTTGTCTATGCCTCTCGGATTGTCGTTAGCCGGCTGGTAAATGTTATTGTTGGTCAATACGGTCTCCCCTTCACCATTCGTGGGTAAGGGGCTCTCGGGGGCTTGGGTCTCTTGGGTCTTTGGGTGACGCCCAATGGGCTGCAGATACACGGGGCCAATACTGTTTTTCTTATGGTGGATAACACTATGATAAAATTAGAGCTGTAGCTTAATACCTCTTCATTATCTATAACTCTGTGATGATCTGTGATTAATTTACCTGGTTTTGGCACCCAATCTCATATATATGGTTGCTTATGTGATGTCACCTTTATGTGTATATTATATACTAAACTAACTGTGCATAATTTATGTATGTTTCCAGACAAATATCCATATAGCTAGATCTATCGTAATTGCCAAAGTCACCCATATATACTCCAAATAGAGGGTTTTTTTGTGCTCTGTTATAGCTCTTACTCCTAATGTACCTCCACCTTGAATACCCACCCGGGCTTCGGGTAAATTGTATGATGTTTTGCGTGACAGAGGGAAATTGTTTTTAACACGTATAAAGTTTTTCTGTCTTGCACTAAATAAATATCCATTTTTCACCTGCATATTGGCTGTGCGCACTTTATACAGAAGCTCTTTCTTCTCCCCCTTTGCAGTATACTTGCTTCTGTGTTGCAGCACCCATTTTCACCTCCAACCAGGCAGTGCGCTCTCTCACCACCCAACTCTCACCTCCATGCCACGCCGAATTGATTATAATATAATAATAATCTTTATTTATATAGCGCCAACATATTCAGCAGCGCTTTACAATACAGAGGATCATATTTAACTATCATAAGAAACAGTTATCAGAACATGCAATACAATACAGTACAAAAAACAATACAATACAATGCATAATACAATAATTAGAGCAAAATAATGACAGCCCTGCTCATAAGAGCTTACAATCTAACAATGAGGTGGGGGTGACACAAAGTACAGGTGCTTATTTACAGTGATGATATTGTCAATTTAAGGAGATGCAGGAATTGATGCAGTAATTCATGCAACAGGAGCCCCGACCAAGTATTGAGTGTATTTACTTTACATACTTTTCATTAGGCCAACATTTATGAGCTATAAATCATTATTTCAGTTGGTCTTATATAATATTCTAATTTTCTGAGATAATAAATTTTGGGTTTTCATTGGCTGTAAGCCATAATCATCAACATTTACAGAAATAAATCACTTGAAATAGATAACTCGATAATGACTCTATATAATATATACATTCACATTTCACTTTATGTATTGAATTGCTGAAAAAAATTATCTTTTGGATGATATTCTAATTCATTGAGATTCTCCTGTAGGTTTATGGTAAATAAAGACCGGCTGAGCCCATATTGCACTGAAGATGTAGAAAGTTATATCACTTTGGATGTAATCTGCTTATTGTTGTAGAAGTGTTCCCCTAGTGAAGTGATGGCGGTAGCATGTAACGTTTGTTATACTATTTAAGCAGCTGTTGTCTATTTTTTATTCCCTTGTGTGCAGCTATTAATTATATCTTTTGATATGTTATATAAGGTATCTTTTGATATGGTCAGAATATTTCTTCCCTTATGGAAGTTGCATTATTCTACTACCTATTTTGATTTTATTCCTATATTTTTGAGTCCACTGTAAAACGCTAACTAAATGTCCCAGAGGTCAGCTAAGAAAATGTGTAACTCTAGAAGTAGATGGAACTTTGAGGCCGTATAGGGCATGAGAACATTGTGGACTGTGAAGACACAGCAATAACGAGTTCCAGAAATGAACTCTCTCTCTTAAGATCCTTGAAGAATTACAGGGAAGCAGATCAAACATTCCTGTGCTGGCTTATAGGCTCTGTCCAGCCTTGAGTGACAGCAAAGGAGAATGGTTTGTGCCAAGCAATTAGACTGCAGGAGGCTGTGCAGCATGCACAATAAGAGGCCATTTCTCATCTCAATGTTGATGCTGCTGAATAGCATGTAAAGTGGTGTGGATCAACCGAGACAAAGCCACAAGTTTCGGGCTCTGTTTGACACTGGGTTCAGAAATCACCCCGCCAACATGAAAACCTTCCTTCTGAATACACAGACAAGGATGCAGCATAAATTAATGTTCCTGAAATAAAATATACACACACAATCACATTGTTTTGTGTAAACAGAAATCTGACATGGTGACATGATTTTGTCACAATTTTTGGGTGTCATGACTGTAGATAATCCCTTAGTGCAAAATGCTACAAGCAATCTGAGTAGCATTACTACATTTAGAAATGGCCTGCTCCAAGGTGCTGTAATTTATTTACATGATGTAGATTATAGAACCATTAAGCTAATAACTTTTACATGTTTCATACTGTTCTTAGTCAAGGTTTGAAATGTCACAGGGCTTAAATGCCTATATGTTTCTGACACGCCCACTCCAGGGTCGGGGATGACTAGGGAACCGGGCAGCAGTTGTTCTGTTTCACTTCTCGGTTCTTTTCACCGGGAGAGACCCAGTCCCGTGACCCTGGCGGTGTTATTTTAATAAACGGGGGTAGATGATGGGGGATGACTAGGGAAAAGGGGTATTTGTGATGCCACCTGCAGCTGCCGCTGCTGCAAAACCTCTCAGGACGGTGATCTGCAGCTTGGATGGTTCCGCTCCCCGCAGGTGGAGCGCGGTCCCCAGGGCAGTAGGATGGAGGAGTCAGTTTGTACCTTGGCAGATGTTCACTGGGTCATCAGTACCCCGATGTCTCATGCAGCCTCTGCGGCCGGTGGTCGCCGCGAAAGAAAGTCTCAACACACCACAGCTGCAGTTTTGTTTCTGTTACTTGGTGGTTTCAGCATGGCCACCAGGTACGTCCTTGCCAACCTCCGGTTCAGCATTGTCTCCAGAACCGGGTCAGTGCCGTCAAGCCTCGGTTGGTGCCCCTTTCCTTCTCATTAGGTGTTTCCTTCTGTGGTGGACCCCTCACACTAAAAGCTTGTCTTGCCGATCCTTACTTAGCACCTCTTCAGCACAGAGCTCAAGTACCTATAGCCACGAGTGCCTATTTCTACCCCCTCCCAGGGCACTGCTCTATAGTTCAGCCACCTTCCCCAAGTTGTGTCGAGTGTTCAACCACAACTCCTGTTAGAAGCCTGGGGCCTCCGGTTCAATGGTTCGGGCATGAAGCATCCGTGCCATGTTCAGGGCCAGGTCGCTGTGTCATCCACCAGCCCCTTTGTCTCGCCAGATACGGGCATACGAGGATTTACGTCTCGTACCGTACCCCAAGGGCTCCCTTCTTTCTCCACACCTCTCGGTCTTTCCCTCCCGGGGTGAGCGTGGTCGTGCTCCAGCCCATGGGAGTCGGCACCACACCGCCCCTACACTCCGGACTTCCACTCCACTCCTCTCTCGATGGTCTCTCCTTTTTCTACACTACACTCTCCTGTCCCCTTTTGGAGCCTGGGTCCTCCCTCTGGGTCCACCCACTGTCTCAGGGACTTAGGGGTTGTGTGTTTGTGCGTGTGTGTTTTGGCTCATCTGCGCCATCCCACCACCAGAGCAGAGGCACAACACTCCCTAATAACAGGAGTGCAGTACCTTTGATGGTGGCCTACCCAGTGGGGCGCCACATTTCTATGATCAGTATCATGACAATAAAATAGAACACTTTGGAGCAGCTAAACAGTGCAGAACAAAAAGAGGATGTTTTACCACTTATGTACTACAAATATATATGATGCTAGTGTGTCATATTTCAGTGTGTCTGATGGTGCATGGGATACATGGAAAATCATACCACTGATTGACAGCTTTATTTGTATCCTCGTAGACTGTGAGCCTTTGTGGACAGGATTTCTCCCCTCTTGTTTCTGTACAACCGAACTGTCAACATTGATTGTTACTTGTATTGTTACTATGTTACTTGTCCTAGTCTACCCTTTTTAGCATGTAAAGCGCCATTGAATATAATGGCGCTATATAAATAAATAATAATAATAATAATCCTGTGCATAGGCAGAAAGCTGCTAATCAGTAGTGATGGTGTGGTTATGCAGAGCTCATGAATATGGAGGACTAAATAGCAGATTTATCAGGCCTCAAGTGCCTGATAAACAATGATTTTATCAAAAATACAGCAAGCAGTCCAGTGAGTGAAATATCTTTGGCGTCAGGGTCTCTTGCCTCTGCAATATGTGACTCTCAAAATAAGTGGCAAAAACCTTTTGAAAGATTCTTTTAAAGAATAAAGGTAAAATGTTGCAATGACCAGACCTCTGAACTTAGTCATATAGAAATGTTGTGAAAGAATATGAATCAAGCAAAGAAAAATCCCAACATTAGAGATGAGAAGACCCATATATGTTCAGGTTTGCCAGGTACGGCCAGACTTTAGTTTAAAGATCGGTTTGGGGCCCAGACTTGACAAACTTGACCCCAAACCCCAACCCCATATAAGTCAATGGGGACCCGAACTTTGGTGCTGTAAAATGTCTAAACAATGGTTGTTCGAAGAGCTAGTGGACTGCTAAAAGAAGCAAAGTGGGAGAAATTGCCCTTCAAACACATGTAAATAGAAATACATTTTTTATTTTAAATTACTTGGGCTCCCTCCTATTTTTCATAACTAGCCAAGGTAAAGCAGACAGCTGGGACCTGGTATTACCAGGCTTAGAAGATCTATGGTTGTTTGGCCCTTCTCAGTCTACACATACAAGCTCGCAGCCACCCCATAAGTGACCCATTACATTGGATGCGTCAACTCTGGCGCTTGGCCCGGCTGTTCCCAACTGCTCTTGTGCACTGACAATTGAGGTTATAATAATTAATTAATTCATTAATTAATTATATGGGGTTAATGTCAGTTGAGAATTTTTAACAAGCATTAGGCCAAGGGGTTAATCCCTTGGCCTAAACATCCCCAATAGAAACCCTGTAAGTGCAGAGTTAAAAAGCACACACTAAAAAAGCTATAGCTATAAAGCTATAGCTTTTCACAGACGCCAGGTATGACAGTAACACTCATCAGAGGCGCCGGGTCTCATTGAGCGCAGTGTTGAGCCAGCAGTTCTGAAAGGAGTTGTCGTGGATTACATCAAACGTTCATGGAAACATTTTGTTTAATAAATTGGTGAACAAGGGAATGTGGAGTCTTTATTCAAATAAACTGTGGAGTATACACAGCCACATAAAGCAATGGCTTATATTGGTAAAATACAAGGAATAGATCTAAATAGGTTCCAAAGAGATGAAACTCGTATACAAGCAAAAAATAAATATATACAAATAACAGCATAGACATGTGACCCAAAAATTGAAAAAGGGAGAGAGGGAAAGATGCCCACGTGTTACACCATAACAATAGCTTCCTCAGGGACTACTTTCTTCTATTTTTACAAAGGTCACATGTCTATTCTCGTGTCAGTATATATTTCTATCTTGCTTGTATACATTTTTCAACTAAAAAATCTTAATAAAAACGCTTTGAAAAGCATCAAAACGTCAACAATTTTTTTCAAATTAATAAATCTGTGAACGTTTGTTGATAGGATAGTGTAAAACTACAAGAAACAAATAAAGTACTCAGTACAACATACAGCATATCTGAGATTCATAGCATTACATTTGTTATAGCACACGTAGTGTAATTGCACAACATGGCGATTACACAATAGCTATAATGGCACAAAACTAGTTGATGATAAACATATAGAACAGACTAACTACATTATACAATTTGGTGGGTTCTAGGGAATCATGGGGATCATAACTCACCGACTGTGCTATGTAGAGGGAAACATAAAAGCTGAAATACAGAGAGAGGGATCAGTATACCAGGATGTCAACGTCTATGAGGCTATAATGGCTTCTGAAGAAGAAGGGGTGAGGCTAGTGCAGGGGCTGATGGGAAACTACAGTGGCCTTGTGGAGAAAAAATTAGACTGTACAGTAAAAAATAATGTTATAAGAGAACATTGTCAACAAACAGCAGCTGAAACTCAGCTTTACACAAGCAAAGTAAGGTCGTCTTATCATGTTTACCAAACAATGAACAACAAAAAAAAAGAAGATTCAGAATTGCTGGTTTTTGTTTATTCTACCTCCCAAAAATTGGATAAAAAAGTGATTTAAAAAGTTATGTTCCCAATAATGGTACCAATAAAAATTTAAACTAAGCCCGCAAAAAAACAAGCCCTCATAGAACTCTGTTGACAGAGAAATTAGAAAAATTATAGCTCTGAAAGTATAGTGATGTAAAAATCTTTTTATAGCGTTGTTTTAGTGTGTGATAGAAGCCAAACATAAAAACTTAATCGACATCTGGCATGACTTTCACGCCGGCCCGAAGAATAAAACCATTGCTTATACTGCACATTGAATGACATTAAAAATAAACAAAATAAGTTTTGGTCTGCTGTTGATTTGTTTATTCTGCTTCCCAAAGATCGCAGTAGCACTCAGCTCAAATTTATTCTGCGCTCAGTGCTTAGTGCTTAGGGTTTAAATGTAAATCTCTAAAATATTTAGATGGAACCTCTAACAGAACATTCACTATAATGAAGTAGATGGAGACACTGTGAAATGTATCTGGCCTATAATCGTGTGGTGACCATCTTTTAAGTGTTGATAAAAGAGCCGTCAGTCACAGTTTTTTGTGCACTTTTGAAAAAAAAAGACACCGCTGAACAGAGGCCAGATGAAGTCCAGAGTAACTCTGCTGCCTCATTATAATGAATGGATCCCTCGGAGGTTTCATGTGAATCACGTCTTTTGGAGAATTATATGTAAAACCCAAACCCAGCATAGAGCACAAAATAAATGTGAACCAAAATCAGGGGTGTAACTACAATAGGTACAGTGGTCGCGATCGCACCCGGGCCCTGCAGCCTAGGGGGGCACCAAAAGTCCCTTTGGCCCATAGAAAAAGACCAATACTATTAAAGATTTGCAATAATTGGGGCTCTGTTGGAGCTTTCGCTTTGGGGTCCCAGAGCCTGAAGTTACGCCACTGACCAAAATTTAAAATGTTTCCAACTAAAGCTTCAAATTGTTACGTGAAAAAAAACAAGCCTCCACTCAGGTCTATCACCTACCAAAGGAAATATCGGGAGCTCCCACATAACTGGAAAAATGCCATGGCTTCCCCAAAAAGCAATCCAGCAAAATCTGCCCCTCCCTTTTTAACCTGCTTAATTTACCAGGTGTGTGTCTCCAGAAGGATAAACTGGGAACAATCTACGGGCACTACAATGGCAGATTTGCAGTTTTCATTCTGCAACATCCATTGCTGTTGGTTTCTAAAAAACACCCATGGAGTCAAAATACTGCAGTCACTAGAACTTCATTTTAGTTTTCTAGCATTTAGAGGCTCTCTTTATGGAGGCCATAAACTATTCTAGAAACCTGATTCCTCTGGCTTAGCGTGCTGCACACCAAAGGAGATCCTTTATTATAAGTGGTTTCCCAAGACTCCATAAAGATGAGTAGTTTTAATATATTCCACCATTACCGCTAACTAACAGCGTTGCTACACCTTGATCTGCGCTGGCCCTTTCTATTGTCTCCCTCTGTAGAAGCTACGATGCAGCAAAAATAAAGACAAACTATTCTAGGAAAATCTTTGCTTCATTGGTAAAAAGAGCTTCTTCCCTCCCTTACAAGTCTCGTAGCGTGGATAAGCAGTACTGTACAGCCACATAAAGGACATTGCCACACAGAAATTGTGTGACACCTTTAGGGGCCATTGTTACTCATTTTCCATGTTAAAATGTAAAACCTGGGGCTAAAACTAAATTTTTGTGATAGAAATATAATTATTTTTTCTTCAGCACCCAATGGTATAAAATTCTGTGACACACCTGTGATGTCAGCATGATCACTCCACCCCTAGATGACTCCATTGAGAGGTGCAAATCTATGTTGGTTCCCTGAGGAAGGAGCTGTGCTATCGCTCTGAAACCCGTCGGAATAAAGCCATCATTACCTGACAATTGTGGTCCTTTTATCATAGGAGCAGCGCGAATCAGACAAACACTGTCCCTTTCTGGATTTGTTTTTAAAATGATGTCACTTTTGGGTATTTTCTGTCATATAGTCCTCTCATGGTCACTTCAAATGTGATGTGGTCCCTAAAAAAGAAATTTTGTACATTTTGTTGGATAATCTGTTAACCCTTCCAACTTCATAAAAAAATTAAGTTTCAAAAATAATGCTATTGTAAAGTACACATGTCATAAATGTTATTTATTAACTATTTTGTGTGATATAACTCTCTTTTAGGGGCATAAAACATTTTCATAATTTTCGTCAAAATAAATATTTTCAAATAAACTATTTCAACCTAAATTTACAAATAACATAAAGTACATTGTGGAGAGAAGATTTCCATTTTTCGGAGCTTCTGGAGGACAAGGATGTTTAGAGATGGGATATTTTTCTCATTATCAAATTTATTTGGACATTTTACTAAAAACAAACAATGCGTTTCTGCCAGCAACTACCTTCATCAGGTTTATATGCACTGGCAGAAACACATTGTTTGTTCTTAGTAAAGTGTCCAAATAAATTTGATAATGAGAAAAATATCTCATCTCTAACCATCCTCATCCTCCGGAAGCTCCAAAAAATGGAAATCTTCTCTCCACTACATTATCCACATGCATGCCTTGTACCAAGGCTGACATTGTTCCTGCATTTGTGCTGCAGACTGGGACATTGCAAAAAGCTTATCCACTATACGGATCTTTTGAGTGAAAATACAAGACATCTAAAGGGTGAGTGCAAAAAATCAAAAATTGTTGCAACAGATGTATATATTCCTGTACACTTACACTCTGCACCCCTTGTCTCCCATTTTATCCCTCTTTATATCACAATAAAGTACAATGTGTCACGAAAAAACAATCACTAAGGTTGGTTGAAACATTGCAGAGTTATTACCTTATATACTAACACTGATCAGCAGTGGAAAATTTGGCCTGGTCAGGAAGGTGAAAATAGGTTTTGGTGGCAAGGGGTTAAACATATGTAAGACCTGTTAACATTTATATATATGGTTAAAGAAATGTTTTGTGGGCTCTTCTTTGTGTTATACTGCCACCTGCTGCCAAAATGGAAAGGATAACAGAGAAACCCCCCTGCTGCTGAGAGTGACATGGAACAGTCCAGGAGATGGATGGGTGGGTCTCCTGAAGGAGAAGGGAAAACTTCCATGTGTGTTGCAGAGAGAGACAGACCTAAAGAGACTGATGTCGAGTTAGGGGCCAGACGGCACGTGCAAGCTGAGATCCAGGACAGAGATCCAAGACAAGGACTGCACTCCACACGCCTGTCAGCGAATTACGGGCCCCAACGGCAACGAGGTACCTCGCAGTAGAACTTGTAGTAAAGTGTGCACACTGTTTTAGTTAGGGAGAGATAGGAAAAGACTGCAGTTCGATATACAAGGAATAGAAAGAAAACAAACACTCTGCGTCTTGCTCGATAAAGACTTTGCATTTCTTTATTTAAAGACATTCAGAGACCTTGCATTCGCTGCAGACTAGGCACAGTGGTTATATGTATTGTATTTACTTTTGCACACCTTCCCGCTCCTTCCCCTTCTTTTCCCTCAGTTGCATTAAAATTGCATTTGTTTAACATTCTGTGTTCCGTGCAGTCCTTGCGTATCCCGTTACCTGTGGGCTGTTACACTTGGCGTAGCCGGCAGGATACGCAGGCTGGTACTGAACAATGGAAGGACAGAGGGATGTTGTTGATGTAAATGTTCCAATACAACCTGATGGGGGAATACCAGCAAGGCAATTGTCCCTGGGTGCTATGCTGACCCATATACCAAAATTTACTGGCAACAATGTACCTCTCCATGACTGGGCGCAGAGAGTGAGGGGAATGTTGAAAGTAGCAGGAGTAACTGCAGAAAACCAAGGGGAGATACTGTTGATTGCCCTTGAGGGCCATGCTCAAGAGACTGTTTTATTGCGCCCTGAGAGTGAATGAAAGAAAGACGTTAGAACAGGTGGTGAAGATTCTGGAGAGGGTGTATGGCGGCAAGCCAGAAGCAGGTGATTTGCAGGCACAACTGTTCTACCGGCTGCAGGGTGAAGAGGAAGGCTTGCCACAGTATGCGAATGCCCTCCAGAGAATAATGAGACAAATGCTTACAGCAGAGCCAGAGCTAGCACAGACTCCTGGTTACGCTGACCGTACCCTGCGAGATCAATTCCTCAGAGGATTACATAACCCCAAGATCAGAAGTGCTCTCCGTGAACGGCTCAGGGTAGAAAAAAAAATTAACTTTTCAGGAAGTACTGGAAGAAGCAGTCTCCCGCACACAAGCTGAAAATTGCAACCCGCAGAATTGGGGGGAGAAGTTTGTGCTCATAGAGTAGTCCCGAGTGAGAGAAACCGAGAACCAAGCCAGCTTGAAGCTAAAGTGGATCAGTTACAAGAGACTGTTACTGCTCTACAAGAGTTGCTGAAGAATATGCAAGCCCCAGCGTCAGAAGTACGAACGGCAGCACCGCGGCCGGGTACCCGCGTGTATACCTATCGAGAAGAGAGGGGACAGATCGAGCAGAGGCGATCCAGACCCGCTAGAGACTACCAATGCTGGAACTGTGGAAATTGGGACCATATATCACGGCACTGCCCGGAGAAGAGGATGTCTCAAGAAAGACCACCGTTAAACTAGTACCTCCCTCTATGGTCGGGCACATGGGGGGGACCAACTGAGCTTAGAGAAAACAACCGCCCTGAAGATATAGCAGCCAGCACGCCGACAATCACGGCCGAATTTGAAGGAAAAGCAGTAAGATGCCTGATGGATACTGGGTCTCAAGTGACCACCATGCCAGAACAGTTCTTCTATCAACACTTTGGACAAACTGTATCCATTGATAAGAGGACACATATCAGACTGAAGGCTGCGAATAATATTCCCATTCCGGTTGTAGGGGTTGTGTGGATGAACATACGTGCCTGTGGTCAGAACTTAGGCCAAAAAGGGATCGTGTTAACGGAGGGCCGGTATGACAGAGAAGTGCCGGCTATCGTAGGCATGAACATCCTGAAGGAACTAGACCAGTTGCTCTTCAACAAGGAAGGCTGTGATTACTGGAAAATGACTGCTACTAACAGGCCCGCTCAAAAGGTCTTCCAACACCTTATCCGTGCCAGGGGGCTGTGGAGGAATGGTGGGAGCCGCTACCCAGTGGGGAGGGTTCGAGTCCCAAGACAGACAACAATTACTCTACCTCCAAATCGGGAGACAGTCCTCACCTTGCCAGTCGGGGCCCATCGTATGCTCGAGGGGATGGAGGTGTTGGTAGAACCTTACCGTGGTGAAGAGAACGGAGACGAACCGTTGGTGGCTTGCACTTTAGCAACAGTAAGAAATGGAAGAGTCCCTTTCCGTTGCATGAACACCGGTGAACAGGCCTACACCTTGACCTCGGGAGTTGTTCTGGCCCATGTCTACCTGGCGCCTGAAGAGGTGGCGAACGCAGAATTGATTGAATTGAAGCCCATGGCAGGGGAGACCTGGACTTTGGCTGTTTCTATAGAGAGAGAAGAGAAGCCCACTGACCAGTGGAACAGTCAAGTTATCCTAGGACAGATGGAAGTGGACCTGACCCCCTTCGCTTCAGAGCAAGCCCAGGTCATAGAAAACTTCATCTGGGAGAATCAAGCCACGTTCTCCCGTCATGCAGAAGACTTCGGCTGTACTGACAAGATTCAGCATGAAATACCCACAGGAGATGCACCACCGATCAGAGAAAGGTACAGACAAATACCCCCAAAATATTACCAAGAGGTGAAGGAGCTCTTGGCACAGATGCTGAAGAGCGGGGTGATAAAAGAGAGTCAGAGTCCATGGGCTGCCCCAATCGTGCTGGTCAAGAAAAAGGATGGGTCTACTCGCTTCTGTGTTGACTACCGCAAGCTTAATGGATGCACTGTTCGTGATTCCTATCCCCTGCCCCGGATAGAGGAGTCCCTGTCTGCGCTGGGAAAGGCACGCTACTTCTCCTCCCTTGATCTAGCAAGCGGATATTGGCAGGTCCCTGTGGCAGAGAAAGACAAGGCCAAGACCGCATTCATTGTGCCCATGGGACTCTTCGAGTTCAATCGCATGCCGTTTGGGCTAAATAATGCCCCAGGAACTTTTCAGCGCCTCATGGAGAGTTGCCTTGGAGACATGAACTTTGAAGCCACGTTGATTTATCTGGATGACATCGTAGTGTACTCTGCAACCTTCAAAAAACATCTCGAACAACTGGGTCAAGTGTTTCAACGGTTACGGGACCATGGGCTTAAACTGAAACCAAAAAAATGCCGGATGTTTCAAAAAGAGATTGAATATCTCGGGCACAAGGTGACGGAGGCTGGCGTGCAGCCGTCCGATGGGAAAGTGAGAGCAGTGCTACAATGGCCCACACCCAGCACAGTGAGAGAAGTTCGAGCTTTCCTGGGACTGGCCGGATACTACCGTCGCTTCATCAAGGGCTTCGCGAAGGAGGCAGAACCTTTGCATGAATTGCTCCGAGGAACTGCGAAAGGACCAAAGGCACAGAAAATTTGCTGGGGACCAAGACAAGCAGAAGCCTTACACCGACTGAAAGAGGCCTTGGTCAGCGCCCCTGTGCTTGCCTATGCAGACTACAACCTCCCCTTTCGGTTATATACAGACGCGAGCCTCTACGGTCTGGGTGCAGTACTGGCCCAGGTACAGGACGGTATTGAACAGGTGATTGCATATGGAAGTCGGACGTTGCGAGAAGCCGAACGCAACCCTGAGAATTACAGTTCTTTTCGTCTGGAGTTACTGGCACTAGTATGGGCAATAACCGAAAGGTTCTCTGAATATCTCACAGGAGCTCAGATTGAAGTCTATACGGATAATAATCCACTGGCTCACATCTCCACCGCCAAACTGGGGGCAATGGAACAGAGGTGGTTGGCACGACTCTCCAGATATAATTATCATGTGCAGTACCGTTCCAAGCACGAAAATCAGAATGCGGATGCCCTCTCTCGTGTTACCTCAGAAGCCCCAGTGGGGGAAAGAGACGAGCAGTTAGAGGAAGACGAAATTCCAGACTTCAGTAAATTCACCGCCCAAGTGGTGGAGGCTTGTATACTGGAGATTACGTCGGGCACAACATCGCGCCTGCTTGGCCAAACCAGAGAGGAATGGGTGCAGATCCAGTCATCTGATCCAGAACTGCTTCAAGTGAAAGAGTGGGTGATCCGGCAGCGTAAGCCTAGGAAGGAAATACGGGCCATGCTGTCACACGCGGCCCTACAGATTCTCAGCCAGTGGGACAAGCTATCGGTGCAAGAAGGAATGCTGTATCGGAAGGTGCACCTAGCTACGGAGCTGGAAGTACGGTGGCAAGTGGTGATACCCCAGAAGATGGGAGTACCATTGGCCCGAGAAGCGCACGAGAGAGGAGCCCATTTTGGGCCGGACAAGACTTACCAGTGGTTGCAAAGAATAGTGTACTGTCCTCAGATGCTTCGGGCAGTGGAGAAGGCCTGTAAACTGTGTCGTTCCTGCGAATTAAATAAAGCTCTCCCACAGCGAGCACCAGTACAGACCATTGTCACCAAAGAGCCGTTGGAAGTACTTATGATAGATTACCTGAAGATTGGCCACTCCCACCGGGGCTATCAGTTCTGCCTTGTGATGACAGACCACTTCTCAAAATTTGCGGTGGTGACGCCCACCAGAGATCAGACGGCTGAATCGGCTGCTCGAGCCATCAGTGATGACTTTATCCGGGTATACGGCTGCCCTAAAAGGATACACTCTGATCAAGGGGCCTGCTTTCAGGGCAGTGTCATGAGAGAGCTGCAAAGGATCTACGGGATGCAAAAGTCAAGAACCACGCCTTATCATCCACAGGGCAACGAAGCCTGCGAGAGGTTTAACCGGACCCTCCTACAAATGCTACGCACATTGGAAGATGATCGTAAGAATCACTGGCCCAGTTATCTCGCAGAACTTGTATGGGCATACAATAACCGTGTTCACTCCACCACTGGGTACGCCCCATATGTGCTATTGTTCGGAAGAGCTGGAAGAGGCATTGAAGAACTAAACCTGGCTCCACCCGAGATCAGTGAAAGTCAGAGCGTAGGTTCTTGGGTTGACTGTCACCGTCGACGGCTGGAGACTATCCATCGAATTGTCACCAAGCGGTTACAAGAAAAGATATACCCCCGGCAGGAACCTGTACATGAGGCCCCGTTCTTACCAGGAGACAGAGTGCTAGTTGCAGAGAAACACCCGAGACACAAGTTGAGTGAGCGCTGGAAACCAGAACCGTACATTGTGACCAGAAGAGTCTCTCCCAATGGGCCAGTGTACGAAGTGAGAAGCGAGCGGGGAGGCGGCACCCTCATCCTGCATCGTAACATGCTGAGGCCCTGCTATTCAGAAGACAGGACCGGACAAAGCGACTCGGGGACTGTGCCCGTGCCTGTTCCTGTTACTCTCGAGGAGGGCTCTGACGATGAAGAATGGTGGCAGGCCCCGTCCAACCCAACAGACTGGGGAGAGTCCAACCCCCCATCCGTTCAAGATGCAGGTGCCACCCCTGCAGAGCATGAGCCACCAATCTCCAGAGATGATGACGAGGATATTGTACTCCCTGCTACTGCACCAGCGTCTGGTGAATTAGCCGTACCTCCACGTAGGACTGAACGGGCTAATGCTGGTATTCCCCCTGATCGGTACTTGGCAGATGAATTTGTGTATTCTGTCACTGGAGTCGGTTGTAAGACATTGGCTCCCAGGCAACAGGTTGTAAAGCACGGCAGAGGTTGCCATCGTGTGTTCCTGTGCAGAGGGCCCCAAGAGAGTATCGGCCGGGACGGCCGATGTTAAAGAGGGGGGGAAATGTAAGACCTGTTAACATTTATATATATGGTTAAAGAAATGTTTTGTGGGCTCTTCTTTGTGTTATACTGCCACCTGCTGCCAAAATGGAAAGGATAACAGAGAAACCCCCCTGCTGCTGAGAGTGACATGGAACAGTCCAGGAGATGGATGGGTGGGTCTCCTGAAGAAGAAGGGAAAACTTCCATGTGTGTTGCAGAGAGAGACAGACCTAAAGAGACTGATGTCGAGTTAGGGGCCAGACGGCACGTGCAAGCTGAGATCCAGGACAGAGATCCAAGACAAGGACTGCACTCCACACGCCTGTCAGCGAATTACGGGCCCCAACGGCAACGAGGTACCTCGCAGTAGAACTTGTAGTAAAGTGTGCACACTGTTTTAGTTAGGGAGAGATAGGAAAAGACTGCAGTTCGATATACAAGGAATAGAAAGAAAACAAACACTCTGCGTCTTGCTCGATAAAGACTTTGCATTTCTTTATTTAAAGACATTCAGAGACCTTGCATTCGCTGCAGACTAGGCACAGTGGTTATATGTATTGTATTTACTTTTGCACACCTTCCCGCTCCTTCCCCTTCTTTTCCCTCAGTTGCATTAAAATTGCATTTGTTTAACATTCTGTGTTCCGTGCAGTCCTTGCGTATCCCGTTACCTGTGGGCTGTTACACTTGGCGTAGCCGGCAGGATACGCAGGCTGGTACTGAACAATGGAAGGACAGAGGGATGTTGTTGATGTAAATGTTCCAATACAACCTGATGGGGGAATACCAGCAAGGCAATTGTCCCTGGGTGCTATGCTGACCCATATACCAAAATTTACTGGCAACAATGTACCTCTCCATGACTGGGCGCAGAGAGTGAGGGGAATGTTGAAAGTAGCAGGAGTAACTGCAGAAAACCAAGGGGAGATACTGTTGATTGCCCTTGAGGGCCATGCTCAAGAGACTGTTTTATTGCGCCCTGAGAGTGAAAGAAAGACGTTAGAACAGGTGGTGAAGATTCTGGAGAGGGTGTATGGCGGCAAGCCAGAAGCAGGTGATTTGCAGGCACAACTGTTCTACCGGCTGCAGGGTGAAGAGGAAGGAATAGAAAGAAAACAAACACTCTGCGTCTCGCTCGATAAAGACTTTGCATTTCTTTATTTAAAGACATTCAGAGACCTTGCATTCGCTGCAGACTAGGCACAGTGGTTATATGTATTGTATTTACTTTTGCACACCTTCCCGCTCCTTCCCCTTCTTTTCCCTCAGTTGCATTAAAATTGCATTTGTTTAACATTCTGTGTTCCGTGCAGTCCTTGCGTATCCCGTTACCTGTGGGCTGTTACACATATATTATATTAAAATGCTACAGGTATTTTAAACTTAATGACTTAGGCAGGTTTCACACTAGCATTTGTGTCTGCATGCAAAGGGCATGCAGACGCAAATGAAGTGCAAACGCTGCCATACTGATGTGAATGCAACGGAGAATCTCCGCATTCGTTCACATAAGTATGGTGCCCGGCCAGCCAATCAGAGGTCTCGGCGGCGCCGGGAGGCGGAGATCAGCGGCGGAGATCTCCTCCTTCCGGCCGCCGCTAATCTCCCAATGGTGTTGGCGGGGGAGATTTGAAGAAATAGCTGATCTGACAGCTGTTTAAATCTCCCGCACCGACATCATCTATTCAGCTCCAGCTGATCTCTCGGTGGCCGCAGAGATTTCAATGTGGTCCGCAGCATTCTCCTGCGCTGTCATGCGGAGGACACTGCGGATCCACTGACTTCCATGCATTGTTTGTGCGCTTGCTGATAAAACAAGTGCCCGCAACCACACAAAAAATGCAACAGGCTGCGTCCAGAGGGTGGAGGAGGGCGCACAAATTACGCGCATCCGAACGCAATTGCAACCAAACGCAGCCAAGCGCAGCTACCATGCGTTCCCATGTTAATCATAGGAACGCAGTGCGCATGCGTTTGGCTGTGTTCGGTACACTGCGTTTACATACGCAAATGTGAAACCAGCCTTAACCATTTTCTTCTCAGCTTCTCACCTAGAATAACTCAATACAGAAATGGCTTATCTATAAAAGTATAATCTGATAATATATTATATGCAATGTTGAAATTGTTACATAGATGTGTATTAAATCCAAAAACTAAAATATTTCCTTTCTAGTTTCTACACTTAAATATTTTTTTCTTTTTTACAGTTTTAAATGAAAAGAGATAACCATAAGGAGGAAAAGAAGTGATAACTAGAAAGTAAAAGAAGGTTAATTAGATATTCACATCACTGAAATGGACAAGGGAGATATAGAAGTCACATTCTCTGGTTAAATCACTTAGATAAAAGAAGCGTAGGAAAGGCTTTTGTGAAAAGCATTGATAACACAGACATGCAATTGTTCAAGTGTTCCAAGTTCTTAAGGTTTATTCATTTTAATGTGTAGCTGACATCCTGGCCTCCGTACATTCCAGCCGGTATTGGAAGGGTTCCATCAGCAAACTCTTCCCGGCTCCTCTTTCTTACAGTCAGCACCAGAGATCTCCATGGTGTTGCACTATTTTTCTGAAGTTGCGCCAACCAGGACAGTGACACGTCTTTGCTGCATCGCTGCTCCCGCCTCTTCTGGCACCACGGACCTCCTGCATCACCCATTTGTTTTGCTGGCCATTCCCACAGCCACACCTCTCGCACCCACTGGTCTGCACTCACCAGCACATCCACGTCAATTCAGGTACCGAGCCATCCACTCGCACATACCGCCTTCTCTGAGCCAGACCTTCTGCTTCCACCGGATACTCCTTCGAGATGTTCCTCCCTTTTCAGGCAGGAATCCAGCTACTGTGCTTCCTCTCTTGAAACACGGCACACCTCTCAGCCAGGTACACTTTTGCGCACTTCAGCGCCTTCTCTGCCCAGTATGAGCTGTACAATCTTGTCTCTGGTCATGTGCTGCTGCCATCTTGAAAGCCACAGTGCCATCCGCCATTTTAAGGGTTCTTCTGCTGGCGTATATGAGAATTACAGACAACCCTACAAGCAGTTGACAATAGGTAATTGAGTACAGAATTTATTTTAACACCATGCACGATGCCCTGCCTAAGTTGTTCCACAAATTAAAATAGTCCTCATAAATCGTCAGTTTCGCACCACTCAGAGTAGAATGGAGGTATAAAGCTATGGAATAATATGGCTCAGTGGTGCGTAGTATGAGCAATCCGGTGTGCACACTATGAGACACTTAAATGTTCATGGTAAAAGATAAATAGTGGAACTCACCATTTGTTTGCTTAAAAAATGCAGTCCTTTATTGGAAATCCATTACAATGAGAGCAGTTGCAGACATGTTTAGCAAGACATTCACACAACAGGTGTTTTGTGCGCTCCTGCTCTTCAACAGATCATGTTAACGTGCATTTTTAATTAAAATAGTTCTGTTTATGAAACCTGTAAATTTCTTAAAATTTTGTTCACTTACATGTTCTCACTTTTTTACTTACCTATACACCCAAAATAATTTATCAAAACATTTAACATAAGTTCCTTTGGATACCATAATATGCAGTTTCATTGCAAAAAAATAATAGAAATAACATATAGAGAAACTCTGTATAGTACTTACATTATATTAAACAGGATGTTCATATTGTAATTCTATTAAAAACAGCAAATAAAATTATATTTTGTATAGAAGTAGTCTCCACTCACACATTGCAAAACAAAATGCAAATCGAAATGTGCATATTTAGTTCTTCCTGAAAATTTTTTAATTTCTAATGAGAATGTATTTGTTACAGAACAGATTGACATTATCCACTGTTTCACTGTTTGGCCTACATGTTTCATTTAATCTCTTTTTATTGAATTAAGAAAGTTTTACAATAAAAGGAATAATTGGGGAGCAGAACAGTGACATAAATTCAGTCCAGGGTTACCAAACAGAGCAGATGAAGCATATTCACAAAATAAGTAATAGAATAACAACCAATAAACAACCAATAAATCACCATCTCTCTTCATTTATAGAATTTTTCCAAATACCATATTGATATTTTGACTCTCGTGGAATTGGTGGCTACTCTTCTTTATCTGTGCCACTTCATTTTATTCATGGGCTGGTCACCCATATGACCCATTAGTGGTAAAGACCGATCATCAGACAAGAAGGAAAAGGAAGACATCAGGGAACAGCAAAGGATGGTATAAAGAGGGGGGAAGATGGGGTCACCACCTAACTAAAACACGAGGGAGTTTCAAGTTGTCTACTATTCAATGACACCCCAACTCTCCGGGTCCTTACATGAACATGGAATGAAATTCTGGACACTCTCTAAAGAGAATCCAGGACTGCCACACACAAGTGTATTTCTCAAAATCACCTTTGACCTCAGCGGACAATTCTTCCATATGACAAATATGGAGCCACTCTCTCATTCTTTGAACAGTTGTAATTTTCCAGTGCCTCGGTATTACCAAGCAAGTGGTGGCCAAGATTTGCAACAGACTTTTCTTCTGTGCCCCGATAGAACCTGGGAGCATAGATAGAAGAGAAATTTTGGGAGATGGGAAAACAATGTCACCCAATACTTTTCTGTATAACCAGAAGACCTTCTCTCAAAAAGATCTTATATTAGGGTACTCCCACCAAATGTGTAGCATCGTGCCACGTTCCGAGCCAGAGCACCAAAAAAAGATCCGACACCGCTGGAAACATCATATTTAATTTTACTTGATAGTGGTACTACCTCGACAAGATCTTGTTATTTTTCTCTATTGCACAAGCTGCCGTCGATAATTTATGAGTAAATACATATGCTTTTAGCCATTCCTCTGCGGAGAAAGTTCCATCTACTTCTCGTTCCCACATATCTATAAACTTTGGGTTGGGCTCCTTGAGTGTTTCTTCCTGCAGAAGAAGGCTGCGTATAAGGGATACTCAATGAACAGGTCAACAACTCTGCACAAATATTTTCTCAAAGGGGGTAAGTACCGAGGGGAGGTCTGTCCACTCTTTCTCAATTGTTGTCCTACAAATGAGGTCAACTGCCTGTATTCTAACCATGAAAGTGACTTGGAAGGGTCTAAATTCTGCAATTCTTTCAGGGACATCAGTGCACTATTCTTCAAGACTTGAACAACCCTGGGGTCCTCTCCAGCCTCCCACCAGAGGAAGATATTCCTATAAAGGTTTGACGGAAAATCCAGATTGCAGAACAAAGGAGACAGGGGGTTTGAGGAGCTAATCAGGTGAAACGAATGTATTAAACGATACCAAACCTTAACTGCTGCTGCTAAAAGTAAATTTACAGGTTCCTACACCATTTTCTCTTTTGTTTCCAACCATGGCAAATGTCTCAAAGGTGTCGCAAAACCTTCCTGCTCTAAATTTACTGACTTCTTAGAGGTTGTATGAAAATGGCAGTCAAATACGCATGATAGATCTGTGGCCTGTTGGTATAGATCTGGAAGGCCAACCCCTACCGTGGAAACTGTATGTGTAAGTATCTGATATTTGATCCGCTGCCTCCGATTTCAATATACAAATCTTGTCAATACTGCTTGAGAGCATGGAAGAAACCAAATGGCGCAATAATAGATACTGCCTGAAATACATACAAGAACCTCAGGAAAATATAAATTTTGAAGACGTTCATTCATCCAAACGATGATATAGGCTTCATATCGTATGCTGCCAGATCCACAAGGGTCTGTCTCATGAGTGGCTGGTGGTTTAGTAAGTAAAGCAAATTTATATTTTTCAGAATTTGGTTACCCAGGTACTTAAAGGGATCCTGTCAACCCCAAAACACCTCCTAAGCTATTAAAAGATGTCCCTAGAGCATAGTAACACTTATCCTACACTCCTTTTAGCTCCTAAATGCATCTAGTGAAAATGAAGATAAACATTATTAAACTACCTCATTAGTGATGTTAATGAGTGACTATTGTATGCATAGTCACCCAGGCAGGCTGTCCCTCTTCCTAATATCATGCCTCAATAGGCGTGATCTTCAACTCTGTTTCAAATGCGCGCCTCCCGTTCTCCTATTCCAGCCGGGGATGCAGTGTGGGGCTGTATGACGCGAATCTCGTCATTTCCGGCTTCGGGTGACGTATGTACACCCGCGCCGCTCTGTTAGCTTCAAGACCCACACTGCGCATGCGCATGCGCAGTGCAGGTCTTGAAGCTTATAGAGCGGCGCGGGTGTACCCACGTCAGCCGAAGCCGGAAATGACGCGATTCGCGTCATACAGCCCCACACTGCAGCCCCGGCCGGAATGGGAGAGCGGGGAGGCGCGCATTTGAATGTGAGTTGCAGATCACGCCTATTGAGGCGTGATATTAGGAAGAGGGACAGCCTGCCTGGGTGACTATGCATACAATAGTCACTCATTAACATCAGTAATGAGGTAGTTTAATAACGTTTATCTTTATTTTCAATATATGCATTTAGGAGCTAAAAGGAGTGTAGGATAAGTGTTACTATGCTCTAGGGACATCTTTTAATAGCTTAGGAGGTGTTTTGGGGGTGACAGGATCCCTTTAATAGATGTAGGTTGCCATTTGAACGGTAAGTTCTGTTTAGCTAAGGAGACTTCTGCGGGAGTTAGAGTAATGTTTATAGCTTCAGTTTTATTATAATTAGCCTTAAAATTGCTTAAATCACCAAATCTTTTAAATTCTGCCATAAGCGAGGGAAGAGAGAGGTGGGGCTGAGATAAATACAACAAAAGATCATTGGCATATAATGACATTTAATGGATCCATTCTCTAATCTTCAGACAGCTCACACCAGGTTTCCTTCTAATTGCAATATTTTCCATAACAACTACATACAGTAAGGAAGAAAGGGGACACCCCTGTCTTGTCCCGTTGCGGATTGCTATTGGTGCCGAGAGTGCCACACTGGCTTTGATTCTAGCCGATGGACATTTATATGGTGAAAATATTTTATCCATAAAGCCAGTCTCCAGGCCCAACTGCCTCAGGGCAATTCTCATAAAAGCCCAATGTCAAAGGCGCTCTCAGCATCTACCGACAAAAGACCCAATGGGTCTCCAGAGGAGACGGCCTTTGCCACAAAAAGTATAATTTTGTTGATGTTGTCTTGTGCCTCACTCCCTTGTATAAATCCCACCTAGTTCAGATTTATCAAATCATGGAGCCAGTCTATTAGCAAATAATTTTGAAAATTAATTTATATCTAGATTTAGAAGTGAAATTGGGTGGTAGTTTGAAATAAAGGATGGGTCCTTCCTGGGTTTTGGGGTAACTGTGATAAAAGCCTCTAAAGATTGGGATGGAAAGGGAGAGGTCCCAGACACCGTGTTAAACAGTTTAGTAAGAAATGGGGCGAAACATTCCTGAAAGGTCTTATAAAATTTAGGGGAGAAACTGTTGGGGTTGGGAGCCTTTCCTGTTGGGGAGTCTTTGATATTCGATATGATCTCACCTACCATAAATGGTTCCTCTAACTGAGATTTGAGTCCTTGTCAAGTACCGGAAGAACTGTGTCTGAAATATATTTCTCAATTTGTGTCAATCGTTCGTGTGGATCCATATCTGTCAACTCACTCTTAATATCATATAATTCTGTATAATATGTCTCTATTCCTTTCAATATTTCTATCAGATTGTGCATCTCCCTCCCGTCACATTGCCGGAACTTTGGGATATATGATGTGTTGGGTTTGTGATGTAGCAAGTGAGCAAGGGGTCTTCCGCATTTATCAGAATATTGGTAAAGGAATCTTATAAATTGATTTCACCTCAAATATTTTTCATTCCGCAAGCTCATAAGCTGTTCTATCATGTGTTAACTGCTTTGCAGTCCATGATTGCTGTTGCTGTGTTGAAACTGAGTTTTTTTTCCTTCAACTTGCTGTGTGTTGCGGCTCTGCAGGTGGAGGAGTGTGTCATATTATTGAGGTGGAGGTGAGGTGGAGGGATGTGTCCACTCCCTCGGCCTAGAAGTAGTTCCACTTCCCTCCACCAGGTGTCAGATAAATAGTTAATTTTTCTTCTAGGACCCGTGCTGTGCAGACATGTTTGCTGGAGGTGCTGCTGTTCACTTTTATTGGAGTGGTTGGCTTTTCCCAGTCCATGGGTGGAGGTAGAGGCTCTTAGCCTAAAGCTAATCAGGAGCGAAGGTCTAGGGTGGCAACCCAAAACTCTCCACCATCTGAGTCACCTCTAGGAATAGGGTGAGTTACGGAACCACAGTTCAAGGGTCAGACTAGCTCCCCAGAATGCCTAGCCCATCGTACCATCTGACCTGCTGCATCCCTATCCACTATCCCACCCCATGACATCTTCTCTAAGTTTGGCCTTACTCTGTCCCTTATTCGAGGTGATTGTATATACCGTTTTGTAAATATTTATATTAACGACAATGTATCTGCCCTCTGGATCAGTGCATGTGTAAATGAGAGAGTAGACCAGATTTTATGGAAGGATAGAATGAGTCTCCTGAAGGAGTAAGACCAGTACCTTCTGCCTATGTATGTTGAGCAATATTTGAGAACATTTCTGTGAGAGATTAAATCCCTTTGTGTAGAGGGAGCCAAATTTCAGTAAAGACATGGCTCCTCTTGTGCTTTACCAATTAATTATATTGGTGCTGAGCCCTGACCTAAGAAAGATGTAGAATAGAGAAGGGGATAGGGTAAATACTGTCACAAAGGTGAGTGAGATAAGACATAAGAGGTAAGAAAGAAAAAAAAAAGAAGAAAAGAGAGAAAAAAAGGAGGGGGTACTAGGGAAGGGTACAGTAAGGGCTGTTTATATAAGCCCGCTCGAATAAGCTCTAAATGGGGAAATTTAATAGTAATTCTATCGTGACCAGCATGGTATAGTATCCCCTAAACAGTAAGGGGCCCTTCCACTAAGGAGTAAGGAGTCCTACCTATGCTAGGAATCTATGCCATAGCATAGCAGGTGAAACAAAAAACATCCTTTACAGCATTGTTCAAGAAAACAATACAGTTGGTAAAACACCTCTGAGTTGTCATGTACAGTATAAAAACAAAATCAACTTCTAGACTAGAACACTACGGAATCTATCTTAAGGCCCCGGCACACATTTCAATGTCCGAGCGATCCGATCAATGATCTGACTTGACCTAGATCGCTTGGACGTCATTATTTGATCGCTAGTGAGTTGTCACATGTACAGATATCATGAACGACGCAGCAACGACTCAGCGACAAGTGAACGATATTAGCAGTTTTTTGGATGACTATATTCCTATGTCCTGAATAGGCGAAGTCATTAACGACATTGTTATCAAGGTGTCACACTCGCCGATGCTGCAGGTTGAACGTACGATCATCGACTGATTTATGGTCCGGTTCATAAACCTGAGATCAATGATCAGCCAACTTTCGCTGATCGTATCTACTTGTCACACGCTACGACGTCATAACTATGTTGTTTAAACGTCTCAAAACCTGTGACGTTCCAACGATATCGTTAACGATATCGTAGTGTGTGACGGGGCCTTTACAGTAGCATTGGACTATCTACTGTATTCTTACAACTGCAATTATTACCTGCAACTGTATGTCCCTTCCTAACTTATCTGAGTTACCATCACTCATCGCCTAAGAATCAGATCTGTCAGATAGGCTGCTGTTGAAGAACTGCACTAGCATTATAGCTCTTATACTCCTTTTTTCTAACTGAATTACCTACAATAACATGTAACCTTTTATGATCATACCCTCCATTTTCCTCTCAGGGATGACACTTCTCATCCCATAATTAAGACAAAATCACAACTGTACGGCAATAATGGCAAATATGTATGCGAAATGTCAGAACAATAGAGTTCAGCTATATCATGTGATATGGTTACGAGCCCTTTCCCTGTAATTGCATTCTCTTGATTTCCCTCCACCCTGTTCAGGTCTAGGGAGGAGGTCTCGTCCTGGGAAGCTGTGTGGAATTCTCAGCCAGTCAGTGATGGTGACAATTGGAATCCAAAGGGCTTCTATGAAAGCTTGTAATCCTCTACTATGACTCAGGATTTGGACTCGCCCATCCCGTCGTACCCGAAGACGGAACGGAAAGCCCCATGTGTACGGAATATTATGTTGATGTAACACTTCCAATAAGGGTCTCAGTGCTCTTAGTTTCAAGAGAGTCCATCTGGAGAGAAGCTGTAGGATCTGGATCCCCTTTCCTTTAAATCTCAAGTCTCTCGACAGTCTGGCCTGCGCCATGATGCCATCTTTGAGCGAATAACAGTGTACTTTACAAATATTGTCTCTTGAGAAACCTGGGCTCTGGAGCTTGGGCCTAACACTCGATGAGCCCGGTCTAATTACAGGGGGGTGTCTATTGAAACCTTAAATAAGACATTGAAAAGGTGGTGGAGAGTACTATCTAGGTCTTTAGGTTCCACAGACTCTGGAAGGCCCTGTATTTTGATGTTATTCTATCTGTTTCTGTCCTCAATATCATGAATTATGTCTGCTAAATAATGCAATTGAAAATTTTGCGCCATCATTTCCGCATCAAATATAGGAAAAGGAAAGGGGAAGTGCAGCTCACCGATAATATATCACCTGCTCACTTGGGTCATTTCTGCAGCGGATGCAGCCCTGATTCAAGGCTGAAATAATCAGGAAGAAGATAAAAATCCAGTGGAAGGAACTCTAAGAATGCTTAATTTATTATAAATTCATAAATTCATAAAAAACTTTCAACAAATGGTCAATGCTCTGTGATGACAGGCCAACGCGTTTCGCAGCTAGGTCTTATTCATGGCTGACTAAACAATGCAGGAAATGGCGTATATATACCCTCCCACATAATGATACACAGCTGTGCAAGATACCAAGTAGGCATACAGGGATAATTATAACAAAACCAAATATATACATGCAAAATACAGGGAGGGCCATCTATATGGACCAGTCCGACGCGGCCGCCATCCACTGAGATATGGGAATGGGGGGATTTATTGTATACCCAATCTGGGCGTCCTAGAGCTTTAACAAAGAGCACTACTGGATAGACTGTCTCTGATGAACTCACCATAACATCACTAGGTGGGAGAAACACCGCGTCGGACCGGTCTTTATGAACAAGATAAGTATATCCACAATACTTTTGTCTTAAAGGGTAATCATCCCCCTGCCTAAGTTATGGTCCAATTGGTCCATTATTATGAGGGTGGTGATTTGTATCTATTTTGTTTGGTGTGTACTAACTGGAATTTTACGGGCTATTGATAAGGAACACTGATGTTATTTTTGTATGGTATGGTACCTTTGTGGAGGAGAGTGGGATGCCTATGATTTGCCTGCACTGGGCACAAATGCTGTTAATTGATTTCTAAGCATTTCAAGAAAAGAGTACCCAGTAGTGCAAATGTTTGTTGTTGTGCACCTTTTTCTTCCCTAAGTACAGCTTATTTGTAGGTAACCATTTCCATATTTTGGAAAAAAGAGTGATTCCTATAGTGGTAATCTTTTTTCACCACTTTTGTCTAAGGGATAGACCCGGACACCAGGGGGATCCACACACATTTTTTTTTGTACCCTTAGATATATTGTAGATATGGGGAACTAAAAACGAAGAACATCACCCCCTGCCACTCTCAGCCTAGGCACGGACGGTGCTGGCTCTCCCAAGACTACGATACTAACGGTACCTCCCCAGACCAGGGGTCACACACTGGGAGCTACCACATCAGGGGCTATCAGAAACATAATAAGACGATTCTCCAGCATTCTGGAACATTCCACATACCTATGGGTACAGCACAAAGCCTGCACAGATACACTGCCTAATAGGCCTGCAACAGATGTACTGTTCCATGGTGCAGGGGGCTCTCGTCTTACCATACAGTGCTCCATACCTGATGTTTACTCCCCTAACATCATTAGCAGTGACGTGTTGAGAAAGGCCTAATTGGGGGCCGAAACGTTATTGCTGCTGTCACCTCACCATCCATGTGTGCTTCACAATAAATCACTTGAAACTGAACCAGATGAGTGCTTGGATTCTATTATAACTAATTCCTATATGGATACACCTAAATAAAGTGAGAATGGTTGGTGATATTAACTTAAGGCCCCGTTACACGTTTCAACATCGGCTGTGATGTCGGACGTGATGCCGCAGGTGCACGCTCGCTTCCGACAGCAAGAGGCTGCCAGTGATGATGCTGCAATGTTGCTACAGCGATTGCTCGCTGAGCTGGGATCAACCCAGTGAGCGATCCGCTGCAATGCAGCGAATAGGCTGGATCAGCTGTGACATCGCTATTGCGGTGTCACACCGAACGATGTAGCAAGTTGCATAAGTTGAAGTTGACAGGTTTTCCTGCATGCAGGAAAACCTGTCAACTCCAACTTGAACAACTATCTTTGTTGAATCGTGTGTTTACACGCTACAACAATGTCGCTTCAACATCGTTCCTGATGTCACTTTTGAACGATGTTGGGAACGATATTGAAATGTGTAATGGGGCCTTTACAAGTTTATGACCACTTATAAAATGTGTTCAAAGTGCTGCCCATTGTATTGGATTGTCAATGCAACCCTCTTCTCCTACTCTTGACACACTGATAGCAACACCACAGAAAAAATGCTAGCACAGGCTTCCAGTATCCATTGTTTCAGATACTGCACATCCCGCGTCTTCACAGCATAGACAATTGCCCAGGTGGGCCATTTATATGGATAAACCTAAATAAAATGGGAAAAAATGGTGATATCAACTTAAAATAACTCATGAAAGAATAGTTATGTTAAAACCAAGCACACCATTGTTTTTTCCTATAACATTCTCAATAAGTTTGATGTGTCACATGACCCTTTACCCATAGAAAAAAATTAAGTTGTATCCAAAATGGTCGACTTCAAGATGACCGCCATGGTCACCATCCATCTGGAAAGGTTTTCTCTCTCCCATATACTAATGTGCCAAAAACAGGAAGTTGATATCACCAACCATTCCCATTTTATTTAGGTGTATTCATATAGATGGCCCACCCTGTACAAAATGCAGAAAAATACATAAATGACCCAGTTACATTAGTATTGTAGAATCACATCTTGTCTAATATTAAGACCGCGCAGTGCTCTAGTACCTAGTGAAAAGATCCAAAAACTTTCCCTTTATAATCATTTCCATCTGATGTCTCTTCCCCTGAAAGGGTTAACCTCCCTGTCTATACCCTAGAATCTTAATGCTGTGGTGTTGCCTTCATGCTGAGAAGAAAAATGCCTAGACATTGCTGATATATTAAGAGCAGAGGAATTGCTGACATCTGATATATGCCTGCAAATCCATCTCTTAACCTCGCCCGAGGTGCAACCCACATATTGGATACCGCAAAGGGTGCATTCAATTAAATCCACCACATTGCTGCTGCAGCAATTGATATATGATTTTATATTATGAACGCACCCATTGCTGTACGTGTACAATTTTTGCTTCTAAGTGTGTGGTTTCATGCTATACAGCTTGTGTGTCCACACTTGTAAAAGCTATGTAGAGCCAGCCACATGCTGTTGTCTCTAGCAACAAGAGTCTGGTTAAACATGGTGACAGGATGGAGCCTAACATTGGGGCTTTTTTGCACTGAATCTGACGACAGAACCTTTAAAAATTTCTGCTAGTTTAGGATCTCTGTTTAAGATAGGTAAATATTTCTTAATGATCCCGACCACGCAATTATACTGTGGGCTGTATGTTGTAACAAATGTAATGGATGTTGAAACAGTAGGATCATATTTCTTGTTATTATTAGTAGGACAAATCAAGTCCTTCCCATCTACAGCATCCACAATATGATCTTCTCTCTCCATATCCCGCAGAGTAGCCACAATGTCTCAATTTGGTTTTTACTTTTGCACATTCTGCCTCATATATTTTTTGGGTAGAACAATTTTGTTTTGTTCGTATCAACTCCCCTACCAGAATATTTTTAACTACATGAGCGGCATGAGGCAGCATTTAGGATCAAATTTGTTGCGGTCAGCTTTCTCTATGGGCTCACAATCACCTTTTTTGTAACCCAATCACCGATCAAAGTAATAACAAGAAAATTGATTTCACTAGTTTTAAAAAAATGTATACACCAGAGATTGTAATCATTGTGGTTTAAATAAGCCACAAAGTTGCCAAGTTCGCACAGGGGACCACACCAGCAGTGTATCATCGATGTATCTTGCATACCACATTATGCTGGTGTGGAAGGGGTTATCGTTATTAAAGATATATTGTTCTTCCCATGATGAAATTCGCCAGGGTAGGGGAGAATTTAGCCCCCATGCTCACTCCGTGTCTCTGTAGATAAAAAATTTTATCAAAAGAGAAAAAACTGTGATTAAGCAAAAAGTTGACCATCATAACAATGAAATCCTGAATTGGTTGTGAATAGCTGCTGTGTTTTTCCAGGCTAATAGTGAGACAACAGAGAGCCACCCTGTGAGGTATCGACGGGTAGAGTCCAATCACATCACAGCTAAACTAGGGTCTGACTCAAAATCGGAAAAACTGGCAATGACAGACTTGGTGTCCTTTATAAAGCCTGGGAGACACCACACCAATGTTTGAAGTTGCTGGTCTACCCAGGCACCTAGTCTCTCTCCCAAGGATCCAATAACTGCAATTATGGGGTGGCAAGGTGGAGGAAAAATATCTTTATGGACCTTTGGGAGAGAGTGGTACACCTGTACAATTGAACAGTCCACAAGCAGATGTTCAGCTGTTTTTTTGTCTATTACATTCATATGTACTCCTTCATCCAAGAGATTCAATAACTCATTTTGATAGATCTTGCTGGGATTGCCTGTCAATTTAGTATACACTTCAATGTCAGCTCAGAGCAATTTTGTTATATAACCCTGAATTTAAAAGAACAATGGCTCCCCTTTGTCCGATATTCTCACTATTAGGTCCTTATTGTCATGTAACTCCTTAAGAGCAATTCTTTCTGCCTGAGTGAGATTATCGGGAAAAGGGTCCTGCTTCAAATTAAGACCAACCAGACCTTTTTCTACAAGGTCCTGGAAAATATCCAGGATCTCCAGTCTGGACTTAATAGGACAGAAATCGGGGTTGCTCATGTGCATCTTAATACTGTTTTCGGATGTTAAACAGTTAATGCTGATAATACATTTAATTCCTCAAAATTTGGTATTTCATTTGGTTCCACATATGCATCATGATCAACACTCTGGTCACTAGCAAAGACATCACTTTAAAAAAAATGATATTTCAGGGTTAAATTACGTGAACAGCTATTTACATCTAGAATGGTTGGAAAGATATCAAAACAATTAGTCGGTGAAAAACCCAAACCTTCGGATAGCAAGGAGATCTGAGTCTCAGAGAGCACATAGCTGGAGAAATTCCAGACAGGGAAGTCTACAATCTCAATCTCAGATTGCACCTTCTGATGTCGTTTTTCTCTCCCCCCCCCCCCTCCGTTTTTTTGGATGAGAACCGGTCGGAGTGTCCATGGTTTGGCCGCTGATTCCAACTCTGGTAGAGGAACCTGGAGTGCTGCCTGAAGTTGAGAGGAACGCAGAAGACAAGGAGGCATCCTGGTTTGCAAAGCTCACTGTGCGCTTACGTTGTACCTTTCCACCCAGTTTCTTTAAAATCGAGTGCTTTCTGTGGTGTTTATGCCAGGAATAAACTGTTCGGTTGCATAGTCATTAGTGTCCCATTGCAACTTTTTCCTTTTAGTCTCCATAATCCCAAGCTC
Organism: Allobates femoralis; assembly: GCA_033576535.1. Lineage (NCBI taxonomy): Eukaryota > Metazoa > Chordata > Amphibia > Anura > Aromobatidae > Allobates > Allobates femoralis. The sequence goes on from JARQOC010000003.1 coordinate 171,822,416, forward strand.
CAAATTTTCGAGGTTAGTAACCATTTTTTCTTTCAGGGATTTGAATTTCAGTGTATCCCTGAATGGGGCTAGGGTTAATTGCAAGGTTTCAATTTCCTCTTTAACCCTATATAGGTCATGCTCTCCGTTTTGTACTATCAGCCGTATAAACTGTATTGAGCATGTTGAAAGCACATTCTCCCATTCAGATTGAAAGTCTTTGGAATACACAAATGTGGCAAACTTGTAAATTCCTTGTCCCTTCGGGATCATGTTTTTAGAAATATAAAATTTTATAGATGTAGAGTCCTATCACAGTCTCATTTCTCTTGCCAGCTTAGACTCCAGCTGGGTCATGATTTTATGTAAATCATCTTGCACAGACACACATTTTTTTTTTATTATTTCATGAAATTCATGAAATATTAAAAAAAGGGGGCTCACCTGTATTCTTGTGTCCGGCCAGGTACAAATAGGCACCTGGGGGTTGGGGGCAGCCCGTCGCTGCCTGCTGGATCCGGCTGGTTACAAAAATACGGCGAAGCCCACGTAATTTTTTTTCTGAAAAATCCATAAAACAATATAAATAAAAGGGACTGCATCTTTATTAACCCCTGGACCATGGTCGAGGGGTTAATAAAGATGCAGTCCCTTTTTTAGGATTGTTTTATTGATTTTGCAGAAAAAAAAATGACGTGGGCTTCGCCGTATTTCTGGAACCAGCCGGATCCAGCAGGCAGCGACGGGCTGGCCCCAACCCCCAGGTGCCTATTTGTACCTGGCCGGACACAAGAATATAGGCGAGCCCCCTTTTTTTATTATTTCATGAATTTCATGAAATGATAAAAAAAAATGCATGGGGTTCCGCGCAATTTCTATGTCCAGCCAGGTACAGCTAAGCAGCTGGGGGCTGGAATCCGCAGCGCAGGGAGGCCCAAGCTTTCTGGGCACCCCCCGCTGCAAATTGCAGCCCGCAGCCGCCCCAGAAGATGGCGCGTTCATTGAAGCGCCATCTTCTGGCGCTGAACCCCGCTCTTCCAGTGGCCCTGGTGGCGGGTGGCTCACTGGGTAAAAAGGGGTTAGGGCCAGCTTTGTATTATCAGCTGGCCCTAAGCTCGAAATTTATTGCGGTCATGCCAATATTAGACATGACCGCCATGAATTTCCAATAATCAATAGAAAAAAAACACAACACAGAGAAATTTTTTTTATTAAAAATAAAACAAAAAAGACATTAGGGACTCCATCTTTATTTAAAAAATCCTCTTCCGTCCGACGTAGTCCAAAACGCAATCTCAGCTCTGCTACAACCCTGTGCATAGACACACAGGGATGTAGCAGAGCTGAGAACTGACTAAACAGTTAGGGTTCAGCTCAGGCCATTATGACCTAAGCTGAACCCTGCTGTCAGCCAGACTCGCTCTGCCTACGGAGATTCCCGAGCGGTGACGGAAGTTAATTTATTCACTGCTTCTGTCAGCGCTCAGGAATCTCTGGAAAGAGCAGCAGAGATGCGGGGAGCGAGTCTGCGGGCCGGCGCCGGCAGAGGAAGCCCCCTCTCCCCCTGTTCAATCCTTTTTTTTTTACTATTCTTTAAAAGCCAGCGGCAAAAAGCCGCTGGCTTTAAAATAATAACATGGGGAATAGCAGGTTTTTCGTCTGCTGCCAGACCCCTTATAGGGTCCGGCAGCAGAGCAGTCGCTGCAATACTCGTTCCCCATTCATTTACATTGGACTCACTAGACTCGCAACGAGTAGCGAGTCCTGGACTCAGACTCGTTAGAGTCTAGCGAGTCCGAGTAATTTAGGATTCACCCATCTCTAATCTCAGTCTCTCAGGAATTTAGGAGTAATTGGGAAATGCATAGGAGAATTGTAGTTTAGATGTCCTATGTGGTGGATTGAAAGCATAAAATAGAGATGGAGAAGACAAAATGGATTCTGATTCCCAACAATTCTATGTCCCCTAATAGCTATTCTCCACTTGCAATTTATGTGGGCCACACACTCCTTGGTGTGCCACAGCATCTTCAATACCCTATAAGAGAATGTGTGTACAAGCCTGGCTATTTTTTCTATGACCCTCAGGTCTGGCTACACTTTCAATTTTTATCTGGCATAAATTACAGTTGCTGAGTTAAAGGGGTAGTCCGGGCTTTTTTTTAGAATTTCTATGTTTATCCAGGCTGCAAAATGTTGACAGTTTGCAATATACTTCCTGTCAACATTTTGCATTGTCACCAAGACATCAAGTATTTGCATCTGCCAGAGAATGACCAGGGGGAGTGTTTGTGTTGCAGCCTGCATGTAAATGCAGAACTGGACGTTACGCCCTGACTCCTCCAAACATGTCCCCCAGTCTACAGTATGTCCAGCCACCCCCAGGCTCCAAAAGGGCCGGCCCTAATGTGACCACCCAACCCCATTGCATACAGTGGTCCCCTCCTTCACTGGAACAATGTGTTGAATCCACAGCTATGAAGGAGATTCAGCACACTGTCAGTGAAGGAGTGGACTGCATAATGCAATATGGTGTGTGTGCTCACCCTGTGGCCCTGTATTATGGTGTGTGTGCTCACCTAGTCCTCTGTGGCTGCTGTCAGTGGAGCCGAGGACTGCAGCTGCTGGCTCTCTGTGTATAGACATGACTGGATCCACTGCATAGAGTGGGGCACAGGGAGCTTGTCCTGTCTATACCGAAGCTGCCAGCTCTCTGTGCATAGTAGAGCCGATGCTCCTTCTCTCTATGTCCTGCAGTACAGAGCGGGGCATAGAGAGGACTGGCTCCACTGGCTCTGTGACCTGCTCTGTACTGCAGGAGGTATAGAGAGGAGGAATATCGGCTCCACTATGCACAGAGAGTCGGCAGCATTGGTATAGACAGGACCGGCTCTCTGTGCCCTGGCCTGAGCAGTGGAGTTGGTCATGTCTTTGCACAGAGAGCCTGCAGCTGCAGCTCTCAACTCCACTGACAGTGGCCACAGAGGACTAGGTGAGCACACACACCATAATACAGGGCCACAGGGTGAGCGCACACACCATATTGAATTCAGGGGTCCTTTCCTCTACTGGCAGTGTGACGAATCTCCTTCACAGCTGCGGATTCAGCACATTGTGTCAGTGGAGGAGGGTACAGCTGTATGCAATGAGGGTCAGTGGTCACATTAGGGTTTGGGGTGGGCCTGTAGGATCTTGGAGGTGGCCTGGCATACTGAGACTGGGGGAGGAGCATGTTTAGAGGAGTCTGGGCATAACGTCCATTTCTGCATTAACATGCAGGTTCCAACACAAACACACCCACTGGTTGTTCTCTAGCAGACACAAATAAGTGACATCTGGGTGGCAATGCAAAATGTTTACAGGATGTATATTACAAACTGTCAACATTTTGCAGCCTGGATACACATAGAAATTATCCAAAAAGCCTGGACAACTCCTTCTGCTACTAGATATTGTCCACTTTAGACCGTGCTGTCTGACCACGGCCTCCCTTCTTCGTACACAACACCAAGATGACAAGGATGGTCTGCAGACATTAGGACTATTGGTCCTTTGACTTATAGTGCTGTCAACTAACTGATTAACAACCAGGAAGTAATTTCTTATGCCCACTTAAGTCTTCCCACCACCAGAGGTTAACTAAACCTCCCCGCGGCCTGGGACGAAATCCCGGAGAGGGGGGTGTGTGCTAGCAGTCCGGATTGAAGAGCGGGGGAAGGGGGGTGCTAGCAACAGTCCGGTGTGTGTGTATGCCTTCTTGTTGTGGAGGTGGGTGGCGGCAAGCGGCGGCCAGCAGGCAGGAAGGACGCCGCCATTGTGTGCAGGGCGCCGCCCACCTGCAGCATTGCCACTCCCCTGTCTCCTTGCCGCCTGAGTAGAAGGCTCAATTTGTCCAATGGATGCTGCGGCCCCGCCCACCACTGACTATTCCCATTTGTTAACCTTATCTATTGAATAATGAAGTAATGCAGGACACCAAATACCGTATATACTCGTGTATAAGCCGACCCGTGTATAAGCCGACCCCCCCACTTTTGCCCCCCAAAACTGGAAAAACCTATTGACTCGCGTATAAGCCTAGGGTAGACAATGAAGCAGCTACCAGTACTGAAATCACTCGCTCTCGGCCGCACCAGGAACGCAACATGTCGCGTCCCTGGTGCGGACTAGAGTGTGTGATTTGTGCGCAGGCATCCGCCTGCGTACAGATCACATATTGCAATGAATGGGAGCGCACGGTCCTGTGCTGTCAAGCGCAGCACCGTGCGTCCCCATTCTAAACATAGGGGCTTGCACTGGCTGCGCTCACATGGTGATTCCCCAGCCACAGAATGCTGCGGAGGGAACGCCAGTGTGACACCAGCCTACGGTAAGTATTCTGCTAATTCTATACCCTGCTTTCCCCTTTCCCTCACTAGTCTTCTTTCCCCTGCTCTATTACTACTGTAATTTCCCTGAGAATATATCTTTCCCTGCTCTGCTCTTCTTTCCCTCACTATTGCTTTCCCTGCTCTATTACTGTATGCTAAACTTAAAATCCTATACTCTAATGGTGCCTCACCTCCTTCCTTAGACTGGGACAGTATGGCACCGTAATTAAAGTCCCCCATACCAGAGATATCTACAGAGCCCCCCCCATACCAGAGATATCTACAGAGCCCCCATACCAGAGATATATACAGAGCCCCCATACCAGAGATATCTACAGAGCCCCCATACCTGCACACACAAAAGAAGTCCGCTGCGGCCAGACATTCACCTAATGCACAGTGCGGCCGCAGGGGACTTCTTTTGTGTGTGCAGTGCTGTGGGGGACAGAGCGATGCAGCGGAGGGATCCGGCCGCCACATCGCTATTAACTTGTGTTACAGGCCGTGTGCAGGGAGGCGGTGACCCGGGGGACGTAACCTCAGACGATCCCTGTGTCTGCATCATGATATAAAGTCTTATAAAGAAAATTCATTACCGCCCGTCATCTCCAGGAGACATAGACACTAGTGATGGGCGAATCCTAAATTACTCGGAATCGCTTGACTCTAGCGAGTCCGAGCCCAGGACTCGCTACTCGTTGCGAGTCTAGCGAGTCCAATGTTAATGAATGGGGAAGCGAGTAATAGCGAGTAGTGTGAGATTTACAAATCGCAGATGTGTCTCGGAAGCTTCAGCCTGAAGCAATCCTAGTTTTGTCATTTATTTGCATTGCTCGTTTACTTTGTAAGTAATCGCTGACTCGCACAGATAAGATCCTGTCTCCTCTGTACAGGCTGCCAGCTCCAGGGTCCTAGAGCCCGCCTGCTGCCTGATGTAGCAGTGCTGAGATTGTTCTCAGTCTGCTCATTCCCTGTGTACAGACATGAATGTCTGTGCACAGAGATGATGTAGCAGAGCTGAGATTGTTCTCAGTCTGCTCATTCCCTGTGTACAGACATGAATGTCTGTGCACAGAGATGATGTAGCAGTGCTGAGATTGTTCTCAGTCTGCTCATTCCCTGTGTACAGACATGAATGTCTGTGCACAGAGATGATGTAGCAGTGCTGAGATTGTTCTCAGTCTGCTCATTCCCTGTGTACAGACATGAATGTCTGTGCACAGAGATGATGTAGCAGAGCTGAGATTGTTCTCAGTCTGCTCATTCCCTGTGCATAGAGATCTATATATATGCACAGGGGATGTAGCAGAGAGGACATCGCGTTTTGGATTGCGTCGGACGGAAGAGGATTTTTTAATTAAAGATGGAGTCCCTAATGGCTTTTTTTTTTATTTCTAATAAAAAATTTTCTTTGTGTTGTGTTTTTTTAAAACAATTTAATAGAAATTCATGGCGGTCATGTCTAATATTGGCGTGACCGCCATAAATTTCGGGCTTAGGGCCAGCTGATAATACAAAGCTGGCCCTAACCCCTTTATTACCCAGTGTGCCACCGCTACCAGGGCCGCTGGAAGAGCGGGGTTCAGCGCCAGAGGATGGCGCTTCAATGAACGCGCCATCGTCTGGGGCGGCTGCGGGCTGCAATTTGCAGCGGGGGGTGCCCAGAAAGCTTGGGCATCCCTGCGCTGCGGATTCCAGCCCCCAGCTGCTTAGCTGTACCTGGCTAGACATAGAAATTGCGCGGAGCCCCACACATTTTTTTTAAATTATTTCATGAAATTCTGAGATTCTGACTCTGACTCTGAGACTCTGACACTGAAATTCATGAAATAATTTAAAAAAATGCGTGGGGCTCCGCGCAATTTCTATGTCTAGCCAGGTACAGCTAAGCAGCTGGGGGCTGGAATCCGCAGTGCAGGGATGCCCAAGCTTTCTGGGCACCCCCCACTGCAAATTGCAGCCCGCAGCCGCCCCAGAAGATGGCGCGTTCATTGAAGCGCCATCCTCTGGCGCTGAACCCCGCTCTTCCAGCGGCCCTGGTGGCGGTAGCACGCTGGGTAATAAAGGGGTAAATACCAGCTTTGTTATACAAGCTGGTATTAAGCCCGAGATTCTTAATGTCAGGCCACATTTGACCCAGCCACTAAGAATCTCCAATAAAGGGTTAAAAAAACAGAGAAATTTTTTTATTTGAAATAAAAAAAAAGCCATTAGGGACTCCATCTTTAATTAAAAAAAATCCTCTTCCGTCCGACGTAGTCCAAAACGCGATGTCCTCTCTGCTCATCCCTGTGAATAGATATAGATGTCTATGCACAGGGAATGAGCAGACTGAGAACAATCTCAGCACTGCTACATCATGTCTGTGAACAGGCGGGCTCTAGGACCCTGGAGCTGCACAGAGAAGACAGCTGGACTCGGCTCGCAAAGAAACAGCAGTTACTTTGCGAGTTTCCCTGCTATCACTGGCACAGTAGCCGAGTCTAATGCAAACAATGGCAATCCTAGTTTTGTCAGCGTTTCTGACAAAACTAGGATTGATATTGATTTGCATTGGACTCGTGCGAGCAATCACTGGGAGACTCGCAGAGTACCGAGTCCTGCGAGTCCCTTACTACTCGCCGAGTAACGAGTCCTAGCGAGTAGATTCGTCCATCCCTAATAGACACTAATCATCTCCAGAACTGAGCGATGCAGCGGAGGGATCCAAGCCGCGCATCGCTCGAGCAGGACGGAGCGATGCGGCGGAGGGATCCAACCGCACATCGCAAGAGCAGGAGGAAGGAGCGATGCGGCGGAAGGATCCAACCGCACATCGCAATAGCAGGGCGGAGGGATCCAGGCCACCACATCACAGCCCCAGCCAGCCCCAGCCGGCGCGATGATGCGGAGGTACCGTATTGACTGAAGGGCAGCAGCGGGGGCGAGGGTGCTTGTAGGGGGGGTTGTGTGGGTGTTTAGGAGACAGCTAGGGTGAGAAGCAATTGAAAGGCAGAAGTCAGTTAAGTTAGTGACTCGTGTATAAGCCGAGGGGGACTTTTTCAGCCCAAAAAAAGGGCTGAAAAAGTCGGCTTATACACGAGTATATACGGTAAGTGAAATCACATATAAAACATTACAATGCATTATATTACTATAAGTACTTCAAGGGGAGTGTCAACCAAATCTCTACTCCTTTACATATGGACCAGTGTCAAGCAAGTGTTTATATTCACTGACAATATATTTATATGCTAGTTCAGAATCACTAATACCAGTTATTCAGCATACAGCATAAATAATGGCCGACAAAACAGTTTTTGTAAGCTGGTCATTTTGCATTACTCATCTTTAAAATCTCTCAAACCGAAGGAATGAAAAGGAACGAAACATCTGTAATAAATTATAAGATCATTTTGGTAATTCTTGTTTATATACTTATGTCTCGGCTATTTTTATATACAATCATATTTAACTATTTAACTAAAACTCAAATAATGATACTAATTTATATATTAAGGCATATATCTAATATATAAAGCTGAATGTGTGTATGTGTGTGTGTATGTATGTCCGGGATTGGCATCTACACCGTCTCAACTACAGCCACAAATTTTGCACAGTCACACGTCTGGACCCCAACAGCATCATAGGATATGTTGTGAGGCGAAATATTAACCCCGCGCATTCCAATTCACCAAACTATTTTGCCCCTATCTACATAATGGGGAAAAAGTAAAAGGAAAAGTGTTGGAGACAAATTGACAGCTGCCAGATGTGAACAAGGGGAACTTAAAGAATGAGAGCGATGGCGCCAAAGAGTATATACCGTACAGTTGCTAGGTTGGGGCCCCAACATAGGATACTCACCACACACGGGGATATGAACACACACACAAAATGCGCCACACACTACGACGTGCTTGAACACATATACCACCCTCAGCACACATTTCACCACACATACACTAACCTTGCCACATAATCGCCCTAAAACACATAGAAGTCTGGCATTATCCTTCAAAAATATAAATCTGATTAATAAGCAGCAAAACTACAAGAGAAACAAATGTACCATCTACTATATAATTGCCGTAGGCACTTCCGTGTCGGACCCCGAAAAGACCGTGGCTTTGTCACTCTGTGACGTCACCACGCGCAAGCAATGGCCGCGAAGCGGCCATTGCGAGTCGCTGTCCGAAAATCGAACCAGAGGCTCGGCTACAAAGTTAGCGATTTACCGCTGATGTAGCGCGAGCAATGGCCGCGAGGCCATTGCGAGTCGCTACCTCAGCCGCCGCACCTGCCGCAAGTCCCCCTATACTTTCTATGGGGATCCATTGCGAGTCGCTGTGTAGCGCGAGCAATGGCCGCGAGGCCATTGCGAGTCGCTGCCTGAGCCACCGCACCTGCCGCAAGTCCCCCTATACTTTCTATGGGGATCCATTGCGAGTCGCTGTGTAGCGCGAGCAATGGCCGCGAGGCCATTGCGAGTCGCTGCCTGAGCCGCCGCACCTGCCGCAAGTCCCCCTATACTTTCTATGGGGATTACCGCAACCGCGCCGCAAGTGTAACGGTTATGCGGCAAACGCGGCAGATGCGGTTACACTTGCGGCGCGGTTGCGGTAATCCCCATAGAAAGTATAGGGGGACTTGCAGCAGGTGCGGCAAGTGCGGTTTTGCACTTGCAGCAAGTGCGGCCGCGAAAAAAAAACGCAGTCAGCCGCGGTTTTTTTCGCGGCCGCACCTGCCGCAAGTGCAAAAACGCATTTGCCGCACCTGCCGCAAGTCCCCCTATACTTTCTATGGGGATTACCGCAACCGCGCCGCAAGTGTAACGCTTATGCGGCAAACGCGGCAGATGCGGTTACACTTGCGGCGCGGTTGCGGTAATCTCCATAGAAAGCATAGGGGGACTTGCGGCAGGTGCGGCAAGTGCGGTTTTGCAGGTGCGGCAAGTGCGGTTTTGCACTTGCGGCAAGTGCGGCCGCGAAAATCTTAAAAAAAATTTAAAAATATTCTACAGCTCACAGCTATAAAATAAAAATGCTAATAATAATGATATTAATGCTATTAATACTGCTATTAATACAACTAATAATGCTATTCATGATATTAATAATGTTATTAATGCTATTAATAATGCTATTAATGCTAATAATAATGCTATTAATGCTAATAATACTGCTAATAATGCTATTAATACTGCTATTAATGCTACCAATAATGCTATTAATGCTATTAATAATGTTATTAATGCTATTATTAATGCTATTAATGCTAATAATAATGCTGTTAATGCTAATAATAATGCTAATAATGCTATTAATATTGCTATTAATGCTACTACTAATGCTATTAATCATGTTATTAATGCTATTAATAATGCTATTAATGCTAATAATGCTATTAATGCTAATAATTATGCTCTTAATGCTAATAATGCTAATAATAATGCTATTTGTGCTATTATTAATGCTATTAAGGCTAATAATCATGCTATTTATGCTATTCAAAATGCTATTAATGCTAATAATATTGCTATTAATGCTCTTTATGCTAATACTAATGCTATTAATGCAATTATTTATGCTATTAATTCTATTATTTATGCTATTAATGCTATTAATAATGCTATTAATGCTAATATTAATGCTATTAAGGCTAATAATCATGCTATTAATGCTATTCTTAATGCTATTAATGCTAATAATATTGCTATTAATTTTATTAATGCTATTATTTATGCTATGAATGCTATTATTTATGGTATTAATGCTATTCATAATGCTATTAATGCTATTAATAATGCTATTCTTGCAATTAATAATGCTATTAATGCTATTAATTATGCTATTAATGCTAATATTAATGCTATTAATGCTATTACTGCTAATAATAATTCTATAAATGCTACTAATTATGCTATTAATGCTAATATTAATGCTAATAATGCTAATAATAATGCTATTAATGATATTATTAATACTATTAAGGCTAATAATCATGCTATTAATGCTATTAATAATGCTATTAATGCTATTATTAATGCTAATACTGCTATTAATAATGCTATTAGTGCTAATAATAATGCTATTAATGCTAATAATTATGCTATTAATGTAATATTAATGCTAATAATGCTAATAATAATGCTAATAATGCTATTATAATGCTATTAAGGCTAATAATCATGCTATTATGCTATTAATAATGCTATTAATGTTTATTTAATGGTAATATTAATGCTATTAATGCTATTAATAATGCTATTAATGCTAATAATAATGCTATTACTGCTAATAATAATACTATTAATGCTAATAATTATGCTATTAATGCTAATATTAATGCTAATAATGCTAATAATAATCCTATTAATGCTATTAATAATGCTATTAAGGCTAATAATCATGCTATTTATGCTATTCAAAATGCTATTAATGCTAATAATATTGCTATTAATGCTCTTTATGCTAATACTAATGCTATTAATGCGATTATTTATGCTATTAATTCTATTATCTATGCTATTAATGCTATTAATAATGCTATTAATGTTATTAATAATGTTATTAATGCTATTAATGCTAATATTAATGCTATTAATGCTATTAAGGCTAATAATCATGTTATTAATGCTATTAATAATGCTATTAATGCTTTTTTAATTCTATTAATGCTATTAATAATGTTATTAATGCTAATAATGCTATTACTCCTCATAATAATGCTATTAACGCTATTTATTAATGCTATTTATGGTAATAATGCTATTATATACTAATAATAATACTATTATTAGTACTATTATTGCTATTAATAATGCTATTAATGCTAATAATAATGCTGTTAATGCTAATAATTATGCTATTAATGGTAATAATAATGCTATTAATGCAAATAATATTGCTATTAATGCTATTAATGCTAATACTAATGCTATTAATGCTATTATTTATGCTATTAATGCTATCATTTATGCTATTAATGCTATTATTAATGCTATTAATGCACATACTAATGCTATTAATGCTATTCGTAATGCTATTACTCCTATTAATACTGCTCTTAATGCTATTAATACTGCTATTAATGCTCTTAATACTGTTATTAATGCTCATAATACTGCTAATAATGCTATTAATACTGCTATTACTGCTAATAATAATGCTATTGCTAATATTATTGCTATTGATGATGTGATTATTATTTAAAAATCTTTAAAAAAACAATAAACATATTCTAGACACCCGATGCATCGGGCTCACAGCTAGTATCTAATAAAGCTGAATGTGTGTATGTGTGTATATCCGGGATTGGCATCTACACCGTCGCAACTACAGCCACAAAATTTTGCACAGTCACACGTCTGGACCCCGAGAGCATCATAGGCTATGTTGTGAGGTGAAATTTTAACCCTGCGTGTTCCATATCACCAAACAATTTTGCTCCTATCTACATAATGGGGAAAAAGTGACAGTTACCAGTTGACAGTTGTGAATGAGAGGGGCTTAATGACAGCACCAAAGACTAACAGCATATACCAGCATATAGTCACTAAGGTGGGGCCCCAACATGGGATATTCACCACGCACGGGGACATGTATACACACCCACAGCACACAAAGAGTAAGAGCAAGTGTATAGTCGCTAAGGTGCAGCCCCAACATTGGATACACACACACATACACACCATATAGGGACACATGCAGTCACCCCACAGGGACACACACACACCACAAAGAGACACACACAACACAGAGACACACACACACCACACAGACACCCCCCACAGGGACACACACACATACACACCATATAGGGACACAGCACTTGCCCCACAGGCAGGGGCTGACTGGAGACGCAAATCCTGGGTGGCAAAATTTTTCCGGCAGCCCTTGGGTGAGGACCGGGATTTTTGGCGGCCCGTCTCAGTCCCTCCAGCCCTTAGGTGAGGACCGGGGGGGGGAGGGGGGTTGGTGGTTGGGGGAGTGCTGTTGGAAATTCTCGGCGGGCCATCTCAGTCCCTCCAGTCAGGCCAGGCCCGTAATTGGAGTTCCTGCCGCCCTAGGCACTGTCAGCGGTGCGCCCCCCCCCCCATCGCGCTACGCCCCCCTGCAGACAGAGGAGTAGCTAAAAGGAGCCTATGGTTGGAGTGGTGGATGGTTGCTAGATGACCGCCACCATGTCACAACAAGGTTGTGACATCAGCAAGGAGGTGGCAGTCATGTTTTGGGTCGTAATCATGTGGAGAGAGCTAGTTTGCCCCTATAGGGTCCATGAAGGCGTGAAAAGGACCACGGCAAAGTATATATACTTTTAGACTGACCACTTTTTTTCTTCGTACAAAATCACCCACATGCATGACAATGCACCATCTCTTGGTACAGAGCATACCCCTGAGTAATTGGCTGCTATAGACATAAAAGTAGAGAAAACCATGGTGTGGCTACCAGTCTCCCCTGATCTCAGCCCTATTCAGAAACTTGGAAGTACCATTAAGCAAAAAAATCTAAGATGCTGTAAGACATTAACCGTCAAACCAGCAGCTCTGGGAGTCAATTATGACATCCTGCAAACAAATGCAATCTTAAAACATCCAAAACCTGACAAGTGCAATAAATGCAATATTTGTGAAGGTGATATCAAAGAAAGGCGATATACAATATGAGACATACTGGTAGGATGTTTTCATTGTGAGCCCAATGGGGACAGTGTTGATGATGTATGTAAAGTGCTGTGGAGTTCATAGTTAATGTAAATGTAAAAAATATTTCTTCATATGTCGTCACAATACCGGGATCTGAGGATCTTCTATATCGAGGTCAGGGGCTCTCTGATGCCATGTCGCTGCCTGTCTCGCTGTCTTCCTCTTTTGACACTGCAGTGGACAAGAGGGCATTAACTGGTTAATAACAAGAAGTATGGTTGTGTACTAACTGAGCCATAAACCCTCCCCATACCATGTCCAGCAGACATTGTAGGATTACTATATGGATTTCATAAATTAGGGCACGGACACACTAGGGTGAAACTCGGATGAGTGCAATGTGTGATTTTATCGCAGTGCAGTCAGTTAATCAACGTCTGAAACACATTGACGAGTGTCGGACGCTTTTTTCTCATCCAGATTCTGGATGGGAAAAAAGTCACAACATGCTGCGACAGTCTGCGATTCATGTGCGAGACTCGCCAATGCAAGTCTATGAGTCTGACAAAATCATGGACCGCACACTGACAGCACACGGACCATCCGAGAGGCATCTGTTTTTTTCACTGATACATTATCATTCTGCAGCTGAGAACACTGTAAAATGTTCCTGTTAATGATTCTACAGTAATAGCTGCTTAGAAACAAAACAGATTGCACATGGATGTGATCTAATAAAACTGTCGGACACTCGCACAGCATTTGGATGTCTCAGTGGCCAGCTACACAGACAGCCTGCCACAGCCACACACAGAGCCACAACCACACAAAAACAGCCAGCCACATAAACAGCCAGCCACATAGACAGCTACACAGACACAGAGAGCCACACAGAGAGACACAGCCACATAGACAGCCACACACAGAGCCACAGCCAGCCACACACAAGCACACACAGACACAGCCAGCTACACACACAATATCAGCCACACACACAATCAGCCACACACATAGCTAGCCAAACACAGCTAGCCACACAAAGCCAGCCAGCCAGCCACACATACAGCCACACACATACAGCCAGCCACATAGACAGCCACACACACAGCCAAAGCCAGCCACACACAGGCACAGCTACCCAGACACACAGACACAGCCAGCCACACACACAGCGAGCAATATAGCCAGCCACACACAGTTAGCCACACACAGCCAAGCAGCCCCAACTACACACGCACAGTTAGCCACACACAGCCATGCAGCCACAGCCAACCCCAGCCAGCCACAACCATGCAGCCCCAGCCACACACAGACATAGTTAGGCACACACAGACAGCCACATAGCCCCAGCCACATAAAGACACAGTCAGACACACAGACAGCCACATGCAGCCACGCAGCCCTAGCCACACATAGACACAGTCAGCCACACAGACACATTTTGCCACACACAGCCAGCCACGCAGCCTCAGCCACACAGACACAGTCAGCCAAAGACAGCCCCAGCAACACAGACACATAGTCAGCCACAGCCACGCAGCCCCAGCAACACACAACCAGCCACAAAGCCCCAGCCACACACAACCAGCCACAAAGCCCCAGCCACACTCAGCCAGCCACATACAGCCAGCCACAAAGCCCAGCCACACACAACCAGCTACAAAGGCCCAGCCACACACAACCAGCCACAAAGCCCCAGCCACATACAGCCAGCTACAAAGCCCCAGCCATACACAACCAGCCACAAAGCCCCAGCCACACACAACCAGCCACAAAGCCCCAGCCACACACAGCCAGCCACATACAGCCAGCCACAAAGCCCCAGCCACACACAACCAGCCACAAAGCCCCAGTCACACACAACCAGCCACAAAGCCCCAGCCACACACAGCCAGCCACAAAGCCCCAGCCACACACAACCAGCCACAAAGCCCCAGCCACACAAAGCCCCAACCACACACAACCAGCCACAAAGCCCCAGGCACAAAACCCCAGCCACATACAGACAAATAGTCAGCCACACAGACACAGCCCCAGCCATACACAACTAGCCACAAAACCCCAGCCACACACAACCAGCCACAAAACCCCAGCCACATACAGACAAATAGCCACACAGACACAGCCCCAGCCATACACAGACACATAGACAGAAAGACACACACACACACAAAGAGAGAGGCACGAAACACACACACACACACTACCCACCACCACCAGCTGCTGCTGCTGCAGCTCATCATGATCTTTACACATTTTGCTGGCTCCCGCGCTGTGGAGGTTGGAACAACTTCCGGGGCCTGCAGTAGAGATGAGGAGGCAGGGCCCAGAGAGATTGACTGATGATAGGAGGACCCAGGTGACGTGAAGGGCTCACGTCACACAGGTCCTCCTATCTCCAGTCAATCCCTCTTGGCCCCGCCTCCTCATCTCTACTGCAGGTCCCTCCATGCCTCCGCTTCTCCCTGGAGGGAGAGGAATTGCTGCAGTGCCGCCCTCCACACACATGTCGCCTGGTTCGGATCGCCCCCACCTGCCACGCCACTGATGTGCTGCCAGACAGGAGACAGTGCCGCCTCTCTCTCTGACACTGTCTCCTCCGCGGTGGGCCCCTCCTCTTTTCTCACGGCGGATCTGTTCACTGCCTGCTGCAGGGTGGGTGAGGTCCGCGGCCCGTTTCTGTGGGTGGGCGGCCCTAGGTGGGGGCTATACCACCAGCCCAGGGGGCACTTGCCCCCCTGCCACCTGGGCCAGTCCGCCCCTGCCCACAGGGACACACACACACACACCCCAGGGACACACACCACACAGACAGACACTGATGTGCACAAATTGCCTCACACAACTCGCCTCATACGTGTGCTATCTTCAATTTCCAAAAATAAACATCTGATTAAAAACAGCCAGTGTGCAACACATGTGCCATATAGGGAATTAAGGCAGATGTCAGTCACATGAGCTGTCTATTATGTGTATGTGTGAGGTAACATATATTGCCCGGCCAGGGGAGTGTTTACTATTGGCTAGAGATTTATTAGGCTGCCTATAGCAACCAATCACAGCTCAGCTTCTATTTTCTTACAGGTCATTAATATGACATATTCAAATTCTATTTTGTTATAGCTAACATCAGTTATTTATTAACCCGGGCGTAGCCGGGTACTACAGCTAGTATATATATATATAATATACTGTATTTTCTAAAAGATGCATCCGTAAAAATAAATCATGCAAAGCAGAAACCTGTCTTGCTTCTTATACATTTTAGCTTCAGTAGTTACATGGTCCATTGTATGTTCAGTACAATGACTCGCCTATTCTGCCTCAGTGCACTAAATATGATTTGATAAAACAAGAGCTTTCCTCGGGCAAACATATTTGCTGCAAAATCTAAAGAAAAACACAGTTATATAGATGAGGTTTTTACTCAATGACTCTACACAATGTTTTAACCTCCACAATACCATATCTTACATATTTTCATCTTCAAAGAGTTAATCAGATGAATATGATTAACACCCAGGTATTTTCAGGCTGCGCTCAAATATGCCATATTTGTTATAGAATACAATACATGTCATTAGGCTTCACAATGTGTTACTTATACAGAAATTTGAACTTAATAGAATATTTGCAGTAAACATAGTTAAAAGTATTGATGCTTCCTAAAAACATGACTTAGGCTACGTTCACACATTTGCGTATTTTGCTGCGCTTTTTTACGCGCGCTTTTTGCCGCGTTTTTCGGCCGCGTAAAAAAGCGCAGCAAAATACGCAGGGGCTTTCACACACTGCGCTTTCTTTCCCCCAGAAAGCGCAGTGATGTCACAGAGGGGAGGAAGAATCCTGCTTCCTCCTCCCCTCTGTGACAGCTGTGGTCGCCCCATTAGACTTCACATTGTGTTAATACACACTGTGAAGTCTAATTAAACTAAAGCAAGTGTGTGAAAAATAAAAAACAATGAATACATCACCTTCCGACGCCTTCTCCCGGTGTCTGGTCTCCGGTTGTTAGTCAGATTTCTTCTGCAAGACCTGTCGTGACGTCAGAGGGGGGGCGTTACCGGGCGGTCCCATCGCTGATTGGCTGCTCGCGGTCACATGACCGCGAGTGCCCAGGAACGCCCCCCCTCTGACATCACCACAGGTCTTGCAGAAGAAATCTGACTTACAACCGGGGATCGCAAACCGGGAAAAGGCGTCGGAAGGTGATGTATTCATTGTTTTTTATTTTTCACACACTTGCTTTAGTTTAATTAGACTTCACAGTGTGTATTAATACACTGTGAAGTCTAATGGGCGGCCACAGCTGTCACAGAGGGGAGGAGGAAGCAGGATTCTTCCTCCCCTCTGGGAAAATACGCAGTAGTAGCTCCGTAAAGAATTGACATATCAATTCTTTACGGAGCTGCGTTTTCTCCCGGAAAACGCACTGCGTATTTTTACGCAATGTCTGCACTGGAAAGTGAATTTCCCATTCACTTTGCAGGCAGACAAAAAGCACATTGCGTATTTTGAAAAGCGCGCGTAAAAAAACGCGGCAAAATACGCAATGTGTGAACGCAGCCTTACTCTATGGGCTCGAGCAGACAAAAATATTTTCTGTTCGAGTATGATCTATCAAAATATCGGATTGCACTCGGACCAATCTTATTCAATGAGGCAATGCACATGTCCGATTTTTTCCACACGCAAAGTAGTCCAAGGAAAAAAAATAGCAGCATGAACAATTTGCCTCCTGAGAATCAGACGGCACTTGGCCATTCAAGGATTTGAAAATTAGGACAACACTCAATTGACATCCATGTGTGGTCCCATTTTCATGGATTGACAAAATAGTGAAACTTTATTATTATTATCCATAAATAAATAAAATGGATCCTATGCTGATCAAACTCAGATCAGAGTCTGATCACTAAATAAATAAATGTAAGTACTTGAATATTAATACAGTAATTAACCAGAGCCACCATGGGTTTGTAGCAAGTAAGTCAGACCAGGCTTTCTTTCTATGATGGAATTCTTGGGTGAATCAGGGAAATGCAGTAGATAAACTATATCTTGTTTTCAGAAAATTATTTGATATGTTATTTAATACTATCCTTTTAAAAAAATACCCACATATGGGACTGATGGTTAGATGGATTCATAACTGGCTCAGTGATAGTACTCAGAGGGTGGTGTGGTAGGGTTACTCACTCAGCTTTCTCCTTGAGGCAACAACAGGACAATTTTCCTTCAAAAGTCCATCAGGTTTATTCAGCAAAACATGAACTGCTCTCCAGATGCATAACACAGGACCTCTTCTGGGTTCAAAGAACATAAGCAAGGTATCACAGTCCATTTCATTTGCGGTTACGCCAGCACAGGTTTGAATACAACCTCTCCCCAGAAGTATCCCAGTGGAGGTGTAGCAACCTCCACACAGGCTTTGCCTGATCAGCACAAGTGAGTCCTCTCTGTTTCTCTCTCTCTCTCTGAGGTTCATTCTGGAGGCATGACAAGAAAATCCACTTTCTCTCTCAGAGGTTCATTTTGGAGATATGACAAACCTCCACACAGCAACCATGTCTTAAACAAACTGCCTTCAGTTAAACACATGAGACACACCAATGGGTGGGGGTATATGGATAGCCAGACCCACCATTTCCTCCAGCTATCCATAAAACCTGGCCCTCCAACACCCTAATAGATTTCTTGGTACTACAGGTACCAGAGCACCAATCCAGGTTCACAACGCAAAGGACGACTACTTCTGTGATACATACCTGCCACTATGTAACTTACTACCTTCTTACAGTGGAAATAAATGGGTACATATCCATTTGGAAGTGTTTCAAGAAGGATACAACAAGGCTCTGTCTTGGCCCCAGTGTTGTTCAACACTGAAATGATTTAGTAAGGGAACTGTTGGTAAATTAATCAAATTTGCAGATAATGCAAAGCTAGGAGGAATAGCTAACACTAGAGAAGACAGAGAAAGGATTCAGAAGGATCTAGATAAGGTGGAACAATGTGTAGCGACTAATAGAATTGTATTTAACAGGGAGAAATGCAAAATTCTACATCTGGGCAAGAAAAATGAAAATAATATCTACAGAATGAGAGAACTAGAACTAAACAACAGTATGTGTGAAAAAGACAGGTATACTAACAGATCACAGTCTGCACATGAGTCAACTGTGTGAAGGAGCAGCAAAAAAAGGCAAACAGTTCTGACATGTATTAAGAGAAGCATTCATTCCAGATGATGTGAAGTAATTATCCCTTTCTATTTATCTTCGGCCAGACCTCATCTGGAATACTGCGTTCAGTTGTGGGCACCATATTTTTAAAAAAAACATTGAAAACCTGTAGTAAAATCAGAGAAGAACTACGAGGAGGCTGAGATGACTTAAACAGAGGATGGACAGACATATGTCTGAGTTGGTTTAGTGAAGGGGTTGTACATGATCACCCTGGAGGTCCATCCAACTCTAAGGGCCGCTTTACACACACCAACTTCTGTGACCAACTTCTGAACAGATCTCTGGTTGCAGTGAAATCATGGACACATTGCTCCATTTTGTGGCTGTGTACAAATGTAACAATGTGTCCATGATTTCACTGCAACCAGAGATCTGTTCAGAAGTTGGTCACAGAAGTTGGTGTGTGTAAAGCGGCCCTAACATTCTATGATTCGGTGAAAGCATAATTGGACTGTTTTCTTAGATGGATCCTGCCCTAGGAAGGTGTTTGTGACTTTCCACCCCACCCTTACAAAGTAAGCCTAAGGCTGGTTTCACGCTGCGGTCAGATCAGGTCAGGTCAGATCAGGTAAGGTTTTGTGTTTCAAAACCAGGAGAGGAACTTGCAGAGAATAAGTATAATTGAAAGTTTGACACCTGTTCTAGGTTTTGGAGTCACTCCTGGTTTTGAAATACAAAACCTGACCTGACCTGACCTGATCTGACCACAGTGTGAAACCACCCTAAGCCAACTGGTGAACACAAAGAGAAAACAATCTGACTTTAAAGGGTTAATTGACACAATTAATGATCATGGCGGTCATCTGCTATAGTGGTATTACTCAGCATAGCATTATGAAAGTATTGCATGTGACTGCTGTGGCTACTATTTGGTTATTCAGTGAACTGGTTTATCCAATTATTCAGAATAACATTTTAAAATCTAAATCCATTCTATGAATACAGGAAAAGATGTCTAAATAAAGAACTGCATGACATACATACTTCTTTGCCCATATTTCTTGAGGCTACCTCAAGGTTGTTTTGGACTAATTTATAGCATATAAAAGTCATACTAATTTTTTTATTTTTTTATTGTCACTTTAGTTTTAGATCTGAAATCGTTATACGGTAATAAGCTTTGGATATATACAGCACCCTAGGGCAATAAAATTAGGTCAAAAATGCATTTGACATTGCATTTTAGTATGCTATACATTTGAACAAAAATAATTTTATACTAGCATTACAGTGTATATTAAAAGTATATTTTTGTGCAGTACTGCTTACTAAACTATTATATTAATCCAAGTTCATGACCAAAGTAAAAAAGCTTATGATTAACCATTTAACACTCTTAAGGCCACGTTACACACACAGATATCTGTTCAGATATTGGTCACAGATCTCTGGTTGCAGTGAAATCATGGACACATTGTTCCATTTTGTGGCTGAACATCCTTACCTACTGAGATACTCTCTCAAATTGGTGCCCAGATGTCCCCCTGCATACCTGAGAAATATACTTTTATTGTCTCCTGCGCTGTATGGTAATCACATCTTAAAAGTCCGGGAGGTCTGCTCTCTGGTCTGGTGTATTTGATCCTCACTGCCCCCTGCCTGCAAAACCCACCCCGCTGTTGCAAAATTGCCGCCCCTTCTGTGTACGGCCGCTGATTGACAGGCACTCCTCGTGCCTGTGCAATGCATAGGGTCACTGTGCTCCATTTGGCGGTTTGGGCTTGTTGAATAATGTAGTGGTCTCACAGGTGGTTTTAGCCTGATAGTGGGTCAGAAGTAGAGATGAGCGAACACCTGAGGGTTCTGATTCAGTTTTGTTTGCCAAACCTTCGAGCCCCATTGAAATCAATGGCAGGCAACATGAAACACATAGTGTGCCAGGCACCAGAAAAATGGGCAACAATCTACCTAGAGTACAAATAGTCTAATGGCGTAGCATGGGTCAACAATACACAGTCTGTGCCAGCCTTCACACGCTTCAAAATCAGTTCAAAATAGGAGGTGGCTCACATTCACTTAAATTTCATAGGTGTGTGAAACTCTTTTAAATTGACAGACGGATGAGTTACAGGGGAAAAGTGGCAGCAGTTTGCTAGTAAAAAGAGGAGGAGGAGTAAAGGAGGATGAGTTGCAGGTGTAGGCATGTCACTCAGAGATCCCTTCTCAAGTTATGCACCACACAGAAAGGAGAACCAAAGAAGAGCCCTTACTTTTCCAAAAATTAGTGTCAGACCACAGTAAAGTGGTATCCATCTTAGAAATTTTGAATTGGGCCATAATGGCAGAAAGGCAGGACGCGTGGGCCCAACATTTCATGGTTGAACATATAGGAAGTGGTGAAGAAGTGTCAGGAACAGGTATTATGCTCAATGAGCCCTGCTCAAGGAATGCACCACACAGCAGAGAGTCCCTAACAAGAGTCCAAACTTTTCCAAAAATTAGCAAAGTGGTATGGATCCAGTGAAAAATATGTATTGGGCCACAATAGCAGCAAGGCTTCTTTTGATACTCCTGCATGCGTGCGTCCCTATCCAGAGTGGGAAACATTTGGGCAAATTTACTTTTGTACCGGGAATTTAACAGCGTGGCAACCCAGTAGTTGGCATTACTTTGAATCCTAACTGTCCGTTGCAGATAGTCTGAAACAACAAGAGAAGTATGTGAAGATTATGACCAAATACCTTACAATAAATAATTAAAAACTAGTGCTGTTAAAAACACAGGGTACTTGATACATACCTTCTACAGGCAGTTCACACAAGTTTGCTGTGACTCAGGTTTTCTGTGCTGCAGATAGTGCAAGAAGAAGGCACTCGTGTCTTGTGCATCCATGAGGCCCAAGTCTTGTTATATTGTTGGCAGTGGGGTAACATTCCTGCTTGCTTTCTCCGCTCTCTCCCACCAACCTCACACAACAGAAATGTAACCAAAATCTCCCTCATCTGCCTAGTCTTCCATGAACATTGCCTCTTCCTCCTTCATTTCTGACTCACGTCCTGCACCTTCATAAACTGTTTGGCTGCTACCACGAGCCCTCATCGACACTCTCCTCCACCCTCCCATGCCACCTGCCTCTGTGCTGACAACAGTCCAGACCTTCCAGATCTTGTTATCCCTTCTGAATATGCCTCATCTTCTACATCCTCCTTTTCCTTTTGGACCACCACCTGACTCCACATGCTGTTCAAAGTGTTCTCCAGCATGTAGATGACCAGAATAGCCATGCTGATAGCGGAATCGTCAGCTCTAAACATCTTAGTCGCCATTTCTAAAATGTGCAAATGGGTGCCGAGGTCCTTGATCTGTGACCACTCCAGCAACGTGATTTACCCCACCTCAAAAACGCATTGGCCCAGACCATACATCATGACCTACTAAACCAGGGCTCGTCGCTGCTGCAACAGTTACTGCAACATGTGCAGAGTGGTAGTCCATTGTGTCAGCACATCGCATATCAGGCGGTTAATCTGCAAGCTGAAAGACTTCTCAAGTGATGCGAATCTTGGTGCATAGGACTGCACCAATGTTCGCAGTGTTGTCACACACGGTTTTCCCTGGCTGCAGGGAGACATCCATTGATCAAACTCAGTCTCCAAAGCTCCCCACTACTCCTCAGCTGTGTGATTCACATTTCCCAGGCATTTTAGTGTTAACACAGTCTGATGGCATTGAGACCTGGTGGCAGCATAGTAAGGAGGTATGCTGGATTCCTTCTGCAGAGTTGGAACATGTTTCACAGTACCAGAGAGGTTTTGAATGCAGGTGGAGGAGGCAGAAGTAGTGGAGGAACTGCTACACACAGAGGTTTTACTTACAGACCATGGGGATGGCAAAACTTGTACAGCAGCTACCCCACAACTACCAGTGTCACCCAGTGCCCAGTCAGTGACATGTAATGCCCCTGGCCATGCTTATTCATCCAGGTGTCTGCGGTGAAATGCACCCTATCACACGCAGAGTTTCTCAAGGAAGCAGTGATGTTGTCTGTGACATACTGGTAGAGTGCAGGCACAGATTTTTTCGATGAGTAGTGACGACTGGGCATTTGGTACTGAGGGACTGCGATGGCCATGAGCTTTCAAAAACTCTCTGTTTCCACCAGGTGGAAAGTCAAGGTTTCTGTGGCCAACAGCTTTAAGATGGTGAAATTTAAGCTCTTAGCTTACCCCTTAGCTTACCCCTTAGGTACCCCTGATGAAGGAGCTGAGACAGCACCGAAATGCGTCGGAATAATCCATCATTGCATTCAGACCCTGTGTAGTCCACATTTTTTGACAGCAGCGCGGATTGTAGAAGCACCATCCTTCGGATCTTTGTTTGTAAGCCACATTTTAGCATGGTGAGTTTCCTACTGTAACATATGCTGCATGTCCATGTGATGGTTAATGCATGAAGTAGTTAAATTATTGATTTTTTTGCTTCTACTTAGATGTTGCTTACATATTTGGCAGATAACATTAGTTGGGTCATCCTTCACGATCTGGAAAAAGGGCCAGGCTAGGCAAGTCTTAGCGCCCATGTGAACTGCAGAGCCACCATGGCTTCTGCACAGAGGCAGAGCTGTGGCTGAGGATGCAGTGGTTAATGTGCTTGCAGCATTCCATCTCTGTCCAGAAAGTCGCAACCTAACCTCAACAGCTTCATCATCCTCGTCTTCCACCTCCTCTACTGAGCTCATCAACTATGTGTTTGTGGGTTGACTGTAAGTGGGATCTAGAACCTCATCATTACCCTCTGTGTTGTCACACTCCTTGCCCTAAGAACCACCTTCTTCCTGCCCTGAGCACAAAGTCAAGTAGGTGTTCACCTCAGATATCTGAGTGTCATCATCCTAAGACACATTATTTTTACCAACAGAGGTTAAAGTTTGGTAATGAGAGTCTACATGCTTGGTAACTTCTTCATCCGACCCTGGATTC
The DNA here is from genome assembly GCA_033576535.1 of Allobates femoralis. Classification (NCBI taxonomy): domain Eukaryota; kingdom Metazoa; phylum Chordata; class Amphibia; order Anura; family Aromobatidae; genus Allobates; species Allobates femoralis. The sequence continues at coordinate 171,846,564 of JARQOC010000003.1, forward strand.
AACTCACAAACATTTTGTGCAATGGTACAGATCACATCCTCCTCTTCACTCAGTAAGATTTGGAGCTGACCTCTGATTCCCAGGTATAGTATGCATGAACAGCTCTGCAAATGTGGCCATCTGTGTTGACCCACAGTCAAAAGGGCGTCTGGAGACTTGTGACACGTGAGGAAACAAGTCTGATTGGGGTCACATCTGCGTGTGCTGTTGAAGTTGAGGTGGATGAGAAGCCACTTGATGTGGTGCTTGATATCCATTGTAGCACTTTTTCTTTCTGGGCCTCATCAACAAGTCTTAGCGATGTGCTGCTGCCTGAAGGGATCATACTTGACTGTCCACTAAAAGAAGTTGACATTTTTCTTTGCCTAGAAGTAGGTGTTTGTTGAGGAGAACTTTCAGTTACTTTACCACCTACCCCATGGACACCAAGCATTTTACCCTTACCACCACGCCTATTTCCCATTCTACCACGATCATGGCTTTTACCACTCATATTTGATGGTAACAGATTTGCAAGTCAGTTGTTGTAGGCCCAAAAAAATCATGGAATTGTGAATCCAGCAGTCTATATTTTCCAAACACTACTACTAGGCAAAAAAGTGTGAGTGTCTGGATGTTGCCAGATGTGGTACTAAATGATTTTCAGCATAGGATTGGTGCAGGTGATCACACTAGCACCACTGTACCACAAACATTGGTACTAGGCAAAAAAGTGTGTCTACATGGATGTTGCCAGATGTGGCACTAAATGGTTCTCAGCACAGGATTGGTGCAGGTGATCACACTAGCACCACTGTACCACAGGGGATTTCCCAAACACCGGAACTAGGCAAAAAAGTGTGGGTGCCTTGATGTTGGTAGATGTGCCACAAAATAGTTTTCAGCACAGGATTGGTGCAGATGATCAGACAAGCACCACTGTACCACAGGAAAGTTGCCCAACATTGGTGCTAAACCCTAAAAAGGGCTGTTTTAGAAAGGAGTTACTAAACCTACTATCTATCTATCTATCTATCTATCTATCTATCTATCTATCTATTAATAGAATCACTATCTAGTTATCTAAATAGCGCACACAGTAGTAGGAGCGTCGGCACTGCAGCAACAAAACTGTCACTGAGGTCTAACATTGGGAAAATGACAATGAGGGGAGATGGCCAGTTCTTATATGCCAAGGACATGTGACAAACCCCGCCAATGACACAAGCCATTGTGTGCAAAAAGTTCAATATGCTTTATAGGTGCTAATTAGCTGCCAGACTGGACCACCCACAGTAATGGTGCCGTCACACAGCAAGATCTGGCCAGCGATGTCGGAAGCGATGCGCGGGTGCCCGCTCGGTTCCCACATCGCTGGCCAGCTATCACACAGCATCGCTGCGCCGGCGACACCGCAGCGATGCGGGCAGTGACATTGCTCGCTGGGCTGGGCTCAGCCCAGCAAGCGATCCGCAGCAACGCTGCGGTATAGGCTGGATCACCGCCGACATCGCTCTGGCGAGGTCACACGGTGCGATCCAGCCTTATCGCAGGTCGCCGGTTGACAGGTTTACGGTTCTTCCCGTAAACCTGTCAACCTGCGACCAGCGATAAAACGAGGTCACGCCGCTCGTTTACACAGCGCGACGTCGCTAGCGACATCGCTGATACGTCACTTTTTCGGCGATGTCGCTAGCGACGTCGGCAGGTGTGACGGCACCTTAAGTGTGGGAAGGAAAAAAAAAATGGAGACCTTATCTCAGATAAGTTATCTGACCCGAGAGCCTGAGACCTCTACCTCCCCTCCTCCCTCCGGCCTGCTATTCTAGACACTGACACTGAAAATGTAGAACAGAAACATTATTGCAAATACACATTTTGTGGCTGTGTACAAATGGATCAATGTGTCCATGATTTCACTGCAACCAGCAATTTGGTCAGGAGTTGGACAGATAAGTTGGTGTGTGTAAAGTGGCCCTTATACTTTCTGTCATACAATCGATTACCAAACAAATCCCGAATTTCCGACATTTCAGCAAAACAATCGTGTTCGAGGGGCCAAGCGAACACTGCTAACTTGGGTCCAGATTTGAACTTGGCAAACACGTACGAGCAAAGTTCTTTCCCCTCTAGTCAGAAGTCTTTATTTTCTAAATCACGTCTTTATTCCTCCCTTTTGAAAATTAAAATATCTATCAACGCTTTCTTTATTTTTTTGTAACTTAGGCTGGTCCTGGGTACAGGACCTGTGGGGATGTCACGGTCATATGGTCAGTCACTTGCACCTGGCTTTGCCCATGTGACTGATTTACATGACTGTGACATCACTACATGTCCTGTACAATAAGTCGGAGCTTATTGTGTTGATGGTGGTGTGAGTGGCGGGTTGTGCGGCAGTGAATTCCAAGCATCAGTTGTGGGTGGCATCGGGTCCGGTTGTTGGCAGCACCGCTGGTGCTAGTGTGTGAAGGGCCACTACCGCTAATGGGCACCATACTTGCACACCCATCACTTGGTGATATCTGTACAAAATTACACTTTAAGTGGATGACAGACGGGCTTCAGGATTATGTAATACATTGATATATTTGTTTGCGGGAATTACATGATAATATGTCTCAGTTGGTCATATTTTTTCTCATTTTGGATTAATAATTTTCACATATGTAGTGTATTCGTGTTATAGTGAACTATTTTTAATTAAGTTAAGAAAGATTTACATTTTAATAAGAAGGGTGGTTACTTGCTAAATTAATATTTAGCAGAATTAATTACAGTGCATTGGTTCAGCCCTCCACAACAATGATGCTCTCTCAAATGCCTCAAACCCACCCCTGATGTAACTCATGGATTACTATATATCATGTATTGCAGAATAGACAAAATGTGTTGTAATATAATTTCCTACAATTTTCTATTTCTAATTTTCAACTTTCATCTCACACTGGCCATCATGTACTTGATGTGTCTGTTAAGGTATCTTTACACGCCACCACTGAAAGGTAGCAACTGCCTGGCATTGGGGATATTTATGCCTGTTGACATGAAATTGCTACGAAATGGCGGTGTGTAAATAGGGAAATTCCTTCCTGTGTCCTGTAGTGGACTTAGACACCTGTTGCTGAGCATTGCTCAAAAACCGAAGGCAACGGAAAGGCCCAATTGCCATGGTAGTGGCGTCTAAACGGGGCACAGTCATGGATGTTGCGTCGCCTAGTGATTTCACAGGGGCGTGCCACAGCGTCATGGATACCACGCCCCATCAGCGATCATTGGTGGGGGCTACTGTGTTACCACTGGCTGTCCCTTCACAGGGCGCCATATTTAAAGAGCTGACCATTCACACTACACAATTGCAATGGTGTCATGTATTAGCCAGCCTTCATGCGCAGGCTGGCCAATCATGATGCTATTGCGTTGTCCAATCAGGGTACGAGTGTCATGGAATACACAACTCTGTCACGCCTATGTACTTGCGTCGCGAAAGATGTACGCCCATATTCCTTTGTGGTAGCGGCATGTAAACCAGGGAAGGTATTCAACAGGAAGTAAGCCACAGGAGCTGTCGGCACTTCCAGGGAACACAGATACCTTCAGTGGACATCGCAATGGCGGCGCCTATATGCGGCATTAGCGATCGGTATCCACCGTTAAAAACGTGCGCGTGCACGTGCGGTGGATACCTGTTGCTAGGCACAGTGGCGGCGTGTAAAGTTACCTTTAGGGTGCGTGCACACAATCAGTGAACGCAGCGTTTTGGACGGAGCGCCTTGCTGCTGCGTTCAAAGTGCTGCATTGTACAGTAGAAGCATAGTGGATGGGATTTCAAGAAATCCCATCCTCACTATGCTGTTCCCGTCCGCAGCATTTTGACATCTACGGTGCAGGAGTCCACTCCTCCGCAGCATGTTCATTTCATGCTGCAGAGTCAAAAGTGGGCACCACAGGGTGGACGCAGGGAGAAGCCGCCCTGCACCCACCGCACATGGTGAGTGCAGGGTGACTGTGGTCTCCCTGCAGCCACCCGCGGGTTCCCTCTGGTCTGGAGGAACTGCGTCCTCTGGACCGTGAGCACATACTCTTACAGTTTACAAAAGCTTCAGTTACAAGTCAACCCAAGTACATCTATTAGCGATTAGGATGCATATTTCATATTCTTTGCGCTTGCTTCCTTATTGCATTAGCAACGTTTTGGCTAGGTTTACATGTTTTATGCCTTTCTTTTGATTTAAAATTTTTAGAATGGGCATTGAAAGTGTATATTTTTTAATTGTCAACAAGATTAAGTGATTCACAGATGTTTTTATCAGATTCAATTGCTAATTTTTTAAAAAAAATATGTAAAAAATGTAAGATGTTGGTAAATTCTAGATAGATACCATAGAGAAACTGATTTGTGTATACCTTGCTTTGCAGAATCTTTCTGTATACAAAGCTGCTTCCCTGGTCACATGATCTCTGGATGAGAATCCTGTGACTCTTCCCGCTACCTCACGTCAGATTGTTCCTGACTTTCTAGTTCTGAAATTTAATGTGACATCACAATCATGTGACTTTCTATACTGAGGATATGGGTACATGTAGAGGCAGACATAGCTCTCCTATAACCCTTGTATCTGTATGTAGCAGAATGTATATTTGTACATGCAAACCCTGCTTTATACTCTGCATAATATCAGTACACTCTATTGTGCACACTCTATAATATACAGTATATATACTCAAACATTACTCCATACATCCAATTACAGTAGAACACGTTTAGTCAGTGTAGGGCGGTGGTGAGGGGTAGGGAATAACCTTGATTGCTAGGGATGGAGTTCTGGTGCTTTGTGCGCAATTTTAATTCACAGAAAAACTGTGACATTTCTGCAGCAATTTCCTGAGCAGAAGATTGTGAAAGTAGCAAGGTGGAGCTGGGAGAGGAAAGGGAGGGATTTAATCACAGGTACAAGGACTGATGGGAAATGTATTCAGAAGGGAGTAGAAGATTCTGAAGAGGAAGTGATGGCTGTAAATAAAAGAGCTGTTGGCCGAGAACAGAAAATGAAGCAGAAAGGCATAAGGCGAAAATTAAGAGAATGGTAGAAGTGGTTCTTTAGGGACATTATCTTTAGACATCTATGTTAGAAAGAATAGCTGAGTTTGTAATGCTCGCAGGGAGAAGTGTCCTGGAATGGACCCACTGGACCGGAGCGTCAATTGCCACCTGAAGGAGCAAGCCTGAGTGTCTACCAAGTCAGTCGCAGACGGAGAGATTAGGCTCGTGCTGGAAGGTAGCCACCAGGTCGAATTCCAGGAGGTGTCGCTACCACAGCAGCTGAATCCAGTGGTTGAGCTGCTATGGACAGACACAGTTCTTGGGTAGGTGCAGCCTGGACAGCTGGAGAGGTGCGGCCAGGACATCCAGAGACAGGTGAGGATCTGAGTATGACTTCAGGACTGGTACTGATGATGCAGCAGAAGTGGTACAGAAGAAGAAGAAGTATCAGGTCTGGAAAAGATGGAGCAGCAGCACAGGAGAACTAGAAATAGACAGTTGAGGCAAAGTACAGATACCACTTTAGCAAAGGGACTTGACATCTAGCAGCATGTCTCAAATGCATAGACCACATTGCTCAGGCACAGGGAAGATGCTTTTAATGTTCTGTTCTTCTCAGCCATAGGCTGAGAGGCATATTCAAGTAGGGCGCACTTGCCCTTAAGGAGCTGGGGTCTGCCACACGTATGAACTATGTGCGCTCCCAGGAGACCTGTGGCGTGAGCGCAAGTCCTAGGAGCAGGAAGCATCCAATGCAGGGTGGGCAGATGCCGCAGGACCACTGGAGGGGTGAGTACGCCATATCCACTGGTCTCCCTGCTGTGAAAGTGCCGGCACAGCAGCAGATGTAACAGTGCTACAGTAGTGGAAAACCTTTTTAACCTCTTTATGACATGTGTCAGCTCCCTGTCTTTGATGTGAGCTCCGGCGGTGAGCTTACATCTTTCCCCCCCACATCTCCCCTGATTTCATCATTAACCCTTTGAATTGCACTGTCTTTCACTGACAGTGCGACCCAAAGCGCCAAGGCGAGGATTGCACCATTCCCTGCTGTGTTCTGAGATACTGTGATGCGATCGCGGGATCTCGCTGTGGTACCTGGATAGCCTGGGGTCCTGTGGTGACCCCAGATGCTATCAGGGATCACTCCCTGTGGATGGCTGGCGAGAATCCACAATAAGTGATAATTTTATCCTACTCATCTCTACACAGTACAAGCAAATGGACAGTGCAGCACTGTGGCGCCCTATGGGGCAGTGTAAATCAAAGAAAAAAATAAAAAAAGTTTTCAAAAACATGAACATAAAAACAATACAAAAGTTCAAATCAACCCCTTTTTGCCCCATTCAAAACAAGACAATTAAAAAAATACACATATGGGGTATCGCCACGTTAAGAAATGCCTGATCTATCAAAATAAAAAATCAATTCATCAGATCAGTAAAAGGCGTAACAGGCAAAAAGTCCAAATGCCAAAATTACATTTTTTTGGTCCCGGCAACATTGCAATACAATGCAATAAAAGGTGATCAGAACATTGTATGTACACGAAAATGGTATAATTAGAAACATCAGCTCAAGCTACAGAAATAAGCCGTCACACAGCCCCTGATCCTGGAAAATGAGAATGTTACGGATCGCGTAAACTGGCGACAAAAGCACAATTATATATATTTTTTTTTTTTTTTTTTTAAACTTCTGAATTTTTTTTTCACCACTTAGATAACAGTAAAAGTATACATGAGTGGCATCAACTAACTCCTTCTGTACTGGCCTGAGGCTTCATATCGACACATCAGTTTTATCATATAGAGAACATAGTGAATTTAAAAAAAAAAAAAGTGTAATTTCACTTTTTTTTTGCAATTTCACCGCCCTTGGAATTTTTTCCCTTTTTCCTGTACACTATATGGTAAACCAAGTTATGTCTTCTGAAAGTAAAACTTGTCCTGCAGAAAACAAGCCCTTATATGTCTACATTGACCGAAAAATAAAAAAAAGTTGTGGCTCTTGGAAGAAGGGGAGGGAAAAACAAAAAAATGGAAAATGAAAAATCACCCAGGGGTGACGGGGTTAAAGACAAAAATGAACAGTTTTGTTTCAGCTTCAAAATTCATAAACTACGTGCACAATTTTGAAGAATTTGAAGCAAAAAAAAACCTTTAACATGTACAAGAAAAAAAGAAAAGAAAAGTAACTTAGAAAAAATGCACATGATGACTTGGGACCATAATCTACTGTCCCTGATAAAGTATAAAGGGCTGCTTCGACTTATGTTCTTATAGGAAGAGTCGTCATGCTTCTACTATTCATATACTAAGTCTCAATACTCATTGTAGTGTTCCCTACAGATGATGGAAGTATTACTATCGGTAAACGTAATTTTAAAGGGGCAACGAACAGACCTAAAACAATTGGTTAAAGTGAATTGGAAAACCATACTTGTAATAACCGTCCACATGGCATACTAGTTTGACAAATGGGTCCCCAGCAGCTTCTCCCTGCCCTCTGCTCAATTGACAGGTCTTTGTTTATAATAATACTACCTACAATTGCTGTATGCTCAGTAGAGCAGGGACTGGAAGAACCCACTGAAATGGACATCACTGCTGACACTTCATTTAAAAAGGTTGGCCATTACCAGGACAAACCCTTCTGAATCAACTTGTTTCCCCATGTAAAATAATAAACCCTGTAATCACCCCTTGTTCTGCTGACATTCCTGCACAGTTGGTAGCCTCGATTGAGAGCTCCCTTATCATGCAAGCCCAGCGTTCAATCACCGCTAGCTTCCATCTTCATAGTGAGCAGCAGCCACAGCGCTCATATCCTGTTCATAGCTCGTTTGGTATGAAGGTGGGGAGAAGGATGGCGGCTGAGATTGGACACAATGTCATGTTGTGATTCTCAAGTCGTGGTTAACGACAGCTCTGAAGTGGCAGCAGAACAGGATGTGATTACAGGGTCTATTATTTTACATGGGGAAAACAAGTCAATTTTATAGGGAGGAGCAGAGGCTGCAGATGTGACTGCAACCTCTTCCCCCTGATTACGACTCTTGACTTTCTCAGAATGCACTGGGATTCTTAAATAAAGTGTCATGAAAGAGGAGGAAGTAGTGAAAAAATAAATAAAGCAGTTAGAGTAGTGGGGAAGGATAGGGAATTTTTAATTAACATGTATTGAAAAAGAGATTAGATAGGAATATAAAGTTAGAACACCCCTCTAAATCACTACTTTATGTTGATTCTTGCAGTAGAATAACTCCACCATGTGAACCGACCATTTTTAAGAGATGGAATATATATAAAAAAGCGCATTTTATAATGTAATGTATTCAATACAACATAAATAACAGTGGAAAAAAAACATTTAGTACTTGGAAACATTGTAGAATACTACAAGAACAACTCATGTCACAAAACACCTTTCACCCCTATTATTTTGTGAAGAAAAAAAAGAATAAATACTACAACTAGGGTGCCATATTTTCAGATTTCACTGTTTGTAAATGGGCGTCATCTGCAGAGTATCGACACCTAAAAATATTGTTTTGTCACAAATTGTATACCATCCAGGCAGAATAATATACAGTTATGATATATAGCACATGATATAGAAGTAACTGGATATCGGACAGTTGGCAATTTTTGTGCTACGAGTCCAGTTTTTAAGATACAGGGAAGTTTATTTTGCAGTTTGTTTGCTCAATACGTAAAAATCCTCCTTAAAAGTATGAGGGCTTAGCTATTTAGGGGAAACCAAATGATTTAGAAACAGACATTCATTAAGGATGAATCCTAAACTACTCTTGGTGTTTCAATCTAGGTCTTACAAGTAATTATAAAAACAAATCCTTCTTATTCTTTGATTTACATACAGCTTTAAAATGTGAGGCTCTCTGGTTTGAGGATGCTGAAGCGTTATGTAAATCCCACAATCTGCTGGTTATGAAATGTTGACTAACTACAAAAGCAGCCAGAGGCGTATATGTATGAATATAAGAGAAATACTCTCGTCCCAGTTAAAATAGTGCAGTTGCTCAATTAAAGAAATTAATTAAATTTGAGTACTTGTTTTCCTGCTATAACATATGGAGGCAAAAATATTCTTGGCAGCATGATCACAATTTATTTCTACATTTTATCAGAGCATGGTAATGTTTTAATTTTCACAACAAGTACACTGTAGGGCCTATCTCCACATGGCAGGGAGACTGACATCCATGGCATACTCACCCCGCTGGTTATTCTGTGGCATCTATTTGGTCTCCATCAGACACCTCCCACTCTCAGGGCCTGCGCACACTGCACAGATCTTCTGCGCAGGTCTTAGGTGGTGCGTACTGCATCTTCATGACTCTTAAAAAGCCAGTGCGCCATAACCTGGAAGTGCTTCTCAGCCTATGGTTGAGAAACACATTGTATTTAAGGCACCTTCCCCGATTGGGAGGAGCCTGAGCAATGCAGTCTGTCCATTAATGGCTTGTTGCTAGTTTTCAGGTCCCCTATGTCTGTATTCCTGCTCCTGTGCTCCTATACCTGTTTCCCTACACTGTGTCCATATTCCTGTTTCCATACCCCCTTATCTGTTTCTTAATTTAGTGTCCTAGTGCCTCTACCAGCCTGCTCTGTTCCACAACTGCTGTGCCATTACAAGCCTGCCTTGGTCCGCACAAGACTGTCTATTACCATTCTGCTCTGGTCCGCACCTGCCTAACTATTGCCATCTTATTCCGATCCACACCTGCTGTGCCATTACCAGCCTGCTCCGGTCCGCACCTGTAGTGCCATGCACCTGCGTGCCTCAGCTATCTAGCTGTTACTGTCTACACCAGAGACTGTCTGTGTCCATAACCCTAGGGCCAGGTGTTGCAGCCCCAGCCTCCCAGTCGCACCCGGTGTCTGGTGAAGACCATATCAGAAACTGTAGAAAAGCCCCTCCAAGTTGGCTGGGTACTGTGGCCTAGTGGGACCATCTTGGATGCTCAGCCCCATGAGTGCTACAATTTGCACAAGCCATGGATCCCCTTGGCTCCAGAAACTCCATCTTAAAGGGCTTGCATCAGGAGCTCTCCCATCAATGGAAAAAACACAGACCAAGATGCTGGAGTTCATGACATTTTTGGATCACCACCTGTATGACCTGCAGAATGCTACTTCACCTCATTCTCCAAAACCAGTGGTAGGTCCAGCTCCATGATCCAGTCCTCAGCTGGCTACTCCATCCCAGTTTAAGGCATGCCAAACTGTGCAGAGGGTTTCTCAACCAGTGCTCATTGCATTTTAAACTTCAGTCTCATCTTTTTGCCTCTGATCGCTCCAAGTTGAACTTCCTGATCTTGCATCTGTCTGGAGAAGCACTGGCCTGGATCAATCCACTTTGTGAAAGGAATGATCCGGTGCTCTCTAGCTTGTCAGCTTTCTTGAGGCCTTCCGCAAAGGTGTTAAACGAGCTTGGTTGAGTCACCTAATCAGCATCATCTCTCCTGAGGCTTCGCCAAGGAAACCTCACCATGGACCAGTATACTGTCCGTTTCCATACTCTTTCCTCTGAGCTAGTGTGGCAGCCCACTGGTCAGTGCGCCACAGTTGGGGTACTGCACCCATAACTGAGTGTGCAGTATTCCTGTCATTGGGGAGTGTAAAGTCAACCTGAGGCACTTATCTCAGCATCCCTACACTTAATATAGAGGACCAATTGGCCACCCATTACCAGGGTAACCGGTCCCCGGTGGGAGGAGCATTAGGGTAGAAGGAGCAGGAACCACACAGACAGAGAGTCCAGTCGGAGAGTAGTCTAAAGCAAGGAACAAGTCCTAGAGGGACACCACAGGGAGGGCGCCAGAAAAAAAACGGCGACCCAGACGGAAGGAGGAAACCCAGTGCCGGATCTTACCATGGTCCGGGGAAATCCTAGTCCACAACGGGGTACCTGCTCCGAGTCACGATGCAGACGAGTCTAACGCTGAGCCGCCAATACTGGTGGGTTGCAAGGTTTGCCAAGCATTCCTGACCTCATCCAGAACGCGCAGCCCCACCAGAAGCACTAAACCGGGTTGAGCCCCTTAGAGAAGAAGGGTAACCTCATACCACCCAACGTGCCTGGTAATCAAGTGGGTTGTGCAGGACAGCGCAAGGAAAGTAAGGAGGTGTAGGAACAAGGGACAGCGAAAGTAACTGAAGAAACACTCTGGGAGCCTCAAAGAGACTTTATTCTCCTCAGTGACTACCTGGCCAGCTACCTGCAAAGACTGTGTAACTGTGTTCCTGAACTGCTGAAGAACTGTTGCCATTAAAGTACCCGTACAGAGTCAGCAAGCCTCCGGTGTTTTATTCTCTTAAGTTAAAAAGCAGCTGCTGTCACACACCGTCCAGCTCAGCAGCAGCACTGCCCTGGGGATCCCGCTCCGCCTGCAGGGAGTGTTATCAACTGGCTGCAATACCACCATCCCCGGCAGTCAGACAGCGGCACTGGTGAGATCACCAGAAACTGCAGGTGGCGTCACTAGACTTTTATTTTTATTTTTCCTTTATTTAGCTGACCCCCAGGACTACAGGCACTGGCACAAGCCACCGAGACCGCACCCCCCCATATCAACGCCCGGGTACTGAGTTCCCATAGACCCCTCTGTGGGTCACCAGGCTGGATTAACAAAGCACTAGTGGCCACCTTCTGGGAGGGATTGTCTGGTAGAATTAAGGACGAACTGGATAGTCGAGATGTTGCTCCCACCCTGGTATACCCAGTATCATTGACAATCTGCATTGATCTCCAATTCCAAGAATGTACCAGAGAAATGAACCAGGAGAAGAGGCCTAAAAGTCTGGCTCCTTCCTTTCAGAGACCCATGTTACCGGAAACCTTCGAAGCCTAGGGTCCATCGAAGAGACCACCCTAGGTAAGAGCAAGTACTCTTCATTTCTATATATCATATTTTTTGGATCTATTTGGTTCTCTGAGTTAGTCCTCCTTGACTCAGGTTCTGCCACAAGTTTCATACAACAGGCCATAGTGGATCAATATCGGATTCCAGTTCGGTGACTTCAGGTGCCCATTCCCATCTCTATTAGAGTACCCTGGCACACCAATGATAATTTTGAAAAAAAAAATGCACTGGAGGTTTTTCTGTATATTCAAAAAAGGAAATTGGTTATTTCTTTATACGTTTCGGCTTTAACACGCCTTCATCTGGGATCTAATAGACATATAATCAAAATACAAAACAAAATATGGTCAAATAATACATATTGTCAAAAAGATAAAAATAAAAGAATTTTTTAACCGCGGTGCTGGTGTTCTCCATTGTGTAGTAACCTGTGTGAAGAGAAGCTATCTAAAAGGAATGGTCATACTATACCTGTACAGTGTTGGTGTATATTACAACGTGATGGCCTAGGTGTCCAAATCTATAGAGATCCGAAAAAAGTGAAAGTAAATAAGATATATATAGAATAAAACAGGATATAAGGGAGATAACCCTATAAGAGGAGCACAGATAGATTGTCTAGAAAGGAAAAAGCAAGAGTAAGTATATTGTAAGCTAAAGTACCTATATTGGTAATCGGGGTGAAAGCAGTACTTTTTCAGTTTGAATCAGTTGAAAACTGTGTCTTTTATAGTGAAAAAACAAAATATAGTTTCTACAGTAGAAGGAAATATTAAACCATCCACCCAGGGTAACCTAGGATACCGAATGAAAAAACAAGGTGTATACCCCCAAAGGGGTGCTATAGGAAATGATTACCTTTCTTAGGACACTAGTAAATAAAGGTCTCCCAGACCTTATCAGTCCTTAGGGATTACAGAAGGAAAGAAAGGAAAGGGGGGAATAATAATAATAATAAATCTTTATTTATATAGCGCCAACATTTTCCGCAGCGCTTTACAATACAGTGGGTAATAAACGAAAATGCGCAGTATAATACAGTAAGAACATGCACAATATAATACAGTAATTCCAGTAGAGAAAGAATACAGTACAATAATTTGATACAATACAATAAGCACAGAATCTATGTAAAAAATACAATACAATAGATAAAGCAAAAATAAAGGTGACCCTGCTCAAAAGAGCTTACAATCTACAACGAGATAGTGGTTACACAAAGTGCAGGGGCTTATTACACTGATGGTCCAGGGATCTTGAGGAAATGGGGTATAGAAATAAGGTTGCGTGAATGGTCACCAGACAATCTGTGTAGACCTTTTGAATTTGGTGGAGTTTGAAGAAGAGTTATGTCGAGAGAGATAGTGAATGGGATATGTACAGTACAAAGGAATTTTGTTAGGGAGCATAATAGGCCGCCTTGAAAAGATGTGTTTTTAGGGATCGTCTGAAGCCATGCAAATTGTGGATGGTCCTGATTTCTTGGGGTACAGCATTCCAGAGAATTGGTGCGGCTAGGGAGACGTCTTGGAGCCGGGAGTGGGGGGATTGGATTAGTGCACATGTTAGTCGAAGGTCATTTGTAGAACATAGAGAATGTGTGGGGTGATAGACAGAGATGAGGGAGGAGATGTAGGGGGGTGCTGCATTGTGACGAGCTTTGTGGTTGAGAACAAACAATTTGAACTTTATCCTGTAGTGTATATGCAGCCATTGCAATGACTGGCACAGAGCGGAGGCATCTGAGTAACGATTGGCCAGGTAGGTGATACTGGCTGCTGCATTAAGGATGGACTGTAGAGGGGAAAGTTTAGAGCGGGGGAGACCCATTAATAGAGAATTGCAATAATCAAGGCAAGAGTGAAGTATGGCCACAGTAAGGGTTTTAGTTGATTCCATGGTGAGAAAGGGGCAGACTCTAGAGATGTTCTTCAGGTGTAAGCGACACGAGCAGACAAGAGATTGTATATAGGAGGTGAAGGAGAGATCGGTGTCAAATGTGACAGCAAGCCTGCTGCCTAGGTGTTATCGTGGTACCGCACACAGAGAGAGATTTCAGTTTTAGGGATGTTAGTGGAGGGAGGGAGAAAAAGAAGTTCCGTTTTGGAAAGGTTGAGTTTTAAATAGAGAGGAATATAAAGCAATCTTTAAATATCCATAGTACATTCTGGGTGACATATAGTTAAAAAATATTCAAATCATTATGGTGTTCAGGAGCGTCCTGCTTTTGCCCAATATGTATGCTAAATGAAATAAATAATATGAATGTGGCGCCCCACTGGTCTGAACGCCACAAAGGGGTACTGCACCCAGACCAGAGTGTGTAATATCCCTGTGACCAGGGGACTGGGATGTCAATCAGGGACCCTCACCACACGCTTCCACACACCTTAGCTCAGGGGACCGATAGATTAATCTGTTGATAGGATCCCGTTCCCGGTGGGAGGAGATTAGGTGGTAAAGTGGAGAGCGGGAAAGTTAGGAGCCATACTACTGCTCACCGAGACTGTCAGCCTACAGCTCCACCTGAAGAGCCACCTCCCTGTGTGAATTCTCCTTTCCTCCATTACTACCCCGGGGATCCCGCTCCACCTACAGGGAGCATTACTAACTAGCTGCCTCAACATCATCCCAAGAGGTCTGCAGCAGCGTCAGTATCATTACCGGATACAGTAGGTGGCATCCTTTTATTTTACTTTTATCCCCTTTTTCAGCGACCACCAGGGTCCAGGCACAGGCCAACCGTGACATCCCCCAGTAAATCAACGCCGGAAACCGGGTACACCAAGGCCCTGGGGGGGTCATGAAGTTTATGACTAGCCCAGGGTATGGGAACTTGGGTTTCTGGGCCCTCTGCTGCAGTAGGGATGTCACTGATGGCCTGCCCAGACCCGTGGCCCTGGTGGTCAACTAAAAAGGGGTAGTTGGAATGGGAATAAAAGTTTATAAGATTATTGTGACGCCACCTGTGGTATCTGGTGACTGCACCAGCGCTGCGTAGGGTTTTAGGGATGATGGAGGAGCAGCTAGGTGTTGAAGCTCCCCACAGGCAGAGCTGGATCCCTGGGGTGTTTGGTTATGAAGATGAGGGATGGAGCAGGGAATTTGGCCGGGCTGTTGGATAACAGGATAGTCTCTGTGGATGGCAGGGGCGCGGGTAAGGAACTGACACACACAGCGCTAATTGTTCTTTACCTTTTACTGGTGTAGTTGCAGGTAAATGTCCAGAGCACTGACGGGTGTTCAGGATGCACTTCTGGTTCTCCACAGCGAATGGGTATAGGGCCTCCTTGTCTCTTTCCCAGTGTGTATGAAGCCCCTGCCCCGTGTGAAACTTGGCTAGCCTTCTCTGCTCTCTCTCCACCTGCACTGTCGGCGGGACACCCTCGATGGACTACTTTTCCTCTCTCCATGGTGCCTGGCTCCCTGGTGAGTGACTGCGCAGACGCCCGAGAGACTGAAGTCTCCACGGTGGAACGGTATTCTCTACTGGCCAGGTGCTCTCCAGTAGACTCGGACTTCAGTGTCTGGTGTGCTATTTGGGTGAACGCTGGTTCCTCGGTTCCTACTTTGTTCTTTTCTGTTCTCCTCGCCTTCCGACCCCACTCATGGGCCTTGCAGGACTACTCGGAGGTTGTACAGGGTCACTGGTTCGGGCCTAACGCAGCACCGACCACCAGTATATTTTCACAGCTCTTGTAGCGTCTGCACACTCTAACTAATTCCGCCCCCAGCATCAGTATCTATAGGAGTTCTTGCCCGAAGGCAGCAAGTTGAGCTCCCCCTACTGTGGTGGGGTGGAAGGTGTTGTTTGTGTTTGTGTACACACTGTGGAAACCCATTCGTGCTGTAGGTGAGTCTGTGGTTACCTGTGTGAGCAGGGCACCACATTTAGCCCATCAATTCAAAATAAAAACTTACATGGATTTATGTCTCTCTAGAAACAATTTAGGAATCCACACTGGTATAGGGTTAAAGATCTAAGGAGAAGGAGTGAAGGAGTAGAGGCAAAGTTAGTAGAATGAAACAAGTTCAGTGGATACTATTGCTGAACTGGTATACATACCAAGAGCTATGTGAACGGAGGTAACCTGCAGGGAAAAGTCTGCAGTGAAGATTATAAGATCATCACCAGGCTGTTAGCAATTCATGAGGCAAAAAGTGTATTAGGGCAACAGAGAAATACCTTATCTGACTGATGTGTGGTGTCCGGGGTAGTGCACTGCGTGTTAAAACTCCCCTCCTCTATATAGTGGGAGGAGGAGGGAGCAATGAAGTGTTTTGGACCGCATGCCGGCACATGCGCAGTAAATGCAGGAAGTAAATATAGTGTGGGGCATGCGCAGTAGGTCCCCAAGGTTCTTGAATGACGTGATGAATAGTTCAGTGCCGGCTTCATTGTAGATATGCGAGATATCGCTAAATCATTTCAAAATTGCATCTAGGATAGACAGATAGATATAAGTTCCTGGTACAAGCACTAATGTAGCAGTATGAGAGCTTATTATATTGTTAATGTTATTAAGGTATAAGCATAATTAGAAAACCATATATTTATATACTGCCCATTATGTGATTCTATAGGGGGGAAAAATTATTTTGGGATATTATGTAGGAGTTACTATGAGACCTAATATGAAAAGCAAAGACATAATCTAATCATGGGACTAAATGCTTATATCAATAACCTTCAATAGGAAAAATCATACTGAAACATGAGGAATAAGACAACAGTACTGGTATCATCTGGCCTGCTAGGGATTAATAAAACCATAAAACGAGAGGGCATCTAAAGGTTTACATGTATAAATAAACACTGAGCAAATTTTCACAATTAGGGTCAATTTATCATAAGTAAGTTGCCTGTATGATAATTATAGTTGACTAATAATACAAATTATAGAAAGATTTTCTGGGACTGGAAACCCATTGAGCCCATCTCTATATGGTGTCTATACCCAAATACGTAATTATGACAAGGTATTAGAAACTCTCGTATTCTCGATTTAATCTGTGGGGTTCTAGGGTCTGTAGTGCGTGGATCCAGAAGGCCTCTCTTTCTTTCAGCCTCTGGATTCGATTACTCCCCTGCAGGTTATCGGTATGCTCTCAATTACCTGGAATCGCAACTGAGAGATACTCTGGCCACAAAGTGCAAAATGGTGCAGAATTGGAAGTGTCGAGCCCCAGGCCCTGGGGGTACTCGAGTATCAGGCTCAGAGGGGTTCACGGGGATGTCGTGGGTGGCAGTGCCTGACCCCGTGGCCTGGGTGACACTTCAAAGAGGGGTTATGTACAAGGGAAACGATTTGTTGTCTCGTGACGCCACCTGTAGTACCTGGTGATGGGTAACCAGCGCCGCGACAGTCCTCCGGAGGGCGATGGTATTGAGGCAAGGATGGCAAAGCTCCCTACAGGTGGAGCTGGACCCCGTGGCAGCGTTGCTGTAAGCAAAAAGGTTGATGATGTCAGTACTAAGACACAGGGTCACAGTCACTCTCTCTCCGGGTACTTTACTGTAAACAGTCAGTATCAGAATACAATGTCCACAGTTCAGCAAGATGTTAGACAAACACGTGGCATGGGATGCCATCCAATCTCCCAGGCCTGCCGTCTGCCTACTAGCCCTATGTGGTGGACATATTCAACAAGAGGGAGGATGAGACTCTGCAAACATATAGGCCATATGATTGCCTTAATGACCTTCTCCCAGGAGCCTCCCCACCCTGGGGCTTTATCTACCATTGTCCCAGGCTGAGACCCAAGACATGTCCAAATACGTTAAGAAGAATCTGGACATGGGACTTATTCAGAAATCCTCCTCTCTGGCTAGAGCCAGGTTCTTCTGTCAAGAAAAAGGATGGTTCACTTTGGCCATGCAATGTCTACAGGAATTTCAACACAATCACTGTAAAAAACAGGTCCCCGCTAATACTCATACCAGAGCTATTCAACCATCTCTGAGTTTCCACAATTTTCAACAAGCTTGATCTCCGTGGTGCCTACAATCTGGTCTGGATTCCCTCTCGGGACAAATAGAAGACCACCTTTAACACCCATGATAGCCACTGCGAGTACCGGGCAATGCCATTTGGGCCAAGCATAACAGGTGAGCGATCACCTGAGTGTTCACATTCAGATTTGCTCGCTAAATGCGACGTGATGACCAACTTGTTTGCCGAACGTTCGCCAAACTTTCATCATACATCATTAAAATCCATGGCAGGCAACTTTAAAATGCATTGAAAATACCTTCAAAGGTGTCCGAAAGCAGCCAAACACAGACACACAACACACACAGATCATCTTACCATGTCTCTGCTGCTTGATTGCTCCAGTCTATATTCCTGCACTCTCTCTCACGTCCGCATCCGCGCTGGCAGTGAGTGACGTGCACAGTCAGCTGATCTGATCATGATCACCATAGCAATCGCATCACATGACCAGATCGTGTCAGCTGATTTGGTCACCTGACTTGAATACAATCATGACCAGATGAGCTTCCTCACACATCACTCAACGCCAGCTCTGCTTCAGGTGTGTAGTGACTCGCTTAGGTCACCTGAGGTCACCATTAAGGTAACCATAGTGGCCGATAATCATAGCAAGTACCATGGGTACCTGAACTATTCATGGGTGACCTTAGCAAGTCACCGCTTAGAGACATAGCTTGCAGCTCATTCATTTTGTGACTGGAGACTGTGGTGGAAGAATGCTGCATTTTTCACCATTGCCTCCAATGAAGTAGACATCACAGAGGATCAAGGAGGGGTATAACTGAGGGATTAATAAATATGGAGTCCCTAAATGTCTTTTTGTTTTTACTTCTAATACAATGCTTTCTCTCTTTGTTATGTCTTGCTTACTATTTACTTCAAATTCTTAATAGCCGGGTCTAATATTGGCCCGACATGAAGAATTTCGGGCTTAATGCCAGCTGGCAATACAAAGCTGACATTTACCCTTTATTACCCAGTTTGCCAAAATTACACTGCAACTGGAAGAGCCAGGTAAAGGGCTAGGAATTGGCGCTTCTTAAGAATGCGCCAGTTTCTGGGGCGGCTGCGAGCTGCTATACTATAGCGCGAGGGGCCCAATAACATCCCTCAGCTGCCTAGTTTTACCTTAGCTCGCAATTAAAATAGGACGAAGCCCACACATTTTTTCCAGCAGAGGTAAAATTAGGCAGCTGAGATTGGCAGCTCGCAGCCGTTCGCTTTATCTGTAAACTAAAAAATACAGCAAAGACTGCACATTTGTTTAAATTATTTATTTATTTAACACACTATGACGGCAAGTTGGTTACCATACACTAAAGTGTATGGCAACCGAGAACAATCACTATCCAGTTATCGTGGTGCCGCACACCGAGAGGGAGATGTCAGATTTAGGGAGGTTAGTGGAGGGCGGGAGCAGAAGAATGAGTTTTGGAATGGTTGAGTTTCGGATAGAGAGTGGACATTGCGATTACACAGTCATTGGTGTTCTGTAATACAGCAGGGGTAAGGTCAGGGGATTTTTTTTTTGTATAAAGTAAGCAAAAAAGTGCACATATGTCACTACCACTCTTTAAAAACCCTAGCAATAAAACTGAACCATAACCCATATGATAAATGAGTTAAAAAAAAAGGGGTAAAGAAAAAAAGTATGGTATCACTAAAAATGTCAGTCTAGCAAAAATGCGGCCCCCCACATTCAATATTTTTCTATGTGCGGCCCATATACCCAGCTGAGTTTGAGACCCCTGCTTTAAACAGTTAAATATAAATGTACAGATGGATGTTGGTGCAGATCTTTCCTTCTGAATAGTGTTAATAAATATCCTGACAATGAGTGCACAAGTATTGTGCTGCATGGTCTAAAGTGCAGTTTTTGATCACATTTTGCTTTCAGCTACAAAAACCATGCAAGAAGCACAAACCACACTGCAAAAACTAAACACAACATTGCACATTTAGACTAAATAATTAATAGTACAAGAAAACCAGAAGATTTACAGTACAATGACTTTCTCTTGTCTTTTGAAGAAGTCACAATAGATATTCTCCTGCTAATAAATTACTATGCCTTATGACACAGTTTGCAGTTGTTCAAAAAAAGTAAAATTAAGCACATCCTTTTGGCAGTGTTAACAAAAGAACACAATTATGGCTCTGAGACCAATTATTCTGGAGCTATCAGCTCGATACATTTGGAAGTTCTTTCTTAGGTTCCCAATGTGGCTTATTAATAAAGTAAAGGTCTTTCTCATATTCACACTAATTTATCCATAAATGGTCTGCATATTGTAAGTTTTTTTGGATCTTACTGAATCATTACAAAATTATCAGACAAAGAAAACAAATTGTATATCAATAAATTCCTGCTGCGGTGGATGTCACCCTACTCGATTACTAAGAATTGAGAAGAATGATATTTGCAATGAAAATCTGCACAAGAATGAGCGCTGCTGCTTTGAAATCAGCACTATGCTTTCATTTTCCTGCAAATTGTTTTTGCAAACTGTGATTAGGATATTAAAAAACACATTTTACTTCTTTTGTACTGTAAACTGCTAATTTAACCACTTTTTGGCCTTGGATGTACCAGAAATCCGTCTCCCTCCCTCTTATGCAAGCTCACACGCTGAGCTTGCATAATCTCCCACAGTTTACAAGACCGGTTGGATCAGCGATCTGATTGGGACTGTAATCCCTTTAAATCGTGCTGTCAGTAAAGCACCGGGGCAGAAACCGCGCCGTTCCCCGCCATCATTGGCGGCCCTGTGAAGTGATCACAGGTCCTTGATGCATTGCCATGACAGCATGGGGTCCTGTGAGGACTCTGAAAGCTGTCATAATTCACTTCGTGTGGATGCCCAGCAAGCACCTTCATATGCACTGATCATTTCTCATGTTCAGAGATGTACATCAGTACGTCTGTGAACAGGAGAAGCAATTGGATTGTGTAGTGCTGCGGTGCTCCAAGGGGCCAAGTAAAATAAAGGAGTAAAAAAAAAGGTTCAAATCATGCACCTTATGTCCCACTGAAAATAGAACTACCGTATATACTCGAGTATAAGCCAAGTTTTTCAGCACAAAAATTGTACTGAAAAGTGCCCCCCTCAGCTTATACTCGAGTCAGTGGTACTGGCTGAGTGTGGGGGCGGTGTCCGGGGGCTGGAGGAGGCAGGGGGAGGCTGTACAGTGAGCGGCCGGTCACGTGGGGCCTCTCATTAGTTCAATGCAATATGCACTGCATCCCCCTGTCCATCAGCGGCAGGGGGAGCGGTGCATATTACATTGCACTGTGTATGCGCCCCCCACATCACAGGTTACTACCCCCATGCTGTCGCACACCTTGAAATAACAAAGCATTCATTCTCACCCTCCGTCGCTATGTCACTCTTGCATCCTCCGGTCCCTGCTTCTTCCTGCTTTCGCCGGCGTCATGTGACCGGCGCAGCAGCGATGACGTCATCTCTGCTGCGCCGGTCATAGCAATAAAAGCTGGCAAAAGCAGGAAGAAGCAGGGACCGGAGGACGCAAGAGTGACATAGCGACGGAGGGTGAGAATGAATGCTTTGTTATTTTAAGGTGTGTGGCAGCATGGGGGGCAGTAAGCTGTGTTGGGGCCTGTATACCACTAATGTGGGGGGGGCTGTATACCACTAATGGGGCTGTGGTCCACTGATGGGGCCTGTATATCACTCATGGGGCCTGTATACCACTAATGGGGGCCTGTATACCACAGATGAGGCCTATATACCACTAATGGGGGCCTGTATACCACTAATGGGGGCCTGTATACCACTGATGGGGCCTGTATACCACTGATGGGGCTTGTATACCACAGATGGGGCCTGTATACCACTAATGGGGGCCTGTATACCACTGATGGGGCCTGTATACCACTAATGGGGGCCTGTATGCCACTAATGGGGGCCTGTATACCACTGACGGGGGCCTGTATAGCACTGATAGGGGGGCCTGTATACCACTGACGGGGGGGACTGTATACCACTGATGGGGGGGCCTGTATACCACTGACGGGGGGCATGTATACCACTGACGGGGGGCCTGTATACCACTGACGGGGGGGACTGTATACCAGTGAAGAGGGTGCAATATACCAGCGATGGAGGTCCTATGTACCAGCGATGGAGATCCATATACCAGTGATGGGGGGCCATTTACCATGATGAGAGTATGCTTTATTTCTCACCCTAGGCTTATTCTCGAGTCAATACATTTCTCTAGTTTTGGAGGGTAAAATTAGGGTCGGCTTATACTCGAGTATATACGGTATTTAAAAAAAAAAACACATATTTGATATCACCACAATTCAGAAATGCCTGATCTATCAAAATATAAAATCAATTAAGCAGATCTGTAAACTGTGTAACGGAAAAAAAAATCCGAACACCAAATTTAAAGTTTTTTCGGTCGCCGTAATATTGCAATAAAATGTTATCACAGGTGTTCAAAACAGCACACAAAAATGGTATAATTGGAAACGTCAGCTTCAGACGCAAAAAATAAGCTGTCATACAGCCCCTGATCCCAAAATCTGAGACCACTAGGGGTAGTAGAAAATTGTGCCATAAGTGCAATCCTTTTTCTTCAAAAACATCTGGATTTTTTTTTCACCGGTTAGATATAAGTAAAAGTATACATATTTGGTATCTACAAACTCATACCGAACTGAGACATCATGCTGACATATCAATTTTTGATTAAATCAGATTTTATTGAAACACAACATCTACTATATAATTGCCGTAGGCAAAATCGTGTCGGACCCCGAAAACGCCGTGGCTATGTCACGCTGTGACGTCACCACGGGCGAGCAATGGCCGCGAAGCGGCCATTGCGAGTCGTTGGCCGAAAATAGAACCAGAGGCCCGGCTACAAAGTTAGCGATTTACCGCTGAGGTAGCGCGAGCAATGGCCGCGAGGCCATTGCGAGTCGCTACCTCATCTGCCGCATCTGCCGCAACTCTCCCTATACTTTCAATGGGGATCTATTGCGAGTCGCTGTGTAGCGCGAGCAATGGCCGCGAGGCCATTGCGAGTCGCTATACTTGCGGCGCGGTTGCGGTAATCCCCATAGAAAGTATAGGGGGACTTGCGGCAGGTGCGGCAAGTGCGGTTTTGCAGGTGCGGCAAGTGCGGTTTTGAACTTGCAGCAGGTTTGCCCGCGAAAATTCCGTGGCAGACTCTGCTGTTGCTGGGTAGCAACCCATTTTGCCTACCAATCACCATACTCTCCTTTGTCTACCAATCACTATGCTCCCACCTGCCGCAATTTTATAGTGTTTAGTTTAACTTTTCCTCACAAATCATTCCTGCCTTGGTGATCCTGTGGGACGGACGTCGGAAAACCAGTGCTGGAACCTCATCCCTACAAGACATCTTTTTGGGCCAATATAATCGATTAGTAATTATTATTAATTATTAATATTATTATTAGTGTTAATATTAATTATTATTATTAATCGATTATGGCTTGGTGATCCGGTGGGACGGACGTCGGAAGACCAGTGCTGGAACCTCATCCCTTCAAGATCAGCTAAGATATCTTTTTGACTCAATATAATTGATTATTCATTATGATTATTTATTAATATTATTATTATTAGTGTTTATATTAATTATTATTATTAATATATTATTAATATTATTATATATTGATATATTCATAATTATATATCTTTTTGGCTCAATAGAATTGATTATTCATTATGATTATTTATTAATATTATTAGTATTATTGTTAATATTATTATTATTAATCCATTATTAATATTATTATTATATTGATATATTCATTATTATATATATATATATATATATATATAATAATATATAATATATATATATATATATATATATATATATACATTCTATATATATATATATTATATAGATTAATATATATAGATATATATATATATATATATATAGATGTCATATTATATATAATGTATATGATTAGTATATATATATATTATGTTTTGTATATTAATCTATATATATCAGCTATATTCATTATTATATATATATTGATATAGATATATATATAATATATATATATATATACATTATATAGATTAATATATATATATATATATATGTATATGTATATTAATCTATATATATATATATATATTATTATTTATTTTATTTTTTTTTTTTTTTTTTACTAATTGGATTATTATTAAATTGATTTTTTATTTGTTATTTTATTTGTATGAAGATTAATTTATTTTATTAAAAAACCGCATCTGCGGCGCGGTTGCAGTAATTCCCATAGAAAGTATAGGGGGACTTGCGGCAGGTGCGGCAAAACCGCACTTGCCGCAAGTCCCCCTATACTTTCTATGGGGATTACCGCAACCGCACCGCTACTTGCACTTGCGGAGCGGTTGCGGTAATCCTTATGGGGATTACCGCAACCGCGCTGCAAGTGCTCGCACTCAGCCAGCGACTCGCAATGCGGCGCGGTTGCGGTAATCTCTATGGGTATTACCGCAACCGCGCCGCAAGTGCTCGCACTTAGTTAGCGACTCGCAATGCGGCGCGGTTGCGGTTATCCTTATGGGGATTACCGCAACCGCGCCGCAAGTGCTCGCACTCAGCCAGCGACTCGCAATGCGGCGCGCTTGGAGTAATCTCTATGGGTATTACCGCAATCGCGCCGCACTCAGCCAGCGACTCGCAATGTGGCGCGGTTGCGGTAATCATTAGGGATTAATCTATATATATCAGCTAAGATATCTTTTTGGGCTAATATAATCGATTATTTATTGATATATTCATAATTATATATATATATTGATATAGATATATATATATAGATATAGATATATACATATAGATAATATATATATATATATATATATATATATATATACATGTTATATTACATATATATGTATATGATCAGTATATATATATATATTCTATATTAATCTATATATATATATATATATATAATATAAACACATTGTAATAAATTGTAATATATAATATACATAATTTTTTTAAGTTAGTAATATAACCGTTACACTTGCCGCGTCGGTTGCGGCGCGGTTGCGTTAATCGCCATAGTAACTATAGGGGGACTTGCGGCAGGTGCAGCAAGTGCGGTTTTGCACTTGCGGCAAGTGCGGCTGCGAAACAAAACGTAGCTTTTTGCCTACCAATCACTATACCCCCCCCCCCCTGCCCCCATTTTAGTGATTAATAATATGTTGAATCCGCCATTTTATAGTGTTTCCTTTAACTTTTCCTCACAAATTATTCCTGCCTTGGTGATCCTGTGGGACGGACGTCGGAAAACCAGTGCTGGAACCTCAGACCTACAATATCAGCTAAAGATATCTTTTTGGGCCAATATAATTGATTATTTATTGATATATTCATAATTATATATATATATATATATAATATATAGATATATAGATATATAGATATATATAATATGACATATATATCTATATATATATATATTAATCTATATGTATATGATTAGTATATATATATATTGTATATTAATGTATATATATAATTTATATATATATATATATATATATATATATAACACACATTGTAATTAATTTGTAATATATAATATACATAATTTATTTTAGTTAATAATATATATAATATATTTTTTTATATATTTTTATGATATAATTTATATATAAAAATATATTGTATATACTAAAAATTAACAATATAAATATTACTACTTTGACTATATTGCTATGCAAAATGTATATTGATTGCTTCCTTAAATAATATACTGTAGCTATTATTGCATACATTTTTCTGTATTGTGCTCAATATGAGCTCTGACAAACAAAAAAGCTCTGTTAGAGCTAAGAATGCTGCACGTCAGCGCAAGAAGCGTGCGCAGGAGGATCCGGAAACAAAACGTCTCCGTTTGCTTAAGCTCACTGAGGATTTCCATACAAGAATTGCAAAGGAGTCTGCTGAAAAAAGAACAGTCGGTTGGCCAAAAAAGTTGAGGCGGAATGCAAAAGACGCAAAAAGCAAAAGGTGAAGGTGCAAGGAGAACCATCTACCTCTGACATGGCGTGCATATCTGGGTCTCCAACACTTTCTGAAATTCAATTGCCTACAACATCTGGCCGCAAACAACAAAAGGTGAAGGTGCAAGGAGAACCATCTACGTCTGACATGGCGTCCATATCTGTGTCTCCAACACTTTCTGAAACTCAACTGCCTACAACATCTGGCCGTAAACAACAAAAGGTGAAGGTGCAAGGAAAACCATCTACCTCTGATATGGCGTCCATATCTGTGTCTCCAACACTTTTGGAAACTCAACTGCCTACAACATGTGGCACGGGTAAAGTGAAGGGCAAATGTTCTTCTAAAACAAGAACAGACAAGATTGCTTCTGCCTTGACAAGACACAAATTGGCTAAAGTCAAACGTTTACAAATTATGTCACCTCCTTCAAAACAACGCCGTTTGGCCCATTTGGCTGCTTCACAGCGTCAACTACGCCAAAAAAAAAACCTCCGTAAGAAGTCTCCAGTCACTACTTCTTTTGTTGGATGTCTTGACAGTTCTACACAGCACGCCTTATTTATGTAGGCATCTACAAAAAAGGTCATCTGTTGCTCACTTCACCTACGTCTTCAATCCCTATTGGCTTTACTGATGACGATACCGGTATTTTAGAACATACCTGTGGGCCCATGAATGTGTTATGTCAACATTGTGAAGCACAACATTTTGAGGCTGAAAGGCCATCTGATGGACAGTTCTCCCTTTGTTGTCACAAGGGCAAAGTTAAGGTACCATTACCTCAGTACCCTGAGCTCTTCACTACTTTACTGAAAGGAGACAGCCCATATAGTAAAAATCTCATGGAGAATATCAGGAGCATTAATAGTTCCTTTGCATTTGCTTCCATGGGTGCAAGTGTTTCTCAACCACCTGGACACGGTCCGTACTGTTTCCGGATTCACGGCCAAATTTACCATAGAACTGGAACTCTCCACCCCGCTGAAGGTCAAGTTCCAGCATATGCACAGCTGTATATTTTGGATAGTGCTACTGCTACTGAACAACGCCTACAGTCTCCAGAAAATCTCAAGTGTAATCCAGCCTTGATGAGAATTATTGCTGAGCAATTGGAAGGTATTAATCCCTTTGTTTCAGCTTATAAAATGTTACGGCAAGTGGAGGAAGAGGAAGAACAGAAAGCATTTGAACATGGCACAAATATGCCTAATATCATCATGGCAATTAAACAAGACAGAGAGCAAGACCCAAGACGGTATAACAACCCTACTGTCCATGAAGTCGCAGTCGTCTTTGAAAATGCTGATGGAGAGCCACCATTTAATAGAGACATTTTAATACATCTAAAACCAGACCCAAATAATCCGTTGGCCCCCAGAACACAGCAAATAAGCATTTTACACAGTAATTTGGATGCATTACTGTATCCATTGTTTTTCCCTCATGGAGAGCAAGGGTGGCATGAATCACTCATGCAGCAAGGCCAAAATGCTCGCAGGGTGACACAGCTGCAGTATTATTGTTATTTGCTGTCAGTACGGACAGAATTCAATCCTGTCCTTAATGGAGGTAAACTGACCCAGCAGTACTTGGTGGATGCCTATGTTAAGATCGAGGCCAATCGTTTAAATTTTATACGACAACACCAGAAGGATTTGAAGGTAGAAGATTATTGTCTCCTTCAAGAACATTTGCTGAGAAAATCCGTAGAAAAAGGAATTCCCATTGGCAAGACGGTAATTTTACCATCTTCCTTTGAGGGAAGTCCCCGAAACATGCAGCAGAGGTATCAAGATGCCATGGCGATTGTAACTAAATTTGGAAGACCAGATCTTTTTATAACGATGACCTGCAATCCGAAATGGAGTGAAATTGCAACCAATTTACAGCCATGGCAGCGTGCTGAACATCGCCCGGATTTAGTGGCCCGTGTATTCAGGATTAAACTTGAAGCCCTTTTGAAAGATATTAATTCTGGATTATTTGGCAAGGTTTGTGCTATGGTTCATGTGATAGAATTTCAAAAGCGAGGCCTACCACATGCTCACATTCTAATTATTCTGGATGCCAACTCAAAACTAAGAACTGAGGTGGAAGTGGACAATACTGTTTGGGCTGAAATTCCTGATCCATTACATTACCCTGTGCTCCATCAAATTGTCATGCAACACATGATCCATGGCCCCTGTGGACAACACAATCCCAATTCTCCATGTATGGAGAATGGAAAGTGTAAAAAAGCTTTTCCCAAAAAGTTTCAAACAAAAACTGTTATACCTGAGGATGCATATCCAAGTTATCAAAGAAACGAAGGACCTTCTTTTCAACACCATTCCAAGATGATTGATAATTCTTGGGTGGTTCCATATAACCCTTTCCTTCTATTAAAATATAAGTGCCATATCAATGTGGAAGTATGTGCTTCCATTCAGAGCGTAAATACCTCTTCAAATATGTGTACAAAGGTCATGACAAAGCCAATGTGGAAATTTGTGAAACCAACATCAGACACGATGAAACTCATAAATTCATGGATTCCAGATATGTCAGTGCACCAGAGGCAGCTTGGCGAATCTTTGCTTTCCAAATGCATAGACAATCTCACAGCATTATTCGTCTTGCAGTACATCTGCCTCATTCACAATCACTTTTTTTTCACGAGGGTGATTCTGCGGACAACATCAGTTATTCAATGGACAGACAATCAACACTCATGGCCTACTTTACCCTCAATGAGAATGATCCCAATGCTCGGGAGTACTTATATCGTCAAATTCCGGAGCATTATGTTTGGAAAGAAGGTGCATGGGAAGTTAGAAGGAGAGGAGGTGCTTCAGTCATTGGTAGACTCTACACTGTTAGTATTCAAGAACAAGAACGTTATTTTTTAAGGCTGTTGTTACTCCATGTTAAAGGAGCTACAAGTTTTGACAACCTTAAGACTGTTAAGGAAGTCACATACCCAACGTTTAAAGAGGCGGCATTAGCCCTTGGATTGCTCTTCGATGACACTGTTTGGAGAAAAACTCTATTGGATGCCTGTGTTCTCAATATGCCTGCACAGCTCCGTGACATGTTTGCATATATATGTGTCTTTGGTCCTCCTAATCATCCCCTGGAGTTGTGGCAAGAATTTAAACAACACTTCGTTCAAGATTACTGTCATGTCTACCACCCCGACACTGATGATTGTGAGCATTGTGAAGGATACGCCATGACTGATGTTGAACATGTTTTAAAATTTCATGCTAAACATTTTAATGAATTTAATCTGCCACACCCAAAAAGAAAACCGCACATTCGTCCTCAATACAACAAAGAAGAAGAGTTAGTAAGAGCACATGAAATGAAAGTCACCTTAAATGATCAACAACGTTTGGCCTATACTGCAATCCATAAAGCTTTAGAGGATACAAGTGATAAGGCAAAGTGCTTTTTCCTTGATGGTCCCGGTGGAAGTGGGAAAACCTATCTCTATCATCTATTGATTCATGAACTGAGAGGAGAAGGAGAAGTTGTCTCACCTGCAGCCAGTACAGGGATTGCTGCTAATCTATTGCAAGGAGGAAGAACTATCCATTCACTGTATGGCATACCAATACCAATTAATGAGACATCCGTTTCAAGAATCAAAAATGATACTGATGCGGCCCAACATTTGAAGACTACCAAACTCTTCATCATCGATGAGTCTACTATGTTGTCAAAATACGCTTTGCATGTAATTGATCAATTATTACGGGATGTCATGACAACTGATGTCTCCAAGAAAAATAAATTACCCTTTGGAGGGAAAGTCATTGTTCTGGGAGGAGACTTTCGGCAGTGTCTTCCTATCATCTCTCATGGAACAAGGACAGACATCGTAGAGAGCTGCATTAAATATTCACGACAATGGCAGCTTTTCAATCAATTGCCGCTCATTAACAACATGCGCTCCATAGATCCTGATTATAGCAATTGGTTAATTCAATTGGGAAATGGCGAATTGTCCAATGATTACAACCTTGGTGATGATGTCATTGAGATCCCGCAAGACATGATCTGCACTGGCTCTTTAATCTTGGACATATTTGGTGAAAACATTGTCATTGATGTGAATAATGACGAAAGTATTCAGAATGCTGCATCACATGCCATTCTTTGTCCCAAAAATGACGCTGTGGATTTGATCAATTCAAAAGTGATGGATTGTATTCCGGGAGAATACATGGAATATATGAGCCATGATTCCATTGATCCAGATGAGACGGAAAATCCCGAACAATATCCCGTGGAATTTCTAAATTCTCTAACACCAACAGGAATGCCTTCTCATCTCCTGAAATTAAAAGTTGGTACAATTATAATGCTTTTGCGTAATTTTAACAGCAGAAAAGGACTTTGCAACGGGACTCGGATGATTATTATTGCTTTGTTTGACAACTTGATACAAGCAAAAGTAATTTCTGGCTCGGATGAAGGAAATGTAGTCTTCATTCCAAGAATTGATCTCTGTCCATCAGAGACTGGATTGCCTTTCAAACTAAGACGTCGGCAATTTCCCGTGAAGCCTGCCTTTGCCATGACTATAAATAAATCCCAAGGACAAACTTTGGAGAAAGTGGGGATTTATTTGCCAGAACCTGTTTTTGGTCATGGACAATTATATGTGGCTTTCTCACGTGTGAAGAGACGATGCAATGTGAAGGTGAAAGTGGTGGATTCATGCATTCAAGGCAAATTGGTGCCTAACTGTGAGAAAGTCTTCACCAAAAATATTGTCTATCGGAATATTTTGGGATGAACTTTTGCATATTTATATTTTTTACCTTTTCTATTTAAAAAAAAAAAAAAAAAAAATTAGTTTAGTCTTTTCAATTTCAGTTTTTTTATGTGCATAGTTTATACAATGTTTGTGGAAAAACACATTTCAGATTTCATTGGAGATGTGTATCATTCTGATTTTCTCACAGGGTGATAGACACCACTATTTAAAGCTCCAGTGCTTTACGTGCTGAGAGATTTGATTCTTATTCTTTAAAGGGAGAGGTTTTTGTGAACAGCTAAGAGACGGGTGGGACGGTTGTTCACACACATCTCATTACCAAGGTGTGTTCCACATGTTTAGATAGATAGGGACAAACATAAATTATTAATTAGATTCTACCACGACATTTTTCTTAGATTTTTTCACTTTCTTGAGGAATATACTAAATGATAATAATTGTTCATGAAGGACTTATCAAGAACATACTTGCTGTAATTTTCATAATTGCATATATGTAATTTGTACTTAACTTGCAGTTTGTGCAGACAACATAGTTGCAGCAGTGTCATACATATCAACTGCAGTCACCTGTGGTTAGTTAGTGGATGCATCTTATGCACCTGCTGAAGCTATGTTAACTCCATTTACTGTAGGTTAACTACAAGTTTTTTTGTTATTGTATGGATATTGCTGCAAGTCTGTAGTTGGTAACTCCTTCTGTATCAATTTACAAAATTTTATTATTTACATCACAATCCTCAAAAAATCTAAGAAAAATCCAGCTATTAAAAATATCTAAATTATATCAATTCGGATTTAGTTAGAGTAGGTCCCACCAGGCGTAAGGGCATCTTGACGCGATTGGTGGGCTGACACAAAGTGGCTGATACATATATTAGTACTGTTAATTCATCAATTCAAAAAATTGACTTATTAAGAAGTATTGCTACTTTGTGTTCTAAGACCCTTACAATATAATAGTTCAATTTTCCTTAAATGATATCAACCATACTAATATATGTAGTTGGTGTAAAGATGTCATTGGAATAATTGGATTATTATTTGAAAATATAAAAAAAAAATTAAAAATATTCTAGACACCCGATGCATTTGCATCGGGCTCACAGCTAGTAATACTTATAACAGAGTGGGGAAAAACCCACTCTGAAACAAATAAGACTAACATGTATAAGAGCACATTACAGAGCCCTCCTTACCAGAAATGTCATAACACCAAAATACCAACTGAAAGGTGGGGACAGTTTCAAACTAAGTTGAAGAGTAAAGAGAGATACATATGAGAGAGAGAAGAAATGAAGAAGGAAAAAGGGGTGAAGAGATGAAGAAGAGCAGACAGGAGCAGGAATTTTTGTGATGCTAAATAAGGAAGACCCCAGTCGGTGGCGAAGTCATGATTACGACTTCAGGTCAGCCAGGTTACTAGATCTAGGGATTGCTTATACATAATCCAGGGGGCCCATATTCCACAATGTCTTTCAATTATACTCTCATCTGGCAGGCAACAGCTGACAAGTTCCTCCATCTGGCAGATATCATTAAGTTCCCCAACCAAATCCCGATGGGACGGGCGATCAGCCCTTTTCCAGAGTCTGGGGATCAGATGTCGTGCAGCCGTCAGAAAATGGCAGAGCATCTTCTTTTTAAATTTGGACAAGGACAGAGTAGTGAAGTTTAGGAGTGCCAGTTCCGCAATAAAAGCAATGTGTTTAGAGGTAACCCTCACATAGAGGTCATTAACATCAGCCCAGAAGGAGCAGACACATGGGCAACTTTACCAAATATTAAGATAGGAGCCCCTATTTCAACAATGTCTCCAGCATAAGTCGGAGGTATTCTGCTAAATGGCATGAACATCCACGGGACATCTGTACCACCTTGCCACCACCCTATAGTTTCGCTCTTGGGAATTTGCTGAGATGGAGGCTTTGTACGTGAGTATGAACATTTTTTCCCATTCATGAGTCATGAATTGTCTTTCCAGGTCATTTTCACATTTTCTTGCAAATGACGGGATATTATTAATATTATTATTATTAAATATTTATATAGCTCCATTAGGTTCCATGGCGCTTTACATTTGTAAGGGAAGACAAGGACAAGAACATAAAATGGCGACACTTGAATCATACAGGCACAGTAGGGTAGAGGATCAAGTCCCCGAGGGCTCACAGTCTATAGATATTAGTTGGAGTACCAACTGTAGCTTCACAGAAAGTTTTATACAGTAATGAGATCTCATGAAATAAAGGACCTTTTGTCTATGCACCACTGCTCAAACGGCGTCATAGGGCAGAAGATGACATTAGACGGGATTGAGCTAACATAACTCCTCAAACTGGCATGTAAAAACCAAGAGTCTGGTGGAGGTGTTGTCGAGGGAAATAAAGACGATAGGGTCTTTACACCGTGCTTGTAAGAAACATGTACAATGTATGGTGAAAGGTCTGTGATGCATTTAAGAATGAAGGTATCCCCAGTTCTACCTGAAATTGAGGATTCCCGTAGAAGGGAGTCAAGGGACCTGGAATGGTCTTTAAGCAAAGGCGCTTGTTGAAAGGGAACCTGACCCCTCCAAATCACCCCCAACCCTATTAATACCTGTCCCTGCACCCCGAAAGATCATTAGCAGCGGTCCTTTTCTGTAAAAAATACGTTCTGTAACATTGTGAAAAACACCATTATACACTTACATATCAGTGATTTCTTCACCTAGAATAAGTCTCACAGGGCATTCCCTGTGAGACTCTAAACCCTCCTGAGCAGTGCATTATCACGCCCCGATGGGCGTGATAAATAATCCTAGTCCTCCTCGCCCTGCTGTATGTGCGTAATAGCCGGTGTGACGCTATTTGCGTCACATCCGGTCCTGGTGACGTCGGTACAAGCCGACCTCACCATGCGCATTGCGCATGCACGGCTTGTCATTTACACCTAAAGGTGTACAGACGTCAGGTTCCCTTGAAGGGATAGTTTTAAATGGTTCGTGATAAATAGGGTATCTTAATGCAAGGTAAACCAAATCACAGCTAAGGGAGGGATATGTGCAAACGTGGACTCTACTACTACCCACTTCTTTCTCCTCTCTGTCTGGAAAAGATCCAGGATACATTTACCTAGAGTTGTGGAGTGGTATATTTGGAGGTCCGGCAAGCCAACTCCTCCTCTCTCCACTCCTCTGCAAGCTGTAGGATATTCTCGGTCTACCATGAGACCAAATGAATTTTAAAATCATGGACTTCAGACTGAAAAAGAAAGAAGCTGGGAGTAGGAAAGGGATTGCCTGGAAATAATAGAGTATACGGGGCAGGAGATCCATACCAATGGAATGTATTCTACCTAGCCACCACAGGGATAATTTGTGCCAATTAGCAAGGTCAGATTCCATCCCACTAAGTAAGTGATGGAAATTAGAGGAGAAAAGGTCAGCTGGATTACGGGTCAGTTTGGGGCAGCGCCGGGATTGCAAAACAGGAAAAATGTTGAGCCCGGTAGTAGTTCATACAGTACCCGGATTTATTGCTGAAAACACAGCGGTTGCACAAGATGCCGGAATCCGAGTCGCAGCTGGGTACAATGGATACAGTTCACAGATAGTAACCCGGTCCCTTCTGGTTATGAGCTCTCCGGCCGAGGTCGCACCGAGCTCCCAGCCCTCCCGGGCTAGGCTGTGTTATTACCGCACACAGCCCTTGGAGTTCTTGACCTGTTCGGTTGATATATGCTGCTGCTTCAGCTTCAGGCCAAAACTGTCCACAGGGAACCCCGCCATGTCTCCTAACCAGGCTTTTAACCCCTTTCTCCTTCCAGGGAAACCTGCAAGACCCGGAGCAGAGGGAGTGGACAGTCCCTCTTTCCTACACCCTATACCGGGTTCAATATGTGACAGTGCGCATTCTGGGGGAGACATAGCACCCCTCGTATATGATCCCCACACTGTCTTACACCAGATAATTAAGAGATTCAGATTTCCAAACAAATGTAAAAATTAGTTTTCAACAAGCAGGTCACTAGGTCAGGAAGGAAAACATTAAGCATTTCCGGTTTGGCCATGTTAATTTTGAAATTGCTGAGATGACCATATTCTCTAAAAGAATATTTGGAATGCTGATTAAGGGAGTCGTTATAAAAAGGAGAAGATCATTGGCAAAGAGAGCTAATTTATGCTCACCAACCGGCGACCCCACCCCTTGGACAGATGGGTTACCTCTGAGCACTGAGGCCATAGACTCCATGCATAGAACATAGATCAAGGGGAAAAGTGGACAATCCGGGCGCCTACCATTCCTAATATCAAATGGCTCAGACAGGGAGCCATTTATCCTGATATGCGCCGTAGAGCAGATATATAAAGCTCCAATGCTATGAATGGTGGTATAGGCCAAGCCCAGACGTTTAAGAGTCTCAAACAGAAACACCCAGTGCACCCTGTCAAACGCCTTCTCAGCATCCAGAGACAGGATGCTCATGGGAATCCCCTTCATTTAGATCCATCAATGAGAGCAACCGATCTTATTGTGTTATCCCTAGCCTCACACCCCGGGACAAACCCCACCTGATCCATGTCGATCAGATCTGGAAGACTAGCTTTCAGTCTATTCGCCAGCATTTTTCGTAAAGTATGACATCCAGATTAATCAAGGATATAGATTAGACTGGTCCTTCCCAGGCTTCGGTAACACCACAATGTGGGCCATAAGGGCCTGAGGGGGAAAAGATCCACCAGTGGCCACATAACAGCACACCTCCAAGAACTGTGGACCCAACAAATTAGTGAATGTTTTGAAGAAACTAGCTGTTAACCCATCTAGTCCTGGACATTTCCCGGGTTTCATGGATTTTATGCCATCTGTGATCTCGTCCAGAGAAAAGGCTCGGGCCAAGTCATCAGCTACAGATTGTGGGAGAGATGGGATGCCACAATCTTTTTAGATATGCACTTATTTTTTCCCTCAGGTGAAAGGGCGGTATATCATGATAGTGTCCCCTGATGGTGTACAGTAAAGAATAATACTGGCAAAAACCAGAGAGGATCTCACTGGTTTTGTGTAAGTTTAACACCACCCTTATCCTGGATATAGGAGATCGCAGTCCGTAAAGCCGTTGGTTTGCTACTTTTAGGCTACGTTCACATGGTGCAAATTTCCTGCCTATTCCTGCATTTTTGCTGCTCTTTTTTACGTCTGCGTAAATGCAGTGAAATGCAATTCTGGATAAGCAGTCCATCAAAACTTAGGGATTTTGTAGACATGCATTCACATATTGCGCTTTTGTGCTCTTTTTTATGCACTTGCTTTCACTGCAAAAGCATGTGCGTAAAAAGAATCAACATGTCAATTCTTTGTGCTTTTTTCTGCTCGATTTTCCCATAACCCACATGAAAAATCGGCTTTGTAAAAGCGTGCAGAAAAAAGTGCACTGTGTGAATGCAGTTGCGCTTTTCTGCCGACACGTGCATAAAAAAGCGCAACTGCAGAAAAAGAGCAAAAAATGTGCACCGTGTTAACGTATCCTTATTACCTAAACAGTTAAAGCGGGATCTTAATTTGTCATGAAAATCACGATCCTTCTGATTGAGGATGGAGAGTAATTTATGTCGTACATTAGTTAGTAGGGAGTAGTACAGCAGGGTTGGATTTTGTTTGTGGATGGCCTCTAATTAAGATATCTGTTGCAGTAGCGGAGTGATGTCCACAGTCCGACCTTTTTGCGCCATGTGATATGAAGATGCCCCTAAGTACACTTTTTAAGGGCTTCCCATTTCAAAGAGGGAGAGTTAGAGTCATGTGCATGGTCAGAGATAAAATGATGTATGGCAGTTTCGATGTCAGATCGACAAGTGGGGTCTTGTAGCAAATTGTCGTTTAAACGCCACATAAATTCCCTAGGTATATCCGACCCAAGGAGCATGAGAGGTAAACCGGGGCATGATCAGACCACAGTATGGATCCTATATTTGCCTCCACCCCTGAATCCAGGAGGGTGTGGGAGATGTAGAACCTGTCTATTCTGCTATAAGTGGAGTGTGTATGTGAAAAAAAATGTGAAATCTCTTGTATCCAGATGGAGAATGCGCCAGACATCCACAAGGGACATATGTTCCCAATATTTCCTGAGATGGCGTAGAGATGGCACAGACAGGTATGACTCACTTATTGATACATCAGCCAACAGATCTGATGGAAAAATGAAATCCCCTCTTAAGATAATCAGGCATGATCCAGTAAAATTCCTCAGCTGCAACCTGGAGCTGGCACCAAAACGTCACAGGCCCCTGTGCGGATAATATATGTTAGCATAGACATATGTGTGAGAGATCCAGGACACCTGCAGGAAAAGGAAACACCCCAATAGATCGATTAGCTGTTTAAGAATAGTGGGATTGAAAGATTTGTGGAATGCAATGGAGACGCCCTTAGATTTAGAGTCAGGGTTCGTGCTATGGAACCAGGTTGTGAAGTGTGAGGAGGAACATTTTGGGATGCAGTCTGACCTAAAATGGGTTTCTTGGAGAATCAGCATCTGTACCTTATGTTTGTGTGCTGAGTAAAGTACCAACCCTTTTACATTAAATGAACAGAACTTCAAGCTATCCATAGTCAGTGTTGTGCAAATCCCATGAATCATACGAAACATAATATCTGTCCTGTCCAGGGGAAAGTAGAAAAAGAGAAAGAAGATAGGAATGAAACAGAAAGAAAGAGAAGAGTATCAGAAAAAGTACATAATCTGCTAAAGTACAAAACATTATGTGCTAACAAGGACAGATAAGTAATCTGTCCTGCACCATAAGGTGTATGTGGGAGCCAAGGACGTGGCCGCTCCTGCCCCCACAGGCTCTTACCATAACAATATACGGTACCACCGGCAAGGGAGGATAGAAGGGGAAGCAGGGGAGTGAAGGGGAGGGGGGAGGGGAGGGGTGAAGGGGATAAGGGAAGGGATAGTAAGAGGGGGAAAGAAAGAACACTGTCCCCAAGCATACTAAGGGCATGTTAAGCATTCTGCAGAATACTTCCATAAAGGATAAGAAACAAAAATGTGTGTGTGTTATGAGCTGAAACGGGAAACCCCACCTATAGGGGATCTCTTTATCTTTAAGAAGAGACAACAGAGGTCTGAGACCCCTTCTCTGTTGCAAAGTATGCCTGGCAAGGTCAGGCAATAGAGAGACATTTGCGTCCATGAATAGTATGGAACCCTTCTGCCTGTATAATTGCCTCTTTAACGGTAAAAAAGATCACGTCCCGAGGTCTGGATTCCCCTGATGGTTTAGGTGCTAGGGCCCTGTGGACCCTATTTAGGACAATTTCTGGTCCCTGGGGCTCTTCCAGAACAAGATTAAAGAGTTGTTGCACTACTTTTCTCAGCTCCATGGGCTGGATGGATTCAGGGAGACACCTTATACGTATATTGTTTCTTCTATTCCTGTTTTCAGTGTTCTCCTGCTCACAAAGGAGATCCTCTATTATGGCGGAGTGTGACTGTAAGAGTGATCTGTGGGCCTGAAGTTCATCCAGTATGTCTTCTTGCACTGATTCTACTTCCTCCACCCTTGCAGTGAACTCCATCTTAAGGGCCTGCATTTCCCTCTTGTAAGTACCCTCTAGCCTGCTGGTCAGTTTATCCAGGTCCCTCTTTGTGGTAGGTGTTGCAATAGGGTACTTATCTTTGAGGCAGGGAGATCTATCATGGTTTCAACGTGGTCAGGGTCCTCCTTACTGTCTGGCATAGCGGCTTCCTCTCTCCCTCTATTCCCGCGCTGCAGCTCCTGTGTGCTGAGGAGACGTTGCCATCTTTGCAGAGTCAGGCTCTGGGCAGGGAAAAAAGCAGGAGCACAGAAAGCAGTCTAAATTACCGCTGGAACCTGGCAGGTCAGATCCAGAGCCTCCCTGGAACTTCTTGGACTTGGCCGTATGAGAATTACCGGTGGTGAGAGATATTATGAGCTGTGCTAGGGGCCCTGATGAGCGGAGTGGCAAGGCAGTGTGTCCTATCTCCTCATCAGCAGGCTGAGCCCCATAACATGTCAATTTTACCGTATATTGAACACAGTGAATAAAAAAAAACAAAAAAAACTATTGTGTGATTGCAGGTTTTTCTGCAATTTCACCGCACTTGGAATTTTTTTTTGCTGTTTTACAGTATAGTAAACAGTAAGATAAACGATGTAATTCAAAAGTACAACTCTTTCCACAAAAAAACAAGTCCTCATATGTTTCTATTGGCGGAAAAATAAAAAACTTATGACTCTTAGAAGAAGTTGAAAAAATGAAAGTGCTAAAAAGTGAAAAGGTAAGTTCGTGAAGAGGTTTAGGAACAGAATCCATATAACAAATCAGCAACAAATCTGAGAATTGTGAACTTGGCCTAAAACAGATAGTTACATAACGATATAGGTTAAAAAAAAGACTTAGGTCCATAAAGTTCAACCTTTTCCACCAGTTATACATTCCATACTTCCAGATTATCCAGTGTTTTTCAAATTCTGTAATAATACCTGCAATTACTACCTCTTGTGTTAGGGCATTGCCGCATCTGAATACTGTAACTGTAAGGAGCCCTTTTCTATTTAGATGCTGGGATCACCATTCCTCCACACAATTGTCCCCTCCCCCTTGTAAGAATACATTTTTGTCCCACTCCTTTGCATTGATCACACATGTATTTATCCATATGAATGAGATCTCCTCTAAAACATCTTTTTATCAGGGCCTCTAAATATCCTTTTTAAACTGTGGAGCTCAAAACTGGATCCCATATTCTAGATATGGCCTTAGTGATTTAAAGAGGGGTAACAATAAATTGGGATCACAGGATTTTCTCTCTTTTATATATTCAAACATACTAATAGGTCAAAAATGATTATATTTTCTGGATTTGCGACTGTAGTGTATATCACTTTCACAAATCAGTCCCCAAATCCAGTCTCCCATCATATTCTTGCCATACCGTCCTTGATAATTGCTTTCAAAGTTCATTATGTCAAGATGAAAGCACTTGCTTTGCTCCACTGAATAAGCCCCCATGTATCAGAGTCTATACCAGCAGTGCTTGCTTAGTTTTCATCTTTGTGATTACCCAGGAAGCTATGAACCACTGCAACGGAATTGACACTTTCTTCTTCCTATTCAGCATCCTGGGAAATGTACAGCACTCTATGATCTTCTTGATGTGTGGTCTAATGAAACACCACCTTTCACCTTTGACTTGGGCATCATAGGAAAAAGATCTCTGATGTATCTGTAAGCTGTCAACTTCTTATGGAGAGCTGTGACAAATTTTTTTATGACCCCTAACTTTAAGTGTAGTGGTGGCATTATCACCTTTCACGGGTCCACCAAGGGCTCCCACCTTAGGTTGTTCTTCCCCACAGATAACTCTGCTGCTGGTGATAATACATTTGAGTGTCCAGGCTGCCCCAAAGGCAAAGGAAGCAAGGATGCTTTGTAAAACCACCTTGGAGGCCCATCAGGAATGACAATATTTTGAAATCTATGATAAATTCCCAGCTGTACTTTTCATACATAAATGCACCTATAGCGCCATCTTGACACTGGTGTATTCCTCTTTCAGTTAAATCAAGTGAGATAAAGGAAGAGACAGATACTTGTTCTCATTGTGAAGCAGCACAGTTTTGAGTCTCCAGCATGAACTACGTACACCATTTCTTGGAGTTACAGGTGATTCCTATAACCTTGAACAGACCGGCCACATTGTTGCAGAACCACAGTTCACCTTGACTGAAGCTGGAAAAAGCTTTGGTGACGATTCTTCTGATCTGTGACTTGGACACTTATCTAATAAGTTCAATTGATTGAGCCTTGATATCAGAATCTCAGCCATGGACATGGTGAGACCAAGATATCTAATCAAATCGTTAAAGTCATATGGCTTCCATTCCTCAGCTGAATCTGAAAAATTGAAATCCGCATGGATAACATTATACAGAGTGCTTAAAGAAATGGAATATTCTCGTCAATCTCCACCCTTTCAAGTCTAATGAAAGAAGGCTAACATCTTAAAATAATGTGCAATAACATTCTTACTCACTCTGTATGTGAATGCCACTAATTGCTCCAATGCTCACATTTAGAATTATATTTATGGTACAGGTTATTCCGTATACAAAAGGAACACTCATAAGTATTATGGCCAGTGATTTTAGTGATGGTCTCTCAGGCTACAGGAGGAGACTGATCACTCCAATATGAGGCGATGGTATTGTTCAAGGCAAGTAAGATATGGGTTATTGACTGTCTATGCTGCCTAGGAAGATCTGCTATTCCTACAATAAGTAAAGTCAAGTCCAGGTTTAGGCAAATCTCTAGCCCTGTAACATCAGAAATAAGCCTTCTTATCCGATTCCAAAACTGAGCAAGAGTTCTACATCCCCAAAATATACAGGGTTCCCACACATCCACAATCTCTCCAGCATAAAGAAGAGTTCTGGTCTTGAAACAGATGTAGTCTGATGGGGGTAAGATACCATCTGGTATACAATTAGTAATATATCTCAATCAGGGGGACACATGGAACACTCTTATACATACAGTCCAAAACCTTTTGGAACAGTTCAGTAGGCAAATCGACTCCAAGCTCCTTAACTTAGGCATCTAAATGAGACGTTCTTACAAGCGTATCATCCATATTGAAGTGCTTGTATATGTAACCTGTTTTCCAGGATACCGCACATTTAGGGTACTTTATCATATGTACGATATTCTCTGGCAGAAAGAAATTCTGTTTATGTTTCACCATAAGATCTCGTTGTTACTCCATGTCTTAAAGATTAACATTTAAATTTGTATTTAATACTAATGTAAAGCAAGTGATTATATGGCCGTATTCATGTGTGTAACTGAAGACAGATCTCCCTGACAACCAGCATATGTCAGATTTAGAAACAGCCTAGTGGGGACATCTTTTGGAAGGTTTTTGAAAGATTTTCTTACAGATTTAACTTATGAAGTATATTTGAAAGTTAATTATAATTAATTACTCTACATTATTATTAAATAAAAATGGAAATGGTGCTTACACTTTTACTGTGTGGCTGTGAATTCAACACTGAAGTTAAAAAAAAAATCCAAAAAGCAGGATCTGTCTGTCTTGCATGTTGTGAAACTTTGATGAGTTATCATCAGTCCATCTTGCCCATTTTCTTACAGCTTTATAGGAGTTGTAAGCTGACAACTCACTGTACTGGCAGTCCTTCTTGCTTTAACCAAGACTGATTTGAGCCATTTTCATAGAGGACAGTGAGTTCAGGGAGTTGGGAAGAAGTAGCTCATACATGAAGAAAGAGTAGATTTCTCAGATAAATTATATTATAAGGTTCATTATATTTGCTGTTACTAATGATTTATGCATAGTTAAGATAACACTACCTTTCTTTATATATGAAATAAGATTTTTTATTTTATTTGTATTAAACTCAAAGTCTACTCAATGTGTTCACATATGTTACATTATATATATACAGTCCATGTTTTGCTCCTTACAATTGTATTCTTATAACATATGACAGAACAATCACTTGCTTACCGTCACGCCTTCTCACATCTTACTAAACACATGGAGCATTCTGCCATACTATGGGAATACGCATGTTTGATCAGCTGCACTGAAGTTGCACAGCTTGGTTTTTAATATGTGGTGAAACAGATGGCGGACCTTTTAAACTATTATGTGTTTTTTTTCTGATATATGTATTCAGATATATATTTCCATATATATATTCCAGATTATATATTTTTTGGTTCAATTTAATTTTCACTTAATGATTCAGTGTCTTCGTATTGTAATTTGGGTATTACATTGGATATGTTTTTCTTGTGAGCAGAAGTGATATTTTATCATTTATTGTCCAAACTTCATACATGATTGTAGGAGTTTGGCATATCTTTTAAATTCATATTATTTACTGGTCTTTTTCATTCAAAGTTGATGTAATGAGATCTTTGAGATTTACTGCAATAGACATGAATGTTAATAATTGCAAGGATTCTCACTGTGACTAAAATCATAATAAGAAATGTAGCCCCAATTGAAGCCTGTTTGCAAAAAATTAGGTCAAGTTATTGATACTTCAGAAGCATAGGTACCAGAGAGGCCTCTTGGGGTCCTGGGGGTAGTTAGGCTCAATCAGAGAATCTTCTTGATCTTTGAAGCAAAAATTGCCTGGGCCAGCATTTCAAGAACTGCTAAATTTGCAAGGTTTTCTCGAACAACATTGTGGAGACTATACCGAAAGTGATCGAATAGGTGAAGCATAGTCAAGCAAATTGATGTCGAATACAA
The DNA here is from genome assembly GCA_033576535.1 of Allobates femoralis. NCBI lineage: Eukaryota > Metazoa > Chordata > Amphibia > Anura > Aromobatidae > Allobates > Allobates femoralis. The sequence goes on from JARQOC010000003.1 coordinate 171,889,586, forward strand.
CATGGTTACCAAAATAATGTGTCTAAACACAACTAAACATGTCTTAGAGCAGATGGGCACCAAACGCACAGTTTGAATGCAATGCTAGTGGGCAAATGTTGGCTAACCAACGAATGGAAACACATTGCCATATTGGATTAAATCAGATTTCTGTTGCACTTTTGGGAGGTGAGTTAGTAAAAAATCAATGAACCCTTCCTCTCAGTTGTCATCAGTTCAAGCTGGAGAAGGTGGAGTAATAATGTGGGGGGTGGTTTACGGCATTCCGCTGGTCCTCTGACATTGTGGATAAACATCTGAACAGTACAACTATCTAAGCATTGGAATAGACCAAGTTGCTCCCTTCACTGCAGCCATTTACTCAACAGAAGGACATTGTCAGCAGAACAATACACAATGCCACTTTTAGTTATGGATTGAATCAGGAATAGAACTGTGAGTTTACCTGCTTCTGTAGTCAGGAAATTGTCCAAAAGGTAATCCTTTACAGCATGTCTGGGATGAGTTACAATTAGTTGGTCAGAGCATGCCATCAGCTCCACCTAATTTGAGGTAGCTATAACGTTTGATGACCTAGCCTGATACAACACACTTGCTTTTACATCATGTAGACCAACCAAGTGTTTGTGCTCCTCACTTTTCCAGTGAAAATATGGCAACAGGATGCTATATGGGTGAAGGAAAGCTGGAAGATGCAGTTAGATGCTCTGCGCAATATTTTGCTGTGAAGATAAGCTCCTGACATATGAAGGTCATATGAAGGTTTTTTTAATACTGAACATTATTGTAGACCTAAAATAAACCTTTATATGAATGATATTTGACAATGGCCTTTTTCAGCAGGATAATGTCATTAATGCCCTGCTACACTGCAAAAATGATTCCGAAATGGCTTGTGGCGCATAACAGTCTAACTAAACATTTGTATGGCCATGTCCACACACCTCCGCTGTAAGTATTTAGCGGTTCTCCGCTAAATACTTAGATTTTTTCAGAGAAGTGGAGGTGCGTGTGTGCTGCCGCTTTCTGCAGATGCAGCCCATGGTTGCCCAATGTGTATCGTGGTAACCACTTCACACAGCAGGCTGCCTTGTGTCCGCTTAAGCCGAGCACACAGGGAAATGCTGCTACCTCTGGGAAAGCGGACACTAGGCAGCCTGCTGTGTGAAGTGGTTACCACGATACACATCGGGTAACCATGGGCTGCGTCTGCAGAAAGCGCGGGCGCACACGCACTTTCGCTTCTCTGAAAAAAACGAAGTATTTAGCGGAGAACCGCTAAATACTAACAGCGGCGCTGTGTGGACATGGCCTATGATGTTCTGAGGAAACAGATTCAATCCATGGAGTCCCAACCTGAAGGTCATGTATGTATTAGTATTTATATTTTATCAGGGGAGGGGACAAATTTAGTTGATAGGTAGGGCGCCGCAGTTAATATTTGCCCTTGGTGAAGAGAAGCCTACAACTTTAGTATAACATGCCACTTCTCTATTTAAGGGTGTTTGTAAGTACAAACTGACTGTACAAACCAAGCACAAAATGCTGTAAAGCACATATCCATAAAGACAACTGTATCTTTAATGTTAAGATTTATTGCTGCTTTTTACAGAAATAATTGTTAATTTAAATATGGTAATGAGGTGCTTGGTGAACCATTATTGTACTCCAGTGGTTCAATACATTTTCCCACCTACTTGCTTTGCATTAATGTCCACCCCTCTTCATGTATTGACATTTCTGGCTTTAGAGAAGCAGAGGGGAACAGACTGATAAACAACAAGTAGGTGGGAAGGTGCATAAACTGCTTGGCCAAGACAAAAGTGCACCAAGCATCACATTATTATATTTCAACAATCAGCTAAAAACACTTCTGCAACCAGTAGAGATGAGCCACCACCCTGGTGTTTGAATTCAATTTGATTTGTCGAATCGGGTGTGTGTTCGTCGAATGTTCGTCTAATGTTCGTCACAAAAGGGGGACAGGACAGTAAAGCGAGGAGTCATCGGTAGAAGGAGACCGGAGGAGTAACATCAACTGACGAGGAGTGGTAGTCAGGAGTGTAGAGGCGGTGTGGTGCCAATTCCCATGGGTTGGAGCAATGTCACCAAGCTCACCCATGGGAGGGAAAGACTGACAGGCAGAGGAACAGAAGAGTCCTAGGGGTGCGGAAGAGACAGCGAGCCCTGTACATCTGAATCTGATGAGACAGAGGGGTTGGTGCAAACAGGGACCCGGCCCTGCAGACTGTGCGGATCCTTCACACCTGAGTCGTAAACCTGGAGGCCCAGACTTCTAACGGGAACTGTGGCCAAACACCCAACACGTCTTGGGGAGGGTGGCCGAACTAGAGAGCAGTGCCCGGGAGAGGAACCTAATGGCGACCGGGATACGCATAAGCAATCATGGCCGCCGGTACTTGAGCTCTGTGTTGCAGAGATCGTTAAGAGCCTGGGGGGTAGAGCGACGACCCACTCACCTCAGAAGAGAACTACTCCTTATAGCACTGAGACAGACCACCAGAGACTGAGACATCTAGAGAGGACAGAACGAGCACCATCCGTGGCTTGACTGCACTAACCAGGCTCTGGAGAAAGAGCGAACCGGAGACTGGCAGGAGTGTACCTGGCGGCCATGTTTAACACCTGAGTAAAAGTAACAGAACTGCAGCTGTGGTGTGAGAGACTTTTATTTGCAGCGACCATCGGCCGCAAAGGCCGCCCATAACACCGAGAGTACTGTTAACTGAGTGATCAACTGCCAATGTACGGTCCGGGAAAACCACTCCATTGCCCTGGGGACTACGCTCCGCCTGTGGGGAGAGATGCCATCCAGGCTGCCAGTCACCGTCCCCAGAGGTTCTGAAGCAGCGGCGACCACCCTGGCTGCACACCGCAGGTGGCGTCACAAATACCCCTTTTATCCCCTCAGACTTTCCCTAACATCTTCTCGTTTATTAAAATGACACCGCCATGTTCACGGGACTGAGTCTCGGCCCCCGCCTGTCCCCGTGAAAATAACCGAAGAGAGGTGAAGCAGAACAACAAGTATCCACCTGGTTAACGAGTCTTCCTCTGCCCTGGAGTAGGTGTGTCATTATTGTAAAGATGACAAAAAAGTTACCATTTACACTCTTAACCCCTTCCTCCCATGGTGAAGTTTAATTTTTGCACTTTTGCCTTATTTTCCCGTTCTTCTTCCAATAGTCATAACTTTATCATTTTTTCGTTGACAGTCGTATGCGGGGTTGGGGTTTTATGACAAGAGTTGTGGTTTTGAATCACAATAGTCACTGCCATAGTATGAACTGTTGTTTTTTTGGCAGCTTTTGTTCTCATGGTGTTAATTAGGTGGTAAAAATGATCTGCCAGCATGCCTTACCAGGTTAATTTTATTACATTTGTGCTCAAAAGTTTACATACCCCAGCAGATTTTTTGCTCTCTTGGCCTTTTTTCAGAGAATATCAATGATAATACAAAAAACTTTTTTCCGCTCATGGTTAGACATTGGGTGAAGCCATTTATTGTCAAACTATTGTGTTTTCGCTTTTTAAATCATAATGACAACCAAAAACATTCAAACGACCCGATAAAAAGTTCACATACCCTGTTGATTTTGGCTTGATAACATGCACAGAAATTGACACAAATGGGCTTGAATAGCTAATAAAGGTAACATCCTCATGATCCTCACCTGTGACCTGTTTGCGTGTAATCAGTGTGTGTGCATAAAACCTGAGTGAGTTTCTGGGATCCAGACAGACTTTTGCATCTTTCACCCAGCCACTGACATTTCTGGATTGTGAGTCATGGGGAAAGCAAAGGAATTGTCAACTGATTTACAGGAAAAAATTGTTGAACTGTATAAAACTGGAAAGGGATAATAAAAGATATCCAATGAATTGAAAATGCCAGTCAGCAGTGTTAAAACTGTGGGTAACAAATGGAAAATCAGGGGCTCTGTAAAAAACAAACCACGATCAGGTAGAACAACAAATATTTCGGCCACAACTGCCAGGAAAATTGATCAGGATGCAAAGAAAAACCCACAAATAACATCAGCTGAAATACAGGGCTCACTGAAAACTAGCAGTGTGGCTGTTTCAAGATGCACAATAAGGAGGCATTTGAACAAAAATGGGCTGCATGGTCGAGTCACCAGACGAAAGCCATTACTGCGCAAATGTTCACAAAGTATCTCGCTTACAATACGCCAAACAGCACAGAGACAAGTCTCCAAACTTCAAGAACAAGGTAATTTGGAGTGATGAGACCAAAATAGAAATTTTTAGCCACACCCATAAACGTTACATTTAGAGAGGTGTCAAAAAGGCCTGTGATGAAAGGAACGCCATTCCTACTGTAAAGCACGGAGGTGGATCGCTGATGATGCGGGGATGTGTGAGCTACAAAGGCGCAGGAAACTTGGTCAAAGTTAAAGGAAAGATGAATGCAGCACGTTATCAGCAAATACTTGAGACAAATTTGTACTCATCAGCCCAGAACCTGTGCATGGGACATACTTGGACATTTCAACACACAAGGCCAAGTCGACCTGTTATTGGCTATAGCAGAACAAAGTGAAGGATCTGAAGTGCCCATCTCAGTCTCCTGACCTCAATATCATTGAGCCAGTCCGGGGACAACTCAAGAGTGCAGTTCATGCAAGAAATCCCAGGAATTTAAAGGAACTGAAGGCTTTTTGCCAAGAAGAATCAGCGGTTTTACAATCTCAGAAAATAAAGAACCTCATCCACAACTCCTACAAAAGACTTCAAGCTGTCATTGATGTTAGAGGGGGCAATACATGGTATTAAGAACTGAGGTATGTGAACTTTTGATCAGGGTCATTTGGATGTTTTTGGTTGTCATTATGATTTATAAAGATAAAACACAGTAGTTTGACAATAAATGGCTTCACCCAACCACTAACCGTGAGTGGAAAAAAAATTGTGTGTAATCATTCATATTCTTTGAAAAAGGCCAAAAAAGCAAAAAAATCTGCCGGGGTATGTAAACGTATGAGCACAACTGTACGATGATATTCCTGAAAGTTCTGATGTCCTGTCAGTAGTGAAAAAAATCTGAAATTTGTATAAAATAATCAGATATTATATTTTAGCAGATTGGACTTTTGAGGATGCAGTGATACCAAATATGTTTATTATTACACCATTTCCAACAAGTCAACAATCTGCTGATCCTCAGTCCACCAAACCGCTGCACAACCAGCTTTTTCCTCACCGACTGTATCCTCACCCATCCCTTGTAGACTGTGAGCCCTTGCGGGCAGGGTCCTCTGTCCTCACCAACTGTATCCTCACTCATCCCATGTAGACTGTGAGCCCAGTACCTCTCTTCGTATACCTGTTGGTGCCTTGTTTTGCTCCTAAATATTGTATTGTCTAAGTACGCCCCTTTTCACATGTAAAGTGCCATGGAATAAATGGTGCTATAATAATAAATAATAATCTTAGAATTTTTAATTTTCTCTTTCTCTCAGAGGACTTGAATCAACCATCATTTCATTGCTTGTCCTATAACCTGCAATATCACATTTTTGCAATATACGGAGGAAAATTATGTTTCCCTATGAAACCAGGTGGCCAGGAATGTATGCCTTAAAGTGAACTTGTCACAGGTCAATATTGACCACTTTCTGTTCCAATTTTATTACTGCTGCTCCCCTTAGAATTCCATTTTTTTTCTTCTTTAGGCTGCTCTGCAAAATTAGACTTTGAGCAAAACCCCATGGAAAATACCATAAAAGAAATCACTAAATAAAATGGCCCATATTGCTGAGAGCATATGCAAGATTTTCAAATAAAACAAAACAACAGAATATTCAGGAAAGCATTAGGAATATAATGAGAAATAAAAGTAGACACATTAGGGCCCTTTCACATCAGCGTTTTTTTAAATTTGCGGCAGATGCGGTGAAAAAACCGCATCTGCCGCAACTGCCGCATAACGGTTCCACTTGCGGCACGGTTGCGGTTTTTTCCATAGGAAGTATAGGGGACTTGCGGCAGATGCGGCAAGTGCGGTATTGCACTTGCGGCAGGTGCGGCAGAGAAAAAAACCGCAGTAAGCCGCGGTTTTTTTCTCTGCCGCACCTGCCGCAAGTGCAATACCGCACTTGCCGCATCTGCCGCAAGTCCCCCTATACTTCCTATGGAAAAAACCGCAACCGTGCCGCAAGTGGAACCGTTATGCGGCAGTTGCGGCAGATGCGGTTTTTTCACCGCATCTGCCGCAAATTTAAAAAAACGCTGATGTGAAAGGGCCCTTAGACCAGTAAGAGATTAAAAGCATCACTTAATTAGTTACCGTATTTTTCGAACCATAAGACGTACTATTTTCGCCCAGATTGTGGGGGAAAGTGTGGGGGTGCGTCTTATAGTCTGAATATACATAGCTTTGCTGGCTGTGTGGGCTGTGCTGAGGGAGCAGTGGCTCTGGAGTGGCTAGGGGAGGCAGGAGCAGGCTGCAGAAGCAGCCCATGTTCACGTATTGCCACTCATTATTCTGCTTTAATAATCACTGCTTCTCACTGTCCACCTCTCAGTACTGAAGCTAGCGCTGAGCAGTAAGCAGGAGGCAGTACATATTACATGTACTGACCCCTCCTCATCACTGTATATGCAAGCATCCTTGGGATATTGCCGCCCCCCATCACTGAATATGGGCCCCTGCTGCCACATACAGTAAAATAATAAACGGTGTTAACATATTTGTCCACCGTCCCCTCTATCTCTCCCTCTGCAACCACATCAATCTCTTCCTGTCTGGGCATCCCAGGGACATCCTGTCATGTGGCCTGGACGCGCAGCGATGATATCACTATGCTGTGCCGGGTCACATGACAGGATGCCCCAGGGACACACAGACAGGAAGAGATCAGTGCGGTTGCAGAGGGAGAGATGAAGGGGATGGCAGACAGGTATGTTACACCATTTTTTATTTTAGTGTGTGCGGCAGCAGGGGGCCATATCCAGTGATGGGGGCTGCAATAGCTAAGGATGGGGGCATATCAGTGATGGGGGTGCAACAGCCCAGGATGGGTGCCATATCACCTGATGGGGGAGTGCACTATCACAGGATGGGGGCATATACAGTGATGGGGGGTGCAATATCCCAGGATGGGGGTGGAATATCCCAGGCTGGGGGTGCAGTATCCCAGGAAGGAGGGTGCAATATGCTAGGATGGGGGGTACTATATCCCAGGATGCGGTGGTTGGAGGTGCAATATCGCAGGATGGAAGTACTATACCCCAGGATGGGGGGTGCTATATCCCAGGATGGGAAGGGTGGAGGTGCAATACCCCAGGATGGGGGGTTATATAGCAGGATGGGGGCTATATACCAGGATGGGAGGCTATATACCAGGATGGGGGGCTATATACCATGATAGGAAGCTATTTACCAAAATCGGAGACTATATACCAGGATGGGGATCTATATACCAGAATAGGAGGCTATATATCAGGATTGGAAGTTATACACCATGTTCCAAATTATTATGCACATGTTCTTTTTCTCTGATTTTCCTAAATCAGTCGGTGCAAAGACAGCGAGTATAATAAAAGTCATCACCCGTTAAGAGTATACACCGAATTTTATGAAAGAAACATTCCAATAATAGCAGTATAATCTTTAAAAATAAAAAAAAACTCTAAAAATGCACTGTTCCAAATTATTAGGCACAGTAGAGTTTCTAAACATTAGATATATTTGAAAGAACTGTAAATGCTCATTTGCTGAATTTGTAGCATTAGGAGGTCACATTCACTGAAATAACAAGCTAATTCACTCCAAAACATCCTAACAGGCCAAGTTACAAGTTAACATAGGAACCCTTCTTTGATATCGCCTTCACAATCTTGCATCTATTGAACTTGTGAGTTTCTGGAGAGTTTTTGGTTGTATTTCATTGCATGATATCAGAAAAGCCTCCCAGAGCTGTTGTTTTTATGTTAACTGCCTTTCACCCACATAGATCTTTGCTTGATTATACTACAAAGGTTCTCCATAGGGTGAGGTCAGGAGATGGTGGCCACACCATGAGTTTTTCGCCTTTTATGCCCATAGCAGCCAATGACACAGAGGTATTGTTTGCAGATGAGATGGTGCATTGTCATGCATGAGATGATTTTGCTCTGAGGGCACGTTTTTGCTTAGTACCATGGAAGAAAGTTCTCAGTCAGAAACTCTATATGATTTGCAGAGGTCATTTTCACACCTCAGGAACCTTTAAGGGGCCTACCACTATTTCCCATGATTCACCTCCTTGCTGAGTCGCAGCCTTGTTGGAACATGGTGACATCCACCAACCATCCACTACTCCATCTATCTGGACCATCCAGGTTGCTCGGCACTCATCAGTAAACAAGACTGTTTGAATTAGTCTTCATGTATATCTGGATCCACTGCAACCATTTCTGCTTGTGAAACTGTTAGGGGTGGCCAAATAGAGGTTTATGCACCACAGCAAGCCTTTGAAGGTTCCTACACCTTGAGGTTCGAGGGACTCCAGAGGCACCAACAGCTTCAATATCTGTTTGCTGGTTGTAAGGCCTTTTTAGCAGCTGCTCTCTTAATCTGATGATCTTGCCTGGCAGAAACCTTCCTCATTCTGCCTTTATCTGAACGAACAGTCTGGCATCAGAATAGCCACAAATCTTTTCACAGTACAATGATCACGCTTATGTTTACGTGCAATATCTAATGTTTTCATCCCTTGTCCAAGGCATGCACTATTTGTGTGCTTTAGGCAGCAGAGACATCCTTTTTCTTTCTCATGTTGCTTGAATACTGTGGCCTGCGTAATATTGTGGAACACCAAATTTTCCTTTATTGGGCTCAACTGCCAAACTAATTATCACAGCTATCTGAGATTGATTTCAGTGATCCAAAGAACCCTGAGACACAATACCATTAATGGTTTCATTGAAAAAAAAAGCTCCTATGACACTTAAACCAAATTTGCTTAATAATTTGGAACATGGTGTATACCAGGATGGGGGCTATGTACCTGGATGGAGACTATATACCAGGATGGGAGGCTATATATTTAGGATGGGAGGACTATATACCAGGATGCGAGGTTACATACCCGAAATGGGATGCTACTTACCAGGATGGAATGCTATATACCAGATGGAAGCTATATATCAGGATGGAAAGCTACAGTTGTGGCCAAAAGTATTGACACCCCTGCAATCTGTCAGATAATACTCGTTTCTTCCTGAAAATGATTGCAATCAAATTATTTGGTATATTATCTCATTTAATTTGTCTCAATGAAAAAACACAAAAAAGAATGTCCTAAAGCCAAATTGGATATAATTGCACACCAAACATAAATAAGGGGTGGACAAAAGTATTGGCACTATTAGAAAAATCATGTGATGCTTCTCTAATTTGTGTAATAACAGCACCTGTAACTTACCTGTGGCACCTAACATGTGTTGGCAATAACTAAATCACACTTGCAACCAGTTGACATTGATTAAAGTTGACTCAAACTCTGTCCTGTGTCCTTGTGTGTACCACATTGAGCTGGAGAAAAGAAAGAAGACCAAGAACTGTCTGAGGACTGAGAAACCTAATTGTGAGGAAGCATGAGCAATCTCAGGCTACAAGTCCATCTCCAAAGACCTGAAGTTCCTGTGTCTACCGTGCGCAGTATCATCAAGGAAGTTTAAAGCCCATGGCACTTGGGCTAACCTCCCTAGATGTGGACGGAAAGAAAATGCCGAGAGATTCAACCAAGATTGTGCGAATGGTGGATAAAGACCTGACTAACATCCAAACAAATTCAAGTTGCCCTGCAGTCCGAGGGTACAACAGTGCAACCCGTACTACCCGTCGTTCTGATGAAAGGGATGTATGTAGGAGACCCAGGAAGACCCACTTCTTACCCGAGACATAAAAAAGCCAGGCTGAATTTGCCAAACTTACCTGAGAAAGCCTACAACGTTTTGGTAAAATGTCCTCCTTTTTGGGCACAGGCATCAACTTAGAGTTTACAGGAAGAAAAAGAGGAATTCAAAGAAAAGAACACGGTCCCTACAGTCAAACATGGCGGAGGTTCCCTGATGTTTTGGGGTTGCTTTGCTGCCTCTGGCACTGGACTGCTTGACCGTGTGCATGGCATTATGAAGTCTGAAGACTACCAACAAATTTTGCAGCATAATGTAGTGTGAGAAAGCTGGGTCTCCCTCAGAGGTCATGGGTCTTCCAGCAGGACAATGACCCAAAACACACTTCAAAAAGCACTAGAAAATGGTTTGAGAGAAAGCACTGGAGACTTCTAGGTGGCCACCAATGAGTCCAGACCTGAATCATCCCATAGAACACCTGTAGAGAGATCTAAAAATGGCAGTTTGGAGAAGGCAACCCTTCAAATATCAGGGACCTGGAGCAGTTTGCCAAAGAAAATGGTCTAAAATTCCAGCAGAGCATTGTAAGAAACTCATTGATGGTTACCGAAAGCGGTTGATCGCAGTTATTTTGGCTAAAGGTTGTGCAACCAAGTATTAGGCTGAGGGTGCCAATACTTTTGTCTGGCCTATTTTTGGAGTTTTGTGTGAAATGATCAATGTTTTGCTTTTTGCTTCATTCTCTTTTGTGTTTTTTCATTGAAGACAAATTAAATGAAGATAATAATACCAAAGAATTTGTGATTGCAATCATTTTCAGGAAGAAATGAGTATTATCTGACAGAATTGCTGGGGTGTCAATACTTTTGGCCACAACTGTATATACCAGGATGGGAGGCATATAAAAGGACGGGAGGCTATATATCAGGATGGGAACGAATATACCATGATGGTAGGCTATACATCAGGATGGGAGGCTATATACCAGGATGGGGGACATCTATTACCTGGATGGGGCCAGGGATGGGGACATTACCCTGATAACAGTGTCAGCAGCAGATCCCCTCCTCCATACCAGTTAATTATAACCACATATTTTACTTACTATTTTTCCCCTATTTCCTCCTCTAAAATCTGGGTGTGTCTTATAGTCTGGTGCATCTTATAGTCTGAAAAATGCAGTAATGACTCACTCCAGTTGCTGGAGTTAAAGATAGATGTTGGTGGAAGAAAATCCAACACCTTGAACTCTGTTCATCAAGAAATTCCTTAGTCATTTTTACGTTGTATCAAGGCGCATTCGTCTACTCAATAGGCCTCTTACCCTTGGGAATACCATTGTTATGAAGGGAAAAAAGCCAAGAAGCCAGCGCTGCCTAAGGTTAGCACGCAATACAAAAAGTGCATGTGCACATAATTTCTAACTGTACTTTAAACTGAGACATTTGGCAAACAATTGATCAATTCTTTGAGCTACCCCGCCACGTCACGGCATTCTCAGATGGGGCAGTCCTACTCTACATTTTTTAATTCGCTGTGACATTACAGCCTCCTGAATGCATTAAAAGCAGAACCATATCAAATGCACACGTACCTGACACACGTGGGATTCAGATCTGATAATGTCCGGATGTCATGTCCGGACCTGGTCTGCCTTTATCTGCGCTGCTTTTCTGGCGCCATGGGAGTAGTTCAGTAATGCTTCAGGTACGTGTGCATTTGATATGGTTCTGCTTTTAATGCATTCAGGAGGCCGTAATGGCACAGCGAATTAAAAAATGTAGAGTAGGACTGCCCCATCTGAGAATGCCGTGACGTGGTGGGGTAGCTCAAAGAATTGATCAATTGTTTGCCAATTGTCTCAGTTTAAAGTACAGTTAGAAATTATGTGCACATGCACTTTTTGTATTGCGTGCTAACCTTAGGCAGCGCTGGCTTCTTGGCTTTTTCATTGTTATGAAGGGGTGTACTTGAGCTGCAGCAATGTTTATGTACGTGGTACTTATCAAATACCTTCCACATAAAGAAGCTAAGGTCTCCAAGCTGAATAATGCCAAAAGAATCATATTGCTCAGTGCATGTGCTTAGGAAAGGTACTAACGACTCCAAACTGAAAGTGTACAACAAGCCCTGCCATTTCAGAGATAATATAATACAATATTTATTCACTTATTAGTGTCATTAATTCCATAGCACTTTACATACATCAGAAATACTGTCCCTATTGGGGCTCAAAATCTAAATTCTCTATCAGTATGTCTTTGGAGTATGGGAGGAAACCTCAGTGCCCAGAGGAAACCCACACAAACACGGGGAGAACATACAAACTCCTTGCAGATGTTGTCTTTGGTGGGATTTGAAACCAGGACCCCAACACTGCAAGGCTAACCACTGAGCCACCTTGTCCACTGGGCATCACACCTGGCTCCTGTCAAACTCACTAAAACCTCTTGTGTGTCAATTTTTCATGCTTCTAACAAACCGGCTTTAAGTTACACTGGTTTCACACTTGTGTTCAGGTGTAATAAGGCTAACAATCCATCTGACCGCATCCGAGTTTTTTTGTGCATCCCTATGCATCCACAGAGGTATTATGCCTGATCTGAGTGTCAGATCAGGCAAAAAAAACGCTGCAGTTGCATACGATTACATCCACTTTTTTTTTGCCTGATCTATCAGAAAGTTAAAACTTTACATAGGACACTCCAAATGGGGGTGTTAAAAGGGGTTCTGGGCAATGCTTAGTGTGAAAGTCAAATACGAACATCTGGATCAGGCCCCATTGAGGCCCATTCTATGTTTCGCTGAAGTGCGCCACATCTGGTGACATCAGGTTTTTTAAGGCCACATGCACACGCTGAGTATTTGATGAGTTTTTTACCTCAGGATTTGTAGCTAAAACCAGAAGTGGATGATTAAATACAGAAGTGGTGACGAGTTTCTATTAGACTTTTCCTCTGATTGCTCCACTCCTGGTTTTGTCTACAAATACTGAGGTAAAAAACTCATCAAATACTGGCCTAACACGTGACCTAACAAGCCGCAAAATCACAGCATTGTGCAGCCAGGGAGGAGGTCAAAAGGACGCATTTGTTAAGATTCGGTGGAAACCTTATGCCACCGCATGTGCCTGCACCCCCATTCTAAGTCTATGGAGACACGCCTGATCAGGTGGCATCAGGTTTCGACCAGATTACGACACTGTACAAACAAAATGCAAGTGTAAACGCACCCTTACCATGACATATTTTTGACTTATTGTAGTAAAACGTTTACATGAATTCACAAACTATGGAAAGGTAAATGTGCATTCTGCCAAGCAGCAATGAAACTCTCCCAGTAGTCTCTGCTGTAAAGGATCGCTGCTCTTTTTTTTTCTACATTGGCCAAGACACAGCTCGAAAGCAGCTTTCAAATGATAAAAAAAAAAGATTTGCTGCTTATAAAAGAAATTCTTTCTCTGGGATTTTTCCTCTAAACCTTGTGTGGAAAGTAATAATGGTTTAGATCAAGAAAAAAAGTCATAAAAACTGAAGCTATGCTGCTTGCGATACCATTAAAGGCTTCTGTCTAGACCCTGTGAAGTCTCCGCTAATGTAAGGCCAGACACATCATTAAGAGCTAACACTGGATAAAATGCAATAGTAAAACTCTGCTAAATACTGTATTATGTGATGCAAAGCAGAGGAGACTTGTTAAAACATATTAAGCAGAAAAGTAATTATTTATAGCAATATCTACCTCGAACGCTCAATGGAGACTTCATTATCATCAAAGAGAATTAAGGCTTTTAAAACTACTACAGAACTACCTATAAAATGTCACACACAAGACAATTGTCTTTTCCTATTGTAGTTAAGTGGAAGTGTCTGGGTTCGTACCAGATACCATCTGCAGGACTAAAAATACCTTTATTAAGGGGAAATATGAGGATACAGTGATAAGAGTGGTACATCAATGGTGCTGCACTGCAAAACCTGACGTCCAAGAATGGCGAAAAGTTAGCAGTCATGTTTTCTGAATCTTGTTTAACCAGTTCAAGACTGGGCCAATTACACCAGTTCCTGACCAGGCACATTTTCATTTTTCACATATGTATGGGCAGCACAGTGGCTCAGTGGATAGCAGTGCAGCCTTGCAGCGCTGGGGTCCTGGGTTACAATCTCACCAGGGCGACTTCTGCAAGGAGGTTATATGTTCTCCCCGTGTTTGTGTGGGTTTCATCCCACACACCATACTGAAAAGGAATCTTGATTGTGAACCCCAATGGGGAGAGTGATGATAATCTCTGTAAAGGGCTGTGGACAGGGGCGGAACTACACTGGTGCAGCCGGTGCAGCCGCACCAGGGCCCCGACCGGTTAGGGGGCCCCTTCAAGCCTGGAGGGGGCCCCCAGCCGACCCCCACAAGCCGCCGTTACCAGGTGGGAGAGCGCGGCTCTCAGCGCGGCTCTCCCAGCCGACCCCCACAAGCCGCCGTCACTAGGCGGGAGAGCGCGGCAGGACCAGGCGGGAGAGCGCGGCTCACCCAGAAGCAGCGGTAAGAGAGCATCATAAGAGAGCATCAGCACCCGCACCCACCACCACCACGACCCCCCCCCCCCCGGTCCACACCTGCACCAGGGCCCCGGGGGTGACGGTCCGCCCCTGGCTGTGGAATATGATGGGGTTATAAGCAAGGCCTATTAAATAAGCCCTTCACCACCTGGCGATTTTCCATTTTTTCTTTCCTCTTCTTTTATATTTCTCCGTCAAGCTTGTTGAGTTGTACTTTTGAATGAAAACATTCATTTTAGTGTACAGAGTACTGGAAAATAGGATAGATTTCAAAGTGCAGTGAAATTGCAAAAAAAAAAAAGTGCAATTCTGTAATTGTATTTTGGGATTATGTACTATGTTCACTATATATTAAAACTGATCTGACAGTATGATATATTAAAACTGATCTGACAGTATGATTCCTGAGCTCAGTATGAGTTTATAGATTCTAAATATACACATGTGGTCAAAATTGTTGGTACCCCTCTATTAATGAAAGAAAAACCCACAATGGTCACAGGAATAATTTGAATCTGCCACAAGTAATAATAAATTAATGAAAATGAACAAGTGAAAGTCAGGCATTGCTTTTCAACCCTTCTTCCACAGAATTAAAAAAAAAATTAAACTCATGAAATAGACCAGGACAGAAATGATGGTTCCGTAAAGGGAACCTGACCCCTCCAAATCAGCCCCAACCCTATGAATACCTGTCCCTGCACCCTCAGACATCCTTTCTAGCGGTCCTTTTGTGTAAAAAATGAGTGGGGTAACATTGACAAAAAGACCATCACACACTTACAATTCTGCAACTTCTTCTCCCTGAATAAGTCACACAGGGCATTTCCCTGTGCAATCCTAAACCCACCTGAGCAGCTCATTGTCACGCCCCGATGGATGTGATAAATAATCCTACTCCTCCTCGCCCTGATGTATGGGCGTAATAGCCGGTGTGACATTATTTACGTCACATCCAGTCATGGTGACGTCGGTACACCCTTTAGGTGTACTGCCGACCTCACCATTCGTATTGCACATGCACGGCTTTTGCTTTACACCTAAAGGGTGTACCGAGGTCATCATGACCGGATGTGACGCAAATAGCGTCACACCGGCTATTACGCCAATACAGCAGGCCAAGGAGGAGTAGGATTATTTATCATGCCCATCGGGGCATGATTATGAGCGGCTCAGGTGGGCTTAGGATCGCACAGGGAACGCCCTGTGTGACTTATTCAGGGAGAAGAAGTCGCAGAATTGTAAGTGTGTAATGGTCTTTTGTCAATGGTACCCCACTCATCTTTTACACTAAATGACCGCTAGAAAGGATGTCTGAGGGTGCAGGGACAGGTATTCATAGGGTTGGGGGTGCTTTGGAGGGCTCAGGTTCCCTTTAACTTAATATTTAGTTGCACAACATTTTGAGGCAATTACTGCAATCAAACAATTCCTGTAACTGTCAATGAGACTTCTGTATCTCTCAACAGGTATTATGGTGACTCCTCAAGAGCAGACTGCTCCAGTTGTCTCATGTTTGAAGGTTGCCTTTTCCAGGCAGCATATTTCAGCTCTTTCCAAAGATTCTCATTAGGAATTAGGTCAGGGCTCATAGAGGGCCACTTCAGAATAGTCCAATGTTTTCCTCTTTGGCTGGTTTCACACTGCAGTTTTTTCCCTGAAAAAGGTTCCATCCAGTTTGTGCGTCAAAACCAGGAGTGTCTCCAAAACTCAGAACAGGTGTCAATCTTTCAATTATAGTTTTTCTCTGCAAGCTCCTATCCTGGTTTTGGCACACAAACTGGATGCAACCTGATCAGGAAAAAAAACTGCAGTGTGAAACCAGCCTTAGCCATTCTTGGGTATTTTTAGTTGTGTGTTTTGGGTCATTATCCTGTTGCAAGACCCATGACCTGCGACTGATACCAAGCTTTCTGACACTGGTCAGCACATTTCTCTCTAGATTCCCTTGATAGTCTTGAGATTTCATTGTACCCTGCACAGATTAAAAACACCCTGTGCCAGTTGAAGCAAAGCTGCCCCAGAACATAACAGGGCCTCCTCCATGTTTCACAATAGGGATAGTGTTCTTTTATTGATATGCTTCATTTTTCCATCTGTGAACATAGAGCTGATGTGCCTACCAAAAAGTTGCACTTTTGTTTCATCTGTCCATAGGACATTCTCCCAGAAGCTTTGTGGCTTGTCAACATGTAGTTTGGCAAATTCCAATCTGGCTTTATTATGTCTTTTTTTTCAACAATAGTGTCCTCCTTTGTCATCTCCCATGAAGTCAACTTTGGCTGAAACAACGACAGATGGTGCGATCTGACACCAATGTTCCTTGACTTTGAAGTTCACCTTTAATCTCTTTAGATGTTTTCCTGGGCTCTTTTGTTACCATTCGTATTATCCACCTCTTTGATTTGTCATCAATTTTCCTCCTGCGGCCACATCCAGGGAGGTTGGCTACAGTCCCATGGATTTTAAATTTATGAATAATATGTGCAACTGTCATCACAGGAACATCACGCTGCTTGGGGATGGTCTTATAACCTTTAGCTTTAAAAAGGACCTGTCACCCCCCTGCTGCAAGACAAAGTAAATGCAGCAATGAATGCAGCATGTATGCTGCATTCAGGGAAGGGGTCCTCCATGTCTCTAGTTCCCCTGTACCCTGAGAAATAACTTAATTAAGCTTACAGATAAGAGGTCTAATGGGTGGGATCTTATTAACAAATCGTCACCGCTGGCACAGACCTCTTGCCTCCTCCTTATGTATTCAGCCCCTTGAATGTAAATGCCGCTGCCTCCTGTTCTGCCCTCCGCTTCTCCTGTTCTGTCAATCACACTGCTGCACAGAGCTGCATTGTGTGACATCAGCAGCAGAGCGCGCCATGATTTATCTGGCGCCAGATTCCTACCCTGCTGTTTGAATAAAGCATAAGCATGGCGGGCTCTGCTGCTTTCATCACGCAATGCTGCTCTGTGCAGCAGTGTGATTGACAGAGCAGGAGAAGCGGAGGGCAGAACAGGAGGTGGCGGCATTCTCATACAAGGATATGCAATTTGTATTTAAATATGCTTGATTAGCCTGTATGCGACAATGAATTCTCTGAAGCTTACAACAAGATAAGAGGATAAGGTAGATCAATTAAAGTTACTAATTCTGAAAGGGCTACTTAAGCCTTATTTAAAGATACCTTAGTATTGTACTAGAAACCACGTTTCCATTTAATGTATAACATAATAATATATTTTATTTATATAGCGCCAACATATAATGCAGCACTTTACAATTGATACACTTTAATCACAAATACACAAAAATAATCATTGTTTTAATTAAATTGGTTGTGGACCCAGGGTCACCGAAGCCATTTTTTAACATGTCAGTCTGCATTATACTTGTGTGTATGTGAGCACAGTGTGTGGCCTATACGTGCTACCATGCCCTAAAGCAGGGGTGGGGAACTCCAGTCCTCGAGGGCCGCAAACAGTTCAGGTTTTCACGATTTCCTTAGTATTGCACAGGGATTGGAATCATCACCAGTGCAAGTGATTATGTTATCACCTGTGCAATACTAAGGAAATCCTGAAAACCTGCACTGTTTGCGGCCCTCGAGGACTGGAGTTCCCCACCCCTGCCCTAAAGCTTCCCTGGCTTTGTCTCCCATCAAGGCTGTTATTGTTCAGGCATACTAATCATAAAAGGTGCTGAATATACAGCTGGTAGGAATTTCAGGGTGCTGACCAGGGCACTGCAAATCTTTTTGCTTAAATCAATTTAAAATGTCTTTTAAAAGTCATTTCCCTGTAACGTCTGTCAAGTACAACTTTGGTGGTATCGGCTGTATTAAAGGGAATCTGTCAGGTCAAATATCCATATGTAACTGCTATCATTTTCTAATTCCTTTCTTAAAGCTCTCTCTATTCATGTATTTCTCTTATTTATGCTTCCCTCCTATCCTGTGTAAATGTAAAATAAAAGATTCATTCCATCTGTCAATAACAGTGAGTTCTCTGCTGCCCACTCCCCAAAGAATGAATATTTATGCATCACTGCACTGTCCTGCCCTCCTCTGATCTCTATGTTATGTGACTCATTGCAGACAGAGGAGAAAGGAGGAGGAAGGAGAGGTATTTTCTTAGAAAATGCAGCTCTGAGATCTTCATTGTATGTATCTGAGACGTGTGTAATGTGTGCTCTGAGATATTTCTATGTGATTATAAGGACATTTGATCATTTGCTCAGCAGATGCACACATTACATGTATGCGGGAAAACCAATGTTCATATAAACAAAAATCTTTTACAGATTGCACAAATAAGTGTTCCCCAGAAGTTTGAGTCTTGAAATATTAACTAATTAATACTCACCATCTAGCACACAACGAGATCCAGCAAGGGCTATTTTGTGGTCTGTGCGAGCTCAGCAGTATAGATGTCATCATTAGAGATAAGCAAACTTTCCCCAAACATGTTCGCCAATTTTAAAGTCGGCACAAAAATTGCAGATTCCATTCACAATTGGAAAACCAAGCTTTTTTTCAATAAAATGAAATAAATCACAGAATGTGGTTTTGGTCAGGGAAAAAAAAAAGTCTGAAACTTAAAATGGCCCTTAAAAACATATCCTGTTTGTTTGGGGCCAAAATGCTCACTAGAAAACCCGTTGGCTGGGAACAACACCTAACCGTACGGTTAGGAATGTTCCCACCATCGAATCTACCGGCTTATATGTCTATCCTGAGGCTAGCAAAGTCTATGATAGGTCAGAAGTTCTGTGCCCATATTGCTTTTTTCTTCCTCGCATATGTGGTTCAGATTTCTTTTTTCTGCCCCCAAATCTGCAAGAAAAAAAAAAAACAAGTTGGCACAACACTTCTGAACTCTCATACCCTTTGCTTCATGATAGACACGCAGATTTTGATGCTTTTGTAAAAATTTGCTTCACAAGAAGCATCAAACAATTTAAACTGAGCATGGAGCCTTACAATAATATGGTGGGGTCACATTCATAGAAAGCATCCCCCATATGGTATCAGGTACACTGGCACTAGTGAGAGTGTGGCAAGCGGTGACGTCACAAACATTACTGCAGTTCAGACTTGAGGGGTCACACAGGGGCTATCCTGCAAGTTTGAACTGCGCTGCACTCCCTGATGTCACCGCTCCTCATATGCAGTCTCACAATACCAGCGAGATATATGTTACGTCTCATGCGATATCGTGGCTCTCACGACACAGCTAGTGTTATGAGCGCTGACGCTACTGAGGTTATCTCGGGTCACATAGCGGCATCCCCTGCTGAGTGATACCCGCTGTGTAACCTGAGACAAGGGAGGTCATGAGGATGTCTGAGGTTCATGAGCAGGCCTGGAAGCATGGTGAGTGTGACAGCGGTGCTGAAGCTTGCTAAGACATAGTGTGGGAAGTTAATGTCTAAACGATTTGAGCTGTGTTTGGCAGCTTTTGGGCTCTTTTGAAGGTGTTTTCTAGGCCCTTGTTTTTGCCTCCCATTAATTTGAATGGAATTCAGAAGATCATCAAACCGATCCGAATCTGAACTTCAAAAAGTTCGCTCATCTCTAATCACCATTTGACTAACCTTTGGAGTACTAGAACCTATGATTGGTTGCAGAGGTCAGATGAGGAGCAGCACTTCATTGAATGTTTTCCAATGATGTGCTGTACAAAGTCACTTGACCACTCCCAATCAGAGGCTGCAGTGATCCAGTGGCTGATTGAATGATGACATCTTCACTTCTTGTGCCAGCACAGATCCTTGTATACAGGTGGGTGCCAGTAGATGTGTATCAACCAGTGTATTTTATGTGGGTAAACTTCAACAGAGCAAGAGCTTGTGTTTATCCAATATGATACAAATTTTTAATGCATATTAATTTTATTTTAATTACCGTAGTTTTATTTTATTTTTATACTCTCAAATTCAGTTTGTCCCAGTTTGTGAAAATGTTGTGACAAAGCATGAATAAAGACATTTGTTCATGTGCTTTTTGGTAATTTTATGTCCAAGAGAATGATATCTATATGGTATAATTTACATGGTGGTTTATGTACGCAACCAAGACTCTGTTGTCGGTGAGTATGCTAATATGTTGCCCCATCAGGAGAGGAAGAAACCTCTCTAAGGCCTTCCTTATTGACCAAAATTCTCTGAGGATGGACGACATTTGGGCATGATCTGGATTCCACTCCCCCTGTAAAACATGTTCCCGGAGGTGAGCTTCCCAACCCCATGAGCTTGCGTCCATTGTAATTATGTTCAACACTGGAAGAGGCCAGGGAATGCGTGTCACCAGATGATCCATATGAAGCCACCATCTTAGTGACTCTACAGTCTCTAAAAATAGACAGATAGTCCCTTTCTAAAGAGTCTGCTAAGCAAACCTGTTCCCAGAGGACCTCACACTTAAGATGTCTCGAGTGGAGCTGAGCCCAAGCGACTGCCGGGATGCCAGAGGTTAATGTGCCTAGTAGGGACATGGCTCTCCTCAGAGTCATCTGAGGGTTGTGTATAGTCTCTGTCACTAATGAGACGACTTTCTGCTGCGTCACTGTAAGAAGGAGACAATGTTGGGACCAGGAATCCAATATGAGACCCAGAAAGGTCTGATGAGTTGAGGGTATCAATCTTGATTTCTCCCAATTGACCAACCACCCTAGATTTGTCAAAATGGTCCCAAATTTCCCTAGCTGAATATTGCAGTCTAGGGGTGACTTTACTACTATTAAGAAGTCATCTAAATATGGAGTTATAAGCACTCCCTGATGATGTAGGTGAGCCATCTTCTCTGCCACAATCTTGGTGAAGATTCTAGGGGCACATGACAGACCGAATGGAAGAGCCTGAAACTGGAAGTGCATAAGCACCTCTCCCATGTATAATGCAACCCGGAGGTATTTCTGATGAGATGGATGAATTGGGACATGATAGTAATCGTGCTTGAGATCTAATACCACCATGTGACAGTCCGCAAACAGAAGCCTGATGGCTGATGCAATGGACTCCATCTTGAAGGATTTCTGCAGAATAAAGGAGTTCAGCTTCTGGAGGTTGAATATGGTCCTGTAGGACCCGTCTGACTTGGAGATCAGAAAGAGAGGGGAGTAGAACCCCTGCCTCTTTCCACCACTGGTACTTCCCTTAAGACACCTTTGTGAAGGAGAGAAGTAACTTCCGCCACAAGGGCCTTGTGTTTCTCCATGCCGCTGGTACGAGTTATTATGAGAGACCACATAGAGGTCGAGGCCAATTCCAGCTTCAAGCCGCCTTGGACAATCTTCTGGATCTAGGTGCAGGTGGTTATACTGGACCAGGATGGGAGAAAAGAGGAAAGTCTTACTTCCCCTGGGGCGATCCGTCATTTGGAGGATTTCTTATGGTCAGAGGTGTTCTTAAACATGAATCCTGACTTGTTGTCACCTCTCTCGGACCAGGAATATCATGATCTCTTCTGTGAATTCTTACGGGAGAACCTTTTCCTGCGAAAGGAACACCCTTTAAAGGTGGATGTGGGAAAAGAAGGAAAATTCTTCGTTTTATCACTCGCTTTTTACAGAATGTTATCCAGAAGCTTGCCGAAAAGGACTGCACAAAGCTTGGATTTAGACTGGACTTCACCTGGCCAGGTCTTCAACCAACCTGCCCGACGTGCTGAATTTAGAAGTGCAGTGGACTTGGCTGCCAATCGTAAGGAATCAGCAGAGGTGTCGGCTAGGAAGGCAGCTGCCCCCTGTATATGGGGGAGAGAGGATAGTAGATCGTTCCTAGGAACGTTACTTTTTATTTGGGATTCCAGCTGCTGGAGCCATATGATCATGGATCCGGCGACACAGGTACTTGATGCTGAAGGCAAATATGTTTGCTGTAACTTCCCAGGCACCTCTTAGATAGCCATCGGTCCTCTGGTCTAATTGGTCCTTTAGGGTGCCTGAATCCTCGAAAGGTAGTGTTGACCGCTAGGTAGATTTTGCCACGGCCACATCTATTTTAGGACAAGTGTCCAAGGAAAAAGCCGCCTCAGGATCAAAGGGATATTTCTTCCTGATGGAAGAGGTGAGGGATCCCTTTCTTTCCGGTTTCTTCAATTGTTCCCTGATTAGTGACTGCAGCTTGTCATTAGCGGGAAGGTTCACTTCTTCTTCTGCGAGAGACCCCCAAACATGAGATCCTCTACTGACTCTGGGTCCTTAGATTTTACCAACCCCATAGTGGACCTAACCGACTTAAGAAGGTGGTTGATTTCATCTTTGGGAAAACAGGGCCTGCCTTCTGAGCAGCTGTCTGAAGAGGAAGAGTCAGAGGAGGAAGAAGTCAAACTAGTGTCATGTGAAGGTATGAGGGTTTTAGTCGGGGATTCCTCCTGGTCTGAGGATGAGTAATGTCTCTTGTGCTTTTTCTCTGCTTTCCTGAGGGACCTGAATTCTTCCCTGACTAGGTCTTTGAGACTAGCTGCTAAACTTGGAGCAGCCTCTCTCATGGACCTATCAATACAGAAGGAGCAGAGATTTTTAGAGTAGTCATCTAGAAGAGGTACTTTTCAAACACCACATTCATTATGCTTCTTTTTAGCATCCTGAAAAGATAGCAAGATAAGGACCAATTAGAGGCAGCTTTAACACAAACCTGTGGAAAGCTGTAGTACCAATTTAGGAGGGTCACCATCTGGAGTCCCAGAACCCTGGCTGGACTGAAGAACACCCCCCACACCCCCCGAAGTGGGACCTACGACTGCTTCAGAGTCTTTCTCCTGAATAGCCTGCAGTGAGTGCTGTTTGTCATACCTTGGAAGTACAGGACACCGACCAGCCACTCCACCACCCTCTATATGGCCTCCTGGAACTGAAAACAGGCATTTCATTGGCACCGCCATCATGGTCTCAACTGAGCATGCTCGGTGAAGTCAATTCCGTTTTCCAAGCCCAAAACTGGAAGTAGCTCTGAAGGCGCAAAATTTTACTGCAGGAGTGTCTTCTGATGTTCACCTGGGCACACAGCGTGATGGGCAGGAGCTGTGCATGCATGCTGCCACAGGTGATGCTGGGGCCGAAGTATGACCGCTTCTGGTCCCCTGCCAGGCTCTTCACCCGCCACCGCAAGAGGGTAACCTGGGGAGGAGCATCTGGACCTGAGATACGAGGCCACAGCCAGGTTAGCTGCTCTTCCACCCCACGGTTCAGGACCAGGGAACCATGATCTGTTCATCAGTTCAGAGGTTTCCCTCTCCAGGACAGGAAACCAAACTGAGGCAGAGAGCAGGTGCCGCCCTTTTTATTTCAGGGGTTTCCTGTCCTGGCTGGGTGGAACCTATCTCTCGTGGTGCTGTTATGGCGATCATGTAAAAATGAAATGACATTATGTATTCGTAGCACCACTACCACTGCCATTTATATTTACCTAATAATGTGACCCCCTAATGATCAGCTGCTGAAGCCTATCTAAAGGTACCGCTACACGGATCGTTAATGATATCACTTAAACATCACAGGATTTGAGTCGTTCAAGCGACATCATTACTACTTCGTTGCGTGTGTCACCGAAATTAAATTACGATAAATCGTTGGATCGTTGATCGCAGATGAGAACATGTTCTCAAATTAAACCAACCTGCTGCATTGTTGTGTGTGACACCGCGATAATGATGTCGTTCACGATTTTGCCCATTCACATCAGTGAACAAGCATCGTTCGCTGGGTTGTGTGAACGATGTCTGCTCACTACATCATTTGTGCATCGTCCATGATATCTACACGTGTGACATCTCATCAACGATGTCAAAAAGATGTCCTAACGACCGAGATCGTTGGTGATATCTAAACGACATTGGAGCATGTAACGGTACCTTTACTGATATTCCACTAATGTCTAACATCACAGCCCTATTAAGGATTTTAGAGTCTTATTAACATTTAAAGCGTGTGACCGCTGCAGCCAATCACTGAGCTCAGTGGCATCTACACTGCCATGGCTGAAATTGATTGGCTTTAAAGGTGACATGCTTTGATATTTAGAACAAAGATCGAGGCAGCGTAAGGAGGCCCTGCTGGAGCAGCAGAAGGGAAAGACAATTTTAAATTTTCACATAGAATCTATATAGAATAAAATATTTAAAATCTGGAAAAATCTTTTAAATGGTTGCTTTCTGCTTCATGTAATCTTCACGCCTTTAATAAAAAAAACTATAAAAAAACTAAAACGCAAATGAATGAAAATGTTAATTTAATAATGCTTATTTAGCAGAATACAAAGTTCCAAATGACTAATAAAATCAGACAAAGTCATAGTCACTGCACTTGTCATTGCTGGACTACTAATGCCACCTAGTGTTATAGTCTTCACCAGTCAGGTTTTTAGATTTTTTACAATTGCTAATAAAATGCTTGTAGATATTAAAGGGAACCTGAACCCTAAAAATCAGCCCCCAGCCTATTAATACCTGTCCCTGTACCATCATTAATGTATTCTAGCCGTCCCTTTGTTTAAAAAAATGGGTATTTATAAAGTGTATAAAAGTGATTTTAGTACCTGCTGAACTGTGGCTTCTCAGTTCTTGAGAAGTCACACAGGGCGTTCCCTGTGACTTCTCATCGCTGCCTGTAATTCAATTATTCACGCCCCGATGGGCGTGCTAATCAATAGTGATCCTCCTCGTCCTCATACATGGGCGGTATAGCCGGTATGACGCTAATCGCGTCATATCCGGCTATACTGACATCAGTACACCCATTTGGGTGTAGAGGACCGAGCGATGCGCTTTGCGCATGCACGAGGTTGCTTTACAGCAGCTCATCACAGATGACACCAGTCCCTGCTGTTCACCCTCGTCACAGAGTAGTCCTAGACCGCTTCTGCCGGGGACAGTATGGTGGAGTAAACACAGAACAGAGCGTCTTTTCCACTCTGCGGAAGTGGGCGCATAGCTGATGTCTCACTGATCCACAGCAGGCTCCCTGATTGGGGGAGCCTACTGTCAATCACAGTGACTTTGGATATGTCTGCATCTACTGAGGGTAGTGGTGATGTCACCAGAAGTGCCAAATCGCCAACAGGAGCGGTCTGTGACAGGTGCAAGCTATCTGCCTGTTGGTGCTTAGACACAAGTTTTTCTTTTGAGTTATCCCAGATACCGCCGTTAACATGAGCACAATTTTTATCTAGGGGTATAATGAGCATTTTGAACACACAGGTTCTACATAGAATTTGTTAACAATAGGTTGTCATAATGAAAAGTTTCCTTATCTTAGTGTTGGTTCAGCACCAAATGTATCCCTTTTAAAAGAGGTAACACCAAAAAGTAGACCCAACAGTTTGTTACCCACATTCTTAGGAGCGCAGCAATACCCCACAAATAGTCAAAAAAGCTCTGTTTGGCCACACGGCAGGTCTGATCAGGAAGGAGCACTATGTAGCTTTTAGAGCTCAGATTTTGTGAGAATAGTTTGCGAGCAACATATTCAGAGCCCATAAGGTGCCAGAAAAGCAGAAGAAAAACAAAAGTGACCCCAATGTAGAAATTGTATCTGTCAAATAATGTATCCATGACTCCAGTGACTATTCTGTAGAAACTTCACCACACTTTTTGTAGAGAATTGGGAATATGCCAGTTTAGTGCCTTCACACGGTGGCACTATATATTGTAGCTCCCCTATACACTGTGCCCAGTTTTCCATAAAATAAGTGTGCTCTCTCCACTGTAATAATGCCGCACACGTAGTCCTTTACTGTGGTTTAGGCACAAGGGGGCTCAGGAGGGAGACATTTGGATTTGGGAGTGTAATTTCGCTGGATTTTCTTTGGGGGGTGGGAGAAGTCACTTTTACAGAGTCTTTGTTCTATTAGTTATGTGGGGACCCCCCATATTTCCAGTGATAGATTACAGAACTGAGTGGGACCTGGGTTTGTGAGTGGATAAGTTATGGATTCAATCAGTAATATTTTGGGGTAAAAATGGGTTAAAATGATGGGACACTGCTAGAACAGAGACCAAACGGAGTCCAAAGTCTCTCCATCTGCCTCATTATAGTTAGTGTTTCCATCGGGGGTTTTGTCTGAAATGCGGTTTTTGGAACTTACACAGAAACCCCAACATTAGTGCTCAGCAGAGAACACAGGATGTGATCTGAGCCTAAGGGTATGTGCACATCGGACGTTTTGTGGGCTGTTTTTTAGCGTTTTCCGTCGGCGGTTTCGCTGAGTTTTATGTTAATTTATGTTAATCCTAGCCACCGGTTGGATTAACATGCTAGTCAATGGAGTTTAGAAAACGCTGTGTACATTAGAACGTTTTTTTTTTTCTCCTTTCCAGTTTCTTCACCGGTTTTCCACCGGTTTTCAAAGATAGAGCAAGTGACTTCTTTTGAGCGTTTTTCCAGCGGATCTAGCTTATAAGTGCACCAAAAACCAGTCTGGAAAACGCTAAGAAAAACGCTGGGGAAATCGCCAAGAACACGGTGTACAAACGCTAATAAACCGATCGCAAAACGTTAGCAAAACGCTAACAAAACGATGGACACTGCTGAGCTCAGAAAACTCAGTTTCTGCAATTCTACACCGGTTTTAGGATGGTCTGCAAAGATGCAGAACCGTCTGATGTGCACATACCCTTAGTGGTAGGATGGATTTATTCTTTGCATTGGTGTGATTACTGCATTACCAGAATTATATAGGATTTTTTTATATTATGCTTCTTTCACATCACAGTAAAAATCTTTTTTTATAATAGTTTTTTGCCACCACATTGAGAGCTGTGACTTATTTTTTTTTTTCGAAAATCTCTTTTATTCAAGAAAAAAAAAAGTCACTTACCGATATAACATGTGTAACAACAATATGGATAATGACATGTATATTCACAGTTATCAATATTCATAGATACGAATGGAAAGCAAAGATGCCAAAACAGCATTGCTGACTCATAATATAACAAGGCAAAATTTAAGTAAAAGTAATTGAGTCTCATAACGACAAACTCTTCAGAGTATATGCCTTTCCAGCTAATGCAGATAACTGCCTACCAAAATTCTATAGTTATCTAATAAAAACAGAACAAAGAAACATATAGCATAAGGGTGGAAACACACTGGCATGACAAAAAAAACAGTCCCATTCCATCCAGGAGAGTCGGATGAGTGACATCTGTTTTTTTGCTCTGTTTTGCATGCAACTGCTATGCAAGTGTCCGACATTTTGTTGGATGGGATCCCAGTGTAATCCGTGTTGTGAGGTAGCACCCAGGGAACCCACTTGCATAACGACAAGAACACGTGTTTATAATTTAACCAATGTCTACCCGTTTATTTTTCACATATAATAACATAACCCGGGTAGCATGTTTGACACATTGCTCATTGATTAAACACTTTACATAAATACACCATACATTAACATATAACATTACATAACACTTATTGCACATAACGTCTTATTGTAACCCTGGACCTGTAACCATCTCTCTGTCCCCATTGGAGCTCTACTAACAGCTCCCGTGGTGGCTACGGCCTCCGGCCTATATACACTTTACACATACATTTATCAGTTTACCTGTATATATATCAATGGGCCCTGTGGGTCCCAATGGCGGTACCTGCCGCCTGGCTTTAGTCAACCAGCACGATGACTCCATATATACCCCATAGTCAGGATTCCTGCCTGACCGGGACCTTACATACTACATGTGATCCACCATACAATATTCATGGATCCCATGCATCCTTACACCCACTCACAGCCCATCATAATACATCCATGGACTGTGGCTCCTCCATGACCATAACAGGGACCTGGTCAACCGTAGAATCCAGGCTAACCATGCGTCACCATGGCCTACTCACCACGGTACGGGCCACCAGTCGCCACCAAACCTCCATCTCATGGCAGGTCTCCAGGTCAACGACTGTACCCTGCATCTGAGTAGCACCCTATCGGATCAGCCATGGTTACCCTTCTAGGAGCCTTCGTGACCCCTGTCTCTGGCCACAGGCACACCCACACTATTGGAGGTCGTGGTTGAGGGACAGGTACCCACTGCAAGCAGCAGGCCAAGCCTCCCTCTCATCCCACAGGGATGGAACGCCTCCAATATCATCCACTCCAGCTGGGGCTCTCCCACAGACTCCGCACATGGCCTTTCTACCTAAGCCATAACATACACATATAGTTAAAACAGGTCCCTCACTGACTATCTAGTCGGACCTCGGGCGGCTATGCCCGCCTGGCACATTTCACGCACCAGGTGCACAGTTCACACAAGCATTCGAGAACTGCTTTCTTACCGAGCACAGATCCGGGTCTTGCTGCCTGGGTCACGGGTCCACCAAGTGTCCCCAAGGGCTCCTTTCCGGACGTGTCTCAACCACACGCCCGGACCAGTCTCCACCTGGGTCAGCCCCGGCTTCCCAACTCCAGGAGCTGTAACAGCACCGGACCTGGTCACCGGTATGGAGCTAGCATGCTCCCTTCATTCCATACAGAGCCCTGGACTGGACTGCTCTGCACTCTGGCTGCTCATGGATCACCATCCTCTCAGGCTGATCTCTGGCTGATAATGAATCTCTCAGACACTCAGCTGGCAGGCTCTTATCGTGCCTGCCACTCCCACACTGACTCATCCAGCTGGGCGGCTATTCCGCAGGACACACCCACCTGGGCTGTCAGCAATCAACACCCATTCCTTTTCTCAGGGCCCCATCGA
Source organism: Allobates femoralis (assembly GCA_033576535.1). Classification (NCBI taxonomy): domain Eukaryota; kingdom Metazoa; phylum Chordata; class Amphibia; order Anura; family Aromobatidae; genus Allobates; species Allobates femoralis. Next base: position 171,918,723 of record JARQOC010000003.1, read on the forward strand.
TCTCAGGAGCCACTCACAGCCGCTCATTAGGCTCATGATTGTATCACATCTACAGCAGTCACTCTCACATTTAACACCTTGTGTTCCGGGTAGGTTCACACAGCATCATCACAGGAAAACCGGCCAGTGTGAACAGGATCATACCCTCATCCTGCATGTGATGCGCCCCGGCCATGGGGACCATGCCGGCGGTGCCTCATAGTGTGCAAAGCGTTTTCCACATGCGATTTGTAATTGAAATCAGACACCACATTGCCTACACACTTGCCCGCATTGTGGGAATCACAACACTCCTTACATCAAATCCTTTGTTTATGTGTTAAAAGAAAGCCTTGAGTGACATTGTTCTTGATTGATGCTTACTAACATATTGTTGTATATTGGTACATGGTAAATATTATTCCTTTTGCAAGGTGTATTGCCCTCTATCCTAACATAACTGTTGTGTTATTGTTGTGGTGGTTTTTGTAGGAGAGTGTAATGATGATAGAATTTCATTTAGGTCCTTTGCGATGTCGTACACTGGGTGGTCATCCCATACTTCTTTTGTGCAGGTACCTTGTTATGTGGCAGTGTGTATTTTGCTTATAACGCAGCTTCCCTGTCCAATGTCATGGCTACCCCGCAAGTGTTCCCCCCACATATAACCTACAGATGGTGAGGATCAGGCCTGCCATCACCTACTACAATTCACAAATGTGACAATGTGTTTCGGCATGAAAATGCCATCAGTTGTAGACCATGAGCTTATTTTCGTGGCCTGCATTGATGGCTTATGCCCAAGTTGTGTTATTAATGGCCGAGAGCGTCTCGTATACTGACGCATGCCAAGTATTACGTCACGTGGTTAAGCATTATTTAAGGCATGTGTCCACATAACTATTCACTTTACCACACATGGCTAAACAAGCCGCAAGATCTTTTATCCCACATAGTAAGACACTCCATACCCTGCTGTTTAACTACTGCAATTCCTTAGCCATCATTCATGTGCCTTAGAAAACCGTTGTATGTTCATGGGTTATGTAGGGCCTGTACTGGTCAAGGTTTGTCTTTGTAACATTGTTGAACTAGCATATTGGGTTAAAAGAAGTCAGAGTATCAGCATGCACAGTTTTTGACATAGGTCTCAAAAGGTCCATGTGTATTTCCAACAACATTAGAGCAATATTGTGTTGCTGGCATCCTGGGTAGAGATGAGCGATGTTCGATTCTAAATATTCGCCAATCTCAAATTCGAGCTGTTTGGGGCGGTGTTTGAGTCATTGGACGAATGCAAACAATTTGCTTAAAATTCGGCAGTTCAAGGTTATGTTCGATAACGTTACGATCACCAAAAGCTTAACCCTAACCCTAATACTGTTAATGAATGTTAATATTCAGTTTCAGTGTATAGTGTGTGGTGTGGGGCGGGGTTTAGATCACAGCTGCAGAAATAATGCCGATCTCCATTTTTTTCCTCCTACTTGCATATACATTGGGGCGGTGCACTCTGTCAGCCAATGACACACACACAGCAAAGTGCATTTTTTGGACACAAGCAAGGGCATGTGTCATTGGCTGTGTATGTCACATGTCCTTTCCCTATAAGACCAAGACATTTTTCCCATCCTTTCCGCAGTGCTGCAGTTGTGTGTCAGTCAGGCACCGCTACTGCTGCTGTGGGTGCTATAAAGTGTTAGTTAGATAGATAGTGAGTGAATCTCAAGTTAGATAGACAGATAGGTTTAGGGAGTAGGGACTATTAAGAATCTCAGCCCTTTTGAGGGCTACTTCAGAAAAGTAGGGAGTAGGGATTAGTTATAAATATCAGCCCTTTTGAGGGCTACTTCATAGAAGTAGGGACTAGTTATAATATCAGCCCTTTTGAGGGCTAGGTTAGAGCAGTTCTTATTAGTTTTTGCCAGGCAGGTGTGTGCCAGTGCTGTGCAAGTGTTTTTCAAAAGCATCTGGCCAAATCTAGCTCACACAATCCTTTAGGGCAGGTAGTGTAGCACTGCTATGAAGAAAGATACACTACCTGTCTTTAGTAGCCAATTTTTTTTAAAGCAGCTAGTCCAGGCAATTTTTTTTGGGCTGGTAGCAGTGTCTGGTAGTCAGCGGTGTAGCCCAGATGTAAAGTAAGCTACACCGCCTGTCTATCCAGCAGCCAGTATTTTACTGCAGCTAGTCCAGGCAATTCTTTTGGGCTAGTAGCAGTGTCTGGTAGTCAGCAGTGTAGCCCAGCTGTAAAGTAAGCTACACCGCCTGTCTATCCAGTAGCCAATTTTTTACTGCAGCTAGTCCAGGCAATTTGTTTTGGGATGGTAGCAGTGTCTGGTAGTCAGCGGTGTAGCCCAGGTCTAAAGTAAGCTACACCACCTGTCTATCCAGTAGCCAATTTTTTACTGCAGCTGGTCCAGGCAATTTTTTTGGGCTAGTAGCAGTGTCTAGTAGACAGTGGTGTAGACAACTTGTGAACCAAGCTACACTGCCTGCCTAGTTCAGACTAATTTTTAACTGCACCTAACACAGGTAATAGTTTGGGCCTAGTAGCAGTGTCATTTAGACAGTGGTGTGTAGCCCACTTGTGAAACACACTACACTGCCTGTCTAGTTCAGACTAATATTTAACTGCACCTAGCCCAGGTAATAGTTTGGGCCTAGTAGCACTGCTTGGCCACTCAGCTCTGCTCGATTTCCATCCGAATTTATTTTTGCCAAGAAATGCAGCGTTGCCAATTTGTTTACATACAAAATGAGTGGCAAAAGGCCTGCTGCTGGTGGAAAGGGAAATAGGCATGGTGGAAAGGGAAAAACAGTTTGTGTCCGTGGGGTAGGTGGTAAAGAAACAGTAACATCTGCTGAAAAAAGACCATCTTCCACCCAAAGTAAGATGTCTACTTCTTTCCGTGGACAATCTGATATGATCCCTTTCGTACAGACACGAGTCACACGACGATCGATGAGGCACAAAAAGAGCAGGCGCTTGAATGGATAGCAAGCGCTTCATCAACTGGGCTCTCCTCCACCTCAACTTCGACATCACTAATACACCAGTCGTTAGAGGTGTCACCCCAATCGCACTTGCTTCCTCACAGCTCCCAAGTCTCCAGCCACCCATCTGAGTATGGGGTAAGACAGATGGTTGAGTATTGAGAGCTTCTTCACTCATACTATAGCCTGGGAATCAGAGGTCTGCTCCAAAGCTTCTGTGAGTCCAGACGAGGAAATGATCTGCACTGATGCCCAGAAGCTTTGTGAGTCGGATCCAGGCCCCGATGAAGAAGGTTCTGAGCAAACATAATGTAGACCCTCATTCCCAAACTGTAAGTCCTGTTGGTGGAGACAATGAGGAAGATGCTGATGAAACTGAGATACCTGATTGGAACGACATTTGACTTTTCGGTCAGGGCAGGAAGAGGTTGACTCTGAGGATGACGGGTGTGAGAGCACACAGGGTGATGAAGAGGTTGGAGATCCCACTTACTGTCAACTCACAGTCAGACAGTCGATGAGGGGAAGCAGAAGAGGTGGAGGTTAGGTTGCGTCTTCCTGGACAGAGACGGAGTACTAGAAGCACGTCAACATCTGCATCCTCAACCACAACTCTGCTTCTGCGCTGGCAGGCCGAACGACTTCTGTAGAGATGCAAGTCGTTGAGCTGCGGGATGCGAACGGCAGAAGTGATCACACAGTGACCGTGCCCTCTGCAGAAGCCCATCTAGGCCAGGATAGTGGGCTAAAAATTGCTGGACAACCAGGTTCAAGATGTGAGCCATACAAGGCACATGTGTCACATTGCCCCAGTAAAGGGCCGCACCCAGCATTGCAGCATTGCAGCATTGTCGCACGCGGCCTTCCCTGCCTGCAGGTTCAATGGAGACAACCATTGATGAAACTCGGTCTCCACACCTGACTACAACTCCTCAGCTGTGTGACTCACATTTCCCATACATTTCAACGTAAACACTGCCTGATGCCATTGAGCCCTGTTGCCAGCATAGTAAGGAAGTGTGCAGGACTCCTTCTGCGCTGTTAGAACGCAGGTGGCATTACCAGACAGGCTTTGGGTGCAGGTGGAGGACCGATATGAGGCTGAGGAGGCAGAAGCAGTGAAGGAACTTCTACATTCAGAAGATTGACGCACACCTCGTGGGGACAGCAAGACTTGGCAGCAACCCCTTCTCCTGCTGTCACCATAGTTACCCAGTTCCCAGTCACCGACATGTAAAGCCCCTGTCCATACTTACTCGTCCAAGTGTCTGTGGTGAAATGCACCCTGTCACACACAGAGTTTCTCAAGGAAGCGGTGATGTTGTGTGTGACATGCTGGTGTAGCGCAGGCACAGCTTTCTTTGAGAAGTAGTGGTGACTGGGCATCTGGTACTGGGGCACTGCGACGGATATAAGGCCTTGAAAATCCTCTGTGTCCACCAGGCGGAAAGGCAGCATTTCTGTAGCCAACAGCTTGCAGATGGTGAAATTCAATCTCTTAGCTTCGTCATGGCTAGGAGGAAATGTTTTTTTACTTGTCCACATCTGAGGGACCGAAGGCTGGCTGCTGTGCTGAGACGGGGTTGAGTAGGGTGTCCCCGGCAAACTGCTGGTCGGTGAGGAAGGTGCAGGCGGAGATATTATGTTGCCTTCATCCAAAGGTGGTGCTCTCATGTCTGACAGTGCTCAACACTAGTAGGCGTTTCCACTTCCAAAAGAACCGACGACCTGCCAATCACACTGGCTGTTGCGGGTAAAGAGGTGGAAGGTCTGCGTCCAAAAGCATGTGTGGCTGCTGTCCCCACAGTCACAGAGAATGAAGAGGCCATTGATGCACTTGATGGGGCAGATGGTGGTTGGCCCGGCCCGCTAGGCCGCATTGTAGCACAGTGAGCTTCCCATTGCGACTTTTGCTCCATATCCATGTGATGGGTTTATGCATGAAGTACTCAAACTATTGATTTTTTGGCCTCTACTTAGATTTTGGTGACAAATCTTCCAGATAACATGGGGAGACTAAAGGCTTGTGGATTTTGGAATGTGCTGCATGAAAGTCACCTCACCAACCATTTTAAGCTTGCAACTCTGGGGCAATTGATGCCTCGTAAGTGGTGTTTGTGCCCAAATTTTTGGAAAAAATTGAGACTCTTGTTGGAGTCCCCTTGCTGTGTTTTTACATGATTTTAGAAGGGCATGACATGCCTATATCTGTCTCTTCTCCTCCTTTTTCTTGTCCAGTTCTTTTCGCATTTTTATATGTACTTGTCACTTTCCATGTGTTTGTTGTGTCTTCTGAGTAGTTTGTCACCTTTTGGACACCTTAGAAGGTGTTTTCTATGTGTTTGTACGTGTTTGTGTTTGCCTGCCAATATTTTCAATGGTATTCGACAGTGTTCAACAGGTGTTCGACGAACATACCCCAATTCAACGAATGAATCGAATTCGACACTAGGGTGGTGGCTTATCTCTAATCCTGGGTAGTCATGTTGGATGTGTGCGATTGCTGCCTTTTTTGGGGATAATCTTTGGCCTGTTGTGGGCCAACCAAGGTGTCATTGGTTTCCCCATGGTTTGGATTTTTTTTTGTAGTAAATGAACTATTTGAGGCGCACGGTGCTCTGAAATTGTTCCCTTAAGTACATGATGTGAACATTGGTGGCCGTGTGTGTCAGGTCCTTGCCCTTCCAAATGTTAAGTGGGTTCCCCATATAACACATCAAATGCTTCTTGTATTGGCCTGTGTTTGAAATCTTAATGATGTTGTTCAGACTGGGTTCCTATGTTTCTGTTGGAAATATGTTGCACATGAGTAGAGCCTAGCTTCCAATGTAGGTTGCCTCAACATAGCTGTTGGCAGTGTAGCAACCCTCTAGGTTGCATTCGGTGGGTGCAGCGTCTGGTCACATGATGTTGATAATGTCTGGATGTTACTTGTGTGGCATGCATAAATGATTGTCCGGTGAACTTTGCCAGTGTTCCAGGAGATTGAACACAACCCTTGGATTGTTAGGTGGCAAACATGCATCTATGACTATCTGTATGGCTGCAATAAAATCACACATTGCACTCGTCCGAGTTTCACGCCAGTGTGCCCATACCCTAAAAGAAGTTAAGGGAAGGAAAAGAAAAGATGAAGGAAAAAAAAGGGAGGGAATAATGGTGGGGGGAGGGTTGGTGGGGTTTTGATGGTACACAAAGAAGGGGGCCTTTACTGAACACCCATCTCCTTGCCCTGAGGCACCATTATGTTCCAATAGACGGAATTACTCTGAGTTACCTTAAGTACAGAACTAATATGCCTGTAAGGGACTGGGGATTGAAGAGAGTCGTACCTATGCAGAAGAACATCTATTGGCATGCAGGACTGTATTTCACAATACTGACTAATATGCCCAGCACTTACATCAATGTCTCCAATGTCGTGATGGGCCGGAGCTGTGACGAACATCCTGAGTGGGCAACACGTACCGTAAGTCTTGTCCATTTTCCTGCTGACAGGGATGTAACCCCATCTCCGGGGCCCATGTCATAGCAACACCCCAGTGCCACTGGTAGTTTACACAATCTTGGAATAATAGTTCTAAGTGCAGAAATACAATGTCTAAGTATCCCCATTTTAACTGTCTTGAATGGACCCTGGATCATGGACAGTAAACCAATCCGAGGGGAACACTGTGTATCTTCACCTGTGACATGTAAATGGATTTGAAAAACGTTTTTCCACAAATTGAGAATCGGGGGGACAAGCCCACCACAGATCAACCATAGAACCTGCATCATTGTTGACTTTTATTTTTTGACAAACAGCTGTATAAAGGCTTATTTTTTGTGCAATGAGTAGGGACATTTTTTGGGTACAAATTTGGGGAACATAACATTTTTTGATCCGCTTTCAGATTTTTCAGATGAAGAATCAATAAAAAACAGCATCTCACTTAGACTTATCACTTTTTTATGCTTTGCAACTTTTACACATTAAAAACTATATTTTACAAAAATGTATTTGACTTTGCATCACCATATTCTGAGCACTGCAACTTTAATTTTTTTTTCTCTGAATGAGCCTTATTAGGGCTTGTTTTTTTACATGACAGTTTGGAATTTTCATTTTTACCATATTTTTTTTTACATATGAATTTTTGATTACTTTTTATTTACTTTTTGTGCATTAGTATGATGAAAAACTAAATTGAGTGTTTTTTGTATTTTTTTTGCGGTATTCTCCATACGGAATGCATACGTTTTATAGATCAGGTCTTTCCGGATGCAGTGACACCAATTATGTGTATTTCTTTGTTATATGTTTTAACTCAAAATCTTCGTTTTCAGTGGCGAAACGAGTTTTCATGATTTTTCTGAGCATCTCTTTTTTTACTTTTTCAGAGTCCCACTGTGGGAACTGAATATTTCTCACTTTCATAACTTGTCTACAGAAGCACACAGCCTGGAAGACCCTGCCCATAGCAGGATCTTATAGGCCACAGTACCCGCACCTGCAATTAATATCACCGGGGGAGGAGGGGGAAGATGTTGCTAAAGGGGGTCTTTTATCCTCTTAGATATCGCTATTGGACAGAGGTATGCAAGGCGCTAATGAGACCCAATCGGTTCCAAAAATGGCCGGAGACAAATGCCCACAGGTGTGAGCTGTCACCTGCAGGAATTTCAACAGCAGGGCTGCGCCATACACATATTTCTTAAGGTACCGTCACACAGGGAGATATCGCCGGCGATGTTGGCGGCAACTGAGGGGCGTGGTCAGGTTGCGGCGACATCGCCGGAGAGTTCCCTCGTGTGACAGGGCGATAATCAGGCGAAAAATCGCCTGAGTAACATCGCCAGGTTTCCCAACAATGTTGGGAAACCTGGCGATGTTGGTCAGGCGATCATGCTTGATCGCCCTGTGTAACGCGGCAACCTGCAATGTTGCGGGCGATTCCGCCTATCTCCAACATTGCGAGTTATCGCTCGCTGGGTTGCTGGACAACCCAGCGAGCGATATCCGCGGCAACTAGCCGGCGACATCGCCGGAAAGTTGCTCAGTCTGACATCTCCCCAGCGATGTTGTCAGGGATGCGCGCTCCCGCGATCGCCGGCAACATCGCCGGTGATATCTCCCTGTGTGACGGTACCTTTAGAGCTGTTAAAAACCGGCGCTGAGGAATAAGGCTGCTGAACGTCCGCTGTTAAAAGGCATATTGGCAGTCGTTAAGGGGTTTAAAGCAAACCAAACTCCAGGATTTAACTGCCTGTAAATCAATGCAGCAGGTGATTGACGTGTGCAGCATGACAACACTATTTGGGTGTTTGTTTTTTTTTATTCCTCCCCTGTGGGCTTGCCTTTCTGACGTACGTCAATTATTCTCCTGGATGAGAGGGAGGGGGTTTGGCTTACAGCACAAAGACAAGCCCAGTGGGGAGGGGTGGCAAAAAAAAATAGCAATGTCATGCTGCACACATCAATCACCTGTTGAACTGATTTACAGGTGGTTAAATCCTGGTGGTTGGTTCCCTTTAAAGAGGTTGTCTAGTGAAAACAATTCATCATTTAATAACAAGATAGGCGATAGCTTATTGATCATTGTGAAGTCTGAGCACTGGGACCTGCACTGAAGTGGGCACTTTTATCCTTGCTAGAATGGAGTGGCAGAGCATATGCTTGATCGCCAGAGTGATCAGCAGGGTCTGCTGGGTCTAAATGGCCTGAAATCAGCTCTGCAGCACACTCAGGATGATGAATTTGGCCAGTAACTAAGGTCAGCCCGACTTGTAGACAAATTCAGCAATAAGAAAAGAAAAATGTAATGCTGAAATCAGGCGTGTGGAGTCGAATTCAGGGAAATTGAGGAGTCGGATGTGTGGCTTACTAACGTCACAGCCCTGCTTGTGGAGTCGAAGTCCATTTTGGCGGAGTCAGATTCATGGAAACTAAAGAGTCAGATGTTTGGCCCCACAGTCGTGGCTGAAATAACCACAGAATATGGCCAGGATTATAGAGATCACTGCTAACATTGGAGAATCCTGACGTGTGCAGTGACAGAGAGGGATTGTAGCCAATGTGGGAAAACCTCGACATTCCCTTTTAGACAAAACGCCAATACATAAAGACTACCCATAATCACAATTTAACCTGGTAAAGATATAAATGGGGCTGTAGTACTGATTTACTGGACACCTTTAGTGAAAAAAAAAAATGATGGCTGGTTCTAGTTTAATTCACCTTAGGAGTTTTGGTGCAATAACCTCAATGTGCAGTAGGGTGGGACTGTGGGGCCGCGTGTGGGGGCTTCGGCTCTGTTGTGGCCCTTCAGCATTAATACGAGTCTCCTTTTATATTTTGCATTAGAGCTGCCTCTAAGATGGCCAGTGTTTGTGCCTATTTATCTCCTGGTGTTCTCCAGCAAAATGGCGCCGAGGCAGCACATGGTCAGATTAACCACCTGCAGTCACCAGCAAAACGTTACCGTTGGCAGCACAGCCACAGGACGAGATCTAAGCTCATCATTGATCAAGGCCACTTCACACACACAGATATCTGAGTCCAATATCTGAACAGATCTCTGGTTGCAGTGAAATCATGGATACATTGTTCCATTTTGTGGCTGTGTACAACATGGAGCAATGTATCCATGATTTCACTGCAACCAGAGATCTGTTCAGATATTGGACTCAGATATCTGTGTGTGAGAAGTGGCCTTTAAGGTGCCATCACACTTGCCGACATCGCTAGCAACATCGCCGAAAAAGTGACGTATTAGCGATGTCGCGCTGTGTAAACGAGCGGCGAGATCGCATTTTATCGCAGGTTGACAGGTTTACGGGAAGACCTGCGATAAGGCTGGATCGCGCCGTGTGACATCGCCAGAGCGATGTCGGCGGCGATCCAGCCTATACCGCAGCGTTGCTGCGGATCGCTCGCTGGCCTGAGCCCAGCCCAGCGAGCGATGTCACCGCCCGCATCGCTGCGGTGTCGCCGGCCGCAGCGATGCTGTGTGACAGCTGGCCAGCGATGTCGGAACCGAGCGGGCACCGCGCATCGCTTCCGACATCGCTGGCCAGATCGTGCTGTGTGACGGCACCTTTAGAGTTCCCAGTCTGTGCATACACACCATTCTACTGGAGGTTAATCTGAGAATGCAACCATCTTAAGCACCATTTTCCTGGAGAATGTCAGATGAATGTGCACAAAGTGCCTCCTGCAGTGAGGACGGCGCTAACGCAGAATTTAGAAAGTGGCTTATAGAAATGTGAAGGGATTACAAACTCAAGACCCAGACTACGGATTCTGCCCCACAGGCTTCTATCAGTGACAGCCACATTATAGCAACACCTTAAAGGGAACCTGTAAAGTCATTTATGTTCCCAAACCTATCACTTAAAGCTTGTAAAAAAACTTTTTATTGCTTACATTTTCCCCCATTGTGTAGACCTGTGGGCGGTCTCTCCAGGTCTATGTCTCTACTCTATCCGAGGCATTACACTCGGTAGGTGTGATAATGTAATTCAGAAGCACGGTCCTGAGTTTAAAACCCGTAGGTTGCTCCTTCTTGGTATGACACCGCTGCGCATCATTTCAAGTCCAGGGCAATGTGGGGGATTATTGGCTGTACTTACTGGCTTCAGAATGAGCTCTGTGCATGCTTCAAAGCCGGCCGGTATAACCAATACACCCCCACACTGCCCAGGATCGGAAATAATGCACAGCGGCATCAAACCAGGAAGGAACAGCTTATGAAGTTGGAACTCGGGACTGAGCTTCTGAATTACATTATCACGCTCACCGGGACATGATACCATGGAGTGAGGAGAGACATGGACCAGCCACACGTCATGCACAGGTCTACTACACACCATGGCTATCACTGCACCATGCGGCCACCACTGCACACACCGACTGCACCATGCGGCCACCACTGCACACACCGACTGCACCATGCGGCCACCACTGCACACACCGACTGCACCATGGGGCCACCACTGCACACACCGACTGCACCATGGGGCCACCACTGCACACACCGACTGCACCATGGGGCCACCACTGCACACACCGACTGCACCATGGGGCCACCACTGGACACACCGACTGCACCATGAGGCCACCACTGGACACACCGACTGCACCATGAGGCCACCACTGGACACACCGACTGCACCATGAGGCCACCACTGGACACACCGACTGCACCATGAGGCCACCACTGGACACACCGACTGCACCATGAGGCCACCACTGGACACACCGACTGCACCATGAGGCCACCACTGGACACACTGACTGCACCATGAGGCCACCACTGGACACACTGACTGCACCATGAGGCCACCACTGCACACACTGACTGCACCATGAGGCCACCACTGGACACACTGACTGCACCATGAGGCCACCACTGGACACACTGACTGCACCATGAGGCCACCACTGCACACACTGACTGCACCATGAGGCCACCACTGCACACACTGACTGCACCATGAGGCTACCACTGCACACACTGACTGCACCATGAGGCCACCACTGCACACACTGACTGCACCATGAGGCCACCACTGGACACACTGACTGCACCATGAGGCCACCACTGCACACACTGACTGCACCATGAGGCCACCACTGGACACACTGACTGCACCATGCGGCCACCACTGCACACACTGACTGCACCATGAGGCCACCACTGGACACACTGACTGCACCATGAGGCCATCACTGCACACACTGACTGCACCATGAGGCCACCACTGCACACACTGACTGCACCATGAGGCCACCACTGGACACACTGACTGCACCATGAGGCCATCACTGCACACACCGACTGCACCATGAGGCTACCACTGCACACACTGAGTGCACACTGCACCACGTAGTCGCGCAGCCTCCGCACAAGCTCTGGGTGATGAACGGAGCTCTTCACAGGGCGAGAAGTGACTGGCACAGCTGACTACACACAAGCTCCGCCCTCCAGTGCGTAATGACGCTTAGTCTCCGCCCACATGGCGGAACACGTGCTTCTTCCGTTACCTTGCGTTGTTGCCTAGTAACCAACAGCTTTACCAGATTTGCCCAGAGATCGAGAGCGGTAGCGGAAAATCAGCAGAGCCGGACCGGTGGGAGCACGGCAGAGGGATACACGGTACAGATATGTGTGTACACAGCACGGGATACACAGTACAGATATGTGTGTACACAGCACGGGATACACAGTACAGATATGTGTGTACACAGCGGAGGATACACAGTACAGATATGTGTGTACACAGCACGGGATACACAGTACAGATATGTGTGTACACAGCGGAGGATACACAGTACAGCTATGTGTGTACACAGCGGAGGATACACAGTACAGATATGTGTGTACACAGCACGGGATACACAGTACAGATATGTGTGTACACAGCGGAGGATACACGGTACAGACGTGTGTACACAGCACGGGATACACAGTACAGATATGTGTGTACACAGCACGGGATACACAGTACAGATATGTGTGTACACAGCGGAGGATACACAGTACAGATATGTGTGTACACAGCACGGGAACACAGTACAGATATGTGTGTACACAGCACGGGATACACAGTACAGATATGTGTGTGCACAGCACGGGATACACAGTACAGATATGTGTGTACACAGCAGAGGATACACAGTACAGATATGTGTGTACACAGCACGGGATACACAGTACAGATATGTGTGTACACAGCACGGGATACACAGTACAGATATGTGTGTACACAGCGGAGGATACACAGTACAGCTATGTGTGTACACAGCGGAGGATACACAGTACAGATATGTGTGTACACAGCGGAGGATACACAGTACAGATATGTGTGTACACAGCGGAGGATACACAGTACAGATATGTGTGTACACAGCGGAGGATACACAGTACAGATATGTGTGTACACAGCGGAGGATACACAGTACAGATATGTGTGTACACAGCGGAGGATACACAGTACAGATATGTGTGTACACAGCGAGGATACACGGTACAGATATGTGTGTACACAGCGGAGGATACACAGTACAGCTATGTGTGTACACAGCAGAGGGATACACAGTACATATATGTGTGTACACAGCACGGGATACACAGTACAGATATGTGTGTACACAGCACGGGATACACAGTACAGATATGTGTGTACACAGCGGAGGATACACAGTACAGCTATGTGTGTACACAGCGGAGGATACACAGTACAGCTATGTGTGTACACAGCGGAGGATACACAGTACAGATATGTGTGTACACAGCGGAGGGATACACAGTACAGATATGTGTGTACACAGCGGAGGATACACGGTACAGATATGTGCGTACACAGCACGGGATACACAGTACAGATATGTGTGTACACAGCACGGGATACACAGTACAGATATGTGTGTACACAGCACGGGATACACGGTACAGATATATGTGTACACAGCAGAGGGATACACAGTACAGATATGTGTGTACACAGCAGAGGGATACACAGTACAGATATGTGTGTACACAGCGGAGGATACACGGTACAGATATGTGTGTACACAGCGGAGGATACACGGTACAGCTATGTGTGTACACAGCGGAGGATACACGGTACAGATATGTGTGTACACAGCGGAGGATACACGGTACAGATATGTGTGTACACAGCGGAGGGATACACAGTACATATATGTGTGTACACAGCGGAGGGATACACAGTACATATATGTGTGTACACAGCGGAGGGATACACGGTACAGATATGTGTGTACACAGCAGAGGATACACAGTACAGGTATGTGTGTACACAGCGGAGGATACACGGTACAGATATGTGTGTACACAGCGGAGGATACACGGTACAGATATGTGTGTACACAGCGGAGGATACACAGTACAGATATGTGTGTACACAGTGGAGGATACACAGTACAGATATGTGTGTACACAGCGGAGGATACACAGTACAGATATGTGTGTACACAGCGGAGGGATACACAGTACATATATGTGTGTACACAGCGGAGGGATACACAGTACATATATGTGTGTACACAGCGGAGGGATACACAGTACATATATGTGTGTACACAGCGGAGGGATACACGGTACAGATATGTGTGTACACAGTAGAGGGATACACAGTACAGATATGTGTGTACACAGCGGAGGATACACGGTACAGATATGTGTGTACACAGCGGAGGATACACGGTACAGATATGTGTGTACACAGCGGAGGATACACGGTACAGATATGTGTGTACACAGCGGAGAATACACGGTACAGATATGTGTGTACACAGCGGAGGATACACAGTACAGATAATACACAGCGGAGGATACACGGTACAGATATGTGTGTACACAGCGGAGGATACACGGTACAGACGTGTGTACACAGAGGGATACACGGTACAGATATGTGTGTACACAGCGGAGGATACACGGTACAGATATGTGTGTACACAGCGGAGAATACACGGTACAGATATGTGTGTACACAGCGGAGGATACACAGTACAGATATGTGTGTACACAGCGGAGGATACACGGTACAGATATGTGTGTACACAGCGGAGGATACACGGTACAGACGTGTGTACACAGAGGGATACACGGTACAGATATGTGTGTACACAGCGGGAATACACGGTACAGATATGTGTGTACACAGCAGAGGGATACACGGTACAGATGTGTGTACACAGCGGGAATACACGGTACAGATATGTGTGTACACAGCAGGGGATACACAGTACAGATATGTGTGTACACAGCAGGGGATACATGGTACATATATGTGTGTACATAGCGGGGGATACATGGTACAGATGTGTGTACACAGCGGGAATACACGGTACAGATATGTGTGTACACAGCAGGGGATACACAGTACAGATATGTGTGTACACAGCGGGGGATACATGGTACAGATGTGTGTACACAGCGAGGGATACACGGTACAGATATGTGTGTACACAGCGAAGGGATACACGGTACAGATATGTGTGTACACAGCTGAGGGATACACAGTACAGATATGTGTGTACACAGCGGAGGGATACACGGTACAGATATGTGTGTACACAGCAGAGGGATACACGGTACAGATATGTGTGTACACAGCTGAGGGATACACAGTACAGATATGTGTGTACACAGCGGAGGGATACACGGTACAGACGTGTGTGTACACAGCGGAGGGATACACGGTACAGACATGTGTGTACACAGCGGAGGGATACACGGTGTAGCTACATGTGTACACAGCGAGGGATACACGGTACAGATATGTGTACACAGCGGAGGGATACACGGTACAGATATGTGTGTACACAGCGGAGGGATACACGGTACAGCTATGTGTGTACACAGCGGAGGTATACACGGTACAGATATGTGTGTACACAGCGAAGGGATACACGGTACAGATATGTGTCTACACAGCTGAGGGATACATGGTACAGATATGTGTCTACACAGCTGAGGGATACACGGTACAGATATGTTTGTACACAGCGGAGGGAAACACGGTACAGCTACATGTGTACACAGCGGGGGATACATGGTACAGATATGTGTGTACACAGCGGGGGATACTTGGTACAGATATGTGTGTACACAGCGAGGGATAGACGGTACAGATATGTGTCTACACAGCTGAGGGATACACGGTACAGATATGTGTGTACACAGCGGAGGGATACACGGTACAGATATGTGTGTACACAGCTGAGGGATATGATGCTGCCAGGGCTAGGGGGGTACTCAGTCACCGGGTCTGCTGAGTAGGGAGTCACGGGTGGACGGGATCCCGGTGCCGTGCCCTGGGGATCATTTGAAGGGGGATGAAGGAATTATTTACAGGGGAACGTGACGCCACCTGTAGTGTCTGGTAATTTGGTACCGGCGCTGCCAGCCGACCGCTGAGGTGATGGATGGGGCAGCAAAGTATGGTACAGCTCCCCACAGGTGGAGCTTTACCTCAGGGCAGCAATAAAGGATGATGGTGAGGGAGGGCAGTGATGGAGGATGATGGTGAGGAAGGTCAGTGATGAGGTCTTTTCTGGCACAATGATGTGGTATAGCTGTTAAACAGGCACACAGACACACAGGGATGGTTGTTTCGGTACCTTTTTACTGGTGGTCACATAACAGGTACAATCCAGAGTACTAACCAGGTCCCTGATGCAATTTAGGACTAACACCTTGGAAGGTTATGAGGCCACCTTTATCTCTGTGCTCTGCCTTGAGGGAAGTCTCCTGCCTGAGCCTGAACCCTCCACTTCTTTATCATCTTAAACTAACAATGAGGTCCTTCTGCTGGGTCCCGGTTCCTCCTGTGGCCCCTGGTCCTATGTTTGGTTAGTTTAATGTCTCTTTTTCTCGATCCTCAGGGTTAATCTCCTCCTGAGTTAGCTGGGCTTCTACTGCGGCTCTGCAGGCTGGCAGCATCGGACTCCAGTGTCCGGTTGTGCTAAAGGGGTAAATCTTCAGTCCCCTGTCCTTGTTCCCTATCTCCTCTACTTGCCTCCGGCCCCTTCCCTGGGGTATGAACAGCCGACAATCGTTCTTTGGTCTTGGCCTAAATCTCTCACCAGAGATCAGCAGCTCAGCCTCCTCCTTTCTCCTCTTCTCACACGAACTAACTGCCTAACTGTCCCCTGGGACTAACTATCTCCTCCTCTCAGCCTGGATCTTCTTAAAGGGGAACTGACTTAATGCAGCCAGTTGAGCTCCCCCTTCAGGTCTGGAGTGGTAGGTGGTGTGTGCTGAGCAAACCAAGGTGTCAGTCCTTCCTTACACCAGTGTAACCTGTGGCAATCCCCTGCAGGGGTGCCACCAATACACAGTACAGATATGTGTGTACACAGCAGAGGGATACGGTACAGACGTGTGTACACAGCGGAGGGATACACGGTACAGACGTGTGTACACAGCGGAGGGATACACGGTACAGATATGTGTGTACACAGCGAGGGATACACGGTACCGATATGTGTGTACACAGCGGAGGGATACACGGTACAGATATGTGTGTACACAGCGTAGGGATACACGGTACGGACGTGTGTACACAGCGGAGGGATACACGGTACAGCTATGTGTGTACACAGCGGAGGGATACACGGTACAGACGTGTGTACACAGCGGAGGGATACACGGTACAGACGTGTGTATACAGCGGAGGGATACACGTTACAGATATGTGTGTACACAGCGAGGGATACACGGTACCGATATGTGTGTACACAGCGGAGGGATACACGGTACAGACATGTGTGTACACAGCGGAGGGATACACGGTACGGACGTGTGTACACAGCGGAGGGATACACGGTACAGATGTGTGTACACAGCGGGGGATACACGGTACAAATATGTGTGTACACAGCAGAGGGATACACGGTACAGGTACAGTACAGACAAAAAGTTTGGACACACCTTTTCATTCAAAGAATTTTCTGTATTTTCATGACTATGAAAACTGTAGATTCACACTGAAGGCATCAAAACTATGAATTAACACATGTGGAATTATATACTTAACAAAAAGTGTGAAACAACTGAAAATATGTCTTCTATTCTAGGTTCTTCAAAGTAGCCACCTTTTGCTTTGATCACTGCTTTGCACACTCTTGGCATTTTGTTGATGAGCTTCAAGAGGTAAGGCCACGTTACACACAAATCATGGACACATTATTACATTTGTACACAGCCACAAAATGTAACAATGTGTCCATGATTTCACTGCAACCAGAGATCTGTGACCAATATATCTGCGTGTGTAATGTGGCCTGTAGTCACCGGAAATGGTTTTCACTTCACAGGTTGTGCCCTCTCAGGTTTAATAAGTGGGATTTCTTGCCTTATAAATGGGGTTGGGACCATCAGTTGTGTTGTGCAGAAGTCTGGTGGATACACAGCTGATAGTCCTACTGAATAGACTGTTAGAATTTGTATTATGGCAAGAAAAAAGCAGCTAAGTAAAGAAAAACAAGGAAATGAAGGTCAGTCAGTTCGAAAAATGGGACAAACTTTGAAAGTGTCCCCAAGTGCAGTTGCCAAAACCATCAAGCGCTACAAAGAAACTGGCTCACATGAGGACTGCCCCAGGAAAGGAAGACCAAGAGTCACCTCTGCTGCGGAGGATAAGTTCATCCGAGTCACCAGCCTCAGAAATCGCAGGTTAACAGCTGCTCAGATTGGTGACCAGGTCAATGCCACACAGAGTTCAAGCAGCAGACACATCTCTACAACAACTGTTAAGAGGAGACTTTGTGCAGCAGGCCTTCATGGTAAAATAGCTGCTAGGAAACCACTGCTAAGGACAGGCAACAAGCAGAAGAGACTTGTTTGGGCTAAAGAACACAAGGAATGGACATTAGACCAGTGGAAATCTGTGCTTTGGTCTGATGAGTCCAAATTTGAGTTCTTTGATTCCAACCACCGTGTCTTTGTGCGATGCAGAAAAGGTGAACGGATGGACTCTACATGCCTGGTTCCCACCGTGAAGCATGGAGGAGGAGGTGTGATGGTGTGGGGGTGCTTTGCTGGTGACACTGTTGGGGATTTATTCAAAACTGAAACCATGATGGCTACCACAGCATCTTGCAGCGGCATGCTATTCCATCCGGATTGCATTTAGTTGGAGCATTATTTATTTTTCAACAGGACAATGACCCCAAACACACCTCCAGGCTGTGTAAGGGCTATTTGACCAAGAAGGAGAGTGATGGGGTGCTACACCAGATGACCTGGCATCCACAGTGACCAGACTTGAACCAAATCGAGATGATTTGGGGTGAGCTGGACCGCAGAGTGAAGGCAAAAGGGCCAACAAGTGCTAAGCATCTCTGGGAACTCCTTCAAGACGGTTGGAAGACCATATCCGGTGACTACCTCTTGAAGCTCATCAAGAGAATACCAAGAGTGTGCAAAGCAGTAATCAAAGCAAAAGGTGGCTACTTTGAAGAACCTAGAATATAAGACATATTTTCAGTTGTTTCACACTTTTTTGTTAAGTTTATAATTCCACATGTGTTAATTCATAGTTTTGATGCCTTCAGTGTGAATCTACAATTTATAGATAATATTCATGAAAATTAAGAAAACTCTTTGAATGAGAAGGTGTGTCCAAACTTTTGGTCTGTACTGTATGTGTGTACACAGCGGGGGATACACGGTACAGAGAGACGCTAGTCATCCTGGTGCTGATACCTGTAATGCTATTAGTGCTGACCATCAGTGCAGATACTCACTGCTCTATGTAATACCTGAATTTAGTTATTTGCCTCCTGGTAACCCCTCCCTCCCCACGGTCTTCCCCGCTGCAGTCCTTTTTCCTTGCAGGATCCAGCGCTTTGATTTCACCATCATCTTTGCTGTATGGTGCAGGGGTTGTAACCACACCCGGGGCCCTGAGGTCTAGGGACCCCAAAGGTCCCTTTATCTATAGAAAAAGTCTAATACTATTAAAGATTTTCAGTATGTGGGGGCCCCATTAGAGCTTTCACATCGGGGGCCCATACATCTCTCATTACGCCCCACAATATGACAGTTGTAGTTTGCACTCCCCATTCATTGATCTGTATAACACCGTTATGCCCTTGTATTTTGTTTTCTTCCTGGTCTTCATCAGTTAATGTTCTCAGGTCACTGTGACACCAATTTGTTTTTAATTATAAAGTGAAGACAAAAGTCTGAAGTTTGTAAACAAAACTTAGGATTTCCGTTGTCATTTTCTGAGACCAAAGAGATTGTTAGTTTTCTGCTGAAGGCGCTGAGTGACCCATGAATGACATCCTCAGTGAGGTCATTGGGGGATATAATCCTTTATGGCGTTTACCGTATCCAGAAAATAAGCTGTGATTTCATTACAGACGTGGCAGCGCCATGGACCCCAGCATGCACATACTTGTGCGTCCTTAAAGGGAACCTGTCGTTTTTACCCCCTGTTATACCACTACCTGTTCCTGTACCTTGTTAAGGTGGCACCCCTGAGGATCCAGTCGCCACAGAGGTACTGCACCCCAGCCAGAGGTGTGGTACCCCACTCTTGGGTAAGGAGGTAACACTACCTGGCACCCAAACACCCACATCCAACACAATACCACTCCAGGTCTGGGGTTCGGGTGGACCCTGTTAGGGAGGGCCCCATCCCAGACTGGAGTGGGGGAGTTAGGTAGAGGGTGTGGGTGGAGAAAGTAGGAAGGTTGAGCAACAGGTAGTTGGAGGAGGGGCGACAACGAAGAGACATACGAACATAGAGTACTGTGGAAAAGAGCTGGAGATGAGACACAGATGAGAGAGGACGTGTGTGAGAGACGTCTTGGGTACTGGAGCCAGTTGGAGCCCATATCCAAGTCGACGGTAATCGGTGTCGGCTGGAGGGACTGGGCCGCAGAGGGGAACGGCCTCAGAGTAGTGGAGTGACTGAAGGACTCAGCTAGTGAACCGGGGACTGTGGCATCTTCAAGGGAAACAGTCAAAAACCACACTTACTCATCGAAAAGGCGGCTGCATAGGTTCAAGGGGACCAGGACAACGTCGCCCGACAAGACCTGAGGCTGCCAGCTTGAGACACTGAGTGTGAGGCGCGAGGCAGGAGGGCGAGAGCCAGCGCAAGAAGTTGACCTGGGAAGGAACTTCAGAAGGGGGCCCGAGTAAAGTGTTCCTAACATAATCCCCCAGGGTCGTTGGGTACTCGGAACCGGGCTTTTTAGTACTTCCGGGGTATCACAGGGGTCGAGACCCAGCTCCGTGACCCTGGCGGTGTGAATTAAAGTTCGGGGAATAAGGGTTTAGGGAATGGTTGTCGTGACGCCACCTGTGGTGTTTGGCTGTTGATGGCCGACGCTATGGTGCGGGACCTCTGGGGATGATGGATTTGCAGTTATGGTAGTGTCTCTCCCTAGGGCAACCGGTGTGGTCTTCGGCGTTGTTGAGCCAGCGAGGCTGTTCTGGATGGAGAGTGGAATCGGAGCGTCTCTCAGGCAGGTCGTTTTGTCGCCTGCGCATCTTATCAGTTGGCGGTTCCGCAGGCAGGAAATAAACAGACTCCCCTTCTCATTTCTTTACCCGGTTTACTTAGCGTTCACTTTAGCAATGCTGCTGGGTACTGTTGCTTGCCAAGTCTCAGTCCAGAAAGTCCTCACAGAACCGGGGTAGCTTATTCAAGACACCCCTTTTATGTTCCGTTCTCTCACGGGTTGTTCTCTATCTCCCAGTGCTAACTGTCCGCCTCTCTCCTGCTCGTACCTCTGCCCACAGTGCCCCAAGGCAGCAGCCACGGGTCCTGTCGGGTGACCAGTACCAAGTCCCCCCTAGTATGGCTACCTTCTCGAAAGATGTGTCGGGTGTTGGCCACAGCTCCTCTACATCTCGTGGCCTCCGATTCCGTGGTTGGAGCATAGAGTCTCATCGCCACCTTCAGGGCTGGTCCCCAACCAGCCCTTCCGTTTGACTTCAGTCAAATTTGGATTCAGGCACACAGGTGTTTTTTTCTGCCTCTTCCTGTGTCCCTAGGGCTCTCTCTGTTTCGTCTGACGTCTTTTGTTCTCTCCTGACTCAGGACGAGCCTCAGGCTGCTCAAGTCCTCCGGGTCCTCACTCTTCTCCCTTCCTCCTTCCCACCCTCCACCTTTCTTTCTGTCGTCCCCTGGCTGAGCCCTCCCTCTATAGGGTCCACCCACCTTTCCCTGGGACCTGGTGTGTTGGGTGCTTTGTTGGGTGTCTGAGACTTATGGCCTCTTTACACGTCCCGATATCGTCCCGATATTGGATACAACTGCACGGGAACGCGCACATTTTTGGCAGTAATGCAAGATCGCATAGGAGCTGTCACACAGGGCGATATCGGCAGGCAACACAACTGCGATGTATACGCCCCCTCGTACGAGCGAACCAGGGAACGACCATTTAACATGGGAGTGAATAGGGGAAGTTGTGCTCCAAATCGTTGTTGGGCTGTCACACAGCATGGTCCTGCCAGATCGTCCATCCAATATCGGGCAGTTGCAGAGCCTGCACAATTCTTCCCCGATATCGTTTTGGCATTGTTCTTTGCATCGAATTGCACATTTACACCACACAATGCACGAACGATATCGGCGGCAACAGCTGAACCACGTGACTTTTTATCGTTGTTGGACAACGATATGGGGACGTGTAAAGCGGCCATTACCATCCCGTTTCCCTGAGAACAGGGACACCACACCCGTGGAATGGGTGCAGTGCCCCTTGTGGCGAACAGACTGCAGGGTGTGGAATTATATCCAATTTGGCTTTAGAACAATTCTTTTTGTGTTTTTTCATTGAAGACAAATTAAATGACGATAATAAAACCAAAGAATTTGTGATTGACATCATTTTCAGGAAGAAACTGAGTATTATCTGACAGAATTGCAAGGGTGTCAATACTTTTGGCCACAACTGTAACTATCTCTCTCTCTCTGCTAAATGCTCGCTTTTAATGTTCTAAAAAACATTTTTAAACTTACTCATTAAGATGATAATGAAGTGGGGGCCATATGCAATAGACCCCTTGGGGCGTGTTGGTTTGCAGCCTCCAGCATCCTTGGAGGCGTGATATTGAAATTAAATTTTGCGCCCCCAGCCTGGCTCCCTCCGCTCTGCTATGCAGCCTTACTGTGGTAATGACACTGAAAGCGTCATTTCCGGAACCGCGGGCCCTTTAGCAACCCGATATTTATCTTAGCAGCGGCACCAGATAGCCCTCAAAGAACCGGGATAGCTTATTCAAGACACCCTTTTTATGTTCCTTTCTATCATGGGTTGTTATCTTCCTCCCAGAGCTAACTGTCCGCCTCTCTCCTGCTTGCGCCTCCGCACACAGTGCCCCAATCCAGCAGCCACGGGTCCTGTCGGTAACCGGTAGCAAGTCCACTGAGCCTAGTACGGCTACTTTCTCAGTGGATGTGTCTGGTGTTGGCCACAGCTCCTCTAGATCTCGTGGCCTCCGCTTCCGTGGTTGGAGCGTATAGTCTCCTTGCCACCTTCAGGGTCAGTCCCCTGGTTTCCAACCAGCCCTTCCGTCCGACTCTAGTCACACTTAGATTCGGGCACATGGGTTGTTTTTTCTGCCTCTTCCCGTGCCCCTATAGCTCCCTCTGTCTCGTCTGCCGTCTGTTGTTCTCTCCTGACCCAGGATGAGCCTCAGGCTGCTCAAGTCCTCTGGGTCCTCATTATTCTCCCTCCTTCTCTGACTGACTACTCACTTCCCACCCTCCACCTTTCTTCCCTTCGTTCCCTGGCTGAGCCCTCTATCGGGTCCGTCAACCGTTCCCTGGGTCTGGGTGCGTTGGGTGCTTTGTTGGATGTCTCAGACTTACCATCCTGTTTCCCATAGAACAAGGACACCACACCCGTGGAATGAGTGCAGTACCCCTCGTGGCGACCAGACCGCAGGGGCGCCACATTCCTAAATTGTCCGGGAGTTGGCTGGGGCTCTAACCTGGAGAACACAGCACCTCGTGGACTTCTGGAACCACCTGGAGACTTGCTTGAACAGTGAGTAAAATTCAAAGACTATAATTATGAAGCGTAGTTCACGTTTCATCGGTGCGCCCATTGTCCCCCTCCGCACCCCCTCCCTCCCTGGACACTTGTAACCTTGTTCCTCACATGGAATAAAGAGATTCGCACTTGGAAGAACTTTTGGGGTGAGTGCCGTTATTTATCTTCATAATTTTTGATTACACAGTTGCTTTATGACTCGAGCAACACCACAACATTTATATGCTGGTTATAGTCTCTTCAACAATAGCCACTATTGCCTGGGATCTCTATATAAAATCCAAAGACTGCACCTGCTGTGTCCTCCCAATTATTTACTTTGTCGCTGCCCCTACATAAACTGTGTCAACTGCCCTGGGGCCTTGCTTTAGCCGTGGAGAGCGGACCATGTAGCTGCGTTATCATTAGCCCCAGAGGATCTGAACAGCAGCGTCGGTCATCCATCTCACTTGCCGTATACCATGGGTGGCATCACGTTAAATCCCATAGAAAATACCCTTTCCCCATTTATTGACACAGCCAGGGCCATGGAACGGGGTCACAGCTCCGTAACCTACCCGAAGAACTGCCCGACTCAGTTCCGAGTACCCCACGGTCCTGGGTGAGCATGTCACTAGCACATCCCTAACCATCTGACTCACCCCGTGTGGGCTGTGGGGTACTCGGAACCGTATCCTGTTTGGTGTTGTGTACTGGGGGATATCATGGTGGCGTGACCGGGCCCGTGGCCCCGGAGCAGTCAATCAATGGAGGGGTTCGATAAGGAGATTCTGTTTCAGAGATTGGAGGTTAGGGAAGGTGCTTCTGAGGACAGGGATACCAGACTTGGGTGCTTTTTATTTATGCGGTGCCACCTGCAGGTTGCGGCTAACGATGGCCGCCGCTGCTTAACAGTTCCCCTGAGGGGGTCGGTAATAGAGAAGCTTGATAGTATGCCCTCCACTGGTAGGGCTAACCCCTAGGGCAGCAGATGTTATCAGTGAGTTGGTACTCATGTTCCAGCGCAGGGGCACAGCAAGAAAGTCACAGACACAGCGGTGTGCAGTCTCAAGATATTTACTCACAGCTTTGTAGTTCCAATCACAGCAGCCTTCACTGTTGTAACAACCGGCGGTGTGCTGAGTCCTTGGGGATGGACTTGGGGATCCAGCTAACTCCCGAGTAAGGCGGTGGCACAAACCGATACCCCTTTCTACTGTCCTTTCACTGTTGACTCTTCTTCTGCGCTTGCTTTTCCCTCCTGCCCTGTGCCTCACTCACACAGTGCCCCGAGCCGGTGACCGCAGGTCCTTCCTAAGGTTACTACATCTTCTTTCCCTGAACCCTATGTGGCCACCTTTTCAGCAGATGTGCGCGATTTTGGCTGCGGTACTTAATTACACCGCAGCCTCCGAGTTGCTAGTTAAGCCTGGTTGTTCTCCATTAGTCTGGAGCCCTGTACCCCCTCTGTGGCCTGGTCCCTCCACACGATAACAGTAGCTGTGGGGGCGGGTATCCCCGAGTGGATAGCTCACTACCAGGTCCCCTGGGACCCCTTCTGTCTTCTGGAGCACCCTTATTCTTTCTCTCTCTCTCTTAGGACAAGTTCCCACTGGCTCCATCCCGCTGTATGTCTCCTTCCAGATGTTACCCCTCTTCTGACAGACTCTCTGGCCCTCACAGACTCTTGACAACAATTCTCCACCAACTACCATCTAACTCTTGATGTTCCCAACGTCCTTTTTATATTGCCTGTCACTTGTCCCATGTCACCTACGTGTGTCCTTCCTAACTTCACTCTTTTCCAAGTACTCCCCTAAACTCTACTTTCCGCCCAGCCCCACTACCCTGGTTCCTCTTCTCCAGACAGGATCAGGGACTGTGCTCTCCCTTAGGATCGATCTCGGCTTGACCCCGACCTGGAGTGGTATGTGGTGTCTGGATGCTTGGATACCAGTCAGTGCCCCTTTCCTTACCTGAGATTGGGGTGCTACACCTCTAAGTGGGGTGCAGTACCTCTATGTTGACTAGATCAGCATGGGCCCCACACATCCCTCTCTGAGTTAAAACTGCAATATAAAGCTTTAGAAAAATGATTTGATAGCTTACATATTCCTATGGTAATGAGGGCTCCAGTCGACATCTGTAGACTGAGATGGCTGATCTCCGGGTCTTCATTCTCCCCCCTCACAGGCTCTTATCACACCCCACTGGGCATCATCATTCCTTCTTTTCTTGTCCCCTGCTTTGAAATTCCCACCTCTTCCTGATAGTATGACGCGGTGCCGGATGTTATTTCCTGTCCGGTGCATTGTGGGGGCTTATCATGTGTATGGCCCGGCTTCAATATGCACACTGCGTATGTGCTTGAGCCGGACCGTATAGCCCGTACACCTGCACACTGCGCAGGACTAGAACTAGCGTCCGGCTCTACATCATACTATGAGGAGGATGTGAGAATTTCAACATAGGGGACGCACAGGGGAAGGAATGATGACTCCCAGCGGGGTGTGCTAAGAGCCTGCGAGAAGTGAGAATTGAGACCCGGAGAGCGCCCAGCTCAGTCTACGGATGTAGACTGGAGCCCTCGTTATCATAGGAATATGTAATTTATTAAATCATTTTTTATAAAATTTTATAATGCAGATTTAGCTCAGAGAGGGAAGGTTAGGGATCTGCTAGCAAGGTGAGGGACATATAATAATAGGTTAGAGGGTAAAAACGAGCTGACAGGTTCCTTTTAAGTAGTTAAACATTCTCTACGCTCTCAAGACTGAAGGTATTTTTAATTCTATAGTTAACACCATGTTTCCTAGTTAACCGACTGCCCAACATCTTCAGAGTGGCCAGTCACCAGGGAAGAGACCTGCTTCTTGCAGGCTTCTTACACTTTGTCCTTATATAGGTGACTCACCCACCAGGGCC